>OZ007592.1:198943273-200308273 GCA_963931845.1 Maratus michaelseni | reverse complement strand
TTTATATTCTCATAGAATATTATATCAAACACCAGTAGCAATTTTCTACTCATTTAGAAAACTAATTCTTTTATTTAAATAATCCTACTTTGTAATCTTTTTATGTATTTGTTTTTATTTATTTATTTATTTACTTATTTATTTATTTATTTGAAAAAACTTAAATGATGAAGATTTTTTTGAGAAATAGGATGCTTTTCTTGTCAGAATTTATGAGGAAATTTTAATTTAGATAATTTTTCGAAAACCGACGAGGATACGCATGGAAACTTCAGTGCGAGAGCAGATCTTTACACGGTGTGGGGCTCCCTGCGAGACGCTTCCTGGGAGCAGATCTGAACTACAAGCACTCTTTTAGTTTCTTTCGCCATTTCCCGCCAGATTTCATTTATAAATTAAACTTTATAATCAACCGTATTATTTTCTTTGTAATTTTTAAGTGATTTTATCAGGAGAGGGAGATTTTTAACATGTTATATCTTTTGGCGGATTTCATGAGTATGAAGTTCACAACTTTTACTTTATATTCTCATAGAATATTATATCAAACAATAGTAGCAATTTTCTACTCATTTAGCAAACTAATTCTTTTATTTAAATTATCCTACTTTGTAATCTTTTTATGTATTTTTTTTTATTCATTTATTATTTTTTTGAGAGATAAGACGCTTTTCTTGTCAGAATTTATGAGGAAATTTTAATTTAGACAATTTTTCGAAAACCGACGAGAATACGCATGGAAACTGCAGTGCGAGAGCAGATCTTTACACGGTGTGAGGCTCCCTGCGAGACGCTTCCTGGGAGCAGATCTGAACTACAAGCACTCTTTTAGTTTCTTTTCGCCATTTCCCGCCATATTTCATTTATAAATTAAACTTTATAATCAACCGTGTTATTTTCTTTGTAATTTTTAAGTGATTTTATCAGGAGAGGGAGATTTTTACTATGTTATAACTTTTGGCGGATTTCATGAGTATGAAGTTCACAACTTTTGCTTTATATTCCCATAGAATATTATATCAAACACCAGTAGCAATTTTCTACTCATTTAGAAAACTAATTCTTTTATTTAAATAATCCTACTTTGTAATCTTTTTATGTATTTGTTTTTATGTATTTATTTATTTATTTATTTATTTATTTATTTATTTATTTATTTGAAAAAACTTAAATGATGAAGATTTTTTTTTTGAGAAATAGGATGCTTTTCTTGTCAGAATTTATGAGGAAATTTTAATTTAGATAATTTTTAAAACCGACGAGAATACGCATGGAAACTGCAGTGCGAGAGCAGATCTTTACACGGTGTGAGGCTCCCTGCGAGACGCTTCCTGGGAGCAGATCTGAACTACAAGCACTCTTTTAGTTTTTTCGCCATTTCCCGCCAGATTTCATTTATAAATTAAACTTTATAATCAACCGTATTATTTTCTTTGTAATTTTTAAGTGATTTTATCAGGAGAGGGAGATTTTTAACATGTTATATCTTTTGGCGGATTTCATGAGTATGAAGTTCACAACTTTTGCTTTATATTCTCATAGAATATTATATCAAACACCAGTAGCAATTTTCTACTCATTTAGCAAACTAATTTTTTTATTTTAATTATCCTACTTTGGAATCTTTTTATGTATTTTTTTTTTTAATTCATTTACTTATTTATTTATTTTTAAACTTAAATGATGAAGATTTTTTTGAGAGATAGGACGTTTTTCTTGTTAGAATTTAAGAGGAAATTTTAATTTAGATAATTTTTCAAAAACCGACGAGAATACGCATGGAAACTGCAGTGCGAGAGCAGATCTTTGCACGGTGTGAGGCTCCCTGCGAGACGCTTCCTGGGAGCAGATCTGAACTACAAGCACTCTTTTAGTTTCTTTCGCCATTTCCCGCCATATTTCATTTATAAATTAAACTTTATAATCAACCGTGTTATTTTCTTTGTAATTTTTAAGTGATTTTATCAGGAGAGGGAGATTTTTACTATGTTATAACTTTTGGCGGATTTCATGAGTATGAAGTTCACAACTTTTGCTTTATATTCCCATAGAATATTATATCAAACACCAGTAGCAATTTTCTACTCATTTAGAAAACTAATTCTTTTATTTAAATAATCCTACTTTGTAATCTTTTTATGTATTTGTTTTTATTTATTTATTTATTTATTTATTTATTTATTTGAAAAAACTTAAATGATGAAGATTTTTTTTTGAGAAATAGGATGCTTTTCTTGTCAGAATTTATGAGGAAATTTTAATTTAGATAATTTTTCGAAAACCGACGAGAATACGCATGGAAACTGCAGTGCGAGAGCAGATATTTACACGGTGTGAGGCTCCCTGCGGGACGCTTCCCGGGAGCAGATCTGAACTACAAGCACTCTTTTAGTTTTTTCGCCATTTCCCGCCAGATTTCATTGATAAATTAAACTTTATAATCAACCGTATTATTTTCTTTGTAATTTTTAAGTGATTTTATCAGGAGAGGGAGATTTTTACTATGTTATAACTTTTGGCGGATTTCATGAGTATGAAGTTCACAACTTTTGCTTTATATTCTCATAGAATATTATATCAAACACCAGTAGCAATTTTCTACTCATTTAGCAAACTAATTTTTTTATTTCAATTATCCTACTTTGTAATCTTTTTATGTATTTTTTTTTATTCATTTACTTATTTATTTATTTTTAAACTTAAATGATGAAGATTTTTTTGAGAGATAGGACGCTTTTCTTGTCCGAATTTATGAGGAAATTTTAATTTAGACAATTTTTCGAAAACCGACGAGAAAGCGCATGGAAACTGCAGTGCGAGAGCAGATCTTTACAGGGTGTGAGGCTCCCTGCGAGACGCTTCCTGGAGCAGATATGAACTACAAGCACTCTTTTAGTTTCTTTTCGCCATTTCCCGCCAGATTTCATTTATAAATTAAACTTTATAATCAACCGTGTTATTTTCTTTGTAATTTTTAAGTGATTTTATCAGGAGAGGGAGATTTTTACTATGTTATAACTTTTGGCGGATTTCATGAGTATGAAGTTCACAACTTTTGCTTTATATTCTCATAGAATATTATATCAAACACCAGTAGCAATTTTCTACTCATTTAGAAAACTAATTCTTTTATTTAAATAATCCTACTTTGTAATCTTTTTATGTATTTGTTTTTATTTATTTATTTATTTATTTATTTAAAAAAACTTAAATGATGAAGATTTTTTTTGAGAAATAGGATGCTTTTCTTGTCAGAATTTATGAGGAAATTTTAATTTAGATAATTTTTCGAAAACCGACGATAATACGCATGGAAACTTCAGTGCGAGAGCAGATCTTTACACGGTGTGGGGCTCCCTGCGAGACGCTTCCTGGGAGCAGATCTGAACTACAAGCACTCTTTTAGTTTCTTTCGCCATTTCCCGCCAGATTTCATTTATAAATTAAACTTTATAATCAACCGTCTTATTTTCTTTGTAATTTTTAAGTGATTTTATCTGGAGAGGGAGATTTTTAACATGTTATATCTTTTGGCGGATTTCATGAGTATGAAGTTCACAACTTTTACTTTATATTCTCATAGAATATTATATCAAACAATAGTAGCAATTTTCTACTCATTTAGCAAACTAATTCTTTTATTTAAATTATCCTACTTTGTAATCTTTTTATGTATTTTTTTTAATTCATTTATTATTTTTTTGAGAGATAAGACGCTTTTTTTGTCAGAATTTATGAGGAAATTTTAATTTAGACAATTTTTCCAAAACCGACGAGAATACGCATGGAAACTGCAATGCGAGAGCAGATCTTTACACGGTGTGAGGCTCCCTGCGAGACGCTTCCTGGGAGCAGATCTGAACTACAAGCACTCTTTTAGTTTCTTTCGCCATTTCCCGCCAGATTTCATTTATAAATTAAACTTTATAATCAACCGTATTATTTTCTTTGTAATTTTTAAGTGATTTTATCAGGACAGGGAGATTTTTAACATGTTATATCTTTTGGCGGATTTCATGAGTATGAAGTTCACAACTTTTACTTTATATTCTCATAGAATATTATATCAAACAACAGTAGCAATTTTCTACTCATTTAGCAAACTAATTCTTTTATTTAAATTATCCTACTTTGTAATCTTTTTATGTATTTTTTTTATTCATTTATTATTTTTTTGAGAGATAGGACGCTTTTCTTGTCAGAATTTATGAGGAAATTTTAATTTAGACAATTTTTCGAAAACCGACGAGAATACGCATGGAAACTGCAGTGCGAGAGCAGATCTTTACACGGTGTGAGGCTCCCTGCGAGACGCTTCCTGGGAGCAGATCTGAACTACAAGCACTCTTTTATTTTCTTTTCGCCATTTCCCGCCAGATTTCATTTATAAATTAAACTTTATAATCAACCGTGTTATTTTCTTTGTAATTTTTAAGTGATTTTATCAGGAGAGGGAGATTTTTACTATGTTATAACTTTTGGCGGATTTCATGAGTATGAAGTTCACAACTTTTGCTTTATATTCTCATAGAATATTATATCAAACACCAGTAGCAATTTTCTACTCATTTAGCAAACTAATTTTTTTATTTCAATTATCCTACTTTGTAATCTTTTTATGTATTTTTTTTTTATTCATTTACTTATTTATTTATTTTTAAACTTAAATGATGAAGATTATTTTGAGAGATAGGACGCTTTTCTTGTCAGAATTTATGAGGAAATTTTAATTTAGACAATTTTTCGAAAACCGACGAGAATACGCATGGAAACTGCAGTGCGAGAGCAGATCTTTACACGGTGTGAGGCTCCCTGCGAGACGCTTCCTGGGAGCAGATCTGAACTACAAGCACTCTTTTAGTTTCTTTTCGCCATTTCCCGCCAGATTTCATTTATAAATTAAACTTTATAATCAACCGTGTTATTTTCTTTGTAATTTTTAAGTGATTTTATCAGGAGAGGGAGATTTTTACTATGTTATAACTTTTGGCGGATTTCATGAGTATGAAGTTCACAACTTTTGCTTTATATTCTCATAGAATATTATATCAAACACCAGTAGCAATTTTCTACTCATTTAGAAAACTAATTCTTTTATTTAAATAATCCTACTTTGTAATCTTTTTATGTATTTGTTTTTATTTATTTATTTATTTACTTATTTATTTATTTATTTGAAAAAACTTAAATGATGAAGATTTTTTTGAGAAATAGGATGCTTTTCTTGTCAGAATTTATGAGGAAATTTTAATTTAGATAATTTTTCGAAAACCGACGAGGATACGCATGGAAACTTCAGTGCGAGAGCAGATCTTTACACGGTGTGGGGCTCCCTGCGAGACGCTTCCTGGGAGCAGATCTGAACTACAAGCACTCTTTTAGTTTCTTTCGCCATTTCCCGCCAGATTTCATTTATAAATTAAACTTTATAATCAACCGTATTATTTTCTTTGTAATTTTTAAGTGATTTTATCAGGAGAGGGAGATTTTTAACATGTTATATCTTTTGGCGGATTTCATGAGTATGAAGTTCACAACTTTTACTTTATATTCTCATAGAATATTATATCAAACAATAGTAGCAATTTTCTACTCATTTAGCAAACTAATTCTTTTATTTAAATTATCCTACTTTGTAATCTTTTTATGTATTTTTTTTTATTCATTTATTATTTTTTTGAGAGATAAGACGCTTTTCTTGTCAGAATTTATGAGGAAATTTTAATTTAGACAATTTTTCCAAAACCGACGAGAATACGCATGGAAACTGCAATGCGAGAGCAGATCTTTACACGGTGTGAGGCTCCCTGCGAGACGCTTCCTGGGAGCAGATCTGAACTACAAGCACTCTTTTAGTTTCTTTCGCCATTTCCCGCCAGATTTCATTTATAAATTAAACTTTATAATCAACCGTATTATTTTCTTTGTAATTTTTAAGTGATTTTATCAGGAGAGGGAGATTTTTACTATGTTATAACTTTTGGCGGATTTCATGAGTATGAAGTTCACAACTTTTGCTTTATATTCTCATAGAATATTATATCAAACACCAGTAGCAATTTTCTACTCATTTAGAAAACTAATTCTTTTATTTAAATAATCCTACTTTGTAATCTTTTTATGTATTTGTTTTTATTTATTTATTTATTTATTTATTTATTTATTTGAAAAAACTTAAATGATGAGGATTTTTTTGAGAAATAGGATGCTTTTCTTGTCAGAATTTATGAGGAAATTTTAATTTAGACAATTTTTCCAAAACCGACGAGAATACGCATGGAAACTGCAATGCGAGAGCAGATCTTTACACGGTGTGAGGCTCCCTGCGAGACGCTTCCTGGGAGCAGATATGAACTACAAGCACTCTTTTAGTTTCTTTTCGCCATTTCCCGCCAGATTTCATTTATAAATTAAACTTTATAATCAACCGTGTTATTTTCTTTGTAATTTTTAAGTGATTTTATCAGGAGAGGGAGATTTTTACTATGTTATAACTTTTGGCGGATTTCATGAGTATGAAGTTCACAACTTTTGCTTTATATTCTCATAGAATATTATATCAAACACCAGTAGCAATTTTCTACTCATTTAGAAAACTAATTCTTTTATTTAAATAATCCTACTTTGTAATCTTTTTATGTATTTGTTTTTATTTATTTATTTATTTATTTATTTAAAAAAACTTAAATGATGAAGATTTTTTTGAGAAATAGGATGCTTTTCTTGTCAGAATTTATGAGGAAATTTTTATTTAGATAATTTTTCGAAAACCGACGATAATACGCATGGAAACTTCAGTGCGAGAGCAGATCTTTACACGGTGTGGGGCTCCCTGCGAGACGCTTCCTGGGAGCAGATCTGAACTACAAGCACTCTTTTAGTTTCTTTCGCCATTTCCCGCCAGATTTCATTTATAAATTAAACATTATAATCAACCGTCTTATTTTCTTTGTAATTTTTAAGTGATTTTATCAGGAGAGGGAGATTTTTAACATGTTATATCTTTTGGCGGATTTCATGAGTATGAAGTTCACAACTTTTACTTTATATTCTCATAGAATATTATATCAAACAATAGTAGCAATTTTCTACTCATTTAGCAAACTAATTCTTTTATTCAAATTATCCTACTTTGTAATCTTTTTATGTATTTTTTTTTATTCATTTATTATTTTTTTGAGAGATAAGACGCTTTTTTTGTCAGAATTTATGAGGAAATTTTAATTTAGACAATTTTTCCAAAACCGACGAGAATACGCATGGAAACTGCAATGCGAGAGCAGATCTTTACACGGTGTGAGGCTCCCTGCGAGACGCTTCCTGGGAGCAGATATGAACTACAAGCACTCTTTTAGTTTCTTTTCGCCATTTCCCGCCAGATTTCATTTATAAATTAAACTTTATAATCAACCGTGTTATTTTCTTTGTAATTTTTAAGTGATTTTATCAGGAGAGGGAGATTTTTACTATGTTATAACTTTTGGCGGATTTCATGAGTATGAAGTTCACAACTTTTGCTTTATATTCTCATAGAATATTATATCAAACACCAGTAGCAATTTTCTACTCATTTAGAAAACTAATTCTTTTATTTAAATAATCCTACTTTGTAATCTTTTTATGTATTTGTTTTTATTTATTTATTTATTTATTTATTTATTTATTTGAAAAAACTTAAATGATGAAGATTTTTTTGAGAAATAGGATGCTTTTCTTATCAGAATTTATGAGGAAATTTTAATTTAGATAATTTTTCGAAAACCGACGAGAATACGCATGGAAACTTCAGTGCGAGAGCAGATCTTTACACGGTGTGGGGCTCCCTGCGAGACGCTTCCTGGGAGCAGATCTGAACTACAAGCACTCTTTTAGTTTCTTTCGCCATTTCCCGCCAGATTTCATTTATAAATTAAACTTTATAATCAACCGTATTATTTTCTTTGTAATTTTTAAGTGATTTTATCAGGAGAGGGAGATTTTTACTATGTTATAACTTTTGGCGGATTTCATGAGTATGAAGTTCACAACTTTTGCTTTATATTCTCATAGAATATTATATCAAACACCAGTAGCAATTTTCTACTCATTTAGAAAACTAATTCTTTTATTTAAATAATTCTACTTTGTAATCTTTTTATGTATTTTTTTTTATTTATTTATTTATTTATTTATTTATTTATTTGAAAAAACTTAAATGATGAAGATTTTTTTGAGAAATAGGATGCTTTTCTTGTCAGAATTTATGAGGAAATTTAAATTTAGATAATATTTCGAAAACCGACGAGAATACGCATGGAAACTGCAGTGCGTTAGCAGATCTTTACACGGTGTGAGGCTCCCTGCGAGACGCTTCCTGGGAGCAGATCTGAACTACAAGCACTCTTTTAGTTTCTTTTCGCCATTTCCCGCCAGATTTCATTTATAAATTAAACTTTATAATCAACCGTATTATTTTCTTTGTAATTTTTAAGTGATTTTATCAGGAGAGGGAGATTTTTAACATGTTATAACTTTTGGCAGATTTCATAAGTATGAAGTTCACAACTTTTGCTTTATATTCTCATAGAATATTATATCAAACACCAGTAGCAATTTTCTACTCATTTAGCAAACTAATTTTTTTATTTCAATTATCCTACTTTGTAATCTTTTTATGTATTTTTTTTTTTATTCATTTACTTATTTATTTATTTTTAAACTTAAATGATGAAGATTTTTTTGAGAGATAGGACGCTTTTCTTGTCAGAATTTAAGGGGAAATTTAAATTTAGATAATATTTCGAAAACCGACGAGAATACGCATGGAAACTGCAGTGCGAGAGCAGATCTTTACACGGTGTGAGGCTCCCTGCGAGACGCTTCCTGGGAGCAGATCTGAACTACAAGCACTCTTTTAGTTTCTTCTCGCCATTTCCCGCCAGATTTCATTTATAAATTAAACTTTATAATCAACCGTGTTATTTTCTTTGTAATTTTTAAGTGATTTTATCAGGAGAGGGAGATTTTTACTATGTTATAACTTTTGGCGGATTTCATGAGTATGAAGTTCACAACTTTTGCTTTATATTCTCATAGAATATTATATCAAACACCAGTAGCAATTTTCTACTCATTTAGAAAACTAATTCTTTTATTTAAATAATCCTACTTTGTAATCTTTTTATGTATTTGTTTTTATTTATTTATTTATTTATTTATTTAAAAAAACTTAAATGATGAAGATTTTTTTTGAGAAATAGGATGCTTTTCTTGTCAGAATTTATGAGGAAATTTTAATTTAGATAATTTTTCGAAAACCGACGATAATACGCATGGAAACTTCAGTGCGAGAGCAGATCTTTACACGGTGTGGGGCTCCCTGCGAGACGCTTCCTGGGAGCAGATCTGAACTACAAGCACTCTTTTAGTTTCTTTCGCCATTTCCCGCCAGATTTCATTTATAAATTAAACTTTATAATCAACCGTCTTATTTTCTTTGTAATTTTTAAGTGATTTTATCTGGAGAGGGAGATTTTTAACATGTTATATCTTTTGGCGGATTTCATGAGTATGAAGTTCACAACTTTTACTTTATATTCTCATAGAATATTATATCAAACAATAGTAGCAATTTTCTACTCATTTAGCAAACTAATTCTTTTATTTAAATTATCCTACTTTGTAATCTTTTTATGTATTTTTTTTAATTCATTTATTATTTTTTTGAGAGATAAGACGCTTTTTTTGTCAGAATTTATGAGGAAATTTTAATTTAGACAATTTTTCCAAAACCGACGAGAATACGCATGGAAACTGCAATGCGAGAGCAGATCTTTACACGGTGTGAGGCTCCCTGCGAGACGCTTCCTGGGAGCAGATCTGAACTACAAGCACTCTTTTAGTTTCTTTCGCCATTTCCCGCCAGATTTCATTTATAAATTAAACTTTATAATCAACCGTATTATTTTCTTTGTAATTTTTAAGTGATTTTATCAGGACAGGGAGATTTTTAACATGTTATATCTTTTGGCGGATTTCATGAGTATGAAGTTCACAACTTTTACTTTATATTCTCATAGAATATTATATCAAACAATAGTAGCAATTTTCTACTCATTTAGCAAACTAATTCTTTTATTTAAATTATCCTACTTTGTAATCTTTTTATGTATTTTTTTTATTCATTTATTATTTTTTTGAGAGATAGGACGCTTTTCTTGTCAGAATTTATGAGGAAATTTTAATTTAGACAATTTTTCGAAAACCGACGAGAATACGCATGGAAACTGCAGTGCGAGAGCAGATCTTTACACGGTGTGAGGCTCCCTGCGAGACGCTTCCTGGGAGCAGATCTGAACTACAAGCACTCTTTTATTTTCTTTTCGCCATTTCCCGCCAGATTTCATTTATAAATTAAACTTTATAATCAACCGTGTTATTTTCTTTGTAATTTTTAAGTGATTTTATCAGGAGAGGGAGATTTTTACTATGTTATAACTTTTGGCGGATTTCATGAGTATGAAGTTCACAACTTTTGCTTTATATTCTCATAGAATATTATATCAAACACCAGTAGCAATTTTCTACTCATTTAGCAAACTAATTTTTTTATTTCAATTATCCTACTTTGTAATCTTTTTATGTATTTTTTTTTTATTCATTTACTTATTTATTTATTTTTAAACTTAAATGATGAAGATTTTTTTGAGAGATAGGACGCTTTTCTTGTCAGAATTTATGAGGAAATTTTAATTTAGACAATTTTTCGAAAACCGACGAGAATACGCATGGAAACTGCAGTGCGAGAGCAGATCTTTACACGGTGTGAGGCTCCCTGCGAGACGCTTCCTGGGAGCAGATCTGAACTACAAGCACTCTTTTAGTTTCTTTTCGCCATTTCCCGCCAGATTTCATTTATAAATTAAACTTTATAATCAACCGTGTTATTTTCTTTGTAATTTTTAAGTGATTTTATCAGGAGAGGGAGATTTTTACTATGTTATAACTTTTGGCGGATTTCATGAGTATGAAGTTCACAACTTTTGCTTTATATTCTCATAGAATATTATATCAAACACCAGTAGCAATTTTCTACTCATTTAGAAAACTAATTCTTTTATTTAAATAATCCTGCTTTGTAATCTTTTTATGTATTTGTTTTTATTTATTTATTTATTTACTTATTTATTTATTTATTTGAAAAAACTTAAATGATGAAGATTTTTTTGAGAAATAGGATGCTTTTCTTGTCAGAATTTATGAGGAAATTTTAATTTAGATAATTTTTCGAAAACCGACGAGGATACGCATGGAAACTTCAGTGCGAGAGCAGATCTTTACACGGTGTGGGGCTCCCTGCGAGACGCTTCCTGGGAGCAGATCTGAACTACAAGCACTCTTTTAGTTTCTTTCGCCATTTCCCGCCAGATTTCATTTATAAATTAAACTTTATAATCAACCGTATTATTTTCTTTGTAATTTTTAAGTGATTTTATCAGGAGAGGGAGATTTTTAACATGTTATATCTTTTGGCGGATTTCATGAGTATGAAGTTCACAACTTTTACTTTATATTCTCATAGAATATTATATCAAACAATAGTAGCAATTTTCTACTCATTTAGCAAACTAATTCTTTTATTTAAATTATCCTACTTTGTAATCTTTTTATGTATTTTTTTTTATTCATTTATTATTTTTTTGAGAGATAAGACGCTTTTCTTGTCAGAATTTATGAGGAAATTTTAATTTAGACAATTTTTCCAAAACCGACGAGAATACGCATGGAAACTGCAATGCGAGAGCAGATCTTTACACGGTGTGAGGCTCCCTGCGAGACGCTTCCTGGGAGCAGATCTGAACTACAAGCACTCTTTTAGTTTCTTTCGCCATTTCCCGCCAGATTTCATTTATAAATTAAACTTTATAATCAACCGTATTATTTTCTTTGTAATTTTTAAGTGATTTTATCAGGAGAGGGAGATTTTTACTATGTTATAACTTTTGGCGGATTTCATGAGTATGAAGTTCACAACTTTTGCTTTATATTCTCATAGAATATTATATCAAACACCAGTAGCAATTTTCTACTCATTTAGAAAACTAATTCTTTTATTTAAATAATCCTACTTTGTAATCTTTTTATGTATTTGTTTTTATTTATTTATTTATTTATTTATTTATTTATTTGAAAAAACTTAAATGATGAGGATTTTTTTGAGAAATAGGATGCTTTTCTTGTCAGAATTTATGAGGAAATTTTAATTTAGACAATTTTTCCAAAACCGACGAGAATACGCATGGAAACTGCAATGCGAGAGCAGATCTTTACACGGTGTGAGGCTCCCTGCGAGACGCTTCCTGGGAGCAGATATGAACTACAAGCACTCTTTTAGTTTCTTTTCGCCATTTCCCGCCAGATTTCATTTATAAATTAAACTTTATAATCAACCGTGTTATTTTCTTTGTAATTTTTAAGTGATTTTATCAGGAGAGGGAGATTTTTACTATGTTATAACTTTTGGCGGATTTCATGAGTATGAAGTTCACAACTTTTGCTTTATATTCTCATAGAATATTATATCAAACACCAGTAGCAATTTTCTACTCATTTAGAAAACTAATTCTTTTATTTAAATAATCCTACTTTGTAATCTTTTTATGTATTTGTTTTTATTTATTTATTTATTTATTTATTTAAAAAAACTTAAATGATGAAGATTTTTTTGAGAAATAGGATGCTTTTCTTGTCAGAATTTATGAGGAAATTTTTATTTAGATAATTTTTCGAAAACCGACGATAATACGCATGGAAACTTCAGTGCGAGAGCAGATCTTTACACGGTGTGGGGCTCCCTGCGAGACGCTTCCTGGGAGCAGATCTGAACTACAAGCACTCTTTTAGTTTCTTTCGCCATTTCCCGCCAGATTTCATTTATAAATTAAACATTATAATCAACCGTCTTATTTTCTTTGTAATTTTTAAGTGATTTTATCAGGAGAGGGAGATTTTTAACATGTTATATCTTTTGGCGGATTTCATGAGTATGAAGTTCACAACTTTTACTTTATATTCTCATAGAATATTATATCAAACAATAGTAGCAATTTTCTACTCATTTAGCAAACTAATTCTTTTATTCAAATTATCCTACTTTGTAATCTTTTTATGTATTTTTTTTTATTCATTTATTATTTTTTTGAGAGATAAGACGCTTTTTTTGTCAGAATTTATGAGGAAATTTTAATTTAGACAATTTTTCCAAAACCGACGAGAATACGCATGGAAACTGCAATGCGAGAGCAGATCTTTACACGGTGTGAGGCTCCCTGCGAGACGCTTCCTGGGAGCAGATATGAACTACAAGCACTCTTTTAGTTTCTTTTCGCCATTTCCCGCCAGATTTCATTTATAAATTAAACTTTATAATCAACCGTGTTATTTTCTTTGTAATTTTTAAGTGATTTTATCAGGAGAGGGAGATTTTTACTATGTTATAACTTTTGGCGGATTTCATGAGTATGAAGTTCACAACTTTTGCTTTATATTCTCATAGAATATTATATCAAACACCAGTAGCAATTTTCTACTCATTTAGAAAACTAATTCTTTTATTTAAATAATCCTACTTTGTAATCTTTTTATGTATTTGTTTTTATTTATTTATTTATTTATTTATTTATTTATTTGAAAAAACTTAAATGATGAAGATTTTTTTGAGAAATAGGATGCTTTTCTTATCAGAATTTATGAGGAAATTTTAATTTAGATAATTTTTCGAAAACCGACGAGAATACGCATGGAAACTTCAGTGCGAGAGCAGATCTTTACACGGTGTGGGGCTCCCTGCGAGACGCTTCCTGGGAGCAGATCTGAACTACAAGCACTCTTTTAGTTTCTTTCGCCATTTCCCGCCAGATTTCATTTATAAATTAAACTTTATAATCAACCGTATTATTTTCTTTGTAATTTTTAAGTGATTTTATCAGGAGAGGGAGATTTTTACTATGTTATAACTTTTGGCGGATTTCATGAGTATGAAGTTCACAACTTTTGCTTTATATTCTCATAGAATATTATATCAAACACCAGTAGCAATTTTCTACTCATTTAGAAAACTAATTCTTTTATTTAAATAATTCTACTTTGTAATCTTTTTATGTATTTTTTTTTATTTATTTATTTATTTATTTATTTATTTATTTGAAAAAACTTAAATGATGAAGATTTTTTTGAGAAATAGGATGCTTTTCTTGTCAGAATTTATGAGGAAATTTAAATTTAGATAATATTTCGAAAACCGACGAGAATACGCATGGAAACTGCAGTGCGTTAGCAGATCTTTACACGGTGTGAGGCTCCCTGCGAGACGCTTCCTGGGAGCAG
Organism: Maratus michaelseni; assembly: GCA_963931845.1. Taxonomy (NCBI): domain Eukaryota; kingdom Metazoa; phylum Arthropoda; class Arachnida; order Araneae; family Salticidae; genus Maratus; species Maratus michaelseni. Next base: position 200,293,909 of record OZ007592.1, on the reverse strand, counting down.
ATCTGAACTACAAGCACTCTTTTAGTTTCTTTTCGCCATTTCCCGCCAGATTTCATTTATAAATTAAACTTTATAATCAACCGTATTATTTTCTTTGTAATTTTTAAGTGATTTTATCAGGAGAGGGAGATTTTTAACATGTTATATCTTTTGGCGGATTTCATGAGTATGAAGTTCACAACTTTTACTTTATATTCTCATAGAATATTATATCAAACAATAGTAGCAATTTTCTACTCATTTAGCAAACTAATTCTTTTATTTAAATTATCCTACTTTGTAATCTTTTTATGTATTTTTTTTTATTCATTTATTATTTTTTTGAGAGATAAGACGCTTTTCTTGTCAGAATTTATGAGGAAATTTTAATTTAGACAATTTTTCCAAAACCGACGAGAATACGCATGGAAACTGCAATGCGAGAGCAGATCATTACACGGTGTGAGGCTCCCTGCGAGACGCTTCCTGGGAGCAGATCTGAACTACAAGCACTCTTTTAGTTTCTTTCGCCATTTCCCGCCAGATTTCATTTATAAATTAAACTTTATAATCAACCGTATTATTTTCTTTGTAATTTTTAAGTGATTTTATCAGGAGAGGGAGATTTTTAACATGTTATAACTTTTGGCAGATTTCATAAGTATGAAGTTCACAACTTTTGCTTTATATTCTCATAGAATATTATATCAAACACCAGTAGCAATTTTCTACTCATTTAGCAAACTAATTTTTTTATTTCAATTATCCTACTTTGTAATCTTTTTATGTATTTTTTTTTTATTCATTTACTTATTTATTTATTTTTAAACTTAAATGATGAAGATTTTTTTGAGAGATAGGACGCTTTTCTTGTCAGAATTTAAGGGGAAATTTAAATTTAGATAATATTTCGAAAACCGACGAGAATACGCATGGAAACTGCAGTGCGAGAGCAGATCTTTACACGGTGTGAGGCTCCCTGCGAGACGCTTCCTGGGAGCAGATCTGAACTACAAGCACTCTTTTAGTTTCTTCTCGCCATTTCCCGCCAGATTTCATTTATAAATTAAACTTTATAATCAACCGTGTTATTTTCTTTGTAATTTTTAAGTGATTTTATCAGGAGAGGGAGATTTTTACTATGTTATAACTTTTGGCGGATTTCATGAGTATGAAGTTCACAACTTTTGCTTTATATTCTCATAGAATATTATATCAAACACCAGTAGCAATTTTCTACTCATTTAGAAAACTAATTCTTTTATTTAAATAATCCTACTTTGTAATCTTTTTATGTATTTGTTTTTATTTATTTATTTATTTATTTATTTAAAAAAACTTAAATGATGAAGATTTTTTTTGAGAAATAGGATGCTTTTCTTGTCAGAATTTATGAGGAAATTTTAATTTAGATAATTTTTCGAAAACCGACGATAATACGCATGGAAACTTCAGTGCGAGAGCAGATCTTTACACGGTGTGGGGCTCCCTGCGAGACGCTTCCTGGGAGCAGATCTGAACTACAAGCACTCTTTTAGTTTCTTTCGCCATTTCCCGCCAGATTTCATTTATAAATTAAACTTTATAATCAACCGTCTTATTTTCTTTGTAATTTTTAAGTGATTTTATCTGGAGAGGGAGATTTTTAACATGTTATATCTTTTGGCGGATTTCATGAGTATGAAGTTCACAACTTTTACTTTATATTCTCATAGAATATTATATCAAACAATAGTAGCAATTTTCTACTCATTTAGCAAACTAATTCTTTTATTTAAATTATCCTACTTTGTAATCTTTTTATGTATTTTTTTTAATTCATTTATTATTTTTTTGAGAGATAAGACGCTTTTTTTGTCAGAATTTATGAGGAAATTTTAATTTAGACAATTTTTCCAAAACCGACGAGAATACGCATGGAAACTGCAATGCGAGAGCAGATCTTTACACGGTGTGAGGCTCCCTGCGAGACGCTTCCTGGGAGCAGATCTGAACTACAAGCACTCTTTTAGTTTCTTTCGCCATTTCCCGCCAGATTTCATTTATAAATTAAACTTTATAATCAACCGTATTATTTTCTTTGTAATTTTTAAGTGATTTTATCAGGACAGGGAGATTTTTAACATGTTATATCTTTTGGCGGATTTCATGAGTATGAAGTTCACAACTTTTACTTTATATTCTCATAGAATATTATATCAAACAATAGTAGCAATTTTCTACTCATTTAGCAAACTAATTCTTTTATTTAAATTATCCTACTTTGTAATCTTTTTATGTATTTTTTTTATTCATTTATTATTTTTTTGAGAGATAGGACGCTTTTCTTGTCAGAATTTATGAGGAAATTTTAATTTAGACAATTTTTCGAAAACCGACGAGAATACGCATGGAAACTGCAGTGCGAGAGCAGATCTTTACACGGTGTGAGGCTCCCTGCGAGACGCTTCCTGGGAGCAGATCTGAACTACAAGCACTCTTTTATTTTCTTTTCGCCATTTCCCGCCAGATTTCATTTATAAATTAAACTTTATAATCAACCGTGTTATTTTCTTTGTAATTTTTAAGTGATTTTATCAGGAGAGGGAGATTTTTACTATGTTATAACTTTTGGCGGATTTCATGAGTATGAAGTTCACAACTTTTGCTTTATATTCTCATAGAATATTATATCAAACACCAGTAGCAATTTTCTACTCATTTAGCAAACTAATTTTTTTATTTCAATTATCCTACTTTGTAATCTTTTTATGTATTTTTTTTTTATTCATTTACTTATTTATTTATTTTTAAACTTAAATGATGAAGATTTTTTTGAGAGATAGGACGCTTTTCTTGTCAGAATTTATGAGGAAATTTTAATTTAGACAATTTTTCGAAAACCGACGAGAATACGCATGGAAACTGCAGTGCGAGAGCAGATCTTTACACGGTGTGAGGCTCCCTGCGAGACGCTTCCTGGGAGCAGATCTGAACTACAAGCACTCTTTTAGTTTCTTTTCGCCATTTCCCGCCAGATTTCATTTATAAATTAAACTTTATAATCAACCGTGTTATTTTCTTTGTAATTTTTAAGTGATTTTATCAGGAGAGGGAGATTTTTACTATGTTATAACTTTTGGCGGATTTCATGAGTATGAAGTTCACAACTTTTGCTTTATATTCTCATAGAATATTATATCAAACACCAGTAGCAATTTTCTACTCATTTAGAAAACTAATTCTTTTATTTAAATAATCCTACTTTGTAATCTTTTTATGTATTTGTTTTTATTTATTTATTTATTTACTTATTTATTTATTTATTTGAAAAAACTTAAATGATGAAGATTTTTTTGAGAAATAGGATGCTTTTCTTGTCAGAATTTATGAGGAAATTTTAATTTAGATAATTTTTCGAAAACCGACGAGGATACGCATGGAAACTTCAGTGCGAGAGCAGATCTTTACACGGTGTGGGGCTCCCTGCGAGACGCTTCCTGGGAGCAGATCTGAACTACAAGCAGTCTTTTAGTTTCTTTCGCCATTTCCCGCCAGATTTCATTTATAAATTAAACTTTATAATCAACCGTATTATTTTCTTTGTAATTTTTAAGTGATTTTATCAGGAGAGGGAGATTTTTAACATGTTATATCTTTTGGCGGATTTCATGAGTATGAAGTTCACAACTTTTACTTTATATTCTCATAGAATATTATATCAAACAATAGTAGCAATTTTCTACTCATTTAGCAAACTAATTCTTTTATTTAAATTATCCTACTTTGTAATCTTTTTATGTATTTTTTTTTATTCATTTATTATTTTTTTGAGAGATAAGACGCTTTTCTTGTCAGAATTTATGAGGAAATTTTAATTTAGACAATTTTTCCAAAACCGACGAGAATACGCATGGAAACTGCAATGCGAGAGCAGATCTTTACACGGTGTGAGGCTCCCTGCGAGACGCTTCCTGGGAGCAGATCTGAACTACAAGCACTCTTTTAGTTTCTTTCGCCATTTCCCGCCAGATTTCATTTATAAATTAAACTTTATAATCAACCGTATTATTTTCTTTGTAATTTTTAAGTGATTTTATCAGGAGAGGGAGATTTTTACTATGTTATAACTTTTGGCGGATTTCATGAGTATGAAGTTCACAACTTTTGCTTTATATTCTCATAGAATATTATATCAAACACCAGTAGCAATTTTCTACTCATTTAGAAAACTAATTCTTTTATTTAAATAATCCTACTTTGTAATCTTTTTATGTATTTGTTTTTATTTATTTATTTATTTATTTATTTATTTATTTGAAAAAACTTAAATGATGAGGATTTTTTTGAGAAATAGGATGCTTTTCTTGTCAGAATTTATGAGGAAATTTTAATTTAGACAATTTTTCCAAAACCGACGAGAATACGCATGGAAACTGCAATGCGAGAGCAGATCTTTACACGGTGTGAGGCTCCCTGCGAGACGCTTCCTGGGAGCAGATATGAACTACAAGCACTCTTTTAGTTTCTTTTCGCCATTTCCCGCCAGATTTCATTTATAAATTAAACTTTATAATCAACCGTGTTATTTTCTTTGTAATTTTTAAGTGATTTTATCAGGAGAGGGAGATTTTTACTATGTTATAACTTTTGGCGGATTTCATGAGTATGAAGTTCACAACTTTTGCTTCATATTCTCATAGAATATTATATCAAACACCAGTAGCAATTTTCTACTCATTTAGAAAACTAATTCTTTTATTTAAATAATCCTACTTTGTAATCTTTTTATGTATTTGTTTTTATTTATTTATTTATTTATTTATTTAAAAAAACTTAAATGATGAAGATTTTTTTGAGAAATAGGATGCTTTTCTTGTCAGAATTTAAGAGGAAATTTTTATTTAGATAATTTTTCGAAAACCGACGATAATACGCATGGAAACTTCAGTGCGAGAGCAGATCTTTACACGGTGTGGGGCTCCCTGCGAGACGCTTCCTGGGAGCAGATCTGAACTACAAGCACTCTTTTAGTTTCTTTCGCCATTTCCCGCCAGATTTCATTTATAAATTAAACATTATAATCAACCGTCTTATTTTCTTTGTAATTTTTAAGTGATTTTATCAGGAGAGGGAGATTTTTAACATGTTATATCTTTTGGCGGATTTCATGAGTATGAAGTTCACAACTTTTACTTTATATTCTCATAGAATATTATATCAAACAATAGTAGCAATTTTCTACTCATTTAGCAAACTAATTCTTTTATTCAAATTATCCTACTTTGTAATCTTTTTATGTATTTTTTTTTATTCATTTATTATTTTTTTGAGAGATAAGACGCTTTTTTTGTCAGAATTTATGAGGAAATTTTAATTTAGACAATTTTTCCAAAACCGACGAGAATACGCATGGAAACTGCAATGCGAGAGCAGATCTTTACACGGTGTGAGGCTCCCTGCGAGACGCTTCCTGGGAGCAGATATGAACTACAAGCACTCTTTTAGTTTCTTTTCGCCATTTCCCGCCAGATTTCATTTATAAATTAAACTTTATAATCAACCGTGTTATTTTCTTTGTAATTTTTAAGTGATTTTATCAGGAGAGGGAGATTTTTACTATGTTATAACTTTTGGCGGATTTCATGAGTATGAAGTTCACAACTTTTGCTTTATATTCTCATAGAATATTATATCAAACACCAGTAGCAATTTTCTACTCATTTAGAAAACTAATTCTTTTATTTAAATAATCCTACTTTGTAATCTTTTTATGTATTTGTTTTTATTTATTTATTTATTTATTTATTTATTTATTTGAAAAAACTTAAATGATGAAGATTTTTTTGAGAAATAGGATGCTTTTCTTATCAGAATTTATGAGGAAATTTTAATTTAGATAATTTTTCGAAAACCGACGAGAATACGCATGGAAACTTCAGTGCGAGAGCAGATCTTTACACGGTGTGGGGCTCCCTGCGAGACGCTTCCTGGGAGCAGATCTGAACTACAAGCACTCTTTTAGTTTCTTTCGCCATTTCCCGCCAGATTTCATTTATAAATTAAACTTTATAATCAACCGTCTTATTTTCTTTGTAATTTTTAAGTGATTTTATCTGGAGAGGGAGATTTTTAACATGTTATATCTTTTGGCGGATTTCATGAGTATGAAGTTCACAACTTTTACTTTATATTCTCATAGAATATTATATCAAACAATAGTAGCAATTTTCTACTCATTTAGCAAACTAATTCTTTTATTTAAATTATCCTACTTTGTAATCTTTTTATGTATTTTTTTTAATTCATTTATTATTTTTTTGAGAGATAAGACGCTTTTTTTGTCAGAATTTATGAGGAAATTTTAATTTAGACAATTTTTCCAAAACCGACGAGAATACGCATGGAAACTGCAATGCGAGAGCAGATCTTTACACGGTGTGAGGCTCCCTGCGAGACGCTTCCTGGGAGCAGATCTGAACTACAAGCACTCTTTTAGTTTCTTTCGCCATTTCCCGCCAGATTTCATTTATAAATTAAACTTTATAATCAACCGTATTATTTTCTTTGTAATTTTTAAGTGATTTTATCAGGACAGGGAGATTTTTAACATGTTATATCTTTTGGCGGATTTCATGAGTATGAAGTTCACAACTTTTACTTTATATTCTCATAGAATATTATATCAAACAATAGTAGCAATTTTCTACTCATTTAGCAAACTAATTCTTTTATTTAAATTATCCTACTTTGTAATCTTTTTATGTATTTTTTTTATTCATTTATTATTTTTTTGAGAGATAGGACGCTTTTCTTGTCAGAATTTATGAGGAAATTTTAATTTAGACAATTTTTCGAAAACCGACGAGAATACGCATGGAAACTGCAGTGCGAGAGCAGATCTTTACACGGTGTGAGGCTCCCTGCGAGACGCTTCCTGGGAGCAGATCTGAACTACAAGCACTCTTTTATTTTCTTTTCGCCATTTCCCGCCAGATTTCATTTATAAATTAAACTTTATAATCAACCGTGTTATTTTCTTTGTAATTTTTAAGTGATTTTATCAGGAGAGGGAGATTTTTACTATGTTATAACTTTTGGCGGATTTCATGAGTATGAAGTTCACAACTTTTGCTTTATATTCTCATAGAATATTATATCAAACACCAGTAGCAATTTTCTACTCATTTAGCAAACTAATTTTTTTATTTCAATTATCCTACTTTGTAATCTTTTTATGTATTTTTTTTTTATTCATTTACTTATTTATTTATTTTTAAACTTAAATGATGAAGATTTTTTTGAGAGATAGGACGCTTTTCTTGTCAGAATTTATGAGGAAATTTTAATTTAGACAATTTTTCGAAAACCGACGAGAATACGCATGGAAACTGCAGTGCGAGAGCAGATCTTTACACGGTGTGAGGCTCCCTGCGAGACGCTTCCTGGGAGCAGATCTGAACTACAAGCACTCTTTTAGTTTCTTTTCGCCATTTCCCGCCAGATTTCATTTATAAATTAAACTTTATAATCAACCGTGTTATTTTCTTTGTAATTTTTAAGTGATTTTATCAGGAGAGGGAGATTTTTACTATGTTATAACTTTTGGCGGATTTCATGAGTATGAAGTTCACAACTTTTGCTTTATATTCTCATAGAATATTATATCAAACACCAGTAGCAATTTTCTACTCATTTAGAAAACTAATTCTTTTATTTAAATAATCCTACTTTGTAATCTTTTTATGTATTTGTTTTTATTTATTTATTTATTTACTTATTTATTTATTTATTTGAAAAAACTTAAATGATGAAGATTTTTTTGAGAAATAGGATGCTTTTCTTGTCAGAATTTATGAGGAAATTTTAATTTAGATAATTTTTCGAAAACCGACGAGGATACGCATGGAAACTTCAGTGCGAGAGCAGATCTTTACACGGTGTGGGGCTCCCTGCGAGACGCTTCCTGGGAGCAGATCTGAACTACAAGCACTCTTTTAGTTTCTTTCGCCATTTCCCGCCAGATTTCATTTATAAATTAAACTTTATAATCAACCGTATTATTTTCTTTGTAATTTTTAAGTGATTTTATCAGGAGAGGGAGATTTTTAACATGTTATATCTTTTGGCGGATTTCATGAGTATGAAGTTCACAACTTTTACTTTATATTCTCATAGAATATTATATCAAACAATAGTAGCAATTTTCTACTCATTTAGCAAACTAATTCTTTTATTTAAATTATCATACTTTGTAATCTTTTTATGTATTTTTTTTTATTCATTTATTATTTTTTTGAGAGATAAGACGCTTTTCTTGTCAGAATTTATGAGGAAATTTTAATTTAGACAATTTTTCCAAAACCGACGAGAATACGCATGGAAACTGCAATGCGAGAGCAGATCTTTACACGGTGTGAGGCTCCCTGCGAGACGCTTCCTGGGAGCAGATCTGAACTACAAGCACTCTTTTAGTTTCTTTCGCCATTTCCCGCCAGATTTCATTTATAAATTAAACTTTATAATCAACCGTATTATTTTCTTTGTAATTTTTAAGTGATTTTATCAGGAGAGGGAGATTTTTACTATGTTATAACTTTTGGCGGATTTCATGAGTATGAAGTTCACAACTTTTGCTTTATATTCTCATAGAATATTATATCAAACACCAGTAGCAATTTTCTACTCATTTAGAAAACTAATTCTTTTATTTAAATAATCCTACTTTGTAATCTTTTTATGTATTTGTTTTTATTTATTTATTTATTTATTTATTTATTTATTTGAAAAAACTTAAATGATGAGGATTTTTTTGAGAAATAGGATGCTTTTCTTGTCAGAATTTATGAGGAAATTTTAATTTAGACAATTTTTCCAAAACCGACGAGAATACGCATGGAAACTGCAATGCGAGAGCAGATCTTTACACGGTGTGAGGCTCCCTGCGAGACGCTTCCTGGGAGCAGATATGAACTACAAGCACTCTTTTAGTTTCTTTTCGCCATTTCCCGCCAGATTTCATTTATAAATTAAACTTTATAATCAACCGTGTTATTTTCTTTGTAATTTTTAAGTGATTTTATCAGGAGAGGGAGATTTTTACTATGTTATAACTTTTGGCGGATTTCATGAGTATGAAGTTCACAACTTTTGCTTTATATTCTCATAGAATATTATATCAAACACCAGTAGCAATTTTCTACTCATTTAGAAAACTAATTCTTTTATTTAAATAATCCTACTTTGTAATCTTTTTATGTATTTGTTTTTATTTATTTATTTATTTATTTATTTAAAAAAACTTAAATGATGAAGATTTTTTTGAGAAATAGGATGCTTTTCTTGTCAGAATTTATGAGGAAATTTTTATTTAGATAATTTTTCGAAAACCGACGATAATACGCATGGAAACTTCAGTGCGAGAGCAGATCTTTACACGGTGTGGGGCTCCCTGCGAGACGCTTCCTGGGAGCAGATCTGAACTACAAGCACTCTTTTAGTTTCTTTCGCCATTTCCCGCCAGATTTCATTTATAAATTAAACATTATAATCAACCGTCTTATTTTCTTTGTAATTTTTAAGTGATTTTATCAGGAGAGGGAGATTTTTAACATGTTATATCTTTTGGCGGATTTCATGAGTATGAAGTTCACAACTTTTACTTTATATTCTCATAGAATATTATATCAAACAATAGTAGCAATTTTCTACTCATTTAGCAAACTAATTCTTTTATTCAAATTATCCTACTTTGTAATCTTTTTATGTATTTTTTTTTATTCATTTATTATTTTTTTGAGAGATAAGACGCTTTTTTTGTCAGAATTTATGAGGAAATTTTAATTTAGACAATTTTTCAAAAACCGACGAGAATACGCATGGAAACTGCAATGCGAGAGCAGATCTTTACACGGTGTGAGGCTCCCTGCGAGACGCTTCCTGGGAGCAGATATGAACTACAAGCACTCTTTTAGTTTCTTTTCGCCATTTCCCGCCAGATTTCATTTATAAATTAAACTTTATAATCAACCGTGTTATTTTCTTTGTAATTTTTAAGTGATTTTATCAGGAGAGGGAGATTTTTACTATGTTATAACTTTTGGCGGATTTCATGAGTATGAAGTTCACAACTTTTGCTTTATATTCTCATAGAATATTATATCAAACACCAGTAGCAATTTTCTACTCATTTAGAAAACTAATTCTTTTATTTAAATAATCCTACTTTGTAATCTTTTTATGTATTTGTTTTTATTTATTTATTTATTTATTTATTTATTTATTTGAAAAAACTTAAATGATGAAGATTTTTTTGAGAAATAGGATGCTTTTCTTATCAGAATTTATGAGGAAATTTTAATTTAGATAATTTTTCGAAAACCGACGAGAATACGCATGGAAACTTCAGTGCGAGAGCAGATCTTTACACGGTGTGGGGCTCCCTGCGAGACGCTTCCTGGGAGCAGATCTGAACTACAAGCACTCTTTTAGTTTCTTTCGCCATTTCCCGCCAGATTTCATTTATAAATTAAACTTTATAATCAACCGTATTATTTTCTTTGTAATTTTTAAGTGATTTTATCAGGAGAGGGAGATTTTTACTATGTTATAACTTTTGGCGGATTTCATGAGTATGAAGTTCACAACTTTTGCTTTATATTCTCATAGAATATTATATCAAACACCAGTAGCAATTTTCTACTCATTTAGAAAACTAATTCTTTTATTTAAATAATTCTACTTTGTAATCTTTTTATGTATTTTTTTTTATTTATTTATTTATTTATTTATTTATTTATTTGAAAAAACTTAAATGATGAAGATTTTTTTGAGAAATAGGATGCTTTTCTTGTCAGAATTTATGAGGAAATTTAAATTTAGATAATATTTCGAAAACCGACGAGAATACGCATGGAAACTGCAGTGCGTTAGCAGATCTTTACACGGTGTGAGGCTCCCTGCGAGACACTTCCTGGGAGCAGATCTGAACTACAAGCACTCTTTTAGTTTCTTTTCGCCATTTCCCGCCAGATTTCATTTATAAATTAAACTTTATAATCAACCGTATTATTTTCTTTGTAATTTTTAAGTGATTTTATCAGGAGAGGGAGATTTTTAACATGTTATATCTTTTGGCGGATTTCATGAGTATGAAGTTCACAACTTTTACTTTATATTCTCATAGAATATTATATCAAACAATAGTAGCAATTTTCTACTCATTTAGCAAACTAATTCTTTTATTTAAATTATCCTACTTTGTAATCTTTTTATGTATTTTTTTTTATTCATTTATTATTTTTTTGAGAGATAAGACGCTTTTCTTGTTAGAATTTATGAGGAAATTTTAATTTAGACAATTTTTCCAAAACCGACGAGAATACGCATGGAAACTGCAATGCGAGAGCAGATCATTACACGGTGTGAGGCTCCCTGCGAGACGCTTCCTGGAAGCAGATCTGAACTACAAGCACTCTTTTAGTTTCTTTCGCCATTTCCCGCCAGATTTCATTTATAAATTAAACTTTATAATCAACCGTATTATTTTCTTTGTAATTTTTAAGTGATTTTATCAGGAGAGGGAGATTTTTAACATGTTATAACTTTTGGCAGATTTCATGAGTATGAAGTTCACAACTTTTGCTTTATATTCTCATAGAATATTATATCAAACACCAGTAGCAATTTTCTACTCATTTAGCAAACTAATTTTTTTATTTCAATTATCCTACTTTGTAATCTTTTTATGTATTTTTTTTTTTATTCATTTACTTATTTATTTATTTTTAAACTTAAATGATGAAGATTTTTTTGAGAGATAGGACGCTTTTCTTGTCAGAATTTAAGGGGAAATTTAAATTTAGATAATATTTCGAAAACCGACGAGAATACGCATGGAAACTGCAGTGCGAGAGCAGATCTTTACACGGTGTGAGGCTCCCTGCGAGACGCTTCCTGGGAGCAGATCTGAACTACAAGCACTCTTTTAGTTTCTTCTCGCCATTTCCCGCCAGATTTCATTTATAAATTAAACTTTATAATCAACCGTGTTATTTTCTTTGTAATTTTTAAGTGATTTTATCAGGAGAGGGAGATTTTTACTATGTTATAACTTTTGGCGGATTTCATGAGTATGAAGTTCACAACTTTTGCTTTATATTCTCATAGAATATTATATCAAACACCAGTAGCAATTTTCTACTCATTTAGAAAACTAATTCTTTTATTTAAATAATCCTACTTTGTAATCTTTTTATGTATTTGTTTTTATTTATTTATTTATTTATTTATTTATTTATTTATTTGAAAAAACTTAAATGATGAAGATTTTTTTGAGAAATAGGATGCTTTTCTTGTCAGAATTTATGAGGAAATTTTAATTTAGATAATTTTTCGAAAACCGACGAGAATACGCATGGAAACTTCAGTGCGAGAGCAGATCTTTACACGGTGTGGGGCTCCCTGCGAGACGCTTCCTGGGAGCAGATCTGAACTACAAGCACTCTTTTAGTTTCTTTCGCCATTTCCCGCCAGATTTCATTTATAAATTAAACTTTATAATCAACCGTATTATTTTCTTTGTAATTTTTAAGTGATTTTATCAGGAGAGGGAGATTTTTAACATGTTATATCATTTGGCGGATTTCATGAGTATGAAGTTCACAACTTTTACTTTATATTCTCATAGAATATTATATCAAACAATAGTAGCAATTTTCTACTCATTTAGCAAACTAATTCTTTTATTTAAATTATCCTACTTTGTAATCTTTTTATGTATTTTTTTTAATTCATTTATTATTTTTTTGAGAGATAAGACGCTTTTCTTGTCAGAATTTATGAGGAAATTTTAATTTAGACAATTTTTCCAAAACCGACGAGAATACGCATGGAAACTGCAATGCGAGAGCAGATCTTTACACGGTGTGAGGCTCCCTGCGAGACGCTTCCTGGGAGCAGATCTGAACTACAAGCACTCTTTTAGTTCCTTTCGCCATTTCCCGCCAGATTTCATTTATAAATTAAACTTTATAATCAACCGTATTATTTTCTTTGTAATTTTTAAGTGATTTTATCAGGAGAGGGAGATTTTTAACATGTTATAACTTTTGGCGGATTTCATGAGTATGAAGTTCACAACTTTTGCTTTATATTCTCATAGAATATTATATCAAACACCAGTAGCAATTTTCTACTCATTTAGCAAACTAATTTTTTTATTTCAATTATCCTACTTTGTAATCTTTTTATGTATTTTTTTTTTATTCATTTACTTATTTATTTATTTTTAAACTTAAATGATGAAGATTTTTTTGAGAGATAGGACGCTTTTCTTGTCAGAATTTATGAGGAAATTTTAATTTAGACAATTTTTCGAAAACCGACGAGAATACGCATGGAAACTGCAGTGCGAGAGCAGATCTTTACACGGTGTGAGGCTCCCTGCGAGACGCTTCCTGGGAGCAGATCTGAACTACAAGCACTCTTTTAGTTTCTTTTCGCCATTTCCCGCCAGATTTCATTTATAAATTAAACTTTATAATCAACCGTGTTATTTTCTTTGTAATTTTTAAGTGATTTTATCAGGAGAGGGACATTTTTACTATGTTATAACTTTTGGCGGATTTCATGAGTATGAAGTTCACAACTTTTGCTTTATATTCTCATAGAATATTATATCAAACACCAGTAGCAATTTTCTACTCATTTAGAAAACTAATTCTTTTATTTAAATAATCCTACTTTGTAATCTTTTTATGTATTTGTTTTTATTTATTTATTTATTTATTTATTTATTTATTTGAAAAAACTTAAATGATGAAGATTTTTTTGAGAAATAGGATGCTTTTCTTGTCAGAATTTATGAGGAAATTTTAATTTAGATAATTTTTCGAAAACCGACGATAATACGCATGGAAACTTCAGTGCGAGAGCAGATCTTTACATGGTGTGGGGCTCCCTGCGAGACGCTTCCTGGGACCAGATCTGAACTACAAGCACTCTTTTAGTTTCTTTCGCCATTTCCCGCCAGATTTCATTTATAAATTAAACTTTATAATCAACCGTATTATTTTCTTTGTAATTTTTAAGTGATTTTATCAGGAGAGGGAGATTTTTAACATGTTATATCTTTTGGCGGATTTCATGAGTATGAAGTTCACTACTTTTACTTTATATTCTCATAGAATATTATATCAAACAATAGTAGCAATTTTCTACTCATTTAGCAAACTAATTCTTTTATTTAAATTATCCTACTTTGTAATCTTTTTATGTATTTTTTTTTATTCATTTATTATTTTTTTGAGAGATAAGACGCTTTTCTTGTCAGAATTTATGAGGAAATTTTAATTTAGACAATTTTTCCAAAACCGACGAGAATACGCATGGAAACTGCAATGCGAGAGCAGATCTTTACACGGTGTGAGGCTCCCTGCGAGACGCTTCCTGGGAGCAGATCTGAACTACAAGCATTCTTTTTAGTTTCTTTCGCCATTTCCCGCCAGATTTCATTTATAAATTAAACTTTATAATCAACCGTATTATTTTCTTTGTAATTTTTAAGTGATTTTATCAGGAGAGGGAGATTTTTAACATGTTATATCTTTTGGCGGATTTCATGAGTATGAAGTTCACAACTTTTACTTTATATTCTCATAGAATATTATATCAAACAATAGTAGCAATTTTCTACTCATTTAGCAAACTAATTCTTTTATTTAAATTATCCTACTTTGTAATCTTTTTATGTATTTTTTTTATTCATTTATTATTTTTTTGAGAGATAGGACGCTTTTCTTGTCAGAATTTATGAGGAAATTTTAATTTAGACAATTTTTCGAAAACCGACGAGAACACGCATGGAAACTGCAGTGCGAGAGCAGATCTTTACACGGTGTGAGGCTCCCTGCGAGACGCTTCCTGGGAGCAGATCTGAACTACAAGCACTCTTTTAGTTTCTTTTCGCCATTTCCCGCCAGATTTCATTTATAAATTAAACTTTATAATCAACCGTATTATTTTCTTTGTAATTTTTAAGTGATTTTATCAGGAGGGGGAGATTTTTAACATGTTATAACTTTTGGCGGATTTCATGAGTATGAAGTTCACAACTTTTGCTTTATATTCTCATAGAATATTATATCAAGGACCAGTAGCAATTTTCTACTCATTTAGCAAACTAATTTTTTTATTTCAATTATCCTACTTTGTAATCTTTTTATGTATTTTTTTTTATTCATTTACTTATTTATTTATTTTTAAACTTAAATGATGAAGATTTTTTTGAGAGATAGGACGCTTTTCTTGTCAGAATTTATGAGGAAATTTTAATTTAGACAATTTTTCGAAAACTGACGAGAATACGCATGGAAACTGCAGTGCGAGAGCAGATCTTTACACGGTGTGAGGCTCCCTGCGAGACGCTTCCTGGGAGCAGATCTGAACTACAAGCACTCTTTTAGTTTCTTTTCGCCATTTCCCGCCAGATTTCATTTATAAATTAAACTTTATAATCAACCGTGTTATTTTCTTTGTAATTTTTAAGTGATTTTATCAGGAGAGGGAGATTTTTACTATGTTATAACTTTTGGCGGATTTCATGAGTATGAAGTTCACAACTTTTGCTTTATATTCTCATAGAATATTATATCAAACACCAGTAGCAATTTTCTACTCATTTAGAAAACTAATTCTTTTATTTAAATAATCCTACTTTGTAATCTTTTTATGTATTTGTTTTTATTTGTTTATTTATTTATTTATTTATTTATTTGAAAAAACTTAAATGATGAAGATTTTTTTTGAGAAATAGGATGCTTTTCTTGTCAGAATTTATGAGGAAATTTAAATTTAGATAATATTTCGAAAACCGACGAGAATACGCATGGAAACTGCAGTGCGAGAGCAGATCTTTACACGGTGTGAGGCTCCCTGCGAGACGCTTCCTGGGAGCAGATCTGAACTACAAGCACTCTTTTAGTTTCTTTTCGCCATTTCCCGCCAGATTTCATTTATAAATTAAACTTTATAATCAACCGTGTTATTTTCTTTGTAATTTTTAAGTGATTTTATCAGGAGAGGGAGATTTTTACTATGTTATAACTTTTGGCGGATTTCATGAGTATGAAGTTCACAACTTTTGCTTTATATTCTCATAGAATATTATATCAAACACCAGTAGCAATTTTCTACTCATTTAGAAAACTAATTCTTTTATTTAAATAATCCTACTTTGTAGTCTTTTTATGTATTTGTTTTTATTTATTTATTTATTTATTTATTTATTTATTTGAAAAAACTTAAATGATGAAGATTTTTTTGAGAAATAGGATGCTTTTCTTGTCAGAATTTATGAGGAAATTTTAATTTAGATAATTTTTCGAAAACCGACGAGAATACGCATGGAAACTTCAGTGCGAGAGCAGATCTTTACACGGTGTGGGGCTCCCTGCGAGACGCTTCCTGGGAGCAGATCTGAACTACAAGCACTCTTTTAGTTTCTTTCGCCATTTCCCGCCAGATTTCATTTATAAATTAAACTTTATAATCAACCGTATTATTTTCTTTGTAATTTTTAAGTGATTTTATCAGGAGAGGGAGATTTTTAACATGTTATATCTTTTGGCGGATTTCATGAGTATGAAGTTCACAACTTTTACTTTATATTCTCATAGAATATTATATCAAACAATAGTAGCAATTTTCTACTCATTTAGCAAACTAATTCTTTTATTTAAATTATCCTACTTTGTAATCTTTTTATGTATTTTTTTTATTCATTTATTATTTTTTTGAGAGATAAGACGCTTTTCTTGTCAGAATTTATGAGGAAATTTTAATTTAGACAATTTTTCCAAAACCGACGAGAATACGCATGGAAACTGCAATGCGAGAGCAGATCTTTACACGGTGTGAGGCTCCCTGCGAGACGCTTCCTGGGAGCAGATCTGAACTACAAGCACTCTTTTAGTTTCTTTCGCCATTTCCCGCCAGATTTCATTTATAAATTAAACTTTATAATCAACCGTATTATTTTCTTTGTAATTTTTAAGTGATTTTATCAGGAGAGGGAGATTTTTAACATGTTATAACTTTTGGCAGATTTCATGAGTATGAAGTTCACAACTTTTGCTTTATATTCTCATAGAATATTATATCAAACACCAGTAGCAATTTTCTACTCATTTAGCAAACTAATTTTTTTATTTCAATTATCCTACTTTGTAATCTTTTTATGTATTTTTTTTTTATTCATTTACTTATTTATTTATTTTTAAACTTAAATGATGAAGATTTTTTTGAGAGATAGGACGCTTTTCTTGTCAGAATTTAAGAGGAAATTTAAATTTAGATAATATTTCGAAAACCGACGAGAATACGCATGGAAACTGCAGTGCGAGAGCAGATCTTTACACGGTGTGAGGCTCCCTGCGAGACGCTTCCTGGGAGCAGATCTGAACTACAAGCACTCTTTTAGTTTCTTCTCGCCATTTCCCGCCAGATTTCATTTATAAATTAAACTTTATAATCAACCGTGTTATTTTCTTTGTAATTTTTAAGTGATTTTATCAGGAGAGGGAGATTTTTACTATGTTATAACTTTTGGCGGATTTCATGAGTATGAAGTTCACAACTTTTGCTTTATATTCTCATAGAATATTATATCAAACACCAGTAGCAATTTTCTACTCATTTAGAAAACTAATTCTTTTATTTAAATAATCCTACTTTGTAATCTTTTTATGTATTTGTTTTTATTTGTTTATTTATTTATTTATTTATTTATTTGAAAAAACTTAAATGATGAAGATTTTTTTGAGAAATAGGATGCTTTTCTTGTCAGAATTTATGAGGAAATTTAAATTTAGATAATATTTCGAAAACCGACGAGAATACGCATGGAAACTGCAGTGCGAGAGCAGATCTTTACACGGTGTGAGGCTCCCTGCGAGACGCTTCCTGGGAGCAGATCTGAACTACAAGCACTCTTTTAGTTTCTTTTCGCCATTTCCCGCCAGATTTCATTTATAAATTAAACTTTATAATCAACCGTGTTATTTTCTTTGTAATTTTTAAGTGATTTTATCAGGAGAGGGAGATTTTTACTATGTTATAACTTTTGGCGGATTTCATGAGTATGAAGTTCACAACTTTTTCTTTATATTCTCATAGAATATTATATCAAACACCAGTAGCAATTTTCTACTCATTTAGAAAACTAATTCTTTTATTTAAATAATCCTACTTTGTAGTCTTTTTATGTATTTGTTTTTATTTATTTATTTATTTATTTATTTATTTATTTGAAAAAACTTAAATGATGAAGATTTTTTTGAGAAATAGGATGCTTTTCTTGTCAGCATTTATGAGGAAATTTTAATTTAGATAATTTTTCGAAAACCGACGAGAATACGCATGGAAACTTCAGTGCGAGAGCAGATCTTCACACGGTGTGGGGCTCCCTGCGAGACGCTTCCTGAGAGCAGATCTGAACTACAAGCACTCTTTTAGTTTCTTTCGCCATTTCCCGCCAGATTTCATTTATAAATTAAACTTTATAATCAACCGTATTATTTTCTTTGTAATTTTTAAGTGATTTTATCAGGAGAGGGAGATTTTTAACATGTTATATCTTTTGGCGGATTTCATGAGTATGAAGTTCACAACTTTTACTTTATATTCTCATAGAATATTATATCAAACAATAGTAGCAATTTTCTACTCATTTAGCAAACTAATTCTTTTATTTAAATTATCCTACTTTGTAATCTTTTTATGTATTTTTTTTTATTCATTTATTATTTTTTTGAGAGATAAGACGCTTTTCTTGTCAGAATTTATGAGGAAATTTTAATTTAGACAATTTTTCCAAAACCGACGAGAATACGCATGGAAACTGCAATGCGAGAGCAGATCATTACACGGTGAGAGGCTCCCTGCGAGACGCTTCCTGGGAGCAGATCTGAACTACAAGCACTCTTTTAGTTTCTTTCGCCATTTCCCGCCAGATTTCATTTATAAATTAAACTTTATAATCAACCGTATTATTTTCTTTGTAATTTTTAAGTGATTTTATCAGGAGAGGGAGATTTTTAACATGTTATAACTTTTGGCAGATTTCATGAGTATGAAGTTCACAACTTTTGCTTTATATTCTCATAGAATATTATATCAAACACCAGTAGCAATTTTCTACTCATTTAGCAAACTAATTTTTTTATTTCAATTATCCTACTTTGTAATCTTTTTATGTATTTTTTTTTTATTCATTTACTTATTTATTTATTTTTAAACTTAAATGATGAAGATTTTTTTGAGAGATAGGACGCTTTTCTTGTCAGAATTTAAGAGGAAATTTAAATTTAGATAATATTTCGAAAACCGACGAGAATACGCATGGAAACTGCAGTGCGAGAGCAGATCTTTACACGGTGTGAGGCTCCCTGCGAGACGCTTCCTGGGAGCAGATCTGAACTACAAGCACTCTTTTAGTTTCTTCTCGCCATTTCCCGCCAGATTTCATTTATAAATTAAACTTTATAATCAACCGTGTTATTTTCTTTGTAATTTTTAAGTGATTTTATCAGGAGAGGGAGATTTTTACTATGTTATAACTTTTGGCGGATTTCATGAGTATGAAGTTCACAACTTTTGCTTTATATTCTCATAGAATATTATATCAAACACCAGTAGCAATTTTCTACTCATTTAGAAAACTAATTCTTTTATTTAAATAATCCTACTTTGTAATCTTTTTATGTATTTGTTTTTATTTATTTATTTATTTATTTATTTGAAAAAACTTAAATGATGAAGATTTTTTTGAGAAATAGGATGCTTTTCTTGTCAGAATTTATGAGGAAATTTTAATTTAGATAATTTTTCGAAAACCGACGAGAATACGCATGGAAACTTCAGTGCGAGAGCAGATCTTTACACGGTGTGGAGCTCCCTGCGAGACGCTTCCTGGGAGCAGATCTGAACTACAAGCACTCTTTTAGTTTCTTTCGCCATTTCCCGCCAGATTTCATTTATAAATTAAACTTTATAATCAAAAGTATTATTTTCTTTGTAATTTTAAAGTGATTTCATCAGGAGAGGGAGATTTTTAACATGTTATATCTTTTGGCGGATTTCATGAGTATGAAGTTCACAACTTTTACTTTATATTCTCATAGAATATTATATCAAACAATAGTAGCAATTTTCTACTCATTTAGCAAACTAATTCTTTTATTTAAATTATCCTACTTTGTAATCTTTTTATGTATTTTTTTTATTCATTTATTATTTTTTTGAGAGATAAGACGCTTTTCTTGTCAGAATTTATGAGGAAATTTTAATTTAGACAATTTTTCCAAAATCGACGAGAATACGCATGGAAACTGCAATGCGAGAGCAGATCTTTACACGGTGTGAGGCTCCCTGCGAGTCGCTTCCTGGGAGCAGATCTGAACTACAAGCATTCTTTTTAGTTTCTTTCGCCATTTCCCGCCAGATTTCATTTATAAATTAAACTTTATAATCAACCGTATTATTTTCTTTGTAATTTTTAAGTGATTTTATCAGGAGAGGGAGATTTTTAACATGTTATATCTTTTGGCGGATTTCATGAGTATGAAGTTCACAACTTTTACTTTATATTCTCATAGAATATTATATCAAACAATAGTAGCAATTTTCTACTCATTTAGCAAACTAATTCTTTTATTTAAATTATCCTACTTTGTAATCTTTTTATGTATTTTTTTTATTCATTTATTATTTTTTTGAGAGATAGGACGCTTTTCTTGTCAGAATTTATGAGGAAATTTTAATTTAGACAATTTTTCGAAAACCGACGAGAATACGCATGGAAACTGCAGTGCGAGAGCAGATCTTTACACGGTGTGAGGCTCCCTGCGAGACGCTTCCTGGGAGCAGATCTGAACTACAAGCACTCTTTTAGTTTCTTCTCGCCATTTCCCGCCAGATTTCATTTATAAATTAAACTTTATAATCAACCGTGTTATTTTCTTTGTAATTTTTAAGTGATTTTATCAGGAGAGGGAGATTTTTACTATGTTATAACTTTTGGCGGATTTCATGAGTATGAAGTTCACAACTTTTGCTTTATATTCTCATAGAATATTATATCAAACACCAGTAGCAATTTTCTACTCATTTAGAAAACTAATTCTTTTATTTAAATAATCCTACTTTGTAATCTTTTTATGTATTTGTTTTTATTTATTTATTTATTTATTTATTTGAAAAAACTTAAATGATGAAGATTTTTTTGAGAAATAGGATGATTTTCTTGTCAGAATTTATGAGGAAATTTTAATTTAGATAATTTTTCGAAAACCGACGATAATACGCATGGAAACTTCAGTGCGAGAGCAGATCTTTACACGGTGTGGGGCTCCCTGCGAGACGCTTCCTGGGAGCAGATCTGAACTACAAGCTCTCTTTTAGTTTCTTTCGCCATTTCCCGCCAGATTTCATTTATAAATTAAACTTTATAATCAACCGTATTATTTTCTTTGTAATTTTTAAGTGATTTTATCAGGAGAGGGAGATTTTTACTATGTTATAACTTTTGGCGGATTTCATGAGTATGAAGTTCACAACTTTTGCTTTATATTCTCATAGAATATTATATCAAACACCAGTAGCAATTTTCTACTCATTTAGAAAACTAATTCTTTTATTTAAATAATCCTACTTTGTAATCTTTTTATGTATTTGTTTTTATTTGTTTATTTATTTATTTATTTATTTATTTGAAAAATCTTAAATGATGAAGATTTTTTTGAGAAATAGGATGCTTTTCTTGTCAGAATTTATGAGGAAATTTAAATTTAGATAATATTTCGAAAACCGACGAGAATACGCATGGAAACTGCAGTGCGAGAGCAGATCTTTACACGGTGTGAGGCTCCCTGCGAGACGCTTCCTGGGAGCAGATCTGAACTACAAGCACTCTTTTAGTTTCTTTTCGCCATTTCCCGCCAGATTTCATTTATAAATTAAACTTTATAATCAACCGTGTTATTTTCTTTGTAATTTTTAAGTGATTTTATCAGGAGAGGGAGATTTTTACTATGTTATAACTTTTGGCGGGTTTCATGAGTATGAAGTTCACAACTTTTGCTTTATATTCTCATAGAATATTATATCAAACACCAGTAGCAATTTTCTACTCATTTAGAAAACTAATTCTTTTATTTAAATAATCCTACTTTGTAGTCTTTTTATGTATTTGTTTTTATTTATTTATTTATTTATTTATTTATTTATTTGAAAAAACTTAAATGATGAAGATTTTTTTGAGAAATAGGATGCTTTTCTTGTCAGCATTTATGAGGAAATTTTAATTTAGATAATTTTTCGAAAACCGACGAGAATACGCATGGAAACTTCAGTGCGAGAGCAGATCTTCACACGGTGTGGGGCTCCCTGCGAGACGCTTCCTGAGAGCAGATCTGAACTAAAAGCACTCTTTTAGTTTCTTTCGCCATTTCCCGCCAGATTTCATTTATAAATTAAACTTTATAATCAACCGTATTATTTTCTTTGTAATTTTTAAGTGATTTTATCAGGAGAGGGAGATTTTTAACATGTTATATCTTTTGGCGGATTTCATGAGTATGAAGTTCACAACTTTTACTTTATATTCTCATAGAATATTATATCAAACAATAGTAGCAATTTTCTACTCATTTAGCAAACTAATTCTTTTATTTAAATTATCCTACTTTGTAATCTTTTTATGTATTTTTTTTTATTCATTTATTATTTTTTTGAGAGATAAGACGCTTTTCTTGTCAGAATTTATGAGGAAATTTTAATTTAGACAATTTTTCCAAAACCGACGAGAATACGCATGGAAACTGCAATGCGAGAGCAGATCATTACACGGTGAGAGGCTCCCTGCGAGACGCTTCCTGGGAGCAGATCTGAACTACAAGCACTCTTTTAGTTTCTTTCGCCATTTCCCGCCAGATTTCATTTATAAATTAAACTTTATAATCAACCGTATTATTTTCTTTGTAATTTTTAAGTGATTTTATCAGGAGAGGGAGATTTTTAACATGTTATAACTTTTGGCAGATTTCATGAGTATGAAGTTCACAACTTTTGCTTTATATTCTCATAGAATATTATATCAAACACCAGTAGCAATTTTCTACTCATTTAGCAAACTAATTTTTTTATTTCAAT
Organism: Maratus michaelseni; assembly: GCA_963931845.1. Lineage (NCBI taxonomy): Eukaryota > Metazoa > Arthropoda > Arachnida > Araneae > Salticidae > Maratus > Maratus michaelseni. Next base: position 200,270,743 of record OZ007592.1, on the reverse strand, counting down.
TATCCTACTTTGTAATCTTTTTATGTATTTTTTTTTTTATTCATTTACTTATTTATTTATTTTTAAACTTAAATGATGAAGATTTTTTTGAGAGATAGGACGCTTTTCTTGTCAGAATTTAAGAGGAAATTTAAATTTAGATAATATTTCGAAAACCGACGAGAATACGCATGGAAACTGCAGTGCGAGAGCAGATCTTTACACGGTGTGAGGCTCCCTGCGAGACGCTTCCTGGGAGCAGATCTGAACTACAAGCACTCTTTTAGTTTCTTCTCGCCATTTCCCGCCAGATTTCATTTATAAATTAAACTTTATAATCAACCGTGTTATTTTCTTTGTAATTTTTAAGTGATTTTATCAGGAGAGGGAGATTTTTACTATGTTATAACTTTTGGCGGATTTCATGAGTATGAAGTTCACAACTTTTGCTTTATATTCTCATAGAATATTATATCAAACACCAGTAGCAATTTTCTACTCATTTAGAAAACTAATTCTTTTATTTAAATAATCCTACTTTGTAATCTTTTTATGTATTTGTTTTTATTTATTTATTTATTTATTTATTTATTTATTTATTTGAAAAAACTTAAATGATGAAGATTTTTTTGAGAAATAGGATGCTTTTCTTGTCAGAATTTATGAGGAAATTTTAATTTAGATAATTTTTCGAAAACCGACGAGAATACGCATGGAAACTTCAGTGCGAGAGCAGATCTTTACACGGTGTGGGGCTCCCTGCGAGACGCTTCCTGGGAGCAGATCTGAACTACAAGCACTCTTTTAGTTTCTTTCGCCATTTCCCGCCAGATTTCATTTATAAATTAAACTTTATAATCAACCGTATTATTTTCTTTGTAATTTTTAAGTGATTTTATCAGGAGAGGGAGATTTTTAACATGTTATAACTTTTGGCAGATTTCATGAGTATGAAGTTCACAACTTTTGCTTTATATTCTCATAGAATATTATATCAAACACCAGTAGCAATTTTCTACTCATTTAGCAAACTAATTTTTTTATTTCAATTATCCTACTTTGTAATCTTTTTATGTATTTTTTTTTTATTCATTTACTTATTTATTTATTTTTAAACTTAAATGATGAAGATTTTTTTGAGAGATAGGACGCTTTTCTTGTCAGAATTTAAGAGGAAATTTAAATTTAGATAATATTTCGAAAACCGACGAGAATACGCATGGAAACTGCAGTGCGAGAGCAGATCTTTACACGGTGTGAGGCTCCCTGCGAGACGCTTCCTGGGAGCAGATCTGAACTACAAGCACTCTTTTAGTTTCTTCTCGCCATTTCCCGCCAGATTTCATTTATAAATTAAACTTTATAATCAACCGTGTTATTTTCTTTGTAATTTTTAAGTGATTTTATCAGGAGAGGGAGATTTTTACTATGTTATAACTTTTGGCGGATTTCATGAGTATGAAGTTCACAACTTTTGCTTTATATTCTCATAGAATATTATATCAAACACCAGTAGCAAATTTCTACTCATTTAGAAAACTAATTCTTTTATTTAAATAATCCTACTTTGTAATCTTTTTATGTATTTGTTTTTATTTATTTATTTATTTATTTATTTGAAAAAACTTAAATGATGAAGATTTTTTTGAGAAATAGGATGCTTTTCTTGTCAGAATTTATGAGGAAATTTTAATTTAGATAATTTTTCGAAAACCGACGAGAATACGCATGGAAACTTCAGTGCGAGAGCAGATCTTTACACGGTGTGGGGCTCCCTGCGAGACGCTTCCTGGGAGCAGATCTGAACTACAAGCACTCTTTTAGTTTCTTTCGCCATTTCCCGCCAGATTTCATTTATAAATTAAACTTTATAATCAAAAGTATTATTTTCTTTGTAATTTTAAAGTGATTTCATCAGGAGAGGGAGATTTTTAACATGTTATATCTTTTGGCGGATTTCATGAGTATGAAGTTCACAACTTTTACTTTATATTCTCATAGAATATTATATCAAACAATAGTAGCAATTTTCTACTCATTTAGCAAACTAATTCTTTTATTTAAATTATCCTACTTTGTAATCTTTTTATGTATTTTTTTTATTCATTTATTATTTTTTTGAGAGATAGGACGCTTTTCTTGTCAGAATTTATGAGGAAATTTTAATTTAGACAATTTTTCGAAAACCGACGAGAATACGCATGGAAACTGCAGTGCGAGAGCAGATCTTTACACGGTGTGAGGCTCCCTGCGAGACGCTTCCTGGGAGCAGATCTGAACTACAAGCACTCTTTTAGTTTCTTTTCGCCATTTCCCGCCAGATTTCATTTATAAATTAAACTTTATAATCAACCGTATTATTTCCTTTGTAATTTTTAAGTGATTTTATCAGGAGAGGGAGATTTTTAACATGTTATAACTTTTGGCGGATTTCATGAGTATGAAGTTCACAACTTTTGCTTTATATTCTCATAGAATATTATATCAAACACCAGTAGCAATTTTCTACTCATTTAGCAAACTAATTTTTTTATTTCAATTATCCTACTTAGTAATCTTTTTATGTATTTTTTTTTATTCATTTACTTATTTATTCATTTTTAAACTTAAAGGATGAAGATTTTTTTGAGAGATAGGACGCTTTTCTTGTCAGAATTTATGAGGAAATTTTAATTTAGACAATTTTTCGAAAACCGACGAGAATACGCATGGAAACTTCAGTGCGAGAGCAGATCTTTACACGGTGTGGGGCTCCCTGCGAGACGCTTCCTGGGAGCAGATCTGAACTACAAGCACTCTTTTAGTTTCTTTCGCCATTTCCCGCCAGATTTCATTTATAAATTAAACTTTATAATCAACCGTATTATTTTCTTTGTAATTTTTAAGTGATTTTATCAGGAGAGGGAGATTTTTACTATGTTATAACTTTTGGCGGATTTCATGAGTATGAAGTTCACAACTTTTGCTTTATATTCTCATAGAATATTATATCAAACACCAGTAGCAATTTTCTACTCATTTAGAAAACTAATTCTTTTATTTAAATAATCCTACTTTGTAATCTTTTTATGTATTTGTTTTTATTTGTTTATTTATTTATTTATTTATTTATTTGAAAAAACTTAAATGATGAAGATTTTTTTGAGAAATAGGATGCTTTTCTTGTCAGAATTTATGAGGAAATTTAAATTTAGATAATATTTCGAAAACCGACGAGAATACGCATGGAAACTGCAGTGCGAGAGCAGATCTTTACACGGTGTGAGGCTCCCTGCGAGACGCTTCCTGGGAGCAGATCTGAACTACAAGCACTCTTTTAGTTTCTTTTCGCCATTTCCCGCCAGATTTCATTTATAAATTAAACTTTATAATCAACCGTGTTATTTTCTTTGTAATTTTTAAGTGATTTTATCAGGAGAGGAAGATTTTTACTATGTTATAACTTTTGGCGGATTTCATGAGTATGAAGTTCACAACTTTTGCTTTATATTCTCATAGAATATTATATCAAACAACAGTAGCAATTTTCTACTCATTTAGAAAACTAATTCTTTTATTTAAATAATCCTACTTTGTAGTCTTTTTATGTATTTGTTTTTATTTATTTATTTATATATTTATTTATTTATTTATTTATTTATTTGAAAAAACTTAAATGATGAAGATTTTTTTGAGAAATAGGATGCTTTTCTTGTCAGAATTTATGAGGAAATTTTAATTTAGATAATTTTTCGAAAACCGACGAGAATACGCATGGAAACTTCAGTGCGAGAGCAGATCTTTACACGGTGTGGGGCTCCCTGCGAGACGCTTCCTGGGAGCAGATCTGAACTACAAGCACTCTTTTAGTTTCTTTCGCCATTTCCCGCCAGATTTCATTTATAAATTAAACTTTATAATCAACCGTGTTATTTTCTTTGTAATTTTTAAGTGATTTTATCAGGAGAGGGAGATTTTTACTATGTTATAACTTTTGGCGGATTTCATGAGTATGAAGTTCACAACTTTTGCTTTATATTCTCATAGAATATTATATCAAACACCAGTAGCAATTTTCTACTCATTTAGAAAACTAATTCTTTTATTTAAATAATCCTACTTTGTAATCTTTTTATGTATTTGTTTTTATTTATTTATTTATTTATTTATTTGAAAAAACTTAAATGATGAAGATTTTTTTGAGAAATAGGATGCTTTTCTTGTCAGAATTTATGAGGAAATTTTAATTTAGATAATTTTTCGAAAACCGACGAGAATACGCATGGAAACTTCAGTGCGAGAGCAGATCTTTACACGGTGTGGGGCTCCCTGCGAGACGCTTCCTGGGAGCAGATCTGAACTACAAGCACTCTTTTAGTTTCTTTCGCCATTTCCCGCCAGATTTCATTTATAAATTAAACTTTATAATCAAAAGTATTATTTTCTTTGTAATTTTAAAGTGATTTCATCAGGAGAGGGAGATTTTTAACATGTTATATCTTTTGGCGGATTTCATGAGTATGAAGTTCACAACTTTTACTTTATATTCTCATAGAATATTATATCAAACAATAGTAGCAATTTTCTACTCATTTAGCAAACTAATTCTTTTATTTAAATTATCCTACTTTGTAATCTTTTTATGTATTTTTTTTATTCATTTATTATTTTTTTGAGAGATAAGACGCTTTTCTTGTCAGAATTTATGAGGAAATTTTAATTTAGACAATTTTTCCAAAATCGACGAGAATACGCATGGAAACTGCAATGCGAGAGCAGATCTTTACACGGTGTGAGGCTCCCTGCGAGACGCTTCCTGGGAGCAGATCTGAACTACAAGCATTCTTTTTAGTTTCTTTCGCCATTTCCCGCCAGATTTCATTTATAAATTAAACTTTATAATCAACCGTATTATTTTCTTTGTAATTTTTAAGTGATTTTATCAGGAGAGGGAGATTTTTAACATGTTATATCTTTTGGCGGATTTCATGAGTATGAAGTTCACAACTTTTACTTTATATTCTCATAGAATATTATATCAAACAATAGTAGCAATTTTCTACTCATTTAGCAAACTAATTCTTTTATTTAAATTATCCTACTTTGTAATCTTTTTATGTATTTTTTTTATTCATTTATTATTTTTTTGAGAGATAGGACGCTTTTCTTGTCAGAATTTATGAGGAAATTTTAATTTAGACAATTTTTCGAAAACCGACGAGAATACGCATGGAAACTGCAGTGCGAGAGCAGATCTTTACACGGTGTGAGGCTCCCTGCGAGACGCTTCCTGGGAGCAGATCTGAACTACAAGCACTCTTTTAGTTTCTTTTCGCCATTTCCCGCCAGATTTCATTTATAAATTAAACTTTATAATCAACCGTATTATTTTCTTTGTAATTTTTAAGTGATTTTATCAGGAGAGGGAGATTTTTAACATGTTATAACTTTTGGCGGATTTCATGAGTATGAAGTTCACAACTTTTGCTTTATATTCTCATAGAATATTATATCAAACACCAGTAGCAATTTTCTACTCATTTGGCAAACTAATTTTTTTATTTCAATTATCCTACTTAGTAATCTTTTTATGTATTTTTTTTTATTCATTTACTTATTTATTCATTTTTAAACTTAAAGGATGAAGATTTTTTTGAGAGATAGGACGCTTTTCTTGTCAGAATTTATGAGGAAATTTTAATTTAGACAATTTTTCGAAAACCGACGAGAATACGCATGGAAACTTCAGTGCGAGAGCAGATCTTTACACGGTGTGGGGCTCCCTGCGAGACGCTTCCTGGGAGCAGATCTGAACTACAAGCACTCTTTTAGTTTCTTTCGCCATTTCCCGCCAGATTTCATTTATAAATTAAACTTTATAATCAACCGTATTATTTTCTTTGTAATTTTTAAGTGATTTTATCAGGAGAGGGAGATTTTTACTATGTTATAACTTTTGGCGGATTTCATGAGTATGAAGTTCACAACTTTTGCTTTATATTCTCATAGAATATTATATCAAACACCAGTAGCAATTTTCTACTCATTTAGAAAACTAATTCTTTTATTTAAATAATCCTACTTTGTAATCTTTTTATGTATTTGTTTTTATTTGTTTATTTATTTATTTATTTATTTATTTGAAAAAACTTAAATGATGAAGATTTTTTTGAGAAATAGGATGCTTTTCTTGTCAGAATTTATGAGGAAATTTAAATTTAGATAATATTTCGAAAACCGACGAGAATACGCATGGAAACTGCAGTGCGAGAGCAGATCTTTACACGGTGTGAGGCTCCCTGCGAGACGCTTCCTGGGAGCAGATCTGAACTACAAGCACTCTTTTAGTTTCTTTTCGCCATTTCCCGCCAGATTTCATTTATAAATTAAACTTTATAATCAACCGTATTATTTTCTTTGTAATTTTTAAGTGATTTTATCAGGAGAGGGAGATTTTTAACATGTTATATCTTTTGGCGGATTTCATGAGTATGAAGTTCACAACTTTTACTTTATATTCTCATAGAATATTATATCAAACAATAGTAGCAATTTTCTACTCATTTAGCAAACTAATTCTTTTATTTAAATTATCCTACTTTGTAATCTTTTTATGTATTTTTTTTTATTCATTTATTATTTTTTTGAGAGATAAGACGCTTTTCTTGTCAGAATTTATGAGGAAATTTTAATTTAGACAATTTTTCCAAAACCGACGAGAATACGCATGGAAACTGCAATGCGAGAGCAGATCTTTACACGGTGTGAGGCTCCCTGCGAGACGCTTCCTGGGAGCAGATCTGAACTACAAGCACTCTTTTAGTTTCTTTCGCCATTTCCCGCCAGATTTCATTTATAAATTAAACTTTATAATCAACCGTATTATTTTCTTTGTAATTTTTAAGTGATTTTATCAGGAGAGGGAGATTTTTACTATGTTATAACTTTTGGCGGATTTCATGAGTATGAAGTTCACAACTTTTGCTTTATATTCTCATAGAATATTATATCAAACACCAGTAGCAATTTTCTACTCATTTAGAAAACTAATTCTTTTATTTAAATAATCCTACTTTGTAATCTTTTTATGTATTTGTTTTTATTTATTTATTTATTTATTTATTTATTTATTTGAAAAAACTTAAATGATGAGGATTTTTTTGAGAAATAGGATGCTTTTCTTGTCAGAATTTATGAGGAAATTTTAATTTAGACAATTTTTCCAAAACCGACGAGAATACGCATGGAAACTGCAATGCGAGAGCAGATCTTTACACGGTGTGAGGCTCCCTGCGAGACGCTTCCTGGGAGCAGATATGAACTACAAGCACTCTTTTAGTTTCTTTTCGCCATTTCCCGCCAGATTTCATTTATAAATTAAACTTTATAATCAACCGTGTTATTTTCTTTGTAATTTTTAAGTGATTTTATCAGGAGAGGGAGATTTTTACTATGTTATAACTTTTGGCGGATTTCATGAGTATGAAGTTCACAACTTTTGCTTTATATTCTCATAGAATATTATATCAAACACCAGTAGCAATTTTCTACTCATTTAGAAAACTAATTCTTTTATTTAAATAATCCTACTTTGTAATCTTTTTATGTATTTGTTTTTATTTATTTATTTATTTATTTATTTATTTATTTGAAAAAACTTAAATGATGAAGATTTTTTTGAGAAATAGGATGCTTTTCTTATCAGAATTTATGAGGAAATTTTAATTTAGATAATTTTTCGAAAACCGACGAGAATACGCATGGAAACTTCAGTGCGAGAGCAGATCTTTACACGGTGTGGGGCTCCCTGCGAGACGCTTCCTGGGAGCAGATCTGAACTACAAGCACTCTTTTAGTTTCTTTCGCCATTTCCCGCCAGATTTCATTTATAAATTAAACTTTATAATCAACCGTATTATTTTCTTTGTAATTTTTAAGTGATTTTATCAGGAGAGGGAGATTTTTACTATGTTATAACTTTTGGCGGATTTCATGAGTATGAAGTTCACAACTTTTGCTTTATATTCTCATAGAATATTATATCAAACACCAGTAGCAATTTTCTACTCATTTAGAAAACTAATTCTTTTATTTAAATAATTCTACTTTGTAATCTTTTTATGTATTTTTTTTTATTTATTTATTTATTTATTTATTTATTTATTTGAAAAAACTTAAATGATGAAGATTTTTTTGAGAAATAGGATGCTTTTCTTGTCAGAATTTATGAGGAAATTTAAATTTAGATAATATTTCGAAAACCGACGAGAATACGCATGGAAACTGCAGTGCGTTAGCAGATCTTTACACGGTGTGAGGCTCCCTGCGAGACGCTTCCTGGGAGCAGATCTGAACTACAAGCACTCTTTTAGTTTCTTTTCGCCATTTCCCGCCAGATTTCATTTATAAATTAAACTTTATAATCAACCGTATTATTTTCTTTGTAATTTTTAAGTGATTTTATCAGGAGAGGGAGATTTTTAACATGTTATATCTTTTGGCGGATTTCATGAGTATGAAGTTCACAACTTTTACTTTATATTCTCATAGAATATTATATCAAACAATAGTAGCAATTTTCTACTCATTTAGCAAACTAATTCTTTTATTTAAATTATCCTACTTTGTAATCTTTTTATGTATTTTTTTTTATTCATTTATTATTTTTTTGAGAGATAAGACGCTTTTCTTGTCAGAATTTATGAGGAAATTTTAATTTAGACAATTTTTCCAAAACCGACGAGAATACGCATGGAAACTGCAATGCGAGAGCAGATCATTACACGGTGTGAGGCTCCCTGCGAGACGCTTCCTGGGAGCAGATCTGAACTACAAGCACTCTTTTAGTTTCTTTCGCCATTTCCCGCCAGATTTCATTTATAAATTAAACTTTATAATCAACCGTATTATTTTCTTTGTAATTTTTAAGTGATTTTATCAGGAGAGGGAGATTTTTAACATGTTATAACTTTTGGCAGATTTCATAAGTATGAAGTTCACAACTTTTGCTTTATATTCTCATAGAATATTATATCAAACACCAGTAGCAATTTTCTACTCATTTAGCAAACTAATTTTTTTATTTCAATTATCCTACTTTGTAATCTTTTTATGTATTTTTTTTTTATTCATTTACTTATTTATTTATTTTTAAACTTAAATGATGAAGATTTTTTTGAGAGATAGGACGCTTTTCTTGTCAGAATTTAAGGGGAAATTTAAATTTAGATAATATTTCGAAAACCGACGAGAATACGCATGGAAACTGCAGTGCGAGAGCAGATCTTTACACGGTGTGAGGCTCCCTGCGAGACGCTTCCTGGGAGCAGATCTGAACTACAAGCACTCTTTTAGTTTCTTCTCGCCATTTCCCGCCAGATTTCATTTATAAATTAAACTTTATAATCAACCGTGTTATTTTCTTTGTAATTTTTAAGTGATTTTATCAGGAGAGGGAGATTTTTACTATGTTATAACTTTTGGCGGATTTCATGAGTATGAAGTTCACAACTTTTGCTTTATATTCTCATAGAATATTATATCAAACACCAGTAGCAATTTTCTACTCATTTAGAAAACTAATTCTTTTATTTAAATAATCCTACTTTGTAATCTTTTTATGTATTTGTTTTTATTTATTTATTTATTTATTTATTTAAAAAAACTTAAATGATGAAGATTTTTTTTGAGAAATAGGATGCTTTTCTTGTCAGAATTTATGAGGAAATTTTAATTTAGATAATTTTTCGAAAACCGACGATAATACGCATGGAAACTTCAGTGCGAGAGCAGATCTTTACACGGTGTGGGGCTCCCTGCGAGACGCTTCCTGGGAGCAGATCTGAACTACAAGCACTCTTTTAGTTTCTTTCGCCATTTCCCGCCAGATTTCATTTATAAATTAAACTTTATAATCAACCGTCTTATTTTCTTTGTAATTTTTAAGTGATTTTATCTGGAGAGGGAGATTTTTAACATGTTATATCTTTTGGCGGATTTCATGAGTATGAAGTTCACAACTTTTACTTTATATTCTCATAGAATATTATATCAAACAATAGTAGCAATTTTCTACTCATTTAGCAAACTAATTCTTTTATTTAAATTATCCTACTTTGTAATCTTTTTATGTATTTTTTTTAATTCATTTATTATTTTTTTGAGAGATAAGACGCTTTTTTTGTCAGAATTTATGAGGAAATTTTAATTTAGACAATTTTTCCAAAACCGACGAGAATACGCATGGAAACTGCAATGCGAGAGCAGATCTTTACACGGTGTGAGGCTCCCTGCGAGACGCTTCCTGGGAGCAGATCTGAACTACAAGCACTCTTTTAGTTTCTTTCGCCATTTCCCGCCAGATTTCATTTATAAATTAAACTTTATAATCAACCGTATTATTTTCTTTGTAATTTTTAAGTGATTTTATCAGGACAGGGAGATTTTTAACATGTTATATCTTTTGGCGGATTTCATGAGTATGAAGTTCACAACTTTTACTTTATATTCTCATAGAATATTATATCAAACAATAGTAGCAATTTTCTACTCATTTAGCAAACTAATTCTTTTATTTAAATTATCCTACTTTGTAATCTTTTTATGTATTTTTTTTATTCATTTATTATTTTTTTGAGAGATAGGACGCTTTTCTTGTCAGAATTTATGAGGAAATTTTAATTTAGACAATTTTTCGAAAACCGACGAGAATACGCATGGAAACTGCAGTGCGAGAGCAGATCTTTACACGGTGTGAGGCTCCCTGCGAGACGCTTCCTGGGAGCAGATCTGAACTACAAGCACTCTTTTATTTTCTTTTCGCCATTTCCCGCCAGATTTCATTTATAAATTAAACTTTATAATCAACCGTGTTATTTTCTTTGTAATTTTTAAGTGATTTTATCAGGAGAGGGAGATTTTTACTATGTTATAACTTTTGGCGGATTTCATGAGTATGAAGTTCACAACTTTTGCTTTATATTCTCATAGAATATTATATCAAACACCAGTAGCAATTTTCTACTCATTTAGCAAACTAATTTTTTTATTTCAATTATCCTACTTTGTAATCTTTTTATGTATTTTTTTTTTATTCATTTACTTATTTATTTATTTTTAAACTTAAATGATGAAGATTTTTTTGAGAGATAGGACGCTTTTCTTGTCAGAATTTATGAGGAAATTTTAATTTAGACAATTTTTCGAAAACCGACGAGAATACGCATGGAAACTGCAGTGCGAGAGCAGATCTTTACACGGTGTGAGGCTCCCTGCGAGACGCTTCCTGGGAGCAGATCTGAACTACAAGCACTCTTTTAGTTTCTTTTCGCCATTTCCCGCCAGATTTCATTTATAAATTAAACTTTATAATCAACCGTGTTATTTTCTTTGTAATTTTTAAGTGATTTTATCAGGAGAGGGAGATTTTTACTATGTTATAACTTTTGGCGGATTTCATGAGTATGAAGTTCACAACTTTTGCTTTATATTCTCATAGAATATTATATCAAACACCAGTAGCAATTTTCTACTCATTTAGAAAACTAATTCTTTTATTTAAATAATCCTACTTTGTAATCTTTTTATGTATTTGTTTTTATTTATTTATTTATTTACTTATTTATTTATTTATTTGAAAAAACTTAAATGATGAAGATTTTTTTGAGAAATAGGATGCTTTTCTTGTCAGAATTTATGAGGAAATTTTAATTTAGATAATTTTTCGAAAACCGACGAGGATACGCATGGAAACTTCAGTGCGAGAGCAGATCTTTACACGGTGTGGGGCTCCCTGCGAGACGCTTCCTGGGAGCAGATCTGAACTACAAGCAGTCTTTTAGTTTCTTTCGCCATTTCCCGCCAGATTTCATTTATAAATTAAACTTTATAATCAACCGTATTATTTTCTTTGTAATTTTTAAGTGATTTTATCAGGAGAGGGAGATTTTTAACATGTTATATCTTTTGGCGGATTTCATGAGTATGAAGTTCACAACTTTTACTTTATATTCTCATAGAATATTATATCAAACAATAGTAGCAATTTTCTACTCATTTAGCAAACTAATTCTTTTATTTAAATTATCCTACTTTGTAATCTTTTTATGTATTTTTTTTTATTCATTTATTATTTTTTTGAGAGATAAGACGCTTTTCTTGTCAGAATTTATGAGGAAATTTTAATTTAGACAATTTTTCCAAAACCGACGAGAATACGCATGGAAACTGCAATGCGAGAGCAGATCTTTACACGGTGTGAGGCTCCCTGCGAGACGCTTCCTGGGAGCAGATCTGAACTACAAGCACTCTTTTAGTTTCTTTCGCCATTTCCCGCCAGATTTCATTTATAAATTAAACTTTATAATCAACCGTATTATTTTCTTTGTAATTTTTAAGTGATTTTATCAGGAGAGGGAGATTTTTACTATGTTATAACTTTTGGCGGATTTCATGAGTATGAAGTTCACAACTTTTGCTTTATATTCTCATAGAATATTATATCAAACACCAGTAGCAATTTTCTACTCATTTAGAAAACTAATTCTTTTATTTAAATAATCCTACTTTGTAATCTTTTTATGTATTTGTTTTTATTTATTTATTTATTTATTTATTTATTTATTTGAAAAAACTTAAATGATGAGGATTTTTTTGAGAAATAGGATGCTTTTCTTGTCAGAATTTATGAGGAAATTTTAATTTAGACAATTTTTCCAAAACCGACGAGAATACGCATGGAAACTGCAATGCGAGAGCAGATCTTTACACGGTGTGAGGCTCCCTGCGAGACGCTTCCTGGGAGCAGATATGAACTACAAGCACTCTTTTAGTTTCTTTTCGCCATTTCCCGCCAGATTTCATTTATAAATTAAACTTTATAATCAACCGTGTTATTTTCTTTGTAATTTTTAAGTGATTTTATCAGGAGAGGGAGATTTTTACTATGTTATAACTTTTGGCGGATTTCATGAGTATGAAGTTCACAACTTTTGCTTTATATTCTCATAGAATATTATATCAAACACCAGTAGCAATTTTCTACTCATTTAGAAAACTAATTCTTTTATTTAAATAATCCTACTTTGTAATCTTTTTATGTATTTGTTTTTATTTATTTATTTATTTATTTATTTAAAAAAACTTAAATGATGAAGATTTTTTTGAGAAATAGGATGCTTTTCTTGTCAGAATTTAAGAGGAAATTTTTATTTAGATAATTTTTCGAAAACCGACGATAATACGCATGGAAACTTCAGTGCGAGAGCAGATCTTTACACGGTGTGGGGCTCCCTGCGAGACGCTTCCTGGGAGCAGATCTGAACTACAAGCACTCTTTTAGTTTCTTTCGCCATTTCCCGCCAGATTTCATTTATAAATTAAACATTATAATCAACCGTCTTATTTTCTTTGTAATTTTTAAGTGATTTTATCAGGAGAGGGAGATTTTTAACATGTTATATCTTTTGGCGGATTTCATGAGTATGAAGTTCACAACTTTTACTTTATATTCTCATAGAATATTATATCAAACAATAGTAGCAATTTTCTACTCATTTAGCAAACTAATTCTTTTATTCAAATTATCCTACTTTGTAATCTTTTTATGTATTTTTTTTTATTCATTTATTATTTTTTTGAGAGATAAGACGCTTTTTTTGTCAGAATTTATGAGGAAATTTTAATTTAGACAATTTTTCCAAAACCGACGAGAATACGCATGGAAACTGCAATGCGAGAGCAGATCTTTACACGGTGTGAGGCTCCCTGCGAGACGCTTCCTGGGAGCAGATATGAACTACAAGCACTCTTTTAGTTTCTTTTCGCCATTTCCCGCCAGATTTCATTTATAAATTAAACTTTATAATCAACCGTGTTATTTTCTTTGTAATTTTTAAGTGATTTTATCAGGAGAGGGAGATTTTTACTATGTTATAACTTTTGGCGGATTTCATGAGTATGAAGTTCACAACTTTTGCTTTATATTCTCATAGAATATTATATCAAACACCAGTAGCAATTTTCTACTCATTTAGAAAACTAATTCTTTTATTTAAATAATCCTACTTTGTAATCTTTTTATGTATTTGTTTTTATTTATTTATTTATTTATTTATTTATTTATTTGAAAAAACTTAAATGATGAAGATTTTTTTGAGAAATAGGATGCTTTTCTTATCAGAATTTATGAGGAAATTTTAATTTAGATAATTTTTCGAAAACCGACGAGAATACGCATGGAAACTTCAGTGCGAGAGCAGATCTTTACACGGTGTGGGGCTCCCTGCGAGACGCTTCCTGGGAGCAGATCTGAACTACAAGCACTCTTTTAGTTTCTTTCGCCATTTCCCGCCAGATTTCATTTATAAATTAAACTTTATAATCAACCGTCTTATTTTCTTTGTAATTTTTAAGTGATTTTATCTGGAGAGGGAGATTTTTAACATGTTATATCTTTTGGCGGATTTCATGAGTATGAAGTTCACAACTTTTACTTTATATTCTCATAGAATATTATATCAAACAATAGTAGCAATTTTCTACTCATTTAGCAAACTAATTCTTTTATTTAAATTATCCTACTTTGTAATCTTTTTATGTATTTTTTTTAATTCATTTATTATTTTTTTGAGAGATAAGACGCTTTTTTTGTCAGAATTTATGAGGAAATTTTAATTTAGACAATTTTTCCAAAACCGACGAGAATACGCATGGAAACTGCAATGCGAGAGCAGATCTTTACACGGTGTGAGGCTCCCTGCGAGACGCTTCCTGGGAGCAGATCTGAACTACAAGCACTCTTTTAGTTTCTTTCGCCATTTCCCGCCAGATTTCATTTATAAATTAAACTTTATAATCAACCGTATTATTTTCTTTGTAATTTTTAAGTGATTTTATCAGGACAGGGAGATTTTTAACATGTTATATCTTTTGGCGGATTTCATGAGTATGAAGTTCACAACTTTTACTTTATATTCTCATAGAATATTATATCAAACAATAGTAGCAATTTTCTACTCATTTAGCAAACTAATTCTTTTATTTAAATTATCCTACTTTGTAATCTTTTTATGTATTTTTTTTATTCATTTATTATTTTTTTGAGAGATAGGACGCTTTTCTTGTCAGAATTTATGAGGAAATTTTAATTTAGACAATTTTTCGAAAACCGACGAGAATACGCATGGAAACTGCAGTGCGAGAGCAGATCTTTACACGGTGTGAGGCTCCCTGCGAGACGCTTCCTGGGAGCAGATCTGAACTACAAGCACTCTTTTATTTTCTTTTCGCCATTTCCCGCCAGATTTCATTTATAAATTAAACTTTATAATCAACCGTGTTATTTTCTTTGTAATTTTTAAGTGATTTTATCAGGAGAGGGAGATTTTTACTATGTTATAACTTTTGGCGGATTTCATGAGTATGAAGTTCACAACTTTTGCTTTATATTCTCATAGAATATTATATCAAACACCAGTAGCAATTTTCTACTCATTTAGCAAACTAATTTTTTTATTTCAATTATCCTACTTTGTAATCTTTTTATGTATTTTTTTTTTATTCATTTACTTATTTATTTATTTTTAAACTTAAATGATGAAGATTTTTTTGAGAGATAGGACGCTTTTCTTGTCAGAATTTATGAGGAAATTTTAATTTAGACAATTTTTCGAAAACCGACGAGAATACGCATGGAAACTGCAGTGCGAGAGCAGATCTTTACACGGTGTGAGGCTCCCTGCGAGACGCTTCCTGGGAGCAGATCTGAACTACAAGCACTCTTTTAGTTTCTTTTCGCCATTTCCCGCCAGATTTCATTTATAAATTAAACTTTATAATCAACCGTGTTATTTTCTTTGTAATTTTTAAGTGATTTTATCAGGAGAGGGAGATTTTTACTATGTTATAACTTTTGGCGGATTTCATGAGTATGAAGTTCACAACTTTTGCTTTATATTCTCATAGAATATTATATCAAACACCAGTAGCAATTTTCTACTCATTTAGAAAACTAATTCTTTTATTTAAATAATCCTACTTTGTAATCTTTTTATGTATTTGTTTTTATTTATTTATTTATTTACTTATTTATTTATTTATTTGAAAAAACTTAAATGATGAAGATTTTTTTGAGAAATAGGATGCTTTTCTTGTCAGAATTTATGAGGAAATTTTAATTTAGATAATTTTTCGAAAACCGACGAGGATACGCATGGAAACTTCAGTGCGAGAGCAGATCTTTACACGGTGTGGGGCTCCCTGCGAGACGCTTCCTGGGAGCAGATCTGAACTACAAGCACTCTTTTAGTTTCTTTCGCCATTTCCCGCCAGATTTCATTTATAAATTAAACTTTATAATCAACCGTATTATTTTCTTTGTAATTTTTAAGTGATTTTATCAGGAGAGGGAGATTTTTAACATGTTATATCTTTTGGCGGATTTCATGAGTATGAAGTTCACAACTTTTACTTTATATTCTCATAGAATATTATATCAAACAATAGTAGCAATTTTCTACTCATTTAGCAAACTAATTCTTTTATTTAAATTATCATACTTTGTAATCTTTTTATGTATTTTTTTTTATTCATTTATTATTTTTTTGAGAGATAAGACGCTTTTCTTGTCAGAATTTATGAGGAAATTTTAATTTAGACAATTTTTCCAAAACCGACGAGAATACGCATGGAAACTGCAATGCGAGAGCAGATCTTTACACGGTGTGAGGCTCCCTGCGAGACGCTTCCTGGGAGCAGATCTGAACTACAAGCACTCTTTTAGTTTCTTTCGCCATTTCCCGCCAGATTTCGTTTATAAATTAAACTTTATAATCAACCGTATTATTTTCTTTGTAATTTTTAAGTGATTTTATCAGGAGAGGGAGATTTTTACTATGTTATAACTTTTGGCGGATTTCATGAGTATGAAGTTCACAACTTTTGCTTTATATTCTCATAGAATATTATATCAAACACCAGTAGCAATTTTCTACTCATTTAGAAAACTAATTCTTTTATTTAAATAATCCTACTTTGTAATCTTTTTATGTATTTGTTTTTATTTATTTATTTATTTATTTATTTATTTATTTGAAAAAACTTAAATGATGAGGATTTTTTTGAGAAATAGGATGCTTTTCTTGTCAGAATTTATGAGGAAATTTTAATTTAGACAATTTTTCCAAAACCGACGAGAATACGCATGGAAACTGCAATGCGAGAGCAGATCTTTACACGGTGTGAGGCTCCCTGCGAGACGCTTCCTGGGAGCAGATATGAACTACAAGCACTCTTTTAGTTTCTTTTCGCCATTTCCCGCCAGATTTCATTTATAAATTAAACTTTATAATCAACCGTGTTATTTTCTTTGTAATTTTTAAGTGATTTTATCAGGAGAGGGAGATTTTTACTATGTTATAACTTTTGGCGGATTTCATGAGTATGAAGTTCACAACTTTTGCTTTATATTCTCATAGAATATTATATCAAACACCAGTAGCAATTTTCTACTCATTTAGAAAACTAATTCTTTTATTTAAATAATCCTACTTTGTAATCTTTTTATGTATTTGTTTTTATTTATTTATTTATTTATTTATTTAAAAAAACTTAAATGATGAAGATTTTTTTGAGAAATAGGATGCTTTTCTTGTCAGAATTTATGAGGAAATTTTTATTTAGATAATTTTTCGAAAACCGACGATAATACGCATGGAAACTTCAGTGCGAGAGCAGATCTTTACACGGTGTGGGGCTCCCTGCGAGACGCTTCCTGGGAGCAGATCTGAACTACAAGCACTCTTTTAGTTTCTTTCGCCATTTCCCGCCAGATTTCATTTATAAATTAAACATTATAATCAACCGTCTTATTTTCTTTGTAATTTTTAAGTGATTTTATCAGGAGAGGGAGATTTTTAACATGTTATATCTTTTGGCGGATTTCATGAGTATGAAGTTCACAACTTTTACTTTATATTCTCATAGAATATTATATCAAACAATAGTAGCAATTTTCTACTCATTTAGCAAACTAATTCTTTTATTCAAATTATCCTACTTTGTAATCTTTTTATGTATTTTTTTTTATTCATTTATTATTTTTTTGAGAGATAAGACGCTTTTTTTGTCAGAATTTATGAGGAAATTTTAATTTAGACAATTTTTCAAAAACCGACGAGAATACGCATGGAAACTGCAATGCGAGAGCAGATCTTTACACGGTGTGAGGCTCCCTGCGAGACGCTTCCTGGGAGCAGATATGAACTACAAGCACTCTTTTAGTTTCTTTTCGCCATTTCCCGCCAGATTTCATTTATAAATTAAACTTTATAATCAACCGTGTTATTTTCTTTGTAATTTTTAAGTGATTTTATCAGGAGAGGGAGATTTTTACTATGTTATAACTTTTGGCGGATTTCATGAGTATGAAGTTCACAACTTTTGCTTTATATTCTCATAGAATATTATATCAAACACCAGTAGCAATTTTCTACTCATTTAGAAAACTAATTCTTTTATTTAAATAATCCTACTTTGTAATCTTTTTATGTATTTGTTTTTATTTATTTATTTATTTATTTATTTATTTATTTGAAAAAACTTAAATGATGAAGATTTTTTTGAGAAATAGGATGCTTTTCTTATCAGAATTTATGAGGAAATTTTAATTTAGATAATTTTTCGAAAACCGACGAGAATACGCATGGAAACTTCAGTGCGAGAGCAGATCTTTACACGGTGTGGGGCTCCCTGCGAGACGCTTCCTGGGAGCAGATCTGAACTACAAGCACTCTTTTAGTTTCTTTCGCCATTTCCCGCCAGATTTCATTTATAAATTAAACTTTATAATCAACCGTATTATTTTCTTTGTAATTTTTAAGTGATTTTATCAGGAGAGGGAGATTTTTACTATGTTATAACTTTTGGCGGATTTCATGAGTATGAAGTTCACAACTTTTGCTTTATATTCTCATAGAATATTATATCAAACACCAGTAGCAATTTTCTACTCATTTAGAAAACTAATTCTTTTATTTAAATAATTCTACTTTGTAATCTTTTTATGTATTTTTTTTTATTTATTTATTTATTTATTTATTTATTTATTTGAAAAAACTTAAATGATGAAGATTTTTTTGAGAAATAGGATGCTTTTCTTGTCAGAATTTATGAGGAAATTTAAATTTAGATAATATTTCGAAAACCGACGAGAATACGCATGGAAACTGCAGTGCGTTAGCAGATCTTTACACGGTGTGAGGCTCCCTGCGAGACACTTCCTGGGAGCAGATCTGAACTACAAGCACTCTTTTAGTTTCTTTTCGCCATTTCCCGCCAGATTTCATTTATAAATTAAACTTTATAATCAACCGTATTATTTTCTTTGTAATTTTTAAGTGATTTTATCAGGAGAGGGAGATTTTTAACATGTTATATCTTTTGGCGGATTTCATGAGTATGAAGTTCACAACTTTTACTTTATATTCTCATAGAATATTATATCAAACAATAGTAGCAATTTTCTACTCATTTAGCAAACTAATTCTTTTATTTAAATTATCCTACTTTGTAATCTTTTTATGTATTTTTTTTTATTCATTTATTATTTTTTTGAGAGATAAGACGCTTTTCTTGTTAGAATTTATGAGGAAATTTTAATTTAGACAATTTTTCCAAAACCGACGAGAATACGCATGGAAACTGCAATGCGAGAGCAGATCATTACACGGTGTGAGGCTCCCTGCGAGACGCTTCCTGGAAGCAGATCTGAACTACAAGCACTCTTTTAGTTTCTTTCGCCATTTCCCGCCAGATTTCATTTATAAATTAAACTTTATAATCAACCGTATTATTTTCTTTGTAATTTTTAAGTGATTTTATCAGGAGAGGGAGATTTTTAACATGTTATAACTTTTGGCAGATTTCATGAGTATGAAGTTCACAACTTTTGCTTTATATTCTCATAGAATATTATATCAAACACCAGTAGCAATTTTCTACTCATTTAGCAAACTAATTTTTTTATTTCAATTATCCTACTTTGTAATCTTTTTATGTATTTTTTTTTTTATTCATTTACTTATTTATTTATTTTTAAACTTAAATGATGAAGATTTTTTTGAGAGATAGGACGCTTTTCTTGTCAGAATTTAAGGGGAAATTTAAATTTAGATAATATTTCGAAAACCGACGAGAATACGCATGGAAACTGCAGTGCGAGAGCAGATCTTTACACGGTGTGAGGCTCCCTGCGAGACGCTTCCTGGGAGCAGATCTGAACTACAAGCACTCTTTTAGTTTCTTCTCGCCATTTCCCGCCAGATTTCATTTATAAATTAAACTTTATAATCAACCGTGTTATTTTCTTAGTAATTTTTAAGTGATTTTATCAGGAGAGGGAGATTTTTACTATGTTATAACTTTTGGCGGATTTCATGAGTATGAAGTTCACAACTTTTGCTTTATATTCTCATAGAATATTATATCAAACACCAGTAGCAATTTTCTACTCATTTAGAAAACTAATTCTTTTATTTAAATAATCCTACTTTGTAATCTTTTTATGTATTTGTTTTTATTTATTTATTTATTTATTTATTTATTTATTTATTTGAAAAAACTTAAATGATGAAGATTTTTTTGAGAAATAGGATGCTTTTCTTGTCAGAATTTATGAGGAAATTTTAATTTAGATAATTTTTCGAAAACCGACGAGAATACGCATGGAAACTTCAGTGCGAGAGCAGATCTTTACACGGTGTGGGGCTCCCTGCGAGACGCTTCCTGGGAGCAGATCTGAACTACAAGCACTCTTTTAGTTTCTTTCGCCATTTCCCGCCAGATTTCATTTATAAATTAAACTTTATAATCAACCGTATTATTTTCTTTGTAATTTTTAAGTGATTTTATCAGGAGAGGGAGATTTTTAACATGTTATATCATTTGGCGGATTTCATGAGTATGAAGTTCACAACTTTTACTTTATATTCTCATAGAATATTATATCAAACAATAGTAGCAATTTTCTACTCATTTAGCAAACTAATTCTTTTATTTAAATTATCCTACTTTGTAATCTTTTTATGTATTTTTTTTAATTCATTTATTATTTTTTTGAGAGATAAGACGCTTTTCTTGTCAGAATTTATGAGGAAATTTTAATTTAGACAATTTTTCCAAAACCGACGAGAATACGCATGGAAACTGCAATGCGAGAGCAGATCTTTACACGGTGTGAGGCTCCCTGCGAGACGCTTCCTGGGAGCAGATCTGAACTACAAGCACTCTTTTAGTTCCTTTCGCCATTTCCCGCCAGATTTCATTTATAAATTAAACTTTATAATCAACCGTATTATTTTCTTTGTAATTTTTAAGTGATTTTATCAGGAGAGGGAGATTTTTAACATGTTATAACTTTTGGCGGATTTCATGAGTATGAAGTTCACAACTTTTGCTTTATATTCTCATAGAATATTATATCAAACACCAGTAGCAATTTTCTACTCATTTAGCAAACTAATTTTTTTATTTCAATTATCCTACTTTGTAATCTTTTTATGTATTTTTTTTTTATTCATTTACTTATTTATTTATTTTTAAACTTAAATGATGAAGATTTTTTTGAGAGATAGGACGCTTTTCTTGTCAGAATTTATGAGGAAATTTTAATTTAGACAATTTTTCGAAAACCGACGAGAATACGCATGGAAACTGCAGTGCGAGAGCAGATCTTTACACGGTGTGAGGCTCCCTGCGAGACGCTTCCTGGGAGCAGATCTGAACTACAAGCACTCTTTTAGTTTCTTTTCGCCATTTCCCGCCAGATTTCATTTATAAATTAAACTTTATAATCAACCGTGTTATTTTCTTTGTAATTTTTAAGTGATTTTATCAGGAGAGGGACATTTTTACTATGTTATAACTTTTGGCGGATTTCATGAGTATGAAGTTCACAACTTTTGCTTTATATTCTCATAGAATATTATATCAAACACCAGTAGCAATTTTCTACTCATTTAGAAAACTAATTCTTTTATTTAAATAATCCTACTTTGTAATCTTTTTATGTATTTGTTTTTATTTATTTATTTATTTATTTATTTATTTATTTGAAAAAACTTAAATGATGAAGATTTTTTTGAGAAATAGGATGCTTTTCTTGTCAGAATTTATGAGGAAATTTTAATTTAGATAATTTTTCGAAAACCGACGATAATACGCATGGAAACTTCAGTGCGAGAGCAGATCTTTACATGGTGTGGGGCTCCCTGCGAGACGCTTCCTGGGACCAGATCTGAACTACAAGCACTCTTTTAGTTTCTTTCGCCATTTCCCGCCAGATTTCATTTATAAATTAAACTTTATAATCAACCGTATTATTTTCTTTGTAATTTTTAAGTGATTTTATCAGGAGAGGGAGATTTTTAACATGTTATATCTTTTGGCGGATTTCATGAGTATGAAGTTCACTACTTTTACTTTATATTCTCATAGAATATTATATCAAACAATAGTAGCAATTTTCTACTCATTTAGCAAACTAATTCTTTTATTTAAATTATCCTACTTTGTAATCTTTTTATGTATTTTTTTTTATTCATTTATTATTTTTTTGAGAGATAAGACGCTTTTCTTGTCAGAATTTATGAGGAAATTTTAATTTAGACAATTTTTCCAAAACCGACGAGAATACGCATGGAAACTGCAATGCGAGAGCAGATCTTTACACGGTGTGAGGCTCCCTGCGAGACGCTTCCTGGGAGCAGATCTGAACTACAAGCATTCTTTTTAGTTTCTTTCGCCATTTCCCGCCAGATTTCATTTATAAATTAAACTTTATAATCAACCGTATTATTTTCTTTGTAATTTTTAAGTGATTTTATCAGGAGAGGGAGATTTTTAACATGTTATATCTTTTGGCGGATTTCATGAGTATGAAGTTCACAACTTTTACTTTATATTCTCATAGAATATTATATCAAACAATAGTAGCAATTTTCTACTCATTTAGCAAACTAATTCTTTTATTTAAATTATCCTACTTTGTAATCTTTTTATGTATTTTTTTTATTCATTTATTATTTTTTTGAGAGATAGGACGCTTTTCTTGTCAGAATTTATGAGGAAATTTTAATTTAGACAATTTTTCGAAAACCGACGAGAACACGCATGGAAACTGCAGTGCGAGAGCAGATCTTTACACGGTGTGAGGCTCCCTGCGAGACGCTTCCTGGGAGCAGATCTGAACTACAAGCACTCTTTTAGTTTCTTTTCGCCATTTCCCGCCAGATTTCATTTATAAATTAAACTTTATAATCAACCGTATTATTTTCTTTGTAATTTTTAAGTGATTTTATCAGGAGGGGGAGATTTTTAACATGTTATAACTTTTGGCGGATTTCATGAGTATGAAGTTCACAACTTTTGCTTTATATTCTCATAGAATATTATATCAAGGACCAGTAGCAATTTTCTACTCATTTAGCAAACTAATTTTTTTATTTCAATTATCCTACTTTGTAATCTTTTTATGTATTTTTTTTTATTCATTTACTTATTTATTTATTTTTAAACTTAAATGATGAAGATTTTTTTGAGAGATAGGACGCTTTTCTTGTCAGAATTTATGAGGAAATTTTAATTTAGACAATTTTTCGAAAACTGACGAGAATACGCATGGAAACTGCAGTGCGAGAGCAGATCTTTACACGGTGTGAGGCTCCCTGCGAGACGCTTCCTGGGAGCAGATCTGAACTACAAGCACTCTTTTAGTTTCTTTTCGCCATTTCCCGCCAGATTTCATTTATAAATTAAACTTTATAATCAACCGTGTTATTTTCTTTGTAATTTTTAAGTGATTTTATCAGGAGAGGGAGATTTTTACTATGTTATAACTTTTGGCGGATTTCATGAGTATGAAGTTCACAACTTTTGCTTTATATTCTCATAGAATATTATATCAAACACCAGTAGCAATTTTCTACTCATTTAGAAAACTAATTCTTTTATTTAAATAATCCTACTTTGTAATCTTTTTATGTATTTGTTTTTATTTGTTTATTTATTTATTTATTTATTTATTTGAAAAAACTTAAATGATGAAGATTTTTTTTGAGAAATAGGATGCTTTTCTTGTCAGAATTTATGAGGAAATTTAAATTTAGATAATATTTCGAAAACCGACGAGAATACGCATGGAAACTGCAGTGCGAGAGCAGATCTTTACACGGTGTGAGGCTCCCTGCGAGACGCTTCCTGGGAGCAGATCTGAACTACAAGCACTCTTTTAGTTTCTTTTCGCCATTTCCCGCCAGATTTCATTTATAAATTAAACTTTATAATCAACCGTGTTATTTTCTTTGTAATTTTTAAGTGATTTTATCAGGAGAGGGAGATTTTTACTATGTTATAACTTTTGGCGGATTTCATGAGTATGAAGTTCACAACTTTTGCTTTATATTCTCATAGAATATTATATCAAACACCAGTAGCAATTTTCTACTCATTTAGAAAACTAATTCTTTTATTTAAATAATCCTACTTTGTAGTCTTTTTATGTATTTGTTTTTATTTATTTATTTATTTATTTATTTATTTATTTGAAAAAACTTAAATGATGAAGATTTTTTTGAGAAATAGGATGCTTTTCTTGTCAGAATTTATGAGGAAATTTTAATTTAGATAATTTTTCGAAAACCGACGAGAATACGCATGGAAACTTCAGTGCGAGAGCAGATCTTTACACGGTGTGGGGCTCCCTGCGAGACGCTTCCTGGGAGCAGATCTGAACTACAAGCACTCTTTTAGTTTCTTTCGCCATTTCCCGCCAGATTTCATTTATAAATTAAACTTTATAATCAACCGTATTATTTTCTTTGTAATTTTTAAGTGATTTTATCAGGAGAGGGAGATTTTTAACATGTTATATCTTTTGGCGGATTTCATGAGTATGAAGTTCACAACTTTTACTTTATATTCTCATAGAATATTATATCAAACAATAGTAGCAATTTTCTACTCATTTAGCAAACTAATTCTTTTATTTAAATTATCCTACTTTGTAATCTTTTTATGTATTTTTTTTATTCATTTATTATTTTTTTGAGAGATAAGACGCTTTTCTTGTCAGAATTTATGAGGAAATTTTAATTTAGACAATT
This sequence comes from Maratus michaelseni, assembly GCA_963931845.1. Taxonomy (NCBI): domain Eukaryota; kingdom Metazoa; phylum Arthropoda; class Arachnida; order Araneae; family Salticidae; genus Maratus; species Maratus michaelseni. Next base: position 200,245,628 of record OZ007592.1, on the reverse strand, counting down.
TTTCCAAAACCGACGAGAATACGCATGGAAACTGCAATGCGAGAGCAGATCTTTACACGGTGTGAGGCTCCCTGCGAGACGCTTCCTGGGAGCAGATCTGAACTACAAGCACTCTTTTAGTTTCTTTCGCCATTTCCCGCCAGATTTCATTTATAAATTAAACTTTATAATCAACCGTATTATTTTCTTTGTAATTTTTAAGTGATTTTATCAGGAGAGGGAGATTTTTAACATGTTATAACTTTTGGCAGATTTCATGAGTATGAAGTTCACAACTTTTGCTTTATATTCTCATAGAATATTATATCAAACACCAGTAGCAATTTTCTACTCATTTAGCAAACTAATTTTTTTATTTCAATTATCCTACTTTGTAATCTTTTTATGTATTTTTTTTTTATTCATTTACTTATTTATTTATTTTTAAACTTAAATGATGAAGATTTTTTTGAGAGATAGGACGCTTTTCTTGTCAGAATTTAAGAGGAAATTTAAATTTAGATAATATTTCGAAAACCGACGAGAATACGCATGGAAACTGCAGTGCGAGAGCAGATCTTTACACGGTGTGAGGCTCCCTGCGAGACGCTTCCTGGGAGCAGATCTGAACTACAAGCACTCTTTTAGTTTCTTCTCGCCATTTCCCGCCAGATTTCATTTATAAATTAAACTTTATAATCAACCGTGTTATTTTCTTTGTAATTTTTAAGTGATTTTATCAGGAGAGGGAGATTTTTACTATGTTATAACTTTTGGCGGATTTCATGAGTATGAAGTTCACAACTTTTGCTTTATATTCTCATAGAATATTATATCAAACACCAGTAGCAATTTTCTACTCATTTAGAAAACTAATTCTTTTATTTAAATAATCCTACTTTGTAATCTTTTTATGTATTTGTTTTTATTTGTTTATTTATTTATTTATTTATTTATTTGAAAAAACTTAAATGATGAAGATTTTTTTGAGAAATAGGATGCTTTTCTTGTCAGAATTTATGAGGAAATTTAAATTTAGATAATATTTCGAAAACCGACGAGAATACGCATGGAAACTGCAGTGCGAGAGCAGATCTTTACACGGTGTGAGGCTCCCTGCGAGACGCTTCCTGGGAGCAGATCTGAACTACAAGCACTCTTTTAGTTTCTTTTCGCCATTTCCCGCCAGATTTCATTTATAAATTAAACTTTATAATCAACCGTGTTATTTTCTTTGTAATTTTTAAGTGATTTTATCAGGAGAGGGAGATTTTTACTATGTTATAACTTTTGGCGGATTTCATGAGTATGAAGTTCACAACTTTTTCTTTATATTCTCATAGAATATTATATCAAACACCAGTAGCAATTTTCTACTCATTTAGAAAACTAATTCTTTTATTTAAATAATCCTACTTTGTAGTCTTTTTATGTATTTGTTTTTATTTATTTATTTATTTATTTATTTATTTATTTGAAAAAACTTAAATGATGAAGATTTTTTTGAGAAATAGGATGCTTTTCTTGTCAGCATTTATGAGGAAATTTTAATTTAGATAATTTTTCGAAAACCGACGAGAATACGCATGGAAACTTCAGTGCGAGAGCAGATCTTCACACGGTGTGGGGCTCCCTGCGAGACGCTTCCTGAGAGCAGATCTGAACTACAAGCACTCTTTTAGTTTCTTTCGCCATTTCCCGCCAGATTTCATTTATAAATTAAACTTTATAATCAACCGTATTATTTTCTTTGTAATTTTTAAGTGATTTTATCAGGAGAGGGAGATTTTTAACATGTTATATCTTTTGGCGGATTTCATGAGTATGAAGTTCACAACTTTTACTTTATATTCTCATAGAATATTATATCAAACAATAGTAGCAATTTTCTACTCATTTAGCAAACTAATTCTTTTATTTAAATTATCCTACTTTGTAATCTTTTTATGTATTTTTTTTTATTCATTTATTATTTTTTTGAGAGATAAGACGCTTTTCTTGTCAGAATTTATGAGGAAATTTTAATTTAGACAATTTTTCCAAAACCGACGAGAATACGCATGGAAACTGCAATGCGAGAGCAGATCATTACACGGTGAGAGGCTCCCTGCGAGACGCTTCCTGGGAGCAGATCTGAACTACAAGCACTCTTTTAGTTTCTTTCGCCATTTCCCGCCAGATTTCATTTATAAATTAAACTTTATAATCAACCGTATTATTTTCTTTGTAATTTTTAAGTGATTTTATCAGGAGAGGGAGATTTTTAACATGTTATAACTTTTGGCAGATTTCATGAGTATGAAGTTCACAACTTTTGCTTTATATTCTCATAGAATATTATATCAAACACCAGTAGCAATTTTCTACTCATTTAGCAAACTAATTTTTTTATTTCAATTATCCTACTTTGTAATCTTTTTATGTATTTTTTTTTTTATTCATTTACTTATTTATTTATTTTTAAACTTAAATGATGAAGATTTTTTTGAGAGATAGGACGCTTTTCTTGTCAGAATTTAAGAGGAAATTTAAATTTAGATAATATTTCGAAAACCGACGAGAATACGCATGGAAACTGCAGTGCGAGAGCAGATCTTTACACGGTGTGAGGCTCCCTGCGAGACGCTTCCTGGGAGCAGATCTGAACTACAAGCACTCTTTTAGTTTCTTCTCGCCATTTCCCGCCAGATTTCATTTATAAATTAAACTTTATAATCAACCGTGTTATTTTCTTTGTAATTTTTAAGTGATTTTATCAGGAGAGGGAGATTTTTACTATGTTATAACTTTTGGCGGATTTCATGAGTATGAAGTTCACAACTTTTGCTTTATATTCTCATAGAATATTATATCAAACACCAGTAGCAATTTTCTACTCATTTAGAAAACTAATTCTTTTATTTAAATAATCCTACTTTGTAATCTTTTTATGTATTTGTTTTTATTTATTTATTTATTTATTTATTTGAAAAAACTTAAATGATGAAGATTTTTTTGAGAAATAGGATGCTTTTCTTGTCAGAATTTATGAGGAAATTTTAATTTAGATAATTTTTCGAAAACCGACGAGAATACGCATGGAAACTTCAGTGCGAGAGCAGATCTTTACACGGTGTGGAGCTCCCTGCGAGACGCTTCCTGGGAGCAGATCTGAACTACAAGCACTCTTTTAGTTTCTTTCGCCATTTCCCGCCAGATTTCATTTATAAATTAAACTTTATAATCAAAAGTATTATTTTCTTTGTAATTTTAAAGTGATTTCATCAGGAGAGGGAGATTTTTAACATGTTATATCTTTTGGCGGATTTCATGAGTATGAAGTTCACAACTTTTACTTTATATTCTCATAGAATATTATATCAAACAATAGTAGCAATTTTCTACTCATTTAGCAAACTAATTCTTTTATTTAAATTATCCTACTTTGTAATCTTTTTATGTATTTTTTTTATTCATTTATTATTTTTTTGAGAGATAAGACGCTTTTCTTGTCAGAATTTATGAGGAAATTTTAATTTAGACAATTTTTCCAAAATCGACGAGAATACGCATGGAAACTGCAATGCGAGAGCAGATCTTTACACGGTGTGAGGCTCCCTGCGAGTCGCTTCCTGGGAGCAGATCTGAACTACAAGCATTCTTTTTAGTTTCTTTCGCCATTTCCCGCCAGATTTCATTTATAAATTAAACTTTATAATCAACCGTATTATTTTCTTTGTAATTTTTAAGTGATTTTATCAGGAGAGGGAGATTTTTAACATGTTATATCTTTTGGCGGATTTCATGAGTATGAAGTTCACAACTTTTACTTTATATTCTCATAGAATATTATATCAAACAATAGTAGCAATTTTCTACTCATTTAGCAAACTAATTCTTTTATTTAAATTATCCTACTTTGTAATCTTTTTATGTATTTTTTTTATTCATTTATTATTTTTTTGAGAGATAGGACGCTTTTCTTGTCAGAATTTATGAGGAAATTTTAATTTAGACAATTTTTCGAAAACCGACGAGAATACGCATGGAAACTGCAGTGCGAGAGCAGATCTTTACACGGTGTGAGGCTCCCTGCGAGACGCTTCCTGGGAGCAGATCTGAACTACAAGCACTCTTTTAGTTTCTTCTCGCCATTTCCCGCCAGATTTCATTTATAAATTAAACTTTATAATCAACCGTGTTATTTTCTTTGTAATTTTTAAGTGATTTTATCAGGAGAGGGAGATTTTTACTATGTTATAACTTTTGGCGGATTTCATGAGTATGAAGTTCACAACTTTTGCTTTATATTCTCATAGAATATTATATCAAACACCAGTAGCAATTTTCTACTCATTTAGAAAACTAATTCTTTTATTTAAATAATCCTACTTTGTAATCTTTTTATGTATTTGTTTTTATTTATTTATTTATTTATTTATTTGAAAAAACTTAAATGATGAAGATTTTTTTGAGAAATAGGATGATTTTCTTGTCAGAATTTATGAGGAAATTTTAATTTAGATAATTTTTCGAAAACCGACGATAATACGCATGGAAACTTCAGTGCGAGAGCAGATCTTTACACGGTGTGGGGCTCCCTGCGAGACGCTTCCTGGGAGCAGATCTGAACTACAAGCACTCTTTTAGTTTCTTTCGCCATTTCCCGCCAGATTTCATTTATAAATTAAACTTTATAATCAACCGTATTATTTTCTTTGTAATTTTTAAGTGATTTTATCAGGAGAGGGAGATTTTTACTATGTTATAACTTTTGGCGGATTTCATGAGTATGAAGTTCACAACTTTTGCTTTATATTCTCATAGAATATTATATCAAACACCAGTAGCAATTTTCTACTCATTTAGAAAACTAATTCTTTTATTTAAATAATCCTACTTTGTAATCTTTTTATGTATTTGTTTTTATTTGTTTATTTATTTATTTATTTATTTATTTGAAAAATCTTAAATGATGAAGATTTTTTTGAGAAATAGGATGCTTTTCTTGTCAGAATTTATGAGGAAATTTAAATTTAGATAATATTTCGAAAACCGACGAGAATACGCATGGAAACTGCAGTGCGAGAGCAGATCTTTACACGGTGTGAGGCTCCCTGCGAGACGCTTCCTGGGAGCAGATCTGAACTACAAGCACTCTTTTAGTTTCTTTTCGCCATTTCCCGCCAGATTTCATTTATAAATTAAACTTTATAATCAACCGTGTTATTTTCTTTGTAATTTTTAAGTGATTTTATCAGGAGAGGGAGATTTTTACTATGTTATAACTTTTGGCGGGTTTCATGAGTATGAAGTTCACAACTTTTGCTTTATATTCTCATAGAATATTATATCAAACACCAGTAGCAATTTTCTACTCATTTAGAAAACTAATTCTTTTATTTAAATAATCCTACTTTGTAGTCTTTTTATGTATTTGTTTTTATTTATTTATTTATTTATTTATTTATTTATTTGAAAAAACTTAAATGATGAAGATTTTTTTGAGAAATAGGATGCTTTTCTTGTCAGCATTTATGAGGAAATTTTAATTTAGATAATTTTTCGAAAACCGACGAGAATACGCATGGAAACTTCAGTGCGAGAGCAGATCTTCACACGGTGTGGGGCTCCCTGCGAGACGCTTCCTGAGAGCAGATCTGAACTAAAAGCACTCTTTTAGTTTCTTTCGCCATTTCCCGCCAGATTTCATTTATAAATTAAACTTTATAATCAACCGTATTATTTTCTTTGTAATTTTTAAGTGATTTTATCAGGAGAGGGAGATTTTTAACATGTTATATCTTTTGGCGGATTTCATGAGTATGAAGTTCACAACTTTTACTTTATATTCTCATAGAATATTATATCAAACAATAGTAGCAATTTTCTACTCATTTAGCAAACTAATTCTTTTATTTAAATTATCCTACTTTGTAATCTTTTTATGTATTTTTTTTTATTCATTTATTATTTTTTTGAGAGATAAGACGCTTTTCTTGTCAGAATTTATGAGGAAATTTTAATTTAGACAATTTTTCCAAAACCGACGAGAATACGCATGGAAACTGCAATGCGAGAGCAGATCATTACACGGTGAGAGGCTCCCTGCGAGACGCTTCCTGGGAGCAGATCTGAACTACAAGCACTCTTTTAGTTTCTTTCGCCATTTCCCGCCAGATTTCATTTATAAATTAAACTTTATAATCAACCGTATTATTTTCTTTGTAATTTTTAAGTGATTTTATCAGGAGAGGGAGATTTTTAACATGTTATAACTTTTGGCAGATTTCATGAGTATGAAGTTCACAACTTTTGCTTTATATTCTCATAGAATATTATATCAAACACCAGTAGCAATTTTCTACTCATTTAGCAAACTAATTTTTTTATTTCAATTATCCTACTTTGTAATCTTTTTATGTATTTTTTTTTTTATTCATTTACTTATTTATTTATTTTTAAACTTAAATGATGAAGATTTTTTTGAGAGATAGGACGCTTTTCTTGTCAGAATTTAAGAGGAAATTTAAATTTAGATAATATTTCGAAAACCGACGAGAATACGCATGGAAACTGCAGTGCGAGAGCAGATCTTTACACGGTGTGAGGCTCCCTGCGAGACGCTTCCTGGGAGCAGATCTGAACTACAAGCACTCTTTTAGTTTCTTCTCGCCATTTCCCGCCAGATTTCATTTATAAATTAAACTTTATAATCAACCGTGTTATTTTCTTTGTAATTTTTAAGTGATTTTATCAGGAGAGGGAGATTTTTACTATGTTATAACTTTTGGCGGATTTCATGAGTATGAAGTTCACAACTTTTGCTTTATATTCTCATAGAATATTATATCAAACACCAGTAGCAATTTTCTACTCATTTAGAAAACTAATTCTTTTATTTAAATAATCCTACTTTGTAATCTTTTTATGTATTTGTTTTTATTTATTTATTTATTTATTTATTTATTTATTTATTTGAAAAAACTTAAATGATGAAGATTTTTTTGAGAAATAGGATGCTTTTCTTGTCAGAATTTATGAGGAAATTTTAATTTAGATAATTTTTCGAAAACCGACGAGAATACGCATGGAAACTTCAGTGCGAGAGCAGATCTTTACACGGTGTGGGGCTCCCTGCGAGACGCTTCCTGGGAGCAGATCTGAACTACAAGCACTCTTTTAGTTTCTTTCGCCATTTCCCGCCAGATTTCATTTATAAATTAAACTTTATAATCAACCGTATTATTTTCTTTGTAATTTTTAAGTGATTTTATCAGGAGAGGGAGATTTTTAACATGTTATAACTTTTGGCAGATTTCATGAGTATGAAGTTCACAACTTTTGCTTTATATTCTCATAGAATATTATATCAAACACCAGTAGCAATTTTCTACTCATTTAGCAAACTAATTTTTTTATTTCAATTATCCTACTTTGTAATCTTTTTATGTATTTTTTTTTTATTCATTTACTTATTTATTTATTTTTAAACTTAAATGATGAAGATTTTTTTGAGAGATAGGACGCTTTTCTTGTCAGAATTTAAGAGGAAATTTAAATTTAGATAATATTTCGAAAACCGACGAGAATACGCATGGAAACTGCAGTGCGAGAGCAGATCTTTACACGGTGTGAGGCTCCCTGCGAGACGCTTCCTGGGAGCAGATCTGAACTACAAGCACTCTTTTAGTTTCTTCTCGCCATTTCCCGCCAGATTTCATTTATAAATTAAACTTTATAATCAACCGTGTTATTTTCTTTGTAATTTTTAAGTGATTTTATCAGGAGAGGGAGATTTTTACTATGTTATAACTTTTGGCGGATTTCATGAGTATGAAGTTCACAACTTTTGCTTTATATTCTCATAGAATATTATATCAAACACCAGTAGCAAATTTCTACTCATTTAGAAAACTAATTCTTTTATTTAAATAATCCTACTTTGTAATCTTTTTATGTATTTGTTTTTATTTATTTATTTATTTATTTATTTGAAAAAACTTAAATGATGAAGATTTTTTTGAGAAATAGGATGCTTTTCTTGTCAGAATTTATGAGGAAATTTTAATTTAGATAATTTTTCGAAAACCGACGAGAATACGCATGGAAACTTCAGTGCGAGAGCAGATCTTTACACGGTGTGGGGCTCCCTGCGAGACGCTTCCTGGGAGCAGATCTGAACTACAAGCACTCTTTTAGTTTCTTTCGCCATTTCCCGCCAGATTTCATTTATAAATTAAACTTTATAATCAAAAGTATTATTTTCTTTGTAATTTTAAAGTGATTTCATCAGGAGAGGGAGATTTTTAACATGTTATATCTTTTGGCGGATTTCATGAGTATGAAGTTCACAACTTTTACTTTATATTCTCATAGAATATTATATCAAACAATAGTAGCAATTTTCTACTCATTTAGCAAACTAATTCTTTTATTTAAATTATCCTACTTTGTAATCTTTTTATGTATTTTTTTTATTCATTTATTATTTTTTTGAGAGATAGGACGCTTTTCTTGTCAGAATTTATGAGGAAATTTTAATTTAGACAATTTTTCGAAAACCGACGAGAATACGCATGGAAACTGCAGTGCGAGAGCAGATCTTTACACGGTGTGAGGCTCCCTGCGAGACGCTTCCTGGGAGCAGATCTGAACTACAAGCACTCTTTTAGTTTCTTTTCGCCATTTCCCGCCAGATTTCATTTATAAATTAAACTTTATAATCAACCGTATTATTTCCTTTGTAATTTTTAAGTGATTTTATCAGGAGAGGGAGATTTTTAACATGTTATAACTTTTGGCGGATTTCATGAGTATGAAGTTCACAACTTTTGCTTTATATTCTCATAGAATATTATATCAAACACCAGTAGCAATTTTCTACTCATTTAGCAAACTAATTTTTTTATTTCAATTATCCTACTTAGTAATCTTTTTATGTATTTTTTTTTATTCATTTACTTATTTATTCATTTTTAAACTTAAAGGATGAAGATTTTTTTGAGAGATAGGACGCTTTTCTTGTCAGAATTTATGAGGAAATTTTAATTTAGACAATTTTTCGAAAACCGACGAGAATACGCATGGAAACTTCAGTGCGAGAGCAGATCTTTACACGGTGTGGGGCTCCCTGCGAGACGCTTCCTGGGAGCAGATCTGAACTACAAGCACTCTTTTAGTTTCTTTCGCCATTTCCCGCCAGATTTCATTTATAAATTAAACTTTATAATCAACCGTATTATTTTCTTTGTAATTTTTAAGTGATTTTATCAGGAGAGGGAGATTTTTACTATGTTATAACTTTTGGCGGATTTCATGAGTATGAAGTTCACAACTTTTGCTTTATATTCTCATAGAATATTATATCAAACACCAGTAGCAATTTTCTACTCATTTAGAAAACTAATTCTTTTATTTAAATAATCCTACTTTGTAATCTTTTTATGTATTTGTTTTTATTTGTTTATTTATTTATTTATTTATTTATTTGAAAAAACTTAAATGATGAAGATTTTTTTGAGAAATAGGATGCTTTTCTTGTCAGAATTTATGAGGAAATTTAAATTTAGATAATATTTCGAAAACCGACGAGAATACGCATGGAAACTGCAGTGCGAGAGCAGATCTTTACACGGTGTGAGGCTCCCTGCGAGACGCTTCCTGGGAGCAGATCTGAACTACAAGCACTCTTTTAGTTTCTTTTCGCCATTTCCCGCCAGATTTCATTTATAAATTAAACTTTATAATCAACCGTGTTATTTTCTTTGTAATTTTTAAGTGATTTTATCAGGAGAGGAAGATTTTTACTATGTTATAACTTTTGGCGGATTTCATGAGTATGAAGTTCACAACTTTTGCTTTATATTCTCATAGAATATTATATCAAACAACAGTAGCAATTTTCTACTCATTTAGAAAACTAATTCTTTTATTTAAATAATCCTACTTTGTAGTCTTTTTATGTATTTGTTTTTATTTATTTATTTATATATTTATTTATTTATTTATTTATTTATTTGAAAAAACTTAAATGATGAAGATTTTTTTGAGAAATAGGATGCTTTTCTTGTCAGAATTTATGAGGAAATTTTAATTTAGATAATTTTTCGAAAACCGACGAGAATACGCATGGAAACTTCAGTGCGAGAGCAGATCTTTACACGGTGTGGGGCTCCCTGCGAGACGCTTCCTGGGAGCAGATCTGAACTACAAGCACTCTTTTAGTTTCTTTCGCCATTTCCCGCCAGATTTCATTTATAAATTAAACTTTATAATCAACCGTGTTATTTTCTTTGTAATTTTTAAGTGATTTTATCAGGAGAGGGAGATTTTTACTATGTTATAACTTTTGGCGGATTTCATGAGTATGAAGTTCACAACTTTTGCTTTATATTCTCATAGAATATTATATCAAACACCAGTAGCAATTTTCTACTCATTTAGAAAACTAATTCTTTTATTTAAATAATCCTACTTTGTAATCTTTTTATGTATTTGTTTTTATTTATTTATTTATTTATTTATTTGAAAAAACTTAAATGATGAAGATTTTTTTGAGAAATAGGATGCTTTTCTTGTCAGAATTTATGAGGAAATTTTAATTTAGATAATTTTTCGAAAACCGACGAGAATACGCATGGAAACTTCAGTGCGAGAGCAGATCTTTACACGGTGTGGGGCTCCCTGCGAGACGCTTCCTGGGAGCAGATCTGAACTACAAGCACTCTTTTAGTTTCTTTCGCCATTTCCCGCCAGATTTCATTTATAAATTAAACTTTATAATCAAAAGTATTATTTTCTTTGTAATTTTAAAGTGATTTCATCAGGAGAGGGAGATTTTTAACATGTTATATCTTTTGGCGGATTTCATGAGTATGAAGTTCACAACTTTTACTTTATATTCTCATAGAATATTATATCAAACAATAGTAGCAATTTTCTACTCATTTAGCAAACTAATTCTTTTATTTAAATTATCCTACTTTGTAATCTTTTTATGTATTTTTTTTATTCATTTATTATTTTTTTGAGAGATAAGACGCTTTTCTTGTCAGAATTTATGAGGAAATTTTAATTTAGACAATTTTTCCAAAATCGACGAGAATACGCATGGAAACTGCAATGCGAGAGCAGATCTTTACACGGTGTGAGGCTCCCTGCGAGACGCTTCCTGGGAGCAGATCTGAACTACAAGCATTCTTTTTAGTTTCTTTCGCCATTTCCCGCCAGATTTCATTTATAAATTAAACTTTATAATCAACCGTATTATTTTCTTTGTAATTTTTAAGTGATTTTATCAGGAGAGGGAGATTTTTAACATGTTATATCTTTTGGCGGATTTCATGAGTATGAAGTTCACAACTTTTACTTTATATTCTCATAGAATATTATATCAAACAATAGTAGCAATTTTCTACTCATTTAGCAAACTAATTCTTTTATTTAAATTATCCTACTTTGTAATCTTTTTATGTATTTTTTTTATTCATTTATTATTTTTTTGAGAGATAGGACGCTTTTCTTGTCAGAATTTATGAGGAAATTTTAATTTAGACAATTTTTCGAAAACCGACGAGAATACGCATGGAAACTGCAGTGCGAGAGCAGATCTTTACACGGTGTGAGGCTCCCTGCGAGACGCTTCCTGGGAGCAGATCTGAACTACAAGCACTCTTTTAGTTTCTTTTCGCCATTTCCCGCCAGATTTCATTTATAAATTAAACTTTATAATCAACCGTATTATTTTCTTTGTAATTTTTAAGTGATTTTATCAGGAGAGGGAGATTTTTAACATGTTATAACTTTTGGCGGATTTCATGAGTATGAAGTTCACAACTTTTGCTTTATATTCTCATAGAATATTATATCAAACACCAGTAGCAATTTTCTACTCATTTGGCAAACTAATTTTTTTATTTCAATTATCCTACTTAGTAATCTTTTTATGTATTTTTTTTTATTCATTTACTTATTTATTCATTTTTAAACTTAAAGGATGAAGATTTTTTTGAGAGATAGGACGCTTTTCTTGTCAGAATTTATGAGGAAATTTTAATTTAGACAATTTTTCGAAAACCGACGAGAATACGCATGGAAACTTCAGTGCGAGAGCAGATCTTTACACGGTGTGGGGCTCCCTGCGAGACGCTTCCTGGGAGCAGATCTGAACTACAAGCACTCTTTTAGTTTCTTTCGCCATTTCCCGCCAGATTTCATTTATAAATTAAACTTTATAATCAACCGTATTATTTTCTTTGTAATTTTTAAGTGATTTTATCAGGAGAGGGAGATTTTTACTATGTTATAACTTTTGGCGGATTTCATGAGTATGAAGTTCACAACTTTTGCTTTATATTCTCATAGAATATTATATCAAACACCAGTAGCAATTTTCTACTCATTTAGAAAACTAATTCTTTTATTTAAATAATCCTACTTTGTAATCTTTTTATGTATTTGTTTTTATTTGTTTATTTATTTATTTATTTATTTATTTGAAAAAACTTAAATGATGAAGATTTTTTTGAGAAATAGGATGCTTTTCTTGTCAGAATTTATGAGGAAATTTAAATTTAGATAATATTTCGAAAACCGACGAGAATACGCATGGAAACTGCAGTGCGAGAGCAGATCTTTACACGGTGTGAGGCTCCCTGCGAGACGCTTCCTGGGAGCAGATCTGAACTACAAGCACTCTTTTAGTTTCTTTTCGCCATTTCCCGCCAGATTTCATTTATAAATTAAACTTTATAATCAACCGTGTTATTTTCTTTGTAATTTTTAAGTGATTTTATCAGGAGAGGAAGATTTTTACTATGTTATAACTTTTGGCGGATTTCATGAGTATGAAGTTCACAACTTTTGCTTTATATTCTCATAGAATATTATATCAAACAACAGTAGCAATTTTCTACTCATTTAGAAAACTAATTCTTTTATTTAAATAATCCTACTTTGTAGTCTTTTTATGTATTTGTTTTTATTTATTTATTTATTTATTTATTTATTTATTTATTTGAAAAAACTTAAATGATGAAGTTTTTTTGAGAAATAGGATGCTTTTCTTGTCAGAATTTATGAGGAAATTTTAATTTAGATAATTTTTCGAAAACCGACGAGAATACGCATGGAAACTTCAGTGCGAGAGCAGATCTTTACACGGTGTGGGGCTCCCTGCGAGACGCTTCCTGGGAGCAGATCTGAACTACAAGCACTCTTTTAGTTTCTTTCGCCATTTCCCGCCAGATTTCATTTATAAATTAAACTTTATAATCAACCGTATTATTTTCTTTGTAATTTTTAAGTGATTTTATCAGGAGAGGGAGATTTTTAACATGTTATATCTTTTGGCGGATTTCATGAGTATGAAGTTCACAACTTTTACTTTATATTCTCATAGAATATTATATCAAACAATAGTAGCAATTTTCTACTCATTTAGCAAACTAATTCTTTTATTTAAATTATCCTACTTTGTAATCTTTTTATGTATTTTTTTTTATTCATTTATTATTTTTTTGAGAGATAAGACGCTTTTCTTGTCAGAATTTATGAGGAAATTTTAATTTAGACAATTTTTCCAAAACCGACGAGAATACGCATGGAAACTGCAATGCGAGAGCAGATCTTTACACGGTGTGAGGCTCCCTGCGAGACGCTTCCTGGGAGCAGATCTGAACTACAAGCACTCTTTTAGTTTCTTTTCGCCATTTCCCGCCAGATTTCATTTATAAATTAAACTTTATAATCAACCGTGTTATTTTCTTTGTAATTTTTAAGTGATTTTATCAGGAGAGGGAGATTTTTACTATGTTATAACTTTTGGCGGATTTCATGAGTATGAAGTTCACAACTTTTGCTTTATATTCTCATAGAATATTATATCAAACAACAGTAGCAATTTTCTACTCATTTAGAAAACTAATTCTTTTATTTAAATAATCCTACTTTGTAGTCTTTTTATGTATTTGTTTTTATTTATTTATTTATTTATTTATTTGAAAAAACTTAAATGATGAAGATTTTTTTGAGAAATAGGATGCTTTTCTTGTCAGAATTTATGAGGAAATTTTAATTTAGATAATTTTTCGAAAACCGACGAGAATACGCATGGAAACTTCAGTGCGAGAGCAGATCTTTACACGGTGTGGGGCTCCCTGCGAGACGCTTCCTGGGAGCAGATCTGAACTACAAGCACTCTTTTAGTTTCTTTCGCCATTTCCCGCCAGATTTCATTTATAAATTAAACTTTATAATCAACCGTATTATTTTCTTTGTAATTTTTAAGTGATTTTATCAGGAGAGGGAGATATTTAACATGTTATATCTTTTGGCGGATTTCATGAGTATGAAGTTCACAACTTTTACTTTATATTCTCATAGAATATTATATCAAACAATAGTAGCAATTTTCTACTCATTTAGCAAACTAATTCTTTTATTTAAATTATCCTACTTTGTAATCTTTTTATGTATTTTTTTTTATTCATTTATTATTTTTTTGAGAGATAAGACGCTTTTCTTGTCAGAATTTATGAGGAAATTTTAATTTAGACAATTTTTCCAAAACCGACGAGAATACGCATGGAAACTGCAATGCGAGAGCAGATCATTACACGGTGTGAGGCTCCCTGCGAGACGCTTCCTGGGAGCAGATCTGAACTACAAGCACTCTTTTAGTTTCTTTCGCCATTTCCCGCCAGATTTCATTTATAAATTAAACTTTATAATCAACCGTATTATTTTCTTTGTAATTTTTAAGTGATTTTATCAGGAGAGGGAGATTTTTAACATGTTATAACTTTTGGCGGATTTCATGAGTATGAAGTTCACAACTTTTGCTTTATATTCTCATAGAATATTATATCAAACACCAGTAGCAATTTTCTACTCATTTAGCAAACTAATTTTTTTATTTCAATTATCCTACTTTGTAATCTTTTTATGTATTTTTTTTTTTTATTCATTTACTTATTTATTTATTTTTAAACTTAAATGATGAAGATTTTTTTGAGAGATAGGACGCTTTTCTTGTCACAATTTAAGAGGAAATTTAAATTTAGATAATATTTCGAAAACCGACGAGAATACGCATGGAAACTGCAGTGCGAGAGCAGATCTTTACACGGTGTGAGGCTCCCTGCGAGACGCTTCCTGGGAGCAGATCTGAACTACAAGCACTCTTTTAGTTTCTTCTCGCCATTTCCCGCCAGATTTCATTTATAAATTAAACTTTATAATCAACCGTGTTATTTTCTTTGTAAATTTTAAGTGATTTTATCAGGAGAGGGAGATTTTTACTATGTTATAACTTTTGGCGGATTTCATGAGTATGAAGTTCACAACTTTTGCTTTATATTCTCATAGAATATTATATCAAACACCAGTAGCAATTTTCTACTCATTTAGAAAACTAATTCTTTTATTTAAATAATCCTACTTTGTAATCTTTTTATGTATTTGTTTTTATTTATTTATTTATTTATTTATTTATTTGAAAAAACTTAAATGATGAAGATTTTTTTTGAGAAATAGGACGCTTTTCTTGTCAGAATTTATGAGGAAATTTTAATTTAGATAATTTTTCGAAAACCGACGAGAATACGCATGGAAACTTCAGTGCGAGAGCAGATCTTTACACGGTGTGGGGATCCCTGCGAGACGCTTCCTGGGAGCAGATCTGAACTACAAGCACTCTTTTAGTTTCTTTCGCCATTTCCCGCCAGATTTCATTTATAAATTAAACTTTATAATCAACCGTGTTATTTTCTTTGTAATTTTTAAGTGATTTTATCAGGAGAGGGAGATTTTTACTATGTTATAACTTTTGGCGGATTTCATGAGTATGAAGTTCACAACTTTTGCTTTATATTCTCATAGAATATTATATCAAACAACAGTAGCAATTTTCTACTCATTTAGAAAACTAATTCTTTTATTTAAATAATCCTACTTTGTAGTCTTTTTATGTATTTGTTTTTATTTATTTATTTATTTATTTATTTGAAAAAACTTAAATGATGAAGATTTTTTTGAGAATTAGGATGCTTTTCTTGTCAGAATTTATGAGGAAATTTTAATTTAGATAATTTTTCGAAAACCGACGAGAATACGCATGGAAACTTCAGTGCGAGAGCAGATCTTTACACGGTGTGGGGCTCCCTGCGAGACGCTTCCTGGGAGCAGATCTGAACTACAAGCACTCTTTTAGTTTCTTTCGCCATTTCCCGCCAGATTTCATTTATAAATTAAACTTTATAATCAACCGTATTATTTTCTTTGTAATTTTTAAGTGATTTTATCAGGAGAGGGAGATATTCAACATGTTATATCTTTTGGCGGATTTCATGAGTATGAAGTTCACAACTTTTACTTTATATTCTCATAGAATATTATATCAAACAATAGTAGCAATTTTCTACTCATTTAGCAAACTAATTCTTTTATTTAAATTATCCTACTTTGTAATCTTTTTATGTATTTTTTTTTATTCATTTATTATTTTTTTGAGAGATAAGACGCTTTTCTTGTCAGAATTTATGAGGAAATTTTAATTTAGACAATTTTTCCAAAACCGACGAGAATACGCATGGAAACTGCAATGCGAGAGCAGATCATTACACGGTGTGAGGCTCCCTGCGAGACGCTTCCTGGG
The DNA here is from genome assembly GCA_963931845.1 of Maratus michaelseni. NCBI lineage: Eukaryota > Metazoa > Arthropoda > Arachnida > Araneae > Salticidae > Maratus > Maratus michaelseni. Next base: position 200,229,013 of record OZ007592.1, on the reverse strand, counting down.
AGCAGATCTGAACTACAAGCACTGTTTTAGTTTCTTTCGCCATTTCCCGCCAGATTTCATTTATAAATTAAACTTTATAATCAACCGTATTATTTTCTTTGTAATTTTTAAGTGATTTTATCAGGAGAGGGAGATTTTTAACATGTTATAACTTTTGGCGGATTTCATGAGTATGAAGTTCACAACTTTTGCTTTATATTCTCATAGAATATTATATCAAACACCAGTAGCAATTTTCTACTCATTTAGCAAACTAATTTTTTTATTTCAATTATCCTACTTTGTAATCTTTTTATGTATTTTTTTTTTTATTCATTTACTTATTTATTTATTTTTAAACTTAAATGATGAAGATTTTTTTGAGAGATAGGACGCTTTTCTTGTCAGAATTTATGAGGAAATTTTAATTTAGACAATTTTTCGAAAACCGACGAGAATACGCATGGAAACTGCAGTGCGAGAGCAGATCTTTACACGGTGTGAGGCTCCCTGCGAGACGCTTCCTGGGAGCAGATCTGAACTACAAGCACTCTTTTAGTTTCTTTTCGCCATTTCCCGCCAGATTTCATTTATAAATTAAACTTTATAATCAACCGTGTTATTTTCTTTGTAATTTTTAAGTGATTTTATCAGGAGAGGGAGATTTTTACTATGTTATAACTTTTGGGGGATTTCATGAGTATGAAGTTCACAACTTTTGCTTTATATTCTCATAGAATATTATATCAAACACCAGTAGCAATTTTCTACTCATTTAGAAAACTAATTCTTTTATTTAAATAATCCTACTTTGTAATCTTTTTATGTATTTGTTTTTATTTATTTATTTATTTATTTATTTATTTATTTGAAAAAACTTAAATGATGAAGATTTTTTTGAGAAATAGGACGCTTTTCTTGTCAGAATTTATGAGGAAATTTTAATTTAGATAATTTTTCGAAAACCGACGAGAATACGCATGGAAACTTCAGTGCGAGAGCAGATCTTTACACGGTGTGGGGATCCCTGCGAGACGCTTCCTGGGAGCAGATCTGAACTACAAGCACTCTTTTAGTTTCTTTCGCCATTTCCCGCCAGATTTCATTTATAAATTAAACTTTATAATCAACCGTATTATTTTCTTTGTAATTTTTAAGTGATTTTATCAGGAGAGGGAGATTTTTAACATGTTATATCTTTTGGCGGATTTCATGAGTATGAAGTTCACAACTTTTACTTTATATTCTCATAGAATATTATATCAAACAATAGTAGCAATTTTCTACTCATTTAGCAGACTAATTCTTTTATTTAAATTATCCTACTTTGTAATCTTTTTATGTATTTTTTTTTATTCATTTATTATTTTTTTGAGAGATAAGACGCTTTTCTTGTCAGAATTTATGAGGAAATTTTAATTTAGACAATTTTTCCAAAACCGACGAGAATACGCATGGAAACTGCAATGCGAGAGCAGATCTTTACACGGTGTGAGGCTCCCTGCGAGACGCTTCCTGGGAGCAGATCTGAACTACACGCACTCTTTTAGTTTCTTTCGCCATTTCCCGCCAGATTTCATTTATAAATTAAACTTTATAATCAACCTTATTATTTTCTTTGTAATTTTTAAGTGATTTTATCAGGAGAGGGAGATTTTTAACATGTTATAACTGTTGGCGGATTTCATGAGTATGAAGTTCACAACTTTTGCTTTATATTCTCAGAGAATATTATATCAAACACCAGTAGCAATTTTCTACTCATTTAGGAAACTAATTTTTTTATTTCAATTATCCTACTTTGTAACCTTTTTATGTAATTTTTTTTTATTCATTTACTTATTTATTTATTTTTAAACTTAAATGATGAAGATTTTTTTGAGAGATAGGACGCTTTTCTTGTCAGAATTTATGAGGAAATTTTAATTCAGACAATTTTTCGAAAACCGACGAGAATACGCATGGAAACTGCAGTGCGAGAGCAGATCTTTACACGGTGTGAGGCTCCCTGCGAGACGCTTCCTGGGAGCAGATCTGAACTACAAGCACTCTTTTAGTTTCTTTTCGCCATTTCCCGCCAGATTTCATTTATAAATTAAACTTTATAATCAACCGTGTTATTTTCTTTGTAATTTTTAAGTGATTTTATCAGGAGAGGGAGATTTTTACTATGTTATAACTTTTGGCGGATTTCATGAGTATGAAGTTCACAACTTTTGCTTTATATTCTCATAGAATATTATATCAAACACCAGTAGCAATTTTCTACTCATTTAGAAAACTAATTCTTTTATTTAAATAATCCTACTTTGTAATCTTTTTATGTATTTGTTTTTATTTATTTATTTATTTATTTATTTATTTATTTGAAAAAACTTAAATGATGAAGATTTTTTTGAGAAATAGGATGCTTTTCTTGTCAGAATTTATGAGGAAATTTTAATTTAGATAATTTTTCGAAAACCGACGATAATACGCATGGAAACTTCAGTGCGAGAGCAGATCTTTACACGGTGTGGGGCTCCCTGCGAGACGCTTCCTGGGAGCAGATCTGAACTACAAGCACTCTTTTAGTTTCTTTCGCCATTTCCCGCCAGATTTCATTTATAAATTAAACTTTATAATCAACCGTATTATTTTCTTTGTAATTTTTAAGTGATTTTATCAGGAGAGGGAGATTTTTAACATGTTATATCTTTTGGCGGATTTCATGAGTATGAAGTTCACAACTTTTACTTTATATTCTCATAGAATATTGTATCAAACAATAGTAGCAATTTTCTACTCATTTAGCAAAATAATTCTTTTATTTAAATTATCATACTTTGTAATCTTTTTATGTATTTTTTTTTATTCATTTATTATTTTTTTGAGAGATAAGACGCTTTTCTTGTCAGAATTTATGAGGAAATTTTAATTTAGACAATTTTTCCAAAACCGACGAGAATACGCATGGAAACTGCAATGCGAGAGCAGATCTTTACACGGTGTGAGGCTCCCTGCGACACGCTTCCTGGGAGCAGATCTGAACTACAAGCATTCTTTTTAGTTTCTTTCGCCATTTCCCGCCAGATTTCATTTATAAATTAAACTTTATAATCAACCGTATTATTTTCTTTGTAATTTTTAAGTGATTTTATCAGGAGAGGGAGATTTTTAACATGTTATATCTTTTGGCGGATTTCATGAGTATGAAGTTCACAACTTTTACTTTATATTCTCATAGTATATTATATCAAACAATAGTAGCAATTTTCTACTCATTTAGCAAACTAATTCTTTTATTTAAATTATCCTTCTTTGTAATCTTTTTATGTATTTTTTTTATTCATTTATTACTTTTTTGAGAGATAGGACGCTTTTCTTGTCAGAATTTATGAGGAAATTTTAATTTAGACAATTTTTCGAAAACCGACGAGAATACGCATGGAAACTGCAGTGCGAGAGCAGATCTTTACACGGTGTGAGGCTCCCTGCGAGACGCTTCCTGGGAGCAGATCTGAACTACAAGCACTCTTTTAGTTTCTTTTCGCCATTTCCCGCCAGATTTCATTTATAAATTAAACTTTATAATCAACCGTGTTATTTTCTTTGTAATTTTTAAGTGATTTTATCAGGAGAGGGAGATTTTTACTTTGTTATAACTTTTGGCGGATTTCATGAGTATGAAGTTCACAACTTTTGCTTTATATTCTCATAGAATATTATATCAAACAATAGTAGCAATTTTCTACTCATTTAGCAAACTAATTCTTTTATTTAAATTATCCTACTTTGTAATCTTTTTATGTATTTTTTTTTATTCATTTATTATTTTTTTGAGAGATAAGACGCTTTTCTTGTCAGAAATTATGAGGAAATTTTAATTTAGACAATTTTTCCAAAACCGACGAGAATACGCATGGAAACTGCAATGCGAGAGCAGATCTTTACACGGTGTGAGGCTCCCTGCGAGACGCTTCCTGGAGCAGATCTGAACTACAAGCACTCTTTTAGTTTCTTTCGCCATTTCCCGCCAGATTTCATTTATAAATTAAACTTTATAATCAACCGTATTATTTTCTTTGTAATTTTTAAGTGATTTTATCAGGAGAGGGAGATTTTTAACATGTTATAACTTTTGGCGGATTTCATGAGTATGAAGTTCACAACTTTTGCTTTATATTCTCATAGAATATTATATCAAACACCAGTAGCAATTTTCTACTCATTTAGCAAACTAATTTTTTTATTTCAATTATCCTACTTTGTAATCTTTTTATGTATTTTTTTTTTATTCATTTACTTATTTATTTATTTTTAAACTTAAATGATGAAGATTTTTTTGAGAGATAGGACGCTTTTCTTGTCAGAATTTATGAGGAAATTTTAATTTAGACAATTTTTCGAAAACCGACGAGAATACGCATGGAAACTGCAGTGCGAGAGCAGATCTTTACACGGTGTGAGGCTCCCTGCGAGACGCTTCCTGGGAGCAGATCTGAACTACAAGCACTCTTTTAGTTTCTTTTCGCCATTTCCCGCCAGATTTCATTTATAAATTAAACTTTATAATCAACCGTGTTATTTTCTTTGTAATTTTTAAGTGATTTTATCAGGAGAGGCAGATTTTTACTATGTTATAACTTTTGGCGGATTTCATGAGTATGAAGTTCACAACTTTTGCTTTATATTCTCATAGAATATTATATCAAACACCAGTAGCAATTTTCTACTCATTTAGAAAACTAATTCTTTTATTTAAATAATCCTACTTTGTAATCTTTTCATGTATTTGTTTTTATTTATTTATTTATTTATTTATTTATTTATTTGAAAAAACTTAAATGATGAAGATTTTTTTGAGAAATAGGATGCTTTTCTTGTCAGAATTTATGAGGAAATTTTAGTTTAGATAATTTTTCGAAAACCGACGAGAATACGCATGGAAACTTCAGTGCGAGAGCAGATCTTTACACGGTGTGGGGATCCCTGCGAGACGCTTCCTGGGAGCAGATCTGAACTACAAGCACTCTTTTAGTTTCTTTCGCCATTTCCCGCCAGATTTCATTTATAAATTAAACTTTATAATCAACCGTATTATTTTCTTTGTAATTTTTAAGTGATTTTATCAGGAGAGGGAGATTTTTAACATGTTATATCTTTTGGCGGATTTCATGAGTATGAAGTTCACAACTTTTTCTTTATATTCTCATAGAATATTATATCAAACAATAGTAGCAATTTTCTACTCATTTAGCAGACTAATTCTTTTATTTAAATTATCCTACTTTGTAATCTTTTTATGTATTTTTTTTTATTCATTTATTATTTTTTTGAGAGATAAGACGCTTTTCTTGTCAGAATTTATGAGGAAATTTTAATTTAGACAATTTTTCCAAAACCGACGAGAATACGCATGGAAACTGCAATGCGAGAGCAGATCTTTACACGGTGTGAGGCTCCCTGCGAGACGCTTCCTGGGAGCAGATCTGAACTACACGCACTCTTTTAGTTTCTTTCGCCATTTCCCGCCAGATTTCATTTATAAATTAAACTTTATAATCAACCGTATTATTTTCTTTGTAATTTTTAAGTGATTTTATCAGGAGAGGGAGATTTTTAACATGTTATAACTTTTTGCGGATTTCATGAGTATGAAGTTCACAACTTTTGCTTTATATTCAAAGAGAATATTATATCAAACACCAGTAGCAATTTTCTACTCATTTAGCAAACTAATTTTTTTATTTCAATTATCCTACTTTGTAACCTTTTTATGTAATTTTTTTTATTCATTTACTTATTTATTTATTTTTAAACTTAAATGATGAAGATTTTTTTGAGAGATAGGACGCTTTTCTTGTCAGAATTTATGAGGAAATTTTAATTTAGATAATTTTTCGAAAACCGACGAGAATACGCATGGAAACTTCAGTGCGAGAGCAGATCTTTACACGGTGAGGGGATCCCTGCGAGACGCTTCCTGGGAGCAGATCTGAACTACAAGCACTCTTTTAGTTTCTTTCGCCATTTCCCGCCAGATTTCATTTATAAATTAAACTTTATAATCAACCGTATTATTTTCTTTGTAATTTTTAAGTGATTTTATCAGGAGAGGGAGATTTTTAACATGTTATATCTTTTGGCGGATTTCATGAGTATGAAGTTCACAACTTTTACTTTATATTCTCATAGAATATTATATCAAACAATAGTAGCAATTTTCTACTCATTTAGCAGACTAATTCTTTTATTTAAATTATCCTACTTTGTAATCTTTTTATGTATTTTTTTTTATTCATTTATTATTTTTTTGAGAGATAAGACGCTTTTCTTGTCAGAATTTATGAGGAAATTTTAATTTAGACAATTTTTCCAAAACCGACGAGAATACGCATGGAAACTGCAATGCGAGAGCAGATCTTTACACGGTGTGAGGCTCCCTGCGAGACGCTTCCTGGGAGCAGATCTGAACTACACGCACTCTTTTAGTTTCTTTCGCCATTTCCCGCCAGATTTCATTTATAAATTAAACTTTATAATCAACCGTATTATTTTCTTTGTAATTTTTAAGTGATTTTATCAGGAGAGGGAGATTTTTAACATGTTATAACTTTTGGCGGATTTCATGAGTATGAAGTTCACAACTTTTGCTTTATATTCAAAGAGAATATTATATCAAACACCAGTAGCAATTTTCTACTCATTTAGCAAACTAATTTTTTTATTTCAATTATCCTACTTTGTAACCTTTTTATGTAATTTTTTTTATTCATTTACTTATTTATTTATTTTTAAACTTAAATGATGAAGATTTTTTTGAGAGATAGGACGCTTTTCTTGTCAGAATTTATGAGGAAATTTTAATTTAGACAATTTTTCGAAAACCGACGAGAATACGCATGGAAACTGCAGTGCGAGAGCAGATCTTTACACGGTGTGAGGCTCCCTGCGAGACGCTTCCTGGGAGCAGATCTGAACTACAAGCACTCTTTTAGTTTCTTTTCGCCATTTCCCGCCAGATTTCATTTATAAATTAAACTTTATAATCAACCGTGTTATTTTCTTTGTAATTTTTAAGTGATTTTATCAGGAGAGGGAGATTTTTACTATGTTATAACTTTTGGCGGATTTCATGAGTATGAAGTTCACAACTTTTGCTTTATATTCTCATAGAATATTATATCAAACACCAGTAGCAATTTTCTACTCATTTAGAAAACTAATTCTTTTATTTAAATAATCCTACTTTGTAATCTTTTTATGTATTTGTTTTTATTTATTTATTTATTTGAAAAAACTTAAATGATGAAGATTTTTTTGAGAAATAGGATGCTTTTCTTGTCAGAATTTATGAGGAAATTTTAATTTAGATAATTTTTCGAAAACCGACGAGAATACGCATGGAAACTTCAGTGCGAGAGCAGATCTTTACACGGTGTGGGGCTCCCTGCGGGACGCTTCCTGGGAGCAGATCTGAACTACAAGCACTCTTTTAGTTTCTTTCGCCATTTCCCGCCAGATTTCATTTATAAATTAAACTTTATAATCAACCGTATTATTTTCTTTCTAATTTTCAAGTGATTGTATCAGGAGAGGGAGATTTTTAACATGTTATATCATTTGGCGGATTTCATGAGTATGAAGTTCACAACTTTTACTTTATATTCTCATAGAATATTATATCAAACAATAGTAGCAATTTTCTACTGATTTAGCAAACTAATTCTTTTATTTAAATTATCCTACTTTGTAATCTTTTTATGTATTTTTTTTTATTCATTTATTATTTTTTTGAGAGATAAGACGCTTTTCTTGTCAGAATTTATGAGGAAATTTTAATTTAGACAATTTTTCCAAAACCGACGAGAATACGCATGGAAACTGCAATGCGAGAGCAGATCTTTACACGGTGTGAGGCTCCCTGCGAGACGCTTCCTGGAGCAGATCTGAACTACAAGCACTCTTTTAGTTTCTTTCGCCATTTCCCGCCAGATTTCATTTATAAATTAAACTTTATAATCAACCGTATTATTTTCTTTGTAATTTTTAAGTGATTTTATCAGGAGAGGGAGATTTTTAACATGTTATATCTTTTGGCGGATTTCATGAGTATGAAGTTCACAACTTTTGCTTTATATTCTCATAGAATATTATATCAAACACCAGTAGCAATTTTCTACTCATTTAGCAAACTAATTTTTTTATTTCAATTATCCTACTTTGTAATCTTTTTATGTATTTTTTTTTTATTCATTTACTTATTTATTTATTTTTAAACTTAAATGATGAAGATTTTTTTGAGAAATAGGATGCTTTTCTTGTCAGAATTTATGAGGAAATTTTAATTTAGATAATTTTTCGAAAACCGACGATAATACGCATGGAAACTTCAGTGCGAGAGCAGATCTTTACACGGTGTGGGGCTCCCTGCGAGACGCTTCCTGGGAGCAGATCTGAACTACAAGCACTCTTTTAGTTTCTTTCGCCATTTCCCGCCAGATTTCATTTATAAATTAAACTTTATAATCAACCGTATTATTTTCTTTATAATTTTTAAGTGATTTTATCAGCAGAGGGAGATTTTTAACATGTTATATCTTTTGGCGGATTTCATGAGTATGAAGTTCACAACTTTTACTTTATATTCTCATAGAATATTATATCAAACAATAGTAGCAATTTTCTACTCATTTAGCAAACTAATTCTTTTATTTAAATTATCCTACTTTGTAATCTTTTTATGTTTTTTTTTATTCATTTATTATTTTTTTGAGAGATAAGACGCTTTTCTTGTCAGAATTTATGAGGAAATTTTAATTTAGACAATTTTTCCAAAACCGACGAGAATACGCATGGAAACAGCAATGCGAGAGCAGATCTTTACACGGTGTGAGGCTCCCTGCGAGACGCTTCCTGGGAGCAGATCTGAACTACAAGCATTTTTTTTAGTTTCTTTCGCCATTTCCCGCCAGATTTCATTTATAAATTAAACTTTATAATCAACCGTATTATTTTCTTTGTAATTTTTAAGTGATTTTATCAGGAGAGGGAGATTTTTAACATGTTATATCTTTTGGCGGATTTCATGAGTATGAAGTTCACAACTTTTACTTTATATTCTCATAGAATATTATATCAAACAATAGTAGCAATTTTCTACTCATTTAGCAAACTAATTCTTTTATTTAAATTATCCTACTTTGTAATCTTTTTATGTATTTTTTTTATTCATTTATTATTTTTTTGAGAGATAGGACGCTTTTGTTGTCAGCATTTATGAGGAAATTTTAATTTAGACAATTTTTCGAAAACCGACGAGAATACGCATGGAAACTGCAGTGCGAGAGCAGATCTTTACACGGTGTGAGGCTCCCTGCGAGACGCTTCCTGGGAGCAGATCTGAACTACAAGCACTCTTTTAGTTTCTTTCGCCATTTCCCGCCAGATTTCATTTATAAATTAAACTTTATAATCAACCGTATTATTTTCTTTGTAATTTTTAAGTGATTTTATCAGGAGAGGGAGATTTTTAACATGTTATAACTTTTGGCGGATTTCATGAGTATGAAGTTCACAACTTTTGCTTTATATTCTCACAGAATATTATATCAAACACCAGTAGCAATTTTCTACTCATTTAGCAAACTAATTTTTTTATTTCAATTATCCTACTTTGTAATCTTTTTATGTATTTTTTTTATATTCATTTACTTATTTATTTATTTTTAAACTTAAATGATGAAGATTTTTTTGAGAGATAGGACGCTTTTCTTGTCAGAATTTATGAGGAAATTTTAATTTAGATAATTTTTCGAAAACCGACGAGAATACGCATGGAAACTTCAGTGCGAGAGCAGATCTTTACACGGTGTGGGGCTCCCTGCGAGACGCTTCCTGGGAGCAGATCTGAACTACAAGCACTCTTTTAGTTTCTTTCGCCATTTCCCGCCAGATTTCATTTATAAATTAAACTTTATAATCAACCGTATTATTTTCTTTGTAATTTTTAAGTGATTTTATCAGGAGAGGGAGATTTTTAACATGTTATATCTTTTGGCGGATTTCATGAGTATGAAGTTCACAACTTTTGCTTTATATTCTCATAGAATATTATATCAAACACCAGTAGCAATTTTCTACTCATTTAGCAAACTAATTTTTTTATTTCAATTATCCTACTTTGTAATCTTTTTATGTATTTTTTTTTTATTCATTTACTTATTTATTTATTTTTAAACTTAAATGATGAAGATTTTTTTGAGAGATAGGACGCTTTTCTTGTCAGAATTTATGAGGAAATTTTAATTTAGACAATTTTTCGAAAACCGACGAGAATACGCATGGAAACTGCAGTGCGAGAGCAGATCTTTACACGGTGTGAGGCTCCCTGCGAGACGCTTCCTGGGAGCAGATCTGAACTACAAGCACTCTTTTAGTTTCTTTCGCCATTTCCCGCCAGATTTCATTTATAAATTAAACTTTATAATCAACCGTATTATTTTCTTTGTAATTTTTAAGTGATTTTATCAGGAGAGGGAGATTTTTAACATGTTATAACTTTTGGCGGATTTCATGAGTATGAAGTTCACAACTTTTGCTTTATATTCTCACAGAATATTATATCAAACACCAGTAGAAATTTTCTACTCATTTAGCAAACTAATTTTTTTATTTCAATTATCCTACTTTGTAATCTTTTTATGTATTTTTTTTTTTATTCATTTACTTATTTATTTATTTTTAAACTTAAATGATGAAGATTTTTTTGAGAGATAGGGCGCTTTTCTTGTCAGAATTTATGAGGAAATTTTAATTTAGATAATTTTTCGAAAACCGACGAGAATACGCATGGAAACTTCAGTGCGAGAGCAGATCTTTACACGGTGTGGGGCTCCCTGCGAGACGCTTCCTGGGAGCAGATCTGAACTACAAGCACTCTTTTAGTTTCTTTCGCCATTTCCCGCCAGATTTCATTTATAAATTAAACTTTATAATCAACCGTATTATTTTCTTTGTAATTTTTAAGTGATTTTATCAGGAGAGGGAGATTTTTAACATGTTATAACTTTTGGCGGATTTCATGAGTATGAAGTTCACAACTTTTGCTTTATATTCTCACAGAATATTATATCAAACACCAGTAGCAATTTTCTACTCATTTAGCAAACTAATTTTTTTATTTCAATTATCCTACTTTGTAATCTTTTTATGTATTTTTTTTATATTCATTTACTTATTTATTTATTTTTAAACTTAAATGATGAAGATTTTTTTGAGAGATAGGACGCTTTTCTTGTCAGAATTTATGAGGAAATTTTAATTTAGATAATTTTTCGAAAACCGACGAGAATACGCATGGAAACTTCAGTGCGAGAGCAGATCTTTACACGGTGTGGGGCTCCATGCGAGACGCTTCCTGGGAGCAGATCTGAACTACAAGCACTCTTTTAGTTTCTTTCGCCATTTCCCGCCAGATTTCATTTATAAATTAAACTTTATAATCAACCGTATTATTTTCTTTGTAATTTTTAAGTGATTTTATCAGGAGAGGGAGATTTTTAACATGTTATATCTTTTGGCGGATTTCATGAGTATGAAGTTCACAACTTTTGCTTTATATTCTCATAGAATATTATATCAAACACCAGTAGCAATTTTCTACTCATTTAGCAAACTAATTTTTTTATTTCAATTATCCTACTTTGTAATCTTTTTATGTATTTTTTTTTATTCATTTACTTATTTATTTATTTTTAAACTTAAATGATGAAGATTTTTTTGAGAGATAGGACGCTTTTCTTGTCAGAATTTATGAGGAAATTTTAATTTAGACAATTTTTCGAAAACCGACGAGAATACGCATGGAAACTGCAGTGCGAGAGCAGATCTTTACACGGTGTGAGGCTCCCTGCGAGACGCTTCCTGGGAGCAGATCTGAACTACAAGCACTCTTTTAGTTTCTTTCGCCATTTCCCGCCAGATTTCATTTATAAATTAAACTTTATAATCAACCGTATTATTTTCTTTGTAATTTTTAAGTGATTTTATCAGGAGAGGGAGATTTTTAACATGTTATAACTTTTGGCGGATTTCATGAGTATGAAGTTCACAACTTTTGCTTTATATTCTCACAGAATATTATATCAAACACCAGTAGCAATTTTCTACTCATTTAGCAAACTAATTTTTTTATTTCAATTATCCTACTTTGTAATCTTTTTATGTATTTTTTTTATTCATTTATTATTTTTTTGAGAGATAGGACGCTTTTGTTGTCAGCATTTATGAGGAAATTTTAATTTAGACAATTTTTCGAAAACCGACGAGAATACGCATGGAAACTGCAGTGCGAGAGCAGATCTTTACACGGTGTGAGGCTCCCTGCGAGACGCTTCCTGGGAGCAGATCTGAACTACAAGCACTCTTTTAGTTTCTTTCGCCATTTCCCGCCAGATTTCATTTATAAATTAAACTTTATAATCAACCGTATTATTTTCTTTGTAATTTTTAAGTGATTTTATCAGGAGAGGGAGATTTTTAACATGTTATAACTTTTGGCGGATTTCATGAGTATGAAGTTCACAACTTTTGCTTTATATTCTCACAGAATATTATATCAAACACCAGTAGCAATTTTCTACTCATTTAGCAAACTAATTTTTTTATTTCAATTATCCTACTTTGTAATCTTTTTATGTATTTTTTTTATATTCATTTACTTATTTATTTATTTTTAAACTTAAATGATGAAGATTTTTTTGAGAGATAGGACGCTTTTCTTGTCAGAATTTATGAGGAAATTTTAATTTAGATAATTTTTCGAAAACCGACGAGAATACGCATGGAAACTTCAGTGCGAGAGCAGATCTTTACACGGTGTGGGGCTCCCTGCGAGACGCTTCCTGGGAGCAGATCTGAACTACAAGCACTCTTTTAGTTTCTTTCGCCATTTCCCGCCAGATTTCATTTATAAATTAAACTTTATAATCAACCGTATTATTTTCTTTGTAATTTTTAAGTGATTTTATCAGGAGAGGGAGATTTTTAACATGTTATATCTTTTGGCGGATTTCATGAGTATGAAGTTCACAACTTTTGCTTTATATTCTCATAGAATATTATATCAAACACCAGTAGCAATTTTCTACTCATTTAGCAAACTAATTTTTTTATTTCAATTATCCTACTTTGTAATCTTTTTATGTATTTTTTTTTTATTCATTTACTTATTTATTTATTTTTAAACTTAAATGATGAAGATTTTTTTGAGAGATAGGACGCTTTTCTTGTCAGAATTTATGAGGAAATTTTAATTTAGACAATTTTTCGAAAACCGACGAGAATACGCATGGAAACTGCAGTGCGAGAGCAGATCTTTACACGGTGTGAGGCTCCCTGCGAGACGCTTCCTGGGAGCAGATCTGAACTACAAGCACTCTTTTAGTTTCTTTCGCCATTTCCCGCCAGATTTCATTTATAAATTAAACTTTATAATCAACCGTATTATTTTCTTTGTAATTTTTAAGTGATTTTATCAGGAGAGGGAGATTTTTAACATGTTATAACTTTTGGCGGATTTCATGAGTATGAAGTTCACAACTTTTGCTTTATATTCTCACAGAATATTATATCAAACACCAGTAGCAATTTTCTACTCATTTAGCAAACTAATTTTTTTATTTCAATTATCCTACTTTGTAATCTTTTTATGTATTTTTTTTTTATTCATTTACTTATTTATTTATTTTTAAACTTAAATGATGAAGATTTTTTTGAGAGATAGGACGCTTTTCTTGTCAGAATTTATGAGGAAATTTTAATTTAGATAATTTTTCGAAAACCGACGAGAATACGCATGGAAACTTCAGTGCGAGAGCAGATCTTTACACGGTGTGGGGCTCCCTGCGAGACGCTTCCTGGGAGCAGATCTGAACTACAAGCACTCTTTTAGTTTCTTTCGCCATTTCCCGCCAGATTTCATTTATAAATTAAACTTTATAATCAACCGTATTATTTTCTTTGTAATTTTTAAGTGATTTTATCAGGAGAGGGAGATTTTTAACATGTTATATCTTTTGGCGGATTTCATGAGTATGAAGTTCACAACTTTTACTTTATATTCTCATAGAATATTATATCAAACAATAGTAGCAATTTTCTACTCATTTAGCAAACTAATTCTTTTATTTAAATTATCCTACTTTGTAATCTTTTTATGTATTTTTTTTTATTCATTTATTATTTTTTTGAGAGATAAGACGCTTTTCTTATCAGAATTTATGAGGAAATTTTAATTTAGACAATTTTTCCAAAACCGACGAGAATAGGCATGGAAACTGCAAAGCGAGAGCAGATCTTTACACGGTGTGAGGCTCCCTGCGAGACGCTTCCTGGGAGCAGATCTGAACTACAAGCACTCTTTTAGTTTCTTTCGCCATTTCCCGCCAGATTTCATTTATAAATTAAACTTTATAATCAACCGTATTATTTCCTTTGTAATTTTTAAGTGATTTTATCAGGAGAGGGAGATTTTTAACATGTTATAACTTTTGGCGGATTTCATGAGTATGAAGTTCACAACTTTTGCTTTATATTCTCATAGAATATTATATCAAACACCAGTAGCAATTTTCTACTCATTTAGCAAACTAATTTTTTTATTTCAATTATCCTACTTTGTAATCTTTTTATGTATTTTTTTTTTATTCATTTACTTATTTATTTATTTTTAAACTTAAATGATGAAGATTTTTTTGAGAGATAGGACGCTTTTCTTGTCAGAATTTATGAGGAAATTTTAATTTAGACAATTTTTCGAAAACCGACGAGAATACGCATGGAAACTGCAGTGCGAGAACAGATCTTTACACGGTGTGAGGCTCCCTGCGAGACGCTTCCTGGGAGCAGATCTGAACTACAAGCACTCTTTTAGTTTCTTTCGCCATTTCACGCCAGATTTCATTTATAAATTAAACTTTATAATCAACCGTATTATTTTCTTTGTAATTTTTAAGTGATTTTATCAGGAGAGGGAGATTTTTAACATGTTATAACTTTTGGCGGATTTCATGAGTATGAAGTTCACAACTTTTGCTTTATATTCTCACAGAATATTATATCAAACACCAGTAGAAATTTTCTACTCATTTAGCAAACTAATTTTTTTATTTCAATTATCCTACTTTGTAATCTTTTTATGTATTTTTTTTTTATTCATTTACTTATTTATTTATTTTTAAACTTAAATGATGAAGATTTTTTTGAGAGATAGGGCGCTTTTCTTGTCAGAATTTATGAGGAAATTTTAATTTAGATAATTTTTCGAAAACCGACGAGAATACGCATGGAAACTTCAGTGCGAGAGCAGATCTTTACACGGTGTGGGGCTCCCTGCGAGACGCTTCCTGGGAGCAGATCTGAACTACAAGCACTCTTTTAGTTTCTTTCGCCATTTCCCGCCAGATTTCATTTATAAATTAAACTTTATAATCAACCGTATTATTTTCTTTGTAATTTTTAAGTGATTTTATCAGGAGAGGGAGATTTTTAACATGTTATAACTTTTGGCGGATTTCATGAGTATGAAGTTCACAACTTTTGCTTTATATTCTCACAGAATATTATATCAAACACCAGTAGCAATTTTCTACTCATTTAGCAAACTAATTTTTTTATTTCAATTATCCTACTTTGTAATCTTTTTATGTATTTTTTTTATATTCATTTACTTATTTATTTATTTTTAAACTTAAATGATGAAGATTTTTTTGAGAGATAGGACGCTTTTCTTGTCAGAATTTATGAGGAAATTTTAATTTAGATAATTTTTCGAAAACCGACGAGAATACGCATGGAAACTTCAGTGCGAGAGCAGATCTTTACACGGTGTGGGGCTCCCTGCGAGACGCTTCCTGGGAGCAGATCTGAACTACAAGCACTCTTTTAGTTTCTTTCGCCATTTCCCGCCAGATTTCATTTATAAATTAAACTTTATAATCAACCGTATTATTTTCTTTGTAATTTTTAAGTGATTTTATCAGGAGAGGGAGATTTTTAACATGTTATATCTTTTGGCGGATTTCATGAGTATGAAGTTCACAACTTTTGCTTTATATTCTCATAGAATATTATATCAAACACCAGTAGCAATTTTCTACTCATTTAGCAAACTAATTTTTTTATTTCAATTATCCTACTTTGTAATCTTTTTATGTATTTTTTTTTTATTCATTTACTTATTTATTTATTTTTAAACTTAAATGATGAAGATTTTTTTGAGAGATAGGACGCTTTTCTTGTCAGAATTTATGAGGAAATTTTAATTTAGATAATTTTTCGAAAACCGACGAGAATACGCATGGAAACTTCAGTGCGAGAGCAGATCTTTACACGGTGTGGGGCTCCCTGCGAGACGCTTCCTGGGAGCAGATCTGAACTACAAGCACTCTTTTAGTTTCTTTCGCCATTTCCCGCCAGATTTCATTTATAAATTAAACTTTATAATCAACCGTATTATTTTCTTTGTAATTTTTAAGTGATTTTATCAGGAGAGGGAGATTTTTAACATGTTATATCTTTTGGCGGATTTCATGAGTATGAAGTTCACAACTTTTACTTTATATTCTCATAGAATATTATATCAAACAATAGTAGCAATTTTCTACTCATTTAGCAAACTAATTCTTTTATTTAAATGATCCTACTTTGTAATCTTTTTATGTATTTTTTTTTATTCATTTATTATTTTTTTGAGAGATAAGACGCTTTTCTTATCAGAATTTATGAGGAAATTTTAATTTAGACAATTTTTCCAAAACCGACGAGAATAGGCATGGAAACTGCAAAGCGAGAGCAGATCTTTACACGGTGTGAGGCTCCCTGCGAGACGCTTCCTGGGAGCAGATCTGAACTACAAGCACTCTTTTAGTTTCTTTCGCCATTTCCCGCCAGATTTCATTTATAAATTAAACTTTATAATCAACCGTATTATTTTCTTTGTAATTTTTAAGTGATTTTATCAGGAGAGGGAGATTTTTAACATGTTATAACTTTTGGCGGATTTCATGAGTATGAAGTTCACAACTTTTGCTTTATATTCTCATAGAATATTATATCAAACACCAGTAGCAATTTTCTACTCATTTAGCAAACTAATTTTTTTATTTCAATTATCCTACTTTGTAATCTTTTTATGTATTTTTTTTTTTATTCATTTACTTATTTATTTATTTTTAAACTTAAATGATGAAGATTTTTTTGAGAGATAGGACGCTTTTCTTGTCAGAATTTATGAGGAAATTTTAATTTAGACAATTTTTCGAAAACCGACGAGAATACGCATGGAAACTGCAGTGCGAGAACAGATCTTTACACGGTGTGAGGCTCCCTGCGAGACGCTTCCTGGGAGCAGATCTGAACTACAAGCACTCTTTTAGTTTCTTTCGCCATTTCACGCCAGATTTCATTTATAAATTAAACTTTATAATCAACCGTATTATTTTCTTTGTAATTTTTAAGTGATTTTATCAGGAGAGGGAGATTTTTAACATGTTATAACTTTTGGCGGATTTCATGAGTATGAAGTTCACAACTTTTGCTTTATATTCTCACAGAATATTATATCAAACACCAGTAGAAATTTTCTACTCATTTAGCAAACTAATTTTTTTATTTCAATTATCCTACTTTGTAATCTTTTTATGTATTTTTTTTTTATTCATTTACTTATTTATTTATTTTTAAACTTAAATGATGAAGATTTTTTTGAGAGATAGGGCGCTTTTCTTGTCAGAATTTATGAGGAAATTTTAATTTAGATAATTTTTCGAAAACCGACGAGAATACGCATGGAAACTTCAGTGCGAGAGCAGATCTTTACACGGTGTGGGGCTCCCTGCGAGACGCTTCCTGGGAGCAGATCTGAACTACAAGCACTCTTTTAGTTTCTTTCGCCATTTCTCGCCAGATTTCATTTATAAATTAAACTTTATAATCAACCGTATTATTTTCTTTGTAATTTTTAAGTGATTTTATCAGGAGAGGGAGATTTTTAACATGTTATATCTTTTGGCGGATTTCAGGAGTATGAAGTTCACAACTTTTACTTTATATTCTCATAGAATATTATATCAAACAATAGTAGCAATTTTCTACTCATTTAGCAAACTAATTCTTTTATTTAAATTATCCTACTTTGTAATCTTTTTATGTATTTTTTTTTATTCATTTATTATTTTTTTGAGAGATAAGACGCTTTTCTTATCAGAATTTATGAGGAAATTTTAATTTAGACAATTTTTCCAAAACCGACGAGAATAGGCATGGAAACTGCAAAGCGAGAGCAGATCTTTACACGGTGTGAGGCTCCCTGCGAGACGCTTCCTGGGAGCAGATCTGAACTACAAGCACTCTTTTAGTTTCTTTCGCCATTTCCCGCCAGATTTCATTTATAAATTAAACTTTATAATCAACCGTATTATTTTCTTTGTAATTTTTAAGTGATTTTATCAGGAGAGGGAGATTTTTAACATGTTATAACTTTTGGCGGATTTCATGAGTATGAAGTTCACAACTTTTGCTTTATATTCTCATAGAATATTATATCAAACACCAGTAGCAATTTTCTACTCATTTAGCAAACTAATTTTTTTATTTCAATTATCCTACTTTGTAATCTTTTTATGTATTTTTTTTTTATTCATTTACTTATTTATTTATTTTTAAACTTAAATGATGAAGATTTTTTTGAGAGATAGGACGCTTTTCTTGTCAGAATTTATGAGGAAATTTTAATTTAGACAATTTTTCGAAAACCGACGAGAATACGCATGGAAACTGCAGTGCGAGAACAGATCTTTACACGGTGTGAGGCTCCCTGCGAGACGCTTCCTGGGAGCAGATCTGAACTACAAGCACTCTTTTAGTTTCTTTCGCCATTTCACGCCAGATTTCATTTATAAATTAAACTTTATAATCAACCGTATTCTTTTCTTTGTAATTTTTAAGTGATTTTATCAGGAGAGGGAGATTTTTAACATGTTATAACTTTTGGCGGATTTCATGAGTATGAAGTTCACAACTTTTGCTTTATATTCTCACAGAATATTATATCAAACACCAGTAGAAATTTTCTACTCATTTAGCAAACTAATTTTTTTATTTCAATTATCCTACTTTGTAATCTTTTTATGTATTTTTTTTATATTCATTTACTTATTTATTTATTTTTAAACTTAAATGATGAAGATTTTTTTGAGAGATAGGACGCTTTTCTTGTCAGAATTTATGAGGAAATTTTAATTTAGACAATTTTTCGAAAACCGACGAGAATACGCATGGAAACTGCAGTGCGAGAGCAGATCTTTACACGGTGTGAGGCTCCCTGCGAGACGCTTCCTGGGAGCAGATCTGAACTACAAGCACTCTTTTAGTTTCTTTCGCCATTTCCCGCCAGATTTCATTTATAAATTAAACTTTATAATCAACCGTATTATTTTCTTTGTAATTTTTAAGTGATTTTATCAGGAGAGGGAGATTTTTAACATGTTATAACTTTTGCCGGATTTCATGAGTATGAAGTTCACAACTTTTGCTTTATATTCTCACAGAATATTATATCAAACACCAGTAGCAATTTTCTACTCATTTAGCAAACTAATTTTTTTATTTCAATTATCCTACTTTGTAATCTTTTTATGTATTTTTTTTTTATTCATTTACTTATTTATTTATTTTTAAACTTAAATGATGAAGATTTTTTTGAGAGATAGGACGCTTTTCTTGTCAGAATTTATGAGGAAATTTTAATTTAGATAATTTTTCGAAAACCGACGAGAATACGCATGGAAACTTCAGTGCGAGAGCAGATCTTTACACGGTGTGGGGCTCCCTGCGAGACGCTTCCTGGGAGCAGATCTGAACTACAAGCACTCTTTTAGTTTCTTTCGCCATTTCCCGCCAGATTTCATTTATAAATTAAACTTTATAATCAACCGTATTATTTTCTTTGTAATTTTTAAGTGATTTTATCAGGAGAGGGAGATTTTTAACATGTTATATCTTTTGGCGGATTTCATGAGTATGAAGTTCACAACTTTTACTTTATATTCTCATAGAATATTATATCAAACAATAGTAGCAATTTTCTACTCATTTAGCAAACTAATTCTTTTATTTAAATGATCCTACTTTGTAATCTTTTTATGTATTTTTTTTTATTCATTTATTATTTTTTTGAGAGATAAGACGCTTTTCTTATCAGAATTTATGAGGAAATTTTAATTTAGACAATTTTTCCAAAACCGACGAGAATAGGCATGGAAACTGCAAAGCGAGAGCAGATCTTTACACGGTGTGAGGCTCCCTGCGAGACGCTTCCTGGGAGCAGATCTGAACTACAAGCACTCTTTTAGTTTCTTTCGCCATTTCCCGCCAGATTTCATTTATAAATTAAACTTTATAATCAACCGTATTATTTTCTTTGTAATTTTTAAGTGATTTTATCAGGAGAGGGAGATTTTTAACATGTTATAACTTTTGGCGGATTTCATGAGTATGAAGTTCACAACTTTTGCTTTATATTCTCATAGAATATTATATCAAACACCAGTAGCAATTTTCTACTCATTTAGCAAACTAATTTTTTTATTTCAATTATCCTACTTTGTAATCTTTTTATGTATTTTTTTTTTATTCATTTACTTATTTATTTATTTTTAAACTTAAATGATGAAGATTTTTTTGAGAGATAGGACGCTTTTCTTGTCAGAATTTATGAGGAAATTTTAATTTAGACAATTTTTCGAAAACCGACGAGAATACGCATGGAAACTGCAGTGCGAGAACAGATCTTTACACGGTGTGAGGCTCCCTGCGAGACGCTTCCTGGGAGCAGATCTGAACTACAAGCACTCTTTTAGTTTCTTTCGCCATTTCACGCCAGATTTCATTTATAAATTAAACTTTATAATCAACCGTATTATTTTCTTTGTAATTTTTAAGTGATTTTATCAGGAGAGGGAGATTTTTAACATGTTATAACTTTTGGCGGATTTCATGAGTATGAAGTTCACAACTTTTGCTTTATATTCTCACAGAATATTATATCAAACACCAGTAGAAATTTTCTACTCATTTAGCAAACTAATTTTTTTATTTCAATTATCCTACTTTGTAATCTTTTTATGTATTTTTTTTTTATTCATTTACTTATTTATTTATTTTTAAACTTAAATTATGAAGATTTTTTTGAGAGATAGGGCGCTTTTCTTGTCAGAATTTATGAGGAAATTTTAATTTAGATAATTTTTCGAAAACCGACGAGAATACGCATGGAAACTTCAGTGCGAGAGCAGATCTTTACACGGTGTGGGGCTCCCTGCGAGACGCTTCCTGGGAGCAGATCTGAACTACAAGCACTCTTTTAGTTTCTTTCGCCATTTCCCGCCAGATTTCATTTATAAATTAAACTTTATAATCAACCGTATTATTTTCTTTGTAATTTTTAAGTGATTTTATCAGGAGAGGGAGATTTTTAACATGTTATATCTTTTGGCGGATTTCAGGAGTATGAAGTTCACAACTTTTACTTTATATTCTCATAGAATATTATATCAAACAATAGTAGCAATTTTCTACTCATTTAGCAAACTAATTCTTTTATTTAAATTATCCTACTTTGTAATCTTTTTATGTATTTTTTTTTATTCATTTATTATTTTTTTGAGAGATAAGACGCTTTTCTTATCAGAATTTATGAGGAAATTTTAATTTAGACAATTTTTCCAAAACCGACGAGAATACGCATGGAAACTGCAATGCGAGAGCAGATCTTTACACGGTGTGAGGCTCCCTGCGAGACGCTTCCTGGGAGCAGATCTGAACTACAAGCACTCTTTTAGTTTCTTTCGCCATTTCCCGCCAGATTTCATTTATAAATTAAACTTTATAATCAACCGTATTATTTTCTTTGTAATTTTTAAGTGATTTTATCAGGAGAGGGAGATTTTTAACATGTTATAACTTTTGGCGGATTTCATGAGTATGAAGTTCACAACTTTTGCTTTATATTCTCATAGAATATTATATCAAACACCAGTAGCAATTTTCTACTCATTTAGCAAACTAATTTTTTTATTTCAATTATCCTACTTTGTAATCTTTTTATGTATTTTTTTTTTATTCATTTACTTATTTATTTATTTTTAAACTTAAATGATGAAGATTTTTTTGAGAGATAGGACGCTTTTCTTATCAGAATTTATGAGGAAATTTTAATTTAGACAATTTTTCGAAAACCGACGAGAATACGCATGGAAACTGCAGTGCGAGAGCAGATCTTTACACGGTGTGAGGCTCCCTGCGAGACGCTTCCTGGGAGCAGATCTGAACTACAAGCACTCTTTTAGTTTCTTTTCGCCATTTCCCGCCAGATTTCATTTATAAATAAAACTTTATAATCAACCGTGTTATTTTCTTTGTAATTTTTAAGTGATTTTATCAGGAGAGGGAGATTTTTACTATGTTATAACTTTTGGCGGATTTCATGAGTATGAAGTTCACAACTTTTGCTTTATATTCTCATAGAATATTATATCAAACACCAGTAGCAATTTTCTACTCATTTAGAAAACTAATTCTTTTATTTAAATAATCCTACTTTGTAATCTTTTTATGTATTTGTTTTTATTTATTTATTTATTTATTTATTTGAAAAAACTTAAATGATGAAGATTTTTTTGAGAAATAGGATGCTTTTCTTGTCAGAATTTATGAGGAAATTTTAATTTAGATAATTTTTCGAAAACCGACGATAATACGCATGGAAACTTCAGTGCGAGAGCAGATCTTTACACGGTGTGGGGCTCCCTGCGAGACGCTTCCTGGGAGCAGATCTGAACTACAAGCACTCTTTTAGTTTCTTTCGCCATTTCCCGCCAGATTTCATTTATAAATTAAACTTTATAATCAACCGTATTATTTTCTTTGTAATTTTTAAGTGATTTTATCAGCAGAGGTAGATTTTTAACATGTTATATCTTTTGGCGGATTTCATGAGTATGAAGTTCACAACTTTTACTTTATATTCTCATAGAATATTATATCAAACAATAGTAGCAATTTTCTACTCATTTAGCAAACTAATTCTTTTATTTAAATTATCCTACTTTGTAATCTTTTTATGTTTTTTTTTATTCATTTATTATTTTTTTGAGAGATAAGACGCTTTTCTTGTCAGAATTTATGAGGAAATTTTAATTTAGACAATTTTTCCAAAACCGACGAGAATACGCATGGAAACAGCAATGCGAGAGCAGATCTTTACACGGTGTGAGGCTCCCTGCGAGACGCTTCCTGGGAGCAGATCTGAACTACAAGCATTTTTTTTAGTTTCTTTCGCCATTTCCCGCCAGATTTCATTTATAAATTAAACTTTATAATCAACCGTATTATTTTCTTTGTAATTTTTAAGTGATTTTATCAGGAGAGGGAGATTTTTAACATGTTATATCTTTTGGCGGATTTCATGAGTATGAAGTTCACAACTTTTACTTTATATTCTCATAGAATATTATATCAAACAATAGTAGCAATTTTCTACTCATTTAGCAAACTAATTCTTTTATTTAAATTATCCTACTTTGTAATCTTTTTATGTATTTTTTTTATTCATTTATTATTTTTTTGAGAGATAGGACGCTTTTGTTGTCAGCATTTATGAGGAAATTTTAATTTAGACAATTTTTCGAAAACCGACGAGAATACGCATGGAAACTGCAGTGCGAGAGCAGATCTTTACACGGTGTGAGGCTCCCTGCGAGACGCTTCCTGGGAGCAGATCTGAACTACAAGCACTCTTTTAGTTTCTTTCGCCATTTCCCGCCAGATTTCATTTATAAATTAAACTTTATAATCAACCGTATTATTTTCTTTGTAATTTTTAAGTGATTTTATCAGGAGAGGGAGATTTTTAACATGTTATAACTTTTGGCGGATTTCATGAGTATGAAGTTCACAACTTTTGCTTTATATTCTCACAGAATATTATATCAAACACCAGTAGCAATTTTCTACTCATTTAGCAAACTAATTTTTTTATTTCAATTATCCTACTTTGTAATCTTTTTATGTATTTTTTTTATATTCATTTACTTATTTATTTATTTTTAAACTTAAATGATGAAGATTTTTTTGAGAGATAGGACGCTTTTCTTGTCAGAATTTATGAGGAAATTTTAATTTAGATAATTTTTCGAAAACCGACGAGAATACGCATGGAAACTTCAGTGCGAGAGCAGATCTTTACACGGTGTGGGGCTCCCTGCGAGACGCTTCCTGGGAGCAGATCTGAACTACAAGCACTCTTTTAGTTTCTTTCGCCATTTCCCGCCAGATTTCATTTATAAATTAAACTTTATAATCAACCGTATTATTTTCTTTGTAATTTTTAAGTGATTTTATCAGGAGAGGGAGATTTTTAACATGTTATATCTTTTGGCGGATTTCATGAGTATGAAGTTCACAACTTTTGCTTTATATTCTCATAGAATATTATATCAAACACCAGTAGCAATTTTCTACTCATTTAGCAAACTAATTTTTTTATTTCAATTATCCTACTTTGTAATCTTTTTATGTATTTTTTTTTTATTCATTTACTTATTTATTTATTTTTAAACTTAAATGATGAAGATTTTTTTGAGAGATAGGACGCTTTTCTTGTCAGAATTTATGAGGAAATTTTAATTTAGACAATTTTTCGAAAACCGACGAGAATACGCATGGAAACTGCAGTGCGAGAGCAGATCTTTACACGGTGTGAGGCTCCCTGCGAGACGCTTCCTGGGAGCAGATCCGAACTACAAGCACTCTTTTAGTTTCTTTCGCCATTTCCCGCCAGATTTCATTTATAAATTAAACTTTATAATCAACCGTATTATTTTCTTTGTAATTTTTAAGTGATTTTATCAGGAGAGGGAGATTTTTAACATGTTATAACTTTTGGCGGATTTCATGAGTATGAAGTTCACAACTTTTGCTTTATATTCTCACAGAATATTATATCAAACACCAGTAGCAATTTTCTACTCATTTAGCAAACTAATTTTTTTATTTCAATTATCCTACTTTGTAATCTTTTTATGTATTTTTTTTTTTATTCATTTACTTATTTATTTATTTTTAAACTTAAATGATGAAGATTTTTTTGAGAGATAGGACGCTTTTCTTGTCAGAATTTATGAGGAAATTTTAATTTAGATAATTTTTCGAAAACCGACGAGAATACGCATGGAAACTTCAGTGCGAGAGCAGATCTTTACACGGTGTGGGGCTCCCTGCGAGACGCTTCCTGGGAGCAGATCTGAACTACAAGCACTCTTTTAGTTTCTTTCGCCATTTCCCGCCAGATTTCATTTATAAATTAAACTTTATAATCAACCGTATTATTTTCTTTGTAATTTTTAAGTGATTTTATCAGGAGAGGGAGATTTTTAACATGTTATATCTTTTGGCGGATTTCATGAGTATGAAGTTCACAACTTTTACTTTATATTCTCATAGAATATTATATCAAACAATAGTAGCAATTTTCTACTCATTTAGCAAACTAATTCTTTTATTTAAATTATCCTACTTTGTAATCTTTTTATGTATTTTTTTTTATTCATTTATTATTTTTTTGAGAGATAAGACGCTTTTCTTATCAGAATTTATGAGGAAATTTTAATTTAGACAATTTTTCCAAAACCGACGAGAATAGGCATGGAAACTGCAAAGCGAGAGCAGATCTTTACACGGTGTGAGGCTCCCTGCGAGACGCTTCCTGGGAGCAGATCTGAACTACAAGCACTCTTTTAGTTTCTTTCGCCATTTCCCGCCAGATTTCATTTATAAATTAAACTTTATAATCAACCGTATTATTTTCTTTGTAATTTTTAAGTGATTTTATCAGGAGAGGGAGATTTTTAACATGTTATATCTTTTGGCGGATTTCATGAGTATGAAGTTCACAACTTTTGCTTTATATTCTCATAGAATATTATATCAAACACCAGTAGCAATTTTCTACTCATTTAGCAAACTAATTTTTTTATTTCAATTATCCTACTTTGTAATCTTTTTATGTATTTTTTTTTTATTCATTTACTTATTTATTTATTTTTAAACTTAAATGATGAAGATTTTTTTGAGAGATAGGACGCTTTTCTTGTCAGAATTTATGAGGAAATTTTAATTTAGACAATTTTTCGAAAACCGACGAGAATACGCATGGAAACTGCAGTGCGAGAGCAGATCTTTACACGGTGTGAGGCTCCCTGCGAGACGCTTCCTGGGAGCAGATCTGAACTACAAGCACTCTTTTAGTTTCTTTCGCCATTTCCCGCCAGATTTCATTTATAAATTAAACTTTATAATCAACCGTATTATTTTCTTTGTAATTTTTAAGTGATTTTATCAGGAGAGGGAGATTTTTAACATGTTATAACTTTTGGCGGATTTCATGAGTATGAAGTTCACAACTTTTGCTTTATATTCTCACAGAATATTATATCAAACACCAGTAGCAATTTTCTACTCATTTAGCAAACTAATTTTTTTATTTCAATTATCCTACTTTGTAATCTTTTTATGTATTTTTTTTTTTATTCATTTACTTATTTATTTATTTTTAAACTTAAATGATGAAGATTTTTTTGAGAGATAGGACGCTTTTCTTGTCAGAATTTATGAGGAAATTTTAATTTAGATAATTTTTCGAAAACCGACGAGAATACGCATGGAAACTTCAGTGCGAGAGCAGATCTTTACACGGTGTGGGGCTCCCTGCGAGACGCTTCCTGGGAGCAGATCTGAACTACAAGCACTCTTTTAGTTTCTTTCGCCATTTCCCGCCAGATTTCATTTATAAATTAAACTTTACAATCAACCGTATTATTTTCTTTGTAATTTTTAAGTGATTTTATCAGGAGAGGGAGATTTTTAACATGTTATATCTTTTGGCGGATTTCATGAGTATGAAGTTCACAACTTTTACTTTATATTCTCATAGAATATTATATCAAACAATAGTAGCAATTTTCTACTCATTTAGCAAACTAATTCTTTTATTTAAATTATCCTACTTTGTAATCTTTTTATGTATTTTTTTTTATTCATTTATTATTTTTTTGAGAGATAAGACGCTTTTCTTATCAGAATTTATGAGGAAATTTTAATTTAGACAATTTTTCCAAAACCGACGAGAATAGGCATGGAAACTGCAAAGCGAGAGCAGATCTTTACACGGTGTGAGGCTCCCTGCGAGACGCTTCCTGGGAGCAGATCTGAACTACAAGCACTCTTTTAGTTTCTTTCGCCATTTCCCGCCAGATTTCATTTATAAACTAAACTTTATAATCAACCGTATTATTTTCTTTGTAATTTTTAAGTGATTTTATCAGGAGAGGGAGATTTTTAACATGTTATAACATTTGGCGGATTTCATGAGTATGAAGTTCACAACTTTTGCTTTATATTCTCATAGAATATTATATCAAACACCGGTAGCAATTTTCTACTCATTTAGCAAACTAATTTTTTTATTTCAATTATCCTACTTTGTAATCTTTTTATGTATTTTTTTTTTATTCATTTACTTATTTATTTATTTTTAAACTTAAATGATGAAGATTTTTTTGAGAGATAGGACGCTTTTCTTGTCAGAATTTATGAGGAAATTTTAATTTAGACAATTTTTCGAAAACCGACGAGAATACGCATGGAAACTGCAGTGCGAGAGCAGATCTTTACACGGTGTGAGGCTCCCTGCGAGACGCTTCCTGGGAGCAGATCTGAACTACAAGCACTCTTTTAGTTTCTTTTCGCCATTTCCCGCCAGATTTCATTTATAAATTAAACTTTATAATCAACCGTGTTATTTTCTTTGTAATTTTTAAGTGATTTTATCAGGAGAGGGAGATTTTTACTATAATATAACTTTTGGCGGATTTCATGAGTATGAAGTTCACAACTTTTGCTTTATATTCTCATAGAATATTATATCAAACACCAGTAGCAATTTTCTACTCATTTAGAAAACTAATTCTTTTATTTAAATAATCCTACTTTGTAATCTTTTTATGTATTTGTTTTTATTTATTTATTTATTTATTTATTTATTTATTTGAAAAAACTTAAATGATGAAGATTTTTTTGAGAAATAGGATGCTTTTCTTGTCAGAATTTATGAGGAAATTTTAATTTAGATAATTTTTCGAAAACCGACGATAATACGCATGGAAACTTCAGTGCGAGAGCAGATCTTTACACGGTGTGGGGCTCCCTGCGAGACGCTTCCTGGGAGCAGATCTGAACTACAAGCACTCTTTTAGTTTCTTTCGCCATTTCACGCCAGATTTCATTTATAAATTAAACTTTATAATCAACCGTATTATTTTCTTTGTAATTTTTAAGTGATTTTATCAGGAGAGGGAGATTTTTAACATGTTATAACTTTTGGCGGATTTCATGAGTATGAAGTTCACAACTTTTGCTTTATATTCTCACAGAATATTATATCAAACACCAGTAGCAATTTTCTACTCATTTAGCAAACTAATTTTTTTATTTCAATTATCCTACTTTGTAATCTTTTTATGTATTTTTTTTATATTCATTTACTTATTTATTTATTTTTAAACTTAAATGATGAAGATTTTTTTGAGAGATAGGACGCTTTTCTTGTCAGAATTTATGAGGAAATTTTAATTTAGATAATTTTTCGAAAACCGACGAGAATACGCATGGAAACTTCAGTGCGAGAGCAGATCTTTACACGGTGTGGGGCTCCCTGCGAGACGCTTCCTGGGAGCAGATCTGAACTACAAGCACTCTTTTAGTTTCTTTCGCCATTTCCCGCAAGATTTCATTTATAAATTAAACTTTATAATCAACCGTATTATTTTCTTTGTAATTTTTAAGTGATTTTATCAGGAGAGGGAGATTTTTAACATGTTATATCTTTTGGCGGATTTCATGAGTATGAAGTTCACAACTTTTGCTTTATATTCTCATAGAATATTATATCAAACACCAGTAGCAATTTTCTACTCATTTAGCAAACTAATTTTTTTATTTCAATTATCCTACTTTGTAATCTTTTTATGTATTTTTTTTTTATTCATTTACTTATTTATTTATTTTTAAACTTAAATGATGAAGATTTTTTTGAGAGATAGGACGCTTTTCTTGTCAGAATTTATGAGGAAATTTTAATTTAGACAATTTTTCGAAAACCGACGAGAATACGCATGGAAACTGCAGTGCGAGAGCAGATCTTTACACGGTGTGAGGCTCCCTGCGAGACGCTTCCTGGGAGCAGATCCGAACTACAAGCACTCTTTTAGTTTCTTTCGCCATTTCCCGCCAGATTTCATTTATAAATTAAACTTTATAATCAACCGTATTATTTTCTTTGTAATTTTTAAGTGATTTTATCAGGAGAGGGAGATTTTTAACATGTTATAACTTTTGGCGGATTTCATGAGTATGAAGTTCACAACTTTTGCTTTATATTCTCACAGAATATTATATCAAACACCAGTAGCAATTTTCTACTCATTTAGCAAACTAATTTTTTTATTTCAATTATCCTACTTTGTAATCTTTTTATGTATTTTTTTTTTTATTCATTTACTTATTTATTTATTTTTAAACTTAAATGATGAAGATTTTTTTGAGAGATAGGACGCTTTTCTTGTCAGAATTTATGAGGAAATTTTAATTTAGATAATTTTTCGAAAACCGACGAGAATACGCATGGAAACTTCAGTGCGAGAGCAGATCTTTACACGGTGTGGGGCTCCCTGCGAGACGCTTCCTGGGAGCAGATCTGAACTACAAGCACTCTTTTAGTTTCTTTCGCCATTTCCCGCCAGATTTCATTTATAAATTAAACTTTATAATCAACCGTATTATTTTCTTTGTAATTTTTAAGTGATTTTATCAGGAGAGGGAGATTTTTAACATGTTATATCTTTTGGCGGATTTCATGAGTATGAAGTTCACAACTTTTACTTTATATTCTCATAGAATATTATATCAAACAATAGTAGCAATTTTCTACTCATTTAGCAAACTAATTCTTTTATTTAAATTATCCTACTTTGTAATCTTTTTATGTATTTTTTTTTATTCATTTATTATTTTTTTGAGAGATAAGACGCTTTTCTTATCAGAATTTATGAGGAAATTTTAATTTAGACAATTTTTCCAAAACCGACGAGAATAGGCATGGAAACTGCAAAGCGAGAGCAGATCTTTACACGGTGTGAGGCTCCCTGCGAGACGCTTCCTGGGAGCAGATCTGAACTACAAGCACTCTTTTAGTTTCTTTCGCCATTTCCCGCCAGATTTCATTTATAAATTAAACTTTATAATCAACCGTATTATTTTCTTTGTAATTTTTAAGTGATTTTATCAGGAGAGGGAGATTTTTAACATGTTATATCTTTTGGCGGATTTCATGAGTATGAAGTTCACAACTTTTGCTTTATATTCTCATAGAATATTATATCAAACACCAGTAGCAATTTTCTACTCATTTAGCAAACTAATTTTTTTATTTCAATTATCCTACTTTGTAATCTTTTTATGTATTTTTTTTTTATTCATTTACTTATTTATTTATTTTTAAACTTAAATGATGAAGATTTTTTTGAGAGATAGGACGCTTTTCTTGTCAGAATTTATGAGGAAATTTTAATTTAGACAATTTTTCGAAAACCGACGAGAATACGCATGGAAACTGCAGTGCGAGAGCAGATCTTTACACGGTGTGAGGCTCCCTGCGAGACGCTTCCTGGGAGCAGATCTGAACTACAAGCACTCTTTTAGTTTCTTTCGCCATTTCCCGCCAGATTTCATTTATAAATTAAACTTTATAATCAACCGTATTATTTTCTTTGTAATTTTTAAGTGATTTTATCAGGAGAGGGAGATTTTTAACATGTTATAACTTTTGGCGGATTTCATGAGTATGAAGTTCACAACTTTTGCTTTATATTCTCACAGAATATTATATCAAACACCAGTAGCAATTTTCTACTCATTTAGCAAACTAATTTTTTTATTTCAATTATCCTACTTTGTAATCTTTTTATGTATTTTTTTTTTTATTCATTTACTTATTTATTTATTTTTAAACTTAAATGATGAAGATTTTTTTGAGAGATAGGACGCTTTTCTTGTCAGAATTTATGAGGAAATTTTAATTTAGATAATTTTTCGAAAACCGACGAGAATACGCATGGAAACTTCAGTGCGAGAGCAGATCTTTACACGGTGTGGGGCTCCCTGCGAGACGCTTCCTGGGAGCAGATCTGAACTACAAGCACTCTTTTAGTTTCTTTCGCCATTTCCCGCCAGATTTCATTTATAAATTAAACTTTATAATCAACCGTATTATTTTCTTTGTAATTTTTAAGTGATTTTATCAGGAGAGGGAGATTTTTAACATGTTATATCTTTTGGCGGATTTCATGAGTATGAAGTTCACAACTTTTACTTTATATTCTCATAGAATATTATATCAAACAATAGTAGCAATTTTCTACTCATTTAGCAAACTAATTCTTTTATTTAAATTATCCTACTTTGTAATCTTTTTATGTATTTTTTTTTATTCATTTATTATTTTTTTGAGAGATAAGACGCTTTTCTTATCAGAATTTATGAGGAAATTTTAATTTAGACAATTTTTCCAAAACCGACGAGAATAGGCATGGAAACTGCAAAGCGAGAGCAGATCTTTACACGGTGTGAGGCTCCCTGCGAGACGCTTCCTGGGAGCAGATCTGAACTACAAGCACTCTTTTAGTTTCTTTCGCCATTTCCCGCCAGATTTCATTTATAAATTAAACTTTATAATCAACCGTATTATTTTCTTTGTAATTTTTAAGTGATTTTATCAGGAGAGGGAGATTTTTAACATGTTATATCTTTTGGCGGATTTCATGAGTATGAAGTTCACAACTTTTGCTTTATATTCTCATAGAATATTATATCAAACACCAGTAGCAATTTTCTACTCATTTAGCAAACTAATTTTTTTATTTCAATTATCCTACTTTGTAATCTTTTTATGTATTTTTTTTTTATTCATTTACTTATTTATTTATTTTTAAACTTAAATGATGAAGATTTTTTTGAGAGATAGGACGCTTTTCTTGTCAGAATTTATGAGGAAATTTTAATTTAGACAATTTTTCGAAAACCGACGAGAATACGCATGGAAACTGCAGTGCGAGAGCAGATCTTTACACGGTGTGAGGCTCCCTGCGAGACGCTTCCTGGGAGCAGATCTGAACTACAAGCACTCTTTTAGTTTCTTTCGCCATTTCCCGCCAGATTTCATTTATAAATTAAACTTTATAATCAACCGTATTATTTTCTTTGTAATTTTTAAGTGATTTTATCAGGAGAGGGAGATTTTTAACATGTTATAACTTTTGGCGGATTTCATGAGTATGAAGTTCACAACTTTTGCTTTATATTCTCACAGAATATTATATCAAACACCAGTAGCAATTTTCTACTCATTTAGCAAACTAATTTTTTTATTTCAATTATCCTACTTTGTAATCTTTTTATGTATTTTTTTTTTTATTCATTTACTTATTTATTTATTTTTAAACTTAAATGATGAAGATTTTTTTGAGAGATAGGACGCTTTTCTTGTCAGAATTTATGAGGAAATTTTAATTTAGATAATTTTTCGAAAACCGACGAGAATACGCATGGAAACTTCAGTGCGAGAGCAGATCTTTACACGGTGTGGGGCTCCCTGCGAGACGCTTCCTGGGAGCAGATCTGAACTACAAGCACTCTTTTAGTTTCTTTCGCCATTTCCCGCCAGATTTCATTTATAAATTAAACTTTACAATCAACCGTATTATTTTCTTTGTAATTTTTAAGTGATTTTATCAGGAGAGGGAGATTTTTAACATGTTATATCTTTTGGCGGATTTCATGAGTATGAAGTTCACAACTTTTACTTTATATTCTCATAGAATATTATATCAAACAATAGTAGCAATTTTCTACTCATTTAGCAAACTAATTCTTTTATTTAAATTATCCTACTTTGTAATCTTTTTATGTATTTTTTTTTATTCATTTATTATTTTTTTGAGAGATAAGACGCTTTTCTTATCAGAATTTATGAGGAAATTTTAATTTAGACAATTTTTCCAAAACCGACGAGAATAGGCATGGAAACTGCAAAGCGAGAGCAGATCTTTACACGGTGTGAGGCTCCCTGCGAGACGCTTCCTGGGAGCAGATCTGAACTACAAGCACTCTTTTAGTTTCTTTCGCCATTTCCCGCCAGATTTCATTTATAAATTAAACTTTATAATCAACCGTATTATTTTCTTTGTAATTTTTAAGTGATTTTATCAGGAGAGGGAGATTTTTAACATGTTATAACATTTGGCGGATTTCATGAGTATGAAGTTCACAACTTTTGCTTTATATTCTCATAGAATATTATATCAAACACCGGTAGCAATTTTCTACTCATTTAGCAAACTAATTTTTTTATTTCAATTATCCTACTTTGTAATCTTTTTATGTATTTTTTTTTTATTCATTTACTTATTTATTTATTTTTAAACTTAAATGATGAAGATTTTTTTGAGAGATAGGACGCTTTTCTTGTCAGAATTTATGAGGAAATTTTAATTTAGACAATTTTTCGAAAACCGACGAGAATACGCATGGAAACTGCAGTGCGAGAGCAGATCTTTACACGGTGTGAGGCTCCCTGCGAGACGCTTCCTGGGAGCAGATCTGAACTACAAGCACTCTTTTAGTTTCTTTTCGCCATTTCCCGCCAGATTTCATTTATAAATTAAACTTTATAATCAACCGTGTTATTTTCTTTGTAATTTTTAAGTGATTTTATCAGGAGAGGGAGATTTTTACTATAATATAACTTTTGGCGGATTTCATGTGTATGAAGTTCACAACTTTTGCTTTATATTCTCATAGAATATTATATCAAACACCAGTAGCAATTTTCTACTCATTTAGAAAACTAATTCTTTTATTTAAATAATCCTACTTTGTAATCTTTTTATGTATTTGTTTTTATTTATTTATTTATTTATTTATTTATTTATTTGAAAAAACTTAAATGATGAAGATTTTTTTGAGAAATAGGATGCTTTTCTTGTCAGAATTTATGAGGAAATTTTAATTTAGATAATTTTTCGAAAACCGACGATAATACGCATGGAAACTTCAGTGCGAGAGCAGATCTTTACACGGTGTGGGGCTCCCTGCGAGACGCTTCCTGGGAGCAGATCTGAACTACAAGCACTCTTTTAGTTTCTTTCGCCATTTCCCGCCAGATTTCATTTATAAATTAAACTTTATAATCAACCGTATTATTTTCTTTGTAATTTTTAAGTGATTTTATCAGGAGAGGGAGATTTTTAACATGTTATATCTTTTGGCGGATTTCATGAGTATGAAGTTCACAACTTTTACTTTATATTCTCATAGAATATTATATCAAACAATAGTAGCAATTTTCTACTCATTTAGCAAACTAATTCTTTTATTTAAATTATCCTACTTTGTAATCTTTTTATGTATTTTTTTTTATTCATTTATTATTTTTTTGAGAGATAAGACGCTTTTCTTCTCAGAATTTATGAGGAAATTTTAATTTAGACAATTTTTCCAAAACCGACGAGAATACGCATGGAAACTGCAATGCGAGAGCAGATCTTTACACGGTGTGAGGCTCCCTGCGAGACGCTTCCTGGGAGCAGATCTGAACTACAAGCATTTTTTTTAGTTTCTTTCGCCATTTCCCGCCAGATTTCATTTATAAATTAAACTTTATAATCAACCGTATTATTTTCTTTGTAATTTTTAAGTGATTTTATCAAGAGAGGGAGATTTTTAACATGTTATATCTTTTGGCGGATTTCATGCGTATGAAGTTCACAACTTTTACTTTATATTCTCATAGAATATTATATCAAACAATAGTAGCAATTTTCTACTCATTTAGCAAACTAATTCTTTTATTTAAATTATCCTACTTTGTAATCTTTTTATGTATTTTTTTTATTCATTTATTATTTTTTTGAGAGATAGGACGCTTTTCTTGTCAGAATTTATGAGGAAATTTTAATTTAGACAATTTTTCGAAAACCGACGAGAATACGCATGGAAACTGCAGTGCGAGAGCAGATCTTTACACGGTGTGAGGCTCCCAGCGAGACGCTTCCTGGGAGCAGATCTGAACTACAAGCACTCTTTTAGTTTCTTTTCGCCATTTCCCGCCAGATTTCATTTATAAATTAAACTTTATAATCAACCGTGTTATTTTCTTTGTAATTTTTAAGTGATTTTATCAGGAGAGGGAGATTTTTACTATGTTATAACTTTTGGCGGATTTCATGAGTATGAAGTTCACAACTTTTACTTTATATTCTCATAGAATATTATATCAAACAATAGTAGCAATTTTCTACTCATTTAGCAAACTAATTCTTTTATTTAAATTATCCTACTTTGTAATCTTTTTATGTATTTGTTTTTATTTATTTATTTATTTATTTATTTGAAAAAACTTAAATGATGAAGATTTTTTTGAGAAATAGGATGCTTTTCTTGTCAGAATTTATGAGGAAATTTTAATTTAGATAATTTTTCGAAAACCGACGAAAATACGCATGGAAACTGCAGTCCGAGAGCAGATCTTTACACGGTGTGAGGCTCCCTGCGAGACGCTTCCTGGGAGCAGATCTGAACTACAAGCACTCTTTTAGTTTCTTTCGCCATTTCCCGCCAGATTTCATTTATAAATTAAACTTTATAATCAACCTTATTATTTTCTTTGTAATTTTTAAGTGATTTTATCAGGAGAGGGAGATTTTTAACATGTTATATCTTTTGGCGGATTTGATGAGTATGAAGTTCACAAATTTTACTTTATATTCTCATAGAATATTATATCAAACAATAGTAGCAATTTTCTACTCATTTCGCAAACTAATTCTTTTATTTAAATTATCCTACTTTGTAAACTTTTTATGTATTTTTTTTTATTCATTTATTATTTTTTTGAAAGATAAGACGCTTTTCTTATCAGAATTTATGCGGAAATTTTAATTTAGACAATTTTTCCAAAACCGACGAGAATACGCATGGAAACTGCAATGCGAGAGCAGATCTTTACACGGTGTGAGGCTCCCTGCGAGACGCTTCCTGGGAGCAGATCTGAACTACAAGCACTCTTTTAGTTTCTTTCGCCATTTCCCGCCAGATTTCATTTATAAATTAAACTTTATCATCAACCGTATTATTTTCTTTGTAATTTTTAAGTGATTTTATCAGGAGAGGGAGATTTTTAACATGTTATATCTTTTGGCGGATTTCATGAGTATGAAGTTCACAACTTTTACTTTATATTCTCAAAGAATATTATATCAAGCAATAGTAGCAATTTTCTACTCATTTAGCAAGCTAATTCTTTTATTTAAATTATCCTACTTTGTAATCTTTTTATGTATTTTTTTTTATTCATTTATTATTTTTTTGAGAGATAGGACGCTTTTCTTGTCAGAATTTATGAGGAAATTTTAATTTAGACAATTTTTCCAAAACCGACGAGAATAGGCATGGAAACTGCAAAGCGAGAGCAGATCTTTACACGGTGTGAGGCTCCCTGCGAGACGCTTCCTGGGAGCAGATCTGAACTACAAGCACTCTTTTAGTTTCTTTCGCCATTTCCCGCCAGATTTCATTTATAAATTAAACTTTATAATCAACCGTATTATTTTCTTTGTAATTTTTAAGTGATTTTATCAGGAGAGGGAGATTTTTAACATGTTATAACTTTTGGCGGATTTCATGAGTATGAAGTTCACAACTTTTGCTTTATATTCTCATAGAATATTATATCAAACACCAGTAGCAATTTTCTACTCATTTAGCAAACTAATTTTTTTATTTCAATTATCCTACTTTGTAATCTTTTTATGTATTTTTTTTTTTATTCATTTACTTATTTATTTATTTTTAAACTTAAATGATGAAGATTTTTTTGAGAGATAGGACGCTTTTCTTGTCAGAATTTATGAGGAAATTTTAATTTAGACAATTTTTCGAAAACCGACGAGAATACGCATGGAAACTGCAGTGCGAGAACAGATCTTTACACGGTGTGAGGCTCCCTGCGAGACGCTTCCTGGGAGCAGATCTGAACTACAAGCACTCTTTTAGTTTCTTTCGCCATTTCACGCCAGATTTCATTTATAAATTAAACTTTATAATCAACCGTATTATTTTCTTTGTAATTTTTAAGTGATTTTATCAGGAGAGGGAGATTTTTAACATGTTATAACTTTTGGCGGATTTCATGAGTATGAAGTTCACAACTTTTGCTTTATATTCTCACAGAATATTATATCAAACACCAGTAGAAATTTTCTACTCATTTAGCAAACTAATTTTTTTATTTCAATTATCCTACTTTGTAATCTTTTTATGTATTTTTTTTTTATTCATTTACTTATTTATTTATTTTTAAACTTAAATGATGAAGATTTTTTTGAGAGATAGGGCGCTTTTCTTGTCAGAATTTATGAGGAAATTTTAATTTAGATAATTTTTCGAAAACCGACGAGAATACGCATGGAAACTTCAGTGCGAGAGCAGATCTTTACACGGTGTGGGGCTCCCTGCGAGACGCTTCCTGGGAGCAGATCTGAACTACAAGCACTCTTTTAGTTTCTTTCGCCATTTCTCGCCAGATTTCATTTATAAATTAAACTTTATAATCAACCGTATTATTTTCTTTGTAATTTTTAAGTGATTTTATCAGGAGAGGGAGATTTTTAACATGTTATATCTTTTGGCGGATTTCAGGAGTATGAAGTTCACAACTTTTACTTTATATTCTCATAGAATATTATATCAAACAATAGTAGCAATTTTCTACTCATTTAGCAAACTAATTCTTTTATTTAAATTATCCTACTTTGTAATCTTTTTATGTATTTTTTTTTATTCATTTATTATTTTTTTGAGAGATAAGACGCTTTTCTTATCAGAATTTATGAGGAAATTTTAATTTAGACAATTTTTCCAAAACCGACGAGAATAGGCATGGAAACTGCAAAGCGAGAGCAGATCTTTACACGGTGTGAGGCTCCCTGCGAGACGCTTCCTGGGAGCAGATCTGAACTACAAGCACTCTTTTAGTTTCTTTCGCCATTTCCCGCCAGATTTCATTTATAAATTAAACTTTATAATCAACCGTATTATTTTCTTTGTAATTTTTAAGTGATTTTATCAGGAGAGGGAGATTTTTAACATGTTATAACTTTTGGCGGATTTCATGAGTATGAAGTTCACAACTTTTGCTTTATATTCTCATAGAATATTATATCAAACACCAGTAGCAATTTTCTACTCATTTAGCAAACTAATTTTTTTATTTCAATTATCCTACTTTGTAATCTTTTTATGTATTTTTTTTTTATTCATTTACTTATTTATTTATTTTTAAACTTAAATGATGAAGATTTTTTTGAGAGATAGGACGCTTTTCTTGTCAGAATTTATGAGGAAATTTTAATTTAGACAATTTTTCGAAAACCGACGAGAATACGCATGGAAACTGCAGTGCGAGAACAGATCTTTACACGGTGTGAGGCTCCCTGCGAGACGCTTCCTGGGAGCAGATCTGAACTACAAGCACTCTTTTAGTTTCTTTCGCCATTTCACGCCAGATTTCATTTATAAATTAAACTTTATAATCAACCGTATTCTTTTCTTTGTAATTTTTAAGTGATTTTATCAGGAGAGGGAGATTTTTAACATGTTATAACTTTTGTCGGATTTCATGAGTATGAAGTTCACAACTTTTGCTTTATATTCTCACAGAATATTATATCAAACACCAGTAGAAATTTTCTACTCATTTAGCAAACTAATTTTTTTATTTCAATTATCCTACTTTGTAATCTTTTTATGTATTTTTTTTTTATTCATTTACTTATTTATTTATTTTTTAACTTAAATGATGAAGATTTTTTTGAGAGATAGGGCGCTTTTCTTGTCAGAATTTATGAGGAAATTTTAATTTAGATAATTTTTCGAAAACCGACGAGAATACGCATGGAAACTTCAGTGCGAGAGCAGATCTTTACACGGTGTGGGGCTCCCTGCGAGACGCTTCCTGGGAGCAGATCTGAACTACAAGCACTCTTTTAGTTTCTTTCGCCATTTCCCGCCAGATTTCATTTATAAATTAAACTTTATAATCAACCGTATTATTTTCTTTGTAATTTTTAAGTGATTTTATCAGGAGAGGGAGATTTTTAACATGTTATATCTTTTGGCGGATTTCAGGAGTATGAAGTTCACAACTTTTACTTTATATTCTCATAGAATATTATATCAAACAATAGTAGCAATTTTCTACTCATTTAGCAAACTAATTCTTTTATTTAAATTATCCTACTTTGTAATCTTTTTATGTATTTTTTTTTATTCATTTATTATTTTTTTGAGAGATAAGACGCTTTTCTTATCAGAATTTATGAGGAAATTTTAATTTAGACAATTTTTCCAAAACCGACGAGAATACGCATGGAAACTGCAATGCGAGAGCAGATCTTTACACGGTGTGAGGCTCCCTGCGAGACGCTTCCTGGGAGCAGATCTGAACTACAAGCACTCTTTTAGTTTCTTTCGCCATTTCCCGCCAGATTTCATTTATAAATTAAACTTTATAATCAACCGTATTATTTTCTTTGTAATTTTTAAGTGATTTTATCAGGAGAGGGAGATTTTTAACATGTTATAACTTTTGGCGGATTTCATGAGTATGAAGTTCACAACTTTTGCTTTATATTCTCATAGAATATTATATCAAACACCAGTAGCAATTTTCTACTCATTTAGCAAACTAATTTTTTTATTTCAATTATCCTACTTTGTAATCTTTTTATGTATTTTTTTTTTATTCATTTACTTATTTATTTATTTTTAAACTTAAATGATGAAGATTTTTTTGAGAGATAGGACGCTTTTCTTATCAGAATTTATGAGGAAATTTTAATTTAGACAATTTTTCGAAAACCGACGAGAATACGCATGGAAACTGCAGTGCGAGAGCAGATCTTTACACGGTGTGAGGCTCCCTGCGAGACGCTTCCTGGGAGCAGATCTGAACTACAAGCACTCTTTTAGTTTCTTTTCGCCATTTCCCGCCAGATTTCATTTATAAATAAAACTTTATAATCAACCGTGTTATTTTCTTTGTAATTTTTAAGTGATTTTATCAGGAGAGGGAGATTTTTACTATAATATAACTTTTGGCGGATTTCATGAGTATGAAGTTCACAACTTTTGCTTTATATTCTCATAGAATATTATATCAAACACCAGTAGCAATTTTCTACTCATTTAGAAAACTAATTCTTTTATTTAAATAATCCTACTTTGTAATCTTTTTATGTATTTGTTTTTATTTATTTATTTATTTATTTATTTATTTATTTGAAAAAACTTAAATGATGAAGATTTTTTTGAGAAATAGGATGCTTTTCTTGTCAGAATTTATGAGGAAATTTTAATTTAGATAATTTTTCGAAAACCGACGATAATACGCATGGAAACTTCAGTGCGAGAGCAGATCTTTACACGGTGTGGGGCTCCCTGCGAGACGCTTCCTGGGAGCAGATCTGAACTACAAGCACTCTTTTAGTTTCTTTCGCCATTTCCCGCCAGATTTCATTTATAAATTAAACTTTATAATCAACCGTATTATTTTCTTTGTAATTTTTAAGTGATTTTATCAGGAGAGGGAGATTTTTAACATGTTATATCTTTTGGCGGATTTCATGAGTATGAAGTTCACAACTTTTACTTTATATTCTCATAGAATATTATATCAAACAATAGTAGCAATTTTCTACTCATTTAGCAAACTAATTCTTTTATTTAAATTATCCTACTTTGTAATCTTTTTATGTATTTTTTTTTATTCATTTATTATTTTTTTGAGAGATAAGACGCTTTTCTTCTCAGAATTTATGAGGAAATTTTAATTTAGACAATTTTTCCAAAACCGACGAGAATACGCATGGAAACTGCAATGCGAGAGCAGATCTTTACACGGTGTGAGGCTCCCTGCGAGACGCTTCCTGGGAGCAGATCTGAACTACAAGCATTTTTTTTAGTTTCTTTCGCCATTTCCCGCCAGATTTCATTTATAAATTAAACTTTATAATCAACCGTATTATTTTCTTTGTAATTTTTAAGTGATTTTATCAAGAGAGGGAGATTTTTAACATGTTATATCTTTTGGCGGATTTCATGCGTATGAAGTTCACAACTTTTACTTTATATTCTCATAGAATATTATATCAAACAATAGTAGCAATTTTCTACTCATTTAGCAAACTAATTCTTTTATTTAAATTATCCTACTTTGTAATCTTTTTATGTATTTTTTTTATTCATTTATTATTTTTTTGAGAGATAGGACGCTTTTCTTGTCAGAATTTATGAGGAAATTTTAATTTAGACAATTTTTCGAAAACCGACGAGAATACGCATGGAAACTGCAGTGCGAGAGCAGATCTTTACACGGTGTGAGGCTCCCAGCGAGACGCTTCCTGGGAGCAGATCTGAACTACAAGCACTCTTTTAGTTTCTTTTCGCCATTTCCCGCCAGATTTCATTTATAAATTAAACTTTATAATCAACCGTGTTATTTTCTTTGTAATTTTTAAGTGATTTTATCAGGAGAGGGAGATTTTTACTATGTTATAACTTTTGGCGGATTTCATGAGTATGAAGTTCACAACTTTTACTTTATATTCTCATAGAATATTATATCAAACAATAGTAGCAATTTTCTACTCATTTAGCAAACTAATTCTTTTATTTAAATTATCCTACTTTGTAATCTTTTTATGTATTTGTTTTTATTTATTTATTTATTTATTTATTTGAAAAAACTTAAATGATGAAGATTTTTTTGAGAAATAGGATGCTTTTCTTCTCAGAATTTATGAGGAAATTTTAATTTAGATAATTTTTCGAAAACCGACGAAAATACGCATGGAAACTGCAGTCCGAGAGCAGATCTTTACACGGTGTGAGGCTCCCTGCGAGACGCTTCCTGGGAGCAGATCTGAACTACAAGCACTCTTTTAGTTTCTTTCGCCATTTCCCGCCAGATTTCATTTATAAATTAAACTTTATAATCAACCTTATTATTTTCTTTGTAATTTTTAAGTGATTTTATCAGGAGAGGGAGATTTTTAACATGTTATATCTTTTGGCGGATTTGATGAGTATGAAGTTCACAAATTTTACTTTATATTCTCATAGAATATTATATCAAACAATAGTAGCAATTTTCTACTCATTTAGCAAACTAATTCTTTTATTTAAATTATCCTACTTTGTAAACTTTTTATGTATTTTTTTTTATTCATTTATTATTTTTTTGAAAGATAAGACGCTTTTCTTATCAGAATTTATGCGGAAATTTTAATTTAGACAATTTTTCCAAAACCGACGAGAATACGCATGGAAACTGCAATGCGAGAGCAGATCTTTACACGGTGTGAGGCTCCCTGCGAGACGCTTCCTGGGAGCAGATCTGAACTACAAGCACTCTTTTAGTTTCTTTCGCCATTTCCCGCCAGATTTCATTTATAAATTAAACTTTATCATCAACCGTATTATTTTCTTTGTAATTTTTAAGTGATTTTATCAGGAGAGGGAGATTTTTAACATGTTATACCTTTTGGCGGATTTCATGAGTATGAAGTTCACAACTTTTACTTTATATTCTCAAAGAATATTATATCAAGCAATAGTAGCAATTTTCTACTCATTTAGCAAGCTAATTCTTTTATTTAAATTATCCTACTTTGTAATCTTTTTATGTATTTTTTTTTATTCATTTATTATTTTTTTGAGAGATAGGACGCTTTTCTTGTCAGAATTTATGAGGAAATTTTAATTTAGACAATTTTTCCAAAACCGACGAGAATAGGC
Source organism: Maratus michaelseni (assembly GCA_963931845.1). Taxonomy (NCBI): domain Eukaryota; kingdom Metazoa; phylum Arthropoda; class Arachnida; order Araneae; family Salticidae; genus Maratus; species Maratus michaelseni. The sequence continues at coordinate 200,185,966 of OZ007592.1, read as the reverse complement.
ATGGAAACTGCAAAGCGAGAGCAGATCTTTACACGGTGTGAGGCTCCCTGCGAGACGCTTCCTGGGAGCAGATCTGAACTACAAGCACTCTTTTAGTTTCTTTCGCCATTTCCCGCCAGATTTCATTTATAAATTAAACTTTATAATCAACCGTATTATTTTCTTTGTAATTTTTAAGTGATTTTATCAGGAGAGGGAGATTTTTAACATGTTATAACTTTTGGCGGATTTCATGAGTATGAAGTTCACAACTTTTGCTTTATATTCTCATAGAATATTATATCAAACACCAGTAGCAATTTTCTACTCATTTAGCAAACTAATTTTTTTATTTCAATTATCCTACTTTGTAATCTTTTTATGTATTTTTTTTTTATTCATTTACTTATTTATTTATTTTTAAACTTAAATGATGAAGATTTTTTTGAGAGATAGGACGCTTTTCTTGTCAGAATTTATGAGGAAATTTTAATTTAGACAATTTTTCGAAAACCGACGAGAATACGCATGGAAACTGCAGTGCGAGAACAGATCTTTACACGGTGTGAGGCTCCCTGCGAGACGCTTCCTGGGAGCAGATCTGAACTACAAGCACTCTTTTAGTTTCTTTCGCCATTTCACGCCAGATTTCATTTATAAATTAAACTTGATAATCAACCGTATTATTTTCTTTGTAATTTTTAAGTGATTTTATCAGGAGAGGGAGATTTTTAACATGTTATAACTTTTGGCGGATTTCATGAGTATGAAGTTCACAACTTTTGCTTTATATTCTCACAGAATATTATATCAAACACCAGTAGAAATTTTCTACTCATTTAGCAAACTAATTTTTTTATTTCAATTATCCTACTTTGTAATCTTTTTATGTATTTTTTTTTTATTCATTTACTTATTTATTTATTTTTAAACTTAAATGATGAAGATTTTTTTGAGAGATAGGGCGCTTTTCTTGTCAGAATTTATGAGGAAATTTTAATTTAGATAATTTTTCGAAAACCGACGAGAATACGCATGGAAACTTCAGTGCGAGAGCAGATCTTTACACGGTGTGGGGCTCCCTGCGAGACGCTTCCTGGGAGCAGATCTGAACTACAAGCACTCTTTTAGTTTCTTTCGCCATTTCTCGCCAGATTTCATTTATAAATTAAACTTTATAATCAACCGTATTATTTTCTTTGTAATTTTTAAGTGATTTTATCAGGAGAGGGAGATTTTTAACATGTTATATCTTTTGGCGGATTTCAGGAGTATGAAGTTCACAACTTTTACTTTATATTCTCATAGAATATTATATCAAACAATAGTAGCAATTTTCTACTCATTTAGCAAACTAATTCTTTTATTTAAATTATCCTACTTTGTAATCTTTTTATGTATTTTTTTTTATTCATTTATTATTTTTTTGAGAGATAAGACGCTTTTCTTATCAGAATTTATGAGGAAATTTTAATTTAGACAATTTTTCCAAAACCGACGAGAATAGGCATGGAAACTGCAAAGCGAGAGCAGATCTTTACACGGTGTGAGGCTCCCTGCGAGACGCTTCCTGGGAGCAGATCTGAACTACAAGCACTCTTTTAGTTTCTTTCGCCATTTCCCGCCAGATTTCATTTATAAATTAAACTTTATAATCAACCGTATTATTTTCTTTGTAATTTTTAAGTGATTTTATCAGGAGAGGGAGATTTTTAACATGTTATAACTTTTGGCGGATTTCATGAGTATGAAGTTCACAACTTTTGCTTTATATTCTCATAGAATATTATATCAAACACCAGTAGCAATTTTCTACTCATTTAGCAAACTAATTTTTTTATTTCAATTATCCTACTTTGTAATCTTTTTATGTATTTTTTTTTTATTCATTTACTTATTTATTTATTTTTAAACTTAAATGATGAAGATTTTTTTGAGAGATAGGACGCTTTTCTTGTCAGAATTTATGAGGAAATTTTAATTTAGACAATTTTTCGAAAACCGACGAGAATACGCATGGAAACTGCAGTGCGAGAACAGATCTTTACACGGTGTGAGGCTCCCTGCGAGACGCTTCCTGGGAGCAGATCTGAACTACAAGCACTCTTTTAGTTTCTTTCGCCATTTCACGCCAGATTTCATTTATAAATTAAACTTTATAATCAACCGTATTCTTTTCTTTGTAATTTTTAAGTGATTTTATCAGGAGAGGGAGATTTTTAACATGTTATAACTTTTGGCGGATTTCATGAGTATGAAGTTCACAACTTTTGCTTTATATTCTCACAGAATATTATATCAAACACCAGTAGAAATTTTCTACTCATTTAGCAAACTAATTTTTTTATTTCAATTATCCTACTTTGTAATCTTTTTATGTATTTTTTTTTTATTCATTTACTTATTTATTTATTTTTTAACTTAAATGATGAAGATTTTTTTGAGAGATAGGGCGCTTTTCTTGTCAGAATTTATGAGGAAATTTTAATTTAGATAATTTTTCGAAAACCGACGAGAATACGCATGGAAACTTCAGTGCGAGAGCAGATCTTTACACGGTGTGGGGCTCCCTGCGAGACGCTTCCTGGGAGCAGATCTGAACTACAAGCACTCTTTTAGTTTCTTTCGCCATTTCCCGCCAGATTTCATTTATAAATTAAACTTTATAATCAACCGTATTATTTTCTTTGTAATTTTTAAGTGATTTTATCAGGAGAGGGAGATTTTTAACATGTTATATCTTTTGGCGGATTTCAGGAGTATGAAGTTCACAACTTTTACTTTATATTCTCATAGAATATTATATCAAACAATAGTAGCAATTTTCTACTCATTTAGCAAACTAATTCTTTTATTTAAATTATCCTACTTTGTAATCTTTTTATGTATTTTTTTTTATTCATTTATTATTTTTTTGAGAGATAAGACGCTTTTCTTATCAGAATTTATGAGGAAATTTTAATTTAGACAATTTTTCCAAAACCGACGAGAATACGCATGGAAACTGCAATGCGAGAGCAGATCTTTACACGGTGTGAGGCTCCCTGCGAGACGCTTCCTGGGAGCAGATCTGAACTACAAGCACTCTTTTAGTTTCTTTCGCCATTTCCCGCCAGATTTCATTTATAAATTAAACTTTATAATCAACCGTATTATTTTCTTTGTAATTTTTAAGTGATTTTATCAGGAGAGGGAGATTTTTAACATGTTATAACTTTTGGCGGATTTCATGAGTATGAAGTTCACAACTTTTGCTTTATATTCTCATAGAATATTATATCAAACACCAGTAGCAATTTTCTACTCATTTAGCAAACTAATTTTTTTATTTCAATTATCCTACTTTGTAATCTTTTTATGTATTTTTTTTTTATTCATTTACTTATTTATTTATTTTTAAACTTAAATGATGAAGATTTTTTTGAGAGATAGGACGCTTTTCTTATCAGAATTTATGAGGAAATTTTAATTTAGACAATTTTTCGAAAACCGACGAGAATACGCATGGAAACTGCAGTGCGAGAGCAGATCTTTACACGGTGTGAGGCTCCCTGCGAGACGCTTCCTGGGAGCAGATCTGAACTACAAGCACTCTTTTAGTTTCTTTTCGCCATTTCCCGCCAGATTTCATTTATAAATAAAACTTTATAATCAACCGTGTTATTTTCTTTGTAATTTTTAAGTGATTTTATCAGGAGAGGGAGATTTTTACTATGTTATAACTTTTGGCGGATTTCATGAGTATGAAGTTCACAACTTTTGCTTTATATTCTCATAGAATATTATATCAAACACCAGTAGCAATTTTCTACTCATTTAGAAAACTAATTCTTTTATTTAAATAATCCTACTTTGTAATCTTTTTATGTATTTGTTTTTATTTATTTATTTATTTATTTATTTGAAAAAACTTAAATGATGAAGATTTTTTTGAGAAATAGGATGCTTTTCTTGTCAGAATTTATGAGGAAATTTTAATTTAGATAATTTTTCGAAAACCGACGATAATACGCATGGAAACTTCAGTGCGAGAGCAGATCTTTACACGGTGTGGGGCTCCCTGCGAGACGCTTCCTGGGAGCAGATCTGAACTACAAGCACTCTTTTAGTTTCTTTCGCCATTTCCCGCCAGATTTCATTTATAAATTAAACTTTATAATCAACCGTATTATTTTCTTTGTAATTTTTAAGTGATTTTATCAGCAGAGGTAGATTTTTAACATGTTATATCTTTTGGCGGATTTCATGAGTATGAAGTTCACAACTTTTACTTTATATTCTCATAGAATATTATATCAAACAATAGTAGCAATTTTCTACTCATTTAGCAAACTAATTCTTTTATTTAAATTATCCTACTTTGTAATCTTTTTATGTTTTTTTTTATTCATTTATTATTTTTTTGAGAGATAAGACGCTTTTCTTGTCAGAATTTATGAGGAAATTTTAATTTAGACAATTTTTCCAAAACCGACGAGAATACGCATGGAAACAGCAATGCGAGAGCAGATCTTTACACGGTGTGAGGCTCCCTGCGAGACGCTTCCTGGGAGCAGATCTGAACTACAAGCATTTTTTTTAGTTTCTTTCGCCATTTCCCGCCAGATTTCATTTATAAATTAAACTTTATAATCAACCGTATTATTTTCTTTGTAATTTTTAAGTGATTTTATCAGTAGAGGGAGATTTTTAACATGTTATATCTTTTGGCGGATTTCATGAGTATGAAGTTCACAACTTTTACTTTATATTCTCATAGAATATTATATCAAACAATAGTAGCAATTTTCTACTCATTTAGCAAACTAATTCTTTTATTTAAATTATCCTACTTTGTAATCTTTTTATGTATTTTTTTTATTCATTTATTATTTTTTTGAGAGATAGGACGCTTTTGTTGTCAGCATTTATGAGGAAATTTTAATTTAGACAATTTTTCGAAAACCGACGAGAATACGCATGGAAACTGCAGTGCGAGAGCAGATCTTTACACGGTGTGAGGCTCCCTGCGAGACGATTCCTGGGAGCAGATCTGAACTACAAGCACTCTTTTAGTTTCTTTCGCCATTTCCCGCCAGATTTCATTTATAAATTAAACTTTATAATCAACCGTATTATTTTCTTTGTAATTTTTAAGTGATTTTATCAGGAGAGGGAGATTTTTAACATGTTATAACTTTTGGCGGATTTCATGAGTATGAAGTTCACAACTTTTGCTTTATATTCTCACAGAATATTATATCAAACACCAGTAGCAATTTTCTACTCATTTAGCAAACTAATTTTTTTATTTCAATTATCCTACTTTGTAATCTTTTTATGTATTTTTTTTATATTCATTTACTTATTTATTTATTTTTAAACTTAAATGATGAAGATTTTTTTGAGAGATAGGACGCTTTTCTTGTCAGAATTTATGAGGAAATTTTAATTTAGATAATTTTTCGAAAACCGACGAGAATACGCATGGAAACTTCAGTGCGAGAGCAGATCTTTACACGGTGTGGGGCTCCCTGCGAGACGCTTCCTGGGAGCAGATCTGAACTACAAGCACTCTTTTAGTTTCTTTCGCCATTTCCCGCCAGATTTCATTTATAAATTAAACTTTATAATCAACCGTATTATTTTCTTTGTAATTTTTAAGTGATTTTATCAGGAGAGGGAGATTTTTAACATGTTATATCTTTTGGCGGATTTCATGAGTATGAAGTTCACAACTTTTGCTTTATATTCTCATAGAATATTATATCAAACACCAGTAGCAATTTTCTACTCATTTAGCAAACTAATTTTTTTATTTCAATTATCCTACTTTGTAATCTTTTTATGTATTTTTTTTTTATTCATTTACTTATTTATTTATTTTTAAACTTAAATGATGAAGATTTTTTTGAGAGATAGGACGCTTTTCTTGTCAGAATTTATGAGGAAATTTTAATTTAGACAATTTTTCGAAAACCGACGAGAATACGCATGGAAACTGCAGTGCGAGAGCAGATCTTTACACGGTGTGAGGCTCCCTGCGAGACGCTTCCTGGGAGCAGATCCGAACTACAAGCACTCTTTTAGTTTCTTTCGCCATTTCCCGCCAGATTTCATTTATAAATTAAACTTTATAATCAACCGTATTATTTTCTTTGTAATTTTTAAGTGATTTTATCAGGAGAGGGAGATTTTTAACATGTTATAACTTTTGGCGGATTTCATGAGTATGAAGTTCACAACTTTTGCTTTATATTCTCACAGAATATTATATCAAACACCAGTAGCAATTTTCTACTCATTTAGCAAACTAATTTTTTTATTTCAATTATCCTACTTTGTAATCTTTTTATGTATTTTTTTTTTATTCATTTACTTATTTATTTATTTTTAAACTTAAATGATGAAGATTTTTTTGAGAGATAGGACGCTTTTCTTGTCAGAATTTATGAGGAAATTTTAATTTAGATAATTTTTCGAAAACCGACGAGAATACGCATGGAAACTTCAGTGCGAGAGCAGATCTTTACACGGTGTGGGGCTCCCTGCGAGACGCTTCCTGGGAGCAGATCTGAACTACAAGCACTCTTTTAGTTTCTTTCGCCATTTCCCGCCAGATTTCATTTATAAATTAAACTTTATAATCAACCGTATTATTTTCTTTGTAATTTTTAAGTGATTTTATCAGGAGAGGGAGATTTTTAACATGTTATAACATTTGGCGGATTTCATGAGTATGAAGTTCACAACTTTTGCTTTATATTCTCATAGAATATTATATCAAACACCGGTAGCAATTTTCTACTCATTTAGCAAACTAATTTTTTTATTTCAATTATCCTACTTTGTAATCTTTTTATGTATTTTTTTTTTATTCATTTACTTATTTATTTATTTTTAAACTTAAATGATGAAGATTTTTTTGAGAGATAGGACGCTTTTCTTGTCAGAATTTATGAGGAAATTTTAATTTAGACAATTTTTCGAAAACCGACGAGAATACGCATGGAAACTGCAGTGCGAGAGCAGATCTTTACACGGTGTGAGGCTCCCTGCGAGACGCTTCCTGGGAGCAGATCTGAACTACAAGCACTCTTTTAGTTTCTTTTCGCCATTTCCCGCCAGATTTCATTTATAAATTAAACTTTATAATCAACCGTGTTATTTTCTTTGTAATTTTTAAGTGATTTTATCAGGAGAGGGAGATTTTTACTATAATATAACTTTTGGCGGATTTCATGAGTATGAAGTTCACAACTTTTGCTTTATATTCTCATAGAATATTATATCAAACACCAGTAGCAATTTTCTACTCATTTAGAAAACTAATTCTTTTATTTAAATAATCCTACTTTGTAATCTTTTTATGTATTTGTTTTTATTTATTTATTTATTTATTTATTTATTTATTTGAAAAAACTTAAATGATGAAGATTTTTTTGAGAAATAGGATGCTTTTCTTGTCAGAATTTATGAGGAAATTTTAATTTAGATAATTTTTCGAAAACCGACGATAATACGCATGGAAACTTCAGTGCGAGAGCAGATCTTTACACGGTGTGGGGCTCCCTGCGAGACGCTTCCTGGGAGCAGATCTGAACTACAAGCACTCTTTTAGTTTCTTTCGCCATTTCCCGCCAGATTTCATTTATAAATTAAACTTTATAATCAACCGTATTATTTTCTTTGTAATTTTTAAGTGATTTTATCAGGAGAGGGAGATTTTTAACATGTTATATCTTTTGGCGGATTTCATGAGTATGAAGTTCACAACTTTTACTTTATATTCTCATAGAATATTATATCAAACAATAGTAGCAATTTTCTACTCATTTAGCAAACTAATTCTTTTATTTAAATTATCCTACTTTGTAATCTTTTTATGTATTTTTTTTTATTCATTTATTATTTTTTTGAGAGATAAGACGCTTTTCTTCTCAGAATTTATGAGGAAATTTTAATTTAGACAATTTTTCCAAAACCGACGAGAATACGCATGGAAACTGCAATGCGAGAGCAGATCTTTACACGGTGTGAGGCTCCCTGCGAGACGCTTCCTGGGAGCAGATCTGAACTACAAGCATTTTTTTTAGTTTCTTTCGCCATTTCCCGCCAGATTTCATTTATAAATTAAACTTTATAATCAACCGTATTATTTTCTTTGTAATTTTTAAGTGATTTTATCAAGAGAGGGAGATTTTTAACATGTTATATCTTTTGGCGGATTTCATGCGTATGAAGTTCACAACTTTTACTTTATATTCTCATAGAATATTATATCAAACAATAGTAGCAATTTTCTACTCATTTAGCAAACTAATTCTTTTATTTAAATTATCCTACTTTGTAATCTTTTTATGTATTTTTTTTATTCATTTATTATTTTTTTGAGAGATAGGACGCTTTTCTTGTCAGAATTTATGAGGAAATTTTAATTTAGACAATTTTTCGAAAACCGACGAGAATACGCATGGAAACTGCAGTGCGAGAGCAGATCTTTACACGGTGTGAGGCTCCCAGCGAGACGCTTCCTGGGAGCAGATCTGAACTACAAGCACTCTTTTAGTTTCTTTTCGCCATTTCCCGCCAGATTTCATTTATAAATTAAACTTTATAATCAACCGTGTTATTTTCTTTGTAATTTTTAAGTGATTTTATCAGGAGAGGGAGATTTTTACTATGTTATAACTTTTGGCGGATTTCATGAGTATGAAGTTCACAACTTTTACTTTATATTCTCATAGAATATTATATCAAACAATAGTAGCAATTTTCTACTCATTTAGCAAACTAATTCTTTTATTTAAATTATCCTACTTTGTAATCTTTTTATGTATTTGTTTTTATTTATTTATTTATTTATTTATTTGAAAAAACTTAAATGATGAAGATTTTTTTGAGAAATAGGATGCTTTTCTTGTCAGAATTTATGAGGAAATTTTAATTTAGATAATTTTTCGAAAACCGACGAAAATACGCATGGAAACTGCAGTCCGAGAGCAGATCTTTACACGGTGTGAGGCTCCCTGCGAGACGCTTCCTGGGAGCAGATCTGAACTACAAGCACTCTTTTAGTTTCTTTCGCCATTTCCCGCCAGATTTCATTTATAAATTAAACTTTATAATCAACCTTATTATTTTCTTTGTAATTTTTAAGTGATTTTATCAGGAGAGGGAGATTTTTAACATGTTATATCTTTTGGCGGATTTGATGAGTATGAAGTTCACAAATTTTACTTTATATTCTCATAGAATATTATATCAAACAATAGTAGCAATTTTCTACTCATTTAGCAAACTAATTCTTTTATTTAAATTATCCTACTTTGTAAACTTTTTATGTATTTTTTTTTATTCATTTATTATTTTTTTGAAAGATAAGACGCTTTTCTTATCAGAATTTATGCGGAAATTTTAATTTAGACAATTTTTCCAAAACCGACGAGAATACGCATGGAAACTGCAATGCGAGAGCAGATCTTTACACGGTGTGAGGCTCCCTGCGAGACGCTTCCTGGGAGCAGATCTGAACTACAAGCACTCTTTTAGTTTCTTTCGCCATTTCCCGCCAGATTTCATTTATAAATTAAACTTTATCATCAACCGTATTATTTTCTTTGTAATTTTTAAGTGATTTTATCAGGAGAGGGAGATTTTTAACATGTTATATCTTTTGGCGGATTTCATGAGTATGAAGTTCACAACTTTTACTTTATATTCTCAAAGAATATTATATCAAGCAATAGTAGCAATTTTCTACTCATTTAGCAAGCTAATTCTTTTATTTAAATTATCCTACTTTGTAATCTTTTTATGTATTTTTTTTTATTCATTTATTATTTTTTTGAGAGATAGGACGCTTTTCTTGTCAGAATTTATGAGGAAATTTTAATTTAGACAATTTTTCGAAAACCGACGAGAATACGCATGGAAACTGCAGTGCGAGAGCAGATCTTTACACGGTGTGAGGCTCCCTGCGAGACGCTTCCTGGGAGCAGATCTGAACTACAAGCACTCTTTTAGTTTCTTTTCGCCATTTCCCGCCAGATTTCATTTATTAATTAAACTTTATAATCAACCGTGTTATTTTCTTTGTAATTTTTAAGTGATTTTATCAGGAGAGGGAGATTTTTACTATGTTATAACTTTTGGCGGATTTCATGAGTATGAAGTTCACAACTTTTGCTTTATATTCTCATAGAATATTATATCAAACACCAGTAGCAATTTTCTACTCATTTAGAAAACTAATTATTTTATTTAAATAATCCTACTTTGTAATCTTTTTATGTATTTCTTTTTATTTATTTATTTATTTATTTATTTATTTATTTATTTATTTGAAAAAACTTAAATGATGAAGATTTTTTTGAGAAATAGGATGCTTTTCTTGTCAGAATTTATGAGGAAATTTTAATTTAGATAATTTTTCGAAAACCGACGAGAATACGCATGGAAACTTCAGTGCGAGAGCAGATCTTTACACGGTGTGGGGCTCCCTGCGAGACGCTTCCTGGGAGCAGATCTGAACTACAAGCACTCTTTTAGTTTCTTTCGCCATTTCCCGCCAGATTTCATTTATAAATTAAACTTTATAATCAACCGTATTATTTTCTTTGTAATTTTTAAGTGATTTTATCAGGAGAGGGAGATTTTTAACATGTTATATCTTTTGGCGGATTTCATGAGTATGAAGTTCACAACTTTTACTTTATATTCTCATAGAATATTATATCAAACAATAGTAGCAATTTTCTACTCATTTAGCAAACTAATTCTTTTATTTAAATTATCCTACTTTGTAATCTTTTTATGTATTTTTTTTTATTCATTTATTATTTTTTTGAGAGATAAGACGCTTTTCTTGTCAGAATTTATGAGGAAATTTTAATTTAGACAATTTTTCCAAAACCGACGAGAATACGCATGGAAACTGCAATGCGAGAGCAGATCTTTACACGGTGTGAGGCTCCCTGCGAGACGCTTCCTGGGAGCAGATCTGAACTACAAGCACTCTTTTAGTTTCTTTCGCCATTTCCCGCCAGATTTCATTTATAAATTAAACTTTATAATCAACCGTATTATTTTCTTTGTAATTTTTAAGTGATTTTATCAGGAGAGGGAGATTTTTAACATGTTATAACTTTTGGCGGATTTCATGAGTATTAAGTTCACAACTTTTGCTTTATATTCTCATAGAATATTATATCAAACACCAGTAGCAATTTTCTACTCATTTAGCAAACTAATTTTTTTATTTCAATAATCCTACTTTGTAATCTTTTTATGTATTTTTTTTTATATTCATTTACTTATTTATTTATTTTTAAACTTAAATGATGAAGATTTTTTTGAGAGATAGGACGCTTTTCTTGTCAGAATTTAAGAGGAAATTTAAATTTAGATAATATTTCGAAAACCGACGAGAATACGCATGGAAACTGCAGTGCGAGAGCAGATCTTTACACGGTGTGAGGCTCCCAGCGAGACGCTTCCTGGGAGCAGATCTGAACTACAAGCACTCTTTTAGTTTCTTTCGCCATTTCCCGCCAGATTTCATGTATAAATTAAACTTTATAATCAACCGTATTATTTTCTTTGTAATTTTTAAGTGATTTTATCAGGAGAGGTAGATTTTTAACATGTTATATCCTTTGGCGGATTTCATGAGTATGAAGTTCACAACTTTTACTTTATATTCTCATAGAATATTATATCAAACACCAGTAGCAATTTTCTACTCATTTAGCAAACTAATTTTTTTATTTAAAGAATCCTACTTTGTAATCTTTTTATGTACTTTTTTTAGTCATTTATTATTTTATTTTATTTTTGAAAAAGAACTTAAATGATGAAGATTTTTTTTAGAGATAGGATGCTTTTCTTGTCAGAATTTATGAGGAAATTTTAATTTAGATAATTTTTCGAAAACCGACGAGAATACGCATGGAAACTGCAGTGCGAGAGCAGATCTTTACACGGTGTGAGGCTCCCAGCGAGACGCTTCCTGGGAGCAGATCTGAACTACAAGCACACTTTTAGTTTCTTTCGCCATTTCCCGCCAGATTTCATTTATAAAGTAAACTTTATAATCAGCCGTATTATTTTCTTTGTAATATTTAAGTGATTTTCTCAGGAGAAGGAGATTTTTAACATGTTATATCTTTTGGCGGATTTCATGAGGATGAAGTTCACAACTTTTACTTTATATTCTCATAGAATATTATATCAAACAACAGTAGCAATTTTCTACTCATTTAGCAAATTAATTCTTTTATTTAAATTATCCCACTTTGTAATCTTTTTATGTATTTTTTTTTATTCATTTATTTTATTTATTTATTTATTTATTTATTTATTTTTTGAAAAAAAAACTTAAATGATGAAGATTTTTTTGAGAGATAGGCCATTTTTCTTGTTAGAATTTAAGAAGAATTTTTAATTTAGATAATTTTTCGAAAACCGACGAGAATACACGCATGGAAACTGCAGTTGGAGAGCAGATCTTTACACGGTGTGAGGCTCCGTGCGAGACGCTTCCTGGGAGCAGATCTGAACTACAAGCACTCTTTTAGTTTCTTTCGCCATTTCCCGCCAGATTTCATTTATAAATTAAACTTTATAATCAACCGTTTTATTTTCTTTGTAATTTTTAAGTGATTTTATCAGGAGAGGTAGATTTTTAACATGTTATATCTTTTGGCGGATTTCATGAGTATGAAGTTCACAACTTTTACTTTATATTCTCATAGAATATTATATCAAACACCAGTAGCAATTTTCTACTCATTTAGCAAACTAATTTTTTTATTTAAAGAATCCTACTTTGTAATCTTTTTATGTACTTTTTTTAGTCATTTATTATTTTATTTTATTTTTGAAAAAGAACTTAAATGATGAAGATTTTTTTTTAGAGATAGGATGCTTTTCTTGTCAGAATTTATGAGGAAATTTTAATTTAGATAATTTTTCGAAAACCGACGAGAATACGCATGGAAACTGCAGTGCGAGAGCAGATCTTTACACGGTGTGAGGCTCCCTGCGAGACGCTTCCTGGGAGCAGATCTGAACTACAAGCACACTTTTAGTTTCTTTCGCCATTTCCCGCCAGATTTCATTTATAAAGTAAACTTTATAATCAGCCGTATTATTTTCTTTGTAATATTTAAGTGATTTTCTCAGGAGAAGGAGATTTTTAACATGTTATATCTTTTGGCGGATTTCATGAGTATGAAGTTCACAACTTTTACTTTATATTCTCATAGAATATTATATCAAACAACAGTAGCAATTTTCTACTCATTTAGCAAATTAATTCTTTTATTTAAATTATCCCACTTTGTAATCTTTTTATGTATTTTTTTTTATTCATTTATTTTATTTATTTATTTATTTATTTATTTATTTTTTGAAAAAAAAAACTTAAATGATGAAGATTTTTTTGAGAGATAGGCCATTTTTCTTGTTAGAATTTAAGAAGAATTTTTAATTTAGATAATTTTTCGAAAACCGACGAGAATACCCATGGAAACTGCAGTGCGAGAGAAAATCTTTACATGGTGTGAGGCTCCCTGCGAGACGCTTCCTGGGAGCAGATCTGAACTACAAGCACTCTTTTAGTTTCTTTCGCCATTTCCTGCCAGATTTCATTTATAAAGTAAACTTTATAATCAGCCGTATTATTTTCTTTGTTATTTTTAAGTGATTTTATCAGGAAAGGGAGATTTTTAACATGTTATATATTTTGGCGGATTTCATGAGTATGAAGTTCACAACTTTTACTTTATATTCTCATAGAATATTATATCAAACACCAGTAGCAATTTTCTACTCATTTAGAAAACTAATTTTTTTATTTAAATAACCCTACTTTGTAATCTTTTTATGTATTTTTTATTTATTCATTTATTTATTTATTTTTATTTTTATTTTTATTTTTTTTGAAAAAAACTTAAATGATGAAGATTTTTTTTGAGAGATAGGATGCTTTTCTTGTCAGAATTTATGAGGAAATTTTAATTTAGATAATTTTTCGAAAACCGACGAGAATACGCATGGAAACTGCAGTGCGAGAGCAGATCTTTACACGGTGTGAGGCTCCCTGCGAGACGCTTTCTGGGAGCAGATCTGAACTACAAGCACTCTTTTAGTTTCTTTTCGCCATTTCCCGCCAGATTTCGTATTGAAGTTAAACTTTATAATCAACCGTATTGTTTTCTTTGTAATTTTTTGGTGATTTTATAGGGAGGGGGAGATTCATTTCATGTTATATCTTTGCTAGGTTTTTATGAGCATGAAATTCACTATCTTTTACTTTATATTCGGATAGATTATTATATCGAACACTAGTGGCGATTTTCTGCTCAATTAGCAAACTATTTTTTTTAATTTAAATTATCCCACTATAAGATTTTTGCGAGTTTCAGAAAAAAAAAATCTTTAGTCGAAATTTTCGGCAAAACTCCCATTCTAGCAAACTAACGCCAATAGAAAAGTGCTGTCTAAGTGCTAAATAAAGCGATGGGAAGAAGATGATGTTGTTTTCGGGTTACGCCGAGTGCAACTTACTATTTCTTTAGAAAATACGGGTGGCATCGGTGTAGTTGGTAGGTCTTCTATGAAATGCTGATTGCCGAATGCTTCAAATGTCCGGAAGGTTGTGTGCTACAAAATCTGTATCTGATTTTGCGGAGCATCGATTAAATAGTGAATGAGGAAAATAATTAGTAACTGTTTTTCAATCAGTCAGATAATTGAGATTTTTATTATTTTAAAATTTGTATTTGATGAACTTATTTTTTCCAAATTAAAAATAAAAGTGAGCGTTATTTTTTGTTTGCATATAATTTCTTAGTTTATTTTCTTAATATTTTGTAACTTTGCAACATCTATAATGATATATGTTATGAGAATTTTAATTTAACTTTGTGATTGAGATGAGTAACAAATGCTGCTATTGATAGAAATTGTACGACAGTAATTGCCTTAAACATAATGATTGAAAAAAAAAAAAAAAAGCTTATATATGTACATAAGCCGGATCGAAAAATAAAATTCCACGCATGAGATAGAAAACGCCTTCTCAACTCTGTTCTGGTATTAAAAGTAAACATGCATTTGTGCTCATTTCTTGGGTAATTTTTTGAGTAAAAGAAAAAATAAAGAAAGAAAGAAAGAAAAAAAACCAGAATAAATAACTTGGTCATCAGATATAAAAACTTGGTCGCCAATGACGACTTTGCGACTGCATTTTTCAAGCCCTGGTTATGAGGTAGATAAACTATCACATATCTATATATATAAAAGCCGTTCTTGTCTCTATATATAAAAGCCGTTCTTGGTATGTATCTATGTATGTTCCTTATACAAATCTACAGTTTTTGTCTGATTTGAACAAAACTTTATGTACATATGCTTTAGAACTCGGGTAAAATTACTGTCTACTTTAAAAATTTCTCAGACCATTCTTTACCTTTTTTTCAAACATCTCCCATAGTTTATCATTATAGAAATCCATTTTTTTTCCTTCAATTTCTAATGCAGTATCTTTCCCGTTGCCATTCAAAGGAACTGCGTATGGACAATATTTTTATAAACCAATTTCAGATTAACTCGCTATAATTTGAAATCCGAAACTGACGTCAATTTTGGCAGATGTGATTTTTTTCGCATATTACTATAAGATTACTATAAGTGCTTTAAACGACATAGTACATATATTTAAATGTGTTTGGAGAAAAATAAATAACTTAGCTCCTAATTTTACAAAGGCAAATTGTTTCCACTAGTTTGTTAATATTAAAGTAAATTTTCTAAGAAATAAAAACATATTTTTTCGCATTTAAACTTCATGATTCAATTTATTCTACATAATCAAAAATCGTCTGTCAAATATTTAACAATCATTACATAGACATACGACATTTAGCAATCATTACTAGTAACTTTTTTCAGCTTGACCCTTAACCAAAGAGGCATATTTAAATTCCTTGGATGC
Source organism: Maratus michaelseni (assembly GCA_963931845.1). Taxonomy (NCBI): domain Eukaryota; kingdom Metazoa; phylum Arthropoda; class Arachnida; order Araneae; family Salticidae; genus Maratus; species Maratus michaelseni. The sequence continues at coordinate 200,170,008 of OZ007592.1, read as the reverse complement.
AGGTGGACAGTAGATGCCCTATTAATAAAAATTGGATTTAAAGAAAACAATACAGTATTTTCCATTATTAAAACAAATGGGATTAAAAGTAAAATGGTTTATCGAAAACAAAATTTAAATGCATTTTTTTAAATATAAAACATTTGTTTTAATTTTAAAAATTAATGTATTTTTTATAAGTTTGACAACGTGGTGACATTTTCATTTCACCAGCATCGAAATTATTTTCCAGTTCTTAAAAGAACACTATATTTTGAAAAATAATGTTTTGCATCAAAAATCACATAATTTCAAAACGCAATTTTAGCAAATTCAGTTTGAATTACATTGTAAATATAATTTCGGAGTTAAATTTAGTATTTAATAATATTGTTTAAATTTTTACTATGAGTATACAGTAGTATTGGATTTCTGTAATCGCTTTCATGTTTTAAATACAAATGTGCATGTGATGTCACGCACTGAAGTAAAGTCGTTTTTCTCAATTAACTGTGCTGTAGGCGAAAAGTAACAATTCTTGTGGAGTTAGTAATTCATAATGTATTATTTCCTACACATAATATAATGTATTTTAACTATTTGAAAATTACGAGAAATTTGGGGAAACTTCAAGCAATTTAGCTCAACGTTTTGCCTACGTTAAGTTGACAAACATGCACATTATCTATAAATATAAATGCATATTTGTACATGATTCATGAAGTGAAAGAATTTGTTTTAACTCGACACGTATCGGCTCAGAGGAAAATCTACCCCGGTGAAAGTGTCTTCATAATTTAAATCATGTGCCGGTTTTCATTTACAAAATAATAGTATTTTATAGCAATTACACAACGTAGCGTAATTTCCACTGAATTTATTGGTCGCCAAAGTATAAGTTTAACAACCTTTTACCGCACAATTTTCCAGAATATTAAATTATTTTAAAATTACTTTAAAATTCATAAAACATAAGTAAATTGAGATACACTTTTCAAACGAATAACATTGAGAGTACATTTATTTTATTCGACCGCATAAAAATTGAATGTGCTATGTTAAAAAATAAATGTCTTTACTTTATAAAGATCAAATAAGTTAATCTTTCGTAATTGGATTGGACACAGATTTAAATATATACATGCTTTAAAATCTATTTTAAAAAAAAAAAATCAGTAAATTGAGATAAACTTTTCAAACTACATTTGAAAGTGAGTTTTTTTTATAATTGATAGTTAAAAAAATGAAATTATGCGATTAGTAGTTACAAATATGCAATACAAGCAAAATTTAATGGTTAGGTCGTTGCTACCGTCAATATGATGTGGACATTACTCACGGATATGTTTTTGTTTTATAATATAGATAGATGTCATATGAAAGCGAATGTCGCAAAATGTTACGACATTTGGTAATTTTTTTTTCATTGTCAGGAAAATCATATATTTTTATATTGTATGCGCAAAGAAAACGCGCATTCTCATTTATAAAACTGAGAAATTTTACTATGGTCGAGTTAAAGAAACGCTTTTTTTTTTTATTCTAATTGTCTTTTTTATCGATTTATGGTTGAATATGCAAAAATCATATTGTTGTCATTGTTATTGTCGGATTATTGTATTTTAATATATGTTAACCCGGGCAAAGCCGGGTGGTTCTACTAGTTAAAACTAAAATAGTAACATTCTAATCAGTTTTGGAGATAGGAGGTAATTCTTTTTAACATTTTTAATAATTTAAATAACTTTAATAATTTTTAATATTTAAATATGAAATGTTAATAAGTTTTTCTGTGTGATTTTAGGATCATCTATTAACATTTTAAACGCATGCTATGAATTTATATATAGGGGGGGGTGGGGGTGTCGGGAGTTTTAAAGTATAACACATCGTTTCACATTGCTTAGTTATAGAGCTGTGGAAAAACGTTCTACAATTAGGTCAATCCGTTTATGAAAGAAAACGCTTATAACTCACGTTCTGCGAAACGGATTTTTATGGGACATACATTGTCAGTTAGGTAATTTTTGGTGGACGGTTTTAGCGTATGAAACATCGTTCTAAGTTGCTATGTTATAGAGGTATGGAAGAAAGTTACATAATTAGGTAAACCCTATTATGAAAATTAGCTTTTTAAAAAAAGCTCTACTGAACTGATTTTAGTGGGAGTTGCACTGTTACTTACATAAATAATGCAATATACATATATACTAGCTGACCCGCCCAGCGTTGCCCGGGCCCGTGATAAAACTTTAAATAAACCCCAAATTTGTATTATTTTATATATTTTACTCGATTTTGTACAAATTTATATCTTTAATGACGAAATCGCAAAATCGCAAAAAAACATTTACTTTTTTTTTTTTTTTAAGTATGATCAGTATTTGTCGTCCGATCTCTCTGAAATTTTAATTGTTTATAAATATAACTGTTTCCAAGTCCTCTATAAAATTATGAGAAAATATATGCATTTTAAATTGTGAGAAGGTTACCAGAAGCCGAGCGTGACTGCGAAAAACATCCCATTATTATGGGTTTTCGCCGAAAATATCTCAGATTTTAATTTTTGTTAATATTTGTTCTTATCCGAACGCTTCGAAATTGTTGTAGGTGATGTAAATCTGGTCTACCGAGATGTTCTAAAAAGATTGAGTCGAAAAACGAACGTTTAGTTACTTTTAGAGCAAGAAAAAAAAATCTTCTGGTTAGGTGCTAAATGACCTGCGTTCGCTGATGTTTTTCAAAGGGTTAAAATCCGTATTTAAAAAAAATAATAATTATACCGCCTATTAGAAGAAGGTTTCAGCTTTAAGAGCATATGTTTGGTTTGTCTGTATCTCTAAAATTGTGCTATTGAGGGGCGTTGGCGTAAAGGGGAAAACTAAAGCCTGGAAAAGTGACCCTTTTTCAAAAATGTTTTTCAAAAGGTTAACATAATTTCTTTTTTCGAATTGATTACGGCATTGGAGACGTAAGAGTACGATCTTTCAGAATATGGTTTTCGTTTTTAAATAAACCAAACGGTTTAGTCGATATAACTTAAAACAGAATTGCGAAATAAACGCCCTCTTCATGCAAATGGTTCTTCATTCCCGTCCGATGTTCAAAATCGGGTTCTGGGCATGCGTGAGTTCTGAAATCCGGCTCGCAAAAAATAGATGAGTTATTGATCAGTTTTTAATTAATATTTTTGTCAATTTTCAAAGATTAAAATTCTGAGGCTCAGGCGCACATGGTCATCCACACCTAAATTTTCAGATTTCTAGGTCGGCTAGATTTTCCTAGCCATCGCCAACACATACACACACAGAGCGAAACTTTCTTTTATTAGTATAGATATATATGTATATTGAAAAAAATCATATGTAAACTATGTGAAAAAATTATATGTATTAATAGCATTCCGAATGCAAAACGTACATTCTACGTGAGCGAAGCCGCGAGCAGATGCTTTTTACTTCAATTTTATCGAAATTTAATTTCTGTTACATAACATCTTCTTCCACTCGTATCTTTAATTAATGCTTTAAATTTCGCCCAATGTTCGTTTTTGATTGGGTGGGGGAAGCTTCATGGTACGATAAAAATTATATTATAAATATATATATTACCTATTTCTATATAATTATGCCCAAATACTTATTCCCTACCTATGATTATTACTTATTTGTATATTAATTATGTCAACCTAGCGCGCAATTTTTGTATGAAACATTCATGAATTTCACACACTAAACATCTGACAAAAATGGTTGGATGCACATATTTGGGTACTTTTCCGTTATATAAACACCATTGTCGCCAAGAGTAATAGTTGGCGCAAAAGGAAATTAACGTATTGTGGATGGAATCCAGAACTCATCCATAATTTCATTCCATAGTTTTTAGAACAAAACCTTTTTTTTTTTTTTTTTTTTTTTCTACAGAATTGCAAATTCCTCAAACAATTTTATCGCACTCATAACTTAAAAGGAAACTGTTTTTTCTTCGAAAAATAGCAAATTAAAATGTTTTGCGAGGTTAAGGTTAAATAATAACAATAAAAAAGGGATTCACTTTCCATAAATAGCAAATCACAATGTTTGGCACGGTTTACAATAAAAGTCCTTTTCTCGGTCACGGTTGAAGTATTTGACGCAATAGCATACATTTTGGCATGGTGTTTGTATAACGGAAAAGTACCCATATTAGTATTCACGACTCCCTTAATTGTTATTGTATGTAATAATAATAAAGTACGTCTTTTAAGACGTACATTATTTATTAATTTATAGTTTTGAAAATAGTTCTATAAAGAGTTATCACGTTACGTACGTGTACGTACATACAGAACCTACGGACGCATTAACTCTACTACTTTGATAGCCTGTGAACTAAAAAGTACACTATTGTATGCATTTTGATGGGAGTTGCACAATTAGATAAATTGCGGGAAAAAAAAGAGTAAAAATTATACGTAAAATTACATTCCAAATAGCAAAATTTACATTCTATTTGAGCGTTTCCGCGGGCAAAAGCTATTTATCTAATTAAAAAAAAAAAAAAAAAATACAGGACGTAAAAAAACGGATCTCTAAATGAAATGGGAAAGTAATGTATTCATTAGGGTTCAGCGGAGAGGAGGTAAAAAAAAAAAAAAACAAGTGGGTAAGTGTGATCGAAGATCGCTCAAAGGGTTTCGTTTAATATTCCTTTCAAAACACTTTATTCTTTCTTTAATGAATTGAAATAAATTTCATTTAGCTTTAAAAAAAAAAAAAAAAAAAAAAAGGCATGTTTTTATGTTTTTTTATAAAGTAAAAAAAAAATACCGGTCTATTTTTTCTTTTTTTCGAATATCTAAACCAGCCCAATATTATATTCTGTCATAATAATATCTGCCATGCGGACTAAATGCTATATTTAAAAAAAATAATTTCAAAATTAAACATGTTGCACACCTTTAAAATGTTAAAATATGCGAATATTTCCATAATCGGATTTTTATCACGATTCAATATGTTTCTCAAACTCATATATTTACTGTTCTCTATTACTCATATTGATACTCGCTTTGTATTACTCTCAAACATTTGAAAAATTCGTTAAACTTCCAGTATGACGTCAGATTTTCTTTTTAATTCTCTAATGACGTGTAATTAATCTGCTTTGTGTACATACACATACTCATACTCCTTGTATTATTATCGTTATTATAGTATATTATAGTATTATATTATAGTACATAGTATAGTTATTATATTATAGTATTGAGAAATATTTGAAAATTTTCGTTTTATTACCACTATGACGTCAATAATTTTTATTTAATATTAATATTTTTTTCAATTGGTGAAACTTTTTATTTCATTTTCATTTTTCACGTGGTAATCGTTCAATAGCAAATTAATTATTGTAGAAAGAATTTCATTATGGATTTTTAATTTTTGGCAACTGCTTTAACGAAAAATGTTTAAATTTAATAGGAAAAGGCTGTTAGAATTTTTTTTTCTCTATTTATTAAAATAATACGATTTTTTCAAATTTTAATATTTTGAGCTTCATAGCTGGTATTCAGCTAGATATACACAAAGTTTCAATTCTGTAAGTTATAGTTTCTGAGAATGGCTCTGTGACGGACAGACAAAGGAGCGGGAGTAATAGGGTTTCGTGAGATGAACGAAACCCTAAAAATGCCCATTCGCAGTTAGGAGTTTTCCGTGAGAAAATACATTTTGCCTCAGTATTTTCATCCGTTTTGTTACTTTTATGATATTGATGAGTTAAATTAATGATAAAAATGAACACTGAGCTTTTTAGTAAATCTGAACTTTATTTGATCAGTTGCAAAAATTGTAAGTAATTTCAAAGGTTGAAAACAGTTTTCCTGATACCTCTGAACTTCAAACGTGTGAGTGAATTTGAGAAAAGTGAATGAAGTACTTTTCACCAGGTAGCATATTAGCTCAATGAAAAATGTTATGAACAGAAGAAACATTCTCTAAAATACAAATCTAAATCTCTAACTGATATGTGGGTTTCTGCAGTAAACGCATTTTTAAAGGACGCAAAACGAGGATGTATATAGAACGTTATTGCAATGGATGTCTGCTCCAAGGGAAGCGTCTGTCAATTAAGATGAAAAAAGAAACAGACTTAACTTATTTTCGATTTTTCTTTTTCTCAGTCATGGTGTTTTTGAAATAAGCGATACATTTAATTTCATTAAACCAACCCAAACGACATTACTTTAAATACTATACCATTTTTTCTATAATACAAATGATTTAGAACTCCAGTGCAATGCCGAAAACAAAACTCGACTCATTAAAATAAATTATATGATGCTAAAAGAGATTACATTACATATAAAGCTTTCAAAAAAACTTTTAATAAACAGACCACACACTGCAAAAAATAACTGTTGATTTTACAGTATAAAACTGGCGCCCCAGCTGCCAGTATTATACCGTAAAATTAACAGTATTAAATAGTAAGCGCGGTAGCGTATTACTGCTTGCGCGGCAGCGTATTACTGCTTATTTTACTATTTAATACTGTTAATTTTACGGTATAATACTGGCAGCTGGGGTGCCAGTTTTATACTGTAAAATCAACAGTTATTTTTTGCAGTGCACAAAACTTGCGGAAATAGTTTATTTTACCATTAACTAGCAGGATACGCCCGCCATGCTAGTTGGTTTCTCCAAACGAAACCTTGAATCAAACGGAATATATCTGTGAATTTGACCATGTGGTTAAATGTAATATGGACCTTTTACCTGGAATGTTTTTACGCATTGCAGAAACGATACGAACGCCAATGCGCTATTATATTTTCTAATGTGTCAGACAAAATTTGAGCTGTTAACGACTAACTCTTTTCGCCTATCATTTATAGTATGATTTGGTAAAGAACGGTATGCAATATATTAAAACCATCCCTAAAAAACTATTTCACTAACAATGATTAGTCTCATTTAAATGCGACCAGTATAGAACTTTTAAAAAGGCTAATCTTTCATAATAATGGTGTTTACCTGATTATAGAGCTTTTCCCCATAATTCTATAACTAAGCAACGCAGAAAATTATGCAGGATTACTATAATCATCCCTGAAAAGTTATCTAACTACCACTGTGAATCTCCCCAAAATCCATTCAGTAGAACTTTTTTTAGATGCTAATCTTTCATAATGGTGTTCATCTGATTACAGAACTTTCCCCCATAATTATAAGCAACATGAAGTATATTGAGAGCTTCCCAGAAAAATTATCTAACAGTGCAAGTCCATGCAAAATCCATGCAGCAGAACTCAAGTTATAAGCAACCGGAACGAAATTTCTATTTGCATTTTATATATATATGTATACAGAAGATGATCTTGGGAATGTCATCGATTGTGTGCACGAAACTAGTAGGTCTGTTTATTAACAGATTTTTTTAGCCTTTATATGCAGTGTAATCACTTTTACCATAGATAATTTTATTTTAACGATAATAAGTGGATTTAAAAATATAATTTTAAAACACGATTCTTTGATTTTGACAACGACAATTTCATCAACATTTTACACTCAACAAAATAAATGTTATTTCTAAAGTCAGACCAAGTTTGTTTAAAACGTTCTCTCTAAATTCTTCTTCTCCAAAGTTCTTTATACTTTGTACTTTATTATTGTACGGACTTTCTAATTTTCGGTACAAACTATTCGGTAAGACATTATAATAGTGTTAACCAATTACTTTTTTAATTTTTTTTTTGTGTGTGTATGGGGGGGGGGGGGGGTGGATTTATAATATTATATCCAAGTGCGGTAAAATTATGATTGAAGAACTATGAAAATTAGTGGAGTCCATATAGTAAGCAAGTACCTAAAAAAATTGAAGGGAAACAACACTTGTGAAATCCTAAGGAAAACATCGAAATGGCGTTTTTTTTTCCCTTTTACGAAACTACTGAAACGATTAATCATTAAAAAATAGTTTTAGTTATAACTAAACAATAAATTAGGTAAGGAAAAAAATGTAATTGTTATAAAATTTCACGAAGAAAAAAAATTCTAGGATGTTTTTCCTTAATTAGCATTACTAAAAATGATTGATTTTCCAGAAAAAACAAAACGATCCAAATATAGCTAAGTATAATACAATAAATAAATAAATAAAAATAAAATAAAATAAAATAAAACAAAAATTATTGAAATCGCTTGAGTAGTTGTTGAGAAAAAGGTACGTCAAGGTGTTTTCTATAAGATTTCGAAATTGTTGTTACCCCTTAACCCCTTGGGGACGAGAGACACGTATACGTGACGCATAAGATGCTCAGAATCCTCGATTATTCCCACCAGTTATTTTTTATTGTAAGCTTTGCCTTATGTAATCCTAGCATTTCTGCGATTCAATTAGGCGAAAATTTCTGTTTTGAAAAACCGGTGGTAAAAGATTAAAAACTCTGTAAAGGACGCTCGTCTCTTCGAAGTAACAGCCCCAGGAGAGATTTGGTTACCACCCATACCCTTCAGCCTTAGGCTCAGTTAATTTCCCTCTCCCATTCATTGTTGTGTGTAAGAAACTCTCACTTTAAGAAGTATCAGTATTTAAGGTATTTTCATGTTATAGCAGCCCCCAAAGATGAATCGCCAAGCTACCAAGATTTATCACCAAATTATAAAGCATATATGACATTATATTAATATATTATGCATGTAACTTTTCGAGATGTATATTGCCCAGTTGTAGTCATATAAGACGTAAATAATAAGTATATGATGACGTATATGGCACATATATGAGCATTAGAAGTATATATATATCAGGTATATATAAGCTTTGCTATGATCTTGACGAAATCGTAACTGCAATCTTGGCATACTCGTAACTGTGGGTTAACTATAACACGAAAGTACCGTATTTAACTTCAATATAAACAGAACATTTAATGCTGTCTTTTTTATTATTATTATTTCCTTGATATAGTGGCCCTTGAAGATAAATCGCCAAATTATATGACATATTTTTAGCCGTATATAGTCGAATATGACAGTTATAGTCATATAGGATATGCAGATATGACATGTGCATAAGACTTGTATGTTTTATATATGACATATGACTCATAAATGATGTATAGGGCGTATAAGTGAGCCTTTGGCGTAAACAAATGCCGCAAAATGTATATAAAAGTTTGTCGACGACTTTGACGAAATCGTAACTGCACCCTTGACGTAATCGTAAATACGACGGCCGCTATAACAAGAAAGTGAACTTTTTTCCCTTCTACGTTCCTATAACCGGGTTCCAGATCAACAGTTGGCGGCAAAGAGGTTAATCTTCCATAATGTTGGCGTCAAACGTTACCAATAGTGTCAAATATGTAAATAATGCGGTTAAAAATGAATGCAAATATTATTAAAGGTTGTCACAACATTAATCCTTAACTGTTTTTAGCGGTCTCGCAAACTACTGTTTTGTCCAATTTCCAAAGCTTAACTTATGATTTTCAGTTTAACTATAGATCAGTGAAATTTTGTTTCGTTTGGAGCACTAGTACTTTCGCTAGAGATTTCTGAGTAGGTATTTTTTTAATTATAATAGCCCTATAACACATAAAGTTAGGTTAAAAAAAAAAAAAAAAAAAAAAAAAAAAAAACATTATCCTATAATGGAGCGGAGGCCGCTCACAGTAGCTATGTAACGATTTCTGTGAAAGCAATTAAGGTTTACACATTTTAAACATCCTCATGCGTCGAGTTATACCAACTAAAATACGCCAATTCACATTCGAACCGATTACGGAAAATTAACCACAATGTGAGAAATATCAGAAAGATAACAGTCACTGAAGTAAATAGGATTGCATTAAGTTGAAATTTGAAACAAATAAAACCGGCGCGAAATATCTGAGTCGCTAACATGCTCTATTGTTTACTAAATTATCGTGCAATTTTTGCCACAAAAAATTACGCAATGGTTAGAAGTCTGCCATAATGTAGCGCCAAAATATCCCAGCTGAGCTGGAACCTGGTTGTTAAAAACTTCTCCAGAAAACATTAAACAAAAGAATCTAATACCACGACACTTTGTTTCCCTGTTGCTTAAAGTATTTTAAGTTATGAGAAAATACTACAGTGTGAACAATTAAACACTTTATTAAAATATAAATCAAAAATATTAAGTACAATTATGTAATTAAGTAAAAAAAAAAAAAAAAAAAAAAAAAAAATCAATCACAGATAATTTTCTTTTGAAAAACTGCCAGTGTGGCGTAGTCAAGAAAGTCCGCAGTCATTATTGCGTAAACATGAAGAAAGACTCTGAAATCCGTTCGTTCATCATGTGAGTGGCTTTAAAAAAATAAAAACAAAACAAAGAAATTAATTCAAAATATTATATTTAATAATTAGAATTGATAGACAAAGTTTATTTTTATTTGATTTTTTTTTTAATTTTATTCAGAAATAAATGAACATAAAAAAAAGAGCCAATCTCTTACCGTTTGGCGACGTCTGGTTGAAAAGCTCTCAGTATTCGACTAATCCAATTCAGCAGGAGCACTTAAAAATACGACCTACTAGAGTGAGGATTTTTGGTTGAAATGAAAAACGTCAGATAATTCTTCCTTATATAGACCACAGGCCTCTTTAGACGTCGGTGATTGGTTACTATATGTCACGTGATAAATCCCTACGTTTAGATTGGTTGATGCTCTATTACGTTGCGAATACTGGCAACACACATTATGTCACGATTACTTCACACTTGTTGGTTGCCGAAAATTTTGGCAAGGAAATGATCGCCAAGAGGATAGATAAATGGGGAAAACCCATTAAAAATACGCCAAATTAAGTTCAGGTCATAAGAATACTGTAAAATAAGCATTTTTCGCAGGAAATAATATTTATCTATATGCTATTGCATAAAATTTAAATAAATAAAATATTTTTGTTCCATTTTCCACTCAAATTCATTAAAAATTTCAGAATTTCTAATTCATGTATAATTTTGATTTAAAAATACTGCTATACACAAATAAAATGTCTAACTTTCGACAAAAGTATAAAATTTCTACATAATTATACAAACATATGTAGATTTAAACAAACAACTCATTCGCTATTGCTTCAAAGTTCATTTTTAAATGAGTCATGCATACGCAATTTGAGTACGTTGATAACGTTTTCTAATAATTTGTATCGGGCACAAAACGTATTAATTTAAACCATTGAAGCATGTAATATGTCAAAATAATTCAACGCTATTGCCATATAAACCTGTATTTCACAATAAACAGGTGAACATTAGGAAAAATAAGAATCTCTTTTGGTTAATTATGTAACGGACATTTTCCTCACATTGTGAATACTCATGTATGAATTTTTTGCTTTTTACGTTTAAAATACTGAGTAACTTCAAGATAATTTGTACTGCAAAGGGTTAACTTTTGCAATTTTCACCTTTAAAGCACTATTTAAACTTTAAAAAATAAATTAATTGCTTAATGCGCATTCATAACTAATTTTTCGGGTAACTGTTAGGCCTAACTTACTGTTGCATAGCATACATGTAAATTTCTAATTTTAAATGCTTAAAAGTCCCAAAATATTGATAAATTACTGCTCAAAATGTAAAAATTTATGGTATGTATCTGTTTTCATACTGTATCATGTTGTAGATATTTGTAAATAAACGTTTAAACAATTCCAGGTTCAAAATCATTTTAATCACTTTTCCTTAAAATACGAAATCCGAAAATAATTATTTTTTTCACGCGATATGTTTTAATAGTTTTAACTAAATTTGCGTAAAAGATTATGGCAATCAATAAATAATAACATTAAAGTATTTCCATGATGGTTTTCTAGTGAAATTTGCATATATTTGAATTTATCTCTTAAACTTGCTTATTAAACTAATTTCGTGATGGATTTCTATTAAGAAATACAATAAAACGATATTCTGACAGCTGAAAAAAAGTTTGAGCAACGGAAAATCAGAACCTCACTTCTAAAAGCCAGTTTAAATAAATTGGTTAACACTTTAAGAGCTATTTTGAAACATAATGAAATTTGAATTTGCCATGGCCGCCATCTTTAATTTTTCGAAACTTCTTACACCGTATATTTTTTGCGTTATTTATACAAGTGTAATGATATGTCATTATTGAAAATGTGTAAGCTAGTTCGAAAACTAGCATGAAAGAAGTCCAACTTCCTAATACCACGACATTTTATATTTGCTTTTTCAAAAAATTTTGTATAGTCTTTGCTATGTTATCGTAACATCGTGAAACTATTCGATTTTAAACGTAATAAAATCTGATATCACTATTTTAAGAAATGATATGCCATTGGTGAAAATGTATTAGCTGGTTCAACAGCTAGCGTGGAAGATTTTCAATTTGAGCATCTCGAATTCATTTGATATTTTCCAATATCTTGTATAGCCTAGTATGGTTATATTAATCATCATATTTCCATCATCAAATTTTGGATGTTAACGATGATGTAATCGGTTGTTTTTGATAGTGTGACTCGAACTTTTTCTTGGTGAAAGTCAATTAAATAATTCAGAACTTATAATTGATACCTGGAAACTTTAATTTTGCTATTTCTCATATTTTTTATATTCACAGTCATATTGTAGAAATTTGGCAAATTGCATATGTGATCATTTATTACAGTTGTCATCGCGGTAAGTTGTTACTGTTAGGTCTCTTTGCTGAAAATCAGTTTGATAGTTCATAATGCATTATGAAACAGGAACGAAAAATCATGTGTCAAGCATAGATTATGTAACACTTTCCAACGCTTCCAAAATAATTTTACAAATCATTACCGCTTAATAAGCTGAAAGATAACGTCTAAGTAAACAATTTGGAAAACGTATAACATATTTAAACACGTATTTTCAGGAATTTCCAACATATATTTCCAACATATACAATATTCGGAAAAATATCCGAATACTTTTATTCAGCCTGTATAGGATCTATAGATTTGTATGTATACTACATAGAATGCTCAATTTTAGTTTAGTTAGTAAACGCGTAGCACAGTTTAAAATTCTCCTTCTGGCGTTTCTGTCCATAAACGGAAATGTGTTCGCGAACTTTTGTGATGCCCTGTATATGAAATACAAAATTTATACACACCAAGTAATAGATAAAAAGTGAGGTCAATTTAAAATCGCGTTCAGCAACTTAAAACGCACTTCCCGGAATTATTGTTAACAGACAGTAGATAATTATTTTGTGTGTCCCTGTAAATGAACGATGTCCCTATACACACACTATTCTGTAGTAAGCCTCTTGTAATCCACCATAGTGATATATATAAATTTCAATGCGTTTAAAATAGTGAAACATTATTTAATTAAACCGCAAACGATTTTTCTCCATAGACGTAATGTAACGGAATTCTTTTGATTGTCCCTGTAAAGTAACTATAAGTGCTATGCACACCCTATTCTATATTAAGCTTCTTGTAATGCACCTTAGTGATATATATCAATTACAATGTATTTGAAATTGTGTAACATCATTAAAATAAACCGCAAATGATTTTTCACCATAGACCGTAATGTAACGGAATTCTTTTGAGTGTCCCTGTAAAAAAAACTATAAGTGCTACACACATCAGTTGAAATAGGGAACATGCTATATAGATAACGACAATAACATATAAAAATTGCAGGGCAATCCGAGCCTATTTACGGGAGTTAGAGCACGGACAGACGGCAGACAGCCAGACAAACCGAAGTCATAAACACTTTTCAACTAGGTTGGAAAGTGTTAAAAATACTAAATTTTCGTGTTAGTTTAACATGGTTTAGAGAAAGGTCAAGAAGTGGTACTTCTTTTGTAAAAAACAAAATATCCAAAGCTATATTGGTAATGTTTAGACAAACTCAACGCTATCTCATTGGTGAAAATGTATATTAATTAGTTCAAAATCCAGTGTGAAAGATATCAATAGATCGTACCATGTTCACCATGTGAGATTTTCTGTCTATCTATACATAAATGAAAGTCCTGACAGGGGAGAACATCAACGCGTAGCCCAAACTACTGAACCTACAAACACGAAAATTGGGGAAAAAAGAAGGGAGTTTCTAAAACTCCACCCCTAAAGGGAATAAAAAAGGTAACAAACTTTTAAAAAATTCCTTAAAAATCGGGTATTATAGTTATGTGACAAATAATAACATATTTTAATGTGTTTTTGTATGCTGATTCCGTATGATGAAGCTGTCATTCTTCTAAGTCCTATAGTTCGTGGGATATTGCATATTTTTGTAACGATTATCGTATAATCGTTCTACGTTGCTAACTTATAGAATAAGGGGGGGAAGTTCTAATAATAAGTTGAACCCATGAAACATTAACCTTTTTTTAAAAAATTCTGCAGAATAGATTTCGATGGAATTTGCATTGTTAATTTTTCAGGGATAGTTTTAGTATATCGCATATTGTTAAATTGTTCTTTAGCAAATCCTACTGTAAATGATGAAATAAACGAGTTGGTCTTTAATAGCCCAAATTTTGTGCAAAATCAGAAAATATAACAGCGCAATAGCGTTCGTTTCGTTTTACAGCATTGCGGAAGGACAATTGTGAGAATCTACAAGGTAAAGGTTCATATTGCTTTAAAACACAAGATCAAATTCACGGGTATATTTCGTTTGGAGAAACCGACCAGCGTAGCGGACCCCGGCTCGTCCCCAAGTGCAATGTGGTAGGTTTCTCAAGAGGGCTGAGAATTATCACAATCGCAACGACCTATGTCGTTATTCACTTGGGTCTAATGGGAGTAATGCGCAGGTGGTGGTGCTCCCACCGGCCGCAGCGCTTACAGGAAGACTCTCCTGGTCGAGTGCGTTATAAGTCCCTCAGGACTTGGGTGCTGCGGTTGACGTGCCTGACGGGCGCCACTTGGCGCAGCTCAGTTTTACCATTTTGCCACCTTCTATTGAGGAACTTGGCCGAAGGCTAAATCTTATATTTTCTGACACTTTTTTTTACAACCCCATATCACCCTTGTTGATGAAAATTTGGGTAATTATACACTATCCGGGACAGGTATGCCAACAAAGACACTTAAAAAACTTTAATACAGTACCATCATACTTTACATACATTCCTACATACATATTTATATAAATACATCGTTAAAAAGACAGATGTTTCTTAATGTATGATAATATAAGATAACCACGAAAGAAAGCATACAATAACCTCTGCCGCGTTAGAACGCTTGCGGACAGCGTTCTTTATCTTTAGAAACCTCGGAATAAACCAATATATTTTTGAGATTTGAAGAAGTATAATATAACCACTAACGAAAATATACAATTTCGAGTTGCTCACGAATCCGATAAAGAATTCCTTTATCTTTAGAATCCTCAGAAGCAGATATCTTTTCGAGATTTAAAGAAGCATTTATAAAAACAAAGTTTCTTTTGCTGTTATTGACTTTCGGAAACGTTCCGAGTTGTTTTTATAGTTTATTAATCCATTTTCTCAACCCGGATAATATAGGTTTTTCGGATGATATCCATTCTTAAGTAAACATTTTATTGTTCAACTAACATACTTCACAGACATGATAAATTATGACATCACAGACATGATAAATTAACAGCAGTAACATTAACATAAAACTAATATTATTTGGTTACTCAAACATGTATAAATTCAATTGCGCAGCTGGAAATGTTTAATTGGAGAATTAGGAATTAATTAGGGTTCCGTACCTCAAAAGCAAAAAACGAAACACTTATAATCTCGCTTTGGAAATCCCGATTATGGAAAATCACGTTATCCATCGTCATGGAATTGAACCGGTCATTTCAAAAAACACAAGGGTCAAGTTTTTTCCAAGTGTACATTTTTTTGTCGCAATGCTTCCTTAAAGGTGGAGCCATGATCTGGGTTTTTAACCACATAAGTCAGTGTATTCCTTCCTCTTCAAACAATACCTTCTAATTTCGTTCATTACTTAAAAAAGTCAGTGACTTAAGTGGTTTTTGCATGCAATACCAGAATACATGCGGATACCATATTACCATTTGCATTCAATACCCTATTAAAACATAAAAATGTTCCCGTATAAGTGATATCTTTATTAGTTTTGATTACAAATATATTTAATAGGACTGCTTTGTTCAAATTAAATACCACCTAATCTTGTTTCTCGCTAAAACAACATAAGTCAGAAACAGTTTTTCTGTTATTCTTCTTTTTATTATTCATAAATTATAAAAATTATTCGATATTTATAAACTTTGAAGTCCAAAATCTATAATCAGCCCAAAAAAATCCCATAAAAATTCGTTTACTTGAGAATAAATACAGTTTTTCTTCTTTTTTTCTGAAAAGTTCTAATTCTGTGAATTATGTGGTTTTTGAAATGACCGATTCAATTATAAATTAATGATTTTCGGATTTTTCCTTTTACATGTGCTATAACACCTTCCTTCGTGCCAAATTTCAAGGCTCTAGGTCAACCGGAAATACCCTATAGGTTAAGTAGGTTCCTTGTTCGATGAGTCTAATCGACCAGTTTTAAGCATAGAAAGAAAAAAATTATGTTGATTAATGTTTGCCTTCAATTCAAATTTTGTATTGGCTAATGAAACAAGCAATATAACCGGGATTTCAATGTTTTTGTCAGTAACTTTACCTGTCAAACTGGTTTTGCTGTATGTGTAATATGAAAGTAAGAAAAATGAATAGTTACTTTTGCATATTATACGCAAACTTAGAAATAAAATTTTAATTAGTAGATAAACTAGCTTTTAGAGAGTTTTGTGAACAACAATAAAATAAAAGTTTCCTTAACTTTTAACAACTTTTGTTTAATTATTTTCAGCAGTTTATTTCATCTTTCATGTAATTTACATACTTAAGATTGTGGTTGTTCTCAAATTCCCTGCTCAACAACGCGAAACTTTCTGACACATGTTTTGTCAAATTTTAAACGTAAAGGCCTGAAGATTGAAGCGATTTGGAATCGAATAGCGTTTTACATTTTTTGAAAAAAAAATCACTTATCGAGTTATAGGCGATTTGTGTCACGTGAAAAGGTCTTCTCCTTTCTTGTGCTGCCGCGTCGGAAAATTGGTTCAAAACGCCGACTTTGATAGTATTTTCTGAAAGATCTTCTGTATTTACCAAAGGATCGAAAACGTCTTTTGATTACATAGTTTTTGAATAAGAACACCAGCCAATGTCAGGCGTTTCCGAACAAAAATGAATTCAGGAATGTGTCAGAAAGTAGCTCTTTTGGATTTGAGAACAGTCAACATATTTTCGCCAATGTGCCAATATTTTATAAGGTACAGATTTTAATGCTTTCTGTTCAACAACAACAAAAAGCTAAAGCTTTTTAAATCTAAATTTTTCACTAGCTCCGAAAGGGAGAGTTCTGTTTGGAATAATGTATGTCAGCAGATATAGGGTGATGTATAGATGCAGATAACAAAACTGCCTGTCAGCTGGCTCATCAGCGAAAGGGTGGGGGAGGGGATCTATAGTAACAACACATAGCCAGGGCCGTATCCTGACGGGGGCAGGGGGGTCTGAGCCCCTCCTAGAAACTTCTTGAGCCCCCTCTAGACTTCATAATCTTTCAACACAAATCACATTATTTATTACATTTAAGAGTTTTAAAACTTTATAATCAAAAGATTATGACTTGCTTTGTACTTCTGTCTATATTTATATATCTTTAAAATAGAGGGGAGAAGACAAGCTGTGAATTAGCCCCATCAAAAAATTTCAAAGCCCCCTCTGACTTTACTGACTGGTTACGGCCCTGCACATAGCCCATTGCAAAGTGAAATGAATGGTAAACTGATTACGATTACGGATGTTATCACGACTACACAAGCATCATCCTTAATCGGGATTTCATTTATTTTACTTTGAAGCGGGTTGTTCCATGTTGTTATGGCAACACCCCACTGGTGCGCCAGCTAACTGCGAATTTCGTTATCCGTATCGCCTTATATATCATGTATATACACAAATCATCGACGCTAAAATTAGTTGAAAAAATGTGACGCTGAATACAAGACCACTAGCTTTTAACACTTTCCAACATAGTTGAAAAGTGTTTATGAATTCGATTTCTCTGTCTGTCTGTCTGTCCGTGCTCTAAATCGCGTAAATATATTCGTACTGGCATGCAACTGATATATGTTATTGAGGTTTACTATGGTATGTTCGGTATTGAAAATGAAGTGTCACTTATAGTTTTTTACAGGGACATTCAAAAGAATTCCGTTACATTACGGTCTATGGGGAAAAATCCTTTGCGGTTTATTTTAATGATGTTACACAATTTCAAACACATTGTAATTGATATATATCACTAAGGTGCATTACAAGAAGCTTACTATGTAATATTGTGTGCATAGCCCTTATAGTTACTTTACAGGGACAGTCAAAAGAATTTCGTTACATTTCGTCTATGGAGAAAAATCGTTTTCGGTTTATTTAAATAATGTTTCACTATTTTAAACGCATTGAAATTTATATATATCACTATAAGTCATGAACCGGCCGTGTGTAACGTAGGTCGCGATCCGCTACCCGCTGTACGAGATCCGAATCACGACCAATGACAAATTCGTTGGTCGCTACAACTAGGGTGCCTCTATATGAGGGTGGCGACATAAGGGATATAAAATTTGATTGGTTGATAGACGATCTATGCATTTTTAGCAAAAATTGTTGTGTCGGGCTTCTTTTTACTTATTTTTGAGCGGGCCAATGATTTTCATACGGGCTGTGTCGTGACCGGATCTGAAAAATTATGTCTGTGCAGATCTCTAGAATCAGTGTTGAATTCAGGAGGTGGCCCAGGGTGGGACATTCTCCCCGGAGCTTTGAAATCCCCCCCCCCCCCCGACAGATTTGAGATTTTATTATTTCAATGGTAAAAAAAGGGGAATCTCCCCCCCCCCCCCCCCCAGATTTCTATAATGTGTCCCCCCGGAGCCACAGAAATCCCTCCCGGAGAAAACTGTCTGAATTCAAAACTGTCTAGAATGCAGTCCAAGGTCCAAGCCCAGGTTGGCCGGATAAAAGAAGTCTGGTCGGCTCGGGTCTGCAGAAAAAAAAATTAGGCCCGGGCTTGGTCGGGAAAAAGTGAAGACCTGGCCCATGTCTGTGCAGACCTCTCCCACACAGCACGTAAGCTTAGAATAACATTGTTTCAAGGGGTTTTAAGGTTGAAACAAGGCTATAACAAGGTTTTGAAAAGGGTTTGTGCTATCTGGGCACTAGCTAGGGCTAACCCAGTGATCTGCTTCATCTACTAAAACGCATCGCACCATTTTGAGCGTCACTAGGGTATTTTATTAAAAAGCTTATTATTATTAATTCATATGTTTATTTAAGAAAAATAAATTATTCCAATTTCAAGATTCATATATTGTTCGTTAATACATTTATCTGTAAACCCAATAGTTTAAACGAAAAAAAAGTTATATATAAAAAAAATCAAGAAACAAAATGAAAAGAATACTATTATTAAAAAGTAAAACCATGAATACAATTTGTCTTTATCTAGATAATACAACCGGAGTTGAATCACTGCCATCAAGATCGAGAAACACTCTGTTTCGATGACAACGGTTGAACCCGGTCCTTCTTCTCCTACGTTCCAGTAAATGTAAAAGGTCAGAAATAAATGTTACCGGTATAAGAATTCCTTATATTTTGCCGTACGAAACAATCTAAAAATAAACTAGTGGTTACAGCATCTATAAGAATTCTTACCTCCATGATTTATCTGCTTGCCAGTGAAGAAGTGAAAACTTCACCGGTGGGTTTCCGTCGTGTTTCCTTTCGAGGGCTGTTTACAGCCAAAAAATTTGTGTCTGTCAAAAGGGGGTTTTAACTTTACCTAGTAAGTTAAACTTTGTATATGCGAAAAATCAGAACTTGTTCTATTTCTTACATAACCATGGAACAGTGAGGATTATAATTTTATCATTCTATTGCTTGATTTTATATCGAGTATCATTTGAATGTGTAGGCTTAGTGTTATGTAGTCGTAAAGTGTAGTAACTTTGTTTAAATGGGAGTAACATAGCGGGCGTGGCGAGGAAGTAATATATTTATTCATATTTAAATAATATTACCGATTTATAACATTTGATTTTACTCATCTAATCTTATTGTTTAAATAATTTATTCAACACAAAATATACCAGTTTACTTCTATTTCTTTCGTGTTATCAACCAGAATAACATTTTATGATAAAAAGTTTTGAAAATATATTTTTAAAGGTACTACTTACAAAAAGTTATTGTGTGTTTGTTTATTAAAAATCTAAATTAAAAATTATGACCGAAATGGTCATATTGTGTTTAATTATTTTGTTTAATAATTTTCCTACTTTATGACTGAAATTTAAGCTGTATAATTTTTTTTTGTTTGTTTGTGTGTATGTTTATCTCCCAAAATTATAATAGAACTTGTTATTTAATGATTATATATAATGATGAATAAACAAAATAACGTTTTATTTCAACGATGTGTTTTTACTGTTAAATATATACTTGTAATAATACTTATTAATTTATTTAAAATACTTATTTTAAATTATTAAATATATCTCTTTTAGATGTTGATCCCAATTCTCTCTCTTATACTAGTATCAGGTGGGGTAAAATACTTATAAAAACAGCTTTTTAACATTTTCCAACATAGTCGAAAAGTGTTTATGAATTCAGTTTGTCTGTCATCTGTCCATGCTCTATTTCACGTAAATATACACGGATTGCCTTGAAATTGATATATGTTATTGGGGTTTACCATGGCATGTATGGTATTAAAAATGAAGTGTGCAGCTTTTATGATTTTTTACAGGGACACTCGAAAGAATTCCGTTACATTATGGTCTGTGTGGAAAAATCGTTTGTGGTGAATTTTAATTATGTTACACTATTTTAAACACATTCAGATTGATCCATATCTCTCAGGTGCACTAAAAAAAGCTTTCTCTAGAATATAATATGGTGTGCATACAATGTATCGTTAATTTACAGAGACACTCAAAATAATTCTGTTACATTACAGTTTAGGAGGGAAAATCATTTGCAGTATATTTTAACATTGTTTCACGTATTGAAATTGATTTATATCCCTGAGGTGAACTACAAGGTGCTTACTGTAAAATAGGATATGAATAGAATTACAGGGATACTCAAAATTGTTTTGTTACAGTATTGTTCATGAACAATAAATGTTGGTGCTCATTTTCAGTTGTGGTACGTGTTTTTAAGTAGAACTAATATTTTGTATATTAATTGGTGCATATAAATTCTGCAGATCATATACAGGGCTGCTCAAAAGATCTTGCATACATTTCCGTTTATTGACGAAAATTGCTGAAGGGGAATTTTCAGTTGTGCTATATATTTTCCTAACTGAAGGAAATTTTAGCATATGTGTAGTATACATACAAATCAATAGATCATATACAGGATGCAGGTCTATGAAAAAGAAATTGGATATTTAGAGTTTCCATTTAATGTTATTCAAAGGGTGCCGCACCCTGGCCTTTTTAGACATGGAAAAGGCACCCTTCCCTTTTCCTCAGTATCTTACTTTGTGCCCTTTATTTATTTTTTTCAAATTATTTTGCCTTTTTTTTTCCTGGAGTTTTTCTTAAACAAGAGTTCTGTTGCTTGGTGTGACTCACACATGCTAACTCTTAATCTGCTCTATCTATGCCAAAAACAAATATCCTCTGGAAGATTTAGGATTTTAAGATTATTAATGGTTTAAAGTGATGTCTCCCCCTCCCACCCCTCCCCTTTCAGAGCTGCTGTACTATAACTAACAAATAACCCAATGGGAACTGTAATCAAAGTATACTTTCATTCAACAAAATGTTCCTTTTTACTCAAAAAGTGTCCTTTCACCCAACAAAAATGTCCTTTTTAATAATCCTTGTCCATTTGTTAAAAAAAATGTGAACACTACGGATATTTTGTTTGACTATTGATTGGTAGTAATTGCTGAAATTGGATTTCAAATGTATTATGTTTTTTCAGTACTTCTCTATTATCCCGTCGAACACTTTTCATAACAAAAAACTATCAGCAAACTGTAACGCCAAATAAACGGGAAAACGTTGCCATTGGAATATCAAAATAAATAAATAAATAAAATATAAGAATTTAAGGACACAATTGTTATTTTAATTAATGAAATAACTAATAAATCAGTAAAACATAATGAAAAATACATGTAAATGTCGAATTAAAAACCACTTGATGACATAATAAACACGTATAATGCTTATGACATCAAGTAAATGGGGCTGCATTTTTGGCGTTTAATCTTACAGTTTGGCGATAGTTTTTTGTTATGAAAAGTGGTCAACGGGATAATAGAGAAGTACCCGGTTTTTCTAAATGGTTTAGTACTTAGTAAACTGTGAAGTTTTTTTACAGTATTCTGAATGTGTTGGAAAGTGTTTCATAATCTATGCTTGAAGCATGATTTTTCGTTCTTTTTCCTTATTTAAGTTTAGTTTGTAAAAAATATTTTTCTTTAATCTGTAAAAAAAATTACTATATAGAACATGCAAATGAACATTGCTCCTAGCATTTTAATGACAGTTTCAACAAAAGATTTTCAACTTATTACTGATAATGGTATTTTAAAACACATCATCTGTCAATTAACTATTTTATCCCATGCTCTGAGGTAAAACAAGTATACTTATTTAAAGCTTTCTATCTCTTATTAAGTAAATAATTGCACATGAATCTGATTAAAATGTACTTTAGAATGCTGAAAATATTAAACAAGACATTTAAGATGAGAAATAGTCTCCATTATGGTTCATTGGTGAATCAGAAAGGACATCTGCAATTTGTAATACATCAAACTATCTTTCTCAAGAAACATGAAAAAGGAATCTTCACTCCATTTTGCAGGTACTTTTATGGTAGTCAGGCATCAGTGGTGTATATATATATATATATATATGTACATATATGTGTGGTTATACTATACATATATAAATTATAAAAGCTGAAGTACCCGGCGTTGTTTGGGATTTTAAGAATGTTTGTTTAGAAAAATGAATTTTTAAATTAAACATGTTGTATAAAAACATAATAAAAGAAACCATTGAATGGATCTAATGAAAACCTAGTCTAAAAATATGTAAATTTATATACGTAACAAACTCATCAGAATTCATCTATAAAAAATCAGCTTGCTTTTATTTATCATTGGATCAATAAAACTAAAAAGGAAAAATGTCAAACTGTATTTGAACTGTACATGATGGAAAAACTGGAAAATAATTACTTCAAAGCTAATTTTTTTCAACAGCGGTATCTATCGATTTGTGCAATATAGCTTTTCCAGGTAACTCTTCTTGAATCTTCAAGTTGATGTTGTTTACACTATAATTTTTTAGTGCAGGAATCACACATTCACAAAGCCATTTATGGTCTGTAAAATGTCGGATATTTGGAAATACTTTCGCCTTGAGTTCAACAGACACAACTGTGTTACAGAATGCTTCTCTGGTTTTGAACAGACCAGTTACTGGATGAAGTGGTATTAATCCATTCCCCGTATTTAACAAATAGTCATAAAATTGACGATCCAATATGTTTCCATCCAGATGAACTCTCATATTTTTAGTTAGTTGCAAACATGACTCCAAAGATTTAAAGGCATGCATTAGTTTTGATATGTAGATTGCCCCCTAAGAAAATTTTATATACATCATTTAAAAGTAGACTTTATTTTCAATCATTTGGTACCACTAACTTTCTTCTACAATAATTTGTTGCAGAGTTAGTAGGGGGTGTTCACTTTTTTTCCCCAAGAGTGTACATTCATTTAAAATTATCAAAGAAATGAAATTTGATTCTTCATAAAATATTTTGCATAGTTTCAGGCAAATTTTTACTGACTTTTATGGATATAAGTAATGTAATGTATTGTGCTTATTCAATTCAGTTTTTTTTTGCAACCAAAAAAATAAAAAAAGCTTTGTTTGCTTGCAGTTAAGACATATTCTTTTAATTTATGCTGAACTAACTTTTCAATTTTGTATTTCAGTTTAGAAAATAGTTTTCCCGAATGAAATGACTGAAATTCATAATTTCGGAATTGATCCCATAACCTGTCATGCTTGGAATAGTGACAGGACACGTAAGTTATTACTATTTAACTGTTTTTTTTAATTTTCTGTTTTACTGTTATTTATGTAAGCTTAACTTTTAATTATAAAATGTTAATATCATTTAGGAAGTGTAATTGCATTATTACAGATGTTATTGACCTAGCAGATAGCTTAAAATTGACTCTTAAGATTTAAGGGTACTTTTCCGTTGTACCAACACCATGCCAAAATGTATGCTAATGAGCCATTTATTTCAACCCTGACCGTGCAAATATTTGCACTTCAAACCATGCCAAACATTGTGACTCGCTTTTTATTGAAGAGGCACCAAAATTACCAGAAAGTTAATGTTATATGTTATATGTGTACAGCCTCAATTAAGATTTAACACATTTGCAATTGACAAACACTTAAAAAAAATGCATTTTTGAATCTGTTTTCCTTTACTGAAATAGCAAATTAAAAGGTAAATCAGCTATTGGCAATCATTCATCTGCCAGGAAGTTTTTTTTGCAAATTTTTAAAATATCTAATCAGTATTCTTAGAAAAGACTAGATTACTTATTAGAAAGTTTTTAAAGGTTGTGCATTACCTTCACATTCTCTAACAGTGTTGTACTGTTCTTCAAAATGCATGAACTTTGATTGCAATTTTTAAATGTTTTTTCTTCTATAAACATTAATATACGTAACAGCTACATGCAATTTGCATTGTTATGGTGTTATATTTAAAAAAAAAAAAAAAATGCTGTATTTATATTATTAGAATTTAATTTAAAATTACTTTCAAACTAAATAAATCTTTTTTAGTGTTTTGAATTTCATGTACATTTTGTATTTGTTTGTCTCAATGTGTATTATTTATCTTTAATTCTTGACAATTTTGTCAAAAGTTGAAAAACTTTATAATATATAAAACATTTTTATCATTTTACATTTATTTAAATTAACTTATTTTGTGTCAGCTGATGTACAAGAAAATGTCTTTCCTTACAATGTATCTGTTAATTCTGTTTTTGTTCTTATGGTGATAAATTATTTTGCTTTTATGATTGACTTAAAAAAAAAGTTTTTCTTAAAACATTTGTACAAACATTAAGAGGTAAACATTTAAATACAGTCGAAGCTGCTCCAAAGATTTGCTTGTTATAATGTGCTTTTGTTATAACAAATTATTTCTTTTTACATTAAGAACTCCAATTATTCAGACTAACATGGTCACTTAATCTGAGTATGTAGAAGTCAAAATAATTAAGACAATCAAAAAAAGAGGCCTTTTATTACAGAAAGAACTGTCTTAAAGATCTCTTTTGTTTAATGAGAAAAAAGTTAGGTCTTATGTATTTATGTTATATTAAGCCTTCATAAGAATCACTTTTATAAACAGTAAAAAGAATAAAATCGTTGATTTTAAAAAGGAATTTCAAAGAAATTATATTTTTACAAATAAATATGTACAATTTATATTACAAAATTTTTATTTCGTGATTATAGATCTGGAGACAGGATTTCAGATAATTAGAGTTTTGTTGAATTATTTTAATGGTATATATATATATACATATTTTACTATGAATATTCTTATGAAGCTCCTCTGACGATTCCATAAGATATTCATAGTTTTCCATTTTGGATTTTATTAAGTTTAATTCCTGCAGTATCCTTTCCATTGCTTTTAATAATATCTCATCCTTCGTTTTTCACATGGGTTTTCATTTTTAAATAATATAGTATATATATATATATATATATATATATATATATATATATATATATATATATATATATATAGAAAAAATATTGATTTAATTTTCTTAAAGGGCAGTTTTATATACCTACCGTAAAATCACGTTAATCCGCCCCCTAAACACGATGGAAAATAAGTAAAATAATCAGGGAGGGGGGGAGGGCGCTTACATGATATTAAAATTGTAGTATATGGGGATATTTATGGGTGGTGGTGGGGAGGGGGAGATGCTAATGGCCGATCGTCGCAAAGTATGCATTATTTTAATAAAGTGACAAAATAAAAACATTTTGAAATAAAAAGTATACACAAAATAGAAAAACAGTATAACTTCACAATTAATGATGATTTTAGATTATAGAAAATTCTGGATTTCTGAAGCTTTGAAACTGGAAAGCATTTAGATAAATAATAACACTAATATCTGTCATTAATATGGTAACAAAAAAATAAAAGGTACTTAATAATTTAAAATAATTTAAAAACACTGAGAAATTGCAGTTGAAAATGTCCTGAAATACTTTCTAGAACTAATAACATTTTATGTGGTGTTGCCATCTGTTGTAAATTAGGGAGATTAAATAAGTTTTTTTTAATCATGATTTCGTATCTATAAATGCTAAATAAATAATACAAATCACAAAAATTGAGAACATACAGAACGAATTGGTAGTGTTGCCAGATTTTTAGAATGAAAAACATAGCTATCACAAAGATAGCACAAAATACGATACAAATTCGACTGTGGCGCCATCTTCTGATCAATCAATCGATAAATTTTTTTAGATTGGTTTTCAGTTAAATACGACTATAAATTCTTTGTTAAAGTAGATTCTTTTTTAATAAAATATTTCACACACAGCATCAAATACACATTTTTAAACTTATTTCATGAGAAACTTTAACTATCGATATCTTTACAGTACAAAGTCTCAAATCCGGACATCCGAAATTCGGAATTCTCCAAAATCCGGACATTTTAAAAACTAGCTTTTTTATATATATATATATATATATAATATATATATATATATATTTCGTTTTTTTTTTTTTTTTTTTTTTTTTTTTTAAATATTTATTTATATATGCCTTGGACTGAATCGTTTTTCCCGGTTCTGTTATATTTGTCTCCATATATTTCCCAATTTGATATCATTACGCTTTTATTCGATCATTCCTTACTCAACGCCCTCCCCTTCCCACCAATCTCCGAAAATTGCATCAATTTATTCAATAAATTGAAGCCGTGATATAGATGTCTGATAATCTTTATTGGCGACTTCCCAATATTCCATAGGAAGCGCCGCATTCATAGTTGTATTTAGCTGCAGGAAAACAGAAAAAAGTAATTAAAAGAAAAGAATGAAAAAAACGTTTTCCTTACCATAAAAAATAAATAAATATAAAAATATCTCCGTCGTTATTTGACGAATTATGTTCAAATTTACAGCAAGTTGCAATAGTAGCAAATTAGGCTGTTTTCTCAAATTTTATCAAAATATGATAATTTATTCCAAAATCGGAGCACCACACAAAAAAGGCCACTAGAGTAACTGAAAAGAAAAAGAAAGGATTGAGTTATCTGGCTGTTTGTTTTGTTTATTTTAGTCCGTAACTTCGTGGATAGTTATTGGAACGAGATCGTTAGCTTTCAGTAGATACTATGTTTCGTTATGCAGAAAGAAACCATGCACAGATTTTTTTTATTATTATTAGGCTAGGCTTGTTAAGCGGATTAGGAATGATGACATGTGAGTCAAAGCTTCTGTTTTCTTCTATTTTTGCACGAAAAAAATAAAGGAAAAATATTTTTAAAGGGAAAAAAATAGACGACGTAAAGAAGATAACATGGAAAAGGGGCAGGACACATTTTTCACGTCTAAAAACAGCAGGGCGCATCGGCACTTAAAACAAAAAGGGCAGTGCGCAGCACCCTTTGAGAACATCAAATGGGAACAATAGGGAGCATAAAAACAAATAACGTTTTTTTAAAACCTTTTAAAAAATATATTTTATTGGAATATCTTATTAGTGTGTATCTTTATACAGCATTGCAAATGCCTTCCTGATGTAAATAAATCGGTGTGTGTGGGGGGGGGGTGATTAATTTTTAATGATTTATAATTGATAAAGCAGCGTAAAATAACGGACATATTCAATTACATAACAGAAAAATTACGTTTTATAAGTAAAATTTCCTGAAATTGTGATAATTAAAAAAGAAAAATATATACTCCTATTGAAATATTTGCTTTATTATTACCTTATTTCAGTAAAATAAACGGGGGTGGGGTGTAGATTATTTATTATTTTTTTACCTTTTTAAAAAATATATTCATTTTTTTAAATATTTAATTTGCTTCAGTATAATATTTTTCAGTATTGAAATCCGTTCGTCATAAATAACGAGGGGGGGGGGGGGAAACTGCAAATGATCCAAAATTCGGAAAAATCCGGAATCGCTGAAGTCCGGAGGATTCCGGATTTTGGACTTTGTACTGTATTACCTTCATATCGCCATGGAGATAAATTTACAGCAAAATTAATGTTTGGTTATATTGCTTTTTCAGATTGACAATAGTTGAAGTTGTGTATGTTACTTTTGTGTTTGTACACGTGTGCGATATATCAAAGAATCGTCATGCCTTTCTGATTGTCAGAAGAAAAAAAAACACTCGTGAGATAAAATTTTTGGTGTTGATCTTGACGTGCGCAGTGAAATTTCTTTTGGGCGCTTTCTCGAGATTTTTTTGAATTTTCCAATTTGTTTACAAAGTGGGAGGGGGACGCTTAATCAGGAAGGGCGGATTAACAGGATTTTACGATATATAGGTTTGAAGAATGAAGTTAACAAGCTGCGCTTTCTTTTCTTAACAGCATTGCCTAATATTGTGCACTCTATTTTGACAACATACATCTTAATGAATGAAATTAACAAGTTTTCATTTCATGTGCATGTAAAACATAATTTTTTGTAAATACTCAAGTGCATCAGATTACATGTTAAAAGTTTCTTGTCAGCTTCTATGAATTATTCTTCCTTACTGACACTGCCATTGCACTACTCATCTTCTGCACTTTTTTTGATGATATTCAGTTTATTTTATTGAATTCCATTTGCTACTATGTCTTCATTAACGTATTGATCAAAATTAAAGTTGAAAGTCATATTTAAGAATGAAATTGGTTCATCTGTATCTTCCAATTCAGGCAAAGAAACAGTTTCATTATGATTTGAAAGTGATAGAAAAATTCCCAAAACGGAAAAAATATTAACACTATTTTTATTTTAAACATCACACCAAGCTTTATTTATCCTATAAATTGCTTTCAGCATGTTTTTTTTTTGTTTCTTTCTTGTCTTCTGAATTCACGATTATTTTTTTCACAAGTACCTTCCAGTTTTTAGCTTTAAGCGAATGAATAATTCCTTGGTCTAATGGTTGTATTTTGGATGTAATGTTAGGTGGAGGGGGGGAAAAAAAGTAATTTTATATATTTAAGACTAACAGAACTTGCATGAGAACTAAAATAAGTAGAACATTTCTTTTGGCTTTTTGCATCTTTTTGTCAAAATCTAAAATCCATTTTTCAAAAAGACATTTTGTCATCCAAGCATTAGAATTATGCCTGTACATTACTGGCAAAGTTTTCATTATATTTTTTGGGATACACTGGATTCTTTGCTTTTCTAATAACAAAAGGTTTTCTTTTTCCAGAGCCATTGAGATTACAGCATATTTCTAATGAAAGTCGATCTTTGCTCCTTTTCCTACTGTGACAAATTTCGTTTTTTTTTTAAGTTTGTTTTATCAGGCATCAAACGGAAAAACAATCCTTCATTCATGTTAGTAAATATATCTTTTTGATCGTAATTCTCGAACTTTGAGTTTTCGTTCTTCCATTCCTCAATTGTTTCTTCTGAAAGAGAGGTTGCTTTTCCACATAATTTCATATCTTTTTTTTAATTAACTCAAATAACCACCACTTACATGAAAGTCTTTATATCCAAGTTTTTCCGTAAACTCATATGCTTTTTCTTGCAAAATACTTGCACTAATAAGGGATGTTTTTAGATCTTGCATCTTTAAACCATGAAAACAATACTTTTCCACTTCTGTATATTTCACTGTGTGTATATGTTTAAACAATGAGGCAACTGCACCCTTTTCAAATATCTATATATGAAACGAAGCGTGTTGCTCCGTCGGTGGGTCCTTGATCGCCGGGCCGGTGGCTGCGCGGACTGATGGCGGCTCCGTATTTACGTCAAAGCGCTCATTCTGATTCCCTTGCATGCTCTTGTAGTCCTGGGCCGTGAGCGGGATTCGGTTAAATTCCGAGTGAATGTATGTCTGTTTAAAGGAAGACACCGTCTATTACGGAACCTGGTTTATTTCTTTTTCTTACATGCATCCTTTTAAACCAGGCCCATATTGGCGTGAGAGCTGCTTTTTAAGTCTGTCTGGACATCGAAGGTTCGTCCATCGCGAGGCAATTCCGAGAGAGC
The DNA here is from genome assembly GCA_963931845.1 of Maratus michaelseni. Classification (NCBI taxonomy): domain Eukaryota; kingdom Metazoa; phylum Arthropoda; class Arachnida; order Araneae; family Salticidae; genus Maratus; species Maratus michaelseni. The sequence goes on along the minus strand of OZ007592.1, from coordinate 200,139,622 downwards.
AGATTAGCGTGGATTTGTTTAGATGAGGGAAATCGTAAAAAGTTCGCTCCTGATAGCCGTGTAATGGTATAAATATGAGGTTTTTGCATTATTTCTGCTAGAGGTCGTCTAAGTCAAAAGAGGCGTATTTTTAATTTTAATTGGCCGCGAGCTGAGTGATTGATTGTGCGGAATAAAGGCGTTGGCTCCATCGGCCGATCGGATGCCGCAAGACCTTAAAATTGCGTTAGCGTCAGCACAAATATTCTTATGAAGAGTCAGAAAACGATCTTTGAAAGTTATAAGATGCGATGCAGGAAAACTAATTTAACAGGGGCGACGGCATTTTCAATCAATTGAAACGCAATTATTAAAGCATTTAAAAGTTTTGATTTAAATTTCTATTTTTTAAAACGGTAATTTAAAATTTTAAAAGGGGCAAAAAGGGATTTTGCATTTTAAAAAGGGGTTTAGCTTTTATCCTTTCATATCCCCCCCCACTAAAACAAGAGCCACAGGGCTCGCCTGCAAGACCTGTGGGTCTTATCTCGTGAATTTAACCCATGTTTTTTAGATTCTTATTTTCTCCAGCTCTCAAGTAATTTCTCCAGCTCTTCAGTATTTACTTCAGCTCTCAAGTCAATTGGACCTATTTTTACATTTATATATCAAATTTACATAAAAATATTGGTTACACTAAAATATTGGAATTCTTTCAATGGTGCTGCAGCAAAACAATAATGTGTCTCGAGACGACATATCTTGATTATAACAGTTGTCATAACATAACTGTGTTTGTAGTGTTTCCCTTTCTTTCCAGTTTTTGTTTTAAAGTTTTTGATATAGTTTGTTGGGAAACATCCTTTTGTGTATAATTGCAAATTGCAACCATAAACTATATAATATATTAAAATATTCACAGGTAAACATACTGAAAACTATACAACATATGCAAATGTAAAAAATATTCAATAATAGACAATGTTCAAATGTAAAAAAAAATATTCACAAATACAAAATATTAAAATGTAAAATATATTCACAAATACAAATTATTCAAAAATATAAAATATTCAATAATACAAAATATGCACTAATACTATCAACAAAATATATTGTATCTCAAATGCAATTTGAAAAGCTTGCATTTCTAGAAATATTGAATTTTCACACTGAGATAAAATAACAGTAAAATATCCTAAAATACTAATAACAAAAACAAATTATATTTCTTCGTATACCTTTCCGTTTTGTTCGGGACTTAGCTACTCCTATGATGCAGCCTTAGGTTTATATCCATGAAAAAACAACACTAAGTTGTTTAAAAAAAAAAAGAAAACTACAGCTAATAAAAACTAAATATACACTTGCTATAATTTTCACCATGCGCAGGGTCAGTGCGATATGGGTTTTAATACTCTGAGGGGAATATCACCCAAAAATGTGCCACTCGCACGACAGAAAAAGAAAAGTGGGTAATCGATATTCACCTGCAGAGGGGAAGCGAAGCAGTTTTGCCAGATTCTCCGTTCAACCTGGAAAGAGAATCTGGGAAAACAGTCCGGCTAAAGATGGGTGGCCACGGAGCGGAGGACCCCTTCATGTGTCATCAATTCGTCATTATAATATTTTTAAAAAAAATAATAAAAATTCTAACAGTACTTTTAAACTGTCACCATCATTCTACACTGCTGGGGAGATAGGTTACACGCCCAGCTGGGTCCTCATCCACATGCTACGAGTAAGGGGGACGATAGGAAAGCAAAAATTAAAAAAAAATTGACAGCTGAAAGAGATAGATGGGGTTTATTCATGGCTGAGTTTAAGATTTTGAGGAGGGTGGTAGTATCTTAACTTGGAGGAATGGACAATTTCGGAATTTCTCTTAAAATGTGGGCTGGGTTTATCAATTTCAAAGGATACATCAGAAAGTTGTTTTAAAATGGTGTATGGGCCAGAATATGGTGCCGTCAATTTACGGGTATTCGGATAGTGAAATTCTTCATACATCACAATGTCACCAACTTTAAACTTTACAGGAAGGAAACGAGCATCATAACGGACTTTATTCTTTTTATGGTAAGCAATTGTTCTCTCTTTAGCCAATTTTCTAGCTTCTTCCACAGGGGGATAGTAACTATTATTTGGTAAAGGGGGATCATATGGTAAATTTCCTAAAAATAAATAGCTAGGGGTGAATTGGGTTACAGAATGAGGGGTGTTATTATATTCATATAAGACTTCATCTAAAAGCTTAGTCCAGGGTATTTTCTTGGATGTGGAATTGACTTTACATTTTAATCTAGTGACAATAGTCTGATTTAGTCGTTCAATTTTCCCATTCGTTTCCGGGTGATGGCTGCTCGTCAATCTGTGTTTTATATTGTAATTACGAAGAAATCTCCTAAACCTGGAAGCTGTAAATGCTCCATTTCTGTCGGTTAACAATCTATCTGGTACTTGTATCTGAAATAATTGTTTCAAAATGTTTGTATAAGTTTCGGTAGTTACACTTTTTGAAGGAAAACCCCACACATAGCGAGTTGCATGGTCAACGACTAAATGCAAATATTTTTTTGTAGAATTGTAATAATTAAATCCGCCAACAGAGTCTACTGCCAAACATTCAAAAGGTATCTCTGTTGGGGGCATTAATTGCAATAAGCCAAATCTTTTTTGTCTACATTTTTTGTTTATCTGACAAGTGTGGCAGTGTTTTACAAAATTTTCAATGTCCTGATTAAAGTTAGGCCAATAATATTGCGGAGAGATTAAATTTATCATTTTATAAATTCCAGGGTGGCCAAATTGTGTGTGGGTTTTTTCTAATAGGGGTAAACGTAAAGACATGGGGACCACAATCTTATACAAACCTTTCTTTTTAATAACAACAACATCATTTATCTCAGTGTACTTTTTACCATCAATTGTTACATTTTCTTTCTTCTGATTGTCTCTTACTTCATTCAAGTCAAGGAGATGTATAATATGGGGTAAATTTTCTGAAACAGGTTGTCTAGATAGCATATCAGCTTCAACATTAGTGGAGCCTTTCTGGTATTTAATTTCATAGTCAAACATACTAAGTTTTAGGGACCAGCGGAAAAGACGTCCTCTTAAATTTTTAACACTTTTGAGCCAGGTAAGTGCCGCATGATCTGTATGTATGACAAATTTTTGACCGTGTAAATAATGATAAAATTTATCTAAAGCATCCACAATCGCCAAACATTCTAACTCCGTAATTGCATAATTTTTTTCATAATCGCGAAGATTTCTAGAGTGATATGCTATAGGATGTAATGTTCCTTTTTCATCAACTTGTTTCACTACACATCCCACTCCATGACTTGATGCGTCTACAAACAAATGACAAGGTGTTTTGGGATCAAACAACTTTAAGATTGGTTTTTCAATTAAAGCATTTTTTAATTTTTCAAAAGAATTTTGACAATTTTGGTCCCACACATAAGGGACATTTTTCTTCTACAAATTGTTGAGAGGGTATCGAATGTTAGCATACTTTGGAATAAATTTGTGATAAACATTTATAGATCCCAAAAAACGTTGTAATTCTTTTACATTCGTTGGTGGTGTTAATTTCTTAATCGTCTCTATATTAGGGTTGTCAGGTGTGATACAACCGTTCGAAACTTCATATCCTAGAAAGTTAATTTTGGATTTCACAAAATTACACTTTGACAATTTGAGTTTAAGGTTTTCTTGAACACAGATATTAAATAATGTCTCTAAATGACATAAATGTTCCTCTTCATTTTGGGAGAATACAATAACATCATCAAAGTAACTACAGGCAAAGTCAATTTTGTATTTATTAAGAATTCTACGGAGGGTACGGTTAAACCAAGCAGGTGAGTTTTTCCATCCAAACGGTAAACGATTCCACTCATATAATCCAAAGGTGGTGGCAAATGCCAGCTTCTCAGTGTCTCGAGGGTGGATAGGAATGTGCCAATATCCACTAGCTAAATCAAGAGTGGAAAAAATTTTAGCATGCGCCAATGTATCTAACAGGGTGTCGATTCGAGGTAAGGGTTCTGCATCTGTTTTTGTAATGGCATTTAATTTTCGGAAGTCAATACATAACCGGGTTTTCTTCCCTTCTTCACGTTTATACACCAAAGTTACGGGTGATGAATAAGGGGAATAGCTTTCTTTAATGATACCGGCTTGCAATAAATTTTGAATTTGTTCTTTAATTTCCTCTTCTTCCTTAGGGGAAGTGCGATATGCTCTTAAAGAAACGGGGAGATCTGATGTTAACTGTATTCTCTGGGGTTCCATGTTTACACAGCCTATATCATATTTATCTTTGGCGAAAATACAGACATATTTGGCTAGAAGAGCAGGTAATTGTTCTCTGACAGACTGAACATTTTGCACATGGTCAGTGGTCTCGAACAACTCCGGCTCAAAATTTTCTTCGAATATCTCTGCATTTTCAATTGCTGGCTGGTTAGTATATACTTCTGATAAATGTAAAGTATGGTGAGACGCATTTGTTGGAATATGGTCCATGAGAGGTACTTTCTTATTATCTTGAGTTATTTGCATTTTAACACAGTCAATATTTAATCTAAACAGTTTGCAATGGGGTAGCCCAATCAAAGCATAAGGTAACTGATTGTTAATTATAAAAAGTTCAATTCTCTTAGAGATACGTCCTAATTGCAAACTAACAAGGCATTTTTCTTTCAAAGCAAGAACACCTTGTGTTTGGGTGACTGGTATACTCTGCTGAACTTTACATATTTTTAGGTTAAGTTTATGGGCTAAATGACAAGGAATAACACTAATCGAACTCCCAGTATCGATCAAACAAGGTAGTGAGTCTTCATTTTTTACATAAGTAACTTTATGACAATCTCTATTTGATTTTTTATAGCTAGCTTTTTCTTTTTGTATATGTCCGGACATAAGAAATCGTCATTGATTACTAGATGTATTTTGGGATGACTCATTAGCGCTATGATCTTGGTTGGGGTTCAGCAAAGTCATATTGTGACTAGGGGTTGGTACTGCTAACACTTGTTGTCGAAAAGGGCAGTTTCCCACCCAATGATACGCATTTGGTATTCCGATATTAAGACAAACTTTGCATGGATAGGGCGGCAAAGTGGTCTGGTGGTGTACATTAGGTCGTGGTGGAACATTTGAAGTCGGTCTAAACGTATTTTGGGGATTTCTGGCTTGATTTGATGGAAAAGGTCGAATGGGGTGTGTTTGATAGGGAACTCTGTAGTTCCACTGCCTGTTAAAATTCTGTCCATTCTCATATGGAGGTCGGTTTGGTCGCCATTGGCGATACTGATTGGGGTTTTGGGGGCTTGCTTCAAATTTGCTCTCATTTCCCTTTCTGTCCAGTTGCAGTTTGTTAATTCTGAAAACTAATTCACGCCATGCATGTGTAGTTGAGGGGTTGCCTGCAATAACTAATTTCTGCATTTCTAATGGCAAGCCCTCCGTTAACCCTTCCAGGATAAGTTTCTGCTCTAAACCTAAGGTTCGGCCTACTTTAGTCTTTTTTTGATAATATTCGTTCAAGTCCTCTCCAACTTTATATCTAATACGTGAAAAATCAGTGAGAGAAAGGGTATCTGGAATTTCGTAGTGTTCATTAAACAAAGTGACAAATTCGGACCAATGAAGTACATTTAGACAATTATTAATGTACAACGTAAGTGCACTGTCCTTTAAATACTTCTGTATGTGCCTAATTTTCCAGCACTCGTTTTTTCCCTGTCCTATACAGACACTCTCGAAATAGGCTAACCATGGTATCCAAGACATTCCATCTTGCGGAGAAAATGCAACTATATCGGGGTCTACTGACGTTTTTGGGTTGGCGGATACTGAAGTGTGACCAGACCCAGCTTGAGCTGACAGGGTCTGTCCAGCTAACATTGTTACACCAGATGTCTCTGGTGCACCTCCAGATTCCTGACTAGACTTCTGATTATTTTTCTCTTCAGGATTATTAACGGGATTATCATCTTTGCTCGAAATCTGATTTTTTTCTTTTTCGGGGTCACCTGATTTGTCTGTTAAATCCTCTACTTCTTTGGGAGGGGTTGGGCTACTCATGATGGATATAAATACAAAATATCACCGAATTACACAGAAATATAATACACAATTAAAGCACATAAGAATAAAAATGAAAAAATCTTTCAAACTATTTAAAATTTGTAACACTATATCTGTAAAAATCTGTTAAAATCATCTTTTTAAAATTAAAATCCACCTTAATAATTTTTTTTTTTTTTTTTTCAATAACTTGAATTCAATAATAAAAAATTTAAATAACCTCACTAACTATAAAGTACGTTGCATATAAATCATCTTTAAAAAGTTTAACACTTAATAATAAAAATATTATAACAATAATAAAATTTTCACTTCTGCTAAAATATTTTCAAACTGTCTAGAAAAATGATTTTAATATGAGGTTTAGTTAATGTTATTTTTCATTAAAATCGTAATTATCAGTTCAACACAACTAAAGAATTTTCATAAAAATCACCATTCTTACTCTTTCATCTCTTTAAAATTACGTTAAACACAATACATAAACAATTATATATTTGAACTTAAATAGCTGACTTAAAAATAATTAAAGTTTTCACACAAGTAATAGCATACTAAAATAATCCTCTTTAATTTATTTTTGGCATGCATAAAAAAATAAATAAAAAGTTTGAGAACCACTGCCTCTCACTAAAAAGATCTTAAAAAATTTTTTTTTTTTTTTTTTTTTTTTTTCTTCTGTACGTTAATATCAAAAGTACATACCTTTATACGCCTTTGCTTTAAATAAATCCATGAAAAAATTTACCTCTTACTTTTTTTTTTTTTTTTTTTTTTACCGCGACGCGAAACAATAATAAATTTATTTCACTGAAATATTTATCTCTATATCTTCTTGCACTGCCCACAAAAATACTTTTTCCCGTAGTCACGTGGTTTTTGTTTTTGCTGAGGGCAGTTCTGATTTATTTTTCTAAATAGTCCAGAAACCAGAAACCGAAACATCTGAGTCACGAGTTCATTTCTTTACCGGCGCGCTCTTGAAAATTGAAAACAGCTGTGTAGTTGACCTACTTTTCATCCGATAAAACACTTCGATTCTTGCCGGCAGAATGAAATACTGCACAAGATTGAGAATGAAGAGAACAGTTAATGATTCACTTTCCTTTTGACGAAGGGAGATTAAGTACTTTTGAGTTCTTGGGATAAATTCCGTAAGTCTTTCACCGTATGCTGTAAGAATTTTTCACGGAGGTATTCGCTGTGATTGACGGGCGTAGATTACGTAACTGTTTAGTTTTTGGGATTTTCCCGTTGAGATGAACTGTCCTACTCGACTTCTGAAACGAAGCGTGTTGCTCCGTCGGTGGGTCCTTGATCGCCGGGCCGGTGGCTGCGCGGACTGATGGCGGCTCCGTATTTACGTCAAAGCGCTCATTCTGATTCCCTTGCATGCTCTTGTAGTCCTGGGCCGTGAGCGGGATTCGGTTAAATTCCGAGTGAATGTATGTCTGTTTAAAGGAAGACACCGTCTATTACGGAACCTGGTTTATTTCTTTTTCTTACATGCATCCTTTTAAACCAGGCCCATATTGGCGTGAGAGCTGCTTTTTAAGTCTGTCTGGACATCGAAGGTTCGTCCATCGCAAGGCAATTCCGAGAGAGCAGATTAGCGTGGATTTGTTTAGATGAGGGAAATCGTAAAAAGTTCGCTCCTGATAGCCGTGTAATGGTATAAATATGAGGTTTTTGCATTATTTCTGCTAGAGGTCGTCTAAGTCAAAAGAGGCGTATTTTTAATTTTAATTGGCCGCGAGCTGAGTGATTGATTGTGCGGAATAAAGGCGTTGGCTCCATCGGCCGATCGGATGCCGCAAGACCTTAAAATTGCGTTAGCGTCAGCACAAATATTCTTATGAAGAGTCAGAAAACGATCTTTGAAAGTTATAAGATGCGATGCAGGAAAACTAATTTAACAGGGGCGACGGCATTTTCAATCAATTGAAACGCAATTATTAAGCATTTAAAAGTTTTGATTTAAATTTCTATTTTTTAAAACGGTAATTTAAAATTTTAAAAGGGGCAAAAAGGGATTTTGCATTTTAAAAGGGGGTTTAGCTTTTATCCTTTCATATATATATTTGTCTTACGTGGTGCGGAAATAGGGCTGAATTTCTACCTTATCGTTGGCAACAATCGTAGTTTCCAGAGCTCAGACCAATGAACAGACAAGATTATGTTAGTCCCGCCTCCAATATGGCAGAAAGTGTCAGAGCAGTGAAACTGAAGCTAGCAATTATTAAAAATAAAATCATATGAACGTAATCCAAAGCGTCTGAGATGATTCCTCATTTTAATTATGAGAAATAGTGTTAATTTCAAATGAATTAATTTTTTTCAAATGAATTAATTTTTTTCAAATGAATTCATTTTTTTCAAATGAATTCATTTAGAATTTATTTACGAATTTCACTCACACAAAAAATCTGAGATAATAAAATATAAACTTTCTAGAATGCCCTGCTGCCATCTGTTGCCGTTTTATTGAAGTAAAAATAATTTCTTTTGCAGAAATCTATAATCAATTAGAATAATAAAATGTTGAACGAAATTTAAACAATCATTGATGATAAACTATCTTCCTACCACATAGTGTTTTTTTTTTTTTTTTTTTTTTAAATGAATTTAAGCCGTGCTGTACAATATTATAGGTGCTAATTATGTTTCCAAGATCCTCTTTTCATAGTATTTAAATTATTTATATGTCCATTAGTAGCATCAACTAAATGCATTTTTAATTGTGTTTTCAACGGAGTTTTCAATTACTTTTTTACATTAAAAAAAATTGTCAATTTCATATGTTCAAATGATTTATTGTAGTACTTATTCCGGCTAGAATTACTAGAAAAATAAAATGAGGCGAGCGAGCAAAGCGAGTTGTGACCGCGTAGCGGTCTCAATGTGAATTGCCTTGCAATTCACCGGGGGTTGCCGAGCGTTAGCGAGTAGGGGGCTGAGCCCCCTAGTTTTAAGAAATATCTCTTGATCTTTCAATATTGTTCTGAGTGTGCTACTTGGAATTCCAACTGTTTTTGCTACATCGCTTTTTTTAACATTATCGATGCATTTTATAATTTTGACTTTCTCTTCTAAACTCAAACATTTATTTTTGCCAGACATAGCCAGCATACAAAGAGTTTTAAAAATTAACACACAATAAATTTACAGGAAAAGCAATTAATTGTCAGTGAAATCAGTCATTGAAATCAGTCATTGAATAAAATAAAATGTAATCTAGTTCAACTAAGCTGTTGTCGTCCCTCTGTCGTAAAACATTGCCCCTCTCACAAATCTCTCTTGGAAGTATTGAAAATATGCGATTGGCCATAAAAAAAAAAGATTGGAGATTACATCATGGAAAAAATAGCTGGTATAAAATTCTATTTCCTGTACTTTTTTTTTTAATAAAAAAGTGAGAAAATTTACAGGAAAAGCAATTAATTATGAATGAAATCAGTCATCGAATAAAATAAAATGTAATCAGTTCAGCTAAGCTGTCGCCCCTCTGTCTTAAAACATTGTCAGTCTCCCAAATCCTTGAAAATATGTGATTAGCCATAAAGAAAATGATTGAAGATTACATCATGGAAAAAATAGCTAGTATAAAATTCTAATTCCTGTGCATTTTTTTTTTTAAAGTAAGAAATTTGCTAATATAAATGCTGGACGAGTACACCATGAAATATTACAACATTAAAGACGTGAGTATAAAACATCACAAATTTTACTGAATGGTGTATACAAATTTAAAATTTTATACATGTAAGGAATTTATCCGGGGACGACTTGGGAGAAATAAGTTGGTGACACATAAATAAGTTTGACTCAGGACCTCTCTTGCGGATCTAACTCGTTTATTGAAGCATTTCTTCGTACAGACATCTTCGCGCGTTCTGTCGGAGGTCCCGCGAACCATTTACGTTAAATTTTGAGAACTACATGGCCGAGAGTTTGGCTGACCGCTCAAATGTGCCAAAATCCGTCTTCTTCGTCCTTGCATGGGGTTTTAAATCAGAATTTAGGATATTTTCCAGCAGAGGGAGAAAGAGTCAAATTGGGAGGATCATTTATTTTAATTGGTCGATTAGCTTTTGACTGATGTCTGGGGTCTTATGCCGACACCAAGGCTTGGCCGAGCCTGGGAGCCGCACCCAACAGACAGCTGCAAGAAATGCAAACTCATCACTTTTAAAACTTAAAGAGATGTCGAAATTGATAGATGAAAGTAATATTTGTGAGGCTGAGAAACAAAGATCACAGGGGCAGATTAGATTTAAGCATTAGATTTATAAGTTAGAAAAAATGTTTTGGAATTTTAAATTTTAATTTTGCATTTTAAAAAGGGTTTATTTTTATCCTTTATAAGTTAGAAAAAATGTTTTGGAATTTTAAATTTTAATTTTGCATTTTAAAAAGGGTTTATTTTTATCCTTTCATACATACATTAAAAATATTGACGTTTCAACCACTTTCTATGTGAGTATAAAACATCACAAATTTTACTGAATGGTGTATACAAATTTAAAATTTTATACGTACATTAAAAATATTGACATTTCAACCACTTTCTATGGTCATCATCAGGAAAATTTTTTTGTTATATTGCTTCCAAAGTTTCAAATGCGAAAAACAATCCGTCCGTTGCCACATTATTAATCCATTACATAATTAATTTATTAATTATTAAGAAGGTAATTAATAATACAGTCCATTGAAATTATGATTAGGAGTAATGAAGTTTGTAATGATAGCATTTCATTTAATATCCCTAAACTTTGGTTGAGCTGTTGAGCATCTTGAAATAGTCAATTACGCTTTTATTTATTTTAAAATTCTTCATCGATAATACTTTTACAACTGTTAGATTCTTGTCTGTTAGGAGGTGCTTCTGCATGGTTTCTACTTGTGGTTGGTTGAGTGTTATCCTAGTTATTTTTTTAATTAGTGGACGGCAATAATAATGTGGCAACGGACGGATTGTTTTTCGCATTTGAAACTTTGGAAGCAATATGACAATTTTTTCCTGATGATGACCATAGAAAGTGGTCGAAACATCATTATTTTTAATGTATGTATAAAATTTTAAATTTGTATACACCATTCAGTAAAATTTGTGATGTTTTATACTCACGTCTTTAATGTTATAAGAAATTTGCTTTATCTGTTTTTTTTCCTTTCTTTTCATGCTCAAATTTTTTTTATTATATCGTGCTTTTCGATAAATATTTCATTATTGTTTCTAATTCAGTATTCTTTAACATACAGACCAACTAAATGGTTATAAGCATTTAGTTATATCTCAATTCGTTATAAAGTGCTTCAACTATATATTATCAAATATTATGTATTCTGCATATTTAGTTAACAAGATAGTGTTAGATAATTATTAATCTATTTGGTAAAGAATGAGCCATTGATTCTGAATTAATAGTTTCTATTTTTGCTTTCAGAATTAGCTCTTTCTCCTAATAGTAATGAAGTTCATATATATGAAAGAGAAGATGATAGGTGGAATTGTAAAAATATTTTATCGCAGCATGACCTGCGTGTGACAAGTATAGATTGGGCACCAAATACCAATCGCATTGTGACTTGCTCAGCAGTAAGTGTCTAATAGTATTATTCGATATAATTTAATTGATTGGTTTATTTTGTATTTCATCTGAAAAATACTTATTTTTTTTCAATGCTTTTTTTTTTGCATTAATTGTAACTTTCATCTTTTACTAATGTTAGCATTATCTGATTTTTGTTTTTTGTAGAATTGGGTGATGTTATGTTAATAATTTTTTTGGAAATCTCATAGCACTTCAAAATATTACAAAAGTCACCTTCTTAATTAACCTCTTGCAGTAAAACAGACAACATTAAGTTTTCAAAGATTCAAAATTGAAAGTAATCAAAAATCAGTAGAGACAAACTTTCAACTATTTATTTTTATGCTAGATTAATGATATAAAATTGCGATGTTGAAATGCATTTTGTTGGACTTAATGTTAGTGTGTATGCTGTATGGCCAAAATTATTTCAAGGTAGGTATATTTGCAGTCACAATGTTAAATTATTACTTGTAGATAAATGACCACAAAGTGCTTAAGAATTTTATTGGATATAATGCAAGGTTGCTAACTGCTCCAAAATGTCTAGAGTCCTCTGTAAATGCATGGAAAATCTACAAGTCTACACATTGTATTAATTGCTCCGGAAAACTGCATGCATGAAAAATAGAAATTAATGAAAAATTTACTCTTGAAAAAAGTTTTCTGGGATTCTGATCTTTTTGTCATGTTATTTATTTATAAATAATAAATTTAAAAAAAAATCTATGATAAGTTTTTTTGTATATATTTTATATTACATATTCTTTACTTTAGGGCCACTTTTGGCCCGCAGAGACCCTAGATGCCAACATCTCCAGAAATTGCAAAATTGGCCAATTAGTCGCAGAAAAAATTGCAAATTTTGTCCATAGGTTGCAGAAAAACATCATGAAATTCATTAATCAGCACGTAAAAGTCATGAAATTCATTAATCAGCATGTAAAAGTCATGAAATTCGTCAATCAGGCATGTAAAAGTCATGAAATTTGTCGATCGGGCACATAAAAGTCATGAAATTTGTCGATTGGGCATGTTAAAAGTCATGAAATTTGTTGATCGGACACGTAAAAATTACGAATTTTGCCGAATGTGTGCAAAAAAATCACCAATTTCATCATTTTGTCACGAGAAAAAAAAAAAACTGCAAATTTCATTAATCTGCTGATGGAGACTATAGTTGCCAAAATCAGAAATTCTAGAGTTGCAAATTTCGTGATATGAAAAAATCGCAAATTTCATCAATCAAGGAAAAAAATCGTAATTTTGTCAATTACCGGGAGAAAAAAAAAAATGCGAATATCGTCAGTTGCACTTGGAGAAATATTGCAAATTTTTTCCATTGGTTGCAGGAAAATGCAAATTTCCTCGATCGGGTGCGAATTATGTCAATTTGCTGCGAGAAAAAAAATCTCAAATTTCGTCAATCATTGACAAAAAAAAAATCGCCAATTTCGCCAATTGCTTGAAGAAAGAATTTTGCTAATCATTAACGTAAAAAATCTTCAATTTTGTCAATTGCTCCTGTAAAAAAAATACCAGATGTCAGCAATCGCTCATGGGAAAATATTACAAATTTTGTCCATCGGTTGCAGAGAACACCACTAATTTTGTCAATTGGCCGCAGAAAAATCAAGAATTTGATCAATTTGTTAGGGGAAAATATTGTGAAATTTGTCAATTGACAATTCAAGTGCTCAAATATGCCATCTGGTGGAGAAAAGATATAACTTCTCGCTTCAGGAAAATCCCATGCAAGCACATTGAATTACATGTGTTTTTTAATTTGTTCAGAATGATTATTTTTTTGCACAATTGCACATTTTATGTAACATTTGTGTTCCATGTTCTATGAAAAAGGTCAAATTATCCGAATTTGAATATCTATCTAAAGCTTTCAAACACATTTACAATACAGAATGATTTCAATGGCACTTTAGCATTAGTTAAAGGAACAATTATCCTGTTCTGACTGCTGCGATCAGCACCTCTATAGGCCATTTTAAATCCCAATGGTCATTTGAAAAAACTACAAATTTTCTCAGTCAATCATCGAAGAATATTGCAAAATTCGTGAAGCAGTCATTTGCAAAAATTGCGAATTTCATGAAATCACATATTACATGCATTTTTGCCAAATCAGTTGCTGAAAAAAAAAAAAAAAAACTGATTTTTGTCGGTCGCGGGAGAGGAGAATAGCATAATCAGTCAATCATGCTTTGTTATTTAAAAACAAGTTTTTCTTTTTTGGAAATGAAGTTATACTTCATAAAAATTTGTATAATTATCAATAATATTCAGTTTTTAGGGTTTCGTTCATCTCGCGAAACCCTATTACTCCCGCTCTGTTGTCTGTCCGTCACAGAGCCATTCTCAGAAACTATGTAACTTACGGAGTTGAAACTTTGTGTGTATATAGCTGAATACTTGCTGTGAAGCTCAAATATTAAAATTTGAAAAAATCATTATTTTAATAAATAGAGATAAAAAACCAAAGTTCTAACAGCCTTTTCATATTAAATTTAAACATTTTTCATTATAGCAGTTGCCAACAATTAAAAATCCACAATAAAAATCTTTCTACAATAATTAATTTTCTATTGAAAGATTTCCGCGAGGAAAATGAAATAAAAAGTTTCACCAATTGAAAAAAAAAGATTATGACGTCATATTTGTAATAAAACGAAAATTTTCAAAGATTTCTCAATAATACAAGGAGTATGAGTATGTGTATGTACAGAAGGCAGATTAATATCACGTCATTAAAGAATTAAAAAGAAAATTAATCTGACGTCATATTGGAAGTTTAAAGGATTTTTCAAATGTTTGAGAATAATACAAAGTGAGTATCAATATGAGTAATAGAGAATAACAAATATATGAGTTTGAAGAACGTATTGAATCATGATAAAAACCCGATTATGTAAATATTCGCATATTTTAACATCAGGGGTCGATCCAGGCAAAATTTGGGGCCTATTTAGGGCCCCTTCATAAAAATCAATTTAATAAAATGGGCACAGCCCTTTCACAAAAATCAATTTAATAAAATGGGCCCCTTCACAAAATTCCTTTTACTAAAATATAGGCCCTTTCACAAAATTCTATTCTATAAAAATTTACTATGTATTATTTTGTGATGTTTTAAAATGTGTAATTTGTAAAAAAACAAGTTCACCAGAGAGGAAAACTTCAGCAAAAGGATTTTTAAAAAGTTTTTGTTTATAAATGTTTGGTTCAAATTTGATTAACTGAATTTCAACTTGCGTTACAAAATGTTATTTTTCACAAAAATATAATAAATTTCACAAAAATAACCTTTATTTTTCACAAAATGGGCCCCAAGAAAAAAAACCTGCATCGACCCCTGAACATTTTGGAGGTGTACAACATGTTTAATTTTGAAATTAATTTTTTTTAAATATCTCATTTAGTACACATGACAGAGTATTATAGCGGGCAACATGACTTTTTTTTGTTGCTAAATGAAATTTTTTTGGATTCATTAAAGAAAGGATATAAAGTGTTTTGAAAGGAATATTAAACAAAACCCTTTGTATGATCTTCGATCACACTTATCCACTTGTTTAGAAATTTTGCACACTTTTTTTCATCAATGAATTTCCATTTATCAAAAAGGAACAGTTAGTCTTCCAGTTAACTAATTAGTTCTAACCAGTTAATTGTAATGTGAGGGATATTTTAGTGCATATTTATACTGAGAACAACCATATTTATTATTAAAATTTGTTATTTTCTGTTTTTTAACTTGATATTCACATTTTATGGTTGAATATGTTAAAAAGTATAATTTAGAATAGTATATCCCCTCCCCAAAAATTCATTCATGAAACTTTTATGGTGCTGTTTTCATGTTTATCTTTGTTATACTTTTAATAGGGCTAACTTTACTCCTCAAAATAAAGTCAAGGAATATTAACACTCTTTGAAAAAACCTTAACTATATTGCTGTTATATATACAAATTAAACTATTGATATTGTCTTGCCAACTGAATTGGGTTATGCAGACTAAGAAGGTGGTTGAGTGTAAGGGTGCTAACCCCCCCCCCCCTTTTAAAATTAGGTCATCGATCCTCCCCCTCCTTTCCTGAAACAAAATTTTGTCCATGCTATGGATGAAAGCCCTCGACAATCCAGTCATTTTTGTATACACCAAAATCCAACGTTTAACACTCAATATTGAACTGTAGCACAATGAACAGGCGTATGTTTCGTGAGTAACTTGGACTCACATCCTCAGTGTCAGAAAATAAAAATTATATCTCCCCAAAGACATGAAATGGAATTTAAAAATCCAAATGACAAGCAACACACCGAAAGCTCATCACGCACGAGCAACCAATAAGATTAAGCCGGAGTTACTTTTGGCTTAATCTTAGTTGCTCGTGCGTGATGAGCTTTCGGTGTGTTGATGAAACACTGTTGCATCCATAATTTCATTTATATTAAAACAATGCCACAGAAAATTCCTTCGTTGTTATTCTATTTAAAAAAATTCCAGAGCTGATAAATAAAATTTTATTATTTCAACACTTTTTTCCAGACATGTTATTTCGTTTTAAAAAATATGATTCGTTGTAAATTTAACTGCTCAAAATATTTTTTTATTTTAGGATCGTAATGCATATGTCTGGTCCTATGTTGACGGCAAGTGGAAACCTACATTAGTAATTCTTCGTATTAACAGAGCTGCTACATGTGTAAGGTGGTCTCCTAAAGGTAAAATTTATTTCATTTAATAATAATATATAGCTAAAAGTAATATGAAAATTATATGTAAATGTATTTCTATAAAAGGTGTGCTTTTATTAGAGAAATTAGGCTTGCAATCAGCAAAAAGAGTTCATTAGACAGTTATCGGCTTTTGTTGAATTTTAGTTATAATGGTAATTTTCCATTGGTAATTTTCAATTGCCATCATTGATATTGTGATTGATTAAGCTTTAGTCATCATTAGATTCAATTATAGAAGACCAATATGTTTTTGTTTATGTATTTAATTATAATTACTCTAGCTAATTTATTTTCTTTTTGAAAGAATTTAACTTTTTATTTTGGATAATAAAATTTATGGATTGTATCACACCAGAGTTAGGTAGTATTGAAAATTCATTGAATTGAGGTTAAGGTATACTTACCTTTTGATATAAATTTAATTGGGAATGAACTTTATTATAAAAGTAGTTTTATTCATTGATGTAGAATGCAAATGTTCATTAATTGTATTTACTATTGTGAGTATATGAAATATTGGACTTTTGATATTTTTTCAAGTGTAACAAGTGTCTTTACTAGAGTTAAATTTTAATACTGGGACTTTGCAATCTAAAACATTTTGAATCATTTCATCTTTTATTTTATTGTTTATCAAATAATTAATATCATGAAGATATAAACTAGTTTCAGACTGAAAAGTTTTCTGGCTTAAATCTAATTTTGATTCTTTTTCAAACATCTGTTGAAAATGAAACTTTTCAGAAGGGAAATTTTAAGCTATTTAATATATACATACACAAAATATTATTTAGTTTATCACAAACTCATACCACTGTTAGAAAAACATTTGTGAGTATGCATATGTGGATATGTGCATCAGGGGTCTGTCCAGACTTTTTTCCCAGGGTCCTGTTTTTGTGAAATTGTGAACAGCTTTTTATATTTGTGAAAAATCTAATCATAATTTCGTGAATTTGAAATGGTCGTTATATTCAGGTTCTTGTTTACGCATTTTTAAGATATATGGATGTAAAATACATATATTTTCTTTATATATGTAAAAGTGACTGGTCAGATTTTACTTTTAAATGATTAATTTGTGAAATGTTCGGTTTAAAGATGGAAAATTTTTGTCAAAAACCTATTTTTAAGACAAAGAATTTTGTGAAGGACGTTTTAGGGAAAATAATTTTGTGAAGGGTCCTGTTTTAGGAAAAATAATTTTGTGGAGGGTCCTGTTTTGTAATGAAAAATTTTGTGAAGAGTCCTTTAAAGGACCCAATTTTTTCCTAAACAGATCCCTAGCATGTATTTATTTAAAACAGGATTGCATAGAAACCAGTTTTTTTTAAACAAAAAGAAAAAAAAAAGTGATTTTATTTAAACCTTTTTTTTTGTTTGTTTAAATGACTTTTTTAGTAAATAACCAGGTACTTTTATGTTAGCCGGGCGTCAATGATATATATACGTATATATACTATATGACCATTCATCACCAGACACTTTCAATTTTAGACATTTTGTCGAATATTTAAGGATATGCTTGTTGGATTCTTCTGGAACTTCAGGATTATAAAGAATATGTTTGGCTTCTTATTTATCAACGACTTGATCATGAGAACAATTAGGGAGCCAACAAAAAATCAAAGAAAAATAATATTTTTGATCACCCTGTAAAATAAAATGCACGAATGATCTATCACTACCGCACACAAATATGTGGATATTGTACAATATGTGTATTCATTTGTGTAAGAATAGCACGTATATTCATGGAAATATAGTGATTTTTTTAAAAAGTTAAAAAAAATTCTTGCATGTTTTTTGTTTATATCATGCAGGGTTTTCAACCAAATTTAACGCCAGTTTCAGAAAATTTTACAAAGTGTGGTAGAAATATTATAGTACAATCGGAATATAAATCGTAAACATTTGATAAAATATGAGCAGTTGTATGAAATATTTTTTATCTGCGCATGCGTGAATGATAACAAAGATTTTTTTTCATTACTTAATAGTCAACTCTATAGAGCAACTCATTTAAAAAAGCCAGTCAGATATCGTGAGAATTCAGAACGATATCGGCGATAGAGTGAACTGATTTTTAGTTGCTCTCTAAAAGTAGTTGAATGATGAGGGATTTTCCGCAAAATGTCATTTTTTGTTTTTATACTATTTTTCAGTTTTTAAAGATACTTTAGTTCTCCTTGGAAAACTACCCTAACAAGCCTATTCAAAAAAAAAATCAAAATCAAAGGATCCGCTTCAAAACGATTATAACCTGGTACAATAAAGTTTTCCAAAGAGAACTAAAGTATCAATAAAAAATGAAAAAAAGTATAAAAATTAAAGACAATTTGTGGAAAATCCCTTATCGTTCAGCTACTTTTAGAGAGCAACTAAAAATCAGCTCACTCTATCTTCAGTATCATTCTGAATTTTCACGATATTTGACTGGATTTTTAACCTATTTTTGTTTTTGGAAAATTCACTTTTTAATTTTTGTTTTCAGAAACAAAATTTGCGGTTGGATGTGGTGCTCGCTTAATTTCAGTTTGCTTCTTTGAAGAGGAAAATGATTGGTGGCTAAGTAAGCATATAAAGAAGCCTATTCGGTCAACAGTTACATGGTAAATTGTTTTATTATACAGAATGTCTTTTCTACTTATTTCAGTTTTTTCTTTTTTATTTGAAAATAGGATTAAAATTTTAAAGATTTTTTTTTTATCTGGTGTATTTAATTTGATTATTTTCTCTATTTCTTTTAATTTCGGAATTAATTTTGTGTTTAAGTTTATTAATATCCTTTTTTTTTTAAAAAAAAAATGGCAGGTTGTGAAAAGTATTAAGTATTAAATATATTAAGTATAAAGTTTTCTATATATATTTATGTATATTCTTTTTTTCTCTCCAGATTAAAAAAAAAAAAAAAAAAAAAAAAAAGTTTCTTCTGTCTATTTTCCATTGTCAATAAATTATTAACTTACCGTAAAATACCGTTAATCCGCCCTTCCCGATTAAGCGCCCCCCTCCCACTTTGTAAACAAATTGGAAAATTTAAAAAATCCCATGAAAGCGCCATCCCCCAAAAGAAATTTCGCCGTACACGTCAAGATCAATACCAAAAATTTTATCTCCCGAGTGAATTTTCTTTTGCGACGGATCAGAAAGGCGTGACGATTCTTTGATATATCGCAAACATGTACAAACACATTGTCAATCTGAAAAAGCAATATAACCAAACATTAGTTTTGCTGTAGATTTATCTCCATGGCGATATCAAGGTAATAAAAATATCGATAGTGAAAGTTTCTCATGAAAAAAATTTAAAAATGTGTATTTGATGCTGTGTGAAAAATATTTTGATTAAAAGAGAATCTATTTATTTTATTAAAGAATTTATAGTCTTATTTAACATTATTATGAAAACCAATCACAAAAAAAAATATCGATTGGTTGATCAGGTCAATTGAATTGTCGATACACAGTCAAATTTGTAGCATAATTTGTGCTATCTTTTTGGTAGTAATGTTTTTTGTTTTAATAATCTGGCAACACTACCAATTCGTTCTATATGTTCTCAATTTTTTTGACTTGTATTATTTATTTAGCATTTATAGATACGAAATCATGATTTAAAAAAACGGTTATTTAATCTTCGTAACTTACACCACATGACGACACCACATAAAATGTTTCTAGTTCTCGAAATTACTTCAGGACATTTTCAACTGCAATTTCTCAGTGTTTTTTAATTATTTTAAATTAAGTTCCTTTTATTTTTCTGTTACCATATTAATGACAGATATTAGTGTTATTATTTATCTAAATGCATTCCAGTTTCAAAGCTTCTGAAATCCAGAATTTTCTGTAATCTGAAATCGCCATTAATCATGAAGTTATACTCTTTTTCTATTTTGTCTATCATTTTAGGTAGATTTCGTAAGAAATACTACCTATTACATTCTCACCTAAGTTGGAAATTTTGAAAAGTTTTTGCAGATCTACGCCGATCATGACTCCGAGAACCCAAAATCACCCCCAGTTCAAAAGTTTATCTATCTATCTATCTATCTATCTATCTATCTATCTATCTATGTCACTTTTTTCTGACCACGATAACTGGAAAAATTCTGCATAAATCTCTTCCAAACTGATACATAAAATCAAGGGTCATAAAATCTCGGTCAAGTTCGTTAATGGGCAAAATCGAACCAAGGGGGGGAGGGAATGGGGGGGCTTTTTCTGAAAACAGAAAACTCCTCATAATTTCTTTATTATACGTATCGAATCCGTTTAAAGTTATTATTACTTCTAGGAAAAGGGCCGAAAATGTATGTATGACAGATTTTTGATATAATTAAAAATGGCCCCAAGGGGGGGGGGGGAAAGGGGGGGTTTTAGAAGAAAAAAAATCATAGCTTCGTCAATTCACAAGATATCAAATCCGCATAAATTTATTATTAATCCACTTAGTATTATCTAAAACTTTTATATTGACAAGTTTTTTATAGGACCAACCGTTATAGCAAAAAAAAATTAAAAACAAAACAAATCCCTGCCTGCTCCGCCTGCAAACAAGTTATTTTTCGAAGTAAGCGGTTCCAACTCCCGCATCTTTTCGAAACTGATACATAAAATCAAGGGGCATAAAATCTCGGTCAAGTTTGTTAATGGGCAAAATCGAACCAGGGGGGGGGGGGGAATGGGGGGGCTTTTTGTGAAAACAGAAAAAAAAAACCATAATTTCTTAATTATGATACGTATCGAATCCGTTTGAAGTTATTACTACTTCTAGGAACAGGGCCAAAAACTTATGTATGACAGATTTTTGATATAATTAAAAATTGCCTTAAGGGGGGGGGGGGGAGGGAAGGGGGGTTTTAGAAGAAAAAAATTCAGAACTTCGTCAATTCCCAAGATTTCAAATCCGCTTAAATTTATTATAAATCTTCTTAATATTATCTAAAACTTTTATATTGACAAGTTTTTTATAGGACCAACCGTTATAGCAAAAAAAATTAAAAACAAAAAAAAACCCTGCCGGCTCCGCCTGCAAACAAGTTATTTTGCGAAGTAGGCGGTTCCAACTCCCGCTTCTTTTCGAAACTGATACATAAAATCAAGGGGCATAAAATGTCGGTCACATTCGTCAATGGGCAAAATCGAACCAAGGGGGGGGGAATGGGGGGGGACTTTTTGTGAAAACAGAAAAAACCCCATAATTTCTTAATTATGATACGTATCGAATCCGTTTGAAGTTATTATTACTTCTAGGAGAAGGTACGAAAATTTATGTATGACAGATTTTTTATATAATTAAAAATTGCTTTAAGGGGGGGGGGAGGGGGGTTTTAGAAGAAAAAAATTCATAACTTCGTCAATTCCTAAGATTTCAAATCCGCTTAAATTTATTATAAATCATCTTAATATTATCTAAAACTTTTATGGTGACATGTTTTTTATAGAACCAACTCTTATAGAAAAAAAAATCCTTGCTTGCTCCGCCTGCAAACAAGTTTGGTTTCGAAGTAGGCGGTTCCAACTGCAGCATCATCGCAAAAAGGTCATTTCTTCCGCAATTTCCGACAAACAGGCGCCCCACGGTCTGCGTCTTCGAAATCTACCTGTGCCTGTAGGCTGAGCCGTCAGGGATTTTTTTTTTTTCAAAATGTTTTTCTTTTGTTAATTTATTAAAATAATGCATGCTTTGCGATGATCAGCCATTAGCATCTCCCCCCCCACCACCAACCATAAATATCATATACTACAGTTTTAATACCGTGTAAGCGCCCCCCACCCCCACCCCCTGCTTATTTTACGATTTTCTGTCCTGTTTAGGGGGGGGGGTGGATTAACGGGATTTTACGGTATTAAGTTTATTTCATTATACTGGAAACTTATTTCTAAATAAGATTTTTACAAAATGTTTTGAGAATATATACCATCTTGGTTGTTTGAAATAATTTTATTATTAATCTGCTTTTCACACAATTTTTCTTTTATAGAAAAAAAAAATCAGCAATCTGTTGCAATCAAAATTAAAAGGTTTAGTTATTACAGTAATATATCTGAAAAATAGAATCTCTAACAAGTAAAGGTACTATAGTCTATGATGGCGAATTTCGATTATAGCTCATTAGATTTGTCTCATCGAGCTTAGTAATTTTATACCTCGCATATCGGCTATTGAATTTTTATGACGACAGGGGACCGGGTCAAAGTTCAAAATTTTGTTCAGTGAAAAACAGATGCCTTCAAATAAATTATGGCGATTTAAGTTTACTAATTGTTTTACACTGCCATACATTGCCGATAACTACTATAAGGTTATATTATTGCTGTTATTATAAGAATTTGTATTTGCAGATAAAATATTAGTATGCTACTTGACAGGCAGGTTTTTGCAAGTTATGCTGTCCTCGTCTACTTTTGTTCATCCTGTCAATACTTTTTCCCGAATTACGAGCAAAAATCTTTGTAACCACACATTGTCTGTTCTTTTGTCAGCTTTTCCATCACTTCGTAACTTGCGGAAGGTCTGCGTACGGTTGCATGCAAAGGAATTTTCTACTACTGTTTTATTTACGGCAGCTCTCATTATGCAATAAATTTTTCGATAAATGTGACGAATGTAATAGATTGGTGTTTTTTTTACTTATTGTGTTGAAATGTCCTAGAACCTAGAAGGTGGTATGCGACTTTAGCTCTGCCTTTTTTATAAAACCTGAAGTTTCTTATGTAACAAGTTGTTACATTATGATTATTTTTTCTCATATTTTTCTTGTATTCTGTGTTTTAAGTATAAAATCTAAAGAAAGGATGTCTGTTTTTATTTTTAAATTGCGGAGTTTTTAATCAGCTGATAATACTCTCCACTGTGCTTAACTCTGCTCTGATCCGAGTTTAAGTTGCTTGAACCAATCTCTGTTACTATTGAATTTTAAACTAAATTTTCTCCAAATTTTTTAAAGATTGTACGAAGTTTCTTTTAAAGTTATCAGACTCTTGAAACTTGAAAAATAAAGTTTTGGACTTTGAGACCTATATTAACATCATGTTTAATCGAAAGGACGGCACTCTGCTTCTATTCGAGAAATATCAACATGAGCTGGAAGTCGTAATTACCATGAGCAGACCTAGCAGCGATTCTATATTTCCTATAATTCCTATAAATTTTTAAAAGTTCCTATATTTCCTATAATTCCTATTTCTTCCTATAATTTTTGAAAGAGGTGTGTAGTTGTCTTAAAATTTAAGGTTTTAGATATTGCTGTTTGAACAAGGAAAGTCATTTTAAAATTAATTAAATCCAAAAGAACATGCATAAGACTAGAACTACAAAACTGTGAAGTAACCTAATTAGTTTAACTAATTTTTAATATTACTATTTAGGTTACTTCGGAAAAATTCTGCCTTGAATAATACTGCATTGGGTTAGGTAAGCTGGTTTTACCTGAGCCCAATCTGACCCCATGTATTTGCTTAATTTTTATTTATTTTTTATTTATTTATTTATTTACTTATTTTTTGCTATGACTCAAGTTGACAAATTGTTTTGGGTTGTTTTTTGGATTTTGTACTGATCTGGTTCAGATATATATACTTACTTTTTCAGTAAAAAAGACCAGAGCTTTTGGATGAGAAAGCTGTATTTATACTTTTAGAAGAATAAATATATATATTCATTTTTCTTCATTAATTGGTTGTCTCGTTGATAAAACAACATTAGAGACTAGGGATACACTGAATAGGGATTTTGGCCAAGTATCGAATATTTGGCTAGCCGAATAGTAATTGTCAAGCCGAATACCGAATATTTGGCTAGCTGAATAGTAACTGTCAAGCTGAATACAGAGTATTCGGCTGCGTGAATACTTTTATATTTCAGAGTTTAAAGATATTAAAAAGTTAAATTTTAAAACACTTATACATAATATTTAACACACATACTTCCATTTTGATAAAGAAAACTTTTTTTGCAAGTAAACATTGCAGTAAAAAAAAAAGTATGCATTCAGTTGTTATTTAGAAGAGGATAGTTTAAGAACTTCTTTAATTAATAAAATTTTAAATTTCATGTCTTCTTCTGTGAATTAAAACAAATGAATAAAAATTTCTTATATTTTAAAATCAGAGAAATTTTGAAGGAACTGGAAGAAAATTTTACATACTGTTTATTTGTCAGGAAGGGACTAAAGTAAAAAATAAACAAATAATACAATCTATTCAAATGGCAACAACTCAACAAGAATAACACATCTGTTCTTTTTTGATTTAGCAAGGAAGTTTTTAACTGTAACAAAGAGCAGTGTATGGAGTGGGCGATAATTTTGAGAGGTTGTAAACATATAGATTTTTTCTAAAATCTTATAACAAACTTTCAGGTTAGATAATGTGGTCAAGAAAGCCAATTAATGAAGAACTTGAACAACTTGACAAGAAATGTTTCTTTGAACAAGAAACATTTTAATCCACTTATCGCATCTAAAATACAATACATTAAATAAAAAATACAGGGTGTGTCACTACAAGCCGAAATTGAATTCTTGTTCACAACTTTAATAATGAGAATATTTTAGTGAGATTTGCATCATATTAATTTTTCTTAAATAAAATGGGATGATGATATTCGAAGTGACTGAATTTTAGCCAGTGACACAGTATAAATACTCTCAGCTGCATTCTGAATAAAGGAATGTCTAGCTCAATGTTGTTTGTATTCGGATTGTTCATGTTTATTACAGGTAGATTTAAATTGAAATACACCATGTTTTTTCTCATTTTAAATATTAAATGTTTTTAAATCTAATTTAAATATTGTTTTAAATTTTTTCAGCATTGATTGGCATCCAAATAATGTGCTATTAGCGTGTGGCTCAACTGACTTCAAAACAAGGTAAAATTTGATAGCTTTTAAATTAAACTAATTAATATAAATATATTAATTAATGAACTATATGAATTTTATTTCCTTAATTAGGGTGTTTTCAGCTTATGTTAAAGAGCACGATGAAAGGCCAGAACCAACAGTGTGGGGGCACAAGATGCCCCTTGGAAATGTAATGGCTGAATTTTCTAATAGTAAGTATTTAACTATATTTAACAGATTTTAAGTGCAGAAAATTATCAAATTATTTGTGTTTATTTCAGCAGTTTTGATGAATTGGCATGACACCCAGTTTTTGTTTCTAAAGCTGAAGATTTCAGTTCGAAGAAATTTTAATTTTTCTCATTGAATATGTAACATCTTGTCAATTACTATATTCAAATATTATGAAATACATTTGACTATTACTGTTGACAAAAATGTCATTAAAATGTATGAACCTATAGACATCTTTAAAATATCAATTAATGTTATCAGTAGCTAGCAGAAAATTATTTAAAAAAATGGGAAACACTATATATGCTGGATTTTGCTTTATATTGAAAGCTCAAAAGTATTAATTTCAAAACCTATTTTAAAAAATTTGATAGCAGCATATAAATTGTTATAATTCTTGCAAGAGAAGAAAGTCTTTCTTAAAAATCTAAATAATCAGTTGCAGTGCCTGATTTACGGCAGGGCATTCGGGGCACGGGCCCAGGGCCCCCGATTTTCAGGGGCCCCCAAATGCTACTAAAGATTTTTCAAATATTGGCCAAAACAGTTTTAACTGTCAAAAAACAAAATTAAAAAAATGGAAAAATCTGTTTGTCAGAGATTGTTTATGATATGTCAAAGTAACTTCGTTTTTTGCTGATTGTCTTTTAACAATTTATGTGCAGTAATGTACAGAACTCCATTTTGGGGATCGCCATATTATTTCATTTTTATTTATTTTACATGTAAGCCCCTGATGGTTAACATGGACAAAGCCGTGTGGTTCTACTAGTTCCTTGTGTAAATTTAGTTTTTTTTTTTTTTCGTACAAAGCTTGTATTTGAAAGAAAAAGTTATTTTATTAATAGGATATGCTAATATTTTAAACAATTATAGCTTGGTACTGCGGTAAATTTATTATTAGTTGTTGCATACTTTATCATTCCAGATATATGGACTTCCATAAAGAAAGGTAATCAGCACCACACAGTTTATTATGAAGTTCAATTAAAAATTCATAATTATCAAATAATTATTTAAAAGTAAATTAATGATTATCAAATTTAATTTTTTTAATTAATATTTTAAAGAAATTATCAAAGTCAATAGTGGTTATCTTAATAAGTACTGCTTTCGATATATTTTTTTTATTCAAAGAATCTGTGCGAGGGGGGCCCCCATACGCATCTGTGCCCAGGGCCCCCAAATTTCTAAATCGGTCCCTGATCAGTTGTCATTGTTTCTGGTGGTATTAGAATGAGACTTATGATTTGCTGACTAAAGGATTTTTATTTTGTGTATTCGCTAGGATTGAAAAGTTTAGAGATAGAAAAAAAAATACTGATGTATTAAACTAAATAAAATATTTCATATTCTGTTTTTAAATATATAAAAGGAATCTTCTCATTTCTGCTTTGCAGATGGATGGGTACATTGTGTTAATTTCTCTGCTGATGGAACCAAGCTGGCTTGGGTTAGTCATGACAGTACTGTAGCAATTTGTGATGCTGAGAAAAATATGGCGTAAGTTTTCTTTATTCACAGTTGTTTATTTGTTTTTGTTTTTTAATATGGTTGTATGGCATCTAATTTTCTTCTTACAGATTAATTACGGTCAAAACACAGTTCCTGCCCTACCTCACATGTGCCTGGGCTTCAAATTCTAGTATTATATGTGCAGTAAGTTTTTTTTATTTTCATTAAAATTTTGCAGCTTTTATTTAATTTCTCAAATCTTTTAAATTTTCCAATTTCACAGCAGTTTAAAATTTTAAATGTAACTGTGATTGAACTTCTTTTTAGTACAAATATATTGCTACCTTTTAAAAATATTTTTTTATGTTTAAAAAAATAAAAATGATGTGGTCTTTGAAAGTTATATTTTATTTAAAGTTTCTTTTTATCTACAAAAATACTCTAATTTTTACTTAGTGGCACTTTTTATCTTTTTTCTTTTACATAATTTGTTGCACCAAAAATAATGTAGGTAATTTCTTTTCTGTCTTATAATATTTCATTCTTTCTTGGTTGAATTTCATGCTTTATATTGATTTCTTCTTTAAGTATTTCAGAAGAAATATTAACATTTAGTGTATGAAGCAAATTGTCTAATTAGAATCTGAATTTTCTGATAATTTTACATAAAGTTAAGACAGGTTTTCAAGTGCATATTTTTGTTTCTTTTGAGATTTTAAACTACTGAAGATCGATTAAAAAGCAAGGGGAAATATTGGAATCAATTTTTACCAAGTGGTTTTTAACCAAGGTTTTTTATACTCTAGACTAGAACAAATCAAATGAAATCTAGATTTAAAAATGCTAATCTAACATTTAGATGTTAATTTACATTGCAAATTACAAGTAATTTTTCCTCTTGCTTATTCATTTCTTTCTTTCCCCTCCTCCCCCTTTTTGAGATCCAAAATTCACCCTATATAGTTATGTAAAATATTTAGCTATTTTAGACTATTTCTCTATAATTTGTATATATTTTAAATTATGAAATTTAGAAATCCTACTCATCTTTAAAAAAAGATCTTTTTAACTGATTTAAAAAAGGAGGTTATCAATTCAACATGTATGTTTTTAATTTATGTTTACCGATTACTCTGGAACTACATGTCTGATTTATGTGATTTATTTATTTTTATTCGAAAGAGGATACTCTCGAATTAGTTCTATTTAAATTTTATGAAAATTGGTTCAGTACTTTTTCACAAATTCAACAAAAATAAATAAATAAATAAACATCTTTAAAATATTTTATCTACTTTTGAATCTTTAAAATGTTTCAATGTTGCAGTTTCACAGCAGTTTGGCATATTTTGACGAGTGTTTATTGGCACATAATTAAATACATTGTTGTTTCAACTCCCATACAAATGTATGAGTTACAGAAAATATTTGACGATTTATCACTTGTGGCGCACTAGTTGGAAAATGCCTTTAAAATATCCAAATATCTATATTATATTGTACAATACAGTTATATATAAATGCTTCTACAATTGTTTTTAATATTTCTACTACATAATACTAATAATATTAACTATAGAGTTACAGTATAGAAAGAAAGAAAAGAAAGAGTTACTTCAATTAGTATTATAGGTGACATTGTTAGCACAGTGTATTTAACTTGTATGGATCTTAAACATCAGTACACATTAAGCATAAATACCGAAGTCAGTGAGTTACGCAGTTATGAAAACTGTAGTATGTAACCCGATTATGACACATAACAATAAGGAAATGTACATAAAGCATAAATGCCTAAGTGAGTTAAGTAGTATTTGTCAAAAAAGATGAAATACATAACAACAAAAAATATATGAAATGCTGACAGGATCGTAAAGAGTTTTTGATTTCTCTATCAGAATCTTCCGATTGGACAAAGGATTGAGCAAGTAAATTAAATTATCAATAAAAGTGACATGATGCAATGCTTATCATACATTTAAGGGAGACCAAAGTTAATTAATAATTAAGTTGTAAAAATATTAATATGTTGTATTGCCATCGGAAAGTACTCTGAAACTACGGGACCAATTTGTGTGATACTCTCAAATTGATCCCATTTAAATTTAATTAAAATTTAAAATTGGTCAATGAGTTATGCAGTTATGAAAGCTGTAGTATGCAGCCCAATTATGACACACATCCTAGACGATTAGATGGGAGTAATGATAGATTTTCTAATCTTCTGTAATCGAGTCTACTGTCAAGGTTAACGTGAAATAAAAAAGATATTAGCAGAAATATGCTTTAATGTAAATATGTATATCATTAAAGGCTTTTCACAAAAACACTCCATCACACCAAATCGTATTAGCTAAAAAATGCTAATTGGCAGTCAACACAATTACGGAAGATTACTTAATAGGATTAAAAATTGCCTTATTAGCGAATGCATTACAAACATAAACAAACAAACAAGAAGCATAAATGCCTAATGCTTCTTTATATTAAATAAATTGTATAAATATTTAAAAAATTGCTTGTGTATATGAAACAGTGAATAGGTTGCCAGAAAATATGTTGTCAGATTTCTTTCTCTCGCCAAGGCCCCTATACTGGAAAAGAACCAAATATGGTGTTAGGCTGGCTTTCAGGTGCTTCAGTCATACCAAAGACAGTTTTAGACAGCATAAGTCTTTGCATTTTTCTCAACAGTACTCAACAATTTTGACAGTAAATGTCATGTGGCCTCATTAATAATTTGCTCGGTTCTAAGTCACTTAACACAATACCATCCAATCTTTTAATAAGACTTGATGTTATCTTCAGAACTAATGCACATAATTTAATAAAACATTAGATATTCAGTTGGACCTTAATATAAATTGGTGCTGATTTGTTTTTGGTGTATGTGAAACCTGTGTGAGATAGAAGAAAGTTTTGGGATTGGCACATCAGACTAGTTTTTTTTTATTGTAATCAAATCTGTGAAATCTGACGTTATTTTAGCTTTTGATCATATTTTGATTTTTTTTTTTTGTCTGTCTAACCTGTGTTAACTGATAAATTTTCTGAAAATTCAAATTCCTCCCCCCTGCCCTCCTCTTTTTTTCCTTTTTAAATTGAAATCTAATGATCTTTTTGGTTTTGAAAGCAAACAATTGTGAAAATAAATATGCAATATATTATTGTTATTTTAACTTTAAAATTTACTTTAAAAAAAAAAAGTAGTTTATTTTTAAAAGGGATTTTTGACATTGTTGATAGAAGTTATATTGGTTATATTGAAATTCTTCATTTATCGTTATAAAACATACTTGCCAATAATGCCATTTAATTTTGATTGTAAAGCTGTTATTGTTTATCTGTTTATATTCTTTATTTAAACACTTCTTTGGTTCACACCTCTTTGGCACTTGTGATTGAATTAAAAAAAAAAAAAAGTATGTATATTTTTAAGAATTACTGTAAAATGTAATAAAATTTTATTTCATTTAGGGTCACGACTGCTGTCCTATATTGTACCATTATAGCGGTAATCAATTAAGTTTTGTTACAAAATTAGATAAATCACAGAAAAGAGAAGTGGATGGTTTTAGGTAAGGTATCATTCTAAAATTATTTTGTTTTTTAGTTGGAAAGTTTTAAAACTGTGGGCGCACTATGGTGGGTGATATGCTTCTTGTACATCCTACACATCACTTACTTTCAACTATACTTTTTGTTTACAAGATATGCTGTTTATCTTGTACTTGGTTCCTCAGATTTTTAACCTGTGACATATGATTAACATGTTCAGTTTTGTAACATTGACAACATCCATCTTATCATTTAAAATATATATATATATAATGATTGTGCTTGCTTTCAAACTATTGTGTGCTTAAAATGTTTCATATTGTGCACTTATTTATGTACTTAAAATTACTCATATTTTGGACCTAAAACATTTCATATTATTAAAATAAAATTATTCATATAGTGCACTTAGAATAGTTCACAAAAATAACAAATAAAGTATATTTACAAATATTAGATAACAAACGGATAGCAGACAGAGATTAACTGAAACGAATGTAAGAAAATGCCACATACAGTCATTTTTTTTTTCCTTAAAAATTATTTGTTGAGAACAATTTCTGGATTCAGTTTATCTTTCTTTTCTTTTTGTACTTGAAGGTAGTTTAAATAATACCTTTTTTTTTTTCATTTTCCTGCTGCTATATCTTAAAAAAGGAAACAGCAAAAATTAAAATTTTTTTTAAATATATTCACTAGCTCGCGCTTTCTAGCTTGCTTAAAAAAAGCTGCGAGTTTTCTATAATCGGGTTCAGTGCTCATGGCAAAGTAACGTATTGTAAAGGAATTTTTTTGGAAAAATCACGAATTGCAGTCATGAAAACTACTATATCAAAAATGTAGTTAACTGCAATTACAACCACTTGATTAAAAAAGTGGCGACAACAAACTACTTTTCAAAAGTAGTCACTACCTCGTTACTTTCAGATTTTGCCAAAAGATTCAATTTATACTCAAAATTAAAGACACAAATTAAATAATACAGTGACCCCTCGTTATATCTCGTCTGCCTGGTACAATTAAATATGTGCAATATAATCAGGGCAATTAAAATTTTAAGAAAGATAACATGCAAGAAAGTTTTGGGTTTGTTTCCAAAATGTTAGTTTATACACCTATTATAAATTTCTTTGCGAAATTTTGAGATATGCATAATACAATCAATACTTAAATACAGTTAAATACAGACTTTACTTGACTTTTTGAATATTTTACATAATACTGTGAGTTCAAATAAATAGTAATATAACAATAAATAAAAAAAAATTTCTTAATTTTACAAAGGTGAGAGTTCTGGGGACCAGAAAATGCAAGAAAATTTTAATATAAACTCAATCATCCACACATACATATGGTGTTGGTAGTGTTTATAACTGCCGATTATCTACACAAAGGAGGTCCCGAGGAGGGACTGTCCTCGGTGGGGTGATCATTCTAAGGGAACCTAATCCATATTTATGCAAGGGTATCCACGGTTCGCAGAAAAACACTGAAAACTCCGAACGATTAGACCGATGGACATGATTGGGTTTGAACCCAGCACCTTCTGTCTACCAGCTTTCGAGAGCAGAACTTCTCTGCCACTGGTGGGGGTATGTACACATGGAATCATTGTGAAAATAGCTTAAAAAAGATTCAAGGCAGCTACAACTGTAAAAATATGCCAATATTTTCATTATTAGTTTGTATGTGTATGGAAAGTAAAAATGCAATTACAGCTTTTTTGGGTGGCATGAAAACATAGCTCTATATGCGAATGAGGGATATAACCCAGAGCTACTATTGTATATAACATATTAATGCACAATCATACACAGTATAAATTTCCTTTATTACTGTAATTATTACATTGGGATATAAAATTACCATTGACATGTACAGTAAAACCTCCAAATAACAAACACCTCAGCTGTGCGAAATTTGCCCACTATTTAGAGGTAAAAATGTACAAATATATAATGTTAGATAAAATTAAAAACATAAAAAAGGTATTTTCATTGAATAACAAATTAATAAAATATACCATGAAGATATATTTTGTTGATATTTGTGTCGTGCAGTGTTCTTTTGATGTTTCTCCCTCTTTCGTGTCCAGAAGTATTAACCAAAATATTTTAATTACTTTTCTTCACTAATGTTATATATTTATAGATTATTTATGGGTATACTAACATACACATATTTTTGCTTGTGAAAATTTCACTGTTTTTAGTACCTTATTTTTTAAAAGGAATTTGCAATGCTTTTTTTTTTTTTTTTTTTTGCTGAAAAAATACAATCTTCCAGTTTAGGAACCATAAATAACTGATACCAAAGTTTCTCTTTGATCACTTAAGATTAAGATTTTTGATTTTTTTCTTTTAGAAATGTCAACCGGACATCGTTAAACGTAATTAGCAGTCACCAAATCGTTTTTGAGGGGAGAATCTCTTTTTTTCAATTCCTACTATTAGCTCACACCCTCTATATATTTATATATCTTGTTCAAATTTTCAATCGTTAATAAAATACTTTTTATTCATCCACTCAAGTTCAAATACATTTTTTAAAACTTGTAGTGGATGGCACTTGATGTTAATGCAGTTTTTTTTCAAATATTAATTCATTAATTAAATTAAAGTAATTAAAGTTTTATATTTCATTTCTGTTCAAAAGTATTGACTCACTCCATTTCATTTCTGCTCAAAAGTAAAGACTCACTCCATATTTTAGTCTCCTTCGCCCGTGCACCGCCTGATCTTCGTCCATGAACAGCCCCATTATCTTTTTACGCATGAAGGTTTCGGTATGGTACTTCTTTGTGAAGTTTGGTAATTTTTGAAATTCAATATTTGAAAAATGGCATAAATCATTAGATTTGAAATTTATATCAAGAAAAATACAATTTTTTACCTTTCTAATGCAGTTTGTCTGAAAATTTTGTGACAAATACTTTTTGAACTATTAATTTTTGGTATTTTAGCTATTTATTTTTTATTTAATTTTTAATACATTTCAAAAATTACTCTTATATAAAATATTTAGCAGGATATAAATTTAGAAATAAATACAGTCAGTGGCGAAGTGCTGGGAAAAAAATTTCTTTTTGACCTAAGTAGAAATTGACTTAAAATATTTTTTTATATTACTTGTTTTGGATACAGCTCAAAAATGGTGTATTTTTGGAGATTAGTTTTTGGTGTTTTTTTATCAATGTTTAGCTTTCACTGTACTTGTCAATCCTTGTCACATTGATTTATCTGCCGTTGGTTCATAAGGCTCACAGTAGGAGACGAATTAAGATTCCACCAAATTTTAAGATTTCAGGTGCAGGTGTTTCGATTTCGGCTGTGCATTGATGGTGCAGTCAGGAAGGACATTGTTATATATTACGACTCTCAAATATACTTTGTTTAATCAATTATGTTTTTCCAAATCGACAGAATTTGATTTTATAAAAGATTCTATTCACACATGAACTTAATCGTAAAAGAGAGGAAACCAATGATTACATTGAAAATCGAATAGGTCGCCGCCCTGGTGGCGAAAAAAAAGTTTATAAAATTTCTTTGATAAACTATAGCAGCTAAATGAAAGGTCACCCAATGGTAAATTTTCAAGAGGAATTGAGTTTAATGACATAAATCATAAAGTCAGGGAATACTTGTATTATAATGATTAGAAATAATTACTAATTAATTGTACACACTCATCACTGAAATGATCTCTTGAAAACGAAATCATCTGTTAAAATGAATAAGGCGGATGGATGCGTAAGAGAATGGACGAATACATAACAAAATAGTATTATTAATATTATGGATTTCATATTCATTCCAATGCTTCCATATTCGTTCCTTTTTCTTAAAATTGTTCCTTTTATCTTGAAATCATTCCTTATCTCTGAAGCATTTCTTTTTCTCAGAATTTTTTTTTTTTCTTGGAATTGTTCTTTTTTTTTTTTTTTTTTTTAAAGGATTCGTTCCGTTATTCGAAATAATTCAATTTATTTTCGAAATTGTTCTTTTTTTTTTTTTCAGAATCATTCCTTTTTATTTTCTTTTTTTTTTGGAATCGTTCCTTTTTTCAGAATCTCTTTTTTTTATAGGAACGATTCCAAAAGGAACGACTCCAAAGAGCTCGTTCCTTTCGGTGAACGATTCTGGATGGAATGATTCCTTAAAAGAAACAATGTTGTCCATCTCTAATATGCATATCAAAGATCTTTCAATAAATAGTAGGGAGTTAAAGGTCAATGAATATGTCATTTTGACACAATTATAGTAAAATATTTTATTTTCATGGATGTAAATGGATTTTTTTTGGTTTGAAGATGGGAGGGGGGAGGGGGATGTCATTTTTGCTACCAAAACCATTTTATGCTTTCAAGATTAGTGCATAATTTAATGTAATCATTTAAAAGTGTTTGAGTTTTATGTAATATTGAAGTGAAAATTTCTTTAGGCGCGTTGGGCATTTTTTGAGATGGGAAAAAACCATTGAACTCGCGACACTGTTACACTAACCGACACCGAAAATCGCAACACTGTATATTTGAAGTGTAAACTTCTTTAGGCGCCTTGGGCATTTTTTGAGATGGGAAAAAACCATTGAACTTGCGACACTTACTGTAACCGCCACTTTTGTATATTTGAAGTGAAAACTTCTTTAGGCACATTGGGCATTATTTGAAATGGGGAAAAAACCATTGAACTCGCGACACTGTTACTGTAACCGACACCTTTGTATATTTGAAGTGAAAACTTCTTTAGGCGCATTGGGCATTTTTTGAAATGGGAAAAGAGCATTGAACTCGCGACACTGTTACTGTAACCGACACCTCTGTATATAAGTATGTACATGTATTGTGTATCGTTCAGTATGAGGTAGGATGGGGCGGACGCAGGCGTAAGTTTCAAAAGACATGATCGTCCAGCAGCAGGAGTAGCTATTTATAAAAGTATAGCGAGATTTAGGGATCGGAGAACTTATACCGGGAAAAATTAATGAAGTGACGATTCTCTCGAAAAATATTCCGATTGAATCCAAACCTGAAAATTCAATTTTGAAAATAGTACAAGTTAACTATCCCAAAATCTCTCTATATGGCGTAATCTCAAGTGGCAGTAACATTGCGTTGTAAAAATAAGCTAAATTAAAAAGGTTAAAATTTAATGTCGGAATATTAGAATTTAAGTTAAAAGCTTAATTGTAAAAATTAAGTTTCAAAATATTTCTCTCAGTAGTTGATCCATCTGAAATAGGTGAAATGTAAATTAAGAAAATAAATAACTCACCAAATAGATGACACACATTGATTTATTTGAAGCAGAAAGAGCACTCACAAAATATTAATACGAAAAGAACTTCATTTGCTTATATCAAATCACAAATTTCTTCTTTCACAATAATTCTTACCAGATAATTTTTAATAATAATTTAAATAATGAAAATACATTCAAAATGTATGATGTTCAGTCCTTTTAGATTAATTTAAAATGTTATTCGTTTAAATAAGTTTATTGTTTATGGTTTCAAAATTTAATGTTCGTCATTAAGGATGTTCGTGAAGAGGGAAACTGTCTTTAAGAAAAATGGCAGATTCTTTTACAAGGTAAAGTCAGTTGTTGATGAACATAATTTTTTATACTTGAAGTAAGATGCTATTGTTAAACGGAACAACTCAAGAAATGAAGGAGTTCATTATTGGATTAGGAAAATAAACGATATGAACATTTTTCTTCTTTCATGCTTGCATCTATCTAATGAGAACTCATTCAGGGATGTACGAAAATTCACGGACTGGCTCTCAGAAAATACTGAAGATTGGAGTATTCCAACAAAATTTAGTAGATACTCAGTAACAAAAGATCTTATCTCGGCTCCAGATGGCAAAATAAATGGCTATATCATTTCAATAAATCAGCGATAGATAATAAAATGCTCAGGATGTTGAAAAAGGATGGTAACACTGCTCCGTTGCATCTAAAAGTTTTTAGTATATTTATCTCTTGAGAACATCACAACAAAATTCCACCCACTAACTGAAGAACTTCATCCAGTGCTGGAAAAAACTCAACTGCTGCCAGGCCCGAGGCCCGACAGCTTAAAAAAACGTTGTTCGTCGATCAAACGAATGTGGCGAAGTGATTCTCCTTCAATTCTCAAAGTACGATCTCTCTCTGAGATTTGAAATCTCCGCCAATCAGAAAAGAGCATTACCCAACGGTTCCGAATCTAACTGTCGCGCTCGTGACACCACCTGATGGATTTTTTGAAGAAGCTCACCCACGCGGTCAAAGTCAAATATTAACTGTTGACGACACGTCATTGCGAATGTTCTATGAGCTTCCATCTGTCACCTTGAATCGGATTGATAATGACCTTGCCTCTCGTGAGTCACTGACCCAGATACAAATGCGCGGGAACTGGGAAATAACGCCTGCTTGTTTACCCGAAACATCTAAATACTCATCAATGGCGTCTGATCGCAAATCTCGACGAAATTCAAAACAGAAAAAACGAAAGTAATTAAAAATCTATAACTGCCAAACTAATGGATGAAAACAAATGAAATTTTAGCAATCTAAATAAAATTTAAATTTCTTTCCACCAGATATGTTTTGAAAGTAAAAATATTTAAGAAATTTTGAAAAATGATTATTGGACATAGAAATTTTGAAATGATATATGGAAAAGTTCGTTATTCTGAAAGAATTTGCCTGAATTAAAATAAATGAATCTGAACTTTCTGAAAAGAATAAAATTAACAATTAACCAATTTTTAATCAATATTATTAAAAAGAAATACGCTATATTTTGGAATAATTTATTTTAGACTGTATATTATTTAAAAGTTAGAAAAAGTAAGTCAGAAATATTTTTATTTTAGATAATTTGAAATGAAGTTTAATTACTATTGCAAAGTGAATAAAATGTAAATTAAATTGAATGAATAAATATCCTAAAACATATGTAATGGAAAGATTCTGAAATTAATTTATATTCTCACCAAAAGTAAACAATTTAAAAAGAATGTTTGATTTAAAATGCAAAAATGAAATTTAGCTTAATTAATTTAAATGAATTTAATGAGTTTAATTAAATTGATGAATAAATTAAAGTTAAATGTAAAAATACTGAATAAATTAAGAGTCAAATTTTTAAATCATAACAAAAAGGTTGTCTGATGTAATGGGCATATTTTGCACAAATCATATGGATGTGCATGCGAGGTACACCAGTATGTTTACTACTAATGTTTCTGATATCGGTGATATATGTGTTTGTCGTTGCCACTCTGAAAATGGACAGCTAATTGTAATGGTTTCCGTTTATATTTCACCGGATAAGTCTTTAAATGTAATACAAGAATTTTTGTTTGAAAATTTATTTATTTATTCTAAAGACACTTCTGTATTACTTCAAGATAAAATTGGGAAGAGATTTGATGATTTGCCAATGATTTTGAGTGGGGATTTCAACATCAACTTTGCAGATGATAAAAATCTACCATTAATTGAATTTTTACATAGAGAATTTCATTTAATGATGACCAATGATCGCAATCTTAGCACAACTAGATATAAAACACTACAATTGATGCAGTCTTTATAAGATATTTAACTAGATTTGAATCACAATTGTTTGTTTCCTATTTTAGTTACCATAAACCTATAATATCAGTTCTGGAATATAATGATAATAATGATGATGGTAATGATGATGATGGAAGAGTTGTTGAAATTGTGGATGAAAATTCATAAGTTTCATTGGTATTCATATCAAAGAATACCAATTAATTAAATTTCATATTTCATGTATTTGTAAATTTACGTTTTAAGCAATAGATTGCAATTTTTGTATGTAAAATAATATGCATTATTTTTTATGTATAATAGCACATTAAATGAAAATTGTTATATAATTTTTGTAGTAGTAGTAGTATAATGATGAATAAAAAACACTTCATTTAAAAGTATTTCCTGCACAATAAAACATTTCCTGGCGATTCAAAAAATACACACGTAATTGTTCAAGTTTTCACTTCTGTCGGCACTCCCAGAGTGCCACTGTTTTTTTTTTTTTTTTTTTTTTTTTTTTTTTTTCTATAATTACTCGTGAATAATATAAAAATTTTCAGAAGTGTTGTACCCCACTTAAAGCAAAAATCTTTAAATAGGTTCAATCTCTTTATGTGAAGAAAACAGGGTCAATGAAATATGACATATTGATACAATCATACTAAAATATTTTATTTTCATAGATAAAAATTATGCCATTCTTAAAATTTTTTTTTTAAGACTAGCATAATTTTCACCACAAGAAACATTCCGAGGTTAGGGCATCATTTAATGCAATTATTTTAATATGCCTGAGTTTTATGAATGTTGATATAATTTTTCTTTTAAATATGACATTTTCACTTCTGAAACATGTTGTTGATTAATTTTCTGTTATTGAGCAACAGTTCTCAAATTATCTGTCTCAACCCACTGGTGGATCACAGAACGATCAGTTAGCACTTCAAAAAGGAATCATAAAAAGAAAATACATGCAGTAATGAAATAAAAACTAGCTGGCTTCGCCCGCCAGCGGTCCCCTAATTTACATCGGTGCCTCGAAACTTTTGTATTCTCCGGCTCGCATCCCCCTCGAACCGAACGAACCTCCGACCCGGGTCCCCGCTGCCTTCGGCACCGTACACCGGTCGTGCTACGCACGCACCGGATAATTCCATAATTTGCATAATCCCTTAATTTGCACATCGAATAGTATAAACCTCTAACTGAACTAATCTCCGACCCTGGTCCCCGCTGCCTTCGGCACTGTATACCGGTCGTGCTACGCATGCACCGGATAATCCCTTAAATTGCACATAGAATAGTATAAACCTGTCACTGAACGAACCTCCGGCTCGGGTCCCCGCTGCCTGCGGCACCGTATAGCAGTCGTTCCGACCCTGGTCCCCGCTGCCTTCGGCACCGTGTACCGGTCGTGCTACGCACGCACTGGATAATCCCTTAAATTGCACATAGAATAGTATAAACCTCTAACTGAACGAACCTCCGGCTCGGGTCCCTGCTGCCTGCGGCACCGTATAGCAGTCGTGCTGCGCACGCGCTGCAGTATACGTTAGTTCCACCTTCCGCCACCAGGTGGCGCAAATAGAAAAAATAAACCTTGAATAAGATAAACCTCTAACTGAATGAACCTCTAGAACCCCACAGTTAAGATAAAAAAAAACTTGAAGGGGGGGGGGGGGAGGACACTGCTTTTCCTTAAACAACTAAATTAGACTGCCGGAAAAAAAAAAAAAAAATCTGATGTCAAACAACTTATTTAGACTACCGGACTTCTTGTTCAAAGACAGGGACCTGTAGGAAAACTTAAAATTGGGGGAAAAAAAAATCGATAACGGGCGAAGCCCGCTTTTCCCTATCATAATATCTGGTTGCCACTCTAAAACAAAAACTTAAGATACTCGTTATGGCAGTTTTTAGACGCGGCCTACTTCTTAAAATCGTAATATCTAGCCGGCACTGTAATAGAAATCTTTCTTTTGCTTTAATTATACAAATAACGATGATTTATTATACAATAAAATAATATATCGGCTCCTAATGAAGATATGAGAATAATTTTTAGATATTCTGAAAGCAGAATCCATTTTGAGTCGCCCTGTCAAAGTTTGGAATTAATGCGCCCCTTAGATTCGGAAATGGGCCCCCCCCCCCCCCCCCCTCTGAAAAAACTCAGTTGAAAGTCACATGACTATTTTATCTCTTTCAGAAATGACTTATCCACAGACGATTTGTCTGCGTTGAATGTTGAAATAAAAAAGAAGCTGTCTCTTCGGAATAGAAATAAATTCATTTGCCGTGTCATTAATGAGTTTTAATTGATATCTTTAAAAATTACTGGTCTATTTTTACGAATTTTTTTTTGTTGAATTCGCGATTTTTTTATACACGTGTTAGCAAATTTTCGCGAATGTAGAGTCATTATTTCCACTTGTTTAAAAAAGGAATGGGGCGATTTGATCTCGGATCTGTCGACCCTGCATTCTTTACGCAACCTTTTTTTACGTCTGGGGTCGATGTTGGATGTCTGGTCAGTTTTTGGCCGAAATAAAGAAAAGTTATGGTCCGAATTTCAAAAAATTTGATATTTTG
The DNA here is from genome assembly GCA_963931845.1 of Maratus michaelseni. Lineage (NCBI taxonomy): Eukaryota > Metazoa > Arthropoda > Arachnida > Araneae > Salticidae > Maratus > Maratus michaelseni. The sequence goes on along the minus strand of OZ007592.1, from coordinate 200,098,927 downwards.
GAACGACAAAAATCGGCCGCGTGTGTACCCCGATTTTCGGATCGATACCTCCGGTACATTTTTTTAAATTCGATGATGCGTTAAAAAGCGACGATTTGGATGTCTGCGATTATCAAAACGGAAATTTTTTTAGATTCTTTTTCCAGTTCGGTTTCGGTCGGTAATTAAAACACTTTCGTTCATTAATAACTCCCCGGGTCCGGGTCGGAATCCCGACCCGATCGAAACTTGAGCGTCGCGCCTTTTTTGCGAATTTTTCGGTCCGCGTCCGGCGTCGATTAGTCCCGGAGCCTTTGCGTGTACAAAGGTGGAGTGCACAGACGCACACACACACAGACGTTCACGGACATTAATAATTATCCAATAAGGCTACAACTTTAAAGTAAAAAAAGCATGAAAAGATTTAGATTAATAACTTTGTGAAAAAATAGTTTTATTAAATTTAGTGTAAAGAGTAGTTTGAGAGTAAAATTTAAAAAAATTCAATCTTGATATGGAATTTGTCAGAGTAAAACAATGCTCTAAATTACATAGACTTTTAAACTGTATTTCTTCTGACATATTCATAATAAATGTTTTTTACATAGTAAAAGGTTTTAGCCTCACTTTCGAACCCGCTTAAGACGCTCATGGTTAATATACAGATTTTTTCCTGACACTTGAACATCATCCATAAGACTAATGTAAAAATATGTTTAATATGCGAACGGTTATTACACGATCTTGCTTAATACGCAATAATTTTTCTGTCCCTTGAGGCAAAAAATCTTGCTTAATATGCAAATTCATAGACCAATATGTGAATTTCTTTTCTCTTCTCCCAGTGTTGCCAAATAAATGGGATTTTTTAATTCAAATATCCACCACAATTTCCGAATAGTAATATTTGCCTTATTCAATGATAGATTAAGGCAAATATTACTAATCTGAAATACTGGTAGATATTTGAATAAAAATATTCCACTAAATTAGCAACACTGCAACTCTTCTTTGATCCCGCGTCGTAATATTATTTGGTTCTCGTTTCGTGTATGATTGTACTAAAACAAAAAAACATTTTTTTTTTTTTTTTTTTTTTTTTTTACTTCTGCTTTTTTGGGGCGGTGTATGTTGTCAATTCTTGTTTTTTTTCTCTCATATTATTGTAAATAAAACCTCCCTAGTACTGTGTACTTTTAAACTCGTTTGAAGAGAAAGGGAGATGTTCTTTCATTTTCAATTCTATTTCTTCATTACTTTCTCCTGATCTGTACCTGCTCCTGTTTTATTCATTGTCGGTGACGGTGAATTACTTGCACTACGAGTTTCACAGTGTCAAGTCATCTCTTATTGTGTTACCGAGTTTTAGTAATTTTTCTGTTAATATGGAGAATAGTCCTAGAATCAACAGGAAAGCAGTATCTGTGTCAGATAAATTGGACATTATATAAAAATACTAGCTGGCTTCGCCCGCTAGCGGGCCCCTAATTTACATCGGTGCCTCAAATATTTTGAAATCTCCTTTTTTATATAAAACATCGAAACAAACGACCCTCTGGCTCGCATCCACCTCGAACCAAACGTACCTCCGAACCGGGTCCCCGCTGACTTCGGCAGCGTTTACCGGTCGTGCTATGCACGCACCGGATAATCCCTTAATTTGCACATTGAACAGTACAAACCTGTAACCGAACAAACCTCCGACTCTGGTCCCCGCTGCCTTCGGCACCGTATACCTGTCGTGCTACGCACGCACCGGATAATCCCTTAAATTGCACATCGAATACTATAAACCTCTAACTAAACGAACCTCCGGCTCGATCCCAGAGTTGCAAAATATGGGTTTATTCCCAGGTTTATTTCCAATAGAACCGGTTTATTCCCAGGTTTATTTCCAATAGAACTGGTTTATTCCCAGGTTTATTTACAAAAGACCTGGTTTATACCCAAAAAATCCAAGTTTATTCCCAAAAACCCGGTTTATTCCCAGGTTTAAACCGGGTTTTTTCTAGCCTTTGCAACTCTAGGCACCGTATAGCAGTCGTGCTGCGCACGCGCTGCAGTATACGTTAATTCCAACTTCCACCACCAGGTGGCGCAATCTGTTTATACGATCATAACTGAAATCGTTAAGGCTTTCGATGTCGAGTCGAATATGAGCCATAACACGACGTGATCCTTCCCATAGAAACAGAGATAGGAAAGCGCCCCCTGATGGTGAAACTCGGAACAAAAATCGATAAGCTCTAGTATCCTCTATCGATGTTGAGTCGAATGAGTCATACCCCGTCGTGATCCGGGTCATAGAAACAGAGAGAAGAAAACGCACCCTGATGGTGAAAAAACGAATTAAAATCGTTAAGATCTAGTATCCTCTATCGATGCCGAGTCGATTGAGCCAAACTGCGTTGTGATGTGTCCCATAGAATCCGAGTTGGCTGAAAAATCCTTTAATTACACCTTCCACCACCAGGGGGCGCAATCTGTTCTATACGAACATGATCGAAATCTGTAAAGCTATCGAAATCCAGTGGAAAGAGCCAAACCCCATCGTAATCGATACCATAGAAACAGATTTCCGGAACCGCCCCCTGGTGGTGAAACTTGGAACTAAAATAGGTATGCGCTATCGATATCGAGTCGAATGAGCCAAACCGCATTGCGATTGGACTCGTAGAACTCGAGATATTATGAAATCAAAATATAAAATCTGATATTATTATTCAAAGAAATGGTATAAACGCAGAAACTTTTAAAAATGTTATAGAGGGTCCTTATTAGTTTAATTATAATGTTTGGAATCAGTTTGGGGGAAATCCATAACATAGTTTATTCCGTAACATAATATGATTAAGCGGTCACAGACCTTTCCAACGATATATTACATGAGGAGTGTATTCAAAATTTAGAAAAGTACCTTCCTTGGGGGGGAGGGGGGGGCACTCTCCCCATATTTTTCGACGCGGCCTCATTTTTAAAATTTATGTTATGTGTTATGAAATATCTTCAAGTTTCAAACAGATCTCCTTATTATATTTCTTTTAATCTCGGGATAGAGTGGCCTTAATATCTGGCATTGAATTTTAAGCTGTCTGATAATTAAATAAAAAAATATTTGTAAATTCCTTCCTAATTATCGGAGGAAAACCAAATTTACATATTTAGAATCCTCGTAAAAATCTAAACATGGATGCATAAATTTAAAATCTATAAATAATAATAAAAATTAAAAAAATAACAGGGCCCAAAATCTCTTAGTATAAAGAAAATGCGGTTTTTTATCAAAATGTTTCATTCTCTGAAATATCAGATCACGTGTCAATTTTTTAGAAATGAATTGCTTTGTTAAAGGGTTTTTAATTGATTTCCCTTCCTAATTATCGGTGAAAAACATATTTAAATTACATATTTAGAATCCTTGTTCAAAAATACACGTGGATGCATACATTTCAAATCGATAAATGCAATAATAATAATAATTTAAAAAAATAACGATGCCTGAAAACCCTAGTGCGTTTATCCTGTCTTTCGGAAATAAAATGTATTTGCCAGACAATCTGTCACAGAGAAAAACATCTGCAGTATCGAAATTAAAACTCGTCTTTTTTCCACACAAAATTAAAACTTTTTTAATTGATATCTTCAGGAATTATTATCCGATTTTTACGAAACTTAATTTTTGGACTGGGCATTTCATATTACGAAGGGATACGTTATTTTCAAGTCCTTAAATTCAATATTTTTAATAATTTGATATAGCCTATAATAACCCCACTTAAACTGGTTTCATATCTTTCATCCTTCTAGACAGCTAGACGTCCCAATGTCTGGCTCTGAAAGAAGCAAGTTAAAAGGAATAATTTTTATGCAATCAAATTAAAGAAATAATAATTAATATATTTGGTTCTAATGGATGGATTTCCTTAATTTTTACAATCTTTTAATGCGGATAGAGAGATGATTCACGTGGTGTTATTTTCAAAACTGTAGGTGAATTAGATCTTATAATTTGCATGCCCATTTTAAAACCATACTTCAGTATTTTTAGCTGCAGACACTTTGTCTCTTTCTTGCTTGGAAATAATTTTTATCAAAAGCAGCTGCAAATTGGATAAAAATTGTTCTTTTTGTGCAATTTTTAATGAGTTTTTAATGTTTTTAATTAATATCTTTTCTAATTACCGGCGGATTTTTTCGAAACCTAAAAGAATGGGATTCTCGAATTTTCCTGCGTATTTTGATAACTTTAGTGCCTTTCTACTCCGTGTGTGAGAAAAGTTTTTAGAGTTACAGACAGAAACAATAGGCAGACAGAGAGGCGTCGTTTTCGAACATTAATAATATAGTAGATGATTCTGAAGTTCATGGCAAATAAAAAAAACACTCGCAAAAATAGTACATATTTCAAAATTAATGTTATGTATCCTGTTAAAAAAAAAAAAATCCAGACACAATCAGCAAAACTGAGATAATTATAAGATTGGACTGATTATAATGTTACTTATTATCACAAATAATAAATATGATTTTAATATTTGTGTTTTTCTGCAAAGATTTAATACTTTTAGTTTGTTAAAACAAATTAAGCTAGCAGTAAAAATGTTTTTGTTGCTTTATTTTTGGTTGTACCTTATTAATCAACAGTAAAATCATATTTGAATCCATATATTTTTTAAAGTGTTTATTTCAGTTGGTCCTATAAAATCAAACCATGAATGAAACTTGAATACATTTAAATTTCAATCTAAATATGCATAAAAGGAACAATTTTCAACGGTAAACATAAAAACTAAAGCTCTAAAATTTATTTAGATGATTTGATGTAAAAATAAGCTCAGTTTTTGCAACATTATGCAAATGTTTAATACGCAAACCCTCTTAATATGCGACCTTGAACCGCGTCCTAACCAGTTTTGTCTGTATTAGCTATTACTGTTCTCATGTGTATAGTCTGTGTCAAAGTTCATCTTTTCCTTAAGATAAATTATACAAAAGACTATATATATTTACATATTAGGTAGATAATGAAAAAAATCTGAAACTGTATGGAGGATCATTTAACAATAAAGTTTGGGAATTGTTGCATAGAGATAAATTCTACATAAAAATAGCAATATAACAATAGTAAAAAAATAAATCGACAGCAATATATATAGAATATTGAACACTCAAACAGTTTAACATAATAATAACACAAAATAGTAATTTAATTTTTCTTTCAGGGTAGTTCTAACCTAAAGGCACACAAATAAGTCTTTGTTTTGTTTTTAATGTGTTCTAATACTTGAGTCTTTATTTTTTGGGTTTTCTAATAGCTTGAGATGTCATTTTGGTATGCAAAGTTCTGTGTATTAAAAAAAAAAAACTATTTTTATTGTGACTCTATTCATGGCATTATTTCATGTTGATTCTTTTTTTGTTTTTTTAGTGCGATGAGGAAATTTCAGAATATGGATAAGCGTGCCATAGTAGAAAATAGTGTTGATACATTATTAGACACAATTCATCAAAATGCCATAACCAATTTAACAATATATACTGGAAATAAAATGGGTGTTTCAAAGCTTTGTACGACTGGAATGGATGGTAAAATGGTCATCTGGAATATGAAAGTAAGTTGCCAGAAAATTTTGATTTTTCTCACTGAACACTTCTTATACTGTTTAACAGAAAATAATTACAACTTATATTCTTTAGAAAATATTATATAATGGCTGATTTTATCACCATAAAATTTCTGCATATTTAAAAGTCTTAATAAACGAATAAAAAAATAACATAATTTAATCATTATTTGGAAATAAACTTGAAAGGAAATGAAAAATACTGGTCTATTTTTCAATGCTTTATTTATTTTTATTATTATTATTATTATTATTATTTTGTCTTGTGTTGAAACAGGATTGTAATTCAAAAAATGAATGCCCTTTAACTAGTGATGGGCCGATTCGAGATCTTTTAAGAATCGATACCTTAGTTTTCGTAAACTTTTCAGAATCGATTCTTTGTATTCAAATCTAGTAGCACTAAGAACTATTCCAGACTTCCTTCAAACTAATAAATGAGGGACGATATTTCGTCTGTTTCACTCTTCGAATGTTTATTCTACGTAAAATCTTTTGCCTTTTTTTTTATGATCACGTGCCAGATTCACATCAGTCTATTAGAAAAGTATGAGTAGTGCCTTTTTCAGTAAAGCAACTGTTTATTTTTCGTACAAACGCTTCTCTTTTGTTTATGATAACGTTTTATGATTTACAGCTACAGAATAATTTATTTTCTTTTTAACGTTTTTGAGTTTTGATATAAATATTATGATTGTCATTAGACAAAAAAAAGACAAGAATTTTTTATCGGGATGACTCTATCCCATTGAACCCTACACCACCCCCTCCCAGGGTAAGATAATTTTTAATTTTGTTTTCCGGTTAATGTTCATGTGTTTCAAACTTATCTTAAAAAAGGGATTCATGGTGGCAAAGTCCTTTGACGGAAAAACAACTGCTTCAATTTCCTTTTTAAAAATGTGTTGGTTAAAGAAAAAAAAAAAAAAAAAACTTATTTATATTTAGTATTTCTTAATTGATAAATTTTTGTATTGCTTTTTATGTTGATATGTGTAAAAATTGTCTTGCATGATAACTCTGAAAAAAAAATGTTTATATTCTTTAATTTTAAAAGCAGACTAGACTGTGGGCCATTGCCACACGTGTTCCAAAATCTTGCCCGTCCCAAGATATAATTCTGCCGACGTCCATGTCTCTTAGTATTGCAAGTTATATCTTATTATTTTCTAAAATTTAGAAGGCGATGTACCAGCCTTCCTCTGTATACGCCCATAAAAGTAAGCAATTTGTCTTTAATTAGCGAAATCAAGATTTTTTTCTTTTTTATGAACGTACAATTTTATTTTCCACTATAAATAATTATTTTGATTGTAAAATTTTTAAAAATTTTATAAAAAAAATTATATTTACGATTCTTAAAATACAAATTCACAGAATGTTATTCATTATAATCGTTTTCTTAAATTAAAATTCATATGATTGATTTAACTAAAAATACATATGTATACTAGTTGAATTGATTGTACGATTGAAAAAATAAAACAATTTCAAAACTAAAACAGCACTGATCATCCTGCTAACCACAAAATTCTGGAGAAAAGTCTCAAACAACGCCGAGTAGTCCAGTATTTGAATACTAGCATTCGCTGGCGCATCTTATGAAACCACAGTAAACTCCAGCTATGAGAACTGAATACTGAATACAGTCGAAAACCGCAGTTTTCGTCGCCGATACTGATGCCAGGTGACTTGTATTTGAATACTCCTGTCTGAAATCGAGACCACTTGAGAACTTGGCTGAATCGAGAACACAGACATTTTGTATTCGAATACTCCCATCACTACCTTAACTTTATGATTATAATTCAAGTGAAATGTTTTTTAGTGTCATTTCTACTACAGTAAAAATAAATAAATGAAATAAAATAAATCTTGAAATAAATTTCAATAAATGTAATCTGCAAGTAAGACAGCTGGTTCAAGGTTAGGTGAAGTAACAAGGTCTCTAAAATTGTGAATTTGAAAATGAAGTTCTTTATTCACAGTTTAAGTACTATGTAATGAATTCACAATGAATTACACCTTTTGTAATAAACAAAATCTCCAACATCACTTTACCCTTGCTTTTATCCAAGCGATTGCTTTACTTCCTTCGTGGCATACTTTACTTCCATTCAATAGGCTGACTGATGCTTTCTGAAGAAGGGCTGAAGATTGTAGAGGAATCGCCATGTCTTGTAGCCGGTCACTTTTTTCTCCAAAAAATTCTGATCCGCATCTATCATATGAGGTTTCTAACCATCAAAACTTCCCCCTCCCCAAGAAACAGCATTTTTAGAACAATATACAAACACTGTACATGTTCAAAGAATCGGGAAGAATATTATGAACACTTTTATTTGATACCTTGGCTTGAAATGAAATTTTGTCAGATGTTAAATGTATGTTTGCACAGGTAATTTGTTGAATGTACTCAATGTTTTTATCAATGGTGGAAGTGAAAGGTTGACCACTACAGTGTTAGTCTTCAAAATTTGTGTGACCATCAATGAAGTGCTGATGCCACTTGTAATGTTTTTATGATTTCAATCAATGTCTGAAGAATTTCAGGTGTTTCTCCTAACTAAACACACTTTCATATTCGATCACTGTTCAATAACTGACATTTCAAATTCTAATGATGAAGAGGGGGAAAAAAATTAATGCTATAATGCTTGTACCCTGAGTTCTTACTGCTGCTTACCAATGTATCAAATTGTGACAAAATGTTTAATTTGGCAAAAAAAAATGAAAGATTAAAAGCACATTAGGGATTTTAAAATCAGTGTTTCAAAACTAATCTATTGCTAATATTATCTTGATTTGGCTATAGTTTTTCTTTGATGATTAGCCAAATTGCTAAAGTTAGTCAAAATACAGTGAGAACCATAACTATACCACTCATGTACGGAAACGGAGATGCTGCCATACTCTCTCTATTCATCATTTCTTGGCTTGGTGCCTACCTAACAAGGAATTTTTTACTTGCACATATTGGACATGTTCTGTATGTCGATTTTGAACTTTTTAACTCTAATAGGGTACCATAATGATAAATACAAGGCAACTTGTTAATAAATTTACTGTATAACATTTTTTAAGAATATATGAGAATTTTTAGTGTTTTTATTGTTAAAGGAATAACTTTTTTTTCAATTCTTTAAGAATTTCTTATCATTTAAGATTGAAAAACTATAGAAAGGAAAATTATGGTCGCTCTAAAAACTAAACTTTGCACTACAATCCCTAGGGATTTTGGTCTACAGTGCCCAAGTGTGTTTTCTTGACCATGGGCTCTGGTTTGCTGTACAGCATAAATCCCAATCAGGTAGTCAACCTAATGGAGGGGGGAAGGGGGAGGGAGGAGAAGATTCCTCCTCTCAAGCGTTTTTACTTCCTAAGCAAGCTTGGTACTCATTTTATCGACCCCGAAGTAATGAAAGGTTAAGTGAACCTTGCACTGACCACTATGCTGCTGGTCTTCAGTTTTCCTAATATACTATGCAAATAATATTTTAAGCATATTTTATTCATATAAAATCAATAGGTAGTATTACTTTAATCCATTTATTGAATTAGTCTATCTTTGCTCAAGATTATTTATGATTTTATTAGTATCTTTGCACCTGAAATGATCAGAATAACATGACATATGAATGATTCATTGTAAGCATAAGATATTCTGTAAGATTTCAGATAACTAACTTTTAGAAATAAAAAAATCATTAAAAATCATATGAGGGGTAGGGAATTGAAATTCCAAAAATTCCTTGTTTGTTAGTCATTGTTTTTTCTACCATTATTACCTCTCTGTTATTAATTCTCATTTTCCCTAATTTTTAGGCTCTAGGAGATGCTCTTCCTAGTGACATTTAATGTGATATATCAGTTACCTACTGAAGAGAAACCTCAGTTGGAACACCTCCATTCTTCCCCTATTGGTGCTGCCATTTGGAAGAAAATTGTCTTCCTTGGCACTTGTTGATTATCTTCTAGTTGATTGACTGGAGACAGAGAACAGTGGTTATTACATAGAAGCGCCAACTTCTGGCCCTGAATTTGAATTCATGGCCAATCTGGAGGGATTTTACTTAAGATTTTTGGATACTTACGCCTAGTTTCACTCATGCTTCTTTCACAATGCTCAGAAAACATTTGTGTGAAAACTGCAACACAGCATTGATTTTTGCACTTATTGTATAATTCCATAACAGTGAAATGCTGTTGTTCATTTCAGCTTCTATATTTCATTGGGTTATGTTCCTTATTCTAACTTAAAGAATTGAATTTCTACATTTAAAAATTTGCTTTTACAGTTTTTTAAAAATCCCTGCTTATTGGTCATCATAAAAATTAAAAAAAAAAAAAAAACTTATTCCATTTGGCCACTTGTTTTGGATAAGTTCTTTATTACTTCTAAATTACAAAGTTTTGTATATTTTTGGTAATTTCTGTAAACTGTGATTTGGCTACATTGAAGTAAATAAATATTAAATATTTGGTTGTTAATATTTGTTGTATTTTATACTTTGTTACAAGAGAAAAAAAAATAGATATGTCATAGTATATTGTTTCATTCTGATGTTATGTAGATTGGCTTTATATATATAATGTCTCATCAAAATAATTTTATTTAAATTTTTCATAATTGAATTTTATTGTCATTTGAGATTATGTATTTGTATTTATGTTTGTATCCATGGCATACTTTTAGTAGTTTTATTATTAAAATAACATCAGAAGAAAAACAGCTTCTCACCACTGTACTTAATGGTTTTAATATTTTCTAATTAAAACATCTGTTTATGAAGCAGTTCAATTATGTAGGTATACATAAAATATTTAAAATGTAATTAAAAATAAATTGTTTTTTACAAAACTTGTAAATTTTTCTTTTAAAAGACTGTGTGTTTGAAATTTAATGACTTTATACAACATAGTTTAAACCTCTCACTCGAAAATGATACAAATTTCACTTCTATACATTTTTTGTTTAAGCACACAAGACTTGTCATTTAAAGTTTTACTAACTTTTTATATGAAAAGAAATTGATGTTTCTAATATCCATAAAATTTTGAGTTTCTACACATTCAAAGAATTGAAAGATACATGTAATATTTAGTGAATGAATTTTAGGCTAAAGAAAACAAAACAAGTAAATACTATTAAAATCCACAATGTCTAGAAATTCTACATAGCTGAAAGGTTAAGAGATATTGAGTATCTGCTAAATGAATTTTCACCAAAGAAGGTTAAGAGTAATTTTAAACAAGCTTAAGTCAGTTTTTGCTAATTATTTTGTTTTTATAATGAGGGATGTTTTGTTCATAGGATTTTTTTATTGATTTGAGAAATATTTTTAATTATTTTTCAGTAACTGTTAAGAGTAACTATATTTTGCTACAATTTTATTTTTCATGACCAACTTTAATTGTAATCAACAAAATTCTTGTAAATATTAAAAATACTTTTGAATTACAAAAGATACTTTCTAAATTTGTATTATCTAGAATGTTCTTCCCAGCAAGACCTCGAAAAAATACTACAGCTTTAGATTATATTACCAAATCATGGTTTGAATCAGAAACGACAGTGAAATGAATGCGGTGGATTACAGGTGGAAGTTATTACACCAATTATGATTAATATATCAGCTGCACTAGAATGAGACAATTTTTTTTTTATAACAAAGAGATGGTTAAAGGAAAAAAAAAAGATTCCCTTATTTCTTCTCCAAACAAGGCTGCCATTACCTTGCTTCCTAACCTCTCTATAACTAGCCAGGCTTTGCCCATACAAACTCAGCATTTCATCGTATCATTAACAAAAATTAACGGCGTAATCTTATGTCATGTGATGAAAGAAACTGTTAAATTAAGGAAGCACAAACGATACATTTTCATAACACAAGATATGCCTTAAACAAATTTGAATTAATTTGTTAAAAAGTAAATTCATAAAATGCTTTAAACGAAGAAAAAACAAAATTTTTTGTTTTATATAAAGAACTCACAAGCAAAAAAAAAAACTTGCTTAAGTAACCTATTTAAAAATTGTTAGGAAAAGTTTACTGTGATCATTACAAAGCGATTAATTTTCATTAAGAATATGTCTAATCAAATTTACTGCCTTAACTAGCAAGATTATCAACACAGCAAAAAACTTTCAAAATCATTTTTGCCACTGCAATAATTTCCAACAGTCCCGTAGCAGCCATTTCACAACATAATTCTCTCTTTTCCATTTCAGATATCGATACACAAAAAATAGAATTGAGTTGTCTAAACTTCACTCTTAAAACTGGACTTTTTTGGTTCATGAGCAAATGATGTCAAGATCTTTTCTGATTTTATTCTCTGTATGCGAACAAAGTGCCTATTGTTCACTATGGTTTTAGAAATGATAAAAATCACAATCAAATTCTTTTCAGGCAGTTTACTTTATTCTATATACAAAAAGGTATTTGATTAATGAAAATTTCATTTCCTGGTTTTCGACAGATTGATAAATTTTAGAAAGTCCTGAACACAATTTGACTGTTTTTAGAAAATGTCTGACTGTATGTGACACACATTTTGTGGGAGCTCTAACTCATGTACTACTGCACAGAATTTATTAAAACTTTAAATTCATTTAGACTTTGGCGTAAATTGGTGCTGATTAGATTTTGGTATATATCGCCCAAAAAGTGGCACTGCTATGCTGTATTTTTTAATCATTTTCAAAATAGCTATATCTCAAGAACTAATGAGAGAAATTTCATCAAACTTCATATGTTAGATCTTAACATAAATACTGGTAAGTTTTGGATGTATATCACTTAACAGACTTTACTTTGCTGTTTTACAAGATTTCTGCGATGGGTATATCATGAAAACTAATACACGGGATTTCATCAAACTTCATATTCTGTTAGACCTTGGGGCCAGGGGTTGGAAGTAGCATGCTGCAAGAAGCTAAACTACAGTAGTTTGTAATGTAGTGAAATAGCACAATAAGAAAAAAAACCACTAGTTTGTAGCGAAGACTTATGCTACTTCAGGGAGAAAAAACATTTCATTCTACAAATCACATGGCCATAACTTGTTTCTTTTGTGCAAAATTTGTTCTGCTCAACAATTTGAGAATCCCAGCTGCAGTGTATAGCTACAGATCACATGAAGTCAGGGATTTTCCCCATTGACACTTGCTGCTAAAATTAAGTACTAACCCACCAAAGGAATTAATTTTCTTGCTGGCAACACTTGTCTGTTTACTTGTTATTAGGTTTCCATGTTTTAATTCTGGGTTTTTTATTTGGAATTGCTTTATTTACTGTTTGTATTTAGAGTTGTTTTTCTGTATTTTTCTAGATTATAAAATTAGACAACTCAATATAATTGACTTTCAACAAAAGTCAATTAGCATATTAAGAGTATATTGCAGAGTTAAGTAAACAAATCTACTGGTAAATAGAGGTAAACCTCCATAATGGACACCTATTAAGCGGACATTTTTACAATCTCCAACACCTACATATTTGTGCATTTTTACCTCTGAATAGCAGACAAATTCCACACTCCCAAAATGTCCATTATTCGAGGCTTTACATGTCATCGGTAATTTTATATCCCAATGTAACAATTACTATAAGAATAATAAATGAAATTTATGTTGTGTATGATTGTGCATGTTTGTATAAATATGTTATATACAAACAGTGATGTGGGAAGGGTAAATACCCAGCAGGTTGGTGTTTATTTTTTGGGTATATACCTGGATATTTACCCAAGCCTTCATTGGTTACAATGTTTCAAATATGATAGCAGCTTTCACTTTAATTAAAGGAAAATACCTGCATGCCGTCCGCTGGAGTAGCCTTGACCATCTTTTACATTTAACTATAGTGAGGAAGAGGACCATCAAACAAAGTAACCGCTTACATGCTATTTTCAGTCGAATTCAAAATGAAGCAGGTAAAATGATTCCTTGAAATTGCCCTTAAAAACGGAATGGACAAGTTATTTTCATTGCCTTAAGCCTTTGATGCTCAAGCTATTTTAATGTTTGCTTTTAATAGAGATTTTTTTCTAAATATTTTTCGAATGTTGAAGAAATAAGGACTTCTAAAGTTTTATCTCCAAAATTTATTACCAAAGAAAGACACTTCTTAAATAAACAATAAAAAGAGGCTATTGCAATGCATTTCAAAAATCTTTCTTCATCAGTCATAAAAAGGCCATCATATGAACCAGTATGAGAACAGAATAAAGATTATTTTCCGTTCTCGTAGTGGTAGTATATAATACAAGTAGGATGTACATCATATCAATTGTATCAGTTGGTAAGGGAAAACAGCAATTTACTCCAAAAACAGAAAAACAGCATTGTTAATGCTCCGACAGTAAACGAAAAAAAACTAGACTATACCAGTACCCAGAGAGTATGAAGAAATGAGTAGGAATATTGGGATGCACTAATTTGCACAAAAAACCCCTTAAGGCATGTAAACTCTTTCGAAAACAATAGAGAGAAAATTAACCTATGGTAGGAAACTTATCTCAAAGAACTAGACAGGGTTAAAAGGATAAGAGATAATAGGTTTATATTACAAATTGTGGCAGTTAATGAAGAAGCTCATCAGCTAAAGAGAAAACATTTAGATGATGTGTTTTGGATTCATATTGAAAAATGTTATCTTCATTTTTAAACCAGTTGCCAGTCGAAAAAAAAAAACCCTCACATTAGTCTTTTCTATTTTGCAACATGTATTCTAAATCTACTGATATAAGGAGGTACAGTCAGCCAAGAAACAACGAAACATTTTGATGCCCAAAATTGTCAGAGAAAAAACAAAACTAGCCATTCAACTGGAATTTGACTTTTTCAATTTACATGTTTTAAAAATGAGGCTAAGGATTGTCTTCATATGGAAATTGTACCAAACTCTGAAATTTTTAATACAAGCACCTATTTTTGACGTATGTTTTTTTCTGTAAATTTTACCTTAGGATATCAAATGAGAATAGAGAGTCATTCAGTCAGATTTAATCATTTCAGTCATATTTAATTTAAGAATTATGAAGTTCTAAAATTTGGAAATCCTAATTCATTTGTAATCGTTGCAAAACATTTTTTTAAATCAAAATTCAGGAACTACTTTCTACTGTAATTTTATATTATCATAATTGAAGCTTTTAGAAATCAATTTCTGTTAAAAAATTCAGAGGTTTATATATTTCTTTTAGTAAATTAATTTTTTTTTTTTCAAAAAAAAAAAAAAAAAAAGAATTATAATTTAATTAAGATTATCTTTTTAATAAAATGTTTAGGACTTTTGTTAACAAAAATTAATTTCTAAAGGCTTAATTACGTGAATTATAAAATCATAGTTTATTCGCAAAGCAGTTCTGGAGTTATGCTTAAAAAACTACCTGCATTGCAATCTGTTTTGCAACGATTTAAAATTAATTTAACATTTGGAGTTCCAAGTTTTAAGTCTTCATAATTCCTAAATTACTACGAGTTTGATAT
The DNA here is from genome assembly GCA_963931845.1 of Maratus michaelseni. Lineage (NCBI taxonomy): Eukaryota > Metazoa > Arthropoda > Arachnida > Araneae > Salticidae > Maratus > Maratus michaelseni. The sequence goes on along the minus strand of OZ007592.1, from coordinate 200,083,828 downwards.
TCTAAGGTAAAATATAATAATGTAAAAGCCAAATATGTAAAAATTAGGTGCTCATATTGAAAATTTCAGAGTTTGATACAATTTCAGCATGAACCTGATTTTTTATGTAAATTGAAATAATATATAAATTTTTATTGAATGGCTATTTTGGTTGTTTTCGGGTACAATTTTGTGATTAAAATACATGGGGTTGTTCTATTTTTCTTTTGGCTGACTGCACTTTAAAACTGTCAGATTTACTTGATAATTTAACCTTTATTTATGAAATTGATCATTATAAGAAATTAGATAGTACTCAACTTAAGACACATATTGTTAGCTGCAGAGAAAAAGAGTGTAGATGAGAAAGATAAGTCTTGTGAGAATGATTAGAGAATATGTCCCCTTTATATTGGGATAACCTACTTACAAGGGGACCGCCAAACATGATGCCCACAGTTTTTGATGATTTTAAAGTATGTTGTAGGGGTCATACCCTAACTATTCAGGTCAAAGATTTCCTTCAAATGGGCCTTAGTTTTTGAGAAATTTAGGGTTAAAGTTCAGCATACGTTTCAAATACCCATTTAGTGTGATCTTTTGTACGTGGTCTCAGTGGTGCAGAGATTAGTGTTCAAAGACTCTGTCCAGGCAGCATGGATTCAATCCTACCTTGTGGCTTTTTCTCTTGTTTAATTAATTTATATTTTTGACCTGTTACAAGTTTAAACTGAATTATGAATTCAGTAGCTTTAAATGTTTTTATATTTTCTTAAAATATTGAATTTGCGTTTATGAAATTTTCCTGAAAATTTATATATTTTCTGAATTTTATATACCTGAATTATATTATATTCTGAATATTTATTTACCATTTATATTTTTTGAAATTTTTAAACTAATATTTCTGTTGACGAATGTCCAAGCTAATTTAAGTCTAGAATCTTACTACTATTGTTTCCATTTAAATATGTATTTTTTTTAATAAAAATTATGAAATAATGCTTTTTTTTTTAACATTTTTTACAAAAAAAAAGTATTTAAAAGTATATTTTATTTTTTTCTTTCATTTTTTTAATGTTTAATTTGTTTTAAATATATTACAATATGTAACATGATGAAATACAAAAACATTTATCTTTACGAACACAGGCATTTTTAGTTAAATATGCAATCAATCGGATGATGCATATGGTAGATATCTGCAACATAAAATGGCATTAAAAATATCACTTTAAAAATAATTTCTTTGCATGAATTTTTATATAAATGTTAGAAGAACGCATTTATGACCAAATTATATTTTTTTATATATATTTAATGTGTGATAAATACATTAAAAAATGCGTTGAAAGTTGAAAAACAAAAATGTTTAATCATCATTCGTATAAGTGCAAGTAAATGCATTTAATCTTTAAATCTTTGGGGATACTTTGAAATCATTCAAAGTGTAAAATGACATTGCAAATGTCACAATTTATAAAAAATATATATATTTTTTTTTCATGATCATGAATCTTTTTAACATTGTTGGAGAAAAGCATAAATGAATGTAATATATATATTTTAAACCCTTGTAATTGTCGACTAAAGAAGCTAAACAAGATGAATCAAAAATTTAATTATTCTGATTTTCTTCTGAAAATTCAAGAGACGATTTCTTTAAAAAATTTCATATGTATGGTAAATTTTATGTAACATTTGCAACGACTTTTACATTTCTAGTTGACTAAATTTTTAAGAATGACGTCGACAGTGATTTTATTTGTTAGAATGAAAAAATATTTTGAAATGTAATCTGTAAATTTTAGAGATAAATATGTATAGAAGACATTAAACATTTATGCCACTGGTCAAAATTTACATACAAGAGTTACTGTTTTAATATTTTATTACTCTTTTGATGATATGCTATTGGTATAATCTAATCATAAATACGTTTTGGTGATGTGACATGAAAAATATTTCGTATAAGTTATACAAAAAAAATTATAATTTTCATTTAAAATACCATAAAGTAAAAAAAAAAAAGTTATTTCAGAACAGTGCTTAAAATATAAAAATATAAATAACAATAAATAAAAAAAAATCTAGATACAAATTAATTTGAATTTTCATCTATAGAAATATTAATTTAAAATATTATGCAGAAAAAATATACATTTTTATGAAAGACTCTGAAATATAATTGTAATTTCTTAGGAAAATATAAAAAAGTTCAAAGCTGCCGAATTCATAATTCTGTTTAAACTTGTAATGTGTTAAAAATATAAAATTAATTAAAAAAGGGAAAAAGCCACAAGGCAGGGTCGAACCCGCGCCTTCAAACACTACCTCTGCGCCACTGAGACCACATACAGAAGATCAAACTAATGTGTATTTGGATATGTATGCTGAACTTTAATCCCAAATTTCTCAAAAACTAAGGCCCATTTGAAGGAAACCTTTGACCTGAATAGCTTTGGGTATGACCCCTACAGCATACTTTAAAATCATCAAAATCTGTGTGCTTCGTGTTTGGCGGTCTCCTTGTTAGTATTAATCCATTAGCTGAAGTGGCATTGCACATACTAAGTATACCTGTTACATAAATTTGATTAAAATTATCGCTTTAATACGCTTTTTAATAAATACATTAGCTTTCTTATATTCTTCATTATACTTAAAGAAGACATTTAAATTCAATATTTAAATGTAAAATGTTGAGTTTCTTTAAAATTTAAGAATTGTAAGAAGCCTAAAGTTCTAAATTTTTCTTTCTTTCAGGTTAATCTATTATTAACCAATAGCAATAAGGTTTTTTTCATAGCTGTATTTAATTGAAGAATAAATACCTGGGTATTTTACATCACTGTATACAAGAGTATCCCCTCGTTATATCGCTCACTTTAATATATAGCTCTGTTTTCATGCCTCCCGAAAAAATAAGCTGTAGTTAAATCGCATTTTTACTTACCATACATATACAGTGTAAGGAAAGTATTATAATCATGTTAAAAAACAGATTATGGAGATTTGGTATATGTTTACATTTTAAGTGGCCCTGAATACGTTTTAGCTATTTTTTGTAATGATACCATATGTATGTGTGTATATTTTCCTCACATTTTTAGGTCTCCAGAGCTCACCTTTGTAAAATTAGAATCTAAGTTTTTATTTATTATTATATTACTATTTATTTGAACCCACAGTATTATATAAAGTGTTCAAAAGTTGAGTGGAACCACTCTAGATTTCTGTATTTAAATATTTATTGTATTATGAATCTTAATTTTGTTAAGAAATTTGTAATGTGTATAAACTAACAGTCTGAAGACAAACACAAAACATTTTCTTGTATGTCATCTTCCTTAATTTTTTAATGGTCTTGGTTATATCACCCTTATTTAATTGTGTCCCAGCAGACACGATATAACGAGAGGTCACTGTATTATTTAATCAGTGTCTTCAATTCAGAGAGTAAATTGAATCCTTTAATGAAATCTGAAAGTAGCACAGTAGTAACTACTTTTGAAAAGTAGTTACAGTTAACTACATTTTTTATGTTGTACTCAACTACAATAAAAAAGTAGTTTTTTCGACCCCTGACCTTGGCATAAATTGTTGCTGATTCAATTTTGACTTTGATCCATCAACAGGAGACGTTTGTATCCTGTGCTTGGGGAAAGATCACTAATCTCCATAATCAATTGATGTACTTTAGCGAGATTGATTTTTCTATTATTCACTGAAATCCTGTGCTAAAATCAAAGGTTTTATACTTCATATCCATAATTGTTGCTATGTTAATGTGTTACTGAAATTAATGTATTATAATGATATTAAAAAAAATAAAATTGTGATGGCCACAACATATTAGTTTACATTAGGAATGAAATTTCGAATGTCAATTACTCCAAATATAAACATTTTAAAAGGTAGCTCATCTCTCAAAGTTTTTTTTTAATGATCTTTCTAAAAATCTAACTTTTATGCAGTTTCATTTGAAAAATAATTTTGAGAAAAAATGGTTGACTGGCATATGAAACTCAAAGCGATTAGTCCCATATCTGTTTAGGTCAGTCACGTGAGTTGCACTATTACATATGATAAATATTTTTTTATGTGAAAAGCGAAAACAATTCCAGATCATTCATTGCTAAAAAGGTTTTCGAAGGCTGACTTCTTGCCTGTAACAAATATGAATGAAGTTGAATCGCATCCTGTGTAAGCATGAATGAGCAACAGTTGCAACCACTCATTACTCATAAATTCAAAGTATCATAAGTCAATAAATTTTGATCATAGAAGAATGGGATTTTTACTAGGTAGGACATGAACTAAAGTTTTCAAAACATAAATTATAGAATCTAGAACTGTCTAAAAATTTTAATATTCATATTTTAATATGTACTACCTGACTTAGCCTGTTGTGTGGCATTTGCATTGTATGAGATCTTTATATTTTTTCGATCCTGTATTTAGAAAAGATTTATGATATTAATTTTATTAAAATTCTTATTATAAGCAAGAAACCCTATTTACAATGTAAATTAACTAAAAATTCCAAAAGTTATATTTTGTGAATTTCATGATTTTGATATGCAGTTACAATAGAATGCCTGTATAAGAAAATGGCAACGTAAGAGGTATAAAACTTGATTAGTCAAAAGGACTTTTGACAAATATTTGGCAGGCATGCCTTTATAAAAAAGCTAATAATTGTTTACTTGTCTAAATCACCGAGGCAAAGTGTAGTGTGGTTGCTATGATTTGAACAAAACATTCATTCAGACACGGCAGAAGTTTATTGACCTAGCTTTAAAATGTATGTTAAAAGTCTGAAAAATACAATTTTTATACTATGGTAGTTTTGTGTGCAGTAAAATATAAGTACTTGTAAACTATGTGATTTTTTTGAAAGATAATTTCAAAATAGTTAATGAGAATTTCTTCCTTCGCCTCATTATTTTTAAAATAATGAGCATTTATTTATGCTTTTTATTTGCATTATTTTTAAAATAATGAGGTGAAGAAGAATTTGAAGTTTAATTTTTTCTAAGAAAGGTGTCTCTGTATTTACATTTAAACAATGAAGAGTAGAACTGTTTTGGTGGGAGAGGAAAACACTTTTAAGCCCATATACAGGGATGGGGAGTTGCATCATTCTACTCGTCACTGGCGAGTGGATTTTCAGGCAGTCTCTTGAAAATATACCAAAATCCTTTTTATCGTTAGCCATATTTTGCAACTCTCCCAACTGCCCAGAGTTAAACATGGCACTAAGTTCTATTCTACAATAAACTTTCTTTTGTTCACATCCTATAAAAATACAAAAATGCATAGTAGTAATTAATTATTTTTGCAGTTGCATAAATTTCGAAATAATTTTCCACTGCACGTGCACATTGCATCTTTCTGGCTGGTAAAATAAATCCTTTGCTTGTAAGATTTTCTGAAAATTCTCTGCCCCTGTCCATGTATATTTCAAATGCTATTTAAATAAACCATAAGTATTAATGTATGACAAAATACCACTAAAAGGATTTAACCATCTCAGCAGTGCTTTGCTGTGCACATAGTGTTCCAAAAGTAAATGTGGCACAATATAAGTCTGAAAGCTTGAATTACATTACAGGCAGCAATAGCAGAGTTGTCCATTTCTATGATTTTTTGTGTGTCTACTATTTTTGAATTAGTAATGTTTTACAATCATAGAAATCTGTAATTAAATAAGGCAAAGATTATTATTCAAGAATAGTGGTGACAATAAAATTGAGAATTGTCTCTGTGGATTGATCTGATGGCTGTTGATGATAGATACTGAAGTGCCTTGTTTAATATTATAACTGAGAATAACAATACTAAATGTTTATTTACTTCTATTAGCTTCATATATTTCTATTAAATTTTAATCAAACATTGTATGCCCTTAACAGATGGGTTTCATACAGATTGTTCTGGTTCTTATTTCATAGTGGTCACTGGGCTGCTTCTCCCACTTGATCGTTGCTCCAAAAAAGCACAATCTCCAAAAATTTTTGAAATTTGTCAGGTAGAAGGTTCCCACCTGTGAAATTTTTTTGGGTAAGAATTTTAAATTTTTGGCATGAATCCCATGGTCCTGCCCAAACATGCTTGTGGTATAACAAATTACTAAGTACTTACTGATATTTGTTATGTTATTGAAGAAACAAAAAGTTTTGTTATAATAATAAAAAGAATTTGAAATTCTAAGTTGTTTTACAATGCCCTTTTATTTATTTTTTAATACACATGTAAAGTTCCTAAGCAATTGCAGATTTAATTGTACAGGAAAGAACATAACATACTAATAAATTTAACAACTATTTAAAAAATATTGCAGCAATTTGATTTTATATAAAAGTTTAATTATAATTAAACTTGTTTTTGTTCTGCAACATACATTTACTGTACACTAATTCTGCAGCTGCAACATCTTCGGCTGCCATACCTGAAAAAAAAAGTAAAGCTGTATGTATTTTTCTATAGATAAATTTATTTAACGAAAAAGGTAAAGATTGTTAAAAGGAATTACCTAAAGATTTAAAAATTGTTGTTTTCTCGGGAAATGCTTCCTTGGCACCCAAAATAACTTCACCAATTTCAGCATATATTGGTGCCTGTAAATACATTTAAAAATAATTTGTATTTTGAACTGAAAAAAAAAATCCTGAATCTTGTACATTTTTCTACTGGGTCTCTTGTATTTCAGTTTTAAAATACAAGCCATTTCTTTTCCAATAATGATATTTTTTTTAATAGCGTTTAACTAAGCAATTATAAAATATTACATTACTCATTTTTTTCTCCCATACTATACACACACACACATTTAGAACAGTATTTCAATATCAAGCTATCAAATTTTTCAAAAGAGGGCAGCATGCAATATCTGAAAAGATGAAATAAGATATGCAACAGATGATCAGATTGTATAGTTACAATTTTACAAAATATTGTACAGTAAGCATAAAAAAAAAAAAAAAAAAAAAGACACATTATAAAATTTAATTCCAAAATTGTCACAGAGAAAAAGAAAATAGCCATTCAATTAAAAATTACGTCTTTTTTCAATTTATGTTTAAAAAATAAGCTTAGGGGGCTCTCCTTATACTCAAATTGTATCAAACTCTGATTTGGTACCCAATCTGACAATTAAATCTTATGGTATGTATCTTTTTTTATATACTGACTGTATATAGAGTTTAATTAATCCCTTAATTGTTTATTTTTTTTAAATGTCCTTTCAAAATTCTTCAATACCTCATTTCAAAAAAGAAAAAAAAATCATTTAAACATGTTAAAATAATGACTGCACAGTCAAATTTATTTCTTTTACTTTAAAATAAAGAAAACTGCAAATTTCAGTTAAAAAGGGATGAAATTTTATCCAAATGTTTTTTTATGAGAGAGATTGGTGTGGTAGTTAATGAACTGATCAGGAAAATCTGAGTTAATGAAATGAATGGGATTTATGAAATAAAGCAGGGGTGGCCAAACTTTTTTGATCATTGACCCTTTCAAGAATTTCTCAATTGTTTATCGCTCTTTATTATTTTACTATTTCTTAATTATAAAACAGAAAAAAAAAAGCTTATGCAATTTTTAGATTATTTACTACTCATATTACATATGTTTAATATATTTATACAGAATCAGATGCATTTTAATGACACTTTTAAGTTTCTAAAATTGATAGACATTGTTAAGAGCCTATGCTAGTCATGCGAAGGAATGCACAAGCTAATGTTAAGTCTATGGGAAGGTTCTTGGCAGATTTCGCTCTCGCATTTTAATATTTTTAAATGATATTTTTTTTTGCATAGGATAGCTGAGGTCTATTTCTAATGTTGTTAGTTTTTACTTTTTTGATTTTTGTTACAGTTTTTTTTATAAGCGAACATTTTCAATTTTGGAATCGGTTCTGAAAGTGAAAGTACCCTTATATAAAAAAACTGGAACCGAAATCAAAAAAGTAAAAACTTAGAACGTTAGAGATCCTATTACTTAAAACAACATTAAGCCTCTTGAACCAAATTTGTAGGTACTTTACAATACATCATAAATCTTATATTACAACGAATGTAAATTTAATGCTTATAGCAATATTTATGATTCAAATAAAGATAGATAACAGTTAAGATGATATACATAGATGAGTTTATAAATACTTACATTGGATTTAATTATATCCCCAGATTCTGCCAAAGCTCCTTCTTTACTATCAACATAAATTACTGATGATAAAAGTAAATCATTTTCTAATTCTTGCCATTCAGGAACCGGGGCACCTACAGCTATATTAAAAATTTAATAAATACAAATTAACTTTTCATTATACAGAAAAATCAATTTAAAATAAATTTGACAATAAAGCAACCCTGTTTTCCAAATGATCTCATGTAAATCTGTCTCCCCATCTAACTGTTCCTTTGTGCTCTTTTGTCAAAATGTTATTTGTTTTTCAAAATTTGAACATGTTGAAATGAAGTACTTTTTTCTTCCACTTTAAAATGGTAATCACGGCACATGTTGCTTTTCACATACCTACATTAAATATTTGGTAGTCTTATCAACCTGTTATGATAAAAATTCCCACATTGTAATGAAATTTGAATATGTTGTTGAAGTGATATTAGAACTTTTAAAAATGGTTATTAATTGTTGCGCTTGGTGCAACTTCAATTTAAAATTTACTTTTATTACATCAAAGTGTAGAACCATGTATCTGATTTTATAATGTAGGATGATTTATTTATAATTTCATCTATATTCCATTAAATTTATATATAAAAATACATTTCACATGATAAAATAAAACCTTGTACATTTTGGCTCAAGGAGGTGCTTTTCCAAAGAAAGGGATAACTAACTTCAAGAACCACAAATTATAGTTATGAAACTTTATACACATATTTTAGCACATTTAGTTTTGTTTTGACATTCATATAACATATTTATCACCAAGCTCCAGCATTATCAACATAAACGATTGGCTAGATACTCTTTGTTTACAACCTTTTATGTTAACTAGGATATTGAATGAAGCAAAATAATGCTTCCCCCTTTATTCCTTCTAAATAAACTTTTAATTCTAATAGAGGATCCTTTCATCACAACGAATTGCTTAATTTATGGTCACATTTAATACAGATATTGAATGTGTCTCAACTTCAGATTCACTAACTTAGTTTCTTACAAGCATAACTTTTTATAATTATTAATACAAAAGCTAATGTTTAAACCAGATAATGTTAATTAAGAACATAATAGTGCTTCTGAAATCATGTTATAGATGTTTTTACTAGCATACATTTATGCTTTTACACAGTTAATGTAATTAATATAATTAAAAGTGGATTACAAATATCAAAGGATCCAACCTAGGCTTTCTTGGTCATACAGAACATAGGTGAAAACCGTTTTATTGTCTTATTTTTTTGCATTTAATATTTCTTTTTAGGTTACCCATAATAAAGCCAAAAAGCATTTTTTATATCATAAATATCAATTATGTATTCAAATAAAGTTTTGAAAATTATTAAAAGCTACACTTTCATATTAGTCACATGCCTGAGGTTAATAGCCAAAGAAATCACCAAAGATTTTGCTACTTACAGCAGCTTTTTTAATTACACTATTTCAGTGTTTCAGCACATAGTTTGATTACACATTTATTAAATTTGTGTTTTATTTGTATTATTTTATTTATCTATTTATTGATGAAGTGATGATTTCGTTTTAGATTATTAGCTGAAGACAAGCGCTGAACTATTTACATTGTTTAAATGGGTGTTAATCTTCCGTAATCAAGCTGTACGCAATAGAGATAAAAAAAAAATTTTTTTTTAATTCATGCTTGAAAACTATTTTAAAAACCATAAAATATCAGTAAATTGATACATAGTTTTCAAACAAATTGCATTTGAAAGTACATTCTTATCCCCCCTCACCTATTTGATGGTGTAAAAATTGAAATATGTAATGTTTAGAAGTAATTAAATTTGTGAAAAAAAAAAAAAAATTGATTGCATAGACTCATTGGAAGATGGACTGTGGCCATGTCATTATGATGTCAGTGTTATTAATGGACATATTTTTTCTTTATAAATTTATCAGGGGATCCAACCTGGCTTCGCGGGTTAAAGAACATACTGCTCAAAACATAGACAAAAATTTGTTTTAATTGAAAACTCCAATAGATGTTTTACATTTAATGTAGTTTTTTAGATTGCTCTCCATTAAAAAGCATTTTTATATGATAAATATTATTATGTATTCAAATAAAGTTTTTTAAATTTATTAAAAGTGATACAAAGTTTAATAAAAGTTATGTATTAGCTGCATGATAAAGGTTAATTATAACACCCTTTTTTATCTGATTATTTCAGTTTTTTAAATAAATCTATTAAATTTGTGATTTATTTATATATTTATTTTTAATGAAGTTTTAATTTCATTATAAAATTTTGGCCGGAAACAAATGCTGAATTATTTATATAGTTTTAAGTGTAATCTTTTGTAATCAGGCTGCATGCGATAGAGATAAATTAAAAGAATAATCATTCTTGAAAACTAATTTTAAAACTACAAAAAATCAGTAAACTGAGATAGTTTTCAAACAAATTGCATTTGAAAGTACCTTTTTTTCCCTATTAAACTGAATTTAAAAAAAAAGGGAAATGAATTGCTTAGGTCATTGCCATTACCGATAAGATGTCAGCGTTACTCATGGGCATTTTTTTTGCTTTATACTGTATAGATATGTATTTATTTGGATTTAGACTTTTTTAATTATGCCAAACTATTTTCTCTGCATTCTGCTTTTAATGTAGATCTTAATATTATAGTCACAGATAGAAACAACTGCACATTTATATTAGATTAGATGTAATAGAAAAAAAAAATGTGATTATTATTTTTTGGTGAGAAACTCTTAGATTGTTATTTTAAATTTTCTCTGGGTTATATCAGATATCAATTATTGTAAACTAAGATCAGATTACATCATAATATTTTGAAATATGGAAAATAATTTAAGAAATATAAACAGAATGTTTTTAAAAATGTCTAGGTAATTTGTTGTCTTTAAGTAATAGTCTTGAAGCAAGTAATACATGTTGGTGTATTTTTTGTTTACCATTAATATGTGCTCCATTTTTAATCCAATCTTTCTTGAGTATAGGTCTCGTTGCTGTAGTAACTGTCACAATAATATCAGCATCTTTCACTGCACTTTCAGCATCAGTGCATACTTCACATGGCAATTCTTCTTGTTTCATTTCTCCAGCCAGAACTTCTGCACTTTCTTTATTGATATTCCAAATAAAAATCTAAATTTGTTGTAAAAATCCATTTGATTAAATTTCTTTCATTTCAACTTTGAAAAAAATTCAAGCTCTATTTCTTACATTCCCACAGTTCACTTCTCCATTTGTATGTCAACCATGTTTAAGTTACTTATTAACACCAGCTAATGTAGTGTTATGTAATTAAAACTAGATTACAGATATATATTTATATTTGAATTACTTAAATCTTTTAGTGATTCCACTGGACTGATGAAGGGAGACTTATGGAGAAGAAAAACGCTACTTTAGTATTGAGACTGTAATAATACTATTAAAGAAGAACACATGACAAATGAGCATTTTTAACCAGTTTTTACAAAGTGACAGAAAACCTTGTGTTAATTATACAGGAATATGCATATCAAATTCAATAATGAAAGTACTGAGAAGACTAATCAGATACCATCTTGAGTAACTATTAAAAAAAAAGATTAAAAAAAAAACTGAAAAGAAATATTTTTCCAAAATAACTTTAACAATAAAAGAAAATTCGAAATGAAAGATTCATCTTTGTTTATTTACTATAAAAAAAAACATTTTTCCATGAAAAATGACTTTAATCTATATGTTACTAAAATAGATCTAAGATTTTTAAAAAAAAATGTACAAAATGTCTTAAAAACTTAAAAACATAAGATCTTAGTAGTACATAACTCTCCTAGCACTTTCGCAAGTGCTAGGAGAGTTATGTACTACTAAGATCTTATGTTTTTAAGTTTTTAAGACATTTTGTACATTTTTTTTTTTTTTTTTTTTTTTTTTTTTTTTAAATCTTACATCTATGTTAGTAACATATAGATTAAAGTCATTTTTCATGGAAAAATCTTTTTCTTATAGAGAAATATTTTTACACATGATCAAATTATTTTTGGTGAAAATTTTGAAAGTAAGAAATATACAACATTGAAAAATATGAATATTTATGAAAAATAGAGATTAAAAACCAACTACAAAAATAAGTATCGATAGATAGCATTTGAAAATATGTTTATAAATGAGAATAAAATAGAAACACTACAGACTTTTAAATACTTGGAGTTCAATAGTAGAAAATAATGGAGATGGAAGTAGATAAATGAATATCTATTCTGGCACAAGGAAAGTAGGAATTTTAACTCCAAAATCTTTGTATCATAATATAAAAAACAAAACAAAGTTTATGTACTTTTGAGGGCATTGTTTAAGATTTTTTTTTTATTTGCTTACCTCTGAAAAGAAATTGAAATTGTGAACTGACTCAAATGGAAGTACTTTGAAGGTGATTTAATTTGTGACACTTAAAAATAAAAACAAAATCTATTGCAAAATTCTAGCTTCTTTTTGGTTCTCAATTCCCCCATATAAGTTTGTACTTTAAAAAAAAAATGGTTTTAAATCTGTATTAGCAAGATAATTTTGCTAGATGCTCATTATTAGGACAGATTGGTCACTATTTCTTTAGGACAATGGTCAAAATTTTATTACCAAAAAATATAAGCACTTATTGATGTGTCAGGAATTTAAGTTTTGTGATAACTATGAAAGTTTTGAATCAAGATTTTTTTTAAATTGTCAATTCTAAACATCAAAAATCTGCCTTATCTGCAGATTTATTTACACACCAGAGTGCCAATATATATATATATATATATATATATATATATATATATATACATACATACATACATTTGTGTAAATAAAATTTGCCTACAAAGCAGCTTTTTTTTTTTTTTTTTTTTTTTTTTTTTTCTTCTCTTCAGTTATTTTATATACACTATCGCAAATAAGTATTTAGACACTTGTGATAGAAAAGAAAAACAACATTTATTCACATTCAATAGTTAGTAGAGCCTCCATGAGAAGCAGATACAACTTCAACCCTCCTGGGCATTCTTTCTACAAGTCCTTGTATGACAGCTAGTGGTATTTTTTTTCATTCGGCTTGGCGAAGACAGGTAAGTTCCTTCACCGATTTTGGATGGATGTTGCACCTCTTAATTTGATGATCCAACTCATCCCAGAGGTTTTCTATTGGGTTCAGGTCTGGGCTCAGTTGAGGCCAGTCAAGTCTATCAATTCCATTGTCACCATACCCCATCCATGGTGGACCTCTCAACATGACAGCTGGCGTTGTCATCCTGGAAGTAACATGGGTCCAACCCGTAGAACTGCCACAGCATAGGAAGCACACTGTCATCCAAAATAGTGCATTAGTTATTGGTGTTGAGCTTACTGTGAATTGGGACTAAGGGTCCCAGACCAAACCAGGAAAAACATCCCTAAATCATAATCTCCCCTCTGCTGAACTTCAATGTGGGCACAATGTACTCTGGTAGGAGATGTTCTCTAAGCAGAACACCAGATCCAGACTCTACCATCCGAACAGTAGAGGGTAAACCTTGATTCTTCATTCCAGAAAACCTATTTCCACTGCTGTACGGTCCACTGTCGACGTGCTTTGCACCACCTTATATATTGCACCACCTTATATATATATACAGCAGTATATTCTGACAATCACTGCTGACCTTCCAGTTCTGAATCACATAAGCTACAGTCGATTTTGGGTAATTCAGCTTGCTAGGTATGTCCCTTAAGGATCGGCCATTTCTGAAGTACTCCATGATTACACGGGGGACTCCTAAGAAAATGCAGAAAAACGTGTCTCGACACTGTGAACGAAGCCACGTTTCATTGGTTTAAAGAGATGAGATCAATCAATGCAAGAATATCGGGACCTATGAGGAAAGGGGATGTTTACAAACAAACAGTTCCATCAACCAATCTACCACTACATTTTTGTTGTAGCTATCACTTGCAGGAATCATCATGGCGAAGTAGGCCAATCATATTGTAGACCAGTTTAACATAGACCAATCAAATCTTCCCATGTCATGCACACAGTAGGAGTAACGAACGAACAGGTTTTCTTACTAACCAACAGTAATTTAACCAACAGTGACGTCAGTTGCCCTTTCCTTATGCTTCAGGAAGTAGCAAAAATATTTGCAAAAGAATTCGAAATAGAGGACTTCCAAGCATCAGCAGGTTGGCTTGAAAAATTCAAACTACGATACGAGATTTCTCAAAAGATTTTGTGTGGGGAATCGAATGAGGTTTCAGCTGAAGTGATTGAAAAGTTTATTGAAAATTTCTAGAGTTTGATAAAGGTTTTAAAGATGAAGACATCTTTAATGCTGAGGAGTGCGGTCTCTTCTTTAAAGCAATGCCTGATAGAAGTCTAGTAATGAAGGGTGACACTTGCAAAAGAGAAAAACTTTCAAAACAGCATTTTACTGTTCTTCTATGTGCTAGAATGACTGGAGAAAAATTGAAGCCTACGGTTATCGGCAAATCCGCAAAACCTTGTGCATTTAAAAATGTAAAACCTGAAGAGCTTCCTGTTTTTTGGAGAGTGAATAGATCTGCTTGGATGACCAGTGCTTTGTTCGAAGAGTGGGTTAGAGGAATTGACGCAGAAAGGAGGAAAAAGAAACGGTCTATTCTACTTACCGTGGACAACTGCCCCAGCCTCCCGAAAGTGAATAATCTCACAAATGTAAAGCTAAAATTTTTGCCTCCACACACAACTTCAAAAACCCAACCTTTAGCTCAAGGCATTATTCAGTCCTTCAAAGTGCACTACAGAGCTCAACTTCTGGAATGGGTGATCATGAAAGCATAAACCTGTGGTCCTTCTGCATTGGCATCGTCAACAGCTGCATCAGTAAATGTTTTGAATGCTGTTCATTGGATTAATTCTACTTGGAATAAAATTACGGAAACCACGATTAAGAACTCCTTCAAGAAAGCTGGATTTGTTACAGCTACAACATCGGTGCAAGAGGATGGGCTTCCTCTATCTCCCTTGCCAATTTTTGATGGAGTTGATTTTGAAGATTATGTTACCATGGACGACGAGTTAGTAACATGTGTTGAACCAGATCCAGAGGCAATCTTCAATGAGATATTCTCTGCAACTAAGCACAGCAAGGACTCTAAGGTACAAGAAATGGAAGGAGAAGAGGATGATGATCCAAGTGACGACCCAATTCTGAAGGAAGACGATGATGGAGCAACAAAGATTTTGCAGCAGAAAAATGCCCAAGCATGCTTAATTGACTTGTAAACTGTGAAAGTGTTTTTTGCAGTTAGTTACCTAATGAACAAAAAGAGGTCTCAAACAAAAATTGAATTATTCTTTCAAAAATTGTAAAAATGTGCTGTACCTTCAGTAAAAAAAAATGAGTAAGTGCTTTTTTTTTTCTAAATTTTTCCTTAAAAAATACCAAAGACGTTTACTACATTTTTTCTAATATTGTACTAAACGTTTACTACATTTTTTCTAATATTGTACTAAATATTTTCTAAAAATTCCCTAAGTTGACCACCTCCGTATGTTGACCACTTAGTTACAGTTCCTTGGGTGGTCAACTTATGGAGGTTCTACTGTATACCAGGTTTCGTACAAATCAGTCAAAAATTGTAGATTTGTACAAGGAACATACATACAAGTTTATATATAGATAGATTACAGAATGTGAAAACTAGTGACCTGCTATAGACTTTTAACGTTAAGTCTATGGCACATATGTTCTATAATTATTCTTCAAGAACATGTTTTTTGTCAGATTTTTATTTACATTAACTATAACGGACATGGCATCTATCAATGTGTTGAATTACATGGTCATCAATAGAACAATTTAGGAGGATTAGAGTCACAAAGATACCATTGAAGTGAACACATAAGAACTTTGCTTGCCCAGCTCCATAATATACAGTTTAGATATGATACTTTAATGTAATACATAAATAATATAACTTTATTAATTATGTTAAATTTGGAAAAAATTGTTAAATACGCATTCAAGAAAAATAAAATGGGCTATACACTTAAATTAGCCAAGATAAAGTTATGCACATACAAATTGATAATTTATACTCACTATTTCAGAATAATATTACTTTTAATTTAATAAAATTCAAATTATTTTTAATTTTAATTTTTTTAATCATGGACTTGGAAATTATATTAATATTTTATGATTTTTTAATATAAAAATTTTAAAATTACCTTCTTGAATTTGTAGAAATGACAAAATGCTTTGTAATGACTACGGGCTTGAGCTCCAGCTCCCAGAATGGCCAAAATCTCATGCTTATTTGCTAAATACTATATATATGATTAAATATTATTTTTAATAAATGCATTTTAGGATTATAAATGCACAAATTAAAATATAGCATAAAGTACAAAAAAAGTTCTAATTATATAATTAATTCCAGTCAAATACTTATGTAAAAACAAAAAAATTAGAAATGAGATCTCACCCCCCCCCCCCTACACACACACACTTTATTACTACTACAAGGGCTGTTCAATAAGTAATAAGACTAAAATTATAAAAAATACAGAATACCTTTAATCGTCATCATTTACATGGTCTTTTTCAAAATAACTACCGCGGCACGTAATGCATTTATCCCAACATTCTGTCCACTTCTTAAAAACATGTAAAAGTCCGTTTTCTGAGAGCTTTTTCAAAACTGCCTCTGCAGCCTTGACACATGCTTTGTTGCTTGCAAAATGTTTTCCTCGTAATGGTTTCTTAAGTTGAGGAAACAGCTAGAAATTGCATGAAGTGAGATCAGGACTGTATGGATGGTGTGGTAAAATCTCTACATTGTTCTGCTGCAAAACATCCTGTACGCAACGAGCAATATGTGGTCGGGCATTGTCATGGTGCAATAGGAAGCCATTTCGCCATTCTGCGGTCCTCCTTGATGACAACCACAGCTGTGTTAATCATTATCTCTGTGATGGACGTTGAAGGTCATCCTTCAGGTTCAATATCTTCCACATTTTGCGTTCCTTCCTTAAAAGCTTTATGCCAGCAAAAAATACTTGCCCTCGACATTGCTTCATCATTGAAAGCTTCACGTATCATGTCAAAAGTCTCCGATGCTGATTTTTGCAGACGAACATAAAATTTAATTGCATGACGTTGTTCCATCGACACTTCCATTTCGACAAATGGCTGCTCTCGTAGGCGCCCGCAAACACGCTTCAGTTCAATCACATGATACTCAGGAACATGAACCTGTACATGCCATCTATCAGTAGCTTTTGTTAATACAGACAACAAACTTTTTTTTATGCCACAGAAATTAACATTCCAATGAGTGGTTTCGCGGAAGTAAAATTAGTCTTATTACTTATTGAACAGCCTACGTATATCTAGAATTTTGTAGATTCAATGAATAATTCTTTGTTTGCAAGTAGATAAATTTTGTTGCAGAGAAGTGATGTAACTACAGGGTGGCTGATGTGGCAAAGGCCATGGGTCTTGACATCTTAAGACTCAAGAGGCTCCCAAACCTCTCAATTGGGATTTTACTAAGAGCAAAATAAACAAGAATGAAAAATTATGCATCAAGCCTAAATTATGTAACGCTTTCCAACACTTCCAAAATAATTTTACAAACCTTTACCGTTAATAAGGTGAAAGATGATATCTAAGTAAACAATTTGGAAAATGCATAACATATTTAAAAATCCAATTTCAGGAATTACCAACAATATTCGGGAATATTTGAACTCTTTTGTGCAGTCCTGTATATGATCTATTGATTTGTATATATATTACATAGAATGCTAAATTTTAGTTCAGTTAAGAAACTTGTAGCACAGTTTAAAATTTATGCTGCCCTGCATATGATCTATAGAATTTATACACACCAAGTAATAGACAAAAAATGACTTACATTTAAAAATGTGTTCAGCAACTGAAAATGCACTTCCAGCAATTATTGTTAACAGACAGTACCAAATTATTTTGTGTGTCCCTGTAAATGAATGATATACACACAATATTCTAGAATAAGCCTCTTGTAATGCACCTCAGTGATATATATAAATTCCAATATGTTTGAAATAAGGAAACATTATTAAAATAAACAGCAAAGGATTTTTTTCCATAGACCGTAATATAACAGAATTCTTTAGAGTGTCCCTGTAAAGGAACTATAAGTGCTATGAACACCATATTTTATAGTAAGCCTCTTGTAGTGCAGCTCCATGATATATATCAATTTCAATATATTTGAAATTGTGTAACATCATTAAAATAAACCACAAATGATTTTTAGCCATAGACTGTAATGTAAAGGAATTCTTTTGAGTGTCCTTGTAAAAAAACTAGAAGTGTTACACACTTCATATTCAATACTGAACATGCCACAGTAAACCTCAATAACATATCAATTGCATGATGTCAATTGTATATATTTACACGAGTTAAAGCACGGAGAGACAGTAGACAGACAAACAAACCGAATTCATACACACTTTTCAACTATGTTGAAAAGTGTTAAAAAGCGGCATAAGTATTTGCATATTTATTCCACTGTTGAAGGGGTACATTTTCAATTATGCATGCATTCTTATCCAGCGTAATATTCTCAAATAAGGTGGAACAAGTCCACTAATATCTTTGAACACCTCAATATTTTTCTATGACAGTGTAACTGGGTTAGGTTTAAGTGAATTTTTAAGTGAATCGCAGACATTCCTGTACAGGGGGAGGTTAGAACCAGCACAAATTACTGAAGTCCAGTTTCAGTCTTGATTAAATAAAATAGCAAAAAAAAGTAGATTTGTAAATTTTTAAAGTTAAAATAATTAACAAATAATAAAATTTAAAAGTCAAAATTTGCTACTAATGTCTGTATTGGTTAGCCACGGTTTAGGGCCCCTACTCCTATGTATGTATAAAATACTAGCGGCCTGTCATGGCTTTGCGCAGGTGAACAATGTGTCGACTACAATGTAGGGAAGGGATGGGTAGGTACTTAAAATTTTTTTTATCTGAATCAGAAAAAAGCAGGAGTGAGACAAAATTTCAGTACTTACCAGTTTGAACTTTAAATAAAAGCTTGTAAAAATGTGATAAATATTTTTTTTCTGTTTATGTACATAATGAAGCTAATAAATTCATTTTAGTATAGCAGAACCACTGACTTCGCACGAGTTAACCTTGGCCTTCCAGGCAACATAAGTGAAAATCTAATATTCTAAAAATACGTCGATCATAACACCTTTGCGCCTGAAAATTGTCAAAATGGCAATAAAAAAAAATCTAATGAAAAATCTTATTCGCGTAAATCTTCCATAATCTGCTCATATCCGATGTTCAACCTGAGGTGAATTTCTAAGATCGCAGAAATGCATGTTTAACTATTTTATTAATAGATTTGTTATCTTTAATTTCATGCTCCTACCTAAAGCTGCTGCTGAGATATGTCAAAATCACCTAAAACGTTTGACCACCCCTTTAACACCCTTCGGCAAGTGGCAGGGGGGTGGAGGTGGATTTTCAACAATTCTTTCTTATTGCTTGTCTAGGTCATAACAGCAATCTACTGCCCAAATTTCGTGATCTTGACTTTAGTCGTTTTAGCTGGGTATTGATGAGTCAGTCAGTCATTCTCTCTTTATATAATAGTATAGATTTGACAATTGGGTGTTTTATGTTCGAAAAACGGTCTAGCTTTTAGTAAAAATTAGCAGAACTGGCATAACAAAAATGCAGGCATCAGACAGTCAGTGCTAGTGAAATCTAAACAACTTATTCTAATGCGATTCATATTCCAATAAAGCATCCCTGCATAATCATAATCAAGATTTTTAGTTCTTCATTAATACAATTTTTTTAACCGAAACGACTCTGCGGTTAAATGCTCTTTTTTCACTTACTTTTAACATAAGTTAACTAAGGGGGTCTACAAGAAAGAAAAGGATAGAAATCATTATTGCAAGTAGCAGTAAATAAAATACTTTCTGATTCACATAAATTTAAGAGGTCAATTACCTTTGAAATGTCGCAAGTTAGTGAATGTTTTTTTTATTTTAGTGAATGAGATTTTTATTATATTGAAACTATTAGATCCGTTTGTACAAAACTGTAAAGTAATATTTTAATGTTTATTACTTTTAAGTCATAAATAGATGCCTAATAGTGTTTTATTAAAATGATCTATTATTTAAAAAAATTATTGTATTCTTTCAAATATAAAAAATAAATTATCCATCAAAGTCAGACTTTTAAAAACAAAACAAAAACAATTTTATGAATATTATGTGAAGGACCTAAATTTTATGTCATTTTCAATGCATTCATTTACTATACAAAACATTGAAATTTTATGAAAATCTCTTTAGCCATCTTCACTTAATTGTGTGTGCAATCTGCAAAAAATATATATTTTGAATAAAAGGACATTAAAAGTGAATATTCCTTATGCTGTATATAGTGAGAGCTAAAGTTTAACCAACTTTTGCTCTAACACAAAATTTTGAATGTGGTTTTGATAAAATATTGCAAATCGAATACATTTTAATATGAATGTATAAAACATTTTTCGGTTTTTTGTCCGTTTTGAGATACATAACTTCTTAAAATGTAATTAAATATGAATGCAATCTGACTTATTTATTTTTTTTTGCTTTGAGATATTATTGTAATTACTAGAAGAAGCAGCCCTCATCAAGTTTGGACAATTGATTCTCACTGTGGTAACGCTAATACTACTTTCTTCTTACAAGAAAGGTCTCCTTAAAGCACATACTCAAACTATTTTGAAAGAAATGCTAATGAAACTACTCATGTACATTATAAAGAATAAGTCAAATTTAGCTGCACAATTCCAGTAGAAAATATGCAAAAAAATAAAATACTTTCGAGTATTTGGTGCAAAGATATTATTTGGCGAATTTTTTTTTATTTATTTATTTATTTATTTATTTTTTTTGACAAATGCAAGTGATTTTTTAATGCTTTTGGAATTTGCTTGTGAAATGTGTTTAAATGTGCAGCACTTAATGAATTTAAACTTAAACATTGAAATAGTTTATTATTATTTCTATAAGCTTACATAATATATACAAGTTGAGTGTTGCTGCAGTTATTTAATTTTACACGGTTTCACCAGCTAGATAAGTTTTAAGTGTATTTTAAAAATAACTGCCTAATTAAAAATGCAGCTGTTACACATTTCAATACTGAATAAGTCAATGTCACAGCAAAGAGACACAGTACCCTCTAGTTACACTACTGACATGGCAGAAACAAACTATTACAGCATTTCAGTATAAATAAACAGCAACTACTGTATGTATAATAATAATACAGTATGGGATCCATTATCCGACATCCCCTTATCCGGAACGTTCCGAAAACCGGAATGCAAAACGATAACCAAAGTTTAATTTGTTTTATTTCAAGAGCATAAAAAATCGCGAAATTTTTCAATCAGTCACGGCAAAAATCATGAAATTTGTCCATCGATCGCATGAAAAAACTCTGCGAGTTTCGGCAATAAATCGTCGGGGAAAATGCTAAATGTGGCAGTCAGTTGTGAGGCAAAACGTGAAATTCATCCATCAATAGAAGGAAACTATTGCACAATTCATCAATCGATTGTGGAAAAAAAAATCACGATTTTTGCCAATCGGTTGCAAGAAAAAGTCGCAAAATTCATAGTAGCAAAATATCCCGAAATTCGTCAATTGATCGCCGCAAAAGTAATCTCGAATTCGTCAGTTTATTGTTGGAAAAAATCGTGAAATTCTTCAATCGGTCCCAGAAAAATTATCGCGAAATTCTTTAATCGGTCGTGGGGAAAAATCAAAAAATTTGTCTGTAAATCAAGAGGAAATAACAGATATTGCAATTAAAATTCGTTAATCAAGTAAGCAAGAAAAAAAATCGCCAAACAGTTGTGAAGAACTACTGATAAAAAGGGACTTTAAACAATGAAGCTCAAAAGATGTTTTCAGCACAAGGTGCAAGAATGTACTTTTTGAAAACAGTGTGCCCTGATTTAAGAATTCCCACACAGCAGCTCTTTTGTTCCTGAGTATACACAACGATAAAAATAAATAATGGTATTGCTTGCTATCATTAATTTACAAATTCAATAAATAAATATAAAAAATTATGGTACAAAAAGTATTATGATAAAAAGCCTCAAAAACAGATGAGTAACTAATATTTTTCACTGAACAACTGATTTGTGAAATGCAGCAGTGAAGCTACTTCCATGAACAGCAGATCATGTCAATGCACAGGATACATGAACAATTAGTGCAAGAGACATGCAATAAAACAACTTTAATAGAAATATTCCAAAAATCCATATCAAAGGACTTTGCTCCAAAGTCCCAAAACTAATTCTTAATTGTTAATGTAATATTTTTATAATTTGAATTGTAATTCAGAATGTTTTTTTATTCTATGTAAATAAGTTATCAAATTAACAAAATTGTAATTTTGTATTTACATTATATTATTCATGTTTATCATTAGTTGTGAAATTAGTCATTATGTACATTTCTTATACTTATGATAAAGTGTTCCGAATTATGGAAAAACCTCTTATCCAGAATACCCTAGGTCCCGCGTATTCCGGATAACAGATCCTATACTGTATAACCACCAAGAGAATTGAGCATGGGTTTAAATAATTTTACATCCCTTCTAAAAAAAGAAATTTAGAGTTTATCATTTCGGTAAATGCGTATTATAGAATAATATTCTCCACTTTTCTTCATTTATTTTAAAAGGTTAATAATAATATTCAAACTTACTTTTGATGCCACAACAGAGACAGCAGCTGTTCTCATTTTAGTTATAATATCACCATCAAGGACCTTATAATGGGATAAAAAGAAAAATTCACTTGCACAAGTTTTATTAAGTTAATATGATGAAACAAATGAAAAAAATATTGCATTATAGATTTTAATGTTTTATACCATAAAACACACACACATTAAAGGAATAAATACAAGACTTACACTATCTGTATACTATAACATACTAATGATCTATATTTATGAAGCTATTTAACAGTATAAGTTATGCATAAATATTAAGGTATGTACCGCTTTTAGTTTGCCATTTTTTACATCATGTAAAAGTACTGTAGCATGAATGGAAGGGAGGCCAATTTTTTTATTCTGTGGATATACTGTGACAACTTTAGTGGCCATAGCATCAGCTTCTTCATTATAAGCAGGCATAGCTAATAGTAACCTAAAATATATAAATAAAATATTTTGTATATAAAAATTATGCAATACTTAAAAGATAATAGTAAATCTATCAATGCTTATAAGTTTTAGCATTCATTACTTTCAAGATTTTTTGAAACATGTTTTCATCAGTAAGAAAGTTTCATACAACTGCAATTGTAAAAAATAAATGATAATATAGTTGAAAAATTATTAAATTAATATATATTTATTTCAACACTGTAGTGAGAACTAAAGCTCGAGATTATTCTTTGAATCCAATACCAACTACATGCAAGCTCAATAGTTTCTTCATTTTTTTCTATTATTTTATTTTTACTATAAAGCTTTATGGCATATCACTAATATATATATTCTATTAATAGTTGTAATTAATCTTAATTCAGGGCTGCAAAAATCTAAGCGCCAATGGGCAGATTCCAACCACTAGATTTTTAATATTCTTTGCCTAATAAGAATACTGATAAAATTTAGGCAAAGAATCTATACTTTGCCTAATTTTGTTACTGCAGCCACAGTAATAAAATTTGACAAAGAATACTAATAAAACTTAGTGGTGAAATCAGCCCATTGGCGCCTAGATTTTTGCACCCTTATCTTAATTTTTCAAATTTTAGTCCTTTATAATAAATAAAATTTACAATTGTCATCTATCTAAATAATATCCTATTACCAGAATTTTATTCAAAAGTGAGATTATGAAAAAAAATGCTCAGAGATAAATTACAAGTAAATTCTCTATTATTTAAGAAAAAATGTATAAGGCTCCAGCATTTCATAGAATTTGCCTATAATAAGTATAGGTGTAGATTCCCAAAATTTGGAAGGAGTCACTGGCTCCTAAACCCAGAAAATCCAGTGGCCACAATTGTAAAACAAACGCATAAAAACAATAGTGTTTATATGGGGTAAAAAACTAAAAAAACTCAGGAATTCAAAGTGTAAAGTAATTTATTTAATATAAACACATGTACAAAAAAATTTGAATATTAATTAAATCTTAAATCATGTACAGTCAGAATACCAGAAATTGATTGCTTGTAAATCACATGGCGACTTAAACACCGAAAGTTAGTGGCCACAGCAAAAAATTTAGTTGCCACGTGGTGACTGGCGACAGTGAATCTGCACCTATAATAATAAGGCTATCATGTGCAGAGAAAATGTCTCATGAGATTCCAAATATTTATAAAAATTATGTTATGTAATTATATATATATATATATATATATATATATATATATAAGTTACTTTAAAATTATCTTATACTAACAATGTATATAAAAGCTCAGCTGAATACCAAGTAATTTTTTGAAAGAAAAAATTCTTTAATACTATTATTTTTTTGCAAAACAAATTAAAGATTTCATGTATAATAAAATTAAAAGATGTTCATAAATTTTACTCCTTTTGCTTGAAAGGATATTGGCACTTTTATGTAAGCCAGGTGCAGGGGATAATTCGCCAAAATATTGCTCCCATCACTCTCATTTCATTTAAAATATAAACATATTGCTCATTTCATTTAAAATGTAAACATATCGCTCATTTCATTTAAATTTAAAATATAAACATATCGCTCATTTCATTTAAAATGCATAACTTTCATTTAAAACATATTACATTCAAAATACATATCTGTCACTCATTTAATTTAAAATACAAATAAATAATATAAACCAAAACAATTTATTTCAACATTAAAGCATTGTTTCTAACTTATACATACGGAAAATAAAATCCAGCAAGGACAAAAAATTACTGTTGGTATAGATTTACACCAGAATAACATAAAATAATTGGATATTTTAATGGATCTAAATTAGCATTAAGGTTTCTAAATGGTGATAAATAATCAAATCTCAGTAAAATGGTACAATTTTTGGCACTTCTTTGTTGTAGGGGCCTTGGCGAGGTTGAATTTGCCAAGAAAAGCAAAGTTTCAAAAGCAACCTTTACTTACATTTTAAAATCACATCAAATTGTTATATGAAATAACTATCAATATAACAACTGCACAAGCAATTTGTTCACCTTTTACACCCTTTAATGCATTAATTGAGAAGTAATTTATGTAATATATACATAAATAAGCCATACAATAATGTAATATGAAAAATATAACACATGTCAACTGTCAACACGAATAAACCATATAATAATGCTCATTTAGCAGTGCATTATCTAATACAAATTTATTTGGCTATGATGTCCTGCACTCACGCAGTTTTTTTTTTTTTTTTTAATCGGTTATAAAAAGGAAAAAACTCGCCAAATTTAGGGGATTGGAACAGATGTGTTACACTCACGCTAAAATGTAAACAAAAGATTGGCGAATGTTTGGTTGGCGCGATTTCCGAGACTGCGCCAAACGATAAACTTAATACAATGGCTAGGTTGCCATTAAAGGAAAAAAATCCCCTAAATTTGGCGACTTTTTTCTTTTTTTTAACCGATTAATTTTTATTTTTTTTTAGCGTGAGTGTAAAGCATCTAAGCCAGGGGATTTTTTCCCTTTAATGGCAATTTAGCCATTGTATTAAGTTCTTGGTTTGGCGCGGGCTTGAAAATCACGCCAACCAAAAAGTCGCCAAACATCTCTGCGTGAGTGTAAAGCATCTGTTCCATTTATTTTTAACAAGCACTTTCTGGCAGCCACAGTTCAAATACCACCCAAAGAAGTACCCAATTTTCTGAAGTAAGTCAATTTGGTACAACATTTTAATTAAAAAAAAAAATGATAAAAAGCGGATAGCACCGGAACTTGTGTAACTAATAATGCAATATTAAATACCCGTCGTGTTTCTGAACAGAAACAGTTCTTCTTACTGGTTGAATAATTTTCCCTGCTGAATAAGATTTAAGTACATTTTCTATATTTATTACTAAAGTTTCCCATTCTTCAGCGAGGTATTCCGAAACCCTTTCAGCGTCTAAATATATGCAGGAATTATCAAGTTCTGTCATAATGTCATACAAAATATGTTATCAAGCATATGCACAACTGAATAAACTACATCACTTTATCTCAGTAACTTTCTTATCAACCTTCTAGTCAAGTATATATTAAGCTCTTAAAAATTGCAATTGCCGCAAAACTTTTGTAAATAACTTTTCGTCTGCTATTTAGATTATTTCACTTCATCATTCCATCTGTAATAATACCCAGCGGTTTCTTGTCGAAATTCTCCTCCATGGTTTCATTGAGTTTTTGTTTACATCAAATTATAGTTTAGAGTAAGCTTAAATGGCAACGGGTAATTGACGACAACAACGCTGTAAACAAACAAAAAAATTGCTGCATTTTTTCTCATATCAATATCTGTCTTTGTTGTGTAAAAGCTTCAATAATGGTGAAATGCGCTGTTAAAGGTTGCTTGAAGAAATGGAAAAACAATGTTATTTATTATCCATTACCTATCGATTCCATACGGAGGAAACAATGGTTAGATGCTTGCTTCATAAAGTATAGTAAGCCTTCAATGAAAATTTGCTCTTTGCATTTTAGAAGTAATGACTTTGTCGCACGGTACGTAACAGATGGTAAATCTTTGATATTTAAAAAAATACTGAAGGAAACTGCCATACCTAATGTTGATAATAGTGTTGAATCTAATAAATGTTGCTTGCGAACCCAAAAGAGAGAAATTAGAAGCTATGTTCTCGCTACTCAAAGACGTTTTGCTGTTAAAAATTATCTTGATAAATATTCCCTTTCAGCTGTGAATAAGTTATCTCATTTATCGTATAGATGTAATTTAGTTCTATTACATAAAATGCACGAGAAACAGAATGAAATTTCAGAACTTAAAAAACTTGTAAATAAATTAAGGAAGAAAAATCTCAAGTTGAGAGTGAAATACGAGTACTTAAAAAAAATTTCCAAGAGAAATTTATTTAGTCATCCAGATTAATTCTGTTGCACAATCTATGATAGTGTAGTGATCAACTTTTTAAAAATATAGGACTAGATTTTCCAATTTAAAGCATATATAATTATATAAATAAAATATACGTAAATATCTATCTATAGCTTTGGGGGAAAAATATTTTGGAATAATTTTACTTTGAAATATATCTGATAGTCATACATGTGGATTAATTTAACATAATCATTTATATGCTATCAGGATGCATTAATCCAGGTTATTTTTCTTGAAAAACTATATGACTATGGAATGATTCTGAAAAAGCATGCATAAACTTGGATTCTATTATATAATGCTTTTTATTTGAATTTGGTATTAGTTGTGTAAAGAAAAGAAATCTTATACTTAGAAGTGACTCTTTGTTACCCAGGAATATTTTATCTTCATAAAATGTTTTATTATGTTGTAAATATTGTAAAATATGCCATGCTATAAATAATTAAAATTATTAATTTTATATTGTCATTTCATCTTTCATGCATTCTATTAAAAAAATATTTTTTTCTATTGGATGTACTTAATCTTAAAAGGAAAAAATAGCAGTCATCATTTGTTATGAGTTATTTGAAAGTAAAAAGGAGGTTGCTAAAGTATTTTTTATACTTCCTTTTGTTATAGCGATCCCCAAGGATGAATTACCAAGTTATAGTCTTATGTTACATAACATATATGCAGTTAGACCAATTAACCCATTAAGCACCATTGCTCCCATTTTGGGAACATTGCTTTAGGATTTTTTCTAAAGTGAGTATTTAATATATTGTTAAAAGGTTCATGTTATTTGCATTTTGAATATATTAGACGACTTCTGAAAATTTTTTTAAAGTTTCATTAGAATTTTCTATTTTTTTAAATGTGCTAAAAAAGGCGAAAAATAGCTTTTTGGCCGTACTCGAAAGAAATATTTAACCCAAGATTGCTCGTGCTGGGTATGTCACACCCAGTGTCTCCGTTTTTGCAGTTTTTCTTCCCAACCTTTTTTCAGAAATGGACGAGTCTTCGTGTAGCTGCCTCAAAGGACATAACATTGAAGGGGGAGAAGCGGTGAAAGAATTCTAAAAATAGATCTATTGTAATCGCTATGCATGGGTGTCTCATACCCAGCGCGAGCATTTCTGTAACAGATCGGAGTACAGGTAGACGCATTTAAAACGTTCTTTCGTTATGGCGCGTTGCCGCAGTTATGACGAAGAAATGCAACATTTAATAAATTTACTGGAAACTGTTTCTTCGGATGAAGAAATTATCGATAAAGATAATGAATTTTCTGATAACGAAGAGCAAGATGATGAAGAGTATTGTAGTAATCACAATTCTTCCACAGAAATCGAATCTGATTTAGAAAGCGTGGTTTCTGATTCAAATGAAAATGATAGTTTCATAGAAAGGGATAATACAACAAAATGGAATAAAGAGAAATTCCGTGCTAATGCTAGAATTTCTGCTAAAAACACAATATCGAAACACCCAGGAAATACATACGTTTCAAAAAATGTCACTTCTCCCATGGAAGCTTGGAATCTTCTTATATCTTCTGATCTGGTAAAGAAATTGGTGCAATGGACTAACATTTTTATAGACTCGATTCAAGAGGAGAACCTACTCTTTCCCTTTGAACTCAGGCTTGTTTCCCACCCAAAAACCCGCATAGAGTTTTTCTCGAGAAAGAAATGCAAAGGAAACTGAAGCGGAGATAAAAAGGATAGAAAAACTAAATTTGTTTGTGAAAAATGTCAAAAACATGTATGTATGGAACACATGGCATGTATCTGCAGGAAATGTAGAGAATAACTGTAAATAACATGTTTAATATATGTCTAAAATTGTATAATCTGTTCTCTTTCTCGGGTGTTTTATGTTTTATGTAGATTTTACGGTAGAAAATAGGAACAAAACGCCATGGGTATGACATACCCAGCGCGAGTAATCCCGTCCGTTTTTTTCACGCGTGTAATGCCGGGTTTTAAAAAAAAAACCTCTATAATAAAAATTATATTTTTTAGTTAAAATATGCTTATTACAGTGTATTATATTAAACAACATCAATCCAGAATTATTATGTATAATAGATCAATCACAATTGCCGAAAGCATAAGTTGTTCCCAAAATGGCAGCAATGGCTCCTAATGGGGTTAATGTTTTTGAAAACTTGTACATATGACTCTGTGCATTTATGGTATGTATTTTTCAGTTTATTAGCTATAAAAGGGATAATATCATTCTGAAACTAATATTATAAAAAGATTTCATATAAATTAATCCAACTTTTACATTTATAATAAAAAACAAAATAAATTACCAGTTCTATAAGCATTTTCATTATCCATCTCTTTATTTTTCCTCATTACATTATTTTTTTTACATGGCAGATGATTGAACAATTTTTTAGATTTGGATGATTTTTCGGCTGTTCCGGAAATGGTTTTTTTGCCACCTGATTCCAGTATTGTAACATACAAGGAAGATATCTTCCTCATAGATTATTTGCATCATGCATAGCAGGGTTTGAATTTCAGGGCGGGATTTGCGTCGAAAATTTTGAAATCCCGCCCAAAAAAAATTGTGAGCGGGAGCCTCCCGCCCAAAAAATTTCAGCATTTTCGGAGAAATTTGCGTTATTTAATTTACCTGCAACCGAACGATAAATTTCGTGATTTCTTCCCCGCAACCGATTGATGAACTTTGCGTTTTTTTTCCATGGCAGATCAACGAACTTTGCATTTTTCCGCGACTGATTGACGAACTTTGCATTTTTTAAGTGACTGATCGACGAACTTTGCATTTTTTAAGCGACTGATCGACAAACTTTGCATTTTTTAAGCGACTGATCGACGAACTTTGCGTTTTTTTTCTGCGACAGATCGACAAACTTTGCATTTTTTCCGCGACAGATCCACGAACTTTGCGTTTTTTCAACCACAGAACGACGAACTTTACGGTTTTTTTTCATGACTGATCGACAAACTTAAGGTTTTTTAAGCGACTGATCGACGAACTTTTCGTTTTTTAAGCGACTGGTCGACGAACTTTGCGTTTTTTAAACGACTGATCAACGAACTTTGCGTTTTTTCTGCGACAGATCGGCGAACATTGCATTTTTTAAGCGACTGATCGACGAACCTTGCATTTTTTGGGGACAGATCGACGAACTTTGCGTTTATTCTGCAATCGATCGACGAAATTTGCTTTTTTTCCGCGACTGATCGATGAACTTTGCGTTTTTTGGTGACAGATCGACGAACTTTGCGTTTTTCCCCGACTGATCGACGAACTTTGCGTTTTTTCCGCGATCGATCGGTGAATCTCAATCAAATAAAATCTAAATTCAGAAATTTATTTAACAACCTAATTGTTAAGAGTCCCTAACACATTTAATGGAACTTGAAAAATACACTGCATATATAAAACTTAACTTTCTTCCCTTTTTTATAATAAAAATAAACATTTTACATAATCATTCTCAGTTGCCTTAATTTTTTCAATGGTATTTTGTCATGTCTGCATTAATGTAATTCTTTAACCCTTTCCGGCACAGACAAATTCAGTTCGTATAATTCGAAAATCCTGACTGACACCGGAATTTACAAACAACTTTTTTAGTAAAAAAGTACTCCTTATTTTAAGCTTTCATTGTATAAGCAAAATTTTATTAAAATATTCTTGGTGCCGAATGCAAGTTTGGAATTAAAATTAGGTGTGACCGGAGTGGGACCACTGTGCCGGAAAGGGTTAAATAGCACGTAAAATAATAGTGGGGTTTAAAGATTTTTTTTTCTCCCTCCCAAACATTACAACTCCCGTCCATTTAAAAATGTTGGTAGGGAGACTCCCCTCCTTAGAAAAATTGAATTTCAAGCCCTGCATAGATTATTTTCTATTACATATGTAATCGAAAATAAATTATGCGACGATTTATCCCATGTTATATTTGGTGGAGTAGAACTTTCCGTAAATTCTAAATTAACAGACAATCAAGTAATATCTGATTTAGAGTTTAAAAAAGACAAAGTATTAAACGCAGACTTGATATTTCAGATGAAAGTTCAGACGAATCTTCAAATCAAAATATGGAAAAACTAAGCAAAATTAAAAAAAAAAAAAGTTAAAAAATCAATTTCAGAAAACACAACAAATTAATATAATGCTGCATAAAAAATGTTCAATCATTTTCATATAAAGTAGTAGAACAAAAATGATGTAATTGGGAAAAATAAAGATAATGAAAACTCTTGTGTAAGAAAACTCCTCAAGACGGCCAAAGTTGCGAAAAATGTCCATTTTTAATAAAAATAATAAAAATTTGGAAAAGCGACAATTGTTTTCTAATAGTGGTCAAATGGTCTACCAGTCCATCATAACTAACTGCAAAAAAATTTAATCATATTGACTAATAACTGTTGCCTCCTCAAGATGGCCAAAGTTTTGACAAACTTCCAAAAAATGGCCATTTTTTACTAAAACTAGTAAATCTGCAGATCAGGAGCCTCAACGTCAGCTCAAGTCACTGTTTTTTAATCTCACTTTTCATATTATTTAGCATCTTACAATCCGCAATTTAATTTTTTTTTATTGCATACATATTTACAGGCATATACAATTCTTCGGAGGTTTCAGAAATTAGAAAAGTTAAATTATACACGGTTTATGCAATGATATTCTGAAATTCTTATGAACTTCTTATTCTTGTAACTTTTTAGATTAAAAAAAAACTTGTATTAAAATAAATTCTTCATTTATGTCAATAGAATACAAAAATAATTTATTTTGCTAATAAATTATTGGAACAAAATAGTGCGTGTTGCTTTTATTATTTTTATCTTCTTTGAAATATCGTTGCTAGGCAACTGATAAATTAAAGAGAAAAGTAAAAAAAAAAATGCATTTTAAAATTTGTAAAAAACATGAAAATAAAAGTTTTATATTTCCGGAACAGATGCAAAAAAATTTCCAATCATTTAAACAATTAATATCTCAATTCTAATAAATGTATCGTCAATTTTTCAAAATTATTGGATATATTTAAAACCTCCATATCGAAAATCAACATCCATAACTTTACGTTGAAATCCATTATTCAAATATGCGATTTCCATTTCAGTTAAAAATGAAATTTGAAAATCATCTGCAGTCCCATAGGAAAGCATTATGATTTAAAAAGAAATGTTCTCTATTTTTCGAACGAATGAACCAAATTTAACCAAAAACTATACAGCTAATTCCGGGTATCTCACCAACATACCCACCAAAAATCAACCTAATCGGATCATTTTTACGGCAGTTATCGCGGAACAGACAGACAGAAACCAAAAACTTTTCGGGTCTCAACAGTAAGCCTTCACTGACGTTTCGGCAATAAGTTTCAGGTAATAACTAGTAAATCTGCAGATCAGGAGCCTCAACGTCAGCTCAAGTCACTTTTCATATTATTTAGCATCTTACAATCCGCAATTTAATTTTTATCTATTGCATACATATTTACAGGCATATACAATTCTTCGGAGGTTTCAGAAATTAGAAACGTTAAATTAAACACGGTTTATGCAATGAAATTCTGAAATTCTTATGAACTTCTTATTCTTGTAACTTTTTAGATTTAAAAAAAAAAAAAACTTGTATTAAAATAAATTCTTCATTTATGTCAATAGAATACAAAAATAATTTATTTTGCTAATAAATTATTGGAACAAAATAGTGTGTGTTGCTTTTATTATTTTATCTTCTTTGAAATATCGTTGCTAGGCAACTGATAAATTATAGAGCAAAGTAAAAAGAAATGCATTTTAAAATTTGTAAAACACATGAAAATAAAAGTTTTATATTTCCGGAACAGATGCAAAAAAATTTCCAATCATTTAAACAATTAATATCTCAATTCTAATAAATGTATCGTCAATTTTTCAAAATTATTGGATATATTTAAAACCTCCATATCGAAAATCAACATCCATAATTTTACGTTGAAATCCATTATTCAAATATGCGATTTCCATTTCAGTTAAAAATGAAATTTGAAAATCATCTGCAGTCCCATAGGAAAGCATTATGATTTAAAAAGAAATGTTCTCTATTTTTCGAACGAATGAACCAAATTTAACCAAAAACTATAGAGCTAATTCCGGGTATCTCACCAACATATCCACCAAAAATCAACCTAATCGGATCATTTTTACGGCAGTTATCGCGGAACAGACAGACAGAAACCAAAAACTTTTCGGGTCTCAACAGTAAGCCTTCACTGACGTTTTGGCAATTAATATAAATTAGAAAAATGGAGCATTGTTTTCTATAAATGGTTTGCAATTCCATCATAATTAACTCTAAAAAATTAACCAGATTGGTTAATAACTTTTCTCTCCTCAAAATGGCCAAAATTTCAAAAAACTTCTAAAAATGGCCATTTCTTACTATAATTAATAAAAGTTAGAAAAAAGACATATGTTTTGTAAAAACGGGCAAATGGTCTACCATTCCTTCAAAATGAACTGCAAAAAAATTAACCAGATCGATTAATAACTTTTATCTCTTCAAAATGGTCAAAATTTTCCAACAAAAATCGCAAAACATGATATTTTGATGCAACATTTTTATTAATGCAAAAATACATTTAGTTAAGCACTTACATTGTTGATTGCTTATTATTCATTAATATACTATTATCAGCAGTCGAAAGCTTCATGCAGCAAATTACATCATCGTGTAATAAAAAAGTTGTACAGTAGAGTCTCGATAATTCGAGGTGGACAGGACCGGGCTTACCTCGAACTATCGAAAACTCGAATTATCGAAATCATAAAATTTAATTAATAAATAAATGAAGATAAAGCAATTTTTAAATTTCAGTGTATATTTAAATGAAAAATGTACTTACAAATTATTACATTACTGTTGATAGAAACATGTTAATTATATCTTAAAATAATTATCAATTGTTTTTGTTTTGACGCATTGCCCCGTTTCCGATCAGCAATATCACGCCATCGTCGAATCAGCATATTGTCGGCTGGAGTCGACTCAGGCCATTGCTCCACGTATCGCATGGTGGACTCTAGTGCAGCATGCAGCCCCTCGCTGTGACTCATTAGCAGTGTGGAATCTGTCGGATTCTGGCAGAATCATAAATTCTAGTTGTTCGTGACTATTTATCAATTCCTCTATAACTTCTTGCACAAAATCGTAAAAAAAGGCAGTTTTTAAATATTTCTTAAGTCATTCAAGCATTTTTTTTCCTATACGTAACCGGCAGTGAAATTATCGAGACATGCTTAAATGCTCTTGGCTTTGCAGCTTTTCTGATGACAACAAGTTTAATCTTGTGATTTCCTGAAGCATTTGATGCAGCAAGAAGTGTTAACCTCTCTTTGCTTTTATGTGACCTGGAGTACTTTTCTCTTAGCTTGACGCGATAGTTTTAAATGGTAGCATTTTGAAATTAAGGCCAGATTCATTTCAATTATAACTTCCAGCAATTTCTTGGAAAATTGCTCGGCAACGGCCTCAGAATCCTCAGATAGCTTCTCTTGACAGATATCTTAGTTGCCGGAAACGATATATTTTTTTCAACTTGTCAAACCAGCCTACACTAGCAGTGAAGTTTTCATCACTTTCTTCAAATTCTTTTCGAAACAGCAAAGCTTTTTCTTGAAGAATCGGACCTGAAAGAGGGCATCATTTTTTACTTTGCTGTGTAAACCACATATAAAATGGCTCACCGGTTTTTTCATACTCAGGCTTTTTTAAGGATTTTCTGTCCAAGGATAAATTAAAGCAGTTGTTAGTAGAAAACGCTTCTAGTTTACTTCTGTTCCGATACGTTCGTAGTAGACAAAAGGAGTGAGTGTGGCGGGAGCTCGTTGAAAAATTATTCTCTGATTCTCTCCAATTTCACCCAGCGTGATCCCCTGCACGTTTAGGAAGAATACACCCGTTTTCTTTAAGAGGGTGGATTTCTGTAGGTGGCTTCAGGGTGCGCAGTTCACATATGACCCGTCGAACAACAATAAAAATCACATACTTGAATTTTATGGTGCGAAATAATTCTTTCACGTGTTGCATATATGTTGGTCATTATTTGGAAGCTAAACTGATTTTTTCACTAACTCAGATTTATGGGAAACTCAAACAATCGAGACTCGAATTATCGAGACTATACTGTATCAATTCAAAACATCATGTTTTGCAGGTTTTATTGAAAAATTTTGGCCGTCTTGAAGATGGAAAACTTATTAATACATCTGGTTAACATTTTTTACAGTTAATTATGATGGACTGGTAGACCATTTGCCCACTTTTAGAAAACAATTGTCCTTTTTTTCTAATTTTTATTATTTTTTGTAAACAATGATCGTTTTTGGCAGTTTTTCGAAACTTTGAGCGTCTTGAGGAGGCAAAAGATATTAATCAATAAAAATGAAATTTTGCAAAGTTACTATCGATGGGATAATGCAACTTTCCCGTACTATTAGAATTCTATAATTCAAAATTCAATTTTTTCGGCCCGGCCTAATACTCAACCTTTTTCTCTCGCGAGCTGCAAACATATGTTTGTGACATTAGGCAGGTCGCAACACATTTATATAAAAGGATAAAAAAAAATTAATTAATTAAAGTAGTAAGATAACATAAATAGTATATATATAATATAATGCAATATAACAAAGTTAATTTTGTCAATAGGGTTGAACATTTGTAGCGGAAGAAATGTTACAAAAAAAAATTAACACCACTATTTCCAAATAATAATCTTTGTGGTAGATTTCAATTGAAAATGTAGAAATATGCCACAAAGTTTTGTTGTTTGGTAATAGTAGTGTAAAAAATTTTTGTGTCACTTTTTTCATGGCAAACATTCAACCCTAAAAAGCAGTATCAGCTATATAATAAATATAAAACATAACAATATAACAATGCAGACTTTTCAAGTTCTAAAGAAAAAGAATCAGGAGATTTTCCCTTATAAATCAGTCTTTTGCTCAGTAGAAAAACTTTATTTTTAATTGTAGAAATATACAGTACAAATTTAATTTATTTGGAATAATGTATAATTGTTGTTGAAGATTAAGAAATATATATATTACTACAGAACAAACAGGACTACATGTAAAAATATCCTTTGACTAAGAAAAGGGCATTTAAGATGTTTTAACATAGTTTTAATTTAATTATAAATAACAGGGTTAGAGATGTAAAATTTCCAGAAATTTTGAAGTGGCAGAAAAAAAAAAAAACAGTTTTTTTTTCTGGAAAAATTGATTTTTTAAAAATGTTTCTCAAAAATAAGTTACATTTTCTTAAAAGTTATAAAATAATACTAAACATTTTTAAAATTTCTGCATACTAAAGAAAATATTTTTTTTCACTTTACATGAATATATTACAAAAAAGGAAGAAGAAAAAAAAAAGTCAACTTTTAAAAGTTAGCCTTTTAGTCTCAGAATTTTCATAGTAGCTTTTCTTGCTTAACACCATTGTTTATAGTATATCATGTCTCTGTTGAAATGATTTTATATTTGCATTTGTTCAATTACCAGTAGAGATAATAAAAAAAATGACAAAAAGAAAAATCTTATGAGTTTCAACCAATATCACTGCAGTTTGAAAGCAAATTTAAATCCCCTCTACATAGTATTGCTTTGTATATAAATGACGCCATTTTAAAGAAACAAATTATTGTAGTTGTGACATTATAAATATTATTTTTATATCTTCTATTTCTTAAAAATTTATAATAATTTACAATTTTATTTTCGTACGATTAGAATTTTCATTTATTGTGTATTTAGTTTTGGTATAGCTTTCCAGTCTAAACCAACTCTATCTGTTTTGGTTTTAGTTTAAGTTTTAGATTCTTAATATGAAAGTAATATGTATATGTATGCACATATTTCTTTAATGAAATTTATAATACAGGTGGATTTTTTAATACTTTGAAATATTTAGTTGAAAACAACTTTTATCCGAAAATTTACATTTTCTTTCCAAAGTTTATTTGTATGTATATATATATATATATATATAATATAAATACAGTTAGACAAGTCTTAAAATCTATATTTAAGGAAAAGGAAGAGAAGAGAAAA
The DNA here is from genome assembly GCA_963931845.1 of Maratus michaelseni. Taxonomy (NCBI): domain Eukaryota; kingdom Metazoa; phylum Arthropoda; class Arachnida; order Araneae; family Salticidae; genus Maratus; species Maratus michaelseni. Next base: position 200,046,414 of record OZ007592.1, on the reverse strand, counting down.
AAAGCTTGAAAAGACTAAATAATTTCAATTTCATGTTATTAAAAATAGCTTGTTTCTAAAAATAGTTAAATATTTCTGGCAATTATTATCTGATTACATGAAAAATTACAGCTATGCCAATAAAAAAAAATGCATGTTTCAAATTTTATATTGAATTTCGGTATATTATTGAAATAATTTTGCACATGAATTTTCATTTTTAACAAGAGAAGTTGCATAGGTCTGCTTAAATATTTTTTTCACGTGATCCTGTTTTTGAGAACATTTTGTATAAAAAATATCGCCTTATTAAAAAAAAATCATAAAATTGTCATAAAAAATCTAAACATAATTTTGTGAATTAGAAATTATCATTATATTTAGGTTCTTATTTAGATATTTTTAATAATGTACTTCATAAATACAGTAATGTCCAAAATTGTGGAAACCTTTTGAAAAAAAAAATGCTTTTTTGAAGTTTGATGAAACTCATAACACCCAATATAATGCTATATACCACTGGAAAAATAATTTACTCAAGAATATTATGCAATACAGTTTGATCAATTATAATTATTTTATCAAACGTTACAGCCAAATAATCAGAAAAAGACAGCAAAACCTGGTTAGGTCGACGATAATTCTTTTTCTTTTTCTTGAATGTAGCCAATGCATATGAATGTTTGGAGTGTCCAGACAGATTCCATTTTATTTGATAATATGTCAATCAAAGCTAGGGTAGGATTGAAAAAAAAAAGTATGCGATATTTTGGTACTTATAGGAGGACTTTTATCACTATTTTTTATGATTGTTATCAAGTTGCTAAAGTTTTTTGCCACCTTTCAATTTTTGAGCTAGTAAAGCATATTAAAATTAACAAAATGTAATAAAGAGTTGATTAGTTACCCAGAAATCAATGTGTAACAATATTTTTATGTGTAGAAAGCTATGGTTATGAAAAATACCAGAATGCAACCATAATAACATTTTGAATATATTATTTTATAAATTAAATTTCAATTTTTCCAATTCGGAAAAATTGAAAAATATACCTTCGGAAAAAAAAAACATTCCCAGTTTCCTATTTTTTTTCCAGAGCATTCCCATCTCTAAACAGGGCAGATTTTGTCTTCCCATGAAAATATGTAAAGCAACAGTGAATGTCTTATGCACACTATATTATGAATACTTTAATGTAAAGGGCAAAACTGGGAAATTTTATTAGTGGCCAGTAGTGGTAGTTTTATAAGTGGCCACTTTCTTTAAACTAGAGGCCGTTTTTTAATTTAAATGTTCTAGACAGTAAACTTTTGTTAAAATTTCAATTAGTATTAATCTAAAATTAAATAGTCCAAATAAATGTTAATATAAACATATTTCAACCAGCAAAAGTAGAATCCTTGATGAAATGTAGAAAAGTTTTACTCTTTCCTTGTAGGAAAGTGGCCATAAGGTGGCCGCTGACAGACAAATTTTAAATAGCCACTTTTTTCATTTAGTGTCCCTGTTGCCGGTAGCTAGTGCTAATTTTGCCCTTTACTTTAATGCACATCTCAATTAATTTTATAAATATGAATTTAATCCATATTGGTTGAGTATTTTTAGCTTAGAGGGTTAATATACATGATATGAGACTATCTGAAAATGGATAAACAATGACAAGATGCAAAATAGAAAAATGTAACAAGTGAATATCTATTAATAAAGGAAATTAGTTCAACAGCTTTAAAATTGACATTTGTGATTACACTAAGGTTTACAACTGATCAAAAGAAATAGCATTGATTAGAAAAAACATTTGGATTTGAGCAGCAAGTCTGTTACTGATTAGAACAATCATGTAGTTTAAAAGTTTGTATATTATATAACCTTCTAAAAATATAATCAACAAAAACCAGAGGGCCTAAGAAGATTGTAGAAATTGATGCAAGTTCTTTTACAAAGTTCAACAAGAACGAAAAATCATCATGCGTCAAGCATAGATTATGTAACACTTTTCAACATTATCTAACTAAACAATTTTGAAAAAAAAATAACATATTTAAAAATCCAATTTCAGGAATTACCAACAATATTCAGAAAAATATACAAGCTCTTTTGTGCAGACCTGTATATGATCTATAGATTTGCATATACTAAATAGAATGCTACATTTTAGTTCAGTTAGAAAACACGTAGCACAGTTTAAAATTTCCCTTCTGCAATTTCCAACAATGAACGGAAATGTACTCGAGAACTTTTGTGCTACTCTGTATACAATTTATACACAAAAAATAAGTTAAATTTAAAAACGTGTTCAGCAACTGAAACAGCATTCCCAGCAATTATTATTAATAAGCAGTACTTTAACCGAATTCTTTTGTGTGTCCCTGTAAATGAACGATGAAAGCTATACACACAATATTCTATAGTAAGCCTCTTGTAATCCATGTTAGTGATATATATTGATTTCAATATGTTTGAAATAGTGAAAAATTATTAAAATAAACTGCAAACGAATTTTCTTCATAGACTGTAATGTAACGGAATTCTTTTGAGTATCCCTGTAAAGGAACTATAAGTGCTATGCACACCACATTCTATAATTAGTCTGTTGTAGTGCACCTCTGTGATATATATCAATTTCAATATGTTTGAAATTGTGTAACATCATTAAAATAAACCGCAAATGATTTTTCCCCATAGACCGCAATGTAACTGAATTCTTTTGAGTGTCCCCGTAAAAAAAACTATAAGTGCTACACACTTCATTTTCAATACATAACATGCCACAGTAAGCCTCAATAACATATCAATTACATAACGATCCGAGCATATTTACGCGAGTTAGCAGACAGACAAACCGAATTCATAATTAAAAATCAGTGGCACAATGTTATAATGTTGGATGGCAGATTATTTTTACAGAATGAGAACATAGTTGTTGAATCGAGAAAGTACATTTCAGTACCTAAATTATTTTGTAAGTTGTATTTAACTTAAATTAAGCACAGCAAATTAAAAGTCTTATACAGTATGAGTATGGAACCATTTAACTAGAAAATCAGCTATCAAAAATCAATTTCCAATTGACTGATTTCAGAACCTTTTCATTAAAAAAGTACTATAATGTGCCAATTTAACATGTGCACTGCTTGACACATTACCACATACAATGGTTACAACTTGAAGCCAAAATCTAGGATTTGACATAAAAGTATTTAGAAAGATATACGGCATTTTGATTTTTATGCAGAATTATTGTTTCCATAAACTGCCTTCTTTCAAATTCTGAAAAATTCGAGAATCTATTAATTTCGGTGTTGTATAAAACAACATCAATCAAAAAATTAATCGATTATCAAATTCTAGTATCGACGTTTTCGATGTTCTAGAATAGATTCTCACACCAAATTGATCAAATTTGATCGTGAATCGTGATAACTAGGATTAGAGTAGATAAAAGATCAATATTTCTGGTGCTCAGTTCATTTTCATAGCAGTTAAGCAGTATAATAATATATTTATTCTTTTGATTTTACTCTTTTAACGTCAGAGTCTCAGAATTGCTGTCAAATTTTGTATAAGGAAGGATAAGGCCCTTTTGGTTTTCTTTCCAGGTTATGTTAAAATGTTATATTTTTAGTTTAGAGTTAGGTCCTAGTTATTTGGGTTACAAGTTTATTAAGTAGTATTTTTCAAGTATGTACCCCCTCCCCCCCCCCCTCCAAATCATAACTTTTTAAAATTATGATTCGATTTGAACAGGACCTTTTTTGACATTTTTCCCAAGATATTTGGTTATCAACTAAACATTGATATTGTATTAGAGTCCTGCACTCCGAACCCATAAATTCCATTTGAAGTCAACCCGACCCGAACCTGAGACAAAAAATTTCCTCGACCCGCAACCCGACCCAAACCCGCAAAAATAATTTTTGCTTCTATTTATTTTTTCGGGTTGGGATGACTAATTTTTTTTCTGCGAATCAACCTTGAATAATTCTTCTGGCTCATATTTAGGTTTTAGCATGTCTGATTGTTGGGATTTTCACAAAAGGTTTGAACAGAACCATATTTAGATGATAATAAATATGTATTTGAATATGAATAAGTCAGGGTTCGGAGAAACTACTTTTTTTAGTAGCGAACCACAACTATTTCATCAAAAATGTAGTTAACTACTAGCGACTACAAACTACTTTTAGATTTTGTCGAAAGATTCAATCTACACTCGAAATTGAGGACACAGAATTCTGCACGGGTTGGGTTGTGTATCTGACCCGAACTTGAAAATTCTGCTTAAAATCAACTCGAAACCTACCCGAACCTCAAAATATTTATATCCAAATCCGACCTGAAACCAAAGGAAAAGAAAATTAGTCCATATTTCAATACAATTATGAAAAAGTAGTCCACAATTATATCTCTAATATCAATTTTATCTTTTTGTATAAAAATGAACACATGCGTACTTATTAATATTCAAATATATAGTTTTTTCTTTAAAAAAAAAAAGAAAAAAATCAGGACATTCTTTAGAAATGTTCGATCTATGGCGACTTTCAATGACAACACTCTAATTGGAAAAAAATATTTTTAGTTTACTTTGAAATTTATGCCTGTATATCAAATTTCAAGTAACATGGACTGAAAGTTTTAGAATCTCTTGTATCTAATTTCCATATCTGTATGATAAAAAATCGGAAATTAATATTAAAACAACCTGTAAATTATAACCTATAAATATTTTAGAAGTTGATTACTAGAAACTTCTAAACTTCTTTACAAAATTTCAGCATATTCTACCAAATAATTTTTGAGTTATATTTTAAAAAAAGCTGAACTACAGTTTGAGAGACCATAATTTATCAAAAAAGTGACTAATCTCAGAAAGCTGTTAATAGATGCAATAGCAGTGTTAATTATTTGTGTTTGATGGAATTTATAATTGATTTATTTAGGGTTTTTTTTAATACTAATGATATTTTCTGTTGAAAAGTATTAAATGTTTTTGTAATGATTTCACTTTGTAGACAACCTCTAAAATTAACACAATTTTTAATATTGAATATATCGAGAACTAATCATAGAAACTTCGCATAAATTTATAACTAGGCTAATAAAAATAAAAGTAAGTATTCTTTGGCTTTTTTCCCCCCAAGTACTTTTTTTATCTACTGGAATCTGGAAGAAGTGAATATGCATTCAATTAATTTTTATGCATGCATGGAACAAATACTTCACAGTGATCAAATGTCATGTTAATAAGATGAATTTTTGCGATATTAACAATTGGATGAAAATATTTTATTAACTTGAAATCTTAATTTGAAAACATTCCTTTTAATGTTTATAGGCTTTAGATATTCGGTGCGAGAAGCGATCCAGTAATTATTATTAATAATGAAAATGCTAACTTACCTGTATGTGCAGCTTCATGTTGAAAGCGGTTGATTTCGAAACTATAATTTTTTTATTAATTGACCAAAGTACACGTCACTGTGTAATTACCAAGACTTGTTCGATAACTTTAAAATACTTGTTATACGCCGACCAGGCAGTTCAATTTCATTTTCTATTTCATAATTTTAATTGCAAAAGAAGATACCTGGTATTAAAACATCAGATCAGGTATAATGTGTTAGTAGATAAAAGGGTTAATCACAAGAAAATTTATTCTTTTTGTGAGTTAGCACTTTGGTTTGTTTTATCAGCAAGAGTCAATGGAAAAATCTATGACACTGCAACTGAGATTTGTCGCTGACATTCGCAAATTGTTGTACAGAACACATTTTGTAAAAAAAAAAAAAAAAAAAAAAAAAGCTAGTCATGATCAAGTGATTAGAAGAATGGCATTTTTTCCTCCTTTCCCAGTGGCATTAAAAGTAGCGTAAAAGATCACTTTTCGGGAATGTCCATTATGGAGGTCTTATTGTATACAAATTTTTAACCTGCAAAAATATTGTGCACATTCTTTTGGAAAAGCGGATCAACCTGAACCTGACCTGCAAGAGTCAAAACCCGACCAAAACTGACCCGAACCCAAAACAATGAAAGTCAACCCGACCCACAACAAAAAAGAAGTCAACCTAACCCGAACTGCAATGAAAAAATATAGCGCCAACCGACCCAACCTACGGTGCCGGTAAAAGCGGGAAACCCGACCTGATGCAGGACTCTTATTATATCTGCAACTCTTTGTGACCACTATTTTTGAACAATAATTAAAATTTTCAGTTTTTTTCCAGTTAAAACACTCCATCTTTGGTTTAGAGCTACACTATGTTCTTGTTAGTTAAGTTGTATCTGTCAAGACTGTCTCCTCTTCCCCAAAATCATAACTTATTTTAATTATGATCCGTTTTGAGTTGGGTTGGGTTGATTTATGACGTCCAATTATCTACCCGAGGGATATAGGCCCTGAGGAGAGTGCCCTCCATGGGGGGTCTTTCTAAGGGATCCTAACCCGTATTTACATCAAGGTTCGAAGAAAACCATGGAAAACTCCAAACTGTTAGGTCGACAAACGCAACAGGGGTTTGAACCCAGCACCTCCCGTCTACCAGCTTTGAGAGCAGAACTTCTCAGCCACTGGTGGGGCATGATCCGTTTTGAACAGGACCTTTTTTGACATATTTCCCAAGACATTTGGTTACCAACTAAATATTGATATTACATCTGCAACACTTGCATACCAGTATTTATGAACAATAATCAAAATATTCACTTTTTCCCCATTAAAACCCTTCATCTTTGGTTTAGAGTCATGCTACTCAGGGTTCTCGTTAGTTAAGTTGTATCTGTCAAGATTGTCTCCTATCCCCTGCCCCTTCCCACCAAATCATAATTTTCTTAATTATAGTGAGATTTGAATGGGACCTTTTCTGATATTCTTCCCAAGTCATTTGGTTACCAACTATACATTGATATTATATCTCCAACTCTTTGTGACCAGTATTTATGAACAATAATAAATTTTTTTGACTTTTTTCCCGTTAAAACCCTCTCTCTTTGGTTTAGAGCCATGCTACTCAGAGTTCTTGTTAGTTAAGTTGTATCTCTCAAGTTTGTCAAAGTGTTTGTGTAAGTTATACTTTAAAAATTTTCTCCGTGCTGTGACAAATAAAACAATGAAAATTCCATTTATTTACAGTCACACTTACTGAGTGTTTGATACTTTGAATTTAAAAAAATGTCAGAGCTTTCCAACACTAAATGATCGTCTGTCTGTTATTAATATTTTTCAAGGGTATACGTATGGAAATGCATGCTAAAATGCTTTATGTTAGAAGCATTGTCTAACTATTGTAAGGACTTTCTCATTGATAAGCCATTTATCTAAAATGCTGTTAGTCGCTTGTGAAATATTAACAGCTGAACAATCAGTGATAATTTCTAGAATAGATAACACTGGAGAATGAATGTGGAAATCTAAAATGAAATGTGCTGTATAGAGATGGGCAACATCGTTCCTTTTAGGGAATCGTTCCAGCCGGAATCGTTCACCGAAAGGAACGAGTTATTTGGAATCGCTCCGAAAAAAAGGAACGATTCCGAAAAGGAGGAAGGATTCCGAAATAAAAAGAACGATTCTGAAAAAAGGAACGATTCCGAAAAAAAAAAAATCCCTGACGGCTCAGCCTACAGGCACAGGTAGATTTCGAAGACGCAGACCGTGAGGCACCTGTGAATTGCGGAAGAAATGACCTTTTTGCGATGATGCTGCAGTTGGAACCGCATACTTCGAAACCAAACTTGTTTGCAGGCGGAGCCAGCAAGGATTTTTTTTTTTTGCTATAAGAGATGGTCCTATAAAAACATGTCAATATAAAAGTTTTAGATAATATTAAGATGATTTATAATAAATTTAAGCGGATTTGAAATTTTGGGAATTGACGAAGTTATGAATTTTTTTCTTCTAAAACCCCCTCCCCCCCCCCTTAAGACAATTTTTAATTATATGAAAAATCTGTCATACATAAATTTTCGGCCTTTTTCCTAGAAGTAATAATAACTTCAAACGGATTCGATATGTATCATAATTAAGAAATTATGGGTTTTTTTTCTGTTTTCACAAAAAGCCCCCCCCCCCCCCCCCTTGGTTCGATTTTGTCCATTAACGAACTTGACCGAGATTTTATGCCCCTTGATTTTATGTATCAGTTTCGAAAAGATGCGGGAGTTGGAACCGCCTACTTCGAAAAATAACTTGTTTGCATTCGGAGCCGGCAGGGATTTTTTTGTTTTTAATTTTTTTTTTTTTTTTTTTTTTTTGCTATAACGGTTGGTCCTATAAAAAACTTGTCAATATAAAAGTTTTAGATAATATTAAGAGGATTTATAATAAATTTAAGCGGATTTGAAATCTTGGGAATTGACGAAATTATGAATTTTTTCTTCTAAAACCCCCCTTCCCTCCCCCCCCTTAAGGCAATTTTTAATTATATCAAAAATCTGTCATACATAAGTTTTTGGCCCTGTTCTTAGAAGTAATAATAACTTTAAACGGATTCAATACGTATCATAATTAAGAAATTATGGTTTTTTTCTGTTTTCACAAAAAGCCCCCCATCCCCCCCCCCTCCTTGGTTCGATTTTGCCCATTAACGAACTTGACCGAGATTTTATGCCCCTTGATTTTATGTATCAGTTTCGAAAAGATGCGGGAGTGTTAACCGCCTACTTCGAAAAATAACTTGTTTGCAGGCGGAGCCGGCAGGGATTTTTTTTGTTTTTAATTTTTTTTTGCTATAACGGTTGGTCCTATAAAAAACTTGTCAATATAAAAGTTTTAGATAATACTAAGAGGATTAATAATAAATTTACGCGGATTCGATATCTTGTGAATTGACGAAGCTATGATTTTTTTCTTCTAAAACCCCCCTTTTTCCCCCCTTGGGGCCATTTTTAATTATATCAAAAATCTGTCATACATCAATATTCGGCCCTTTTCTTAGAAGTAATAATAACTTCAAACGGATTCGATACGTATAATAATAAAGAAATTATAGGGGGTTTTCTGTTTTCACAAAAAGTCCCCCCCCCCCCATCCTCCTTGGTTCGATTTTGCCCATTAACGAACTTGACCGAGATTTTATGCCCCTTGATTTTATGTATCAGTTTCGAAAAGATGCGGGAGTTGGAACCGCCTACTTCGAAAAATATCTTGTTTGCAGGCGGAGCCGGCAGGGATTTTTTTTGTTTTTAATTTTTTTTTGCTATAACGGTTGGTCCTATAAAAAACTTGTCAATGTAAAAGTTTTAGATAATACTAAGAGGATTAATAATAAATTTACAAGGATTTGATATCTTGTGAACTGACGAAGCTATGATTTTTTTTCTTCTAAAACCCCCCTTTTCCCCCCCCTTGGGGCCATTTTTAATTATATCAAAAATCTGTCATACATAAATTTTCGGCCCTTTTCCTAGAAGTAATAATAACTTTAAACGGATTCGATACGTATAATAATAAAGAAATTATGAGGATTTTTCTGTTTTCACAAAAAGCCCCCCCATTTCCCCCCCCCCCCCTTGGTTCGATTTTGCCCATTAACGAACTTGACCGAGATTTTATGACCCTTGATTTTATGTATCAGTTTGGAAGAGATTTATGCAGAATTTTTCCAGTTATCGTGGTCAGAAAAAAGGGACATAGATAGATAGATAGATAGATAGATAAAGTTTTGAACTGGGGGTGGTTTTGGGTTCTGGGAGTCATGATCGGCGTAGATCTGCAAAAATTTTTCAAAATTTCCAACTTAGGTGAGAATGTAATTGGTAGTATTTCTTACGAAATCTACCTAAATCGAAATTAAAAATCCCTGACGGCTCGGCCTACAGGCACAGGTAGATTTCGAAGACGCAGAACGTGGGGTGCCTGTTTGTCGGAAATTGCGGAAGAAATGACCTTTTTGCGATGATGCTGCAGTTGGAACCGCCTACTTCAAAACGAAACTTGCTTGCAGGCGGAGCCAGCAAGGATTTTTTTTTTTTTTTTTTTGCTATAAGAGTTGGTCCTATAAAAAACATGTCAATATAAAAGTTTTAGATAATATTAAGAGGATTTATATTTAAGCGGATTTAAAATATTGGGAATTGACGAAGTTATGAATTTTTTTCTTCGAAAACCCCCTTCCCTCCCCCCCTTAAAGCAATTTTTATTTATATCAAAAATCTGTCATACATAAGTTTTTGGCCCTGTTCCTAGAACTAATAATAACTTCAAACGGATTCGATACGTATAATAATAAAGAAATTATGAGGATTTTTCTGATTTCACAAAAAGCCCCCCCATTTCCCCCCCTTGGTTCGATTTTGCCCATTAACGAACTTGACCGAGATTTTATGACCCTGGATTTTATGTATCAGTTTCGAAAAGATGCGGGAGTTGGAACCGCCTACTTCGAAAAATAACTTGTTTGCAGGCGGAGCCGGCAGGGATTTGTTTTGTTTTTAATTTTTTTTTTGCTATAACGGTTGGTCCTATAAAAAACTTGTCAATATAAAAGTTTTAGATAATACTAAGAAGATTAATAATAAATTTACGCGGATTTGATATCTTGTGAATTGACGAAGCTATGATTTTTTGTCTCCTAAACCCCCCCCTTTTTCCCCCCCTTGGGGCCATTTTTAATTATATCAAAAATCTGTCATACATAAATTTTCGGCCCTTTTCCTAGAAGTAATAATAACTTTAAACGGATTCGATACGTATAATAATAAAGAAATTATGAGGATTTTTCTGTTTTCACAAAAAGCACCCCATTTCCCCCCCCCCCTTGGTTCGATTTTGCCCATTAACGAACTTGACCGAGATTTTATGACCCTTGATTTTATGTATCAGTTTCGAAAAGATGCGGGAGTTGGAACCGCCTACTTCGAAAAATAACTTGTTTGCAGGCGGAGCCGGCAGGGATTTGTTTTGTTTTTAATTTTTTTTTTTTTTTGCTATAACGGTTGGTCCTATAAAAAACTTGTCAGTATAAAAGTTTTAGATAATACTAAGAGGATTAATAATAAATTTACGCGGATTTGATATCTTGTGAATTGACGAAGCTATGATTTTTTTTCTTCTAAAACCCCCCTTTTTTCCCCCCCTTGGGGCCATTTTTAATTATATCAAAACTCTGTCATACATAAATTTTCGGCCCTTTTCCTAGAAGTAATAATAACTTTAAACGGATTCGATACGTACAATAATTAAGAAATTATGGTTTTTTTTCTGTTTTCACAAAAAGCCCCCCCCCCCCCCCCCTTGGTTCGATTTTGCCCATTAACGAACTTGACAGAGATTTTATGACCCTTGATTTTATGTATCAGTTTGAAAGAGATTTATGCAGAATTTTTCCAGTTATCGTGTCCATAAAAAAGTGACATAGACAGATATATATATATATATATATATATATATATATATAAAGTTTTTGCAGCGTTCTCAATAACTTCAATACAGGAAGCGATCACAGGTTAGTTAGATGCAAACTGCTTTTAAATACTAAAGTGGAAAGAATGAAGCTTTTGCAATGCTCAAAGAAATCAGTCGATATTATAAATCTCCAGAAACATAAAGAAGAATTTAATTTAGAACTTAAAAATCGTTTTCAAGTACTTCAATCAATCTTAGAAGAAGAACAAGATGTTACAGTAGTGAACAAGAAAATAACAAATACTCTACAAGAAATTGCTAGGACGATAGCTGGTGAAGCACAAGTAAAGCAAACAAAGAAAATAACAGAAGAAACAAGAAGACTGATGAAGAAACGCAGAGAATTTAAAATGAAGAAAAACTATCCTAAATCAAGAGTTGAATATGCAGAATTATGTAAAACGGTAAGAAAATGTGTTACAGAAGATATCAGAAAATTTAACTGTGATCTTGTCAAAAAAGTTCTAGAAGATAACAAAAGTTTAAAATCAGCTAAGCGCAAACTGTGTGTTGGAAGAAAAGGTATTTTTGCACTGAAGACAGCAGATGGAACAATCACCAAAATCAATAATGAAATAGTACACATTGTCGAAAAATTCTATAACGATCTATATAAATGTGAAGATCAAAGGGAAATCAACCTACGTGATCCACTAGTAAACATAACAGAAACTGAAGAGATAATCCCAGTGATGACAGATGAAGTTGTACAAGCCATTAGAGGCATGAAAAAAGGTAAATGCCCTGGCGAAGATGGAATTACAATTGATCTTATCAAAGAAGCAGGAGAAGAATTTGCAAAAATGCTAGCCTTACTGTTTTCCAAATGTCTCGAGAAATCAGATGTACCAGAAGATTGGAATAATGCTGTGATGGTGTTACTTTATAAGAAAGGAGAAAAGGAAAACATTAAAAACTACCGTCCAATCAGCTTACTGTCAGTGATTTATAAAATTTTCACCAAAGTTTTAACGACAAGACTTGAATCAGCTCTGGACTCAGCTCAACCTAGAGAACAAGCAGGATTTCGAAGTGGATTTAGCACAATGGATCATATTCAAACAGTAAGGGAAGTTATAGGAAAACATAAAGAATATAATTTACCTCTCTGTCTTGCCTTTATTGATTATGAAAAAGCATTTGATTCGGTCTACACATCTGCAGTAATTACTTCTCTGGAGAACATTGGTATAGACAAACCTTATATCAATATCATAAAGAAGATCTACAAGAAAGCAACAGCCACCATCCGTTTGGACAAAGGAAAAGCGAAGATCAAGCTTGAAAGAGGAGTAAGACAAGGAGACACCATTTCGCCTAAGCTTTTTACTGCTGTCTTAGAGAGTATTTTCAAGAAGCTGGATTGGGAAAACAAAGGGATTAGAATAAATGGGGAATTTTTAAGCCATCTCCGGTTTGCTGATGACATTTTAATTTTCAGTAATAGCCCTGAAGAATTGCAAAATATGCTAAAAGATTTGGCAGAAGCTAGCATTAATGTGGGATTAAAAATAAATTTGGAAAAGACTAAGGTGATGTTCAATTCATTTGCATCAAAAAAGAAAATCGTCTACAACAACACTGAGATTAAAGATGTTGAAAGTTATGTGTACCTTGGACAAGAAATATCTTCAGACAACAGTATCATGAATGAAATCAATAGAAGAATAAGAAATGGATGGAGTGCTTTTGGGAAGAACAATATTATTCTGAAAAGTAACATGCCTCTTTGTTTGAAAAGAAAGGTGTTTAACCAATGTGTTTTGCCTGCACTAACTTATGGAGCAGAAACTTGGACACTAACAAAACGGATGGTACAAAGATTACAAACAACACAGCGAAGTATGGAAAGATGTATGCTAGGCATAACCAGAAGAGACCGAAAGAGAATAACGTGGATAAGAAGTCAGACGAAAGTTTTTGACATTATCGAGAGAATTAAATGGCTAAAATGGAAATGGGCTGGGCACATTGCAAGAAGACAAGACAATAGATGGAGCACAAACACCCTACAGTGGTATCCCAGAGATGTAAAACGACCAAGAAGACGACCTCAAGTAAGATGGAGTGACGAAATCAGAAAAGTGGCCGGTGTTAATTGGATGACTAAAGCACTAGACAGGCAACAATGGAAAAATCTGGGGGAGACCTACATCCAGCAGTGGATTGAAAACGGTTGATGATGATGATGATGATATATAAAGTTTTGAACTATGGGGTGGTTTTGGGTTCTGGGTGTCATGATCGGCGTAGATCTGCAAAAATTTTTCAAAATTTCCAACTTAGGTGAGAATGTAATAGGTAGTATTTCTTACGAAATCTGCCTAAAAGGTTTTCGAGAAAAAGAAACGCTTCCGAGATAAAAAAATCCCTGACGGCTCGGCCTACAGGCACAGGTAGATTTCGAAGACGCAGACCGTGGGGTGCCTGTTTGTCTACTTCGAAACCAAACTTGTTTGCAGGCGGAGCCAGCAAGGATTTTTTTTTTTTTTTTTTTTTTTTTTTTTGCTATAAGAGTTGGTCCTATAAAAAACATGCCAATATAAAAGTTTTAGATAATATTAAGAGGATTTATAATAAATTTAAGCGGATTTGAAATCTTAGGAATTGACGAAGTTATGAATTTTTTTCTTCAAAAAACTCCCCCCCCCCCCCCCCTTAAGGCAATTTTTAATTATATCAAAAATCTGTCATACATAAATTTTCGGCCCTTCTCCTAGAAGTAATAATAACTTCAAACGGATTCGATACATATCATATTTAAGAAATTATGGGTTTTTTTCTGTTTTCACAAAAAGTTCCTCCCAACCATTCCCCCCCCCCTCCCCTGGTTCGATTTTGCCCATTAACGAACTTGACCGAGATTTTATACCCCTTGATTTTATGTATCAGTTTCGAAAAGAAGCGGGAGTTGGAACCGCCTACTTCGAAAAATAACTTGTTTGCAGGCGGAGCCGGCAGGGATTTTTTTGTTTTTAATTTTTTTTTTGCTATAACGGTTGGTCCTATAAAAAACTTGTCAATATAAAAGTTTTAGATAATACTAAGAGTATTAATAATAAATTTACGCGGATTTGATATCTTGTGAATTGACAAAGCTATGATTTTTTTTCTTCTAAAACCCCCCTTCCGCCCCCCCCTTGGGGCCATTTTTAATTATATCAAAAATCTGTCATACATACATTTTCGGCCCTTTTCCTAGAAGTAATAATAACTTTAAACGGATTCGATACGTATCATAATTAAGGAATTATGTTTTTTTTTCTGTTTTCACAAAAAGCCTCCCCATCCCCCCCCCCCTTGGTTCGATTTTGCCCATTAACATACTTGACCGAGATTTTATGCCCCTTGATTTTATGTATCAGTTTCGAAAAGATGCGGGAGTTCGAACCGCCTACTTCGAAAAATAACTTGTTTGCAGGCGGAGCCAGCAGGGATTTTTTTTTTATAATTTTTTTTTGCTATAACGGTTGGTCCTATAAAAAACTTGTCAATATAAAAGTTTTAGATAATACTAAGAGGATTAATAATAAATTTACGCGGATTTGATATCTTGTGAATTGACGAAGCTATGAATTTTTTTCTTCTAAAACCCCCCTTCCCCACCCCCTCTTGGGCCATTTTTAATGATATAAAAAATCCGTCATACATCAATTTTTTGCCCTTTTCCTAGAAGTAATAATAACTTCAAACGGATTCGGTACGTATCATAATTCAGAAATTATGTTTTTTTTCTGTTTTCACAAAAAGCCCTCCCCCCCCCCCCCACCTTGGTTCGATTTTGCCCATTAACGAACTTGACCGAGATTTTATGTATCAGTTTCGAAAAGATGCGGGAGTTGGAACCGCCTACTTTGAAAAATAACTTGTTTGCAGGCGGAGCCGGCAGGGATTTTTTTGTTTTTAATTTTTTTTTTTTGCTATAACGGTTGATCCTATAAAAAACTTGTCAATATAAAAGTTTTAGATAATACTAAGAGGATTAATAATAAATTTACGCGGATTTGATATCTTGTGAATTGACGAAGCTATGAATTTTTTTCTTCTAAAACCCCCCTTCCCCACCCCCTCTTGGGCCATTTTTAATGATATAAAAAATCCGTCATACATCAATTTTTTGCCCTTTTCCTAGAAGTAATAATAACTTCAAACGGATTCGGTACGTATCATAATTCAGAAATTATGTTTTTTTTCTGTTTTCACAAAAAGCCCTCCCCCCCCCCCCCCCACCTTGGTTCGATTTTGCCCATTAACGAACTTGACCGAGATTTTATGTATCAGTTTCGAAAAGATGCGGGAGTTGGAACCGCCTACTTTGAAAAATAACTTGTTTGCAGGCGGAGCCGGCAGGGATTTTTTTGTTTTTAATTTTTTTTTTTTGCTATAACGGTTGATCCTATAAAAAACTTGTCAATATAAAATTTTTGGATAATATTAAGAGGATTTATAATAAATTTAAGCGGATTTGAAATCTTGGGAATTGACGAAACTATGATTTTTTTCTTCTAAAACCCCCTTCCCCCCCTTCCTTGGGGCCATTTTTAATTATATCAAAAATCTGTCATACATAAATTTTCGGCCCTTTTCCTAGAAGTAATAATAACTTTAAACGGATTCGATACGTACAATAATTAAGAAATTATGGTTTTTTTTCTGTTTTCACAAAAAGCCCCCTCCCCCCCCTTGGTTCGATTTTGCCCATTAACGAACTTGACAGAGATTTTATGACCCTTGATTTTATGTATCAGTTTGAAAGAGATTGATGCAGAATTTTTCCAGTTATCGTGTCCATAAAAAAGTGACATAGACAGATATATATATATATATATATATAAAGTTTTGAACTATGGGGTGGTTTTGGGTTCTGGGTGTCATGATCGGCGTAGATCTGCAAAAATTTTTCAAAATTTCCAACTTAGGTGAGAATGTAATAGGTAGTATTTCTTACGAAATCTGCCTAAAAGGTTTTCGAGAAAAAGAAACGCTTCCGAGATAAAAAAATCCCTGACGGCTCGGCCTACAGGCACAGGTAGATTTCGAAGACGCAGACCGTGGGGTGCCTGTTTGTCTACTTCGAAACCAAACTTGTTTGCAGGCGGAGCCAGCAAGGATTTTTTTTTTTTTTTTTTTTTTTGCTATAAGAGTTGGTCCTATAAAAAACATGCCAATATAAAAGTTTTAGATAATATTAAGAGGATTTATAATAAATTTAAGCGGATTTAAAATCTTAGGAATTGACGAAGTTATGAATTTTTTTCTTCAAAAAACTCCCCCCCCCCCCCTTAAGGCAATTTTTAATTATATCAAAAATCTGTCATACATAAATTTTCGGCCCTTCTCCTAGAAGTAATAATAACTTCAAACGGATTCGATACATATCATATTTAAGAAATTATGGGTTTTTTTCTGTTTTCACAAAAAGTTCCTCCCAACCATTCTCCCCCCCCCCCCTCCCCTGGTTCGATTTTGCCCATTAACGAACTTGACCGAGATTTTATACCCCTTGATTTTATGTATCAGTTTCGAAAAGAAGCGAGAGTTGGAACCGCCTACTTCGAAAAATAACTTGTTTGCAGGCGGAGCCGGCAGGGATTTTTTTGTTTTTAATTTTTTTTTTGCTATAACGGTTGGTCCTATAAAAAACTTGTCAATATAAAAGTTTTAGATAATACTAAGAGTATTAATAATAAATTTACGCGGATTTGATATCTTGTGAATTGACAAAGCTATGATTTTTTTTCTTCTAAAACCCCCCTTCCGCCCCCCCCTTGGGGCCATTTTTAATTATATCAAAAATCTGTCATACATACATTTTCGGCCCTTTTCCTAGAAGTAATAATAACTTTAAACGGATTCGATACGTATCATAATTAAGGAATTATGTTTTTTTTTCTGTTTTCACAAAAAGCCTCCCCATCCCCTCCCCCCCTTGGTTCGATTTTGCCCATTAACATACTTGACCGAGATTTTATGCCCCTTGATTTTATGTATCAGTTTCGAAAAGATGCGGGAGTTGGAACCGCCTACTTCGAAAAATAACTTGTTTGCAGGCGGAGCCAGCAGGGATTTTTTTTTTTATAATTTTTTTTTGCTATAACGGTTGGTCCTATAAAAAACTTGTCAATATAAAAGTTTTAGATAATACTAAGAGGATTAATAATAAATTTACGCGGATTTGATATCTTGTGAATTGACGAAGCTATGAATTTTTTTTCTTCTAAAACCCCCCTTCCCCACCCCCTCTTGGGCCATTTTTAATGATATAAAAAATCCGTCATACATCAATTTTTTGCCCTTTTCCTAGAAGTAATAATAACTTCAAACGGATTCGGTACGTATCATAATTGAGAAATTATGGGATATTTCTGTTTTCACAAAAAGCCCTCCCCCCCCCGCCCCCCCACCTTGGTTCGATTTTGCCCATTAACGAACTTGACCGAGATTTTATGTATCAGTTTCGAAAAGATGCGGGAGTTGGAACCGCCTACTTTGAAAAATAACTTGTTTGCAGGCGGAGCCGGCAGGGATTTTTTTGTTTTTAATTTTTTTTTTTTTTGCTATAACGGTTGATCCTATAAAAAACTTGTCAATATAAAATTTTTGGATAATATTAAGAGGATTTATAATAAATTTAAGAGGATTTGAAATCTTGGGAATTGACGAAACTATGATTTTTTTCTTCTAAAACCCCCTTCCCCCCCTTCCTTGGGGCCATTTTTAATTATATCAAAAATCTGTCATACATAAATTTTCGGCCCTTTTCCTAGAAGTAATAATAACTTTAAACGGATTCGATACGTACAATAATTAAGAAATTATGGTTTTTTTTCTGTTTTCACAAAAAGCCCCCCCCCCCCCCCTGGTTCGATTTTGCCCATTAACGAACTTGACAGAGATTTTATGACCCTTGATTTTATGTATCAGTTTGAAAGAGATTTATGCAGAATTTTTCCAGTTATCGTGTCCATAAAAAAGTGACATAGACAGATATATATATATATATATATATATATATATAAAGTTTTTGCAGCGTTCTCAATAACTTCAATACAGGAAGCGATCACAGGTTAGTTAGATGCAAACTGCTTTTAAATACTAAAGTGGAAAGAATGAAGCTTTTGCAATGCTCAAAGAAATCAGTCGATATTATAAATCTCCAGAAACATAAAGAAGAATTTAATTTAGAACTTAAAAATCGTTTTCAAGTACTTCAATCAATCTTAGAAGAAGAACAAGATGTTACAGTAGTGAACAAGAAAATAACAAATACTCTACAAGAAATTGCTAGGACGATAGCTGGTGAAGCACAAGTAAAGCAAACAAAGAAAATAACAGAAGAAACAAGAAGACTGATGAAGAAACGCAGAGAATTTAAAATGAAGAAAAACTATCCTAAATCAAGAGTTGAATATGCAGAATTATGTAAAACGGTAAGAAAATGTGTTACAGAAGATATCAGAAAATTTAACTGTGATCTTGTCAAAAAAGTTCTAGAAGATAACAAAAGTTTAAAATCAGCTAAGCGCAAACTGTGTGTTGGAAGAAAAGGTATTTTTGCACTGAAGACAGCAGATGGAACAATCACCAAAATCAATAATGAAATAGTACACATTGTCGAAAAATTCTATAACGATCTATATAAATGTGAAGATCAAAGGGAAATCAACCTACGTGATCCACTAGTAAACATAACAGAAACTGAAGAGATAATCCCAGTGATGACAGATGAAGTTGTACAAGCCATTAGAGGCATGAAAAAAGGTAAATGCCCTGGCGAAGATGGAATTACAATTGATCTTATCAAAGAAGCAGGAGAAGAATTTGCAAAAATGCTAGCCTTACTGTTTTCCAAATGTCTCGAGAAATCAGATGTACCAGAAGATTGGAATAATGCTGTGATGGTGTTACTTTATAAGAAAGGAGAAAAGGAAAACATTAAAAACTACCGTCCAATCAGCTTACTGTCAGTGATTTATAAAATTTTCACCAAAGTTTTAACGACAAGACTTGAATCAGCTCTGGACTCAGCTCAACCTAGAGAACAAGCAGGATTTCGAAGTGGATTTAGCACAATGGATCATATTCAAACAGTAAGGGAAGTTATAGGAAAACATAAAGAATATAATTTACCTCTCTGTCTTGCCTTTATTGATTATGAAAAAGCATTTGATTCGGTCTACACATCTGCAGTAATTACTTCTCTGGAGAACATTGGTATAGACAAACCTTATATCAATATCATAAAGAAGATCTACAAGAAAGCAACAGCCACCATCCGTTTGGACAAAGGAAAAGCGAAGATCAAGCTTGAAAGAGGAGTAAGACAAGGAGACACCATTTCGCCTAAGCTTTTTACTGCTGTCTTAGAGAGTATTTTCAAGAAGCTGGATTGGGAAAACAAAGGGATTAGAATAAATGGGGAATTTTTAAGCCATCTCCGGTTTGCTGATGACATTTTAATTTTCAGTAATAGCCCTGAAGAATTGCAAAATATGCTAAAAGATTTGGCAGAAGCTAGCATTAATGTGGGATTAAAAATAAATTTGGAAAAGACTAAGGTGATGTTCAATTCATTTGCATCAAAAAAGAAAATCGTCTACAACAACACTGAGATTAAAGATGTTGAAAGTTATGTGTACCTTGGACAAGAAATATCTTCAGACAACAGTATCATGAATGAAATCAATAGAAGAATAAGAAATGGATGGAGTGCTTTTGGGAAGAACAATATTATTCTGAAAAGTAACATGCCTCTTTGTTTGAAAAGAAAGGTGTTTAACCAATGTGTTTTGCCTGCACTAACTTATGGAGCAGAAACTTGGACACTAACAAAACGGATGGTACAAAGATTACAAACAACACAGCGAAGTATGGAAAGATGTATGCTAGGCATAACCAGAAGAGACCGAAAGAGAATAACGTGGATAAGAAGTCAGACGAAAGTTTTTGACATTATCGAGAGAATTAAATGGCTAAAATGGAAATGGGCTGGGCACATTGCAAGAAGACAAGACAATAGATGGAGCACAAACACCCTACAGTGGTATCCCAGAGATGTAAAACGACCAAGAAGACGACCTCAAGTAAGATGGAGTGACGAAATCAGAAAAGTGGCCGGTGTTAATTGGATGACTAAAGCACTAGACAGGCAACAATGGAAAAATCTGGGGGAGACCTACATCCAGCAGTGGATTGAAAACGGTTGATGATGATGATGATGATATATAAAGTTTTGAACTATGGGGTGGTTTTGGGTTCTGGGTGTCATGATCGGCGTAGATCTGCAAAAATTTTTCAAAATTTCCAACTTAGGTGAGAATGTAATAGGTAGTATTTCTTACGAAATCTGCCTAAAAGGTTTTCGAGAAAAAGAAACGCTTCCGAGATAAAAAAAATCCCTGACGGCTCGGCCTACAGGCACAGGTAGATTTCGAAGACGCAGACCGTGGGGTGCCTGTTTGTCTACTTCGAAACCAAACTTGTTTGCAGGCGGAGCCAGCAAGGATTTTTTTTTTTTTTTTTTTTTTTTTTTTTTTTTTTTTTTGCTATAAGAGTTGGTCCTATAAAAAACATGCCAATATAAAAGTTTTAGATAATATTAAGAGGATTTATAATAAATTTAAGCGGATTTGAAATCTTAGGAATTGACGAAGTTATGAATTTTTTTCTTCAAAAAACTCCCCCCCCCCCTTAAGGCAATTTTTAATTATATCAAAAATCTGTCATACATAAATTTTCGGCCCTTCTCCTAGAAGTAATAATAACTTCAAACGGATTCGATACATATCATATTTAAGAAATTATGGGTTTTTTTCTGTTTTCACAAAAAGTTCCTCCCAACCATTCCCCCCCCCCCCTCCCCTGGTTCGATTTTGCCCATTAACGAACTTGACCGAGATTTTATACCCCTTGATTTTATGTATCAGTTTCGAAAAGAAGCGGGAGTTGGAACCGCCTACTTCGAAAAATAACTTGTTTGCAGGCGGAGCCGGCAGGGATTTTTTTGTTTTTAATTTTTTTTTTGCTATAACGGTTGGTCCTATAAAAAACTTGTCAATATAAAAGTTTTAGATAATACTAAGAGTATTAATAATAAATTTACGCGGATTTGATATCTTGTGAATTGACAAAGCTATGATTTTTTTTCTTCTAAAACCCCCCTTCCGCCCCCCCCTTGGGGCCATTTTTAATTATATCAAAAATCTGTCATACATACATTTTCGGCCCTTTTCCTAGAAGTAATAATAACTTTAAACGGATTCGATACGTATCATAATTAAGGAATTATGTTTTTTTTTCTGTTTTCACAAAAAGCCTCCCCATCCCCCCCCCCCCCCTTGGTTCGATTTTGCCCATTAACATACTTGACCGAGATTTTATGCCCCTTGATTTTATGTATCAGTTTCGAAAAGATGCGGGAGTTGGAACCGCCTACTTCGAAAAATAACTTGTTTGCAGGCGGAGCCAGCAGGGATTTTTTTTTTTATAATTTTTTTTTGCTATAACGGTTGGTCCTATAAAAAACTTGTCAATATAAAAGTTTTAGATAATACTAAGAGGATTAATAATAAATTTACGCGGATTTGATATCTTGTGAATTGACGAAGCTATGAATTTTTTTTCTTCTAAAACCCCCCTTCCCCACCCCCTCTTGGGCCATTTTTAATGATATAAAAAATCCGTCATACATCAATTTTTTGCCCTTTTCCTAGAAGTAATAATAACTTCAAACGGATTCGGTACGTATCATAATTGAGAAATTATGGGATATTTCTGTTTTCACAAAAAGCCCTCCCCCCCCCGCCCCCCCACCTTGGTTCGATTTTGCCCATTAACGAACTTGACCGAGATTTTATGTATCAGTTTCGAAAAGATGCGGGAGTTGGAACCGCCTACTTTGAAAAATAACTTGTTTGCAGGCGGAGCCGGCAGGGATTTTTTTGTTTTTAATTTTTTTTTTTTTTGCTATAACGGTTGATCCTATAAAAAACTTGTCAATATAAAATTTTTGGATAATATTAAGAGGATTTATAATAAATTTAAGAGGATTTGAAATCTTGGGAATTGACGAAACTATGATTTTTTTCTTCTAAAACCCCCTTCCCCCCCTTCCTTGGGGCCATTTTTAATTATATCAAAAATCTGTCATACATAAATTTTCGGCCCTTTTCCTAGAAGTAATAATAACTTTAAACGGATTCGATACGTACAATAATTAAGAAATTATGGTTTTTTTTCTGTTTTCACAAAAAGCCCCCCCCCCCCCCCCTTGGTTCGATTTTGCCCATTAACGAACTTGACAGAGATTTTATGACCCTTGATTTTATGTATCAGTTTGAAAGAGATTTATGCAGAATTTTTCCAGTTATCGTGTCCATAAAAAAGTGACATAGACAGATATATATATATATATATATATATATATATATATAAAGTTTTTGCAGCGTTCTCAATAACTTCAATACAGGAAGCGATCACAGGTTAGTTAGATGCAAACTGCTTTTAAATACTAAAGTGGAAAGAATGAAGCTTTTGCAATGCTCAAAGAAATCAGTCGATATTATAAATCTCCAGAAACATAAAGAAGAATTTAATTTAGAACTTAAAAATCGTTTTCAAGTACTTCAATCAATCTTAGAAGAAGAACAAGATGTTACAGTAGTGAACAAGAAAATAACAAATACTCTACAAGAAATTGCTAGGACGATAGCTGGTGAAGCACAAGTAAAGCAAACAAAGAAAATAACAGAAGAAACAAGAAGACTGATGAAGAAACGCAGAGAATTTAAAATGAAGAAAAACTATCCTAAATCAAGAGTTGAATATGCAGAATTATGTAAAACGGTAAGAAAATGTGTTACAGAAGATATCAGAAAATTTAACTGTGATCTTGTCAAAAAAGTTCTAGAAGATAACAAAAGTTTAAAATCAGCTAAGCGCAAACTGTGTGTTGGAAGAAAAGGTATTTTTGCACTGAAGACAGCAGATGGAACAATCACCAAAATCAATAATGAAATAGTACACATTGTCGAAAAATTCTATAACGATCTATATAAATGTGAAGATCAAAGGGAAATCAACCTACGTGATCCACTAGTAAACATAACAGAAACTGAAGAGATAATCCCAGTGATGACAGATGAAGTTGTACAAGCCATTAGAGGCATGAAAAAAGGTAAATGCCCTGGCGAAGATGGAATTACAATTGATCTTATCAAAGAAGCAGGAGAAGAATTTGCAAAAATGCTAGCCTTACTGTTTTCCAAATGTCTCGAGAAATCAGATGTACCAGAAGATTGGAATAATGCTGTGATGGTGTTACTTTATAAGAAAGGAGAAAAGGAAAACATTAAAAACTACCGTCCAATCAGCTTACTGTCAGTGATTTATAAAATTTTCACCAAAGTTTTAACGACAAGACTTGAATCAGCTCTGGACTCAGCTCAACCTAGAGAACAAGCAGGATTTCGAAGTGGATTTAGCACAATGGATCATATTCAAACAGTAAGGGAAGTTATAGGAAAACATAAAGAATATAATTTACCTCTCTGTCTTGCCTTTATTGATTATGAAAAAGCATTTGATTCGGTCTACACATCTGCAGTAATTACTTCTCTGGAGAACATTGGTATAGACAAACCTTATATCAATATCATAAAGAAGATCTACAAGAAAGCAACAGCCACCATCCGTTTGGACAAAGGAAAAGCGAAGATCAATCTTGAAAGAGGAGTAAGACAAGGAGACACCATTTCGCCTAAGCTTTTTACTGCTGTCTTAGAGAGTATTTTCAAGAAGCTGGATTGGGAAAACAAAGGGATTAGAATAAATGGGGAATTTTTAAGCCATCTCCGGTTTGCTGATGACATTTTAATTTTCAGTAATAGCCCTGAAGAATTGCAAAATATGCTAAAAGATTTGGCAGAAGCTAGCATTAATGTGGGATTAAAAATAAATTTGGAAAAGACTAAGGTGATGTTCAATTCATTTGCATCAAAAAAGAAAATCGTCTACAACAACACTGAGATTAAAGATGTTGAAAGTTATGTGTACCTTGGACAAGAAATATCTTCAGACAACAGTATCATGAATGGAATCAATAGAAGAATAAGAAATGGATGGAGTGCTTTTGGGAAGAACAATATTATTCTGAAAAGTAACATGCCTCTTTGTTTGAAAAGAAAGGTGTTTAACCAATGTGTTTTGCCTGCACTAACTTATGGAGCAGAAACTTGGACACTAACAAAACGGATGGTACAAAGATTAGAAACAACACAGCGAAGTATGGAAAGATGTATGCTAGGCATAACCAGAAGAGACCGAAAGAGAATAACGTGGATAAGAAGTCAGACGAAAGTTTTTGACATTATCGAGAGAATTAAATGGCTAAAATGGAAATGGGCTGGGCACATTGCAAGAAGACAAGACAATAGATGGAGCACAAACACCCTACAGTGGTATCCCAGAGATGTAAAACGACCAAGAAGACGACCTCAAGTAAGATGGAGTGACGAAATCAGAAAAGTGGCCGGTGTTAATTGGATGACTAAAGCACTAGACAGGCAACAATGGAAAAATCTGGGGGAGACCTACATCCAGCAGTGGATTGAAAACGGTTGATGATGATGATGATGATATATAAAGTTTTGAACTATGGGGTGGTTTTGGGTTCTGGGTGTCATGATCGGCGTAGATCTGCAAAAATTTTTCAAAATTTCCAACTTAGGTGAGAATGTAATAGGTAGTATTTCTTACGAAATCTGCCTAAAAGGTTTTCGAGAAAAAGAAACGCTTCCGAGATAAAAAAATCCCTGACGGCTCGGCCTACAGGCACAGGTAGATTTCGAAGACGCAGACCGTGGGGTGCCTGTTTGTCTACTTCGAAACCAAACTTGTTTGCAGGCGGAGCCAGCAAGGATTTTTTTTTTTTTTTTTTTTTTTTTTTTTTTTTGCTATAAGAGTTGGTCCTATAAAAAACATGCCAATATAAAAGTTTTAGATAATATTAAGAGGATTTATAATAAATTTAAGCGGATTTGAAATCTTAGGAATTGACGAAGTTATGAATTTTTTTCTTCAAAAAACTCCCCCCCCCCCCTTAAGGCAATTTTTAATTATATCAAAAATCTGTCATACATAAATTTTCGGCCCTTCTCCTAGAAGTAATAATAACTTCAAACGGATTCGATACATATCATATTTAAGAAATTATGGGTTTTTTTCTGTTTTCACAAAAAGTTCCTCCCAACCATTCCCCCCCCTCCCCTGGTTCGATTTTGCCCATTAACGAACTTGACCGAGATTTTATACCCCTTGATTTTATGTATCAGTTTGGAAAAGAAGCGGGAGTTGGAACCGCCTACTTCGAAAAATAACTTGTTTGCAGGCGGAGCCGGCAGGGATTTTTTTGTTTTTAATTTTTTTTTGCTATAACGGTTGGTCCTATAAAAAACTTGTCAATATAAAAGTTTTAGATAATACTAAGAGGATTAATAATAAATTTACGCGGATTTGATATCTTGTGAATTGAGAAAGCTATGATTTTTTTTCTTCTAAAACCCCCCTTCCGCCCCCCCCTTGGGGCCATTTTTAATTATATCAAAAATCTGTCATACATACATTTTCGGCCCTTTTCCTAGAAGTAATAATAACTTTAAACGGATTCGATACGTATCATAATTAAGGAATTATGTTCTTTTTTCTGTTTTCACAAAAAGCCTCCCCATCCCCCCCCCCCCCCCCTTGGTTCGATTTTGCCCATTAACATACTTGACCGAGATTTTATGCCCCTTGATTTTATGTATCAGTTTCGAAAAGATGCGGGAGTTGGAACCGCCTACTTCGAAAAATAACTTGTTTGCAGGCGGAGCCAGCAGGGATTTTTTTTTTATAATTTTTTTTTGCTATAACGGTTGGTCCTATAAAAAACTTGTCAATATAAAAGTTTTAGATAATACTAAGAGGATTAATAATAAATTTACGCGGATTTGATATCTTGTGAATTGACGAAGCTATGAATTTTTTTCTTCTAAAACCCCCCTTCCCCACCCCCTCTTGGGCCATTTTTAATGATATAAAAAATCCGTCATACATCAATTTTTTGCCCTTTTCCTAGAAGTAATAATAACTTCAAACGGATTCGGTACGTATCATAATTCAGAAATTATGTTTTTTTTCTGTTTTCACAAAAAGCCCTCCCCCCCCCCCCCCACCTTGGTTCGATTTTGCCCATTAACGAACTTGACCGAGATTTTATGTATCAGTTTCGAAAAGATGCGGGAGTTGGAACCGCCTACTTTGAAAAATAACTTGTTTGCAGGCGGAGCCGGCAGGGATTTTTTTGTTTTTAAATTTTTTTTTTTGCTATAACGGTTGATCCTATAAAAAACTTGTCAATATAAAAGTTTTAGATAATACTAAGAGGATTAATAATAAATTTACGCGGATTTGATATCTTGTGAATTGACGAAGCTATGAATTTTTTTCTTCTAAAACCCCCCTTCCCCACCCCCTCTTGGGCCATTTTTAATGATATAAAAAATCCGTCATACATCAATTTTTTGCCCTTTTCCTAGAAGTAATAATAACTTCAAACGGATTCGGTACATATCATAATTCAGAAATTATGTTTTTTTTCTGTTTTCACAAAAAGCCCTCCCCCCCCCCCCCCCCACCTTGGTTCGATTTTGCCCATTAACGAACTTGACCGAGATTTTATGTATCAGTTTCGAAAAGATGCGGGAGTTGGTACCGCCTACTTTGAAAAATAACTTGTTTGCAGGCGGAGCCGGCAGGGATTTTTTTGTTTTTAATTTTTTTTTTTTTGCTATAACGGTTGATCCTATAAAAAACTTGTCAATATAAAATTTTTGGATAATATTAAGAGGATTTATAATAAATTTAAGCGGATTTGAAATCTTGGGAATTGACGAAACTATGATTTTTTTCTTCTAAAACCCCCTTCCCCCCCTTCCTTGGGGCCATTTTTAATTATATCAAAAATCTGTCATACATAAATTTTCGGCCCTTTTCCTAGAAGTAATAATAACTTTAAACGGATTCGATACGTACAATAATTAAGAAATTATGGTTTTTTTTCTGTTTTCACAAAAAGCCCCCCCCCCCCCCCTTGGTTCGATTTTGCCCATTAACGAACTTGACAGAGATTTTATGACCCTTGATTTTATGTATCAGTTTGAAAGAGATTTATGCAGAATTTTTCCAGTTATCGTGTCCATAAAAAAGTGACATAGACAGATATATATATATATATATATATATATATATATATATATATATATATATATATATATATATATAAAGTTTTGAACTATGGGGTGGTTTTGGGTTCTGGGTGTCATGATCGGCGTAGATCTGCAAAAATTTTTCAAAATTTCCAACTTAGGTGAGAATGTAATAGGTAGTATTTCTTACGAAATCTGCCTAAAAGGTTTTCGAGAAAAAGAAACGCTTCCGAGATAAAAAAAATCCCTGACGGCTCGGCCTACAGGCACAGGTAGATTTCGAAGACGCAGACCGTGGGGTGCCTGTTTGTCTACTTCGAAACCAAACTTGTTTGCAGGCGGAGCCAGCAAGGATTTTTTTTTTTTTTTTTTGCTATAAGAGTTGGTCCTATAAAAAACATGCCAATATAAAAGTTTTAGATAATATTAAGAGGATTTATAATAAATTTAAGCGGATTTAAAATCTTAGGAATTGACGAAGTTATGAATTTTTTTCTTCAAAAAACTCCCCCCCCCCCTTAAGGCAATTTTTAATTATATCAAAAATCTGTCATACATAAATTTTCGGCCCTTCTCCTAGAAGTAATAATAACTTCAAACGGATTCGATACATATCATATTTAAGAAATTATGGGTTTTTTTCTGTTTTCACAAAAAGTTCCTCCCAACCATTCCCCCCCCCTCCCCTGGTTCGATTTTGCCCATTAACGAACTTGACCGAGATTTTATACCCCTTGATTTTATGTATCAGTTTCGAAAAGAAGCGGGAGTTGGAACCGCCTACTTCGAAAAATAACTTGTTTGCAGGCGGAGCCGGCAGGGATTTTTTTGTTTTTAATTTTTTTTTGCTATAACGGTTGGTCCTATAAAAAACTTGTCAATATAAAAGTTTTAGATAATACTAAGAGGATTAATAGTAAATTTACGCGGATTTGATATCTTTTTTTTTTTTTGAGACCGGCGACCAGGCCCCTACCTGCCAGGTTTCCCTAGCTTAAACGGGTTTAGTGCCTGGTACCGGGGCGCGTAGCGCCACTGAAGAGATGCCGCGTAGCGGCTGGCCGTTGCTGACAGGACGGCTATGTGGAGGACTTAGTTTTGTTTCCATTTTGTTTTGCTGCTAATTGATGTTATTCTTTTTATATGGACCTGTCATCGTTATGCGAGTTGGTCTCGTAATTTAGAGCCTTGATCAGGTGACGAGACCTTCACCTGATTAGGCACCCCCAGAGGTATTATTCACAGGGAACTTGGAGGACTTTACACCCACGACGGATTTTACATGCACCAGGCGCCATTAGCGTACATGATGCGGATTTGATATCTTGTGAATTGACGAAGCTATGATTTTTTTTTTTTTTTTCTTCTAAAACCCCCCTTCCCCCCCCCCCCCCTTGGGGCCATTTTTAATTATATCAAAAATCTGTCATACATACATTTTCGGCCCTTTTCCTAGAAGTAATAATAACTTTAAACGGATTCGATACGTATCATAATTAAGGAATTATGGTTTTTTTTTTTTCTGTTTTCACAAAAAGCCTCCCCATCCCCCCCCCCCCCTTGGTTCGATTTTGCCCATTAACATACTTGACCGAGATTTTATGCCCCTTGATTTTATGTATCAGTTTCGAAAAGATGCGGGAGTTGGAACCGCCTACTTCGAAAAATAACTTGTTTGCAGGCGGAGCCAGCAGGGATTTTTTTTTATAATTTTTTTTTGCTATAACGGTTGGTCCTATAAAAAACTTGTCAATATAAAAGTTTTAGATAATACTAAGAGGATTAATAGTAAATTTACGCGGATTTGATATCTTGTGAATTGACGAAGCTATGATTTTTTTTCTTCTAAAACCCCCTTTTTTTCCCCCCTTGGGGCCATTTTTAATTATATAAAAAATCTGTCATACATAAATTTTCGGCCCTTTTCCTAGAAGTAATAATAACTTTAAACGGATTCGGTACGTATCATAATTCAGAAATTATGTTTTTTTTCTGTTTTCACAAAAAGCCCCCCCCCCATCCCCCCCCTTGGGTCGATTTTGCCCATTAACAAACTTGACCGAGATTTTATGCCCTTTGATTTTATGTATCAGTTTCGAAAAGATGCGGGAGTTGGAACCGCCTACTTCGAAAAATAACTTGTTTGCAGGCGGAGCCGGCAGGGATTTTTTTTGTTTTTAATTTTTTTTTTGCTATAACGGTTGGTCCTATAAAAAACTTGTCAATATAAAAGTTTTAGATAATACTAAGAGGATTAATAATAAATTTACGCGGATTTGATATCTTGTGAATTGACGAAGCTATGATTTTTTTTCTTCTAAAACCCCCCTTTTTCCCCCCCCCCTTGGGGCAATTTTTAATTATATCAAAAATCTGTCATACATAAATTTTCGGCCCTTTTCCTAGAAGTAATAATAACTTTAAACGGATTCGATACGTATAAAAATAAAGAAATTATGAGGGTTTTTCTGTTTTCACAAAAAGCCCCCCATTTCCCCCCCCTTGGTTCGATTTTGCCCATTAACGAACTTGACCGAGATTTTATGACCCTTGATTTTATGTATCAGTTTGGAAGAGATTTATGCAGAATTTTTCCAGTTATCGTGGTCAGAAAAAAAGTGACATAGATAGATAGATAGATAGATAAAGTTTTGAACTGGGGGTGGTTTTGGGTTCTGGGAGTCATGATCGGCGTAGATCTGCAAAAATTTTTCAAAATTTCCAACTTAGGTGAGAATGTAATAGGTAGTATTTCTTACGAAATCTACCTAAAAGAACGATTTCAAGATAGAAGGGATAATTTTGAGAAAAAAGGAACAAATCCGGAAGTATTAGAACGAACATGAAATCCATAATATTAATAAAACTAATTTATTTTCTTATGTATTCGACCATTTTCTTACGCATCCATCCGCCTTATTTTTAAATTTTTTGGACAGATGATTTCGTTTTCAAGAGTTCATTTCATTGATGAGTGTGTGCAATTAATTAGCAATTATTTCCAATTACCATAATACAAGTATACTCCCTGACTTTATGATTTATGGCATTAAACTCAATTCCTTTTGAAAATTTACCCCTGGATGACCTTTCATTTACCGCTATAGTTTATCAAAGAAATTTTATTGCAGCTGTTTGTTTTGCCCTAGAGTAATCGGGTTTCCTCTTAAAAATATATTGTTGAATGACCCTCCATTTATACTATTAATTATTTTATGCAAGAATCTTTATTCTAGTTCTGATGTTTGGCCCCAGGGTCTACGCAATTTTAAGCCTTATAATTAGATCCCTCTTCAAAATCCACCCCAAGATAACCAACCATTCATTTACATAACATATGTCAGTCCTCGGAACCGGCCGTTTTTAGAGTCACACCATTTCGGTACGATTATTCGGAAATCGGCAATTTTCTCAGTCTGCTCATTTCTAAACAATTCCCAGGACTACCTCCTTTTAGTATTAAGTTTATGCGTGAATAGAATCTTTTATAAAATCAAATTCGGATACCTGTCGATTTGGGAAAACATCATTTATTAAACGAAGTATATTTGAGAGTCTTAATATATAACAATGTCCTTTCTGACTGCATTACCAATGCACAGCCGAAACCGAAATGTCTGCACCTGAAATCGTAAAATTTTAGTTATTACTTCCTGTTATGACATAAAAATCCATTAAAAAGGTGTTTTCTGAAATTCAACTTTTAGGTGATTGAAAGTTTTTGAAAAGGTATACCAGTATATTTAAATTTAGAAATTGTACATAATTAGAACTGGAGATATTGAGATAAGAAACAAAATCATAACTATAAAGTTCAATAGGTTTCAATAACTTAACTAACTTTCGTCAACTTTATAGTTTAATACAAATACGATTTCAAATACACAAAATTAATAAGAAAATACAAAATACGATACTCTTAAAAAATATATTATTTCAATAATAGGAATATATAAAATTTGTTGATTTGGTGAAATCCTAAAATAATCCGCAACAAAAAAGCAGGCTAAAATTGTTAGTACAACAAACAATTCAACAACAGTTTCATGATAGTAAAGAAAATTAACATCAATAATATAAAACAACCAGGAATGGTAATTTGTTTCTAAAATTTTTCATTCATTGGTGTAAACATTTTTTTTTAATCGATTTTATTTTCTAATAATTTTTGATTAATAAGAATTACTGCTATATAATTCCAAAACTCTGTTAAACTTGCAATATATAGAAAAAACTCACGATAAAGTCTGAAATACTGAATCAATTCAAACCTATTTGGGACAGTAAATTGATCTGCCAGTATCTTCGATGAGTTCGTTAATCAAGTATGTAGCTGTTATAGTTAGTTTACAGGAGCACACAAAAGCAAAAAACATTCAAAGTTTGTCATCACGATAACATCCGAAATATACTAAGCAAATTTAAACCGAATAGCATATTGTTCTTGCAAGTATCTTCGAAGAATTCGTTAATCAAGTACTGTTTTGTTGCCCCTAAGTGATCACCTATTGATAAAAACCCACCCTGTTGAAAGCAAAGATAATAAAATGATTACAAGTCTTTTTTGTTCAAATTTCGTTATTTGTTTTTTGTACCGAAAGAAGAATCAAATCCTATTTTGGCGCCCCCTTTGTTCCTCCATAGTTTCGGCACTGCAAATATCTGTTATCCACCACCACAGTAACAGCCATTAATTCGGGAACTGATTTCGGAAGTTAAGAGTATCGAATAGCGATTGTCGCAAGAAATTATTATGAAAAACGATTTTTGTCTTGCAAGTCAAATATATTTAACTTCTAATTATTTAGCAAGAAAAAAAAAAAAAAAAAAAAAAAAAAAACTATACAAAATCACAACTTGCAGTCTTTAGCAATCAATAATTTAAAAAAAAATTAGCGTAATAGTGCTACCCAATTTTTTTTTTTTTTTTTTTTTTTTTTTTTTTGTAAAATATAAAAATGTCTATTAATCTGTATACACGTACACAATTATATAATTATGTTAGCACTAGAATCAGTTAAAAAAAAAAAAAAAAAAAAAAAAAAAAAAGAAAAGAAAAGGAAAAAAAAAAACATAAATGTCTTTACTGTAAATTATGTTTTTTTTACTATATATTTTTACTATATACTATATACTTTTTTACTATATACATATATTATAAAACTAGTTTAATGTAATCTTAACATAAATCTACAGAAAAAGCATCTTTACATATATGTCACAATGTTGGAAAATGTCCGATAATCTATATGTAGCTCGTAATTTTTCTTTCCTGTTTTCATACTCAAAACAACCATAAGGGTAGCGAACAGCGGTTAAATTATTTGAATCCCACCCACTACTGCTAAAAATATATTATTATTATTATTAATTTTTTTTAAAATCTTTATTATAGGAATTTTAAGAAAGAATTGAAAACGTATCGCAAAAATTCCTTGTTCAAATAGGTTTTCCTTTATGTATTCACTGTGACAATTTCTGTATTCACTGTGTTAAAACTATCTACGAGAGTTCCAAGATCTTTTGAATCATCTTTTTCGGGAGAGAAAAATAAAATCTTAAACTGAGGAAACAAAGTGGTACTCGAGCGCTCGTAAATGCTCTTATTAGGTAGATTTCATAAGAAATACTAACCTATTACTATTACATTCTCCCCTAAGTCGGAATTTTTGCAGATCTACGCCGGTCATGACTCTCAGAACCCAAAACCACCCCTAGTTCAAAACTTTATCTATCTATCTATGTCACTTTTTTATGTGCACGATAACTTCAATAATTCTGCACAAATCTATTAACTGATACATTAAATCAAGGGGCATAAAATCTCGGTCAAATTCGTTAACGTGCAAAATCGAACCAGTGGGGGGGGGGGGGGAGGCTTTTTGTGAAAACAGAAAAAAATCCATAACTTCTTAATTATGATACGTTTCGAATCCATTTAAAATGATTATTAATTCTAGTTAAAGGGCCGAAAATTTATGTATGACAGATATTTGATATCATTAAAAATGGCCCCAAAGGGGGGGGGGGGGGGGGTTACAAGAAAAAAATTCATAACTTCGTCCATTCACAAGATATCAAATCCGCTTAAATTTATTATAAATCCTCTTAATATTATCTAAAACTTTTATATTGACAAGTTTTTTTTATAACCAACCCTTATAGCAAAAAAATAAAATAAAATAAATAAATAAATAAAAATCTTTGCCGGCTCCGCCTGCAGACAAGTTAAATTTCGAAGTGGGCGGTCCCAACTGCACCATCATGTCAAAAAGGTCATTTCTTCTGCAATTCCCAACAAACAGGAGCCCCACGGTCTGTGTCTTCGAAATCTACCTGTGCTTGTAGGCCGAGCCGTCAGGGATTTTTTTATTTTTCTTTTGACAGAGAGGATCCTCAAATTAAAATTATGCTTGATAAAAACATATGAAATAGGGAAATAAACACGAAAGTGCGTAACCATGCAATTATTAAAATTGATCGAAAATCAGTTCTTTCAGATAAAAAAATCAGTTATTATTAACTGATCAAAATGCAATTGTTTTGGGCATAGCGATGTATTTCTTATATTATTCAAAACTGTTTCTAATCAGATTTAAAAAATATATATATTGCCCACTATTATTTAAACAAGCATTTACTTTGCATTATTTTTTTTTTCTTAATTTTTTCTTTCTGATCAATTTAGCACAAAAAGTTTCAATAGCAATGTAATTAAGTCGCAGGTTATAAGTACATAGCTAAATAATAGACAATATTTTAACTGGAGTACAATAATTTACTTCTATTTATCTTAAGATAATTTAAGAGAAAGTAATACACAGTTGTAGTTTATTAATCAATCCCCCCCCCCCCGCACCTCTCTCTCTCTCTATTTTATTATTTTTTTATCACGTACACATTAGAAGGATTTTTTGGCCAGAAACTCAGCTTTAATAGATTCAAAATCTACTATTTTAAAATAAAATAGCGTATTTTAATTTATTAAAACTGGCCAGTCTACAAGAACAAGGACCGATTCCGAGTACTCGATCTTTTCGGAGTCTGTACATTCAGGACAGATTCCGAGGAATTGATCCTTTTTGGAATCGGTATATTTTGGACTGATTCCTAGGAATCGTTCCTTTTCGGAATCGCTACATTTTTGATTAATTCCAAGGAATCGGTTCTTTTTGGAGTCGATTCCGTGGACTCGGTCCTTTTCGGAGTCGGTATATTTTGGACAGATTCCTAGGAATCGTTCCTTTTCGCAATCGCTACATTTTGGACTTATTCCAAGAAATCGGTCCTTTTCGGAGTCAATTCCGAGGACTTGGTCCTTTTCGGAGTCTGTACATTCTGGACCGATTCTGAGGAATCGATCCTTTTTGGATTCGATATATTTTGGACTGAATCCGAGGAATCATTCCAAAAAGGACCGAATCTGAGGAATCGTTCCTTTTCGGATTCGTTCCAAAAAGGACAGATTCCTTTTTAAAGAATAATTCCGGTTAATAGAAATTGTGCATAAAAACTAACCGTGCTCACAAATTTAACATCTCTTAGAATAAATTAATCGTTCCTTCAATTTCACTGCCGGAGTCGTTCCTTGACAAATGACACATCTCTAGTGCTGTGGCAGTTAAAAAAGACTGATTGCTATCAGATGACCATATGTCAGTAGTTATAGATAAATGTTCTACGGAATTAAGCATGCTTTTCAGATCGAAACAAGACTGATAAACTTCTGGTAAAACATTTTGGTACATCTGGTAAAAATCTGGATCAGGATAAAGGACTGGTAAACATCTGGTAAAACCATGTTTTTCAACAACAGAAAGAAGAATACAATCAACAGCAATCATTTTCACCAAATCATTTGCAAATTCATGGCTCTCTTCACTAATGGGTTCAAGTTTTTGGGCTGCACCTTATAATTTCATTTGTTTAATATTTTTTGCAGCAGGAATGTTTTCTGCTGCAATTGCCTGGTTGCTCATAACACTCGTGTTTTATATCTGTTCACACAATTGTGATTCTGAGTCCAATAATTCATCATCATCATCAGTACAGTGTAACCTCGATTATCCGAGCTAATTGGGACCACTAGTACCTCGGATATCGGAAATCTCGGTTAATAGAAATTGTGCATAAAAACTAACCGTGCTCACAAATTTAACATCTCTTAGAATAAAATACAGTAAAACGTTTTTTGAATAATAAAATTAACATATATAAAGTTATGTTTCACAGCTCAACAAATTTAAAAAGGAAATCAACTAAAAATAGTAAAATTTAAAAAGCAAATTGAAATTTTTTTAACTATTCTAAATTAAGTCCAGATTTTCTATCAGAGGCTGTCCGATTACGCCAATTTTTGAGCAGCAGAAGATCTATCGGCGCAACATCGCTTCTTTGCTCGAAATATTTTAGGGCAGTTGTTAGTGCTAGAACACCTTCAGTATGACTTATAGTCCTTGAATCCTCAAAGTCCTGGTCCTCATTGTCAGCATCATTAATGTCCAATAGGAATTAATGACTTGTATAATTTCTTCATCATTAAGGATTTGAAAACTTGGATGTTGGTTTTCAACGTCCAGCCATTCGGAAATGTCCTCTTCCAAAACTTCTTCACACCTTTTAATGCGATTAAAAATCTCAAATAGTTCTCCGTCTGTCGGTGGGTTTACCTTTTGCTGGGATTCATCCTCTCTTCATAGGCGTAACTAGAGCTATTTTGTGGGGTGGGCACAGGCCCCCAACTTCATAAGTCCTTTGTATGTGTGTATGCGTCTAGTGGCACAGCCCAAGGGGGGAAATTCGCAGCTTTGTTGAATCAAATTATATTCAACAAAGTGATTCAATTAGACCGCGAATATTATATTTAAACTGTGGAAGCGTATATTAGATCTTAGATGCACTGGTTAAGTGAAAACTGTCATTTGTTTTGAAAAAGGGTAACAATTACATTTTTCAGACATCTTAGAGTAAAAGAATGATTATTTCGACCGTCATACGCTTTGAGTATTATACAGTGGATAGCTTTTAAAGTGAATTTCTGTCTTTGCTCCATATTCAAAAGTATAATAGACATCAATTTCCAAGAGAAAAAAGAAAAATATATATATGTGTTTATAGGTTTTACTCAGTTTCAGACTTTCTGTTAAGGTCTGAACCGGAGAAATTTCTAGGTTCGAGCGCGTCCCGACTTGTAGAAAATTTTTTGCCCCTCACCCGGGTATAAAAGTTAAAAGTTCAATCCGGATCGTAAAAAATATATGTATGTATATTAGGCCGGCCTGGCAAAAAAAAAAAAAAAAAAAAAAAAAGCTAAAAGTTAGACTCGAATCCGGTCCGGGCCATGCACATAGTTTATTGGCTCGACCCAGTATAAAAGCTAGAATCTCGGCCCGAGTCCGGCCCGGCTCATACAAAAACGTAATTATCCCTTCCCAGCTCGCCTGAATTTCAACAAAAACATATTTTTACACTGGTATGGTTAAAAATTGTCTTCTACGAGGAGTTCTGACAAAAATATTTATTTTAGTTTTTCTTTTCATGTTGTTTGCATTCTTCGTTTTTTAAAAAAAACGCTTTGTGCTGAGATATTTATTTTGTTACTGGATCTCGATTTGTATGCAAATGACTCAGTTGTTATTAATAACTTTAATCCATATTACATGGCTTGGAGACTTAAAAACCTGAAAATTCTTATAGTATAGCAAAAATTTCTAAGACGGAATCGCATAGGAGAACGGAAATATCCGTTATAGGAAAGTTACCTTCTTAGCATATACACTGTCGGTTGTAAATATATTACATTCTTTTCTCACATATTATTATGTTCATTTTGCATGGATAAATACATTTTTCCGTTTGTAACAGGATTCTGTCATGGGCAGGTTCTTTTTCACACGCTTTATTGTACTTCAATTTTATTGCCTAGAAAATGAACTATTCTTTAAAAAGAATAAATTGAAAATTTTAATATAGAACAATGACGATTTAAAAATATATGCACTTTTTGAAAAAATTGTTGGGCCGATCGAAATTTTACTGATTTTTGCATGGGTCAGGTCAGGGTAGGTAAGGCCAATTATTTTCATATGGGCTTGGATGAAAATAGGACCCAAAAATTTCAACTCGTCTAGACCTTTAGGAAGAATGAATTCCAGTTTCAGCCCAGCCTGGAAAAAAAGGAAGCCAGGCCCGGTCCGATTGCCATGAATGAAAATAGGCCGGAGACTGGCCCGTGGGTTGGTCCGGTTTCGGGCCAGGACCGAGCCCAAACAGACCTCTGCATGTGCATCTTGTTTTGTGTTTTTGCTATCAGTTATTTCTAAGACCAAGGTATGTGAGTGATGCAGGTAAAAATCTTTGACAAAGTAAGAATTAAGAAAATGTGCTATAAAGATATAAATGTAAAATGTGTTTTTGATTGAACAGATTATTGTAGTGTTTCATTCGAATAATTTGTTCCTGAGGGGTGGGGGGTGGGGGACTATATATTTAAAGAGTGTAGTTCATTAGCTAGTAAGGTAGCTCGAAATGTTCTTCAGGCCACGCGTTCCCCGGAGGAAAGAAGCACTGATTGCAATTTTATTGACTTTGACTTACAGATACATGCCTATGAGCAAGGTTTTCAAAAGAAAAGCGTTAAATATGAAGCATTTTCATAGAATTTATAAAATTTACTATAATTACACACAAACTTATGCTAATTATGCTTTAACTGAAATTAATAAGTAATAAATTAGTTATACATTGATCTACACTTATTAAATCTTAAATAATGCTGCCCCTATATCATCAAAATTATGACATATTGTTTTTCATGTGGACAAAATTACAGTCGTGTTTAAATCAGATAAGAAGTAAAAACTGGGATATCTTTTAGAGTTTTAGCTAGAATGTATTTCATTTAAATAAAAGTATATATAAGTAGATCCTTTCGTCCGTACTTTCAGGGAGGGGCAGAGAAAGTTAAAAAGTACCCTCTTTTTTCAAAAATGTTATTATCTATTTTTTTTCCACGGCCGAAGGCAGGTACAACCTATCTTTCATTCTGCATAGGTGTTTCTAACAGAAAACTAAATATAGATAAATATTCATACACGCAAACATTATACACACATACAAACTACAAATACAATAAACCCAACAAGTGCGAAAAATTAGCCAGAGCCAGGAATCGAACCTAGGACCACAGCATACAAGACTGATGCTCTAACCACTGAGCTACCCCGGCCAATACCTGGGTCTGCAATTTCTCACTAATAAATTGCAGACCCAGGTGCCGGGGTATCTCAGTGGTTAGAGCATTAGTCTTGTATGCTGTGGTCCCAGGTTCGATTCCTGGCTCTGGTTAATTTTTCACACTTGTTGGGTTTATTGTATGTATAGTTGGTATGTGTGTATAATATTTGTGTGCATGTTTAGACTTGAATGCAGGCGTTATTTATGTGTGTTTTAATATAGATAAATATTCTCCAACATCATGTAAAAGGTTAAAAACAAATAATATTTAGAAAGCCCACATACTTAACACATAAACAATGTGTTTAAAAAAAGTAGAACAATTTGTAAAAGGTGGTAGAGCACACTACAATTAAAGATTTTTGTATAGGAAACCAGGTCGCGATCCATTTATTTAGTGAAAAATATAGGATATAGGAAGTCAAGTCGAATCCAAGTATTTTTAGAGAACTTTAATAATAATGAAGATATTTTAACGAAATTTTCAGTATACTGTATACGAAATTAGATGTCAAATAAAGTGCTGGAAGTGCACAGTAATTCAGTCAACGATACCGCGTTTAATGTCAACTACATCCTAAAATATGGAATACTTAATTTGGCATTGTTTGGACGCGGATTATAATAAATTCTACCTCTTCTCGTGTTATTTTACATATCTGACACAAAGCAAAGTAAAGTCTATTGGAAATTTTACTAAAATTGCTTTATTATTACTAAAGTTAAGAACAAGAACTCGGGATTGTCTTGGAATGAAATCCTATGTATTTCTGATTTAAAAATCGATTCCTGATATTCTGTACAAAAAAATTGTTTGCTGTACTATTCCCTTCCATTTCTTAAGTTTGCTTCCTCACTTCTCAAACACTATATTAATCTAACAGTTTTTTGTTATTTCATTGGTGCATTTTATGTTTTCTAACTCTTATATAGTAAACGTTGCTGAAATGAATTATGGTCAACGTAACTACTGATTCTACTCTTCGAGGGAAAAAAATGATTATCACTTCATTAGCTAAACTGATTCGATTAGCCGGTGATTCAAGTAACCAGCGACCACCATTATCAACAATTCAACCTCCCCTCCCCATAGAGCAGAATTTTGGCTGCCCACTGATGCGTGCAAGAATATTTTAAAAAAAACTGCATTGAGACCAAACTCGGTAATTTAATGAAAATTTTGACTTAAAATTAGAAACAACTTATTATCAAGGTTATTATTTAGGAATGCCATTGATCAATGGAGCGAACTTTTGAAATATATTGTAAT
Source organism: Maratus michaelseni (assembly GCA_963931845.1). Taxonomy (NCBI): domain Eukaryota; kingdom Metazoa; phylum Arthropoda; class Arachnida; order Araneae; family Salticidae; genus Maratus; species Maratus michaelseni. The sequence continues at coordinate 200,006,278 of OZ007592.1, read as the reverse complement.
GGGCCCAAATTTTTTAAGCAAAATAGCACGGCACGTTTTATTATTTGCTTATGTTATTCGTGAATTCTTTTGCATAATAACGTTAATATTTACTATAATATCATAAATATCAATACAAATTAAAAACACAAGAAGCAAAGCATTTCAGTCATTTATGAGCTTTATAATTATCAGGATTGGGACACTAAAATATAGATAATGTTCATTCACTGATTTATACTCACTGATCAAAAGGGGTATAGTGGAGGGCATACGAAGTTACTCGCCGTGTACATTTTAGAATATTTTTTTTTTTTTTAAATGCTCCGTATACATTCTCTTTCGCAAACAAATCTATAGCATAGTCATTAAAGTTCACGTGATTCTAACATTTACCTTTTGGTTTACATACGACAACAATACTGCTGCTCAAGTATATAGGAAATTGAACTGTTGAGAGAAATTTAATAATTATATGTGTACTGAAGAACATTTAGTGCTCTTGATGTCTCTGTTACGGATGTCAATGCTATTTTTCAACGTCAACAAAATGAAATTTTCATAATGAACAGAGGAAAGTATATTCAACAAAGTAAATTATATCCAAGGCACAGGACTAACGCCCAGGACTCGAACCTGGGTACTTTGGTTTGCCGTACCAACGCTTTCCCTACTGAGCTATCCCGACGATATCCTGGGCTGGCATATTTCACTCTTATTTGTTGTCCAACAAATAGAAAATGAAATTTTGTTTCAGAGATTTAAAAATTTAAATAAATACGTAGTGAAATAAAACAAGGGAAATTAGGTGGGTCAGGGGAGCAAATTATTGGGCTCGACGCTAAAGCCCCACGGGCCCATATAAGTCGGCACCACTGCTATTCATTGTGCCATTGAAATTTTTAAGATGACTAGAAGTTCCGAGAGAGACCCAATTTTAGGCATAATGTCTGGGTGTCCCAATACATCTCTTTAATGTCCCGGTTTTAAACACAGCACTTAAACTATTACTTCTCCAAAATTAATTTAAAAAAAAAAAATGAATGTTTTAATTCTTACCGAATTCCACTTCTCCAACAGCAAAATGTTGAATTGTGTATATTACTGTGTCTCATTACAGAAAACTGTCTTGAGAAAAATTTCGTGGTTCCGATAGAAGGAATACCATATAGATATAATTTATACATGTCTGAAAAATGTATACAACTGAAACCTGTCTAAAATGTAGAAGTTTTCCGATCACTGTAATTTTATGCAGGTAAAGTAAACTGAATCTATTTATTTTAAGAATGAATAAACGGAAAAATCAGAGAAAATTTTTCTTGAAATCATTAATGTAAACTCTAAATTTGTTTAAACATTCTAAGAAATGTAAGAATGTGAAAAAGAATATTTTGAGGAGTGGAAGGAAAAGATTAGTTTTTATTTTGAGGGGCGAATACATTTAAATAAGCAAAAGACAATTAATGTTTCCTTTAACTGCAGTAAAAATGATACGTCAGCCTGAGATTCTGACAAGAAAAATTAAAATATGACTTCAATTTGACTCACCTTTAATTTACAGTATTCACATAAATCGTTTATTTTAAATGAAAAGGGAGGATGTATGATTGAGCTCTTAAGGGGATTGGTGTGTGTGTGTGGGGGGGGGGGGGGTACTTCACTTACGCGAAAGCATCCAATATTTAGTTTGCATTTTCATATTTTTAAAATGATTTTCTATTTTATTTTTTGTATTGGATAGTTGAGGTCAATCTCTACATAGACCGCATTTTACTTTTTCTTATGTGTTTTTTTTTTTTTTTTTTTTTTTTTTTTTTCTTACTAGGATTTTTTTATCTTCGAAACCGGTACTGAAAACGATGCGTTTTTTTTATTTAAAATTCAGTGGATACTCCACTGTTTTATTGCATAAAATCCTCAATTTTTAACGTGTGCAAAATATGTTTATAAGAACACAATTTTTAAATTCGATATTATATAAGTTATAGTCCTTTCAAAAGTTGACATATCACATAAAATAGTGTATAAAATCTTGAAAAAAAAAGAAAGAAAAAGAAATCAGAAGTATTTTAAAGTTAAAAAAATATATATATATTCTTAAATTTTAATAGTACATTATAATTGTAAAACTACGATGATTTCTATAGTAGTGGATTGATTTTAAATTTAATTAGCTCCATCAGAATTCAGCAGAAAGAGATTTGATTAAAGAGAACTCACATGGAAAACATTTTTACCTGAAACAATTTTCGCCCAAAATAAATAAATAAAAAAGCTTATGTTTTACCTTTTTTTCATGGGAAAACAAAAGTATTCTTCAAAATTATTTCTATCACATTTGAAAGGCGCTTATAGAGATGCATCGATTAGTGATTTTGATCCAATAGCGAATATTCGACATCTGTAAACCAGATGCTGAAAATTCGGTAGGCCTAATATTAATGTATTTTAAGATTTAAAAGTATTCAAAAATAAACTTTAAAGTAAATTGTACACCATATTTAACACAAATACTTGTGTTTTGAGGAATGAGTACAACAATGAGTTATTTTACAAGTAAGCTTTACACAAAAAAAAAAAAAAAGCTTTCAGTTATTTTTTTTTAAAGAAGAGGATGATCTTAAAAATTATTAATTAATGAAACGTTAAATTCCATAATTCCTTCTCTAAATTAAAATAAATTTATAAGAGCGCCTTTATTTTAAAATAAATATTCCAAAATTGAAGAGAAATTTTTAAGGACATAGAAGGAAAATTTTACTGTTATATAGTGTTATTTGTCAGAAAGAAACAGTAAGTCAGTAAGAAAAAAAAATTCTATTCAATTGGCAACTCGGCAAAAAAAAAATATTGCTCCTTTTGCTTTATCAATGAAATTTTTAAATGCACCACAGCGGGCGATCATTTTTAGAAGTTGCAAACATACAGGATTTTCCTAAAATTTTGAAAAAAAAAAAATTTAAGGTTAAATTTGACAATTTCAAAAATAAATTTCTGTCTTTACCAAATAGTTTTTTTTTTTTTAAATAATAAATGACATTAATTAAAGAGGTTCGAGCAAGAACCTGTTATGTTACATTTTCTCAAAATACAGTTTATTTTTTCGATGAGGGTGTTATGAGATAATATGTCATATGGTAAAGGTAAAATACCAATATTTTAATTAATCTTTAAAATCTGATATATTAATTATTAAAAGTTAATATTTTAATAAAAATAACTTAAATATTATTAATAATTTTTATATTAGAAAATTAAATGTTGCTAAGTTTTTCTGAGAGAGCTTAGTATTACTCGTTAACTTACTAAATACAAGGTACAAGAAAAAAAATAAAATAAAATTTGCAACTAAAAGCTTTCATTTAAATTGTCTCAGAATTTTATTTTTGTTATTAATTTGATTTATTATTATTAATTGAATTTTAATTATTCAGATAATTACGCATGCAAACTTGGAAAAGGGAAATAATCCCACACGCTTACAGCCCGCAGGCAAATTGCAAAAAATTCGCCCTACCTTAACCCTCAAAGTAAAGCCCCCTGCGATGTTGTTCTCATTTACGACTTTTGCCGTATCTCATCACTCAGACAATTAATTGATCAGTAATTTGTCAATTACATCCTGTTTTTTTAAATTGGTCATTATTTTGTAAGAAAAAAACCGTTCGGGCACCTGTGCCTCCCACTATCCCCTTCCCTCTCTCATCGGCTCTCACCACAGAAGATGATATTTTTGAATTAGTTGAAAGAATACGGAACCGGACATCTGGAACTGATTTTTTCCCCATCACCTCGTGACAAAAAAGAAAACCCTCGTTCAGATTTAGAGCTTTCAGATAATATTTCACTTTGTTCCTTTTGGAACCCTATAGACTCCGGATCATATAACTGTTAAGAATGTAGAAGACTAATAGGATTTTCTTTGTCTGTTGCTTCTTTTATACCTCACACACACACATTTACATATGCGTGCGCTCCGTTTTCGTTACATTAGTTCTCAAATTCAGAAATATATAGTAAAATTTATTGGTATAATCATTCAAAAATTTGAAAATTGAAATTTTGACCATATCGTAGTCATAAAATTTTCACGTGAACTTGAAATTCTGGGGTGGGCACTGGAACTACCTGGGGTGGGCACGGCCCACCCGGCCCCCCCACTAGTTACGCCTATGCCTCTCTTCTCTTTTGAATAATTATGTAGCCTGTAGCATGGACAGTGAACTTAAAACATGTGGTATTTTTCAAGGCTCATTCACAAAAAAAAAAAAAAAAAATCAGACTTTGTTATCGGCTCGGTTAACAGAAACCTCGATTAATCGAAGCTCAGTTAATCGAGGTTCTACTGTATTTTCTTTTGGGTTCTGTTGTGCTTCAAGCTCTGCTTAATTGAATAGGATTTTTTTTTAGATGATTCTTGAGATTTGTAGTATTTTCACAAAACTTAAGAGTTACATTACAGTTTTTGCATTCCACTCATATAACTTTATTATTTTCATATTTTTTATTAAAAAATTTCCGCACTATCGATGTTAAGAAGCTTCTATTTAAAAAAAACTCATTACTACGAAACTACGATTATCATAAGCAGCTAGCAGCACCAATAAATTTCTTCATTCTAAAATATAATTTCCTGTGATCTGTGGTTTTGATTTTTTTTCATTTAACGAGTTTAAAGATGACGTCTATATGCACGTGGTATGAGTCAGTCATACAGTATGATGCTTTCGCTTACTTTTTAAATTCTTATCTTATCCTAGTTTTCTCCCTGCCGTGCAAGCGTACTAAACATTTCACCACAGAAGACACCAGCAGATTACTTCCCCACCCCCCATAGAGTGGCGCAGGTGAAAGGACAGGATCTTTTTCACCATTCATCTGGGAAAGATTTTGAATCATTACTATTCATAAGACCAAAAAAAAAATCATCGCTTTACTTGATTATAAAGTAAATTTTATTAATTTCGTGGCATCTAAAAACACACGCAATAAAAGCAAAAGTAACCAATATAAATGTAATATTAAAATGGTAAAAAAAGATCTAATTCTCTTCTGCATTCTGCAATCTTCATTTCAAGCTAAAAGAAACGTAGTGAAAATGAAACAATAAAGCAAACAGTAGCATTTGTCTTTTGTTGTCATTGTTCAATTTTCTCTCTTTCATTCATTTTGAATTGGTGGGGGGGGGGGGGGGGGCTCCTAATAAGAAACTTTCAAAAAATTGTATTCTAAAATTTATTTTGCTGATTTTGCTTTTCTTTTCATTTATTTTTCCACTTAATGAAATCATCAAAACGCTTAACAGAACACGATGGATTTTGTATACATCTTTATCAGTTTTTAAGATTTTTCAAAGATTATGTAAAATATTAATAATGCAACGGGTCGGGTTATCCACTCTTACCCAAATCTGACAAAAAACGCAGTTAAGCGCTATCATTTTGCATTGCGGGTCGGACTGTCATCTACTTTTTTTTTTGCTGCAGATCGGGTAAAAGAGTTAGGGTCAGGTTGACTTTTATTGTTTCAGGTTTGGAATCATTTACGGATTGTGTTTTGACTCTTGAGGGTCAAAATCGGGCCAGTTGAAAAGATTTTTTAAAAATAATGTCAAAAATATTTTTTCAGGTGAAAAATTTATCTGCAATAAAACCGGGTGGAGCAGAGTATAGTTGGTAACCAAATGACTTGTGAAGAATATCAGAAAAGGTTCCGTTCAAATCGCACCATAATTAAGAAAATTATGATTTGAGGTGGAGGAGACAATCTTGACAGATACAACTTAACTAACGAGAACCCTGAGTAGCGTGGCTCTAAACAAACCAAAGATGGAGTGTTTTAACAGGAAAAAGTCGAAAATTTTGATTATTGTTCATAAATGCTAGTCACCATGTGTTGCAGATATAATATCAATGTATAGTTGGTAACCAGATGACTTGGGAAGAATATCAGAAAAGGTCCCATACAAATCTTACCATAATTAAGAAAGTTATGATTTGGGGGGAAGGGAGGGGAGGAGACAATCTTGACAAATACAACTTAACTACTGAGAACCCTGAGTAGCGTGACTCTAAACCAAGAATGGAGTGTTTTACTTGAAAAAAAGCTGAAAATTTTAATTATTGTTCATAAGTAGTAGTCACCAAAAGTTGTAGAATTAATATCAACGTTCATTTGGTAACCAAATGATTTGGGGAGCATGTCAGAAAAAGTCCCGTTCAAATCTGACCGTAATTAAGAAAGTTATAATTTGGAGGGGAGGGGGATGCCGAGGAGACTATCTTGACAAATACAACTTAACTAACAAGAACCCTGAGTAGCGTGGCTGTCTAAACCAAGGATGGAGTGTTTTAATGTGAAAAAGCTGAAAATTTTGATTATTGTTCATAAATAGCGGTGACGAGGAGTTGGAGATATAATATCAATGTTTATTTAGTAACCAAATGACTTGGGAAGAATGTCAGAAAAGATCCCATTCAAATCAGACTAATTTAAAAGATTATGATTTGTGGGGGGGGGGGGGAAGAGAGGGGATGAACTTGAAAAATACAACCTTATAAACTAGCAACCCAAATAACTAGGCCCTTAATGTATTCACTAATAAGATAATTTAATCTGGATATAAAAGGCCCTTATTTATGCGAAATTTGACAGCAGCACCTGCTCAACTCTGCCGTTAAAATAGTTATTTGGAGGAATACATGTGGAAATTAGCGCCAGAAAGATCGATCTATAGATACCCAAATACTTTTAATAGTTATTTTAAACCTATTTTTTCTTCCCCCCCCCCCCTCCAAAAAAAGAAAAAATCAGATCCAAAATGGTTGAATATTAATGCATTACACAACACATCAATCTGTAATGAAACAAATGGAAATGGTCCAATTTGTTTTTAATTATTCGTCTTTTAAAAGTAGATTATTTTATGGAAAGTGGTCAACGGGATAATGGAAAAGTACCAGAATATTTTTCTGCATTTTATAGTTATAATAAGAAATATATAATTTTAAGATTTTTTGAATCACTTTTTTGTTTATTTTTTCATACATTACATTAGTGAAGATTGTCAGTTCTGTTATTTTTAAATATCCTCTACTTATATAAAAAATACCATGTGTTTTCTGTGGTGTTTCACATAAACGTAAAATACAGATTATTATATTTTATCAAACTTCAACTATCATAACTGCTGATGAAGCAGTCATTTTTGGCGATTTTACTGCTACCTATAAAATGCTTGTTTTTGGTATAGCCCGAAACTAAGAACAAATTTCCAATTGATCAGATAATTGTATTTCGTTAAGCATTAAATTTTGATATTTTTAATCTGAGAAAGAAACAATAGTCATGGATTTAATTAATTTTGTGATATATGGTGCACCCAAACAATTTTGATTAAATTCGTAAAGATGTCGCAGGCATCAAGGTTTCTTTTTGGCGCCAAAATGGCGATTTTTACTTTGTATGGTTACTTGGTGTTTTATAATAAATTTGAATATGCGTGTACATAAATAAAATAAAATAAAAGTAATTTATAAATACAATTAAATGCGTCTGTTTAATAATAATAATGTGTGAAAAGTGGGTTTTCTCACCAATCCTGGTGCGTCTGTGCATCTGTTCCATTAAGTCATGTAAGGGTATTTTTTTATGTAATAAATAAAATTTATTAATGTTTAAAAACAAATTTATGAGTACTTTAATATATTTTAATCTTTTTGTGTTAGTTTTATTGTTTCAACAAATGTTAAAAGTAAATAAATTGGTGACATTGATATTTTTAAAACACAATCGATCTTTGTTTACAATTCTACCTTGCCTAGTTAGCCTGAAGTTACGGACAGAGTCAGACTTCAATTTTGGGCAGAGTTGCAGCATCCTCTGTCGATTGACTTTATGGCGTCATACGCAGATGTAAAAGTCTAATTTAAAATTATGGCTAATTAATAAACCTTTTGAACAAACGAATGTATAACAAATCTGTGTCTAAATATCTTTCATTTAAAAAAAGAATGATGTAATTTGATGCATTAGTTTGTTCTCATCTGATTTTGGTCAAAACGAGGTAGAGTCAATAAATTCCCGGAATGGTCGCCTACAGTGTCTCACAAAAGTGATGGGACACTTGTGCTTTATAAAAAGAAACTGCAATAAAATAAATAAACAAACATGTGCAAAAATTTTTTGGGTGTGTTTCATATTTAAAGTTAGTAACAATTATTACATAACATACATTTTGTCAAAATATTAAAATATTAATTTAGTAAAAATACAATTGTTCAGAACGGAGCAAAAAATGGCTCACATAAGTGATGGGACACTTACTTTTCCATCAAATATTTATCCACAAATTTTACTTTTTAAAAGGTTTTAATATTTTGTTGGATTTCCTTTTACTTTTAAAACATGATTTAATCTTTTTGGGATGGATTCGACTATTTTTTTTGTGATTTCTGGAGTGATTTTACCCCATTCTTCTTGAAGCACCGATTTTAGTTGTTGTTTTGAAGAAATGGTGTGTTTGCGAATTCTTGATTCCAATTCTTGCCAAATATTCTCTATGGGATTTAAGTCTGGAGATTGTGGTGGTGTTTTTATTATTTCAGGACAGTTATATAGCAGCCAGAGTCTAACGTTCAGAGCAGTGTGCTTGGGGTCATTGTCCTGGTAGAATTTAAAATCGTTATGAAGGTTCAATTTTCGTGCTGAAGATTTCAAATTTTGCTTTAAAATATCAATATACTTGTACTGATCCATTATACTGTCAATAAAAACAAAATTACCAACTCCAGCGGACGACATACACCCCCATACCATAACTCCTCCTCCACCATGTTTTACTGTTGGTACCAAGTTCTGTTTGCGAAGTTCTTCCCTGGGTTTTCTCCACACCAAGATTCTACCGTCAGAACCAAATATATTAAATTTACTCTCATCAGCAAATATAACTTTATTCCAGTAATCAGAATTCTTATTTATGTTGGATTTTGCGAAAGCTAGTCTGAGTTTTCTATTCTTTTCACTTACGAAGAATTTTTTCCTGGCTACTCTACCGTGATATCCAGCAGATCGAATTACCCTTCTAATAGTTTCAGGATTAACAATTATTCCATATAATGCTTGTAAATCAGCAGCAACTTTTGAAGCACTAATTCTTGGATTTTTTTTAATATTTCGAACGATAATTCGCTTTATTCCATTGGATAGCTTTGATGGTCAGCCAGGTCTTCTTTTATCCTGAATCATATGATTCTTTTTATATCGTTTAATGATATTGAAAACTGTTGAACGACTCAAGTTAACTGTTTCAGCAGTTTTTCTAATAGATTTTCCACGTTCAATATGCAAATTAATAACTAATTTTCGAATTTCAGGCGAAGTTTCTTTTCGTTTAGCATTCATGACTACACAGAGCTAAAAAACACAAAAATTCCAAAACAAACTGGAGAGAAATACTGCAGACGATTTTATAAATTATTGCCAATTGCTTTTAAGTAAAAATAAAACCCCAAAAAATATTTTTATTGCTTATTTCAGGCGATTTTTGTTGCATATATAATGGTGTCCCATCACTTATGTGAGCTATTTTTTGCTCCGTTCTAAACATTTGTATTTTTATTAAATTAATATTTTAATATTTTGACAAAATGTATGTTATGTAATAATCTTTACTAAATTTAAGTATGAAACACACCCACAAAAAAAATGTGTACATGTTTTTTTAATTTATTTGATTAGTTTCCTTTTGTAAAGCACAAGTGTCCCATCACTTATGTGAGACACTGTATATTCACGCAGGTGTTCGTTGGAGGGGAAATATCTTTTTTGGAGGTTGGCAGCACTGATAAGGAAAACACACAGGCATCTGGAATTCATTTCCTGTACTGTCGGCGTTAGCTGCGGATCATTTCTGACAAAGCGAATTTTTCATTCGTCGGATTTTGAAATATCGTCTTTAGGGCAGCATGCAAACATCAAATTCTGTGTTTTGCTCGAGAAATTACCTTCTGAGACGCTTGAGATGCTGAAGAAAGAATATGGAAATGATGCCATTAAAAAAACAGCTGTGTACGAGGGGCATAAGCTTTTTTGTGAAGGTCTCACAAACATCAAAGATGACCCTTGGACTTGGGTGCCCCTCCTCTTCCACCGCAGATGAAAATGTTGAGCGTGTTCGAGAAATCATGCGTGCGGACTAGGGTGGTTACAAGAAATCAATTTTCGAATTTTTTTCGGGGGGACCCTAAAAGTTGCCAATTGGCTGAAAAATGAGATTGGCAAAGTTTCAGCTCATTTGGATAATGTTAACCTGTGCCTCATTGAGGTCAAAGTTTTGAAAAACCACGATTTTTCGCAAAAATTTATAGTTTTCCCTTCATAAAATGAATACAAAAGAACATAGAAACCTAATTCTTGTCTCATTTCATAAAAAATGTTTTTGCATTGAAGAACCAAACTTCTTTTTTTTTGTAAAAAATTATAGTTTTAAACATATACAGCATTTTTTAGAACCAAACATGTTCCGAATTCTAAAAATTGAATTTTTATGAAAATGTGAAAAAACGTAACATTCCATTTGATCTGCTTTTAGATTTAGATTTTTTTTTTTTTTTTTTTTTTTTTTTTTTTTTACATAAAAAGGGGTTTAGTTAAAAAAAAAAATCCAAAGTGAGAAAATTTGAAATTTAAACTGAATGAATTATAAGAAATAAAGAGCAAAGTATTAAAATGAGAACAAATAATGTTCACATGCATTTCATTATTAAAGTTGCATTATAAAAAACGAGTCATTATAAAAGAAATAAAATATTATCACTTACAATTATCACATTAAGGTGGTAAGGGCTTCAATAATGTGGCTTTTGAAGAATCTGGAAAGAAATTTCTGCATTCAGATACAATTTGTAACAGAAACTGCTTTTGTTCTTCGTCTGTCTTTTTTTGCTTTCAAATAATGTTTATTTTCACACCATACACCAGGATCAGTATTTAAAAATTGCATATTAATCTCAAATCTCCTAAAAAAATTAGTTTGAGATGAAAAAAAAAATCTACTTCTTTATCCAATAAATATCCTACTTCATTGAAACCTATTGTTGATCTTACATCCTTATCTCATCATCATCATTTTCTTCTTAAAATGACATTAATTATTTTGACAGTTTTTTCCAAAGTACCATCGAAAAATGAAACTACAACTTGCTCAGAGTTAAGATACCAAAGATGTTTTATCATTTTAGACAGTGCTTGGTCTGCCACCTCTTTATCAATTTTTCTGTAGTCAACAAATGATTTTAATTGTAGGTCTTGATTGGGAGCCAAAGCCGGAGGAGGAGCATTGAACCACGCTTTTACGTATATACTGATTATAAACAAGCAAATGTCTCTAATATGTTCTTCTTCTAAATATGTTAATGATAATTTATCTCTGAAAAGATATATTTTGAGAGAATAAATGGCCTTAGCTATGCATCTGGTGTGAAGAATAACGCCAGGTACTCTGAAAAAATGTGTTTTGGTGGAATACGTCCTATAAAAATTTAAAAAGTTGGATAAATTCTTTATAGTCATCCTTGGGGTGTCTTTGTTTTAAATGTTCAATAAGAAAACTTGAAATTTCGTCTGAATTAAGTATTTTATATCTGATACTTTCATCTTCAATAGCAGTTTTGTATTTAGTCTTGTCCAGCTTAGACCACCCAGTCTGAATTTTGTTTTTAATATATGACTGTGGGTCAGTGGTTGTGCCCACTTTACAATCAAAAATTGCTCTGAGAATAATTTCTAGAATATGGTGGCGACATGGTAAATAGAGAAGATTTTGTTCTAATAATTGCTGCATTTATGCGACCTGTGTTTACTGCAATGGTATCAAAACACATTTCCTGGATTTTACTAACTGCCCCCCCCCCCACTCTACAATTGCTGAAAATACAGCTTTTGCCTAGGTTATTCCCATACTATTTTCAAGTTGAGGAACACCTGTCAACTTTTCTTCTTCCCCACAGCTAATTAATACCGCTACCCTCTCTACATTTTCTTTATTCAAAATGTATGTAAGTAGTTTTCCATCCCAGTGAACAACAGCCCCCTCTAAATTGGAATTTTTAAATCTTTTTTTTTTTTTTTTATGAGCTCAGTTCTTTGTTTTCGAAATTGTTGTCTGCAGAGTCTTATTGCACTTCTACTTAAAATTAAAGTAACTAGATTATGACTTAATGCTTCTGCCGTAGCTGAAATTATTTTAACTGCATCTCTATCAGATATGCTACATCTATCTAACAGTAAAGACAATTTTTCCGTAATAATCTCTTCGGTTCCTTGTGAGTATTTCCTTTTCTTCCAATCATAGTGAAAGGAGGGATGCATTTGACGACTGCTGGTTGTCAGACGGTTTCGTCGATGATAAAAAAAGACTTCTTAAAGATAGAAAGAAACAGAAATTACTTTTTATTAAAAAGAGAGTTTTAGAGGTTCGTGTTAAATGCACTTTAACTGCAATACAAATTCAGGGGCTTCTTCTTTCGAGGCGCAAAACTAGATACCTAATAATTAACTATAATTCATGAAAAATTTTTAAAGTTATAATTTTTTATTTGTCTTTTAATATAAAAAACACAAAAAAATGGTCAGAAGTAATGAGAATTATTCTGCTGTCATTTTCCATTTATTTTTCAAAAATGCATATTTGAGGATATGGTTCACGACTTGACCTAAAAAATGCTAAATGTCATTAAATATAAGTTTTGTTGAGAGTAAAAATTCAAGGCAACAACATTTTTTATCAACTAAGACAAGAATCAGTGTTTTAGGACAAATGGTTTTCACTTAATGAAGAAAAAACTGCAATTTTTCACCAAAAATCACAATTTTTCAATAGTTCAACCTCGATGAGGCACGGGTTAATATTATTCAATTGAGCTGAAACTTTAACAATATCATTTTCTAAGTAATTGGCAAATTTTAGGAGGGTCCCCCGAAAGATAACATGAAAAAAAAATTTCCCCATGAAACTTGTGACCACCCTAGTGCGGACAGACGAATAACCATTGATGCCATTGCCTCTGAACTTGAAATTTCACATGGGAGTGTTCACAGAATTCTTCATGATGATTTGAACATGTTTGTTTGCACATGGTTTCAAAAATGTTATCACCTGAACAAAAAGAAATGAGAGTGAACATGTGCAAGGATTTGATTGACATGGCTAATGAAGATGGCAGCTGCTTGAAGAAAATCGTGACAGGTAATGAGACATGGGGCTTTCTTTATGACCCTCAGACAAAACATCAGTCAAGTAGAAAGCAAAAACATCACCAAGGAAGGAAAAATATTGCTTGGACAAAAGCCGAAAGAAAGTGATGTTGGAGGTGTTTTTCGATTATGAGGGAGTCATTCATTACAAATTTATTCCTGAAAGCCAAACTGTCAATAAAGAACTTTACCTGGAGATTCTTAAACAACTACGAGATGCAATCAGACGAAAATGACTGGTTTCTTTTACATGACAATGCTCCACCACATCGCGCTCTGATTATTAAAAATTTCCTTGCTAGACACAGTGTTACCACTCTGGAACACCCTCCTTATTCTCCCGACCTAGCACAGTCTGATTTTTACCTGTTTCCACGGCTAAAAATGAAATTGAAGGGACACCGTTTTATGGATTCAGATGAGGTGATAGAAAATGCGACGAAGCTACTGAAGGACGTCTCAAAAAATGGATTCAAGAAGTGTTTTGAACAGTTATACGAACGTTGGAAGAAGTGTGTGGATGCAGGCAGAAAGTACTTTGAAGGCCAATACGCTAAAATTATTGTTCTATTTTTTAGTAATTTGTAACTGACCTATTCCAGGAACTTTTTTACCCTACCTCGTAGTAGCTGGGGGTTTGATACAGCTGCTACTGCTCATTATTTTTGTAATGACAAAAATTTATTTTTAAATTTTGAGCCAGTTTCAAACATGCAGATGTCACTTGTAGTAGAAGAAAAAGAAAGTCCTGTTCAAGGGAAGGGTACAGTAATTTTTTTTTTTATTAAATGTAAAGATGGTAGTTTCAATCAAATAATCCTTAAGTATGTTTTATACAATCCTCATTTACGCAGAAATCTTTTGTCTGATAGTAAACTTAAAAAGTTAGGCATAAGTTTTGTTGGTAGTAAGGGCAAGCTAGTAGTATATGACAGAAACTGGCAGTGGTTATTTTAAGCAGTTAGAAAAAATGATTTGTATTTTTTAAAACCTTTTGGCTACAAAACTAAATGTGAAGGAGAAAGCAACTCTGTTGACATTTCAGCTAGTCAGGTAGAAAAATTTAACTTAAGTGAATTGTGGCATGAAAGATTTTGTCACATAAATAATGAATATCTGGTTAACACAAGTAAAAATGAAAGTGTTAGAGGTATTCCAGAGCTGTCGAGGTTAACCGAGGATTGCATCTCCTGCAAGCTTTCTAAGTCTAAAAGGGTTTCATTTAAATCCATAGGGAAAATTAAGTCTAAAACTGCCCTGGAGATCTTGCATATGGATTTGTGTGGGCCATTACCAGATGCATCACATGGAGGGAATAGATATTTTTTTCACCATCATAGATAATTTTTCACATGATGTTACAGTATACACTATCAGAAATAAATCTGATGTTTTTGAAATTTCAAAGTAGGGTCGAGAGGTACTTGAACAAGAAAGTAATTTCTACCAGAACTGATGGTGGTTTTGAATTCTGTAACAATGAATTTGAAAATTTTTTAGCAAAGCAGAGAATTTTACAAGAAAAAACAAACCTGTACAGTCCAGAAATGAACAGTGTCACAAAGTATTTTAATTTAACTGCTCTTGATGGTGTTAAGGCTCTCCTCAATGCTAGTGGCTTATCTCAAAAATTTTGGGCGGAAGCATTAATGTGTTTTTCATATGCTTGGAATAGAATCTGCCACAAACATAAAAAGACCCCATTTGAGATGTACTCTGGTAGAAAACCCTCAGTTTCTCATTTCAAAAAATTTGGTTATTTGGCCTATGTTGGAATTCTTGGACAGGTCAGATGGAAGCTCGATATGAGAGCTAAACTAGGGATTATGTGTGGGTATGCTCAATCAACTAAAGGTTACCGAATTTGGTTAATTGAGGAACATAAAATTGTAGAAACCATTAATGTTAAATTTGATGAAACAAAAAAGGAGGTGGATGTAGCTTCAAAGATTAAGGAGCCTAAATTAAATTTTGCACTTTTTGATTTTCCAGAAGATGGAAATATTTTTGATGTAGAATCCGAGTACATCTGGATTGGGATTTAATATAATAGGTCGTATAGGCTTGTCTTAGATAGATGAGAAGACCAGACCTGATATAATGTATGCAGTGAATTTATTATCTCGATTTCAAACCAATCCTGGCATTGCTCACTGGAATAGCTTATTAAAATAACTAGGTTATTTAAAATACACTAAAAATTACAAGCTTGAGTTATCTAAAGTTAATGATCTAAATCTCTTGTGTTATTCTGATTCAGACTTTGCAGCAAACAGAGACGATTGGGTCTCCATAGATGGATATATTTTGTTTCTAGATGAAACTCCCATTTCTTGGAAGACATTTAAATAAAAATGTGCGAGTCTTTCAACCATGGAGGTTGAATATGTAAGTTTAACTGAAGCTGCTAATGAATTAATTTGGATAAAAAATGTTTTGCAAAATAAAGTACTTAACTTAAATTTGAGAGCTTGTACTCTGTTTTGTGATAACCAAGCTGCAATAACTTTTTCTAATTCTTCATTTAAAAACCAGAAGACAAAATATATTCGCATAAAATATCATTTCTTAGAAATCTTGTTTTGGATAAAATGTTTAAACTAAAATACATCCCCAGTAAACTTAATCTTGCAGACAGTTTTACTAAGCCACAAGTTAAAGAGCAATTGATGAATTTTTGATATTTAAATTTTTATTGGGGGGGGGGGGGGGGGGGTGAATTCACTGGCCTGTTATTCACAGAGTAAATAACATTGTAAGAAAATCCAATTGAATGGATTGGAGAAAATCCATTGTAAAAAAAAGCCAATTCACTCAGTGAATTGGCAATGTCCTGCCAATAAAGTCTTATGTGACCTGACACTGATCAGATTGTTGGTTTTTGAATTTTTCAAGTGTAACCTTTTTTGAAACTTTCATGTTTTTGTAATATTCTAGAGATTATGAAAAAGGGGGCCGATTGTTATGCATCTATTCAGAATCTCATATAATGCATATATTTAATGCCATCTTTGATTTAAAGCTCTCTATAAATTAAAAGTTTAAGATAAAAGTATTTACTTTTATATCGATGCATTTCTGTTTTTCACCATCTTTTGAATAGCATGTTCACGTATCTGAAGCAACTGGCACTTCGTTTCATTCACTGGTTTCAAATGTAAATACGTTACTTAGTAACAGGTAGTATCTGTGATTTCAGGATCGCGTTATTCACCATGATCGACTGGTTGCAATATTCTGCATAAGTAGCCAATGGCATTTCAGATACAAGTTTGTATGTTTGAAATAGAAACATGTTTATGCAAAACATATGCTGACAGTTTGTATAAAAGGCTGGACTTTGTTTTTGCCCTCTTGCCCATTCTGATTATTATTTCTGTTTTTAAAATGTAGCTGCATATTTTTATTGTCTCTTTAGTTTCTTGATTTAAGAGCAATGTTATGCTGTATTTAGTCATCTCATAGTATAATAAATTAGTATGCTTTTACAGAAACTGTTTTTTTTAAAGTCTTCCACATAAAACACTGCTTAATATTTAAAACAGCCAACAGTTTTGGCATTTTCTTTCATTTTATGCGAATAGCCTATATTTACTTTTACACACATCTCTCTTTAAAAAAGAAAAATTAACAGTTTTGTTGATTGGTTTCATTTAAACTTTTTTTTTGCATTTTCTACCATTAACAGTGTAATTTTCACGTACCCCCAGGGGTACATGGACCTCAGGTTAGGAACTGCTGTTCTAGACAAATATAGTATATCTTGTTGTTGTATAATAATGAAGATAGAAGTTAGTGTGTGTGACTGTGTGCTGAATAGACCATTGCAAGCACAGCTACAAAATTTAGGAGGAAGATACTTCTATATCTGTAATTATGCACTCCAAAGACAGATTTTGGATTTTTTTGATTAAATTTTTATGCACTTTTTAGCCCTTTTTTTATGTTTTGCAGCAATTTTTCTAAATTAGTAAAAGGAATTAGATTTCAATCTTTTATCTCAATATAGTAAAATTTGTTCTCTTTTCAATAAATTTTATTCAGAATTCGTATAGTGATTTTACAATTTTTCACAAAGGTTATGTGATCTTATGATCACATCATTGCTTCACCTTTCCGTGTTTGTTCTCGAAGCTGGAAGGAGAATATGTTGACGTTGCATAGAAGTTACTGCTTGTGAGTATGGGGTGTATGATTGGTATAGTTCGCTGTTCGTCAGGGCAGTTATTCTTGTCTTTTTAATCGAGAGTTTGCTAGGTGATGACACCTTTCGGCCGCAATGTTTTTAACATGTTTTAAAGTTGTTTAATAAGTATTTAATTAATTTCTTTTAAAATTGTTTTACAATGCTTTTTATCTTTTTCCAATCAAATTTACTAGCAATATTTAAAAGCAAACTAAAGTTCTGATTTTACTGCTTGTGTGAGAAAACGGACATTGTTTTTATGTTCAACGTATTTGCCATTTTCAGCGAGAATGAGCTATTGGCACTTCCTCCCGTAGCTATATCTCTGTTCCAGTGATCTCCAATCACAGTGGTAGGCTTAGCATAGGAGCGGCGGTTCATTCATCCTCTCCTTGCAAGAGCAATTTTTGTTTTGATTTGCGCATGCACATGCGGCGTGTTTGCCGATCTGGAGTGGTTAACTTTGTGTACAGTTTCTGCCTTGTTAGGAGGCATAAATTTTTTTATCACTGATTGTATGAAAATCTATTTCTTATTCTAAAAATTCATTGATTTGTTACTGTATAATTTTATCATTAATTAACTAATCATTTTAAAAGTACTGTTCATTAACTTTAATCATCCCAGTTTTATTCATATGTAATTCAAAATTTAGTCGGAAAAATTGATTCGATGAATTAACCGATTATTTCCTTACGGCTAGCACGAGTCTCTGTGGGCTTGCATTAATATGCCAGTATCCAAATCACTTTAAAACTTTCTCCAGAGTGGGTGAAATGAGGCAAATTCTTGATGTTATGCATTATGATTATATTTAAATTTGAGAGTTTGCCTAGATGTTTAAATTGTTCAATATTTCCAAGACTAGATTCTGAGCATGTGGCAACTGGTTCAATAGTATTTATTCTTTGGAATCTGTAGAAAGACTTCTTATTTTAAATTTTATAATGGAATACAGTGAACAAGGTGAAAATTCAATCCCTTCCTCTTCAGATGTTTTATATAAATATGGATTCATTTAATTAAAATCATTTATTCCTGCCTTCATTTATGTTGTGGTTCAAGACATTTAAAGTAAGATCTACTTCAATATTTATTTATTCAATTTCTCTCTGCATTTAAACAGACCCCCCCCCCCCCCCCCCCCAAAAAAAAAAAAAAAAAAAAAAAAAAAAAAAAAAAACAGCAGTTATCGTTTTTTGGGTTATTACTTCTAATATTTTTCACAACTGCAATTTAGAAAGTTATTTACGATGAGATATGTTTCATTGAGTTCAACTGAATGTGTCTTCATTGATCATAGTGAATGGTTCTTTGTTCACACTTGAGGGTGTTTTCTGAAGGAGCCAAGTTTGTACATAATTTTGGATATACGTTTGATTGAATATTTGTGGAAATCTGTGCTTTTTCAAAAGTCATCTAGATAGGCAGCAACTAAATTTCAGGTTTAGCAGATTGAGTAAATTCGTATAGTACAACTTACTGAAATTATAATAGAAGATGTTTCCTTTTTAAAGATTTCTTTTTTAATATATACAATATTATGAAAGTGCTGGAGGACTCACTGATGATCACGTTTATCTTTTGTATGGCTGGCTCGATAAATTTGAAGTTAATTCTTTTAAGAATATGACAGTTTTTTAAATTAAGCTTAAGCCTGGATAATTTGGTTATCCTATTATAATTATAGCCATGATCAACATGAGTTCTGGAAATGCTAATTGTTTAATGAATTAAAGACTTTAGTATTTATTGTTTGTCTTTATGTTTTTAATAAATGTGTAGATTCTTTTAAGCTGTCATCTTTCTTTCCACCATAAGTTGAATTAATTCAAGTCTCTCTAGTTCATATTTTCAATTATTTACATTTATTAATTTACTAAATTATTTAATATATTCAGTTTCATATATTTTATTTATTGTGGTCATTTATTGCTATTCAGCTAATATGTTTCTCATCGCAAGTATACAACCCTCTGCCTTTTATCACCAACCAAAGCCCTCTCTTGTAATGGCAAAAAATATCAAGTTATCCGATCTCTGATAAGAGATCTGCACGGGCCATTGCCTGGCTTGAGGCCCATACACAGCCCAGCAAAATGAAGACACTTTCAAACGGGCCGGGTTAGCACAATAAAGGCAATTTTTATAATGCAGCAAGTCAGGCGAATAAAATAATTAAGTGGGCTCACCGGCTCAATATAACAAATTGAAAAGGCTCTGACTAAGCCATTTTGAACAATTTTCAAATGGACCTAACTAGGCCAAGAATAAGTTTTAAATGTGCTGCACAAGCCGATAGTAGTTTGACAACATCAATACAGAACTTCATGTTCAGCCATAGAGATTTGCATCAGACAGTTACACCTGTGTCTGAACCCGGGGCGTAATTTTATCAGCAGACTCTAGACAAGGCTCAGGTTTACACCCCCCCCCCCCTACATACTCAGTAAGCTTTTTTTAATAATAATAATAGGGATAATGAACTTTTTCTAACAAAATATTTGGAAATACTTTAATAAATTACAGAGTAGGATTTTAAAAATAAACTTTTTTATTATATAGCTTCAAAAGTTATATTTTTAACCATCTTTTACTTTTATTCAAAATTACACAAAATTTTTTAACGAGTCTTCATTTGAATGCAATAGTCTAAGAGTCCAAAAGATCATTAATGTTGCTATTCCATATTCTACGGCTTGCAGATATATTAATCTGAAATGTACTGTAAATTTTCGCATAGGTATGCAGTGTTTTTTAATTTGTACTTAATCCTTTGGCCTCCGATTCATCTCTACTTTAAATAACAGAGTGACTATCAGTTAGATCTACATAGGCAGAAATTTTCAAGCCCTGTTTGGTACAACAGCAAAATGTTTGTACTAAACTTATTGGCCAGGCCTGTTCTGTTACAAAAACTAAGTTTGGCTTGGCCCAGCCTGTTTACTTTTTTGCACTTATGGCCTGGCCTGTGTGAAAATCAATAAAAATTAGGCCAAACCAGAAAAAGTTAAAATTTTTGAAAAAAAATTTAAAAAAAATAAATCTTAATATTTCTACATATAAAATTCTTCT
The DNA here is from genome assembly GCA_963931845.1 of Maratus michaelseni. Classification (NCBI taxonomy): domain Eukaryota; kingdom Metazoa; phylum Arthropoda; class Arachnida; order Araneae; family Salticidae; genus Maratus; species Maratus michaelseni. The sequence continues at coordinate 199,985,781 of OZ007592.1, read as the reverse complement.
TAAAGGATTTAGCATACATTTCTAGGCAAAAAAAGAAAAAGAAAAAATCTGAAAAATGCTAATTCTATAGTATGTCTTTGAAGTCATGGAATATGGATTAACAATATTAATGATCACATAGACATACAAAATGAGATTAAATCAACGTGTTTAAAAAAATATACATATTATATATATATATATATATACATACATATTATATATATATATATATATATATATATATAAAGTACTTTAATCTATGTGTTTTGGCACATATCCATTTTTTAAAAAAATGTTATTTAAATTTCACCCCCCTTAAAAAAAAATTGTACTGCTTTCCTTTGCCTCCTCCCAGCACACAAAGTATAAGATCTTTTAAACTGTTTATTTTTTAAATTTCTGTACTCTTTTTGTTATTTTATTGCAACAATAAGTAATCAATCATCTAACCATGCTTGCTAAAATAGAAATTGACTGTAGACTCAATTATGGATTTTTTCCCCTCCAGGTTGAATTTTGAAAATCGTTGAAATAAGTGTTTAACCCCCCCCCCTTTTTTTTAATAAGATTTGTTTATTGTATATATCATGCTTCTACCAAAAACTATTGCTGAGGTATGATGAATTCATCTAAAACTTTAGACACTCCCTTCGGAGTTGAATTTTGAAAAATCCTTTCTTAATGCGTATTTCCTTCCTCATTGTGTGTTACAAATATACACACAAGAGTTCAAGTTTCAACAGTTTTGTCTGCGCATTGATGAATCAGGCAGGACAAAGCCTCACATATATAGATTTTAGTCCTCTTTAAAAGAAACTTTATTCAAAGTTTGTACAGAAATTTGTTGCTTTTGGAGAATTTTTCTTAAAAAATGAGAATTTTCTTTTAATAAACAATTTTGATATCAAATATTTACTATCCAGACTTAATCCTTATATGAAGAAAACATTTGGGAAAGGTTTAAAAAAAGTTGAAAAAATATCAATTATGTATACAGACCAAGAAAGAAATAACTATTACTTGATTCAGACAGCATTCTTTATTCCATCTATACATAGTACAAATAATTCAATTTTTGTATTGATTGTACAAATAACTACACAAAAAAAAAAAAATATCCATTTAGGAAACATTTAAATTCAAATAGGATAAAGAGAGAAAAGTAAAAAAAAAAAAAAAAAAGAGGCAATTTGAAGTGTTTGATAATTTAACAAAACAACTATTCCCCTGTGTCCCCAAAAAATATTATACAACTAAAATAATGACAACTAAAAATTTAGATCAAGAGTAACATATTAAGCAAGGGAAATATATCTTTAAATGGACATTAAAAAAAAAAAAAAAAAAGAAAAAAAAAAAAAAGAACCATTGGCATTATATATTTTTAAAAGTCAGGACACTGCACAAACTGACTAATACTTCATAACCAAGACATTAAAACCTTTTTTTAAGAGCGTAAGTAAAAGATTAGGACCAACTCAAAATAATTTAGTTATTTTTTTTATGAAAAAATGATAAAATATGAATTCAAATGATTTATGTGATACCATGTTTAGATTTTAAGTATCATGCAATTCTAAAATTCCATAAATATGATTGCTCTAGTAGTCTGAACAGAAACTAATTTGCAATCACATTTGTTAAACATGCTAGTATATTTATATGTTTTGGAACAATCTTATTTCACATACTTGTCAACATATCTATTCAACTATTGTTTCGTTTGATGCCTATTTGTAATTTTATAAATACTGATCATAGCTAAAAATAATAAAAAAAAACTAATTAAAAATCTCACCAGAGACCAAAATTTGATAAATAGAAAAGAAACAAACACAACTCTAATAGACTTGGAAAAAAATATTTTCCATATCACATTTGTCTTTTATCTTTAAAAAATACGAGTATTCAACAAATGACATATAAATAAGTAATGTACTGACATACAAAACACCATTAAAAAGGAAATTTTGGTCTGAGGTGCAAGATGACAAAAAAATTTCGGCAAGTTCAATTAATAAATTACATACAAAAATACAGTTTTAAAATGCTAAAACAGAAAGAAAAAATGAAAGTGCAGAAATCCTAATTTAAGTTTTGTGTTGTCTAAGGCAACTTTCCAAGATTACCTAGCAGTACATCCTGAAAGAAACAGAGCACAAGAATAGACAGAAGCCATTTATGTCTATTTGTAGAGGACTGATAAAAGTCAAGACGATAGTAACATACTATTTACAAAGAGAAAAATTACACCAGTAATAGTAGATACCACTGGATCAAGAATAATCTTTTTTATCATTATATATATATATATTTACTGTATATAACAATATCCCAAATAACATTCATGATTTTCATTCAAACTGTCCCATGATTCCAAACACTGCAACAGAGGAAATACAGCAGACACTTGTGTGCACCAAGATTAAAAGACAGCATATAAAGGTATGGCTATTGATAAAGATAAGCCATTTGGTTTATATAATATACAAGTTATGTTAAAGGTACTTCTTTTTTTAGTAAATGAAATGTGCTTTCCAGTAATTTTAGTATTAATTATTAAAAAGAAAATATTTCTGATACAGAAGAGGATGAATAAGTTAATCTCATTAATAACTGCCTAGTCTATTCTTTCTGCTATATTTCATTGCATATATGTAATTATTTGTGTATATAAGTATATATATATAAATTAACTTTGGCAAAGGCAAAAGTAATTATTGAAAGAAAAACAAGTGAAAATAGAATGACACAAAATAGATTTCTAAGAATTAACACTATAATTTAAGTTCTCAAGAACAAGAACTCCATTTTTCAAGTACCACTTCGATGTGACGAAGACTGATGACTATTCAACTGGAACTGACTATGGCAGCCTATATGGGAAATCAGCCTTATGCAGAAGCAAAGTTAAAAAGAAAAATACAAAAGTAAAATGTATAGTAGGGTTTAGAGTTGAAAAACTACAGGGTGAACTGAAAAGCTTTCCCAGAAGGCTATACTTTGGTAAATTCTGTTAGTATCAAATCTAAACACAAGTTGCAAGTACTGCGCAATGATTCTTGTCCACTAGAGAACAAGGAGAGGTGAAAGTAAGTGACATTTTTTGTATTTTTTATTTTCCTTTTAGGAAAAGTTAATCACAGCTTTGCTGAGCCGGTATATGGAGTGATGTTGCACTCAGGGCCACTGGCAGCCAGAAAGACAAAGGAGCTGATGACAACTGTTGGACCTTGATGATTATAATGTTGATGAAGGAAAGGGATTTTTGCTCAAACAGTAGCAGTTCGTACACTCAGACTCTCCTTGGAATCTGATGGGGAAGTGTGCAGTAACACAACTTCTTGCTCAGGACTACAAGTGACTGCGAGTCATTTTTGGCGGCTTGGCTTCTTTTTTTTTCTTTTGAAAAAACAACAACACCTGTGAGAAAAAAATGAACAATAACTTAAGAAATACAAATATTAATAACAAAAATAACTATAAGACAATAATAATATGAAAACATACAGTTTCTACATATTTTGAGTGCTTCATACAAACACTCACAAGCAGGGCCAGAATTGCCAAATAGGCAATTGCCAAGGGCCCAGCAACTTTTAAGGGCTTCATGGTCTGAGAATTTCAAATATATCAGATTTTCAAAAAATAAGTAGATTATCTCAATGTACTTATTATTGGTAGTATGCATTGCAGAGAGCATTACGCTATCTATTTGCATGAATGGACACAGTGTTTAAATCTACTGTTTTTATTTTTTAATAGCAGAATAAGGATTTTTTTCTTGTAATATTTATAAATTATCATTACAATCGTTACAAAAACTCAAAAGGACCTTTTTAAAAACCAAGAAGTGGAAGACCATGTTCAGCTCATTCAAAAAACATAAAAATCATCCGCAAAAGAATCAGACACAACCCACGAAGATCAATGCACAAAATGGGAAGAGATCTAAAAATTGATGAAAAATTGGTTCGAAACATTAAAAAAGAGATGGGACTAAAACCTGTTACAACATGTAACATTTTCCTTTCCCTCACTTGTTATTTTTAAAATTATAATATTAATTACTTTTCAGATTTTCTTTAATTATGGCAAATAATTTAAATTAGGCTTTAAATTCAGAAATTTCTTTCCATTAACAATCTTATTTTTTATTTTTCAATTCAAAATTTAGACTTTTAAAACAAAAGTATTCTTATAAACGCTAATGATCTCATAATATAATTCAGAAAATTTACAATATGCTTTATCTTAAATATAATATTAAACGATCTTTTCACTTAATTCAAATTAAAAAATAACCCTTGTACCCACTGATGATGATTTGCATGTTCTTAATTTTGTCCTTTTTCCTTTCTGGTTCATTCAAAATTCAGTTTTTTTTTTATTTTGTTTTTGGAACGGTTCAAAATTTGTAGTCTTTAATTTTTTTCTCTATTTTTTCTGTTCTTTTGGGTGTAATGTCACATTAGAAATTCAACATTCATATCCCTCTTTCATATCCACGTGGTTAATTTCCGTTTTCAACATTAATTTTAATTATTTTAATAGTTTTTCTATATTTTCCATTTAAATTACTATTTCCAATCTTCAACAATTTTTAATTCCCTTCATTTTAACGTATTATTTATTTTTCTAGACGTTCGGTTTGGTTTTCGAGTTCCGATCTGAACTATGAAGTATTTACCATTTTATAGTTTGATCAAATTCACATTTTAGCCAGCCACCATTTTCTAGCACTCTTGTGTGGGAGAAAGATAGTTTCATTCCCCATGCAGACCGCTGGAGGCGCGGTGTTTCACTCTTCCAGGGTGATGCATGTGCAGGCGATGCGTCTTGTCGTCCGGATTGGCTGAACCGTGGGTCGGTTCACACTCTCCTTATCGATGCATCTTTTGCAAAACAGGCAGTTCAGTTGCAGTACAAATCATCTAGGAAATACTTGTTCTTGTTTTTTTCTCAGGGCACGCCGGCAACCATGTGGCTCTGCCGATGCCGCGTTTTTAGCGCAAACCTTCCGTGATCATTGCGGCCTTCGTAATACATAAAAACCACACAGCAATGCAACGTCATCAGTACCTTCCCTAAAAATATTTAGCTACAAATAAAAACATTTCAGCTAACATCTTAACGTCTTATTTTTGTATCTCAAGTGTGTGATATCATGGTCTTCAAAAACATAGAGTTCGCCTCTCCGCAGATATCGGCAATACGCATTCTACAGTTTGTATCCATAAATAAAATATGCAAGTACTTTTTGTTATTTCTGCTTCTCATCAATGTGTTTAAGGACAACATAGCGATGCTTCAAGTTCCTGGAGTTTGGTATCTTCGTACAACTTAGGGATAGTGAACCACACCACGTGCAAGTTAGGGCTAGTGAACCCAGCACGTGGTATGTTTTCAAGTTTTTCTTGTATCAGAACTATACATCACAGCATGAGAAACACCTTTTCTGACAAGTACGAGTCTACTTTTGCTGGTATTTTATATAAAAACCAGGACCGAAGGTGGCTCTATACGAGAGCCATGCGAGATAATTTGTACCAGCTCTACCCCCCTCTGTACAGGCCTGCCAACCAACCATGGTTTAACCCCCTGACCGCCGAGCAAAAAGGCAAATTTGTAATGTTTTCTTCTCTGTATTTTTACTTCTCTGTAACTTTAACTAAAAAACTTAATTATGTATACATGCTTTGAGAATGTCAATCATTATTCAATATTTTAAAACTGCATTATATTTGTAGAAATATATTATTTTAAACAATGCTATTATTGCAGTGAAACCCACAACATAGTGAACGGATATATCAGTTCATGGTGGTGAGAAGGTTAAGGACAGTTAGCAATGTTTAACAGAATTGGCAACAATAATATGCATTTTCATTGGCTAAAAGTTTGAAAAGAAAGTCGGTTGGAGAGTAAGGTAGTCATTTGCAGAAAAATCTGTCAGCCGTCTAAGGGATTAGTGAGACAGGAAGAGTGTGCTTTTCTTCAGGAGGTCGGATCCCTTATACAGAAGGAGGTCCCCCGGCAGCCCAGGGGCAGATTGTATATTTGAAAAAGGGGGTTGTCTTTAAAAGTGAAGTTTGGAGATTTTTAACATTTCCACAATGGCAAATGAACGATGTTTTTATGCTGGAAGAAGATCGCCAAAGTTTTCACCCATATTCAGTGACTGTTTGTAAAAATGATCAAGAATTGTTCCATCAATTATCTGCAAGATTTTACAACTAATTAATTTAATGTCCCTGTGCATCGTTCATACAAATTAAATACGAAGACGATTTTCAATGTTTTCCAGTCTGCTAACTCCTGCAAATTACAAGCTTCATTATTCCTTAAATTATTTCCCCAGTTTATCGTTCTTACAAATTTAATACAGACAATTTTCGTTTTCCAGTCTACCGACTCCTGCAAATTACAAGCTTCATTATTCCTTAAATTATTTTCTCAGTTCATCGTTTGTATAAATTTAATGCTGTGGAGATTCGTGTGGTGGCGACACATACTCTTTAAAATGGCTTAAAGAAAAGAGGGTGAAACCCCACCTAAATTTCAATACCATTAAATCCTTTTCTTTATATCAGCATAGTAAACTAAAATATTGGTTGACATGAAATTATTGCTGTACCATTGTATTTCATTAATTCTCGTTTTACTTGAAAAATAAGAAAAGAAAATACTCTTAGACATATCAGTCTATTAATAGAAAGAGTGATATAATTGACAGTTCCATAAAACTGGCTGTAGAGAGCACACAAAGATAATTTATAGCATTGGAATTCATTGTTATACCTACAGAAGAAACCTGGTTTTTCAGTTCTTAAGACATTATGAGCCATATCACTGACTTGTAATGACTATAACTGTCTATGACTATAACTGTATGTTCAATTGTAATGTAATACTACAACTACAGTAAAATATGTGGAAATGAAATCTGTCTATAATAAAAAAAAAAAATTACATGGTCCCAATAGGAAGAATATCAACAATTACAGATGCTAAGACAAAAATCTGTATAAAATGGAATTTTTTCCTGTTCTTTTAGATTCCGGTTTCACAGGTTTTATGGACAAAGCTGATTACATAGTTCAATATCACGTATTTTATGATTATATATTTTTAATTTTAAAATAAGTCGACTATTAGAAACTTAGTAAAATTCTATTTGTAAATTTACTTTGCTGAGAAGGGAGGGGGGTGCCAAAATCAGCGGAAGCACGGAGTATTAAAAATCGAGGGGTGCAAAATTGCCAAAACAAAAGGAGAAAAAAAAATTCCAGAAAATACCCTCAATAGCTAGCTGGCTTTCAGATGAAAGAAAATTTATTCAAATCCAACGAGAAGTTAGTTTAATTTTTTTTTCTCCAAAGCCAAAAGTTAAGCATGTTTCTTGATTGGAAAGCTCCTAGAAAAATCTTTCTCTGTTTGCAGTATCGTAATTGGCTGATGCGTGTCACGTGGTCAGAGCGGGATGGTGACGGGAAGGTAGAAAAATGTCACTATTTTGTGTTGATTAAACATGGAATGACCCTGTACTTTAGAAAATTAATTTTTTACATGAAGTCGGGGGAGGAGGAATTCTTTGTTTTTTCTTATTTTACTATTTTTTTTAAATCATAAGGACAACTAATCTAACTTACTATTTATGAATCTCAAAATGCATGGAATTTGTTAGCATGCCTGTAGCAGATATTTCTGTGTCAGTGTGCAGCAAACCAAAATTTATCTTCACTCTAATCATGCTTGACCAAGACCACTATCTTAAAAAATATTATTAACCCATACAATAAACAAAATTTGCGTTTAAAAAGAAATAAAAGTACAATAATAGAAGTACAATGTAAAAAAGCAAATTTTGGCCATTTATTTTTAAACTGTTACATTAATCTGCAAGATCTAAAATAATCTGTAGCATCTGCTGCATTGCTTCTGCTACTGGGGTTAACACTGGGATCACTATATCACATATGGGTGCATTTCACAAACATGAAAAAGAAAAGAAAAAGAGTGGATTCAGCAACATCTGAATGCAGGAATATAAAAATGCATGAATTTTGTTAACAACAATCAATATACTTCATGTATTCGTGTTTTGCACCCATAAAAAAGAAAAGCCCCATCATTTCAGTCACTTTAGGTGTGTTTGTTTCATTATTATGTCCATAGAATAAAAGATGTAGACAATTCCTTTGAAAAAATGAAAAGACTGATACTTCCTTATTATAGTGCCCCCCTACAATTATGATTATGCCAAAGTTCAGTCATACTGCTTCAGTTCAGCTGCCAAACTCGCGAAGCACAAACATGTAATAGAGAATTAAGTAACCTAAAAAATAACATACTTATGCTCAAAAGAATATTTTTACAATGTTTCATAACAATTTCATAGAATGTTTTATAAGAATATTTTTAAACATCTTCATGATAATGTGTTTTACAGAATAGGTCATATTTCCAAAGTAAAAACATTCAGAAAAATTTGTTCATGGCACTTTCTATCGTTGAGGTTTTGCTTAAACAAAACACTTTATTTTAAAAAAGCCAAAATGAAATCTGGAATATGAAATATGTTCTGTAACGGTAACAAAAAACTAATATAATATAAATTCTTTACGACTGTGAATGTTTGTTGAGATTTTAGAACTTACTTAGTGATGTATTTTGGTCCTTGCGGATTCATGTTCAGAGGGCGCTAAGATAAGGAAGTAACAATTGTTCATATAAGCTCAGATCCAATAGATATAAATGTACTTACTTTGTTTCTGAAACAACTTCAATTTCTGTTGGCATAGCTATGGGAGTATTTGAGTGCCCTGTAGTTGGGTTGTCTGGAGCAAGTTCACTGTACGTAGAGCTAACAACTTGGACGGAATCATGGCGATCATTCGGAGCCAGATTGCTACTCAGGGCATTCATCTCGGGTGGCTTTGAATGATCGACGATAATCACTGAACCAAACTGCCGAGGCCTTTTGTTCTGTTGAATAAATCAAATCATAAAATATTTAATAAAATTTCAAATTGATGAAATAAAAATCAAACATGGAAAACTGCAGAAACACATTAAAGAACTCCAATCCACCTTTACAGTTTTTTAAATGTATATATTAAATAATTTTTAATAGTTGTTTCTTTAAAGTTTTTTACACATAAATAAAATAATAAGTTTGAGCTTAAGCACTTATGTTTATTGCATCAAAAAAATTATTATAAAACACACTGTTCAATGTAAGTTTGTGTGTGTAAAGGAGAATAAAAAAACGTTACTTCCGAAATGTCTAATATTAAGCATCAGTGATGCCGGAGATGTGGTATAACGAGAAATTGGAGAAAGGATGCATAAAACAAAATGTGATGCATCCTTTAAGATGCATAATTTGTACCTTGAAAGAACACAAAAGAGGTATATTTTCTATTAAATACATTGAATGTGTCATTTCTAAAAAGAGGACCCACTTTTGTAAAAAAGGACCTAGTTTTTTAGAAGTGCCTGTGTCCCAGAGACCCATGATTTCAAAAGCCTAGTGACATCATTGAGCGTGTAGTATTATAAAGGACAAACATGTCTATGCATGACACTGATGTCATTTTGAGATTGGCAACACCCGATGATTAAATTTTGCAATTTTCAATACTGGAATTTTTTTAGCTTCCAAATATCACTTTTTCAATTTTTACACTGTCGGATAGTGTAAAAAAAAAAACCTTTCAAATGCAATTTATTTAAAACTATCGCAATTTACTCATTTATTGTGGATTTGAAAATAATTTTCAAGTATGAATATTTTTAAATCCACCGCATGCAGGCTCCATTACGGAAGAATAATAACCCACTTGCACTTAAAACAATATAAAAAGTTCAGAATTTGTTAATGTCTAATTTAACATAAGGAAATTAAAACACCATCAATAAATAAACAAATAAATATAAAACACAAATTTAACATATGTAATCTAACAATTTCAGTTTTTAGCTCACCAAATAGGGGGGAAAAATGTACTTTCAAATATAATTTGTTTAAAAACTATCTCAGTTTACTGATTATTTATGTTTTTAAAACAATTTTAAGTACAAATTCTTTTTAAATCTATCCTTATTGCATGCAATCTACCCCTATTGCATGCAGCAAGATTACAGAAGATTAACCCGTTTGTTTAAAACAATATAAATAGTTCAGCATTTGAATAAATAATTCAGCTTTGAATAAATAGTTCAGTGTTGAAATTATCAGAATAAAAAAAGGCTCCAGTAAGTAACAAAATCTTTGAATATTAATTCCTGGCAGGCAGCTAATGCAAAGGTATCGCTTTTAGTAAATTTCAAAACTTTATTTGAATACATCATTGATATTTTTTTTTTACAAAAATTTTTTTTGGTGTTGTTAATGGGCAATCTAAAAAAATATATTTAACGTAAAAAAAATCTATCAAGAGTTAGAAAATTTTTTTTTTTCACCTATGTTCCGTAACTCGGGAAACCCTGGGTTGGATCCCCTAGTGTTATTAAAGTCTGCGATTACCCATTCACCAGGTATATAGGTTTTGGTATATACTTAACCAAGAATGAAAAGTTTAATGAGTACATAATGCATTTAAAGGCTAAAAAATTTGGGAAAGATGTCAACCACAGTGTATGTATGTATATATAGGGGTTGTAAAATACTGTCAATTCATAATTTTTTAACACTTTCCAACCTAGTTGAAAAGTGTTTATGACTTCGGTTTGTCTGTCCGTATGGCCGTCTGTCCGTGCTCTAACTCCCGTAAATATGCTCGGATTGCTCTGCAATTTTTATATGTTATTGTCGTTAGGTATAGCATGTTCCCTATTTCAACGGAAGTGTGTAGCACTTAAGAATTCCGTTACATTGCGGTCTATGGGGAAAAATCATTTGCGGTTTATTTAAATAATGTTTCACTATTTGAAACGCATTGAAATTTATATATATCACTAAGGTGCATTAGACGAAGCTTAATATGGAATAGGGTGTGCATAGAACTTATAGTTACTTTACAGGGACAGTTAAAAGAATTCCGTTACATTACCTCTATGGAGAAAAATCGTCTGCGGTTTATTTAAATAATGTTTCACTATTTTAAACGCATTGAAAATTATATATTTCACTAAGGTGAATTACAAGAGGCTTACAACAGAATATTGTGTGTATAGCAGTCATCGTTCATTTACAGGGACACACAAAAGAATTCTCAACTGTCTGTTAACAATAATTCCTGGAAGTGCGTTTTAAGTTACTGAACACTATTTTAATTTTAACTCTCTTTTTGTCTATTACGTGATCTGTATAAATTCTCTAGATCCTATACAGGGAAGCACAAACGTTCGCGGACACATTTCCGTTTAGTGACAGAAACTCCAGACTGAGAATTTTAAACTGTGCTATGTGTTTCCTAACTGAACTAAAATTTAGCATCCTATGTAGTATATATAAAGATCCTATACAGGGCTGAATAAAAGTATTCGGATATTTTTCTGAATATTGTATATGTTGGAAATTCCTGAAATTATGTTTTTAAATATATTATGTGTTTTCCAAATTGTTTACTTAGATGTCATCTTTTAGCTTATTAAACGGTATGATTTGTAAAATTATTTTGGAAGCGTTGGAAAGTGTTACATAATCTATGCTTGAGGCATGATTTTTCGTTCTTGTTTATACTTTAAAATGCATTCTATATACAGTAAAATCTCATTACAACGAATTTGTAGGGACCACTGTTTAAGTTAGTTATTTTGAAATATTTGTTAATGTGAAATTCCAATATGGATGATTTTAAATATTAAATTTGGATGCATGTTAAATAAAGTTATGTATTATTAAACTTATATTAATTTTTTGCATACACATCAATAAAGAATTAATATACAGTGTATTATTGTGAACATTTTTATTAAAAGATAAATATTAAATTCATTAAATTTAAAGATTTTAGTCTTTGCTATCAAGAAATTATAATTTATCTTACATACCCGACAGCTCAAAATTCACACTGATATATACCATTGTTGTAACTTTTAATTATTATTATTTTTTTTTTCTTACAAAAAAGTTTTCCTCCTTTCTCAAGTTAACAAATTTTTCCAAAACAAAATATCAAACATTATTCAACGTTGTATAAAATGTTTCCAGCACACTATTTTGCTGGGATGAATGTTTTTTAAAATCTCCAATGTTTGACAGAGCTGTTTTTGATCGTAGAACGCAATCTTCAGTATTGGATGAACAATCACTATCTTAACATTCACTGGTGTTTGCTTTCCCTTCTTTTGTTAAAATTTCAACGATGTCATTTGTAGTTAGGTCATGGCATGTGGTGACTTCTTCACACATTCAATGTAATCATTAGCTGATAATGCAAGTTAAAAACATTCTGTAGCTGTGGTCAGAGATCAGCAGGAAGCTGGATGCAATAAGTACACACTTCTGCAGTCGTTGTGCTTCATTTGTCAAATGTATAAGACCGGAATTTCTCCAACAGTTTTTAATTGTAGTAGAGGATACATTTTGCCAGGCAGTTATCACGTCAATTGTCTATCTCCCTTTCTCCATTGCAGAAACTTTTTTTATGTCAGAAAAAGTCTTTTCTATTAGTCTGAGCCGGAAACTCACTGACAATTTTTTTATAATGCCTTGAAGTTTGGACTGAAAATAGAAATAAAGTTAGAAGGTCAAAATGTTAGATATATATATTATGTTCGATAAATTTACTGTAACCAAGTGTACAGCACTATTATCTGAGCAAAGTTTTTTTTTTTTTTTTTTTTTTTTTTTTTGATTATTTTTTCAGTCAAACTCCTAAGCCCCTTAAAAAAAGACTTTCTTAGTTATAAAGGCAGCTATTACTTTAATCAAGACATGAAAGCTTCTTCACATTTTTAAAACAGCATGGCCTGCAAGTGTCCCAAAATAACTTTAAATAGTTTTAGCTTTTTTGTTCTGGTGGCATTAGGGCAGAAGAAAAAAGAAATCTGTGCTCTAGATTTTTTTTTCTTGCCTTTATATTTTTCAATTTTCTTTGCTATAGTGCGACTTGCACTTGGTAAAAGTTTATACAAAAACAAATTTATCGGCATTGAAATTATTCTCACGACATATGGACACTTTTTTCTTCTCCAGAATTTATTTTATTTTATGCACTATACCATACCTATCATGAAAACGAAACAGCCAACCAGAACTCCCTTGAAATTTCTCGATTTTCATGGCTTTTGAAACATATTTGGCTTTACCATGCAATGTAGGTCCTGAAGTTGGCAAACTTTTGTCTTAATCTTTAAACCAAGTGTATACAAGTCACATTGGCTTCCTGTTTGGGTGCATATGAGATCAGAGAAAGCTTAAAAATTTTATCATTTTCTTTTAAAATGGTAACTAATGCAGAAGTAGCAACATAAATTCTTTTGCAGCATTTACCCACCCTTCTTCCAGCACATACTACTTGTATAATATTAAATTTTTCTTTCAATGAAAATTGATTTCTTTTCCTGCTCTCTACCATTTAAAAAAATATATAAAAAATATATTTAATAAAAAATATATATAATATAAATATATTAATATATTTATGTTGAATTGTGGCAGATTGGATATTCACTAATGGGTACAGCTATTTATTGTCAAATTCGAATATAAGAGACTGTTTCAAAAATTTTTTTTTTTACTTCCTACATTTTTTTAAACAGAGTGTAAAGACAAATCGACGAAACTATGAAGATATTAGATATGAATGTAGAGGAAGAGTTTAATTTTAGAGACGCACATAAGACAGAAATTTCATCCAGTCTCGTGCAAAACAGCTGTGAGATACATTGAAAATTCAAAGATTGTTATGGAATTAAAAATAAAAAAAGTTTTCTTTCGGAAATTTAGTTTTTCAATAAAGATTGTTTTTCTGGTGAACTCTGCGTTCATTTCATCAATAAATGCGTTAAAGTGAATATATTTGTAATGGCAAAGTATAAGAGATATTATTCTAATTAAAATAATATTTGTTAAACTGAAAAATTCATTAAAGTGACACTCGTTGTAACGAGATTTTACTGTGTATATACAGTCCCTGGCCAAATTATTAGACGCAGTTGTTTTTATTATAATATTTGTTAAATGTCTGGAAAGATACATGAGGAATTATCCTGAAACTTCAGGAATGTAAACAACATGATAGACGTCATATATTTCCGAGAAGATTTTTTCTTGAAACCTCATAAGGGGCCGTCAACAAATTGAAGAAAAACGAATATGTTTTTGATAACCCTGTAAAAACCAATATCACAAAAGCATTGAAACGGTATCACACGCTTAGGAGGCTTCTTTTAATAAACTGTGTTCATTTTTATGAGGATTGCAGGTATACTCGTGCAGAAATTAAGCTTTTTATAAGAACAATTTCAAATTTCACCAAGTGTTTTGCTTATAATTTTCAGAGTTCTTAATATAAAAGAATGTTCTTTTCAGGAACGATGACATGCAACATTATATACAATACCCTGCAATCAGAATTTAAAAATAAGAAATATTGGAAGAAAAATGAGCAGGTTCACTAAATATTGTTTCACTGCACATGCGCGAATTCAATAAAAAAATACTGTGCATAATATATTAGCTAAATGTATAGAGCAACTTTTGTGAAAGTTTCAAAAACATAGTTTAAAAATTCTGATAGTGATAGTCGACAGAATAAGCTTGAAATTCGCTGTTCCCAAAAGGAAGCAAAAAGATGAGGGGCGGTATTCAAATATTCAATGAGAGACACTTCATTCTTATTATGTCAACTTTCATAAGCTAGTATATTTGGATACAACCCCTCAGTTTTTTGCTTCATTTCGAGAACAGCGAATTTCGAGCTTATTCTATCGACTATCACAAAAGTTGGTCTATACATTTAGCTAATATATTACGAACAGTATATTTTGATTGAATTTGCGCATGCGCAGTGAAACAACACTTAGTGAACCTGCTCATTTTTCTTCCAGTATTTCCTATTTTTAAATTCTGATTGCAGGGTATTGTATATAATATTGTGTGTCATCGTTCCTGAAAAGAACATTCTTTTATATTAAGAACTCTGTTAATTATAAGCAAAATACTTGGTAAAATTTGGAGTTCTTTTTATAAAAAGCTTAATTTCTCCACGAGTATAAGTGCAATCCTCATAAAAATGAACACAGTTTATTAAAAGAAGCCTCCTAAGCGTGTGATACCGTTTCAACGCTTTTGTGATATTGGTTTTTACAGGGTTATCAAAAACATATTCGTTTTTCTTCAATTTGTTACGGCCCCTTATGGGGTTTCAAGAAAAAATCTTCTCGGAAATATATGACGTCTATCATGTTGTTTACACTCCTGAAGTTTCAGGATAATTCCTCATATATCTTTCCAGATATTTAACAAATATTATAATAAAAACAACTGCGTCTAATAATTTGGCCAGGGACTGTATATATATAAGGGATCCATCCCTTCCCCCAATTTGTCAATTAGCTTACTGTATTGTTGATATATTTCTATGTTTTCACAGTATTTGACTGGTCTTTTTATATGAGTTGCTCTATAGAAATGACTACCAAATCATGAAAAATAATAACAATAATACCTCATGCATGCACAGTTAAAAATTATTTCATACAAATGCCTATATCTCATCAAATATTCAATATTAATTTTTTAATTGCAGTATACTGTTTCTATTGTTCTTGAAGTCAAACATGTGCTTTACGTCCTTGAAGTTCAAGGACAATTTGCCAAGAATTTAAATAAATATTCAACAAACCGGGTAAAAAGCAAAAACCGTGTGTTCCCTGCCCCTAAATTTTTGGACAGCAGTGTATACCTATATATATATATATATATATATATATATATATATTGCATGATGTTTCTGTGTTGTTATTGAACGGTTATTATATATACTTTTCAGCTGAATTTTATTGTCCATAAATCCTCACAACAAATATGAAAGTTCTGTAAGTTTCTAATTATTAAATGAATATTTTTAAATGACCTATCAGATTTGCAAAAGACATTAAGAAAAAGTTTCTCTGTATCTGATTTATATATATATATATATATATATATATAAAACCCTCTATATCAACTACACTGAGCACCAATTATCCGAACCTATCAAGAACGGACCCAGTTCAGATAATTGGGCAGATGAAAATGCAAACGAAACAATTACAGGCTGTAATGTTAAAGAAAAACTGATTGTACCAGTGCTGTGAAATAGTAAAGTTGCAACAAGAACTTCCAATTATTCACACTGCCAGTATTCCCTGGGTTACGAACACCTCATGAAATAAGAAAAGTTTTGCTTTTCTACATAAGAAAAGTGTTCCTTTTTATTAAAGGGATATTTCCAGTGCCCTCTTTCGTTTAAGTTAGTCCACGGATTTCATATAGATAACCACTGACAAAGAGCTTTTTTGAATGGATTCTTCCTATTAAATTGGCGCCTCTCCTGTCTAACATCTCTGGAAGAAAGAAAGTGACATCACCTTACATCAGACAGAATATAGACAGCAGCTGTGGAAGATTTATTCTGTTCATGGTAATTTAGGAGAAAATGACACTTCATAGAGAGGACACTGAGAGGAAATTCATGTAGCGTCATTGTTGAGAGGGACACGCAGAGTATTGTTTAATTTAATAACCAATTAACTTACTAACTAGCATTACTAACTGTGCTATAACAAAATTTCTCAAAATTAAATTATGTTTTAAGTGAATGGAACAGTCAAGCAAGAGATAAGCATGATTGCGTGAAAATATGGCCAATGCGAGAAGAAAATATTCCAGGCACGAAAAATTCTGCCATCAGGTATTAGTCGACAAGAGAAAATTATATTCACCTCCTGTCCATATAAATTTTGGACTTATAAAACAATTTGTTAAAATGATGAATAAAGGCATAGAAGGATTAACCTCAAATGGAAGACCTATTTCAAGATCCTACTTAAAACAACAATGTTGTGAAGAAAGTAGCATGGGGTGCTTTTAAAAAAGTATGTAAAACTGTTTGAGAAATAAAGTCTGAAAATTAAAAAGAAATAGTGAAAAATTTACTCTCCACATATAGGACATTGGGGTGCAATATGGCTCTAAATCTGCACTTCCTATATTCTCAATCTGACTTTTTTTCCCGGCTAATACAAGAGCTGCTTCTTATGAACATGGAGAAATGTTCGACAAGGATATAGATAAAATGGAAAAGAATTACAGTGGCGAATTGTATGGAATGGAAATATGTTAGCAGATTAAAGCTCGACATTTACACGGGAGACACACACGCAAAAAATAGAAAAAAGATACAAGAGAAAAATGGCAACAAAATGACTTTTTCATGATAGACTTTATTCATTTCTTAACTAAGGTAATGAAAATAAATCATTTTCCATATTTTTATTGTTTTGTAGCATGGTCGATGAATGTATTCATTTCTCATTTGATACTGTAATTTTTATTATTTTAAAATTGGCTCTCTCAAAAACGGTACATGATAGAGAAATTTTGATGACATATTTAGAATGAGAAATGTCAAATTCACAAAGCTCACCTATTTTGTTTGCAGGGATTTTTTTTTTTGCCGACGAGTGTAAATCAATGGTCTATTGTAATTAGAATTACATAGTTATCTACTTTTGTTGTGGCTAATGCCCCCGGACCAATTATGGCTAGGCCCTGAAGGCGGCAGGCAAAGGGGTGGAGCTTTTATTTCACGAGACATCACAGGGCTGGAATACTGACAAGGCCTTAAAATTTTACTAAATTTTTTATCCTTACCAGAAAGGAGAAATCTTTCGGCTGTGAACCTTTCATCATGCAGCATCCTGAATCAACTAGTACAGTTGATACCAAGGTACAGTACCAAGGTACAGTACCTTGTTAACACGAAATAATACGGAGGTCCCGTCAGCTCAGTCTGAAAATCAATGTTAATTTGCTTAACACGAAATAAAATTTTGGAAAGTCACGCTTAAGGCGAAAAATAAAATAAAAAATTGTTGCTCCAAAGTCCAAACATGATTCCTTATGCAAAGTTTTCGATGGTTCAAACTTATATGTCACATTTCTTTTTTAAAAGGAAATTTTTTAACCTGAAGTGGAAAAGGGTTTCAGAAAATAGTGTAATATGGAATTCCTGACTAATCTTTGTTTTTCTTTGTCCTCTGATATGCGAAAGTTTCCCCCACACAACCATACCATGTGGTTTCCACACTAACCAGAATATCAGTCACAATGAAAGTTTGAGTGAAGAAATTTCTTTTTTGAAAGTGATTGTTCCATTACTTGTTTGACTGTATTGACAAAGACATAAATCATAAACCGGATTTCCGAAATCTTCTAATTTCGGGTGAAAGAAGTGAGAATCCCTACTTCACTACCTGACTTACATAATTGAAACTCTGTTCGCAGTTGCTCTGTAGAATTCTATGAAAGAAGAGTCGAAAACCAGCAAGCTCATCTTTAGAAACCAATCAAACCATTTTAAATTAAATCAGCGATATTATGCTGAAAAAATCAGAAATTGCAGCAAAGTATGGGATACCCAACAGCACACTCTACAATTTTAAAGAATCGTGAAAAGATTGAAGGGGCTTATGCTGCAAGTCATTTTGAACCAGTAAGAAAACAAATGTGTACAGGAAAGAATGAAGAAATTGAAATTGCTCTCTTGCTGTGAATAAAAGAGACAAGAAACCAGAACATTGTTTTAATTGATGCAGTTTTGTAACAGAAAGCACAGGCTTTTGCTGGTGTTCTCGGTGAGAGCTATTTCACATGTTCTAACAGATGACTAATAAGATTCAAAGTACGTCATAGAATTACCTGCAAAAAAGATATGTGGCCAAAAAATTGTTTTTTCTGAGTACATTTGCATAAATAAAGATGTGCTGATTTTGAAAGTGATGTCATACGAAGAAATAAATGCTGCATTAGCTAAAAAAATATGACAACATCAGACACAAGTGTAAAAGCATGAAGAAATCAAAACAGAACGAAAAAATTTAGTGTCATTAAATGAAAATCTACTGCAGCATTGAAAACTGTACAACATTTCGTTATGGAACAAGAGGATGCTTCACCAAGCTTTGGAGAAATTAGATGAATTCCATACGTCCCTAAAAGAAGTACTCAACAAAAATTTCAGTAAAAGTCAATAGCGGACTTTTTCAAAAAATTATTAGCAGGTAAATAAATTTATTATTGCCTAAAATGATGACCAATTTGTTTTATTTCTTAAATTTTCTATTTCTTATTAATTTATGATTTTAAGAACAGGAATATATTTCTAGGTTAATTCATTTAGTTTTTATATCTAAGATAGATGGCCCCACTAATTTGACAGTTAACACGAAAAAAATTCACAGTCCCTTCAATTTCGTGTTAACGAGGTTCTACTATACTAACTCGTGTCCAAAATTAAGGTCACAAACAGAAAATCTGTGAAAACTGATGGACTATTCACTATGTTGCCACGAAATTTGGCACAGAGGTATATTATAATGGGAGAAAGAATATAGCAATATAACAATATGGAAAAGATTTTAATTGTGACTAAGATACAGGGTATATCAAAAAGTGTTAAATCATGAATCAGAGATAAAGTATTTATCTCGAGATAAGTATGTCGAATATGGAGTGTGACCACTGTGCACTGCTATACAAGCCTCACAATGAGCTCTCACACTGTTTATGAGGGTGTCAATAAATGTTTGTGGCAACAAAACCCATCCTTCCAAAAACGCGGCTTTTAACTCCTGGCGGGTCATGGCAGGGCAGTTACGCTGTGCAATGGCTCTTCCTAGACCATCCCAAAGTCACCAGGAAGGCCAGCCAAGACTGCCACAGAGCAACAACACCTGCACAGAATAGCTACTTGGCTTTAAGCGCACGACAATATATGCTGGCAACGACTCCTCAGCTTGCTTGCGACCTTACTGCTGCGTCTGGAATAAGAATTTCCAGGCAAACAGTATATAGACGTGTAGCAGAGAGGACCCTTTACCCCCAGCGTCCAGTCGTGTGAGACCATTTCACTGCATCAAACAGGAGAGCCCGGTTGTTCTGGAGCCGAAGCCATCAGTCTTTGACACAACAAGAATAGGGGCGTGTTCTTTTCAGTGATGAGTAGCGATTCACCACGCAAAGTGATTCTCGTCGAATCTTCATCTGGAGATAACGTGGAGCTCACTATCATCCCTCCTACGCAAAAAAAATCGACAGATTTGGTGGCAAAGGAACCCTTGTCTTGTTCGGCAAAATGTTGGGCAGCCGTACCCCACTGCACCTCTTCGATGCGGGTACTGTCAACGCACATCACTATAGGGATGAGGTCCTTGAAGCCTATGTGAGGTTGTTCCGAGGTTCTGTAGACCCAGACTTCATTTTTATGGACAATAATGGGAGGCCATACAAAGCTCACATTGTTGATGATTTTCTTGAAGAAGAGGATATTCACTGTATGAATTGGCCCTCGAGGTCTGGACCTCAATCCTATTGAGCATTTTTGGGATGTTTTAACACAATTATTTCAAATTGGTAAAGCAATCATACAAGTTGTAAATTTCCAACTGGACGAAAAATGTCCGGGCCAGGATTCGAACCTGGGATCACTTGGCTGAAGCCGCCACGCTCTACCACTGAGCTATCCCGGTCGAATCTGGAGGGCATAATTCACTGGATGAATTATGCCCTCCAGATTCGACCGGGATAGCTCAGTGGTAGAGCGTACCGGCTTCAGCCAAGTGATCCCAGGTTCGAATCCTGTCCCGGACATTTTTCGTCCAGTTGGAAATTTACAACTTGTATTTTT
Source organism: Maratus michaelseni (assembly GCA_963931845.1). Classification (NCBI taxonomy): domain Eukaryota; kingdom Metazoa; phylum Arthropoda; class Arachnida; order Araneae; family Salticidae; genus Maratus; species Maratus michaelseni. The sequence continues at coordinate 199,964,953 of OZ007592.1, read as the reverse complement.
GGGATGGTCTAGGAAGAGCCATTGCACAGCGTAACGCCACTCACAGGACCCGCCAGGAGTTAAAAGCCGCGCTTTTGGAAGAATGACTTTGTTGCCATGAACATTTATTGATATCCTCATAAACAGTATGAGAGCTCGTTTTGAGGCTTGTATAGCAGTGCACGGTGGTCACACTCCATATTAGACAGACCTTTTTCCGAGATAAATGCTTTATCTCTGATTCATTATTTAACACTTTTTGATATACCCTGTATATTAAGTCACAATTAAAATCTTTTCCATATTGTTATGTTGCTATATTCTTTCTACAATTATAATATACTTCTGTGACCAAATTTCGTGGCAACACAGTGAATAGTTGATCAGTTTTCACAGATTTTATGTTTGTGACCTTAATTTTGGACATGAGTGTACAAAATCATTGACAAAACCTTCATTTATCCCAAATGAATTCACAATGTACTCTATACTGAAATGACCCCCCCACGACAATATTCTGTGTATTAGTATGACAATTTAAAATGCATTTTTAAAAAATCAATAATTATCAACAAAAATCTGCAAATAAAAGGGTTAGTTGATTACAGAAAAAAAAATGCAAATTTCTTGCACAAGGTAAAATATAGAAAACACAGAATTATGTTAATAATAATGCTAATTTTTTTAGCATTCAAAATTACAGTAGCTGGGATTCCAACATAATATTCAAAGACATTCTATAATGACAAAGAAGAAAATAAATATATATTTAAATAGCAAGTTACATTTAATTTTAAATCAGCAATTGCTTTAGTATAAATTTAATTAAATTACAAGGAATGTCATTGGGACAGCTTAACGAATAATGAGCATACGACTAAAATGTCTCTTATTGCTAATACAAAAATGCAACTATACTTACACTATTTTGCAAAGGATACAACATCTATGAAAAATATTTTACAAAAGATTAAATTATAAATTTTAACATCTTCGCAAGGAAATTTGGATGTCTTATGAACTGAAACAGACATTAAAAAGTTTATTTTTCACGAAAGTCGTAAAAAAATATTTGGAAGCGCTTAAGTGATATGTTTTACCACACCCGCCGTATTCTCTGGACATTGCTCCTTCTGATTACTGGCTGTTCGAATACAGCTGTTCCAAAGATTCAGCACGATTAAGCAGGTCACCAGTTCACTTCTTTCACAGAAATCGAAAATTGGCTCCAAACTTGGATCGGTTCAAAAGATGAAGTTTTTTTTTCAAGAGAGGAGACGAATAGTTTTATCCTTTTTAATAAAAAGCTACATGTTGCTGACGACTGGCTTTTTCACTAATCATTGCTAGATTAATCTCGCAATCAGGAAAATTAAACATTTGAAATTACTGAAAAAATTTATAGCTCGAAAAGTATGTCAGAAAATTGTTAGACTAACTGCGTCAGAAAGGTAAATTGTATTTTTCTTGATATAAATTTCAATCTAATGATTACGTCATTTTTCAAATATTGAATTTCAAAAATTACCAAATTTCACAATGGGGTACCATAGCAAAATCTTCACACGTAAAAAGATAATGATAACAGCAATGTGTCCTGATGTGTATTACGCGTGTATACTGACTATAGCACGAATCACAAATTATAGTAGCCTTATTATTCTGTTAAAATATAAAAGTGAATTATGATGTCACGAGTGCATGATTTTTATTTAATTCTCGACAAATAGCATATTTTAGTCCACCTCAGAGAGGTATATCAATTTCATTATATTTGAAGTATTGTAAAACTTCATTAAAATCCAACGGAAATGATTTTTCCCCATAGACACCATAATGTAATACAATTATTCATATTTTTAAAAGCTGACCTATTCCATAATAGAGTCTACAGAGAATTGGCCTAATTTGGAACGAAGTTTTTTTTATACCGTTATACCAACATCATGCCAAAATATATGCTAATGTGCCATTTATTTCAACCTTGAATGTGCAAATAATTTTTATTTCACACCAGGCCAAGCACTGTGACTCGCTCTTTATTCAACACAAATCTCTTTTTTTGAAAATTATTATTTAACTAGCTGGCTTCGCCTGCCAGCGGCCCCTAATTTACATCGGTGCCTCGAAACTTTTGTATTCTCTGGCTCGCATCCCCCTTGAAAAGAACGAACCTCCGACCCGAGTCCCCGCTGTCTTTGGCACTGTATACCGGTCGTGCTACGCATGCACCGGATAATCCCTTAATTTGCACATTGAATAGTATAAACCTCTAACTGAACGAATCTACGACCCTGGTCCCCGCTGCCTTCGGCACCGTATACCGGTCGTGCTATGCACGCACCGGATAATCCCTTGAATTGCACATAGAATAGTATAAACCTGTAACTGAACGAACCTCCGGCTCGGGTCCCCGCTGCCTGCGGCACCGTATAGTAGTCGTGCTGCGCACGCGCTGCAGTATATGTTAGTTCTACCTTCCGCCACCAGGTGGTGCAATCCGTTTATATGATCATAACTGAAATCGTTAAGACTTTCGATGTCGAGTCGAATGAGCCATACCCCGTCGTTTTCATGCCCGTAGAACCGAAGATAGGAAAGTGCCCCTGGTGGTGAAAAAACGAAATAAAATCAGTAAGCTCTATCGATGTCGAGTCGAATGAGCCATACCCCGTCGTGATCCTTCCCATAGAAACAGAGATAGGAAAGCGCCCCCTGGTGGTGAGAGTCGGAGCAAAAATCCATAAGCTGTAGTATAGCATGCAAAACATTTTAATTTACTATTTTTTGAAATATCGTAAATACTTTATTAAATTATAACTTGCATTTTTTGCTGATTCAAAAAGGAAATGTTTACTAACCTCGCGGAATGGATTTTGGCCAGACTTGCACTGTTAGTTATATAATTTATCCAGGGCTCCCAACACATTTTAGTCTTCAAAAAGGGGGAAAGGGGACCATTTTTATTTAAAAAGGGGACTTTGGGGGACCATTTATACTAAAAAAGGGAACTTTGGGGGACCAGTTATATTTAAAAAGGCGACTGAAAAGGGACCACATGTCTAAAAATACAGCACCAAGTTTCCCTAAATATGCAATTTTTTTTAATTTACTTCAGAAATATGTTAATTGATTATCTTTACAAAGGAAAGATATCATTAAACAATTGATTATCTTGTCACTAAACAATATACATAGCTTTATTTAACACACTCAAATATCCTATGCCAAGATGGATTATATTTAGAACAGCAAAAAATGATTTGGAATAAAATATAAATAGTAAAAATTAATGGATCTAAGAAAATATTAAATGAATCAATTGTTAGCAGTATTATACATTAACAATTACAAAAGAACAGTGCTTTTCTTGGAATTTAACTTGTAGTAACAGTAATCAGTGAATAAAAAAAGCACAGCATAACAGCGCCTTCTGTTAACTAATAAAATTTAAAATTAGATTAACATAAATATATATTGTTAATTATTAACTCAAATATAAAATTCAGTTCCTTTCTATACAATAGAAACTGAGATGCTATAATGTTCATTCGAAAAAGCATAGTATGGCAACTCCTCCTAGGTTAAGGCTTGGTAGTGGTCAAAACCAATATTCGTAATCATCGTACATATTAAATTTGGTGAAATTCTATCCCAAACATGCCGAGATCTGGCTATCATGGAAATAGTTAAAAATGGAACCCAGTAGCGCCACCTGTTGGGTGAAATGCACCAAAATCTAATCAGCATCGATTTACTTTAAGAGTTAACTTAATGTGAAGTTTGATGAAATTTTACCCAGATTGTCTTATTAAAATACCTCATGTAAAAAGTAAAAAAATCCCTGATGGCTTGGCCTACAGGCACACGTAGATTTCGAAGACACAGACTGTGGGGTGCCTGTTTCTTGGGAATTGCAGAAGAAAGACCTTTTCGCCATGATGCAGCAGTTGGGACCGCCTACTTCGAAATATACCTGTGCCTGTATACGGAGCCAGCAGGGATTTTTTTTTTGCTATAAGAGTTGGTCCTATAAAAAACTTGTCAATATAAAAGTTGTAGATAAGATTTATAACAAATTTAAGCGGATTTGATATCTTGTGAATTGATGAATTTTTTTCTTCTTAAGCCTCTATTCCCCCCCCCCACACCCCCTTGAAGACATTTTTAATGAAATCAAAAATTTGTCATACATAAATTTTTGGCCATTTTCCTAGAAGTAATAATAACTTTAAACGGATTTGATATGTATCATAATTAAAAAGTTATGGTTTTTTTTCTGTTTTCACAAAAAGCCCCCCCCCCTTTGCACTCCCCCTGGTTCGATTTTGCCCATTAACGAACTTGACCGAGATTTTATGTATTAGTTTGGAAAAGATTTGTGCAGAATTATTGAAGCTATCGTGTCCATAAAAAAGTGATATAGATAGATAGATAATGTTTTGAACTGGGGGGGGGGGTGGTTTTGGGTTCTAGGAGTCATGATCAGTGTAGATCTGCAAAAAAATTTCAGAAATTCCAACTCAGGGGAGAATGTAACAGGTAGTATTTCTAACAAAATCAACCTAAAAATGCAGCATAACAGTGCCACCTGTTGGGCCATATACGACAAAACATAATCAACCATTTGATGAAATTCCTTGCTTCAGATTTTGATATAGAATGGCTACAAAATCACATACAGAGAGAGATTTTTTAAAAATAATCAAATCCAGGGTTCGTACACATTTCATTACATGAAATTCAAGGACTTTCAAGGACCAAAACCAAAAAAATTTAAGCACCTAAAGAATTGCATGTTTGAATTGAAATTTTCATTTTTTTAAATACATAGAACTTTTTAAGTAAATATAAGTAACATTAGATGTACAACGAATTGAACTTTACAAAAAACGTATAATATATTTAATTGAAAATATCAGTAATAATTTTAATAATACAAATTATGAAACGAGAAACACAATTAAATTTTCTTTAATTCTGAAATTTTTTCTAACAATTTTAGATCAAGGCTATTAATGTGAATTTCGTTTTCTTTGATAGTTTTTCTCAGTTCATGATATTGCATAAACAAGTCTATGTTCTTAGATGTTTCAGCTTTATCAGCCAAATTATTAGCTTCTACATTTGTACTTTGCATGTCCTTTTCAAGAAAAATCTTTTTTTTTTTCTTTAGGAAGGTGATCTCATTCCTCTAAAGTTTTCCGTTTCAGTTGTTTTGTTTCAGCCTGAGCTTCGTTTTTTTTCTTTTCCAAATGCTGCATGTGCATGTACTTTGAACGAGCAGATGAAGCAGCTATTCTGATTTCTTTTGTAATTTGCAAATTGTGATTTTCCCCAGACAGCTTGATATATTCATGAATCACACGTTGAGAAATATAAGATCCCTCTTTCAAATTTTCAACTTCAAGGGCTTTATTAACTGAGAAGACTCTTTCGACAGACGCTTGTCCATGGGAGAGTATAAGAATCATTTTAATAATCTTCCATAGGTTTTCATATTTGTTTCCAGAAAAGTAAGGTTGAAAAAATGTATCCAAGGAAAGATTGTTTGGATCAAATGAAGCAAAATCGAATGAATTCGGCTTGACAATATTGGATAGGAAATCGGCTGGATAGGAATCTCATCACAATTTTTTTCTAAAACACGCTTATTTTGAGATAGTACTAAAGATGCTTTTCATTTTTTCTTTTGCTTTCTCGGGATGCCCAGCCATATCATGCGTGGGTCAATGCTAATTGCATTTCTTACTAATGAATAATTAACTGGACATTTTTGCATTAAATGTTTTATCATTGTTGTAACACACTTTAGACAATCTTGTCTAAGTGAAAATATATCATTTTCTGTTATTTCTGTTTTCCTTTCCTTTTCTTTTATTAGTTGCTCTGCAGCAAAACCTAAATATATTTTACCCTTATCGTTGTGCATATTTGGACCATTAAAATTAAATTTGCATAATGCATCAACTTTCTGTATCTGATTTTCAGGTTTCAGATCCTTAAAATGCTGAATACAATCATTTACAAGTTTCAACAAGTCAGTGGCAAAGAATGAATGGAATCATTGGTTTATCACTCTGATATAGCTTCAAAAATGGTAAAAGTATTTTTGACAGCGATAGAAAAAAATTAAATTTTATCAAAAATGTTTTATCTTTAGTTGCTTCCTTAATGATACAAAATGATTTAGATGTAATTTTTAGCAAAATACCCATATCAATCTTTTTTACATATGTTATGATATCATTCCCTATTTCTATGGCCCTTTCGGCTGCTGGGACATTTTCGAACCACCTGTAACTAACAGAATTTTACAGGGAATTTTTTCATTGATGAGATATTTATAAAATCATCACGTCTTGCTGGAGGATCTTTAAAAATCCAATACAAACTTGACAGAACTGAAGTTATGTCCCACCCAATGGATGAAATTTCATGTTTGAAGGAATTGTTTAGGATATGGAGACCACATGAACCTAAATTCAAAGATTGTATGCCATATTCCTTGGATAAGTCCTCCTGTAAACTGTTGTAGAATTTCCAATTAACATAAGGCCCATCCATAGATATTTGTAGAAGTTTTGATAAATCCAATTTTACAACACATTCATACAAAGCTGAGAGAATGTCTTCACTTGTTGAATGTCCAATAAATGCTGATGTTAAATATTGTGTCCTGACTCTACATTCCTCCTGGTGCCAATATCGTACATGAATATCAAGCTGCTTTTTTTGGTTAGTTTGATTTAGAGTCTCATCAAAGAGCAGAGTAAAAAACTGCATTTTTGCAGTTATCTACCAAAAGCGTTTGAAAATGAGGGCCAAGACCAAAATGGCATATATATGCACATTTTTTTTCTCCACATGAAAAATTGCTATCGATGCTACTGTCTGAGAACATTCTGGAAAGTAATTGTGCAATATCTTCACAGGGTTTATATGAATAATGACTTTTAATGCACTTTAAGGCCCACAATATTTCAGCATCTAGTACATCATTTTTAGAAACAAATGTGTCAATTCTATTTTTTTCAGAATTTTTTGAAGTACTAGCATCTATTTTTTCTGATGTATTGGCATCTAAATTGTTTGAAGTAGATGCTGTTTTTGAGAAGAAATCTTTCATTTTCTTTTTTTTTTAGATTCAAGGTGTTTAGAATGTTTGCCACGTGTAAGAAATATAAAAATACATCAGAAATAATCTACAAATACATCACACATGTAAGCATACAATCAATTAAGATGTAATTATTTTTATGTCTGAAGTATAAATAAAAACCTAGAATAAATTTATTTTAAAATATAGAAAACTAGCTGACCCGCCCGGCGATACCCAGTCCGTGTAATAACCTTAAATCTATTGCCCCGAGTGGTGAAACACGGAACTAAAATCATTAAGTTTTGTCGAAATCGAGTCGAATGAGTCAAACCGTATTGTGATCGGATATAGCTGCAAAATCTATTACTTCCACCTTCCACTGACAGGGGGCACAATCTCTTCTATACGAACATAACTGAAATTTTTAAGACTATTGATATCGAGGCGAACGAGCCAAACCGCATTGTGATCGGACCCATAGAGCCAGAGATAGCTCCAAAATCCATTAGTTCCATCTTCCACCACCAGGGGCGCAATCTCTTCTATACGAACATAACTGAAATCTTTAAGGCTATCGATGTAGAGGCGAATGAGCTAAACCGCGTCGTGATCGGACCCATAGAACTCGAGATAGCTCCAAAATCCATTAGTTCCACCTTCCACCACCAGGGGGCGCAATCTCTTCTATATGAACATAACTGAAATCTTTAAGGATATCGATGTCGAGGCGAATGAGCCATACCCCGTCGTGATCGGACCCATAGATCCAGAGATACGAAAGCGCTCCTGGCCGCGAGGGCATAGGCGCCGACTAGGAAGGGGAAAGGGGGGGGGGGGGGGGGGACGTCGCTTTGTCTGGTTAAGGTTAGGGCGTTTGTTAAAGTATTACCGATAGTAATAAAGACAAAAAGAAGGCAGACAATTTAGAAAAATGATTATCATTGAAATTTTTCAGACAAAAATTAAGGGAAAAAAAATCAAAGAAAAATTTAAGGACTTTCAAGCACTTTTTGCAAATTTTGAATAAAAATAAGTACTTTCAAGGACCAAAAAATTTTTTAAAAAATTTAAGGACTTTTAAGCACTTTCAAGGACCGTACGAACCCTGAAATCGTATTCAGGTCAACCTAAAATGTGTAAATCCATAAAAAGGAAATTATTTTCATCATTCTAATATTTTCTTATGATAAATATATATTAAAGTAAACATTGTAAAAAAGAAGAAATTTTAACTACGATTTCCTATAATAGCTGAGATAATACTTCTCCATCAAAACTGAAAACAAAACTATATCTATAATATAGAAGTTTATCTGTGTGATGAAGAGACTGTTGCACATAGAGCTACAAAATTTGGCAGGAAAGTACCTGCATGTCTAAAGTTAGTTTTTAAATTTTTTGATTAAGATTTTTTTTTTTTTTTTTTTTTTTTCAGGCAATTTTTAGCTTTTTTTTTCTATGTTTCATGGTGATTTTTTTCACACTAATAAAAGGAATTCAGTTTAAGAATTTTTAGCCCAGTAGTAATTTTTTTCCTTTTTTCAATAGTTTATTCAAAATTTGTATAGTGATTTTTAAATTTTTCATGAATTTTTTATGAAAATTACAGGGGTTTTTTTTGTGACTTGTGCTAATTTTTTGACATTCGTAAAAAGAATTCACTTGCAAACTTTTATATTTTTGTTCTTCTGCAACTATGTTTTTTGATTTGAATTTTTAGCAATTTTTCTTTTTTTTTCTCCACATTCTGCGGTGTTTTTTGACATTTGTGAAACAATTCCGTTTACATCGTTAACATTTTTTTTTTCTGCAATTTTTATACATTTTGTAGGGATTTTTTGCAAAGTAGTAAAAAGAATCTGGTTTCAATTTTTTTTAGCCCAATACAGTAAATGTTGCCTCTTTTTAATAAAAATTATTTGGAATTCGTGCAGCAATTTTTTTTATTTTGCACAGTTTATATGAGTTTCAGATTTTTTTCGCGTTTCGGGATGATTTTTTGACATTATGAAAAAGAATCCGGTTTCAATAGCCCAGTTTAATAAATTTTGTCTTCCTTTCAATAATTCAGAATTCGTGCAGCAATTTTTGACTTTTGGCTAATTTTTTATGCAATTTGAGTTTTTTTTTTGTGTGTGTGTGTTTTGCGATGATTTTATGACAGTAAATTTTGTCTTGTAGATTTTTGAAATTTAGTGATTTTTAATGAAATTTCCAATCCGTTTTTTAATGTTTTTCCACATTCCACGGCAATTTTTTGACATTCGTGAAAGAATTCTGGTTATAATGTTTTAGCGCATTATAATAAATTTTGTCTTCTACAATTTTTTAACTTTTAGCAATTTTTAAAGTTTTTTGCATTTTGCGGCAATTTTTCTTTTATTTCCAGTCATAAAAGGGGACTAAGGGGACCAAAATGCACGAAAGGGGACTAAAGGGGACCTTTTTCTAAAAAGGGGACTTTAGGGGGAAAAAGGGGACCATTTGGGAGCCTTGTTTATCAGAGATGGTTTTAGTATCTCACATATTGTTCTACTTTGCTTAGCTATAGAATTATGGGGGAAAGTTTTATAATCAGATGAACCCGATTATGAAAGCTTAGCCTTTTAAAAATATTCTGCCGAATGGATTTTGATGGAACCTTCACTGTTAGTTAGATGAGTTTACAAGGATGGTTATAGTATATAGCAGATCGTTTTATCGTTCTTTACCATATCTTGCTGTAAATGATCAATGAAAGAGTTTGTCCTTAACAGCCCAAATTTTGTATGACACATTAAAAATGTAATAACGCAATGGCATTCGTATCGTTTTCAGAAATGTAGAAGGACATTCCAAGTAAAGGTCCAAATGGTTTTAATACACAAGGTCAAATTCAAAGTCAACATTACGTTTCATTAAAAGTGCGTTAAGAGAAATTGACTAGCGTAGCATGCTGGTATTTTTATAGAGATGAACATAGAGCTCGAAGCCGCAGGGGTTCGTCAATAGGTTCGGAGCCCCTAGTCTAACCCTTTCTGCTTTTCGAGGTGTTTAATTTTTTCATTTTTCCTTTTAAATTTGTCCGGTTTCAATTTTTAGATTTTTTATTTCCTTTTCCACCTGGCTTCTACAAGAGTCTCTGTATAAATGGGATGTAGCATATCTCAGCCTGAGCCCGGCTCGGTATAAAAGCTATAAACTCAGCCTGAGCCCGGCCCAACTGAATTTCTACAAAACATGGATATTTAGGTAGATAGGGTTAAAAATTGTCTTGTATGAGGAGGTATGAGAAAAAATACTTATTTTAGCCCTTTTACATGTTTATAATAATTTTTTTTTAAAAGTGCCCTGTGCTGCTATATCAAATGGGGCAGTTTTCGTTTTTGAATTACATTAAATGCATTGTATTAAAATTATGTTAATTTTGGGAATGAAATGTATTATTAATAATACTATATTCACATGTTGAATATAAGATATTAACCATCAGACCATCAAATAAAATATCCAAAAATTATCGTTTGAGTCTATTGGACCCATATATAAATAATATAGAATTATCAAAATATAAATTATATATTCTAATTATAGGTGCACATTCCCAAAATCTGTAAGGAGCCAGTGGCTCCTAAGCCCAAAAAATCCAGTGGCCACAAATGTGAAACAAACGCATAAAAACAATAGTGTTTATATGGGGTAAAAAGCTAAACAAAAAACTCGGGAATTCAAAGTGTAAAATAATTTATTTAATATACACACATATAAACAATGAATATTAATTAAGTGTAATATAAATCTTAAACCATGGGGACATTCATAGTCAGAAGATAAAGTTGAGCAAGATATGGTTTAAAAAAATTTTTGTATAAGCTAAGCAATTATGATAGCGGGGGGAATATTAAAAAAACAATATTTCTTATTTTGATTTTTCCATACAAAAGTACATGTAAAAGAAAATCTGAATGTGTGAGATTATTTTGCATGAGTAAAATCAAAACACTTAAGAAAAATATTTTATTATCTATAAGAAAAATATTTTTAAAAAATCACAAACCATGTAAAATTATTAGACTCAAACTGTTACGAATAACATTGGTATTCAAATATATATTTAATAGTTTGCTGTGTTAAACAGATAATTCTGAAATGTTATTAAAAGGTAATAATAAAGTTTGTTATGCGTTTTGCTCTTAATCTTTAAAAAAAAAAAAAAATCAAAATTTCATGATGATGTCTGGGAACACCAGAAATTGATCACTTTAAATCACATGGCGACTTACACACCGAAAGTTAGTGGCCACAGCAAAAAATTTAGTTGTCACGTGGCGACTGAATCTGCACCTATAATTCTAATACGATCAAATTTTGTGTGTGTGTGTGGTTATATATACAGGGTGGTCATAAAAAAACTTCGCCGATATATGGAGCTCTAGCAGCCGGTCCGTTCAACTGATAGAGGTGAGATTTCAGATATAGGTATTCAGAGGTATGAGCTCGGGATTCTGTGAACGGCAACAAAGTGGTGCTCACAGTTACAGTTATAGATACTGAAACTCAAAATTTTCCAATGGCAACGTCCATTTTTTTTTCGTCGCAAAATGCAAAAACCCTAAAGAGCGTTGGAACCGTACGTGTAACGCAAGAAATGGACAACAGAATCGTTATGCACGCACAAAAAACAGCTCTGCGAACAGCCCCAAAAATGATCAGGGCACTGAGGAAATTTGCATATCACACAGAGTCAATACACCAATCACTGATTACAACACAAATCGGAGAAAAGTAAACTGATATTTTGATTACACATTTTCCACATGGGTGCCATCAAAGGCACATTGCATGCGGGCGACTGTGGACAATACAGCCGAACATAACATCGCATGAGGAATGTTTGCACTCTCACGTTTGATAGAATCTTTCAAATCCAGCAAAGTTTGCAGATTGCACATGTACACTCTAGATTTGAGATATCCCCAGAACCAGAAATCCATAGGAGTGAGGTTGGGGGATCGCGGAGGCCACGGTCGCCAAAATGCTGTTCCAGGAATCTGCGAACAGACTTCGCTATATGTGGAGGTGCACCATCTTGCATCCAAACGAAGTCATTCAGTGCATTTTGCTGCAGCAATTATGATATGACGTAATTTTGCAGCATTGCCGTATAGCGAGAGCCTGTTACAGAGCAAGTTACAAATCCCATTGGTGTCGCTTCCTCAAAGAAGTACGGACCGAGAATAATTGTGCCTGCAATGCCGCACCACACAGTAACTTTGGCGTCGTATAAAGGTACTGGTGCCACAGCGTGCGGATTCATGTCTGCCCAGTGCACACAATTTTTGGTGTTGACGTTGCCAGTTAAGGTGAAATGTGCCTCGTCCGTCCATAATATGCGAAGAGGCCAGTCATTATCTCCATCATATCGGATAAGAAATCCATTAGTAAAGTCTATATGTTGTTGATGGTCCCCCACTTCCAAGATATGGACGCGCTGGTATCAGTAAGGAAACATGCAGATTACAGAGCACAGTAACTTTAGGACTGTTGATTTTGGTATATCCAATACACAAGATGCATCTCTTGCAATTTGCATGTGTCCTGTAGTCACTGTGTGATGCACTTCCATAACAGTATCCTCAGGAACAGTTGGTCGTCCGGATCACGGTCTATCACAGGTGCAGCCAGTTTCTTCGAATTTCTTTACTAAATCACGAAGAGTTTGCGGGCTACATGGGCCACATATTTGGTGATGGTTTCGACGGTAAACACGCAAGGTTTTCGCAGCATTCAACCCATTTTGATAATAGTTTTGCCAATTCACCACGAACTGTCGCTGGAAGAGTCATTTCGTCGGCATGTGCGTGCTCACGACTGAAGAACTAACATTCTCACCACACTTTTTAACAGTTTTCTACGCTGGCGAACGGCGTTCTCTGTCATATTCAAATTTCTTTCGTGTGCCCTGATCGTGTTTTTTTTTTTTTTTGCCGTTCACAGAGCTGTTTTTGTGCATGCATAACACGTCCACACGTACCGTTCCAACATACTTTAGGGTTTTCGCATGCGCTGAGCATTTTGAGATGAAAAAAAATGGGCGTTGCCATTTGAAAATTTTGAGTTTCTGTAGTTATAACCGTAACCGTCAATTTGTTGCCGTTCACAGAATACCGAGCTCATACCTGTGAATAACTATATCAGAAATCTCTATCAGTTGAACGGACCGACCGCTAGAGTTCGATATATCGGCAAAGTTTTTTTATGACCACCCTGTGTATATATATTTAATGAATCTTTATTTGTATGTAAAGGTTTCAGTTACCATTAATATTGTTAATTCACATTCCATGGATTGGAAACTTAAAAACTATGAAAAATGCTATACAGTAAAATCTTCCAAGACAAAATCTTATAGGAAAGAAAAAATATTTGTTATAGACCCATCTTAGCAGGTATATAGTCTGCTGTAAATGTATTACATTCTTTCTTCACGTACTATTATATTAATTTTGAATGGATCAACACACTTTTCCATTTAAGACAGGATTCCATCATAAGCAGGTTCTTTTTCACAGGTTATACTGAATTTTAATTTATTGCCTAGAAATATATCTACTATTATTTAAAAAGAATAAATTTTAATTGTAGAATAATAGAGATTTAAAAATATATGTATTTTTTGCAAAAATTATTGGGTCAGTCCAAATTTCATCGATTTTTGCACAAGCCAAGCCATGCCGGGATGATTGATTTTCATACAGGCTTAGTCGAGACTGGACCTGAAACGATCTGAAAATTCTAGCTATGCAGACCTCTAGGAAGAATAAAGTTCAGTCCTGTCTCTTTCTAGAAAAAAGAAGTTAGGCCTGGTGCATCCTGGAAGAGTAATGACCAGGCCCAGCCCAAGTGTCATTAATGAAAATTGGCCTGAGTCTGGTCCACGCAGACCCCTAATACATGGTATTGTCTCATGTCACATGACGCAGCAAAGAGTATTTTGAACTTGAATCCAGTATAAGGATTGATATGTAAACTTTCTTATGTGCATATTTTAAATAAATTACTTATTTTTTTAATTTGTGTACACTGTAAATTATATTTTGATGGGTTGTGAATTAGAATGATCAGTCCTCTGTCTACAATTCATACATATATTTATGTATGCAAAAGAACAGTCACTAAAACACATGTACAACAACAAACACCAATTAGGAAATTTTTTTTTATTAAAAAGAAATTTCAGAAAAATATTCTGATTTGAATTGCTGATCTTATTTTGAAGTTTATACCTGAAATCCTAAATATAAAATACAATATCCTAAATATAAAATACAATAACAGTTTTCTTTCTTTTTCTCTTTTTTGTCCACAATGATCTTTTGCACCAGAAGTAAATGTTAGTAAATTTTCCACTAACAATGCCATTTAATAACCTTATAATATAAAATGAGAACTTTTCAACCAATGTAAAGAAAATGCTTCACTTAATTTTTAGGCTAATATTAGGTTGTTAAACAATATATTAAATAGGTCCAAAGTCAAACAATTGCCCACATAAAATTATAAAAATTTTTAAAAATGTAAAATTTCATTAGCCCTTTCACTCCCAGTGTATCCACTAGTGGATACATGCTCTGCAAAGTTACTTCATCTAGGAGTGAAGGGTTGATAGATAAGTAACAAATAAAATACAATGACAGATAAAATGCGTTACAACTAGCTTATGCTACAACATTAAAATTTATAGCATTCTTAACATAAAAATGTATTTTAATGCATTCAAACTGAGATTAGCTTTGGGCATCATAATGAAAAAGCTGCAACATACAAGAACGAACCAAAAATACACATTAAAAAAAAAAAAAAAAAAAAACACATAAGTGCATGTTATTAAAGCTATAAAAACTATGCATTAACATTATCAAACAAGCATTAAACTAGCAACAGAAACAGGCTTATGATAAAAATTTCCATCGCAAGTTAAAGGGGAATAAGACAATGTGCACAAAGTAACACATCATTAAACAGATAATGCAAGGAGAAAAGCATAGCAAAAAATAAAAGAAAAGGGCATGAAAAATGTTAGGTAAAAAGAACATGCAAAAAACCAACTCACCCTAGAACTCGCTCTAGTATCTTTTGCACACCTCTCCCTAGAAGGTGACATAATCACTTCCTGGGCAGTCTGCATTGAACCTACGGGTGTAGACTAAGGAAAGGGACAAATGAGTCCAAAATTTTTGAATCATTAAATTTAACACACACTGCCCAGAAAAGAGCATAAACTGAATGCATTCATATAATATGTAAGTACATACAAGCATAAAAGCTAAATGCAGACCTGCCAAACTCACAATTTTATAAAAGGGAAGGGAGAAAAAAAATAAATAAGTGTTCACTTGAATATTTCAGACATGACAGCTTAAGACATGTCATCATTAAAAACAGAAGAATATTTCAAAAGAACGGAGGAGATAAGAAAATAAATATGAGGCAATATAAAAAATGACCCCAAAAAGTGAAAATTTTAAATGAAACATTTTTCATGAAATGAGCTTGAAAATCTAAACATTCCTTTCTGTCAATTTATGAAATAGCTGCCCAAGAAATTATCTAGAACATTCTTAAAAGGAATATCCAGCCAACATCGATATTTTTAAATGAAAACTACTGCACTCCATATAGATAAACTTAGAGGATTAAGAAAATAAAATTCCAGTATCTTACAGCTGCTTTTATACAAATAATAGAACACCAAAACTGTCATAAGCCTACAACAAATCATATTCAGGCAAACATAACTGTCAGATTTTCAAAAATATCCCACTCGCAATGGCAAAATACCTAAAAAAATTGACTATCTCAATAAGTTTGGGGAAGAAAAATTATTTTTTTTTATAAGAAGTCATGAAAATCTAAGACAAAATACTGGAAAGTTGTTGCTTTCCAGAAAGAAAGATATGAAAGTAAAGAAAGATATTTTTTTTTAAAGTGAAATTGTAAGTTGGCAGGTCTATAAATATTAAGGAGCACAATTCTAAATTATTTATTTATAAACTAAGATATATTTCACCAAAGAACTTTAGTGAAATACTTTCAACACATGACTGCCCTTTATTTAAAGCCCAACTTAACAGTAATTAGATAAGGGATAAGGAGGGTGTTAGTAGTTCAATATAAAAAGTACAGCGAGAATTGCTAAGAATAGGGTCAATGATGATAAAACATAAGTATAAAAATAAAGTGGGGAAAGGCATTGGGAAGACTGGAAGTAACTCTCAATAATTGTGTGCTTAACCCTACAGTTTAACACATATTTTTTTAATAGTATAAAAAATACAGGAAATTAAATTTTTAAAGATAAGTTATAATTATGTCATTACTGACATGAATATAAAAAATTGGCAGTAAATACTTTATCTGCTCGATTAACTTTTAAATCAGCAACAACAAAAAAATTCATTAACACAAACTTTATGCTCTGTTTTAAGAGGTAAATTTTTCTAGCTTGTAATAGACCATGCGAATGCAGTTTTGAAGTTGATTTAAAATAAATTATACAGTAAAATAGAGTAAATGAAACTTTGAGTTCTATATAAAATAATACATAAATAAAACAAGAGAAACTTCCAGCTTATGAGGAACTGTAACAGGAAAACAATAAAAAAGTATATGTCTAATATAAAGTAATTTAAGAAAAATTAGAATGCATGCTATGCCCAAACTAAAAACAAGCAAGTAGATGCTACACTTTTAAAGTAAGGTTTCCATGCATAGTAAAAATTGAAAAATACAAATAATACTGTACAAAATAAATACAAAAAATCCTTTGTTAAAGTCACATCTATATCTAGGTATACAATTTTTTTTTCATTCTTTGTATTTACACAAATGATAAGACATCTATTTTAAGCATATATATATTTTTTTTAATAAAAAGCTTGTGTTTATGTTATGATATAAATATGAATCGCCAAAAATATCTTTAAAGAAGATTAAATGTTTAAATCTGTAGCCCCAATATTAGAAACGCACATATAATATGCAAATACTTTTTCTATGTTATTTGCAATTATGTTGAAGCACCCACAGGTAAATGTTAAGAGCGAAAACAATTTCAAATAAGTATTAGAACCTTTATTGAAATTTCTTAAAAAAAATTGACCCCACCCCTCTCCTCAAAAAAGTAATTCTTTTAGACTTTAAAAAAAAAAAAAAAAAAAAAGTCTAAATATTAAAAAAAATACCAAAAAGCGGCTGCAATATTATATAAACTGATGTGAAAAAAACTGTATAAAATACAGACTTGTAAGTTAGACATTTGATGCACTACAAATTTTTAATAAGAGACTTTTAGATATAAATTTTCAGATTTAAAAGTAAGAGTTCTATAATAGTTTATTTGGTTTAATTATTTACAAAAGTTCAGCAATAAATAAAACATTCTATACATAAATTTTGAGTTATATACTATTATATTTATGTACGAGACTATGAATGAAATATTTACTTTTATTAAACACAGTTTAACACATTAAATCACCATGAAAAACATTTATGTCATTGGTAATGGTTTAATATGTGTGTTTTAACTGCATCATTTAGTTAAAAATATTTAAATTAATACAAAGAGTTATGATTTATCATCTCAATGTGTTATGTACCTCTAGAAATATCAAGTATAACTTATCTTACTAAATAAAAACAGAAACAAATAAAATAAAATGTAGAGCAAGTCAATCAAGAAAATTTCTTTCCATAAAAGATAATTAAGGCATTTTCATTCCTACCGCCATCTTTTATGTAAAAAAAGATTTTTTGTAATAATTAACCAAAAGTTTGTGTGTGCGTGTGTGGAAGGGATGGAATGTCACAACTCTGGTGTATTTTAAAGTGTAGCTTTGAAGCTTTATTATTTTTTATGCTTTTGAACAAATACTGAAAATATATAAGAAAATTTTTATTCCTTATCGAAGGGTAAAGTTTTAATGGCATACTTCCAAGATATACATTTGAATTTCTCTGTTTCAGAGACAAAAGTTTTTGTTAATAATAATAGCCTTAGCAAACCTGTCAGATTCATAGCAAACTTGTCCCTTTGAAATTAGACTTAAAAGTGAATTTTTTAAGTTGAAAGTCCTACAAAAGTAATTCTTCAGCATTCCCTTTGCTAATATTAATGAATAAAAATATAGTAAAAGTCAAGCCATTAACAAATACTAAGTATATAGCTATAAAGTAAAACTATTTATAATTTAATAGTCAAATTTCTAAAACTATTTTATTATCCAGTATTACATATTAAAAGTTAAAACTTATATTATTTCAAGATAAAGTAAATAAAAGAGTCTTTATATATATATCAATAGTCAGACATACAAATTAAGTCTTATCAATAAACATAAATATTGATAACTACTAATATGGTTGATTTTATCATTGAATATAAAAAAATACTTTTAAGCAAATTATTAAAGTGTTGAACATATTCTGTTATTCATAGAATATTTTACTTAAAACATAAAAAACTGAAATATATTTTACAGTATTGAATCCTTAAGAGCTTACACTAGTAGTGCGAAGACATTCGCAAGCTAATGTTAAACCCTATGGGAGCATTCTTTACAAATATCTCGCTTGCATTTTAGTAGTTCTAAAGGATTTATTTTGCATCATATAACAGAGATCGATATCTAATGTTGTGCATTTGTACTTTTTTGATTTTGGTTACAGTTTTTTACTAAGCTGACACTTTCATGGTTGGAACTTATTTTGAAAGCACTCATATAAAAATCCCTGACGGCCTACAGGCACAGGTAGATTTCGAAGACGCAGACCGTTGAGCGCCTGTTTTTTGGGAATTGCGGAAGAAATGACCTTTTTGCCATGATGCGGCAGTTGGAACCGCCTACTTCGAAACCTAACTTGTTTGCAAGTGAAGCTGGCAGGGTTTTTTTTTTTTTTTGGCTATAAGGGTTAGTTCTATAAAAAACTTGTCAATATAAAAGTTTTAGATAATATTAAGAGGATTTATAATAAATTTAAACGGATTTGATATCTTCTGAATTGACGAAGTTATGAATTTTTTTCTTCTAAAACACCCCCTTCCCCACCCCCTCTTGAGGCCATTTTTAATTATATCAAAAATCTGTCATACATCAATTTTTGGCCCTTTTCCTAGAAGTAATAATAACTTCAAACGGATTCGATACGTATCATAATTAAGAAATTATGGGATTTTTCTGTTTTCACAAAAAGCCCCCCCCCCATCCCCTCCCACCTTGGTTCGATTTTGCCCATTAACGAACTTGACCAAGATTTTATGCCCCTTGATTTTATGTATCCGTTTCGAAAAGATACGGGAGTTGGAACCGCCTACTTTGAAAAATAACTTGTTTGCAGGCGGAGTCGGCAGGGATTTTTTTTTTTTTTTTTTTTTTTTTTTTTTTTGCTATAACGGTTGATCCTATAAAAAACTTGTCAATATAAAAGTTTTAGATAATATTAAGAGGATTAATAATAAATTTACGCGGATTCGATATCTTGTGAATTGACGAAGCTATGATTTTTTTCTTCTAAAACCCCCCTTGGGGCCATTTTTAATTACATCAAAAATCTGTCATACATAAATTTTCGGCCCTTTTCCTAGAAGTAATAATAACTTTAAACGGATTCGATACGTACAATAATTAAGAAATTATGGGGGTTTTTCTGTTTTCACAAAAAGCCCCCCCGGTTCGATTTTGCCCATTAAGGAACTTGACTGAGATTTTATGTCCCTTGATTTTATGTATCAGTTTGGAAGAGATTTATGCAGAATTTTTCCAGTTATCGTGTCCATAAAAAAGTGACATAGACAGATAGATATATAAAGTTTTGAACTGGGGGTGGTTTTGGGTTCTGGGAGTCATGATCGGCGTAGATCTGCAAAAATTTTTCAAAATGTCCAACTTAGGTGAGAATGTAATAGGTAGTATTTCTTACGAAATCTACCTAAAAAACCGCAACCAAAATAAAAAAAGGTAAAAATGCACAATGTTAGATATCGACCTCAGGTATCCTATGCAAAAAATCATTTAAAAATATTAAAATGCAAACAAGAAATTTGAAAAGAACACTCCCATAGGCTCTTTAAGTGAACAGACCACTGGTAAAATTAGATCATCTCTTTAAAATAAAAATTTCTATTAAACTATCTTTTACTTTTGAAACTTCAATCAATATAACCCTAGCTCTGTTTTATTACAAGAACAATTTTAACTAAATTATAAAGTACTCCTGAGTCATTCTACAGAAAATGTTACTTTTTGAGCATAAAAATTTCAATAAAAAAATTTAAATCAAATTTTTTTATATTAATATTCATATGTCATCTTTTAAAGGATTTATAGAGGTGGTGGTCACATATAATCTTCTCATTATCTCATGCTTAATTTATTTTCTAAAAATTCAAGAGGCAATTTCTGTAATTATATTGTAACAGAAGATACAACTACATATTGTATTAATCTTTAATGACATGCTTATATGGAATAGGATATGAAATCCAATAAAAACAAAAGCTTTATGTACAGTTGAAGCACTTTATAACGAATTATGATATAACGAAATTCTCATAACAATTTAGTTGGTCTGTATGTTAAAGAATACTGAATTCGAAACGATATAACGAAAAGCATGATATAGCGAAAAGAATTAGAGCATGAAAAGTGGGTAAAAAAACGATATAGCGAATTTTTCACTTTTTTTTTTTTTTTTTTTTCCCTTAACACTGGAGATAGAATTTTATTTTTTAAATACCAGCTTTTTTTTACATAACATAACCTTCTAAATCTCTGCGGCCAATCACATATGTTCAATACTTCCACGCCAGATTTGGAGGAGGGGCAGTGTTTTAAGACAGACAGAGGGGCGACAACTTAGCTAAACAGGATTCTGTTTTTTTTTTTTTTTTTTTTTTTTTCTGGATGACTGATTTTATTGACATTTTCTTTTCCTGTAAGTTTATCGCATGTTAATTTTTAAAATTCTTTGTACGCTGGCTATGTCTGGTAAAAGAAAATGTTTGGATTTAGAAAAGAAAAGCGAAATTATAAAATGTGTCAAGAATAATGTTAAAAAAAGAGATATAGCGAAAAAAACATTTGGCACAAGTAGCACTCTCAGCACAATATTGAAAAATAGAGAAAAAATTCAAAAAGGGTGCAGTTTCCTTATCGTTTAAACGTATATGCACAGCAAAATATGCAGATGTGGAGGATGTATTCTTTTCATGGTTTTTAAAAACGCAAGATCAAAAAACATCCTTATTAATGGAATCTTTTTGCAAGAAAAAGCATATGTGTTTGCCGAAAATCTTTGATATAAAGACCTTCATGTAAGTGAGGGTTGGTTAAGTAAATTAAAAAATATATATATGAAATTGTGTGTAAAAAATTATGTGGAGCCTCTGTTTCAAAAGAAACAATTGAATAATGAAAGAAAGAAAACTCAAAAATATTTGAGGATTACGATCGAAAAGATATATTTATCATGGATGAAACTGGATTGTTTTTCCGTTTGATGCCTGGTAAAACTCTAACTTTAAAAAAAGAAACTTGCCATGGTGAGAAAGAAGCAAAGATCGACTTTCATTAGAATTATGCTGCCATGCTGTCGGCTTCGAAAGGCGAAAACCTCTTGTAACTGGAAAAGCAAAGAATCCATTTTCTAAGCCAAAAAACGTAATGAAAACTTTGCCTGTAATGTGCAAGCATAATTGCAATGCTTGGACGACAAACTGTCTTTTTGAAGAATAGATTTTAGATTTTGACAAATATATACCCAAAAGAAAAGTTTTGCTAATTTTAGACAATGTCGCACGTGAGTTCTGTTCGTCTTAAATGCATCAATTACATTTTTTCCCACCTAACACAACATTCACAATACAACCATTAGACCAAGGAATTATTCATTCGTATAAAGCTAAAAACCGGAAGGTGCTTGTGACATGCTAAAATCAATTAAAATCAATCAAATAAAGCTAGATGTGATGTTTCGAAAGAAACTATTGTTAACGCTTTTTTAGTTTCAGCATTTTCCCATCACTTTCAAATAATAATGAAACTGTTTCTTTACCTGAATTGAATGATACAGATGAACTGACTTTATCCTGAAACTTCCGACTTTAACTTTAATCAATGCGTTAATGTTGATGAAAACATAATAGCAAATGAAGAGAATATCGTCAAAAAATGCATAAGATGTGTCGTGCGATGGCAGTGTTAGTGCGGATGAAGAATTTATAGAAGCTAGTGAGAAACTTTTACCATCTGATGTACTTGAGTATTTACAGAAACTTGTGTGTTACATGCATAATGAAAACTTGAATGAAATTAGCATGTATGTTGACAAAATGGAATGTACAATATTAGACAAGGCTGTTAAGAAAAGAAAGCAGAGCTTGTTAAGTTCATTCTTCAAATCTATATATGGGTATGTAAAGCTGCCCTTTAAGAGAATTAAATCAATAATATTTTTTTTACATTTAAATTTGTCAGTTTTTTTTATCATAGATATGGCATATTAATATACATTATATATATACCTTTAAAGTAATACAATAAAACTCTAATTATCTGAAATATCTATAATCACAAAATAAAAATTTTGTGATATGAATTGTAAAAAAAAAAAAAAATATATATATATATATATATATATATATATATATATATATATATATATATATTCGTAAAACTATAATTAGCTTGAAATTCCTTTTTAAATAAGAGTTTTTTTCCTTTTTACTGTTTGTAGAAAACTTCTCCTTCCTAGGAAGGCTTAATATGAATACATACTTAATTACTAATACATAAGGCCTAGCTATTATTTTTAATTAAACAAAACCGATTTTAAGTGAGATCTTTATGTAATAAACCGCCTTTTATATGATTGTGTCCATTATCCGGACTTCTGCATAGTCAGATTAAGTTCAGATCACATTAGTCCGGATAATTAGAGTTCTTACTATATAACGAAATAATTCGTTATAACGTTTTAACGAAAGCACGTTATAACGAGCAAATCTTCGGAGCACTTTCGATTTCGTTATAAGGTGCTTCGACTGTATATGAGTTCAAAACTTTATTAAATAAATGGCACTTTACTTTTAAATCAAGAACAGAGGATACACAAAGATCACAGCCATTTCTAGTTCAGTTAGAATACTTCAATATTAATGTCAAATGATAATGTGTGTACATCCATGCTAACAACTGAAATTAAAAAAGAATGCCTCTTGCCTCTAAATATTTTTATTAGGTGGCGACTATACTTGTATATATGTTACTATATTTTGTAAATTATTGCACCGAATTTTATAATCTTTTCTTGTGTTTCCCATTACAGTAACAGCAATTCAAACACAGTTCTTCATTCAATATATATTATTGAATGAAAAATGTATTTATTACCTTCACAAAATAAGTGAAGATTAGATGCTAATGGAAGAAATTAGGTGTGAGACGTATCAAACATATACAAGTATTGCTCTGTTCATTAAAACAAATAAAAATTCAGTCTTCAAATATATATTTTTAATATGTTCTATGTAAAACCTCTAAAACATTTTTTACAAACATTCTGCCAGAAATTAACTACCATGTACCGAAAAAGTAACCTTTTTGTAGAATGACACTCCTGCACTTAATTTATGCACAAGCAAACATAAAATCACCCGTTGGATTGGCATTAAGAGGATGAAGTTTGCTAACAAGTGTTTTAATTAATCACCTAAGACTATATTAAAATTTTAAGTGAAAGTAATTTAGAAAAATATATAGATGTAATTTTGATTATCCAACATAAGTAAACTATAAATTTTACCACAATCAACTTATTTATTTGGGGAAAATTTTCTCAAATATAGAATAATGATAGAAAAAAAGTTACAAGCCAAAAGCAGGCTTATTTAAATGTTGGATTATATACAAACCTTCCCAGACTGATGGGAACAATCTGAAGGAGGGGCATTTCGCAGCTGTTGCAATAGTTTGAAGTTTGGGGGCTTCATAGAAGAAGAGGAATAAAAAGAGGCAGAAAAGATATTACATGCACACGAAAAATCCATAACAAAAGATTTAATCCAGAAGAGAAATGAAAAAGAATTAAGAAAGAGCAAGAGGCAGACAAATTAAAAAAAAATAAAATATACATACATTACATGCATTAGAACTGGATGCAGTGAAATGGCAAATAAGACATTACTGCAATTTTAAAAAATAATTACGGTTTCTGTTAAAATACTGTCTAAAAATAAATATTTTTCTTTCCCTTTTGTAAGGCTTAAGAAGTTGTTCTTATGCGGGTTAAAGACATTTTCAAATTATTGTCAAATTGCTAACTAGATGATATTATGCATTTATTTTTTGTAAATAAGCTGTTAAATTTTCAGACAGTATTTTTTGAGAACAGTCTCAGATATTTTATATATTTGGGGCTTTATAAAATCTCAGAAAGGCAGAAGCCTCCTTTCGGTGAAAATTACATGTTTAAATTAAAACATGCATTTTCTTTCAATAAAAACATTTTTCTGTGTCAAAATGAAATGATTTTCACCAACTTTTCATTCTGTCCTTGCTGAGATTTTGGTCATTACTTTAGATATCAATATTATAAGCCCATTTAATTCTTCTTTCTTTCCTTATTTTTAAAATACAAATAAGCACAAATTTAATTGCCCTAAATTATAAATTAAAAGCTTAAAAATATGCAAGTATCTAGATTTGTAATCATAAAAGCTTTTGTTAGGATAAATAAACAGTACAGCAGGAATGTCACTAATAAGTACAATCTACCAGCATACTGCAAGATATGCCCATAGCTGACAATTATACCATGATTTGTGAAGGAAAATAAAAGTTGTAACCTGCTTAAATTGAATAAATACAAATAAAAGCTGTAGATAAAAGCAACTAAAAAGTTTGTCTGCAAAAGCACAAATCAGTCTTGACTGATTAAATTATTAAAGAAATTTTAAGAAAAGATTTATTTCTAAATGCCTCTATCCTTGTCCATGAAGTTTAAGATAAAGAAACTGAATTAAACAATACAGTTGTTTCACTTTTCTGAATTCTGTGGAAGTTTTGTTTTATTGCAACACAAAGGATGAAGAGAAATTTCTAACAAAAAATATATTTTTTTAAAGACAATTATTAAAGCAAGGAACAATTCCTATGTTTTTTATCAACCAGTATTGCTGATGAGACTAAACCTTAAAGGAACTATTTCCATTTTTTTTTGTTGTTGTTGTTGTTGAGCTACATTAGATGTAGAGTTAAAAAGGTCTTCTGAGTTTTATTAATTATTTTTAATTTTTATTCTAATACTAGCCGCCTCTGGCAACCAGTTTGGTCTCCCTTAAATGTATGTTAAGTGCTGCAACATGTTACTTTTATTCATAATTTACTTACTTAATCTTTTGCCAAATTGGAAGATTCTAACACACAAATTAAGAACTTTTTGTGATCATGGCAGCATTTCGTACATATTTTGTTGCTATGTATTTCATCTTTCTTGACAAAAAACCACTTAAAATCACCTTGGGCATTTATGCTTTGTGTCTGTTTGCTTATCAGTTGATGCAGATTTGCATGATTAATGCAGATTTTTAAACCTATTTAGTCATTTTTCAGAATTGGGTTCCTTGCCAGTTGGCATACTTTAGCTAATACGATTTGGTGCAATGAAGTGTTTTTTGTGTAAAGTCTTTAATGATATTTACATTTACACTGCACCATATTGTTGCTAATGTCTTTTTATGCTTAAAGTCTACTGACTTTTAAGATACATGCCAGGTAAATATGCCGCACCAACAATGGTGCCTATAATACTAATTAAAGTAACCCATTTTTTCTTTTTATATTGGAACTCTATAGTTATTATGTAGTAGAAATAATAAAAGCAATTGCAGAAGCATTTATGTATAACTGTATAATTTGATATAGATATGTATATTATATTTATAGATATAGTATGCGATTAGAATAAATATATATCTCATTCATTCAGACCGATACAACTTATAGCTAATAAAACTATCATCATAAATATCTTAGCTAAAACCTGTCAATCTGATGTTAAATGTTTAATAAATGTATACTAAATTATTATTTTGTATTATTTTAGTTTTGCTTCTATATTATTTACCATTTTTAATGACATTATGTATTTAATAAAGTATATTAAATTACTGTTTTGAACGTGATTGTCCACAGACAATGGTAAATATGACTGTCAATTAACAATCATTTTTGGTGATCTATTTTCCTGGCACTGATAATATGTAAGTACTAAATTAACTGACAATTTGTTTTGAAATTTGATTCATTAAATATTATTACATGGCTTATTTGTTTACAGTTAACCGAGGTCAAGAAAAGATCGTGAAGGAAGTTGAGTTGTATAGCCCTTCACCTAACAGAATTATGCTACACTTTGACTGGCTTACAGGCATGAATGAATGAACTTTTGACATTAAACAGTGCTGCAAAAATTCATTCATGGAGGACTTGCTTTGCAAATGATTACCTTCATGGTTTAATATTTTTATTGCTCACGATGAACGAATCTCTTGTGTTTGTTTACTTTGATGGAATGAGATATTGGAATGTCAACCTAATTTCGACTAAAGTTAACTCAAAATATATACCTATTTCAATGTAACTCATTTCTCAAAACATATTTTTAGAAAGATTGTTTTTAAAAAAAAATTTACTTCTATGCACTTTTATTTGAAAAAATGAGTAAAAATGGTTGCCTGACATATGGAAAGAGAAGCACTCAGCCCGTATTTGTTTTCAGTCAGTCACATCACTTGCACTTTTATTATATAGATATCAACACAGTCATTCAAGGGAATTTTTTTTTATCAATTCTGATGATAAAAGTATTTTAGATTGTGGTAAAATTATTTAAAGATTTTAGTAAAGATTAATATATATTCGAAGTCATATTTATTACGAAAAAAATTAAAATTCATAAGTATTTGATTAAAAGAATATGACAAATTATAAAATCAATAGTCACACTTTTTTTTTTTTTAAATATAAATACATAGTTTAGTGTGCAATGGAATAATTTTGACATTTAGAAAAACAAAGTATTTTTTAATTTATTGCCACTTTCACATCATATTTATAAACTTTTATTTTAAAGAGTGCCAATGAAGTCATTCCTGAAACAGTACAAAATTTGAATGAGAAAATTTATGTATGCAATTACACCAATTCCTTCCCCCTGACCCCTTATAGAGACAAATTTTTAAAATGATTGTTTTACATACATTTAAATGCTATTTCTCCCAAGCTTTTAAATGCAGAAAAAAGTTTTATGTTACAATTCTATAAGCTACAAGTTAACTTTCTCAAAGTTGCCCCCACCTCCCTTTCCTCCAAAAAAACTACTAATAAAATAGTATGTGTGTGTGTGTGTGTGTGAGGATCTGCTATGTTGTGGATGAATGGCTGCACCAAGAGATACCACATTTGGCACGAAGATAGCCCTAGGTTCAAATTTATACACTTGGAAGTCTATTTAATTTTTTGAGATTTTATGTTTTAATGTTAACTTTATGATTTTACATTTTTGACTTGTGACAACGATTTTCGTAAAAGTAATTAGATTTCATTCTTTATGCTCCAATATAGAACATTTTTTTCCAGTTTTCAATAAATTTTATTTGGTAACATGATTTTTTTAAATTAAATTAAACCATTCTACATGAGCAAAGATAAGATAGGTTTGTTACATTAAACAAGTTTAATCTAAAATTATCATCAAGACTACAATTTAGATCAGTGTATAAAGAAATTATTTGCCAATAAAAATTATCAGAAGCAATTGATTTCAGCTGGATAAGAATGAATAAGGTGAAAAATACTTTTGTAGAAAGCTATAAGTTCTGTTTGTACATGAAGAAACAAGGGGTTGCTATTAACCTTCCATTTTTCTTTCATTAAGTGGTGTAGAATTATCTTTACAAATTATAGGTAATAATTTTTTTTTTTTTTTAAACGATAAAAATGTAAATGTCCGAGACAATTTTAAAGAAGTGTAGTCTTTGATCTTAATCTTTTACAAAATAAAAAGATGTTAATCAATATGCTATAATTGCAACATGCACGCAACAGCAAATATTAAAAGCATTTCATGCATTAGAAGTTTAGCAAAAGTAAAGCATTGTGTTATGCATTTCATAAGATTATGCAAAAAATTACAAAATGCCAAACAATAAGCACTAACTGCTACATTTTCTCTAAATACTTCAAAGAAAAAATACATCCAAACATTGAATCATGTACAAACATGCTTTGAAGACAGAGACAATATAAATAATTTTACTTTTTAAAAGATTTTAGGTAATCTATACATGAAAATATTAATTTGATTAATCATTACTGTTACATTTAACCAAGTCTTACATTAGTTTAGTCAATTGCAATTCATTAAATACTTAATAAGGATATAATCTATTTTCTCTTAATCTAATGATTTTTAAAAAACATTAATAAAATAAATCTTTCTGAGAAATATGAAATCTCTAAGAAAAAAAGCAAACTGAATACAGTTGTTTGCTTTCTGGTGACAAAAGATTATGTATGCTTGGAAAACAGCAAATTAAAATATTTTTCATTCCTTAAAAACAATTACATTTTGCTGTAAAACTTAACATATTTATACTTTGAGAGCAGCAGCAACAACAAATAATTTTTTATAACATGAAAATAAATAATAAAATTATACAATTGCAATTAATTTTAAAGTAATGAAATTACCAGCTGCTTCCCTGTCCAGTCAAATTCTGCATCATCAACATATTTCTTTTTATCAAATAGATCTTGGAATAGCTTTCTTAAATAATCATAATCAGGAGTTTCAAAGAAATCCAGTCTTCTTACATAATGTAGGTAAGTAGACATCTCATCTGATAAAAATTACACATAAATTAAAATAACATAACCAGAATATACTTTAACAAAAAATATTTACTAGATTTTTCTTAAGTTACTATAATTTTAACTAATAAGATAAAAGACAGTTTACACTCATTTATGAATATTATTGAAGAATATTTAGATATTTTTCAAATGTCATTAAAGCCAAAGGTCGATTCCCCCCCCCCCCTCCTCCTCAAGAGATCTCAAAATGCAATGCTTTTTCTAACATCTGGTTCTCATTAAGTTTTCAACAAGAGAGGATTAGTGAGACTGGGTTCTATTTAAGCGCTGGGCCACTTGGTCTCAGCATAGTACCGGCAAGAAATAAATGTTAATATGATTAATTCTTTAAAATTGTGAGTTATCTTTTCCATTTTATGAGAATATCTGAGCATAAAGTTGTTGTGATAGAATCTTCAAATTTGTGAATCTTATCCTTCTCCTTAGAGCAGTTTCATCTTAAAGGTTAAGCAATCTTCAATAAACTTTATCAGTTAAGCCGCTCATTTAAAACGATACTGGTAAATTCATAAGATTATCATCTGATGATAATTTTATAATTATAATTGAACTTGTATGCAGCAGTGTTAACATAACCTTAATATAAAAGGACTCCTTCAACTTTACATTTTCATAAAATCGTATTCAATGATGTTTTCAAAGCTGCACTTTATAATAGATTTTCAAGCTTCGCTCAACTTTCATATCATTTTAACCTAGCGTTTTGTGAAAGATCCTAGCACCATTCTATATCCACATTATTTCACCTTGGCAATTTATAGAAGGTTCACTAGCTTCGATTCAGATCCAAGATTAGAGATATAGTGATTATATTTAAATTATGTAAATCAGATTTCTTCTATTATCCAATGAAATCACTTTCAACTATATATATTAAAATCATTGTTTATATTAAAATAATTTTCTAAATAAAGTACTTTCTATAAGATATGATTTAACCTGATACGAATAATATTAACTTGAAGTAATTACTAAAAACATAATTTTTCCTTTTAGTGGTTGTCATCTATATAGAATTCATCAACTTATATTTATTTATTAACTTTCAATATTCATTGAAAATTATTTGATATTCAACCACACTTGTTCCGCTATATAAAGAAAATAATGTTATAAGATAATTAAAAATGTATGTATTGAAAGTTGGCCAACTAAAGTTCATACTTACTTTATATTAGGTGTGCTTCAAATAAAAATTGATGTTTATGCAATTCATTGTTTCATCATTTTATAGTTCTACACTGGGGTGAGTCTCTTTGATTTATTATATATTTTTTCAGCAATTTTAGTTTTGGTAATCAATATGTTTTTATTATTTCTATTATAAATTATTTAGTTAAATCTATATTAAGCATTTTAATTATAATTTCCGGCCCATTTTTAAAGAATTAAACTTATTTAAACCTCTCACTGACAAGCCTGTGTTAATACGTTTACTAAGCTCCAGATTTCACTGCAATATAAGCATTATTTAAAGTAATAAAATTCTATTGATTTAATGCATTTTTAATGCGCTGAGCAATAAATAATACTCTCAAGGATTACATTCATATTTGTAATTAAGTTTTTTATATTCAATGTTGAAAAATTAGTTTTTCTTAGCATTTAAAACAAAATGCAGAGAAAGAAACATTATAGATTTGCCCTTTTGGCAAGACTGTCGGAGGGTTAATATTCTATTCATACATTGATTGCCATGTCAGAAATAGCTATACGATCGTGTCCAGTGACGATGTTTCGGAGTTGTAAATTTTGATTAATCTCATAAATTTTATTTTATTTTTAAAATCCATTTTTACTTAATTTTTCATTTTCTAGTCTTTTATTTATCAAAATTTACATATCCGAAATAGTGTTACACACGTCGGGGATTCAGTTCAAAATACTGACTTTGACAATTATTTTTTGAAGGATCTTCTGCTTTTAACAAAAAATTGAAAACATATTTCAATTACATAGTTTCTGACTAAGAACACCTGCCAATTTCATGCATTTTAGAACAAAAATTCAGAAATGTGTCAGAAAGTAGCTCTTTTGGATTTGAGTACAGCTTAAAAGGAATTTCGTGAAAATGCTTTAAAATAGGCTCCAATTTTTGCCTCAATTGATCCCAAAATGCATTACCACTTAAAAAATTACTCTTTAAATATTCTAAAAAATATGATAATCATTCAAGACTAACTTATGTTTTTAAATCAAACAATTATTACACAGAAAAATTATTACAAAATGACTAAAAAAACAAAGTAAAATTAACAAAGTTTAAAGGAAATGAGCCTAAATTAACATTTTTTAGTTACTTGAATATGTGCTAATATTAAACTTTTTTCTATGTTAAAAATAATATAATCAGGTATCTCTTTTGTAAAAGGTCGCACTGCAGCTAATTTGAATATCTCATTATGATATAACTATTTCAAAATATTCATATAATTTTATTTAATCAAGAAAATTCATGTATTCTTTAGAGCAAATTTGCACTCTAAGACTCAAAGATTCAGGGCAAAGTTTGTCATGTAATAGGGTAGGGGAAAGCAAATATCTCAGTTAAACATATGGTGGAGCTCCAATAATAAAAAAAAATCCCCAAACAGTCTAGTCCCAGTCCTGTTGTCAGAGTAAACAGGTTATTTTTTTGGCCAATTTCTTCACATTCAATGGGTAAATTATAGACCCACTCCAACCAAACTTGTCTTTACTACAAATTTTGGAACCTTCTTAACCCATATCATTTGCATCATTAGTGCATATATGCATGCATTTAAGGAATTTCATTTTTATTCAGAAATTCTGAATTCATACCAGAAATTCTGAAAAGTATTTTTTGTTTTATTTAATGGCAGACGTTTCAGGATTACATAAAATAAAAATTCTTTCAGAATTTTGGTTTGGATTTGGAATTTTTGAATAATAAACTGGGCGAGACTGTTTGGGATGCACGCACATTGGTTTAAAGTGAAATGAAAATGAGACATCAACTGCGCACCAATTTTTTTTAAAACATAAAACAGATGCTGAACGATACATATTTCAACCTATCTCGTTTGGATTTCAATATTTTTTTTTTTTTTTTTTTGCATTGGATAGCTGAGATCAATATCTTTTTCTGCCGTTTATTACTTTTTCGATTTTCTTTTTTTACGAAGATACTTTAACTTTCTGTTTTCACTCACTATGTCCCATCAATTCAGGTATAGCAGCAGTAAAGGCAGTGCCATAGCTATATCTTTTGGTGCCCGGAACAAGATCAAACTTAGTAACCCCACTTCCAAAAATAAAATAAAAATAAAAATAGCCACAGTTTTTTTCTAAAGACAAAAAACAAAGTCCTTTCGGCTTGTAACGAGAGGAAAAGGTAGTTTGCCTTCTTCCTAGTATTTCAGAATTAAGTTAATTTTACTTAAACACACAAAGCTAAATTGTGTGGAACCCTATTATAGAAGATTCGTAGTTTTCAACAATACTGAATTAGGCCAATAGTTAGTCATCTACAGCCAAGATGACATCATTTAAGGCGACCTACTTTTATCGTTAAATTTTGCAATATTTAGCCAAATACTGCTTTACACATTTATACCATAGGTTCCCAACACGGACAGTACCGCCATTCAGTGGATGCTAGAGCCTTCCAGGGTGGCGGTAGTGGGTCCAGAGGCAAACGGGGAGGGAGGGGCGTTAAGACAGTAAAGCAGCACCCATGGCGTAACTATTTACGAAATTAATATAATAAAACTAGCTGCCCTCCCCTGGCCTGTGATGAAAACCTTAAATATATCTTTAAATGAAAATCTATACCAATGAACCTAGAGCTGGGGGTCCCAAATCTAATTTCTTTTGTGAATGTGAAAAATTCGGCGTGGAACACGAATAAACACTCGCGGAGGAATTTTATTGTAGTGTGCTAAAGCATTGTAACTGCAATACTTTCATGAATGTCAAAAAATCGCTGTGGAACACAAAAAATTGCATTAAAAATCATTAAAAATTAAAAAATCGTGGCGTGCAAAATTTGCTATATTAGGCTGGTATTGAAATTTTGCTATTGAAACCGAATTCCCCTTTTTAATAATCTGTATTTCAAAAAATATCAGAGAAATGGTGACACATGCCTGAACAGAGATTCTCAAACGAACATGTGGTTTGAATCTGCTCAAGAAATTAGTTTATTCTGAGTGAAAGTGGTAGAATTCATTATAGCCATTATTTTTATATCTATAAATCTGTTGAAAAGTTAATTTATTTACACTTAAACCATGGCAAATATTGTATTTTAAAATGTCTGAATCTAAAAAGAAATGCTGGCAGTATAGTATTGAGTATTTGAATTTACGCACTCTGCTACAAACCAATCATTACTGATGTGTTTAATTTGCCAAAAAGTTTTTTCAAATGAAGCCATGAAGCCTTCTAGGCTACAAGAGCATTTGAATAAAATCAGGGTTCATACTCTATTTGAATAACAAAATTCCCTGACTTTTCCACGTTTTTTCCAGACCATTTTCCCTACAATTCTATGCCCACAATTCACGACATTTTTATAAATACGAATAGCAATTCTAGATCTTAATGACTAAATATATCTCTGAAAATAAAAGTAATCTATAAAATTGAAACTAAAAATCTATTATTTGATATTTAAAATATAAAAAACAATTAGAAAAATACAATTTGGATGGATTCAAAGTAACATTTTATTGATATAATTAGATTTCACATATCAACCATTCAAATATTTTTTGACATTTCTACTACTATGTCATTTATTTGTGTTGTTTCAGAAACAGTTTGTTATGTAACTTTCAATTTTTTGTCTTTTAACAATTCAATTTTATCTACAGCTTTTCTTTTTTGATTGCTTTATAATTTTCTTTCTTTTTCTTATTTAAATATTCATGATATCTCATCCTAGTCACCTTAACATGGCTCAATATCTCTTTCACAGAAGTATCATCTATTTAGCAACAAATTTGTATGGCTAAAACATCATTATGTTAAAAATATGAATGTAGCAAAAATACTATTTGCTAGTAAAAACTGAACTTTTTGCAGACTGAATTCGGAACTCAGAAAAATCTTAACACATGATTTTTTTTTTTTTTTTTAATCCCTGACTTTTCCAGGTTTTAGGGAAAAAATGCGATTTTCCCTGACAATTCCATGACTTTTTGAGCACTTGTCATTTTCCCTGACAATTCCCTGTTTTCGATATTTTCCAGTCGCATAGGAACCCTGTAAAATGCATGCTGATAAAAAAGACAAAGATTTATTTTTTATTTTAATTCGATAAATTATTTTTATTATGTAAATCAATATTTATTTATATCAAACTATCATTTATTTATTTTTATTTCCTTTTTGAAAATAATAGAAGCTATTTCATTTATTGCGTTATTTTATTTTTATATTGAAATAAAAAATCACGTGCTATTATTGCAAGCTATTTGTAACTAATATTCAAAAGTAAAGTTTTCGTCAAATTGGTGGTGGTGGTGGTGGTGGTAGGGGGGGAATAATTGCACCAACGTGGTGCGTATATGACATCTGTGCCAAAGAATGTTTAGAATAATTGCCATTACATTATGAATGCTAAATTTTTTGCTATGTAATATCTTAAATTAATCAAATCTGTTTGAATTTTCTAAAGCACAATATTCTTTACTGATGTTTTAAACTCTAAATTTCCTTAATATTCTTGCGTATAAAAATTTGGAATGGCCACATTCTTAAATTTGTTTATTTGACATATTTTGGCACTCTTTTTTTTTTAACGGAAAGTGGTCGACAAGGTAATAAACAAGAACCGGACAATTAATTGAAATGTTTCCCGTTTTCCCTAAAATGCCAAATGTGTAAAAAACAGAGATAGGAAATATACTCACATAATCATTGCATTTGTTCTAAAGCTTTCCAAATCTTAAAAATAAGGGTTTCAATTAATAAATTTGAAATTTGGGACAATCCTTGGCAATGACATTTACAACTTTACAATTTTTTTAGATATTGATTTTTTTTTTTCATATTTAAAGTACATAATGTAGTGAGTGCTTACAAACACAAATGCTCACAAAAATCAAACATTCCTAGTTGACTTTATTAATTCATATTTTTTAGAGAAGAACATAAAATTTCCCATTATCTGAGAATGACTTGCATATCAAGTTTCACCAATTAAAGATTTGTACAATGAAAATACAATCATTCATTTTCCTTCTAGAAATAAGTTGATTTTTTTATTTATTTTGGCTGAGACAGATATTGAAATTACACCTCAGGAACTTGTTAACATTATAACATTTTAAAATTAATTCAAGATTAATATTTTCATTTAAAAGCCTCAATTTTCATGTTCCTGAATTTAAAATGCCAAATTTATATTTTTTTTCTAACCACTGGCAAAAATCTGTAAAAGTCATTATTTTCATTCTGCTAAAATATTGTGCAATAACTATGGCAGAAAGACACTAGTTCTGTTTTCCAATAAACAAAGGACTTCAAACAGAAGATAAATATTTCAGGGCTTCTTTATGTTACTAACAGTGACTGTGCAAAAGCTTCAAAATCAGAAAGAATATTTCTCTTTATATCACATTATTATCAATTCAGTTTACTTTCAGTTTTTAAAGGATTGCAAAACACTAAGAAACTTAGGCCACATTCTTGTTTCTCAAATAACGAGTTTTTTTTTTCCATTTTTGTATAAATGGAATTTTTACCATGAGGCTGGACCCGAAGACTGGTATAAAAATAGAGTCCAAGCTGGTTTCAGGCATGGACTGAGCCTGAGATTTTTTTTTCTTTCAGATTAACTGCAATCATAATGGAAATTAACATTTGTTTCAATAAATTTCCAGGTTTAGTTTGAATTTCCCTGATATTTCCATGACATTTCCAGGTTAACAAAATTTCCTGATATTTCCATGACATTTCCAGGTTAACAAAATTTCCTGATATTTCCATGTTTTCCAGGTCTGTGGACATTATTTTGGAAAAGTAGGTCAACCCGAACCCGACCAGCAAGAGTCAAAACCCAACCCGAAACTGACCCGAACCAATGAAAGTCAACCCGGCCCGCAATAAAAAAAAGTAGAAGTCAACGTGACCCGAACCACAACGGAAAAAATATAGCGCCGACCCGACCCGATGCAGGACTAATTCACACACACACAAAAAGGTCAACAATCTGTATTTATTGTCAAAATATGATAGATATTTTGGTTTAAAGCATTTCTCAATATGATGCCCCGCCCTCATTTAATCATTTTGTACCTCATTTTGATGGAATTTTTTCTTCTCTCTTATACTTATCATGGTACGGATGTTACTCCTATAATTATCTTTTATAGCTTTTTCTATCTTTAATTAAAATATAAATTGTCCCTTTATTTACAGCATAAATCCTTTTCTTTATTTACAATATTAAATCCTTTTATTTATTAAAGTTATTTATCTTATCGTTTGCAGTTCATCATTCTCTAATTAATTTTCCTATAGTTCTTTTTGTTAATTTTCTTAAATCCTTGTTTACAATTCATACTTTAAAGTCATTCACTACCGTCACTTTCTTCTTTCAAAACATCATGCTATCATCGTCAATTTCCTCATATTACTGACAGTAGTTATTTCAACTGCTACGAGGACTCCACTTCTTCTGTTCGACTGCGACTCGTAAACGAGTAGCACGTCATGGAGACTTTTCTAGAAGCTGTTTGTTTTGCATAGGAAGTTTTGAAAACATTTTGAGGGAGTAAAAATATTTTCTGAAGCAGCAATACTTCGCCCAGTTGATTTTATTAACCCATCAATGAAGTAAATGTCCTAATTTTGTTAGTAGTGGTTTTCATTTTACCAGAAGTAACATGATTTAAAGAATGACTCAACAAGAATAACAAGTGAACACCTATTTTTAATGATTTAAAGAAGTTTGCTTATTCATCTTTTAATGTTTTCCTGCGTCTTCGATCAAAGTGAAGCTTTGAATCAGTATCTATTTTAAAGTTATTTTTAAAGTTAAGAAGTTTTCTATTCGCCTTTGCCTTTCTTGAAAGTCTGGTAACGCTTTAGTGAGTTATCGCCATTATATTAGCGATGTATTATAGGTGCAGATTCACGGTCGCCAATCGCCACGTGGCGACTAATTTTTTTGCTGTAGCCACTAACTTTCGGCGTTTAAGTCGCCATGTGATTTAAAAGTAATCAATTTCTGGTATTCCCAGTCCCCATCGTGAAATGTTGATATTTTTTTGAAAGATTAAGGCCAAAACACATAACAAACATTATTATTATCTTTTAATAACATTTCAGAATGATATGTTTAACACAGCAAACTATTAAATATATTCGATTAGCAATGTTATTCGTAACAGTTTGAATCTGATAACTTTACATAGACTGTGATTTAAATATATATATATATATATATATAAACAAATGTTTGAAGTGTGTTTTGATTTTTATACTGCAAAATAATCTCACAAATTCGGATTTTCTTTCATATGTACTTTTGTCTGGCAAAATCCAAATAAGAAATATTATTTTTCTGATATTCCCCGCTATCATGATTGCTTAGCTTATACATATTTTTTTTAAACGTATCTTTCCCAACTTTATCTTCTGAATGTACATGATTTAAGATTTAATTAATATTCAAATTTTGTTGTACATATGTTTATACAAATTACTTTACACTTTGAATTCTTGAGGTTTTTTTTTTTTTTAAAAGTTTTTTACCCCGTATAAACACTATTGTTTTTATGCGTTTGTTTTACAATTGTGGCCACTGGATTTTTTGGGTTTAGGAGCCACTGGCTCCTTACAAATTTTGGGAATCTGCACCTATACGATGTATGCTCGGTGTAGAAGGAAAATTGTAATGGATGCCCTACATTTTGTGTTTTCTTTATGAGCGATTCCAATATGATGTAATATTTTTACTTTCTAGTCTGCAGTTACCGTTTAAATATAAATGTTGAGGATTGAGAGTTTTTTTTATCACGGCAGTTATTTTACCGTCCAAATTTCTGTCTTGGTACCTGCATCATGTATGTTTCAGTGTCATTTTGAAGACTCTTCACATAAAAAATTCTTGAAATGAACATGTATTATATGCACTAGTGAGGCAAATGGATTAAGCAGCAACCTTAGACTTTCTTATCAGAGCTGGAGCTACACAATATATGGTTTACTCTTATAGATAACCTAATAAATATATTACATGCATCTATTCTTTTTCTAAAGCTAAATCCAGGGGTGTTAGTATTGCTAAAATTAATATTAAAATCCATTGCAATATAGGTTTATTTATGGCACTCATTTATGACCCTAGATAAGTCAGGATTACATGTTCCACCCTCGACTGACCAGAGGCACAAAACATTCTCAGATCCAATAGACAAATCACTCCCCCCAAATCCTTGATACTATAATTTTTAATGTGCTTTAAGAAAAAAAATCTACTGCTATTAAAAATCCCCTAATTTTTAGTGATTCAGAACTTCATAAGGTGTCAAACAGTTCACAAGGATTACCAACCAAATCAGCACCTGTGAAAAATGGCACTGAACTGATCTTTCCATCTAAAGCTAAGTATTATTTTCTGGATAATTTTGAGAGAACAGTCCAATTCTTGGAAAAATAAAATGTGTATATATAGTGTAGTGATTATAAATATTTTACCCAAATGATTATGGTGACATTGGTGGGACTTATTGCTTTGTATTACTTAAAAAACAACAACCAGATTTCAAGCTTTAAGATAACATTTTAAATGCACAATTGAGACACCTGTTTAAAAGTTACCTAACATGTATTTCTTATAATGTTTTGAATTAATCAAATAAGGTCAAAAGGCATAGATGAATATAGTGGTAAAATTAGTTTATGAAATTTAACCAAAGCATTGCACTGTTTAAGTAAAAGGCATGTAAATAAGAATAACTTTTCCCCCTCTTAAATAAAAACAATATTGCATTGTATACCTACTGTATAATAGAAACTAGTAGGGATGTTAGAGGTAAGCATCCATAATAAATTCATAAAATATCTGAATTGTCTTATGGGTGCCTCAAATATTCATAATTTCGTTTCAACATGGAACTAGAGAATGAACATGTTAATCATAAAATACATTTAGTTATTATATTGTAAACTTTCACTATTTAATTAAACAAGCAAAGCAGATTATATCACAGATACAAAAAAATATTCTTACAGACATGACTTTTTTTGGGAAACAGATTGTAGCAGAAATTAATTTAATTAAAAATAATTACCTGGATAGCCTTCACAAAGAATTTCAATAGGAGTTGCCCTTTTAGTATCACCAATCTTTTGATATCTTTCCTTTAAAGTATCTGCTTTTAATCCCTGCCATGGTAAACTGCCTCTAAGAAAGTACATAAACATATGTCCTAATGCTTCTAAATCATCTCTCCGACTTTGCTCTGAAAAAGTAAACATAAAATTCAAAGAATAAATTTTCTGAAACCATTTTTTATTTCAGCAACAAAATCATAACGAACAAGCCTGTTCAACTTATTTGTGAAGGGCTTCCCATATACAATTTTTAATCGTTTAGCACAAGTATTTCCAAGTAGAAACTTTTTTCTGATTTAATTACAAAAATTCTGTGATTAAATAAGACAAAAATTATCTGAAAATATTGGTAGGAAAAACTAATGATTGTACACCCCTATACGTCACGTTATGTTATGCAAAAGGTTAAGATTTATGGTTTTTTATTTATATATATTTTTTCAAAATACAGGACTAGAAATTTTGCTATGTCTACATGAAGCAGGTCTCTATACACCGCAGAGGGTTAGCATTACGAAAAAAGTAAGATGGGATTTTAACCCAATGTATCCAAAATTTAAAGTGGGATTTTTGAAACTTAAGGGGCTACTTCACTCACGTGAAAACACCCGCTTGCTAATGTTAATCCTATGGGAGAAAAGCTTTTAAATATCTCACTGGCATTTCAATATGTATTTTTTTTTTTTTTTTTTTTTTGGCATTGATACCTGAGGTCAATCTATCTCTAAGAGGTTTTTTTTTTTTTTTTACTTTTTCGATTTTGTTTACAGGTTTTTTGTTATTAGGATACTTTTACCAGATCAACCTCAGCCAATGGGGAAAAAAAAAAAACATTTAAAAATACTGAAATGCAAACGAGATATTTTAAGAAATGTTTCCCATACGAGTAACATTAACGAGCAGGTGTCTTCGCATGAGTGAAAAAGCCCTTTAAGCGAAAACTATAATTATTTTTTTTATTAAAATAAAATTATTTTGATTTAAATGGGATTTATGATTCTCCTGCGTTAAAATACATAATAGCTACCATGAATTTCAGCTTTCTAAAACAATTAACCCTCTAATTTTAGTAACTTCATCCATGTTTTTATTTTTTAATATAATTATTAGTTAGTAATTAGAGAAATTGTAAAAACTGCAAATTAGTAATTTCATTAGCTAGTAGCATACAATAATGTTAGGTACATTAATACTTTGTAACAGGGGCGGCTTGTCTATTGGCGCACATAAGCATGTGAACCCCCAAAGAAAAATGAAAAAATATATATTAGCAAGTTAAATAAAATAATTAAATTTGCCCATTTGCAGAATAAACTTCTTTCACTCCCCCCCGCCCCCCAATATATAAAAATATTTCATAAGGGAATTAATATTTATTTCTTTTTTCTGTGTATTCTTCTTAAAGGATGTCTCTTATTTTTAGTTGTCAAAATGTTTTGATATGCTTGGAATGTTCTCAAACGTATTTTAGTTTGTTTTCCAGCTATTAAAAATGAATTTAGAAATAGAAGCTCAAAATTTTACATTGGCATAATTACTAAACTAGTGCATCGAAGGACTTTTCATTTGATATTCTAATAAAGATTTTCAAGGATTCCAGATATGTAAAATTTAGGTTTTATGTATTGAAAATTTGAAAGTTTGTTACAATTGCAATATAAAGACGACTCTCTAAGTATATATTTTAAAACCTAATTGAAAGAAGACATTTTTC
Source organism: Maratus michaelseni (assembly GCA_963931845.1). Lineage (NCBI taxonomy): Eukaryota > Metazoa > Arthropoda > Arachnida > Araneae > Salticidae > Maratus > Maratus michaelseni. Next base: position 199,923,873 of record OZ007592.1, on the reverse strand, counting down.
CCAATCAAAAGATTATTTGTTTTCTCTACAACAATTAGACGAATAATATATATGGAGTATTCTCCCCTTTTTTTCCCCTCCCGTACTGTACTTTCTTTTGTAGAAAGTAAAATACAAAATTTTCTCTAATATGAGTATGTCTTTATTTCTTATATTTAAATTTTTTTAACTTGTGACAATACAAAGGTATTTTAACCTGTATGTTACGTCGTATCTACATATTTTATTTTCGTAATTTTTTATTGTGACTGTGAACCCCCATTTAAATAACCCACGAGCCGCCACTGCTTTGTAATAAATATGTAAAACTATATTAAATATAAATACTATTGATATTAAAATTATTAATAACCGTTTCAATATTAAATTGTTAACACTGCTTAAAATATTAAATAATTAACTCTCTTATTAGGAAAATAAAATACATTATGCTTTAATTACTAAAATAATTAATAATTTAGTATTCAGTCTACAAAGAAAAAAAAGGCAGGGGTTCAGTAGAAAAGAGCATTATTTCATGAGGAAAAATATTAGTAATGATATAAGGAAAAAAAGCATATAATTTTTTAATATAATAAATAAAGTGACATTAATTGTTAACGATTTTTATGAATTACAAATTGAAAAATATAATCAAATTACAACATGATTTTATAACTTCCTGTTTTTATAAATAAAGTTCAATATTTTTGCAAGGTCCAGGGGGTGCAGCAAATATTTAAAAAATCTTAGAGTTTTAGGGATTAGAAAATGAAATTTTAGGGCTAATTTATGTCCACCATCCCCAGTGATTTTTCAATGTACTTGTGTTATAACACAAATAATTTAAAAAACATAGCAAATAAATTCTTAATTAAAATTTTTTGTCATGTTCAAAAATTTAAATTAAACATTTAAATGTTCTAAAAATGTCTCAAATACAGAGCAAATAATAACAACAACAATAAAGTAAAGAAATGGTGTTACCTAAATTTTTCTATATCTAACAGCTTTATAAGATGTTTTTTTAATAAATTTTATATGATTTCTTGCAATCTTGTTTGGTATTTTGACAAAAAACTTTTTAAATACTTGAACTTTGTATATTTGAATGAAAAACAAAATTATTTAAATTTGGCTGAGGCTAAATGTATTCCTTGCTAATTTTTTAAAATCTCAAAGGCATAGTTAAATGAAATACAAAAAATATTCAATTGCTAAAAAAAAAAAAAAAAGACAATGAAGTATCCATAATATGTTGTATTGTACCATAGAATATAAATTTCAAAATTTTATTTTGTTTCACATTTAGTTCACTTCATCAAAAGTTGGGCTTTCTTGATTTTAATTACTTAGAGGATAAAAATGTATTCCTTGCTAAATTTTTAGCATTTCAAAGGCATTGTTAAATGAAACACAAAATATTCAATTGTCTAAAAATAAATAAAAATGTTGTATTGTATCACAGAAAATAAATTTTGATTTTATTTAGTTTCACATTTAATTTTTCTTCTTTAAAATCTGGGTTTTCTCCATTTCAATCTCATAGCTTTTCTTCTTTTTTGTGTTTTTCCATATATAGTGATAAGCTTTATGCCAATTCTTAACATCATTTAACAAGGAAGTTGAAATTGGTACTTTACTCGCACCTCCATAATTTTTAACATCTTTTACAAATCTCAAACTTTTTATCGTATGTTCATTGAAACCACCTTCTAGCATACAATTTGTTTATACAAAATCCCCTCTCAGGATCAGCATTACCATGAGGTAAAACAAGTGCAGTTTTAATTAAACTTAAAAGTTATGATACTTTATTTCTTTGTTGTTTACCACTTACCTTTGAACAACCAATGAAAATGTCTAACAAGAATCAGCTTTGGCGATCACGATACAAAGCAAAACTAACTTTGTTTATTGGTCATTTGTATACGAAAATAGTTATTGGAAGTAAATTTTAGGGAAACAAGAAAAAATTCAGTAGAATTTTAGGGCTATAAGAAAATTTTAGGAATTGTAGGAATTACAGGATGAATGCGATCCCTGAAAACCTTCACACCACCAGATTTAGACATACTGTGGTACGGAGAAGTTTTTTTAACAAGAAATCGCTGAGTACAACTAAAGCTGAATTTCACTATTTTTTTAAAAAAGCCAAATGCATTTCGCTAATTTAATAAAAAGTAGGGTGCTGCACGCTTAAACAATGGCTTAGGGAGAACAGTAAGCAATTACAAAATTATTAAAAACTGCAAATAAGTAATTTCATTAGTTAGTAGCACAAATAACAAAACAAATATTATTTGCAACTGTTCATCGCTTGAATCTAAACTGACACCACATGTATGTGTAAGAGTATGATGAAAAAATTATGAAAATGAGTTACTCATTCATGCACACGTATAGATGCAAAGTAAATATATAAGAATAACCAGTCATAGCTGAAATTCTCAAAATATTAAATAGCACCATTATTACTACTCAGTAGGGATTATTAGCATTCAATGTTTCAAATTAAAAAAGAAAAAGATTGCATCTTTTTAAATCCCAAACTAATTTCTTTATTTGGTGTATATATGACTAAAAGTAAAAAAATAAATTATTCCACCTCTACTGAAGAAGCTGTTGCTGTGCTTAACATTTTTGTACCAATTAGATCATTTTCTCTTATACATTGTTTTACAATATGGCTGTTGAGCAGATGTCAATCTTTCATTCTTCTTTAGTTATAATTAGCTATAAATTTATTATTGCAAAAATAAGGTAGTGGCTAATTTATTCCTTTATTAGAAATTTAATATACTTCAATATTCTTATTTTACGTTAAAAAAAAAGGAATAATTTGAGTATTTAAAAGAAATTATGACATTACAAATTATATTAGATTTAAATATCTTTTTTAAATAAAATGCTTTTAATGCCCAATAAAAACTTGCTTTTTACAAACTTACTGTACTTAATTTTTTACAAGCCTAAGGAATTAAGCTTAGAAACAATTTTCAAAGCTTTTTTTGTTTATTCATAAAGGTAAAATATCCATAGAAACTTTCCAAATTATGTTCATCTTAGATTTTATTTTATTATTATTTGTCATTTTAAACATTTAGAAAATTTGTGATTTTTAAAAAAAATCAGTTGATTTAAATCAGATTAAAATCGTTGACACCCTACTGATGATAGAAAAAAATTATTTTCTTAACACTTTACTAGTATGTTAAATGCAGTAGTAACTGAAGAACTACAGTTTAATTTCCTTTTGCTGCTTTTTAACACTTTCTAACATAGTTGAAAGTGTTTATAATTTCAGTTTGTCTGCCATCCGTGGTCCAACTCCTGTAAATATATTTGGATTATCATGTAATTGATATATGTTGTTTATGTTTACTATGGCATGTATGCTATTAAAAATGAAGTGTGTAGCAATTATAGTTTGTTTACAAGGACACTCAAAGAATTCCATTATTACATTTTGGTCTATGGGGGAAAAATCATTTGTGATGTATTTTAATGTTACACTATCACAAACATTTAATGAAATTGATATGAATTTCTCAGGTGCATTAAAACTGTAGAATATGGAATACAAAATATACAGAGTCAGGCAAAAAGAATTCAGTTACATAATGGCTTATCAGAAAAAAGTGTTTGTAGCGTATTTTAATGGTGTTACACTGTTTCAAATATAATGGAGTTTATATACATCACTGAGGTTCACTACAAGATGCTGGTTGTAGAATATGATGTGCATAGCATTTATTGTTCATTTTCAGGGACACATAAAAGATTTCCTAGTCAGTGCTGCTTAGGTCTTTGACTACAACAACATGAGCAGTTTTTGGACATTTCTAAACAATTTTAAAATAAACAAAAAATGGATTGCATGCTAATAATTTGGACACAGTTACAATTCTTATTGATTTTAGAGAAGAGTAGCAAGTTTCAAGGTTTGGGCACTGACAAAAAAGCGCCTTAGTCACATTTTTTTCAAAATCAGCTAAGATATCTCTTTTCTGACAGCATCTGTATTTTCTTATAGACCTTGATTTTATTCTTTTTTAATCGAATGAGTAAGCTGAAGAATAGACAATTTGGATGGTAAATTCGTTATTTCAGTATTAGCATTTTATAATATCTCTGCATTATGAAATGTTATTTTTGATTATGTCTTTAATTATTGCTTTACGTTTCAGTGTTGGACAGATTCAGTTTTATAACCAAAAATTAACAATATATTGCCTATTTACTAGACCGGGACCATGAAATTAGTTCAAACTGGACAAGTTTACTACCTTATCTGTATTCCTAATTTGGATAAGTTTTACTGTAGCTGTTAAGCAAAAATAATAATAATCAACGATTTAAATCAGCGATTAAATCATGATTTAAATCAACTGACATTTTTAAATCAAACTTTCTAAACGTTTAAAATGACATAAAAAATAAAATTTAAGATGAACATAATTTTTAAAGTTTCTATGGATATTTTACCTTATGAATAAACAAAAAAGGCTTTGAATTATTGTTTCTAAGCTTAATTCCTTAGGCTTGTAAAATATTAAGGCTTGTAAAATAAATGAAAATTTCATTTTTTTTAAAATACTTTTTTTACAACACAGTACCTAGTAGTACATAAAAGTCCATTTGACAAATAGTAAAAATTTTATAGAAAATGTTATTTATTTTCATCTAAATTTTTCATTTTTAAATCATAGACCAAGTTAAGAAGTTAAAATATGAAAGAATACTGCATATAGGGAGCTCACAAAACATATTCACTTAAAAAATATACATTAAAGTTATCTGGTGGCAATTTAGATAAATGTATTAAAATAGCATACAAATTAAGAAAAAATGTACATAAAAATCTCAATGTTTCAAACATTTTACAATTATATGTCAGGGTGCATTCATCACAGCTCTGTAGTGCATTCTGGACAGCCATGAACTATTATTTAATATCTAATTTCAATTGAATTTTCAAGGTCAGTTTAACGGTCCTCACCTCATATCAGTAACTTTGGTAACACTGTATTTGCTAGAGCTAGTTCTATTGCATTAGTAGACTGGTCACTCTACTTTTTCTCCATGACAATTGAATTTATTTTTTAAAAAATTATTGAAGCTACATTAAGATTTTTAATTTTTCTGTGAGTTACAAAAAGAGGTTCATATATAAAAAAAATATATCTGTTCGTTTTAATGTATTTTTTTATGTAGTCAGAATTTTTCATTTCACTGAAATATTTCTTTTGGTAGCTTCTCACTATTCTCGGCTTAATACAAATTATTCTCAAAAGAATTGATGGCTGCTGTAATTTTTTCTTCTTCTTTCAGGTGTTTTACCTTGCTGTTTGCTTGCTTTCTCTTCCTTTTACTCTTTCAACTATTTTTATTGCTCTATTTCTCTTACATACTTTTGGTTTAACATATGTTCTTAAGACTAATTCGAAGAGTTTGGGAGCAACTAGAACAGTCAAGGTAGTACAAATTGCTTTACATGCCTAATACAAATTTTGGCGATTCTGTTACCAGATAAAAAAAAAAAAAAAAAAACCATATTGAATCGCTTTCCTCATGATTTTTACTTTCTTCTATATACATAAAAAGAAAATACAGGTTTCCCCCAATTTTATGCAGTTTCAGTTAGTGCAATAAATTTATTTATTTATTTTTTTTTTTTCAGATGATCTCCCAATTACGGAGGACATTTTTGTTTAGTGTGCAAATCATGGAATGAGTTATTATCCCAGTTTGCCAACCAAACTGTGTCAAACTGTCATGAAAATAAAATAAAAACCGACAAGAATTGCAACTAATGACATGACAATCTAACAAAGGTCTTTATTATGCAGAATTGAATTTAAAATCGCCTTTTTAATGTTTCTTGACTGTTAATTATTAAATTAGCATGCATGTTAATGAAAGTTCATGCAAATGAGACAAATTTTATTTCAAAAGTTAATTAAACTGTAATATGCACTTCCTAAAAATTACACATCAAAAACAAGATCACAGTATTTTATTGTATTGTTTATTCAAGTATATTGGGGTTTTAACAAAGTTGCTGTGGATCTATTGTAGTTTGTCCCATTGAATATATTTTGATTAGCACAGTAATATTGATTAGCATATCAATTAAGGTAAAAATTCACCTCATTTCTGTTCAAAATTGCAAATTTTTAAAAATTTGGGAGATAAATAAATTGTACTTATTTTCATAGCTTAAATCAGAATTTAACTATAAATCAATTCATTTTATCAATATATTGCATAAAAATCAGGGGTCGATCCAGCCCAAAATTGGGGCCGTTTTGCGGCCCCTTCACAAAATTCCAAACCATAAAAACGGCCCCTTCACAAAATTCTAATTCCTTAAAACGGTCCCATTCACAAAATTCCGATTTATAAAAACGGCCCTTTCATAAGATTCTATTTCATAAAAATAATTCCTTCACAAAATTATTTTCCATTTAAAATTACCCCGTCTCAGAATTATAACATGCCCGATCAAAGCTTCAAAGCCCTGAATTAACTGCTAAAAACAAAACATTCACAAGAAACTCTTCTCCAATCGCTATTTCTGCAATCGACTGAACAGAACTTACGCATGCGCGAGACGGGGTGTTTTTCGCATTCGATTTGTTGCGTCGTCAGTAGAAAACGATGTCTCATTCTCCGTAGAAAAACGCTAACTTTGTTTCTCCTTTCATAAAATTACTTTCCATTTAAAATTATCCCGTTTCAAAAGTTTAACATGGCGATCGAGTTAATCCATGAATTATTTACTGCTAGGAAAAAGAAATAGTCAAAAGAAATTCTCCTCCAATCCTTTATTTTTGCAATCGACTGAACAGAACGTACGCATGCGCGAGACGGGTGTTTGGCACATTCGAACTCCTGTTGCCGAAAATTTCTCCGTAGAAAAGCGTTAATGCTTTTTAACTCCATGGATGGGCAATAATCTGACCGTGATTAGTTTTGATCATGAAGATTGGCAACAGATCAGATACTTTTGTATTTTGTTCGTTCATCGTACATGTGCTAGTTGTCGCTTCAGCTTTCGTGTGATTTCCACGTGATCTTTTCTTAAAATATAGCGTTCTTAATTGTTAAGTTATTATTAATTGTTAAAATATTATTATTAAATTATTATTATTATTAATTGTTAAATTTTGTTAATCGCGATCATTTTGAAATATTTATTGAAATATGAAGCGCGGACGGCCACCCAGTGGAGGCTCATCAAGAAATGCGGATTATTATGTGAAAAAATTTCGCCCTTCAAAGAGTGGAGCTACTAGCATAGCAAATTATTTTAAATCTATAAACAGCAGCTCTGATCGTCCTAAAGAAGATCGTTTATCAACTTTAACGAATAATGAGAGTAATGAAAATGCTTCCGTAGTTTGCTCTAATGAAAGTATTACACCGCAACCTTCAACTTGTAATAATACAAAGATTTGCATGTCTACAGATGTAGGAGGTGCAACCGATTTGATAGAGGAATGTTCATCAGCTGTTATAACCAATGAAAATGCTACAATATTGCACACTTATGAAAATTTTACACCACAACCTTCAACCAGCAGTAATACGGAGATTTGCTTCGCTACAGATGTAGAAGATGCGATAGAAGTTCCATTAAAAAACGCAAATGAAGTGACTGAGGAAAATGCTCCAGTATTGGAAAGTATAACTGAAAGTGACAGTAATCTACCAGATAATGATGCGGAATTTAAAGTTGATACTGACAATAAGCATGTAATTGATCAACGATATATTACAAGCTATGAAAAAGCATATAACTGGCTTTATTATAGCCATTCAGCTGCTGGATTTTTGTGCAAAGTGTGTTCGATGATGAGCAATATTGGATCGGATAAGCCATGGGAGACCATTGGTGTTGATATTAAAAAAAATGGTCACCCTAACAGGGTTTACAACAAACATGAAGTTAGTAAGAAACATAAACAAGCTGTTATGGCTCAAGAAGGCAATAAAAAACAAGGAATTATGAACAGCATAACTGAAGGTGCAGAAACTGCAAATACAACAAAGAAAAATTTCAACAGAAAATTAATAATGAAGTTTGTAAAAATATTATATTTCATGATAAGGAAGCAATGGGCAGTCTCCGAGAATTTTGAGTCTCTCGTAAGATTTTTGGGAGAAAATTTAGACGATGAAGAAATTAAAAAACACTTAGGAAGTTGTGGCAAAAATGCCACTTACCTATCGCACATATCTGTGGAAAGCATGATTGGTTCCATTTCGACTTTTTTCGAACAGGAGTTGCTCGCAAAACTAGCTTGTGCAGATTTTTTTACGATAATGGCCGATGAGTGCACAGATGAGTCCCAGCGGGAGCAATTAGGTTTAATTGTGAGGTATCGACTTCCAGGAGACAGCTGCGTTCAAGAAAAATATTTTGGCCTTATTAACTTAAGGAATAGCACGGCAGAGGCAATAACAAGTGCAATTGAGAAAATATGTATTGCCAAACATATCCAGATATCGAAATGTTTATTCATTGCTCTAGATGGAGCGAATGTCATGAGTGGGCAACATTCTGGGGTCCAACGAAGGATGAAACATCTTTCTCCACATTCCAATTATATAAATTGTAGAAATCACAAATTGGCTCTGGTTTTTGTTCATCTGTTAAAAATGTATGATTATCTCAAGGCTGTGGATTCTCTGTTAATTGCATTATGGAAATTGTTCCATTACAGCCCCAAAAAAACTGCAGTATTCAAAGAAATACAACAAAATGTTTATTGCATTGATTTGCTAAAGATGCTGAAAGTATCCACCACTCGTTGGCTGTCCCATGGCCGTGCCTGCGAAAGGGTTTCATCACGATATGAGCAACTTGTGGAAACTTTAGATACATTATTTGTTGAAACACGGGAGCCTGAACTAAAAGGTTTACGAGAACAACTGTTAGACCCAAAGATTCTTCTTACCATATTGTTTCTGGCAGATTTTTGGGGAAAAGTTGATGTATTTAACCTGTGGCTTCAATCTACGGACATTACTTTTAGCTCAGTTGGCAGCAAAGTGGAAAATTTAATGACAGAGGTGGATGTTTACTGCGAAAACATTGAAAATGGACATTATTTTCAAAAGAGCAAGGATTTGCTAAAGTTAGCACAAGAAAGTACTTCTTTAAGTACAAAAGTGCGAGGTAGATCACACTCTAAAGATGTGCTAACAGAATTTAAAGAACACTTTGTAAAAAACTTTTTGAGTGACTTCAAAAAAGAATTGCAGTCAGGTTTTGAACTGTCTCCAAATATCAGCAGTTTAAAAGGTTTTGACCTATTTAGTAATACACATCTTCATGAATTAACTGATGATCATTTCGATTCATGTTTATCACAGTTAATTTCTTTTTATGGTGAAGAAAACACAGACAATTTCCAAGGCGATATTACTTCATCGGCACCTATTGTAGATAAAGTGGCAATTGAAACCGAAAAAGAAGGTTTTAAAAAAGAAATGTTGTTTGCAAAAATGACTTTTGATATACAAAAGACCAAAAGTGCTCAAAAACTTTTGTATGAGAATAAAAAAGAAGAGGCTAAAAAAGCCATGGAAAGTAAGATTGGTGCAAATGACTTGCAAATGATTTTAGAAAAAGATTCTAAAAATTGGATACTTTATCCTAATTTCATGAAGTTATTAACATTGTGTACAATAATGCCAACATCAACAGCTTCAGTTGAGAGATTATTTTCAAAACTGAATTTGTTATGTACAGAACTTAGAACATCTCTCAAGCAAGAAATTTTAGACAGACATTTGAGAATTGTCGTAAACGGACAAAAAGATTTAACAAAACCACAATGTGAAGAAATTGTGGATATTTTTAAAATGTCTGGAAACCGCCGCATTTTACTTTAAAACTTTTTCTTTTTTTCATTTAATTCTTTTGCTTTTTTATGTAAATAGTTTTTTTTTTTTTTTTTATTTGAATGAAATATCTTACAATTGGTAAAAGCATTTTGACTTTATAACTTTGATGATAGAGATTATTTTATTTTTGTTTCATCATCTTTTATGATAAGAATCTTATTAAAGGTAAGTCAAACTTTAATCTGTTGTACAATTTTTATTTTCTACAATGTATCTCTTAGTGATAAAAGAATGCAATGATAATTTTACTGATTTTGAGGATTTGGTTGGTAACAGTGTTGAATTCAGGGGGTGGCCCGGGGGGGACATTCCCCCCCCCGGAGCATTGAAATGTCCCCCCCCCCCGGAAGATTTGAGATTTTATGCTTTTAATGGTTAAAAAGTGCAATTTCCCCCCCGAAACTCTACAGTGTCCCCCCCGGAGCCACAGAAATCCCTCCCGGAGAAAAGTGTCTGAATTCAACACTGGTTGGTAATCTTTTCTATTATTTCAAGTCGACTTATTCACAAGTGTAAACATATTTGAAGATGCATTTATTTGTATTTGTGCATTAATGCAAAATTAAATAAGGTGTTTTGTTAACAGAATGTAGGATGTACCAGTAGCAAAATAATACATATTTTTAACACTAAACCATTATTATTATTATTATTATTATTATTATTATTTTTTTTAAGTTTCTGAAAGAGGCGTCCAATCACACAAAAAGGTTTATAGTAGGAATTATTTTACAGTATTATAACAAATTACTAGATTTATTTCTTTGGGTTAATGAAGCATTCTTGTTATCGAGTTTAAAATGTAATAACTGTAAAAAATGAAAAATTTACATATATATACATTTTTCACAAAAATATTTTTTTTTCACAAAAATATTTTTTTTTTCACAAAAATATTTTTTTTCTTCACAAAAATGGGCCCCAAAAAATAAAACCTGGATCGACCCCTGAAAATCCCTGACGGCTCAGCCTACAGGCACAGGTAGATTTCGAAAACGCAGAGCATGGGGGGCCCCTGTTTGTTGAGAATTGCGGAAGAAATTACCTTTTTGCCATGATGAGATAGTTGGAACCGCCCACTTCGAATCCTAACTTGTTTGCAGGCAGAGCCAGCAAGGATTTTTTTTTTTTTTTTGGGTTGGTTTTATAAAAAACTTGTCAATATAAAAGTTTTAGATAATATTAAGAGGATTTCTAATAAATTTAAGCGGATTTGATATCTTGTGAATTGACGAAGTTATGAATTTTTTTTGTTCCCCCCCCCCCCTCCTTAGGGCCATTATTAATATCATCAAAAATCTGTCATACATAAATTTTCGGCCTTTTTTCCTAGAAGTAATAACTTTAAACGGATTTGATACCAGGGTTGGCAAGTTTTTGATGCATGACGGGTTTTTTACCGGCTTTAACCATGGTTTTTACCGTCATGTCAAAAACCTCCTTGTCAAAAACCCATTTTTTAGTAGTTTTTACATTTTTTTTCATTCTATCTTTAATATTAAGTTGTTTTACATAAAATATTCAGTATCAAAAAGACTCTAAAGTATATTTATCCATCCAAGAAAAACAAAAAAGAATTGCATTAGACTAATACGTGTACATCTCTGTTAGAAGATCTCTACAATATCTTAAACTGTTTAGCAAAGTCTAAAAAAATTTGATTTTTTAAAGAAATCCTGTAACCTATAAGAAACAATGTGTATAATGTGTACAATTTATTACATTGTTGAAAACAAAACCTTAAGATTCTACTTATTGAAGTGCAAATGAAAATCACCACAATTGCATTTATGAATACATGAGATATGCATTTTAAAATATTATATCGAAGAATATTCAAATTTACTCACTGCCAGTCTATGCTTAACATCTATTTTTATACAATGTAACAGCATTTCTGCATCTCTAAAATAATTTTAATGTACTTTATTAAACATATACAGTGAAACTTCCATTTAACGAAGTCTCATCGTTACACTTAAAAACTTCTTTATGAAGAAAATTTGTTCAATAGAAATCAACTTAAATTCATGAAATTTTTCTTTCAGATATGACAAACAGGTGTTGGATTCAGAAGCATTTGATTCAGTTTCAATTATGAAACCGCCTTTTATAAAGCAGTTGTGTACGGTCAATGAAATCACGTCACATTCCCAAGCTTTGGATCAAGCTTTCATCAGTTCTGATACACAGGCTCTCAAACTAATGTTTTCACTATATTATCTTTTTTCTGTCTTTTTCGATAATGTACTTCAAGATTTTTTATTATTCCTTAGACTAATGGCTGAAGTTTTGAAGTTGTATTAGCAGGAACAAAAATAACTTTGATGTTCGATTTGCATTTTGAAGCACATTTTGTGGATGCACAAAGCAATTGTCAACGAGCAATAGAAAGTCAGAATGGCAACTGTCTGAACTCTGATATTTTTTGCTTCAATGCATCTGACGCCATTACGTCACTGCATCTTCTATATCAGTGAATGTAAAAAAGGAACCGCTTCCCCCAACTGTTAGCGCTGCAGTCTCGGTTGGAGAGAATAATGATAACAAGTGTTTTTCTTAGTGTGCAAAAAAAAAAAAAAAAAAAATATTTAGCACCAAGCAGAATGGAAATTATTTAAATATGTTCATTTTCGTACAATCCGCTGAAATAAATTCGCATATCCATCGCAACAGAAAGCTATTAGTGGAATAAACTTCATTATATAGAATATATTTTTCGTAATATGGAGATTAATTTACATGCTAATGGTGTTCAAAGTCAAAGTTCTGCAGAAAATTTTGTTAAGTAGAAAACTTCGTTAAATAGGGACTTCGTTAAAGGGAAGTTCCACTGTATATTGAATGTTATTTAATAATTATAATAACATTTTATTATTATTTAATATTAATGTTAATTGCAGTTAGTAGAATCTATATTAGTGAAGATTATGACAAATATTGTTCTTTTCTTTTGCTCTTGTATTTTTAAATCTTTCCCATATTAGGAAATGATCTTTTAAATAAATTTAACAAATGTAATTGTAAATAATAATAACAAGAACAACAGGATAAAATCAATCTAGAAATGTATTGTATGCTACCTTACACCATAAATTGGAGGACAATCGAAAATGATAGGTTTTTGACAGAATAAACCAGTAAAAACACAGTTTTTACTACTGTCATGTCAAAAACCCAACCCTGTTTGATATGTATCATAATTAAGAAATTATGGGTTTTTTTCTGTTTTCACAAAAAGCCATCCTAATTTCCCCCCCCCCCCCTCCTGATTAGATTTTGCCCATTAACGAATTTGACCGAGATTTTATGCCCCTTGATTTTATGTATTAGTTTGGAAGAGATTTGTGCAGAATTTTTTGAGTTATCGTGTCCATAAAAATGTGACATAGATAGATAGATATAAAGTTTTGAACTGGGGATGGTTTTGGGTTCTGAAAGTCATAATCGGCATAGATCTGCAAAATTTTTTCAAAAATTCCAACTTAGGGGAGAATGTAATAGGTAGTATTTCTTACAAAATTTACCTAAAAAAAAAACAGTGCTTTGAACGTAGGCAGTCCTTTTAAGGGGTTATGCCCAGGGCTTTACAAATTTGAAAAAATCTGGTAGCCAGGTATAAATTCTAGTCGCCAGTAAAAAAAAATTACCCCCCCCCCCCACCCCACCCATCCTTCCCTCCCTCCACGCTATTGATTTTCAAAAGCCCAAATGTTTTTTTTTTTTTGTGAATTAAGTGAGAAAAAATAATAACAAACATAGTTTAGGATTATTAGTTACATAGCTCAGAATAGTACTTAATTAAAAAAGACAATAAAACTAAGTTTTATAAGGAAACTTATCCAAAATTATAGATCCCTGAAAAAAAAAAGGAAATATTGTAAACTCTGAATAACCGACATGTTCGGGAAATGCTGATTGCCGAAAGCTTCAAAAGTCTGAATACAAAAAATCACGAGCCGTACTGCAAAATCTATATCTGAAGAGAGAGCATTGATAAAATAGTGAAACCGGAAAAAGATTTTTTGCCTATTTAGCCTATCAAATTCAGTCAAATAATTCTGATTTTATTATTTCAAAATTTGCATTTAATAAACTCTCTTAGTTTAGCCAAATTAAAATAAAAGTTTTTTGTTTGTTTGTGTGAATATAATTTCAAGTTTATTTCTTAATATTTTGTAGCTTTGCAGCATCTATAATGAGACATTTTACAAGAAATTTAATTAAACATTGTGATGTTCGCAGTAATATACATTGCTAAAACGAAACAAAATAAAACAAAAACATTTTCCCGCGCTGGGATTACACAATCTGAATGAGCAGCCGAGTTTTATTTTGATCCAACGATCTACAATAGGAATGTAAGATAAATAATAATAATAAAAAAATACCTTACCCTTCTGAAGTGCAATCAATGATTTTTTTATTTCCATTTACTGCAGATAATAATCCAAACAATGTGATTATAAAATATTATTGAATAACAACCCAGTACCAGACACTTGTCTCCAAGACAGAGTGACGCCGTACATGTGTGATGCAAACAGGTGCTAGGTGCCAAACATTTTAAGCGGGGGAAGAAATATTTAAAATATGCATATTATTTTTATTAAAATGAATTATTCTTGAAATGTTAATTAAGTTTTATAGATTTACTTTGAATGAATTACTTATAATCACTTATATGTTTGTTGTTATTCTTTAAAATGAATTTGATAGATTTATCAGTTTTAATTCTGAACACAAAAATCTGATTTGAAAGTTACAAAAAAGCGTTAAGCCTAATCATTGCATCCAATTTTTAAATGTCACATAGATTGGATTAACAATATTTCTTATTGAAACTTCCGCGCTCTTCCCACATTCTAATCATGTGACATGCTAAGCTGACTAGAACGGAAAAGAATGGCGTTTTATGGGCATAAAATTGAAAATGCCTTTTAAACTTGGCTTTTCCATTAAAAGTACGAGAGAAGAGGGAGATTACTGCACTTGTGCCTGCACGAGTATGGGTGTTGGAGAGACATAATGTCGTTAGTGCTCATTTTTTCAGTTCAATTTTTGTAAAAAAAGAAAATAAATAAGTAACAAGAAAGTCAGATTAAAAAACTTAGTAGCCAGATAGTAAAAGTTGGTCGCCAGTGGCGACCGCATTTGTTAAGCCCTGGTTATGCCTACATGCAAATTTTCAAAATGCATTTTTTAAGTTCTATTTTCTGAAAGTATAATTAGTAAAGAATATTCAGTTACATTTTCTAGTTGATCTGATAAAAGTTAAGAAAGTTATGTAGGCATAAAAGGAGGAAATAGAAAAAAAAAGGTGGAAATTTTTTTCCCATCTATACAATAGAGCCAAATTCTTCTAATTTAGACATTTTAACAAATACTTATATAATAAAATGAAATATAATTGTATCTTGGATGTATGATTGTTATTTTCTTTTTGTAACTTAAAAAATATTAAAAACAAAAACACAAATTCAAACTAACAATTTATATAAAGAATTAAATCCTATAGTCAGACAATTTTAAATACACATTAAAAATACATTAAAAAATTGTAGATGTTTCGAACCAATATTAGTCCCTCTTCTGTACGATAAAAACATTATAGTCATCTAAGATGAAATTAAAACTACTTGCAGAAGTAAACATGTCAAAAACACACAATAATAATAATAATAATATTTATAATAATATTTAGTATTCTTCCATGCCTGAACTACAAAGATAATTTGCAGTGACAGCATTGTAAATTTGACAAAAACAGGTTATAAAAAAAATTCCAAATTATACAAATATTAGTGAAAATATTTGGCTAGCTTTGATAAATTTCAATATGAAAGAGTAAGATATATCACACTTAATACTGATATAATCTTATCCCAATTATTTTGATTAACAGATACAAATTCATACAACACAAGATAAAACTTCAGGGATTTAAGGATCAGTGCTGCAATAACAGTATTTGGTGTGTCTGGTGCAAAAGGAATTTTTTCCTCTTTACAGAGAAGCCAGGGTTGTAAAAAACCCAGCCCGGGCAGGCATCCACTACAAGCCTTAGGGGTTGTAAAGAAACCCAGGTTTTTTTTAAAACCCAGCCCGGGCAGCTACCCATTACAACTCTGATTATTGCACTTGTCAGCAGCTGTGTGATGTGGTACCCTCTCCCGAAACACTGTCCACACCACCTTTACTACAGCTGATAGGAGAAAAACAATAAAAATCAATCAGCATACTTGTATATCAAATTACGTAAAAATGCATACCTTTTCCTAAGTGTGTGTTGATACTCATATACCTTGCAGTACCAGTGAGACTTTTGTGCTCCCTATAAGGAATATGTTTATTTGTTTCGGGGTCTATGTATTCCTTAGCTAAACCAAAGTCTATGATATGAATTATATTATGTTTTTTAGTTGACTGCCTTCCAATCAAAAAGTTTTCAGGCTTGACATCACGATATATTAGATGCTTGTTATGAACATACTCAATGCGATGAAGCTGAAATAAAAAATTAAAGATAATTATTTATCAAGTATTTATAATTCTAATTTAGCAAATATGTACATTAAACATGGAAAGCAAAAAATAAAACATTAAATTCAGCAATAAGTAATAAGGAAACGATGGGCAAAGAAATTTGGGAAATGAAGAGGAAATTCTCATCTATACTTGAAAGCAGTCTGAAGACACATACATATTAAAAATTCATATTACAGAATTTAAAACCCCAAAAGCTTTGTTGTGAAATTACTTTACAAAATATGGATATGATTAGTGTTATTTTTCAACTACATTAAAAATGTCAACGTCAATCATAAAATGCAAATAAACAACAAAATTTGGAATAATATGCACTATTAAGGGTTAAACACTATTTTATTATTAATTTCCTAGTTTCAATCCAAAATTGTTTAATGGAAATCATGGTTAAAAGGATATTTTAATAGGTTTATTTCTTGTTTCGCCCCTTTATTTATTTTTTAATGCATTCCATATAAGCATGTACAACATACAGTAACCAACTTTTAAGTTCTTTGCCCAAATAGTTTGACAAAAATCATGATGAAAGCATAATTTCAGAATACAGTAACACTTTGTTATATCATGCCTTGTTATTTTGCATATACAGTCAATTCTCGTCAGTAAATCACCTGGATAAAATGTCACTCCGCATATTATTATGTCATGTTTCAGAAGTCTTGACCATTCTCATGCGCTTTTTCACATAATGCACTCCACTTATTGTATTACCATTTTTTCAACCACTCTGCTTAAGACGTCTTTTTTAAAAGTGGGTTAGGCAAACTTGGTTGAATTTTGTCTAAGTTATCTCCGAAAACACTTTATTTTTGTTGCTTGCGCATAACTAAGTTTAACATTTCAGATGACAGTCCTTTCCTTATAACGATTGTATGACATAACAACAAATTCTCTGAATGCAACAATAACTGAAATTGTAGCTGATGTTTTGGAAGCAAAGAACAGGCCAGCAGTAGAATCCAACAACGATCATAAAGAGGAACCTCACTAACCGACTGTTGCAAAGGTAAAAACCTGCATTGATGAACAAAAGAACAATATTTCGTCTTTGAATGACACTACAGATAGCAAATATAATATGCTATATTCCTTAGAGAAAAAATTTGATTTCAGAAAAATGGCATCCAACAAAAATAGATTTTTTGGTGCAACAAAAGGGTACATATTGAATTGTACAATTGAATACTACATACCGGGTGTCCCAAAAATGACTGATGGATTTTTAAATTCAATAACTAGCAAACGGTGACAGATATTAAAAAAATTCTTGCAGGAGGGTTATGTATGTTGTTGGGAGTTTTTTTACTGTGATTCTTGATTTTAGTTCGAATTTCAAACAATAGATGGCGCTGACAGCAGTTGGCGCTCATTCGAGGCCGAAACTGACGTCACTCAGCATTGATGCGAATAAAAGGAGATTAAGGCTATGGAGCCATCTCATTCGCCAGTACAATCTTGCTCTTAGGCCCTGATTCTGAACTCATTCGATATGATTTCAGTGGAATGCGTTGTTGGCATGGAAACAACAAATTCTTCGATAGTGGCACACAGCGTTCAGATCAGCGCATGCATTTAACAAGCAGTATTCGAGTTGCAGGCGATTTTACATTTATGAGTATTTATGGGAATTTTATCTAACCAATATGAGAATTTAGTTTCGCGAAATGGCAGCAATGCAGGTATGTGAGAGCTGCAGAGAAATCGAATCCGTCACATCTTCATTCGTTATTTTGCTACGCAATCTGCTAGTGAGTACTTTTAAAAGAGTGTACACTATTTACTAAAAATGGTTTATTTCACCTAGTAGTTTTAAAATACGATGAATAAAATATTCTTTAAATCAGACGATAAAAAGTAATTTAATCCGGGAAAATAAAACTCAAACTCAAGTAACTCATATGTCACAGCCGCTTTCTCCTGATGGTTGAATATTACAATGATTGCGAGCTGGAAGGTTTTTGCTCACTGGTATATATCTAATTTAGACATCCCATTCTGCATAAAATTTCAGATTATCCAAGAAAAGAAAATTAACTTTATTGCGTGGTGTGCTAGAAATTTCATTTTATGTCAGAATTCTTTTCCAAAATTTTATAAGATTATATATTTTTTTTGCAAATAAAGATCGGGTGTGTCCCCCTTAGCTATGCCACTGATTGGTGAGCAATCTACAAAATGCACTAAATGTAAAAAATCTATTTAGAGTTTTCAATTAAAAATTATTTTAAACTACATTCTGTGCAACAGGCATCTTTAACCCGGACAGCCAGAGTTATGGTGCTATCACATGTACTCTCATATAGTCAATATCAGATATTTCATCCGAAACACGTTTTTCAAGAGGGAAACTCTCGAAATCATCCCGTGTGATAGATTGCCTCTCGTAATTTCATCAAGTGCTAACTTCCTGCTGTTTGTATCCTTTATGATAGATATCAACTAGAAATCCACCAATCAGGGCTCTCTAAAAATTCCAAGATGGCTACCGACAGTAAGTCAACATGTTATGTTTAGCGTGGTCATAAATATTGAAACCAAAAATACAGAAGAATTAAGAAATAAGCAATATCTTTGGTAACACAGGGACCAATTATACATGAAAAGAACTTTAAAAATGTGCAGTTATTTTGAAATTAAAGAATTACATATGTGCCAATTGTCCCTTCAGAGTTCGTTATTTACCACTGCCGATAAGAACTTTATTTACTAATTTAAAGTTATTTATTGCGATTATTTTATTTAAATTCCTTATATTATTTGCTATCTGTTGTACTGTCGTAGTCACTTATTTACATCTCAAACTGTACTCGTTTAACTACTTTCTGCAGCTGTATTTGGCGTTATTTCGTACTTGTTGCCAAGTTATGTCGCCAAAGATAAAAATGCAAGCAAACATGCATCAAGGTATTTTATTGCAAAACAAATTTATTCTAGCCTCCTTTTAGTATGCAGCGTTCAGAGTAAATTTTGTAGTGGAAGGGGGGGAGGGGACAGAAAATTCTTATACTTTTAGAAAAATAAAATTTAATAAATGAAAATTTAATCTAGCAGCTATTTATAGTTTATTATATTTTACCTTTTAATAATTTTCTTTTAAAACAATCTTGATAATCTTTTTTTAAAGATATACAATTATTATACAGACAATACATATTTATTCGTAGATCGGTGGAATAGTAAAAATCTATTCACCATTGTTCGGTCATCCAAGGCTGTCTGTTAGATGGCTGGTGACTTTCTCTGCAACATGGTTTATTAGTGAGAAATTGCAGACTCAGAATCGGCCGGAGTGGCTCAGTGGTTAGAGCAACAGCCCGGAATGCTATGGACCCAGGTTCGATTTCTGGCTCTGGCTAATTTTTCACTTCATGTTGGATTATTGTATTTAATGTTTGTGAGTGAGAATGTCCTTTTCAGTCTATTTTTCCTTTTAATTATTCAATTTCAACCACCCTAAAATTTTGTTTTCCCCCTCCTAGCGGTATATAAATTTTAAACCTTTATATGTTGTTTCAATTTGTGTGCGCTATACACAGGGACCGATTTAGAAATTTGGGGGCCCTGGGCACAGATGTATATGGGGGCCCCCCCTCGTACAGATTCTTTTAATAAAAAATTTAATATCGAAAGCAGTGCTTATTAAGATAACCACTATTCACTTTTATAATTTCTTTAAAATATTAATTAAAAAAATTTAATTTGATAATCATTAATTTACTTTTAAATAATTATTTGATAATTATGAATTTTTAATTGAATTTTATAATAAACTATGTGGTGCTGATTACCTTTCTCTATGCAAGTCCATACATCTGGAATGATAAAGTAGGGCAACAACTAATAATAAATTTACCGCAGTACCAAGCTATAATTATTTAAAATTTTAGCATATCCTATTAATCAAACAACCTTTTCTTTCAAATACAAACTTTGTATGAAAAAAAAAAAACTAAATTTACACAAGTAACTAGCAGAACCACACGGCTTTGTCCATTGAACCATGAGGGCCTTACATGTAAAATAAATAAAAATGAAATAATATGGCGATCCCAAAAATGGAGTTCTGTACATTACTGCACATAAATTGTTAAAAAACAATCAGCAAAAAGTGAAGTTACTTTGACATATAGACAATCTCTGACAAACAGATTTTTCCATTTTAATTTTGTTTTTTGACAGTTAAAACTGTTTTGGTCAATAATTGAAAAAATTTTAGTAGCATTTGGGGGCCCCTAAAAACCGGGGGGCCCTGGGCCCGTGCCCCGAATGCCCTGCCGTAAATCAGGCACTGGCTATACACAAGTAAATACAGTATATGCTGCTGTTAATGGTTACGTTCGTATAGTCTTTTGGTGTTCTTCGTGTTTATTTATTGAAGATTAAAGAAATGGGTGATAAATGAAACTAGTCGTTGGAGGCCACCGTAATACTTACCCATCATGGATATGCATAAAATAAAATATGAAAATAAAACATGTGTAAACTACTTATAAAATGCATTGCAATTCGAATAAAATCGAGGCTTGATGACGTCATAAACTTTAAATGCTCTATTACTGAATTGCGTAAAAGGAACATCCTTATAACTTCAAAAATGATAATCATATTAACTAACGGTTTATTGTATCGGATTAAGCATCTCATTTCCAATTAAAATATATCTTTGAATTGAAATTTGGATGAAATACAGGGTCATGAAAAATTGAAGAGTGTGGAGAGTGTGGAAAATAGGATTACAAATATCTCGGCAACTCATTATCCGATTGACTTCATTCTTTATGCAAAATTTGTTTTTTTATTGTCTTTTACATTCATTCCTTAAAATAAACAATTTCGAAAATGTTTATATACCTTTTATCAGAACGAATATTTCAAGAGTCCAAAAAAAAATAGTTCCGGATAATCGAAGTTACTGAAATTCAATAAACTTCTTCCCATTATTACATACTAAGTACATACCAAATTTCAAGTCTATCTCAATTTGTTCGGGAGATAGAGCATTTACAGACACACAGACATACAGCAAATTTTTTTTCCTAAAAATGTTTTTTGGAATCTCCAGTGTCTGAAATGTGTAAATCCGTCAAAAAAAATTTTTTTTTTCGATTTTTAAAACAATTACAAGATTTACCCTATACTGCGTATGATGGGTAAGTAAAAAGGTTTTAGTGACTATGGAGGAGAAACTATGCGCTATAAATTGACTGCAGTCTGGGGTAACGGCAAAAACTATTGTTTCGGAGAAAAATCGAGCAGAAATTGGAATGTGGTGTGCTTCTCAAGCCAGTAGAAATGGAATGAAAACTAGTCATTGGCGGCCACCGTAATACTTACCCTGTAGAAAACTAATCCATTCATTTCAATCACTTAATATTTTCCACTCAAAGTAAAATAAATAAATAAAGAAAATGATGAAGCACGCAGATAAAAACCCAACGATAATTTTTCTCTCATCTCTTAAAACAAGTGACCTAATTTATGACTCTTAAGTTTCAAGTTTATCATGCAATAGAGATTTATTACCTCGTTATAATCGTTCTCTTCTAATAATGTGAAATATGTTTATAATTTGATATTTGTGATTATGCCATTATAAACTTATTACAGAACTAAAACATTTAAAAGGACAATTATTCAACGTCAATTTGTTTCAAAGAAATGATGCAACTTTACTCGTAACTTTCCAAACTTTGTGAAAATGAGTCGGTGTATTACTATCCTTCATTCTGTAAAGTCACAGGAAAAAATGTTTCCTGATGTTAAAATTAATCTAAATGTAAACCTTTTAAAATTTTAAGTAATGTAAAATATAATTTTTAAAATCAATCCAAACGTGAACTTATTTATTCAATGTGAATTGTGCATTAATATAATTTTTTTTTACAAGTCTTATTTCAGCAGTGGTACATCTACACGATTATTCAAGAAGTGTTTATAATAAATTCTCAAATAGTTGAAATATATAAACCAGTGGATATTTCATAAATTGGATAGACCTTAGAAAAGGTAAGCAATTCCTTTTCTTTCTGCATGTTGAAGACCAGAGTTAATTTTAATTTGAAGAATTTAATATTCTGATGTTACGCGCTTACCTCGTTGGCCTCGCCCCTTCAACAGTGATTATGAGACTGATGAATATATGAACTCAGAATTTATTCTTAAGGATTAATAATTGACTCTAATTGATAAAAATAATACTCAGCTCTTATGCTAGATTAAAAATTCAAGAAAACATAATTGAATTTAATAAACTATTTAAACTAATAAAACTTTAAAAACTGTATAAACAAGTTCTCCGAGATGGCGACAATAAAGGAAATGCAAATAGTAGATAAATTAAACAATAATAATTATTCTATATGGAAGTTTAAAATTAATATGTTGTTAATTAAGGAAGATTTGTACGAACTCGTAACTCAGGAACCCCCTACACCAATTAACGAAGATTGGAGAAAAAAGGATGCAAAAGCTCGCGCTTTAATAAACCTGAGTATAGACGATACGCAAATAGTTCATGTAAAACATTTAGAAACAGCAAAACAGACATGGGATAGTTTAAAAAATATTCATGAGAGAGCCAATTTGTCCAGTAAATTGTATTTGTTATGAAAATTGTATAGTGCAAAACTTCCCGAAAATGGGAACATGCACAAACACATTACTAATATACTGGAAATAAAAGATAAGCTCTCCGCAATAGGAGAGAACATAACCGACTCGCATTTATCTGCACTTCTATTGTGCTCGTTACCTGCGAGTTATAATACTCTAATAACAGCTCTCGAAGCCCGAAATGAAATTGAATTAACTCCCGAATTCATCAAGAGCAAACTTACTGATGAATTTAATAAACGGGTAGAAAATAGTGAGCAAGTTGAAAACTCACAAAAGGTGTTTAAAACACAAAAGAAATACACTCAAGATTATAAAGGGCAAAACAAATATTGTACCTACTGTAAACAATCAAATCACACTTACAAACAATGCTGGCATCTCAAGAACAGAAACACACAGACCACTACACCTAAAACACAATACAAATACAAAAAGTACACATCGTTGTGTTTTGAAAATACAAAAGGTGATAGTAAAAATAAAATGAATGAATCAAAAACAGATGAACAGGTACAAATAAATAAAAGTGAACATAAAGATGCAGCATTCATAATTGTCAATCCCGCTAATAAAACCTGGTTAATTGACTCAGGAGCGTCTTCGCATATAGCGAACGATAGGGATATATTTACAAAATTCAACGATACTGAAAAAACTACAGTAACAATTGCTAATGGGAATACATTAAATTCTTACGGAACCGGCGAAACACAAATAATGACAAAAACATCTGATGGATGTATAAATAGAATTAAACTTAAAAATGTGTTATTTGTTCCACAATTGGAATCAAATTTAATTTCCGTAAGTAAAGCCACAGAACATGGCTACAAAGTATTTTTCGAAAATGAAAAATGCATACTATCGTGCAATGGAAAAATATACTTAGAAGCATTAAAGAAACATAACTTATATCAAGTTGAAACACTAGAAGAAAGTTCTCAAAATAAAATAAACATTGCACATGATTGCAGAAATAAAGATTGCCTCGAAATTTGTCATAAACGCCTTGGCCACAGAAATAATGAAAGTATAAAAGAATTAGTCAAAAATGACTTGGCCAGTGGGATAAAAATAAATAACTGTAATCATAAAACAAACTGTGAAACCTGTATAAAAACAAAGTCAACAAATGCACCGTACTCTAAATCTATCGAAAATAAAACAACAAAAGTATTAGATTTAGTACATACTGATTTATGTGGGCCTTTTAAAACACCCACAATAGGAGGAAAAAATTACTTCCTTACATTCATAGATGACAGTTCTAGATTCACAGTTATTTACTTATTAAAAAGTAAAGATGAAGTTTATGAAAAAATAAAAGACTATGTACAAATGGTCAAAACCAGACAAGGAAAATATCCGACGGCGATTAGATCGGATAACGGTGGGGAATATATAGGAAATAATACAGAAGCCTTTCTAAGGGAACATGGTATAAAACATGAATACACAGTTCCATTTTGTCCCAGCCAGAATGGCATTGCTGAGAGAAAAAACAGAAGTTTAATTGAAATGACACGAAGCCTATTATCCGAAGCAAATTTACCTCATAGGTTCTGGGGTGAAGCGATAAATACTGCTAATCACCTCCAAAATAGGCTCCCCACTAAATTGACAAATAAAACGCCATATGAAATTTGGTTCAAAAGAAAACCAAATCTCTATTATTTACGTGTATTTGGCTGTAAAGTATACACTTACATAAACAAACACAAAAGATCTAAACTAGATGACACAGCAGAAGAGGGTATCTTCATGGGCTATGATAATAATACAAAGGGATACCGCGTTTTCACTAAAAATGGTGAAATAATAATTTCCAGATCTGTAAAATTTCTGGAAGAAAAACTGAACAATTTAAACGAGAAAATTAATGATCACGAACAATTAATTGAAGATAAAAAATACATTGAAATAGAAATAGGTGACACACCCTGTACACCTGACGCGCCCAAACAATCAGAAACACATCAACCTCGTAGATCTGAAAGACAAAACAGAGGAGTACCACCTCAAAGATATACTTCCGACAATTTTATTGCTCTAGCAAATGATTGCGATACAACAGAACCTGAAAACTGGAAACAGCTTATCAAAATAAACAATCCACTAGAAAAGAAAAACTGGCTTAAAGCCACTGAAAACGAAATACAATCGTTGATGAAAAATAATACATGGGATCTAGTCGATCCACCTCTTAATAAAAGAATCATAGGAAGTAGATGGATTTTCAAACGAAAAATTGATAGTTCAGGAAATACACAAAAATATAAAGCACGTTTTGTTGCCAAAGGTTTCAGTCAAAAATATGGGGAAGATTATCAAGAAACATTTTCACCAGTAGCACAACATTGTACCATCAAAACACTTCTTTTAGCAGCAGCTTATAATAATTTGAATGTGCGACATGTAGATATTGACACCGCTTTTCTTCATGGGAACTTAAATGAAGAAATATATATAAATCAACCTGAAGGCTATGTAAACGAACAATTTCCTGAAAAAGTTTGCAAGCTCAAAAAGGCAATCTATGGCCTCAAACAGGCCGCCAGAGCTTGGCATATTAAAATCGCTGAAACACTAGACAACTTGAACTTTATCCAAAGTACAGCAGACACATGTCTTTTCACTAGAAAAGAAAAAGATCATACATCGTACATAATAATATATGTTGATGATATACTCATCGCCAGCAAAGATGAAATAATAGAAGAAATCGTAAATTCTCTAAAACAAGAATACGAATTAAAAGATCTAGGCAATATTAGTAACTATTTAGGTACTCAAATTCAGAAATTACCTAACGGTTATTCTCTTGATCAAAAAATTAAGATTGAAAATTTAGCGAAAAAGTTCAATCTTGAAAACTCCAAACCGTGCAAAACTCCAATGGAACCAGGATATAACAAATTAAATGATGATGATAATTTAATGCCAAATAATATTAAATATCGCCAGGCACTTGGTTCATTGCTTTATATAACAACCATAACGAGACCTGACATTTCAGCAGCAGTAAACATTTTAAGCAGACGAAATGAGAATCCTCGCGAAAAAGACTGGCAAGCCGTAAAAAGAATAATAAGATATCTATATCATACTAAAGAACTAAAATTAATAATTAACACTAATGAAGAACCAATATTAAAAGTATTCGCTGATGCCGATTGGGCAGGTGATACCAAAACCTGCAGATCAACATCGGGAATATTATATATGTTGGGCAACAACCCAATTCAGTGGACGACGAAAAGGCAAAATTGCATTGCCTTATCTTCAGCAGAGGCTGAATATGTGTCCGCAGCACATGCTAGCCAAGAAATAATTTGGTTATTGAAGTTACTTGACGATCTAGGCTTTCCACAGCAAAAACCAATCACTTTATATGAAGACAATCAAAGTACCATAAAAATGGTTGAATCAGAAAAATTCACGAAAAGATCAAAGCACATCGACGTCAAATTTAATGCCATTAAACAATATAGCGAAGAAGGCATAATTGAGTTAAGATATCTTCCAACAGAAAAAATGATAGCTGATGCACTTACCAAACCTTTACCCAAGCCTCGATTCATCGAACACAGAAATTCAATGAAAATATTAGTTAATCCCCATGAATGGATTAAGGGGGAAATTGTAGAAAACTAATCCATTCATTTCAATCACTTAATATTTTCCACTCAAAGTAAAATAAATAAATAAAGAAAATGATGAAGCACACAGATAAAAACCCAACGATAATTTTTCTCTCATCTCTTAAAACAAGTGACCTAATTTATGACTCTTAAGTTTCAAGTTTATCATGCAATAGAGATTTATTACCTCGTTATAATCGTTCTCTTCTAATAATGTGAAATATGTTTATAATTTGATATTTGTGATTATGCCATTATAAACTTATTACAGAACTAAAACATTTAAAAGGACAATTATTCAACGTCAATTTGTTTCAAAGAAATGATGCAACTTTACTCGTAACTTTCCAAACTTTGTGAAAATGAGTCAGTGTATTACTATCCTTCATTCTGTAAAGTCACAGGAAAAAATGTTTCCTGATGTTAAAATTAATCTAAATGTAAACCTTTTAAAATTTTAAGTAATGTAAAATATAATTTTTAAAATCAATCCAAACGTGAACTTATTTATTCAATGTGAATTGTGCATTAATATAATTTTTTTTTACAAGTCTTATTTCAGCAGTGGTACATCTACACGATTATTCAAGAAGTGTTTATAATAAATTCTCAAACAGTTGAAATATATAAACCAGTGGATATTTCATAAATTGGATAGACCTTAGAAAAGGTAAGCAATTCCTTTTCTTTCTGCATGTTGAAGACCAGAGTTAATTTTAATTTGAAGAATTTAATATTCTGATGTTACGCGCTTACCTCGTTGGCCTCGCCCCTTCAACATACCCATGATGGATGTTATGATTTAAAATATTCAGCCTTAATTTATTCATCTTTAAAAATTCCTTAGCTTTAATTTATTCATTTATTTAAATTAATTCATAAATTTATTTTAATTAATAATGCTTAATCAATAATTTTAAATCAAACCTTTATCTTAAATTAATAACTTTTAGTGCTAAATAAATTTAATTTCAATTTCTTTCCATTTTACATATCTTCCAAATTATATTTAAATTAATATTACAAAATTTATTTTATTACTTTCAGTTAACATTACTTCAAAAATATCTAAAGCGTAACTTCAAAAATATTCATTTAAAAAACTAATTTAAAATAGACAGCGTATTTCCTCTTTAAATATTAAATTAAAAAAAGGTTAATTGCTTTTCAATTCAAATTCAAATCAGAACGTAAAGATTTGTATACTTTGACATATTCAAAATTTCTATTCAAAATCACGATGTTTCGAAAATATTTCAGAGTTACAATAATAATTTTTATGAAATTCTTTAAATCAATTATTTTTATTTTTAAAACATGTTTAATGGAAAGAAATATTTATTTTATATCCATAGCTAAAATTTCATCCCATTCGGTTAACTTTAAGAGTTATGGAATTTTGTTCCTTTTCAATATTTTGTTTAGATGTAAACACTGTTTTTCAGGAAAGTCGCCATTGCATCTTCAACGGATTTTTCGCTCTCACTTACGACCAAAACAACTTTTTTTTAATGCGTATGCTTGGGTCATTGACTCGTGGCATTCAAGGTCGGATTTGCGACTTCCAAGGTTGCTATTGAACATTCTAAATGCAATAACAGAGACGTTTCTTTGGTCTGTACGTCAGTTAACATCTAACTTTGTCCGCGAGCAAGTTCTTTGCCAACAACATTGTGGAGTTTGACTCCTGTTCTCATGATAATGGATATGCACAATACAAAATACGAAAATAAAACATGTGTAAACTACTTATAAAATACATTGCAATTCAAAAAATATCGGGCTTGATGACGTCATAAACTTTAAATGCTCTATTACTGAATTACGTAAAAGAAACATCCTTATAACTCCAAAAATAATAATCATATAACTAACGGTTTATTGCGTCAGATTAAGCGTCTCATTCCCAATTAAAATATATCTTTGAATTGAAATTTGGATGAAATACGGTGTCATGAAAAATCAAAAAGTGTGGAAAAAAGGATTACAAATATCTCGGCAACTAATTACTCGATCAACTTCATTCTCTATGCAAAATTTATGTTTTTTTACTGTCTTTTATATTCACTCCTTAAAATAAACAATTTCAAAAATTTTTATATGCCTTTTATCAGAACGAATATTTTGAGAGTCCGAAAAAATAGTTTTGGATAATCGAGGTTACTGAAATTCAATAAGCTTCTTCCCATTATTACATACTAAGTAGATACCAAATTTCAAGTCTATCTCCATTTGTTCGGGAGATAAAGAGTTTACAGACACACAGACGGACGGCAATTTTTTTGTTTTCTAAAAATGTTTTTTGGAATCTTTAGTGTCTGAAACGTGTAAATAAGTCAAAAACAATTTTTTGATTCTTAAAACGATTACAAGATTTACCCTATACTACGTATGATGGGTAAGTAAACAGTAAAACCATGCTGAAAGCTAAGCATAAAGAAGTCAAGGAAGCTTTATTTTTGTAGCATAAACACTTAAGAGGAAATGGCTTGCCTGTTACTGGGCCAATATTGCAAGAAAAAGGCATTGCGATTTTCCCAACTATTAGAAGGAGAAGATTTAGAATTTATTGCCAGTGAACGATGGTTAAATCGCTTTAGAAAACAATTTGGTATTTGTCAGATTACCATAAGTGGGGAGGCTTTATCTGCTGATAAAGAGGCTGCACCTTTGTTCAAAGACTAACTTGCTAAGCTTATTCAACAGGAAGAAATTTCTCGGAAGCAGTTGTACATCTGCGATGAGACCGGTTTAAATTATAAGATGCTCCCCACAAAAGAACTTGCATCAAAGAAAAAAGTCACTACTGCGAGATACAAGAAAAGAGTCACTATATTGGCTTACAGTAAACCAACCGACAACTATAAGCTTAGGTTGACTTTAATAGGAAAGTCCAAACAAATCTAGAGCATATTTAAAAACTGAAAAATCAGGGATCACTACCCTATATTATACACATCAAAAGAAAGCATGGATGAATTCAAAGATCTTTAAAAGCTGGTTCTAAAATGCAGACTGTAGAAAAACATTTGAAAGACAACAATTTGCCGAGAAAAGCTCTGCTAATTCTAGAAAATGCACCTTACATCCATCCATTGATGAACTCGCAGATGGAGACATCAAAGCTGAATTTTTTTTTACCACTCAATGTGATGGATTTTAGTCAGCCGATGGACCAGGGCGTCCTTGAAATAAAGAAAAATTATTGCCAGCATCCTCTCCATTCGTTGATATTAGTGATTGATAATAATAAAGACTGCGTAATCTCTCTGAAAAAGATTGTCATGCTAGATGTCATAAGGTGGGTAGAAGCATGGGAAGAAATTCCAAACATTTGTAATTGCAAGATCCGAGAACATTCTTTTGGACCATAAAGGTGGACATAAACCCATGTGGGAAACTGAAATGAAAGATCAGAATAAACTTCTTTCGTTGTTGAAAAATATACCGGCACTGACGATGTCAATGCAGAAGACATTACAGAATGGATGGAAAACGACGAAGTTAATGAATTAACTGACAACGATATTGTAGAAATGCTGACACATGGAAAAGTAAACAGAAAAAAAAAAAAAAAAAAAGAGGAGGAGAATGGCAGGAAAAATCTCATCCCACATTCGGAAGGGTTTGAGGCGATCGAAGCAGCACTGCAGTACATTAGCCGGAGGAAGCAATGCTAGCTGATATCATCTACTTGTGTAAATGGAGGGACATTGTGTCGCGGAAGAGGGCTAACAGGGAGAAGCAGTCATCTATCAAGGACTTATTCAAAAACTAAGTTTTGACTCGTATCTTATGCATAACTTTTCATATTTGTGCAATCATTTATTAATAAACAGTAAAATAAGATTTAATCATTTTTTTACGAATTAGGCTTACACTTCATGTTAATGTTTTGCTTATTTTGAAACTGTGTGTATTTGTATGTATAAAATTTATCTTAAAATGTGTAACATATGTTTTTAATATCATTATGGGAGGAAGGTAGAAAGTGAGTAAATATTTATAGAACTCCGACTTTTTTGTTATCCGGCCTACTCTTCTGCCACATTAGGCCTGATAGTCGGCAGTTTACTGTAAGATGTTTTGCTAGGTTACGATTAAATAATAATTATAAAAAAATTATTCACATACAGTAAACAGCAAATTGCAAGGTTTCGCACAGATTGTGATAAAACTCCTTTGCATGGTCAGGACTGAAATAAATGGAACACCAGCATTTTAGAATGGTGTCGGCATAACGGAAAAGTACCATTTTTTATTCCCTTAAAACTCTTAAATCATTCAGGTATGGGAAAACTGGTAACAGTTTGGTCATACATACTAGAAACATAGACACCTTTAAGTTTTTCCCAATAAGACATGGGAAGGTACAATTTAATTTTAGAAAATATGAAAACTGAAACAAGTCTATCCTTTATGCAATCTTTTAGGTTGCAATTGGATTTTCGGAAGATTTTCTCTTCTAACTCAGCAACTAAAATAAAAGTAACAATAGTTTTTTATTTAAAAACACTTTTATAAACATTCAGTGTTTATCTTAAAAATCATGTAATTCCAAAAAATTTCTGCTACAATGTTAATTTGGAGTGGCCCCCCGATTATTGAAAATTCATAGCTATGATTTACACTTGATAGAAAGCACAAAGTAGTGAATTTATTAAAATTATAAATTTTTGCTGTTTCGTTTTTAAGCTACGGCAACCTGAAAAAAGTATTATTTAAACTATCCAAGATTTCTAAATTGTTTTCTCAGTGTATAATCCATTGTTTAATCCCAAGATTAAACCATTAAATAATAAAAAAAATATTTAAAAAAATATTACACAATTTATTTATATTTTCTACTTTTTAGTGTTTAAAATATTCCTTTGTTGCAGTTTCACAGCCCGTTGGCACATTTGGCAAAAGTGGTTTGGCACAGGATTAAGTACATGATTAAGTTTGATTTTGTAACTCAAACAGTTATAATCATAGAGAATATTTGGCAATTTATCACCTGCGTCCAGCCAACAGGAAAAAAAAAATTAAAATTAATTTATAATTAAATTTTAAAAATATTGAAATGTTCCAATATCATCAGAAACATGTCCGTGTACATAAATTTTTTATAATTCTAGCACATCAGCAAGTGAGTGAAAAATCAATTACAAAATTCCACCTTTACATACAAAAACAAAGTTAAATAAAATAATGTAATAATCCACCATTTCTCAATTGCTTTTATTGCTGTTAAAAGGGAGTGGTGTTGAGTTTGGAAGGGCAGACAGTAACTGAGATATTAGCAAAAGTGTATTTTAATTAATTCAGGAGGAAACAGATTGACAATTTGTGAGCCAATTGTTGACTCGCTACTGTACTGCAAACCCTGTTCACAGTTTTAAATCGTTCTAATTAATGTTCATGCTACAAATGATCAGTTAATGCAGTACAAGTTCCAAAGAAACTCTGTTACTGGAAAGTTGTTAAAGTTGCAGTGGAATTTGTTTTCTTTCCAATTTTTTTTTTTTTTTTTTTGAAAGTATGTTTTTAAAAACCATTCTTTTATTCCATAGAAATAATAATAGTGGCTGAAAAATCATACAATATAGTGAAGACAAAATTAAGTTCTGATAAGGTAGTGACATGCCTCAAAAAGATACAAGATGCATAATTGTGGGGGAAAAAATTTACAGTTCGCATGGATTATACATACCAATGAATTTTGTCTTGCACATCAGATAAATCATATGTAAATAAATAATTTTTTATAAATAAGTTTTTTCTGCAATATATATGGGTCAATTGATTATTCTTTGCACCTATCCCTGCCCCTACTAAAAATGTCTCATGTTACTACTGTCTTGGATATTAAAATCAGAAAAAGTTTATTTTCAAATTTACTACTTCAAATTAATTACTTATTTTCTGGCTGCTGAAACAGATTACAAATACATAGTTTATGGTAGATATGAAGTTGAGAAACATTGGAATATTGAAGTTTTCTAGAGAAAATGTTTGAGTTTGTCAGTAATATCAGAGACAATTTATCAAAATTTTCATATTCTGTAAAGAAATTTTAAATATATCTCATATTGAAGAATTACAATGGTAAAGATACAGTAAAAATGTTGATTTAATAACCAGGTGTTCTCATGTAGTCTGAGAAATATTTCTAAACTAACATAGAAGACAAATATAGACCTAGGCCAGTATGTATTTAAGGGTGCAGTACCTGCCCTTTTTAAAAATAATGAAATGCATCTTCTTGTAACCAAAGATCTTTGATAAAAAGCTTCCTGTATTACAATGTTTCTAAATCTGTATGGCTGAGAATTTGCAAAAATTATAGAACTTTTTCGTTCTTTTGAGAAAAACATGGGAGATTATAAAATCATGCTGGAATTTAGTTATTTTTTTAATTTAATTAATTTATAAATCATTTGAAATTAGTGTTACTTTATTTATCATACCTAAAAATTACATTTTTTCTTCTTTTATTACTAAACACAATAATACATTTTCTCTTAAAATAATGCCTTTCTTCTGAACCAATGCCTTTTTTTCTGGTCCAGTAGTGCTTTTTTCAGTAATTAGCACCCTGCACTAGAATGGACACTAAGGTTTATAATTGTGCAAATTAATCAAGCAAAAAATTGTCTTAGAAACCAAAAAGTGCACTGCTGGTTAGCATATCCAAAACTTCATTTATTAATCTATAAACATGTCAAATAAAATTTTTACTTATTTATATATTTAAGCAAGTAGGTAAGTGTGATAGAAGATCACACAAAGCATATAAAAAAAATTATAAAAAAACTATCCTAAATGGAATTAGTTCCATGGAAATCAGGGCATTAGATATGTATCTCTCTATACTAAAAAAAAGTAACTGCCACAGCCACTGAAGTTTTTGTGCCTTGAGGTCTTTCTGGACTGATATTCAGAAAACTATTGCATATAAAAATATGAAAATTGGTAGTTTTATAGAGAAATGTTTGATAAACACGCTGAAGCAGATACTTTTTAAATCGAAGAATTATTTTAAAAGATATTTAATATTAAAGTCAGTGAAAATAGTTCTTTTAAAAAAGTTTTATAGGAACAAAAACTATGCATAGGAATTTGATATTTTGAAAGGATATACTTGACAAGCTTGCGGTGTGCAGAGTACAATTATTTTTTTTATTTGACTAATTTTTTGAGGGTTTTTTTCAATTTTCTATTTAAAATTTCATCATTATAATTGAGATTTATTTCATATTTAAAAAACGTTCATTATTTAAATTGTTGCCAATTTGTAAAATAGCACACATAATAATTTCTCCTTTCAATTAAAAAATTACTGTGTGGCTCATATAGAAAAACCCTCAGTAGGTTTCCTGTTTTCGAAGGTCCCAAAACTTGTAGGGAGGGAACTTCGTCCGTAGAAGCAGACAAACAAAAGACTGATAATTCTCGGAATGACAGATTGAACGGGAGAAAATTGGCATGAAAAGAAAATGTCGGACTTCCCTAACATAAAGCCGATTGACCAGTTACCCTGGCAACAGGACTGGGCCAAGACCGTTCCAGAGTCTTTCTTAACTCAGTCACACAGTACATGTGACTATTAAAAACAGAAATAAATCTTTAAAATAATAATTAAATGATCACATGTTAAAAGCAGTATGTTAAAAGCTGCACCCTATTTAAAATGCTCAGATAACAATATTCCAAACAGTTTCAATTAAAAAATATATTTACACAAAGGATTCATTTATTTCGACAATTTTTTTTTTCATATTGTTGCAAATTTTAAAACTGCGTAAATTAGGGGTGCACAACCTATGGCCCGCGGATCAATTTCGCCGATCAGGTGCATAGAAATCACGAAATTTTCCAAATTTCGTAGATTGGACGTGTAATAATCATGAATTTCGACCATTGGGTGTGTGAAGATCGCAAATTTTGCCGATCAGGTGTGTATAAATCGTAAATTTCGCCGATCGTATGCGTTCGCAAATTTTGTCAATCGGGTGCGTAAAAATCTTAAATTTCGCCGATCGCCTGCGTAAAAATCATGAATTTTGCCGATAGGGTGCGTATAAATCGCGAATTTTGCCGATAGGGTGCGTATAAATCTCGAATTCTGCCGATCGGGTGCGTGTAAATTGTAAATTTTGCCGTTTGTGCACGTAAAAATCGCGAATTTTGCCGATCGGGTACGTATAAATCGTAAATTTTGCCGATCACCTGCGTAAAAATCGTGAATTTTGCCGATCAGGTGCGTAAAAATCGTGAATTTTGCCGATCAGGTGCGTATAAATCATAAATTTCACCGATCGTATGCGTACAAATCGCGAATTTTGCCGATCGGGCGCGTATAAATCGTGGAATTTTGCCGATCGGACCCGTATAAATCATGGAATTTTGCCGATCGGGTGCGTAAAAATCATGAATTTTGCCGATCGGGCCCGTACAAATCGCGCATTATGCTGGTCAGGTGCGTATAAATCGTTACTTTTGCCGATCGGGTGCGTGTAAATTGTAAATTTCGTCGATTGTCTGCATAAATATCGCGAATTTTGCCGATCGGGTCCGTAAAAATCACAAATTTTGCCGATTAGGTGCGTAAAAATCACGAATTTTGCCGATCAGATGCGTATAAATCGCGAATTTTGCCGATCAGGTGCGTATAAATCTTAATTTTCGCCGATCGTATGCGTAAAAATCGCAAATTTTGCCGATCGGGTGCATATAAATCTTTACTTTTGAAGATCGGGTGCGTGTAAATTGTAAATTTTGCCAATCGCCTGCGTAAAAATTGCGATTGTCGATTTTGCCGATTGGGTGCGTAATAATCGCAAATTTCGCCGATCGGGCGCCTTAAAATCGCAAATTTCGTTGATTAGGCACTTAAAAATCGCTAAATTTGCCGATCGGGCGCCTTAAAATCGCAAATTTCGTTGATTAGGCGCTTAAAAATCACGAATTTTGTCGATCGGGTGCATAAAAATCTCAAATTTTGCCGGTCAGGTACGTAAAAATCGCGAATTTTACCGATCAGATGCGTATAAATCGCAAATTTCGCCGAACGGGCGCATAAAAATTGTGAATTTAGTCAATCAATAGGAAAAAAACTATGAATATTGTCAATCGCACATGGAAAAAAATGCAAGATTTTTCTATCCTTGCCAACTGAAATGGGTTATACTGACTAAGGAGGTGGTTGAGTATACAGGGGGTGCAGCAAACATTTTTTTAATTTTAGGGAGGAATTTTAGGGATTAGACAATGAAATTTTAGGGATATTTTAGGGCTAATTTATGTTGACCATCCCCAGTGATTTTTCAATGTACTTATGTTATAATACAAGTAATTTAAGAAACACAGCATAAATTCTTAGAAAATTCTTGATTAAATACTTTTGTCATGACAATGAAATATCCATAATATGCTGTATCGTACAATAGAAAATAAATTTCGAAATTTTATTGTTTCACATTTAATTATTTTCATCAAAAGTTGGGCTTTCTCGATTTCAATTACTAAGAGGGTAAATATATTCCATGCTAAATTTTTAACATCTGAAAGGCATAGTTAAATGAAACACAAAGAATATTCAATTGTTTAAAAATAAATAAATAAAATGCTTTATTGTATCATAGAAAATAAATTTCGCTTTTATTTAGTTTCACATTTAATTTTCTTCTTTTAATATGTACTTTACTCACACCCAGGGCTCGAAAATTCTGAAAATTTTAAGGTTCCCAGCTGGGAACCTACATGAAAAGTGTAGGTTCCCAGAAAAATTTATGTTTTCCCAGTTTTTTAATAAATTCAGAGCTTAATGAATGAAGATATTGTGTCATATAGGCACATTTTTGAATAATAAGCAAAAATTTTAGTTTACGGTTTATCAATTGATGTTTTGACTGTTCTCTATCCAAAAGCACCTCCTCCTTCCCTTCATATTCTTATAGATGTGTAACTTAAAAGGAAATGTTGCATTACATTTGCACACTAAGATTAAGCATTATATATTGCATTTACTAATTTATTCAAACGTATACAGAACAAAAAATTAATATATATATACAATATTTAATTTTTAGGTTCCCGGCTGGGAACCTGAGTGGGAAAGATACGTTCCCAGAAATGATTTCTGGGTTCCCCGGGATACCGGGAACGCTATTTTTCGAGCCCTGCTCACACCTCTATAATTTTTAACAGCATCTTTTACAAACGTCAAACTTTTTATCATAAGTTCATTGAAACCATCTTTTAGAATAAAATTGTTCATAGAAAATCCCTTCTCAAGATCAGCATTACCATGATGTAAAAGAAGTGCAGTTTTAAATTACACTTAAAAAGTTACAATCTATATATATATATATTTCTCTTACGTGGCGCGGAAAAAGGGCTGAATTTCTAGATTATGGTTTGGCAACAAGCGTAATTTCCAGAATCTCCCAATATGGCGTCCAGCGAAAGAGAAGTGAAACGAGTGAAACTCAAACTAGAAAATAATTTAAAATAAAATAACGTGTGCGTAATCCAAAGCGTTTGAGATAACTCATTTTAATTATGAGTAATATCGTTAATTTCAAATGAATTCTCAACGCTTATTTAGAATTTATTTATGAATTTCCTTCATACGAAATTGGAGAGAATTAAAAATATCAACTGTCTAGATCGCAACTGCTGCCATCTATTGCTGTAGATGTAAATTATTGAAGTAAAAAGTAATTTATTTTGCAAATATCTATAATCTAATCAATTAGAACAGTTTTATGAAATTTAAACAATGATTGTTCCTATCACGTAGTTTTTTTTTTTTAATGAATTTAAGCCGTGTTGGACAATATTATAGGTGCATTGAGTTTTAAACTAATTGTTTTCAAAATCTTTTTTTCATAGTATTTAAATGATTTATACATATTGGTAGCACCAACTATATGCATTTTTAACTGTGTTTTCAACGAAGTTTTAAATTATTTTTTTACATTAAAAAATTGTCAATTTTATGGTGGTTTTTGGTGTATTTATGGTAGTACTTATTCGGCTAGAATTTCTGCAAAAATGAAAAGGGTCAAGCGAGCGAAGCGAACTGGACCGCGTAGCGGTCTCAATGTGAATTGCTTTGTAATTCACGGGGGTTGGCGAGCGTTAGAGAGTAGGGGGCTGAGCCCCCTAGTACTTTATATATTTGTTGTTGTTTACCACTTACTTTTGAACAACCAATGAAAATGCCTAACAAGAATCCGCTTTGGCGATCACAATACAAAACAAAACTAACTTTATCAGTCATTTGTAAACAAAAATAGTTATCAAAACAAATTTTAGGGAAACAAAAAAAAATTTAGTAGAATTTTAGGGCTGTAAGAAAATTTTAGGAATTGTAGGAATTACAGGGCGAATGCGATCCCTGAGTATAGGGAGCTAACTCTCCTTAAAATTAGCATTTTTATGAATTTTAGGCCGATCCTCCCCCTCCTTCCCCGAAACAAAATTTTGTTCACCCTACGGATGTTGGCTCTCGACAATCCAGTCATTTTTGTGACTGGCTCTCCTCTTATAAAGGTTGTGCACCCCTACTTGATATCCAAATTTTATGACTGAATATGTTAAGAAGTACAATTTAGAATAATATATGTTTCTCCTCCTCCCCACCTTCATTCAAGAAAGCATAATTTTTTTTCGGCACTGGCAATCTTTAAAGCTAAATTTACTCCTTCAAATGTCAAGGAGTATTTTCACTCTTTGAAAATAATCTTAGCTATATCTCTTGTATAAATACAAACGTAAACTGTCGATATATCCTTGCCAACAGAACTAAATACGTTGACTGGGAATGAAGGAACCTAGGGGGCTACCCCCCCCCCTAACCTTCGTCACACCTGATGGTGGCCCTCGACAACCCAGTCATTTTTGTAAGTGGCCCTTCACTTAAAAAGGTTGTGCACCCCTAGCGTAAATAATATTTCCCTTCAATTGAAAAATATATTTTTTACGTTTAATAATTGGAAGAAAACTTTGGTGAAAATTAAGTCTTATTGGAAACGATACATTTAAAATGGCTTACTGAAAACAATTTTCGGTACTTTTCCATTACACCACTGACAACTTTTCATTAAAAAAAAACTATCGCCAAACTCTAACACCCAATAAACAAATGGAAGAATGTTGCCAATAGAATCTAAAAAAAATAAAAAATAAATACAAGAAATTAGAAAAAGCCTCACTCACAATAGTGTCAACTATCAGTAACTTTAAAATTAAACAATAAAATTTATAATACATTAATGAAAAGAGAAAAAAAAAAGTAATCTTAAATATTTATTTATTTACAATATATTTTTTAATTAATCCCCTCGGCTGGTGGATAAGTGTTTATGACGTCAGTTGAAACAGATCTGTAGTGCGTAAATATGCATAGTAACATTTTTTTCAACACTTTTTCTCTTTTAATATTATGACAGTGCCCATCTACGACCACAATTATTTAAATTAACGAAATAACTAATAAATTGGTACAATATCATTAAAAGTACAGATAAATGTTTAATTAAAATTCACTCAATGACATAACATAAACGCGTAACACATCTGATGTCAATTGACTGCGATGCCATGGGCATGAAGTTTTGGCGTTAAATCCTATATTTTGACGACCGTTTTTTCCTTTTATGGAAAGTGGTCGAAAGGATCATGGAGACTTACCCAATTTTCTTATAGCATCATTGTAAAATTCCCCGATGCAGTGACATTGTTTACTTAGCCATTTTACACAGGTTGATTTTCAAATGTTTAATTGATCTTATTTAAT
The DNA here is from genome assembly GCA_963931845.1 of Maratus michaelseni. NCBI lineage: Eukaryota > Metazoa > Arthropoda > Arachnida > Araneae > Salticidae > Maratus > Maratus michaelseni. The sequence continues at coordinate 199,884,381 of OZ007592.1, read as the reverse complement.
AAATCACGAAAACAGTTGTTAGCTGTTTCAACAGCAGTTGATTCGGTCTTAAAATCCCTCAGTCAAAGGAAAATGAATGGAAACCCGATTACAGCATTTTGCATGCTGAATCGAATGGTACTATATGAAATATTCTAAGTACGATAGTTCGTGAGATATTGCACATTTTCGAATTTGGCAACAAAACCTCAAAATTTCTAACAATACAAGTGATAATTTCTAAAATACATCTGTCATTATTAACACTTTACCGACCGGCCGTCGATTAATCGACGTTTGCTCCCCAGCACTTACCGACCGGCTGTCGATTAATCGACGTTTGCTCCCCAGCGCTTACCAACCGGCTGTCGATTATTCGACGTTTGCTCCCCAGTGCTTACCGACCGGCTGTCGATTAATCGACTTTTGATCTTTCTGTTAGATTTGGTTAGGTTAGATTGACAAGTAGCAAGCATTCTTTATTCAGATAATCGGTGCTTTTTTATAAGCTTTAGCCCTTTAGAACAGGTTTCGCTTGTAAATACTGCAACGTCCCATTACACAAAGGTGACTGTTTCGAGCGCTATCAGTTTTAAAAAATATTAAACAACTTCTTTTTTCGACAAATATTGTTATATGGATTGTGGTATATTTTATGTAAATAATAAACTGAAAACGATTGTAATAGATAAAATAAATATTGTTTAACACTAATATGATTAACCCTTTCACGACGAGCGTCCTTTACAGAATTTTTAACCTTTTACCACCGGTTTTTCAAAACAGAAAATTTCACCTAATTGAATCCCAGAAATGCTAAGATTTAATGAGGCAAATCTTACATTAAAAAATAACTGGTGGGAATAATCGAGGATTCTGAGCATCTTATGCGTCACGTATACGTTCCCCAAGGGGTTAAAGTAAAAGATTTTATTAAATTTCGTTGCCCTAGCATAACACTAAGCGTACAATTTTACCAGAGTTTAAGAAAAGCGCATATATTCCCGCACGTCAGTCTAGGCCGAAACCAAGCCGGTGTCTCGGACGATCTGTGGCTGACCGGGCGGTCAAAGGGCATAGTATGTTCGAACCGCTACCGGTCGGTAAAGTGTTAAAGATCAAACAATACTTGGCAATTTATTATTTGCGACTGGATAATAAAGTACCTGATATTTTGATTAGATAAAATCTGAATAATGCCAGTTTTCGGGCTTTTTATAAAAAAATATTATTTATGTAATTGTGTATTATTATTTAAATAAATGTCATGATTTTGAAATAAAACGTGCTTGCTCAAAAAGTTTCTATGGTCTATGGTTTTGATATTGCACATTTTCTACAACTTGGCGATGTTTTTAGCATCAAAACCACAATATTTCTAACATTACAAGTGATAATTTCTAAAAATACATACATTACTATAGCAACGGAATAATTTCAAATCTATGTATACTGTTATAAGAAAGTAACTTTTTGTATTTTTGTTTGTTCGCAGAGTGTAATCGTTGAAACTACCGAACCGATTTCAAAAGTAATGGTGACAGTTCCTACCCAAAATAGGCTATATTTTATGTCAGAGTATTACCCACAGGGGACAGGGGGGTGCAGCAGCAAAAAATATTATAAAATTGCGATTTTAGTGATACTGGAGGGCCTAGAAACTTTAAATTTTGCATATCTATGGAAGTACCGAACCGATTTCAAACATAATGGTGGTAAAATGATGGGTCAATTCCACAGAAAAGTCTCATTTTGAGGAGAAAATAAAATTTATAATATGTTTAATTTAAGGGTATAATTGGAAAGCTTGGTATTTTAATGTTGTATAATAAAATCTTAATAAAAAGCCATTCTAAATTACTGTTTACAAACTAAGTTAAGAACCATTATTGTCTTTGTAAAGTCATAATGTTACGTCAGTTACACAATAAAAGTTACGTCCGTTACATTTGTAAATGCCATTTTTTCTTTTTTATTGTTCAGAAATTAATTAAACAAGTTACTCTTATAATTTGTCATTACTTAGTGTTGTTGAGAACATTAAATCACTTTTTTTAACCGGTTAGTTTTGTTAGTTTTTACACTTCAATGAAGGCAGAAAAAATGTTTGTTTTACGTTACATCAGTTACAGGATTTTGAATTGCAATTTTTGTGATTAAAAGAGAGATTGAAATAATCTGCAGGTATTTGGGTATTAAGTCCTTAGTCAGAAATATATTAAATTGTAAAAATTTGTTCTAGCTATATTAGTAAATTTTCTGCACAGTTTTGAAAACAAAATTCGATGATCAAGTGTTACGTCAGTTACGATGGAATTGACCAATGGTGACAGTCCCTGCTCTAACATAGGCTATATTTTATGTCAGTGTCACTACCCATGGGGGTGGAATAGCGAAGAACGTTCTAAAATTCCAATTTTTGTGATACTGGGCCTAGAATTTTGAAATTTGGCATGGTAGGTAGTCTATACTATTATATAAAGAGAGAACGTGAGACTGACTGGGTGACTCATCAACGCCCAGCTGAAATGAGTAAAGTTAGGATCACAAAATTTGGACAGTAGATTGCTGTTATGACCTAGGCAAGCAATAAGAAAGGGTTTCTCAAAATTCCCCCTGGAAGTTTGTTAAAGGGGTGGTCCAACGTTTTAGGTGATTTCACCGTATCTCAGCAGCAGTTTTAAGTAGGACATCGAAATTCAGGAAAACACATGACTAAAAAATGGTTAAACACATATTTCAAAGATTTAGAAATTTAACCTCTAAGAGGGTTAAAGGGGAGATTGAACATTTTACGTCATTTTGCGATATCTCAGCAGCAGTTTTAGGTAGGAGAATGAAATTCGGGATAACAAATCTACTAAAAAAAGGTTAAACACACATTTTAGCAATTTTAGAAATTTACCTCCTAAGGGAGTTAAATCAGGGGATCGAACGCTTTAGGTCATTTCACCATATCTCTGCAGCAGTTTTAGGTATGAGCAAGAAATTCAGGATATGAAACGTACTAAAAAAATGGTTAAACATATTTCAGCGATTTTAAAAATTCACACCCTAAGAGGGCTTCACAAATGTTATGTAATGATAGAAGTGTCGAACGTTTTAGGTCATTTTGCAATATCTCAGCAGCAGTTTTAGGTAAGAGAAAGAAATTTGGGATAACAAATCTACTAAAAAAATGGTTAAACATATATTTTCACCTTCTAAGGAAGGGTTAAAAGGAGGGTCGAACGTTTTAACTCATTTTTTGCCATAGCTCAGCAGCAGTTTTAGGTAGAATCATGAAATTATGGATAACAAACTCCTTCAAAAATGGTTAAACACGTATTTCAGCGATTTTAGAAATTCACCCACTAAGGGGGTTAAAGTGGGGAGATTGAACATTTTAGGTCATCTTTCAATATCTCAGCAGCAGTTTTAGGTAGGAGAATGAAATTCGGGATAACAAATCTACTAAAAATCCCTGACAGCTAGGTCTACAGGCACAGGTAGATTTCGAAGACTCAGCCCGTGGGGTGCCTGTTTGTTGGGAATTGCAGAAGAAATGACCTTTTAGCCATGATGCGGTAGTTGGAACCGCCCACTTCGAAACCTAACTTGTTTGCAGGCAAAGGCACAGGGATTTTTTTTTTTTTTTTTGCTATAAGGGTTGGTCCTATAAAAAACTTGTCGATATAAAAGTTTTAGATAATATTAAGAAGATTTATAATAAATTTAAGCGGATTTGATATCTTATGAATTGACAAAGTTATGATTTTTTTTCTTCTAACCCCCCCCCCCCCTCCCCTTGAGGCCATTTTTAATGATATCAAAAATCTGTCATACATAAATTTTCGGCCCTTTCCTAGAAGTAATAATAACTTTAAACGGATTCGATACATATCATAATTAAGAAATTATGGAGGGTTTTCTGTTTTCACACCTCCCCCCCCTTCCCCTAGTTCGATTTTGCCCATTAACGAACTTGACCGTGATTTTATGTATCAATTTAGAAGAGATTTGTGCAGAATTATTGCAGTTATTGTGTCCATAAAAAAAGTGACATAGATAGATAAAGTTTCGAACTAGGGATGGTTTTGGGTTCTGGGAGTCATGATTGGCGTAGATCTGCAAAAGTTTTTCAAACATTCCAACTTAGGGGAGAATGTAACAGGTAGTATTTCTTACGAAATCTACCTAAAAAAATGGTTAAACACGTATTTCAGCGATTATAGAAATTCACTCACTAAAGGCGGTCAAATGGGAGGTCGAATGTTTTAGGTAATTTTGACATATTTCAGCAGCAGTTTTAGGTAGAAACATGAAATTCATAACAAATATACTAACAAAATAGTTAAACATGTACTTCAGCGATTTTAGAAATTCACCTATCGATTTAAACATTGGATATGAACCGAATTATGGAAGATTAGACGAATAAGACAACTATTGCTGATTTTTTATTAGATATTTTGCATAAGACATTTTTAAAAGGAAAATACATTGTAGTCGACACATTGTCCACCCGCACGAAACCGATACGGGTTGCTAGTCACTTATAAAATGCTTTCTAAGAACAGTTTTTAAAAAATTCAAAATTTAAAAAAGGGCGAAATGAGCGAAAAGTGTTCTAAAAACATTCTAAATTACAATTTCTATGGAATCTGTGGAACTACCAAACAGATTTCAAAAGTGATGGTGGCAAACTTATGGTGACGTTTCTGTTCTAACATAGGCTATATTTTATGTCGGTGTCACTACCCTAAGAGTGTGTGGTAGCAAAAAACGTTCCAAAATTGCAGTTTTTGTGGTACTGAAGGGGTTAGAAACTTGAAATTTGGCAAGGTAATCATAAGATGTAAATGCTCTCCAAGAACAGTTTCTGAAAAAATCAAAATTTAAAAAGGGTAAAATCAGAGACAAGCATTCTAAATTACGATTTTTATGGAATTGTTAAGGACAGAAGCTTGAAATTTGACATGGCTGCTATACTTTAAGATGCAAATGCACATACAAAACAGTTTTGTTAAAAAAATCAAAATTTAGAAAGGTGAAAGAGAAAAAACACTCTAAATTACGATTTTTGTGATACTGAAAGGACTAGAAGCTTGAAATTTGGCATGGCAGACACTTTTAAATTACAAATGCTCTCTAACAATAGTTTATAAAGAAATGTGAAATTTAAGAAGGTATAATGAGGGGAAAGCATTCTAAAAATGTTCTAAATTACGATTTCTATGGAATTGTTAGGGATAGAAACTTGAAATTTGACATGGCTGTTACTTTAAGAAATAAATGGTCGTACAGAACAATTTTAAAAAATTGAAATATAAGAGTGTTAAAGCGCTGAAAGCGTTCTAAATTATGATTTATTTTGAACTGTTAGGGATAGAAACTTGAAATTTGGCATGGCTAAAGACATAAATGCTCGCCCAGAACAGTTTTCTAAAAAGGCAAAATTTAAAAAGGTGCAGGAGAAGTGGGAAAAAAAAAAAAAAGTTTTAAAACTGTGATTTATCTGGTACAGTTGGCAGAAACTTGGTATTTGGCATGGCGATTATTTTTAAAATGCAAATTGCTCATTAAGAACGATTTCTAAAAAATTCGAAATTTAAAAGAGCAGAACACGTTCTAAATTTGGATTTATTCGGGTTAAAAACATGAAATTTAGTGTAGTGGTAACTTTTAAGATGCAGACGCTCGGTAGAAACATATATTAAAAATTCTAAATTTAAAGGTATAAAATGAGTGGGAAGCGAAATTGATTATTCAGAATTGTTAGGGACAGAAATTTAAAATTTGACATGTCTGTTATTTTTTAGACATTAGAAATTTTAAAAAGGTGCAAAACCAAAAAATGTTCTATAATTGCGATTTTAGTGATGCTGCTTGGTCTAGAAACTCGAAATTTGTGGCATGGTAGCAATTTTTAAGATATCAGGGCTTTAGCAAGCCTGTTTCTAAAAAAGTTCGAAATTTAAAAGGGCGAAAGGAGCGAAAAACGTTCTGAAAACCTTCAAAACTATGATTTATCTGAAATTATTAGGGACAAACTTGAAATTTTATATGGCTGTTACCAGGACTTGACAAATCCGATCGCCACAGGCGACTAAGTTTTTTTTTATCTGGTGACCAAGTTATTTAACCTGGCTTTTTTTTTTTTTTTTTTTTTTTTTGTTTTGTTTTGTTTTGTTTTGTACAAAAATTAATCTAAGAAAATTGAAATTCTATAAGATATCTCATTATAGATGTTGCAAAATTACAAATTAAGAAATTAACTTAGAAATTAAAACAAATTATTTTCAACTTTTATTTTTAATTTGGCAGAAATAAATTCATCACATACTAATTTTAAAATAATAAAACCAGAATTATTTGGTCTAACTTCGACGGAAAAATAGGCAAAAGAATATTTTCCCGCGTTACTATTTCATCAGATACAGATTTTGTAGCACTCTACTATCCGGACATTTGAAGCATTCGGCAATCGGCATTTCCCGAACATGCCAGTTAATTCAACTTTTACAGTATTCTTTTTTTTTCCTTCGGAGATACGTAAATTTGTTAAGTTTCATTAGAAAACTTAGTTTATATTATCTTTCTAAATTATGTACTATTCTAAACTATGACTAATAATTCTAACCCATGCTTGTTATTTTTTTTTTCAATTAATTCATAAAAACTTTTGTGCTTTTTGAAAATCAATGACGGGGGGGGGGGGGGGGGGGGGGGCTGGCTGTTACATTAGAGACATAAATTCATCTACCGAACAGTTTTTAAAAAATTGGAAATTTTAATGTGTGCAGGAACAACAAAGTTCTAAAAATGCGAGTTTTGTAATATATTTGTTATAGAAATTCATTTAACTAGAAGCTTGGATTTTGGCATAGTGCTTACTTTTAAAATGTAAATACTCGCTTAGAACAGTTTCTAAAAATTTCTACATTTCAAGTGAAAAATGAAATGAGCAAAAAACCTTCAAATTACATTCTAAATTATCATTAATTTGGAATTAATTTTAACTCTTCTCATTCACTTAAGTCTCATGTTCGATAAGAATGAAGTTTGCTCAAAATATGGCTTAATTAGTAATTTTAGAATTATCCGTAGCAGTATAATTTCTTCTGATAAAAATAGGTCCACGAATACCACTTGGCATATTTCAACAATTACGCGAGCAAAGCCGTGCATTTTGTCTCTATATGTAAAAGAAAGTTCTGACTGGGAGATATTCAATGCACAGCCCAAACTACTGAATCTAGAAACTTGAAAATTGGGAAGGGTGGAGAAATACTTCTTAAGATGTAGAGGCACAATAAGAAAGGATTTTCAAAAACTCCACCTCTAAGAAAGGTAAAAAGAGGAACAAACTTTTAAAAAATTCCTTAAAAATTGGCTACTATAGTTATGCGACAAATAATAGCATATTTTAATGTATTTTTGTATGCTGAATCTAATGGTACCAAGTACAGTCATTTAAGTCTAACAGGTTGTGATATATTGCATATTTTGTCTAATTTGGCAATGTCCTTTTCAACAAAACCTCAAAATTCTACCATTTACAAATGTTAATTTTTAAAAATACACACATTGTTATAGCAACGGAAGAAATTCAAACTGTCGATAAACGTGGGGGATTTCTTTTCATTGTTATAATATAATGTGACTAAATAGAATTATGGGAGAAATTTCTATAAGGATAAACCTGATTATGAAAAACAGCCGTTTTTAAACATTCTGCTCAATGGATTTTAATGAAAATTGGACTGTTAGTTAGATAATTTTTCAGGGAAGGTTTTGGTATATAAAATTGTTTTATGTAGTTTAGTTACAGAATTATGTGTCAGATGAATCAGTTTATGAAAGTTTAGCCCTTTTAAAACAGGTCTCCCAACACATTTTAGTCTTCTAAAAGGGGCAAAGGAGACCATCTTTATTTAAAAAGGGGACTTTGGGGGGACCATTTAAACTAAAGAAGGGGATTTCGAGGGACCATTTATATTAAAAAAGCAGACTGAAAAGGGACCACATGTCTAAAAAGACTGCACCAAGTTTTCCTAAATATGCAATTTTTTAAAAATTACCTCATAAAATATGTTAGCTGAGTATCTTTACAAAGATGTCATTAAACAATGTACATAGCTTTATTTAACATACTTAAATATCCTACGGCAAGGTGGTTTATATTTAGAACAGCAAAAATTGATTTGGAATAAAATATAAACAGTAAAAATTAATGCATTTAAGAAAATATTAAATCAATCAATTGTTAGCAGTGTTACACATTGACAATTACAAAAGTATAGTGCATTTCTTTGAATTTAAGACATGTAGTAACAGTAATCAGTGAATAAAAAAAGCATAGCATAACAGCGCCTTCTGTTAAGTAATAAAATTTAAAATTAGAACACATAAAATTCAATTCCTTTCTATACAATAGAAGCTGAGATGCTATAATGTTCATTCGAAAAAGCATAGTATGGCAACACCCCCTGGGAAATGGTCAAGACCAATATTGAATCAATATTCGTAATCATCTTACATATTAAATTTGGTGAAATTATTCTATCCCAAACATTCCGAGATCTGGCTATCATGGAAATAGTTAAAAATGCAACCCAGTAGTTCTGTTTGGTAAAATACACCAAGATCTAATCAGCATCAATTTCTGTTAAGGGTTAACTGAATGTGAAGTTTAATGAAATTTCACCCAGATTGCCTTATTAAATACCTCATGTAAAATGTAAAAAATGCAGCATAACAGTTACACCCACTGGATTATATACATCAAAACATAATCAGCACCTCTATGTGCTAAAGTCTAATTAAATAGGGCATTTGATTAAATTCCATGCTTCTGTTTTTGATATAGAATGGCTATAAAATGTGTATCACATACAGAGAGATTTTTTTTTAAATGATCAAATCGTATTCAGGTCAACCTAATGCATGTGAATAGAAATTATTTTCATGATTCAAATATTTTCTTCTGATAAATATATATTAAAGAAAGCATTAAAAAAGAAATTTTAATTAAGATTTCCTTTAATTGCTGAGATATACTTTTCCATCAAAGCCGAAAACAATACTACATCTATAATAGTATAGAAGCTTATCTGTGTGCTGAAGAGACTGTTGTGCATAGAGCTACAAGATTTGGCAAAAAGGTACCTGTATGTCTAAAGTCAGTTTTTGAATTTTTTTTGCTTACTTTAAATTTTTTATGTGATTTTTAAGCTTTTTTTTTTCATGTTTCATGACAATTTTTTCACATTAATAAAAGGAATTCAGTTTCAATTTTTTGCCCAGTAGTAATTTTTTTCCTTTTTTCAATAAAGTTTATTTGGAATTTGTATAGTGATTTTTAAATTTTTCACGAATTTTTTATGCAAATTTCAGCTATTTTTTGTGACTTGCGGTAATTTTTTGACATTCGTAAAAAGAATTTGGTTGCAAATTTTTATATTTTGTTCTTCTGCAATTGCATTTTTTAATTTGAATTTTTACCAATTTCTGAGACAATTTTTTTTTTTACATTTGTAGAAAAATATCCGGTTATCTTGTTAACTATAGTAAATATTTTCTTCTGCGATTTTTATTCATTTTGCAGTGATTTTTTGCAGAGTAGTAAAAGGAATCCAGTTTTTTTTTTTAGCCCAATATAATAAATGTTGTCCTATTTTTAATAAAGTTTCTTCAGAATTCGTGCAGCAATTTTTTCAGTTTGCACAATTTATGTGAATTTTATATTTTCCTCACATTTTGTGGTGATTTTTTGGCATTCTGAAAAGGAATCTGGTTTTAATCTTTTATTAGCCCAGTTTAATAAATTTTGTCCTCTCCTTTCAATAAAATTTATTCGCAATTCGTGCAGCGATTTTTAATGTTTGACTAATTTTTTATGCAATTTGAGTTTTTTTTGTGTTTTGCGGCGATTTTATGACAGTAAATTTTGTCTGGTAGATTTTTGAATTTTTAGCGATTTTTAATGAGATTTCTAATGCGTTTTTTAATGCTTCTCTACAGTCTGCGGCGATTTTTTGACAGTGATGAAATAATTCGGGAAAAAAGGGGACCATTTAGGAGCCCTGTTAAAAATGATTCGGTTAAATGGATTTCGATGTGGTTTACACTGTTATATAGAATATTTATCAAGGAAGGTTTTAGTATATAATATATCGTTGTACGTTGCTTAGTTCTAGAATTGTGAGGGACATTTCTATAATCAGGTGAATCCGGTTATAAAACACTAGCTGTTTAAAAAAGTTCTATGGATTTTGATGAGGCTTGTCTTTGTTAGTTAAAAATTTTTCAGGGATGGTTTTAGTATATTGCATATTGTTCTATTGTTCTTTACCAAATCCTATTATAAATGATCAACTGAAGTCCTTATCAGCCCAAATTTCGTCTGACAAATTAGAAAATATAATAGCGCAAAGGCATTCGTACCATTTTCAGCAACGCAGAAGTATATTCCGGGTAAATGTCCACATTGGTTTAAAATACAAGATCAAATTCACTGATGTATTTTGTTTGATTCAAGATTGGTTTGGAGAAATCGACCAGCATAGCAGGTGAAACCTGCTAGTTTATAAACACTATTTAATTGCTGAAAAGATGGAAGATAAACAGCAATGCACTTTATCATAAAATAATTGAACTGCTAACAGTGGTAATTATTATTATTTTTTTTTTTTTTAAGAGGCCGAAAAAGAGAACTATAACAAATCTTATAACTTTTTTTTAAAAATCTCAATGCTAATTGTTTTCTATAATTTTAATTTGAGAAATATATAACACATCAAGAACTTGTGAGATTCATGAAAATGGAGATATTTATAGACCTTATTTAGCAGAAATACATGCATAATGCAAGAACTTTCTTTGACAAATATTGCAGTAATGAAAGATGTTTTATTGGTGCTAAAAATATTTCTATTTTTTATGACAACATAATTTACATTTTTGTACATTTATAATGTGTAAAAATTTATAACTTGAGATTTCATAATTTATTAAGGAATTTTTATTAATACTGTTTGCTTACATATCAAAATATAGATAAAAATGCTTAAGTGATAAAAATAGAACACAAAAGGATTATAAAAACCTTTTAATATAAAGATCGACATACGTTTCAATGCTCAAACAGTGCTATTATCAAGATCTACAACGATAAACAAACTTTCACGCAAAATTTTGGAAAATAAACTTGAAAAACATAAATCCCGAGGTATGTAAAAAAAAAAAAAGTGAGTGCTTAAAATAGTCAACTGTAAACGTGAAAATTAATATTGCCTTATCACTTTTTTTAAACTGAAAAATATCTTGTGTCAAATTTTAGGCAATTCAAATGAGGCTGATTCATTGCAAATATTCTTGTTACACATATAGATTTCTATTGATTCACGGATAATAGATGGGAAATAAAGACTTGATAGATAAATTATTTAACTATTTATAAAATCAATTTTTAAAGTCTCGGTTCTATGTAGTCTTGCCAGTTCTGAAGTACTTCTGTCATATTTGATATCTACCATATGCTCTTTTAATCTTGTTTTAAACTTTCTCTTTAAACTTGTTTCTATTTGTCATTCCTATATAACATTGTAATGTTCCATCTGCTCTGGTGAATGGGATTTCATAAACACCTGACAGTTGATATGGCTCTATTTCCTAACAAACTACACTTTTTAATTTTATGGATGGTTTTGCAATAAGGCATATATTGAATTTTCTAAGTTACATTTCAATCTTTCAAAGAATCTAGGGAAATATTGTAAAATAGATAACTTTGAATTTTGTTTATTGAAGTTTTTCTTCTCCTTCTCCATGCTCATAATTACTTTATTAATAGTGCTTTCTTTATATCTGTTGTCTCATGCTATTTCATTGGTTAACTGATCTGGAGTACAGACTGCAAAGACTTGCTTAATAAAATGCCTAAATGCAGAAACTTTGTATGAAAAAGGTGCTTGAGCATTATGTGGGATAATGGATTGATTGGCTACTGGTTTTCTACATACAGTATGCTCTATGCCATGGCGGGTTTTGATTAAGAGCATGTCCAAGTAAGGGAGTGTGCCATTCTGTTCCACTTCTAAAGTGAATTTAATCTTAGAATCCAGGTTATTGATTTGAGCAAGGAAGTTATTAAGTAAGATATCCGTATGTTGCCAATGAAAACATCATGTATGTATCTAAATTATGTATGGGGATAAAATCTAATTTATGAAATATACCCCATTATTTTGTTTATAAATTTTATTGTCAAATGTAAAATCTTCATTATTATTAATGTTCGCAAACGTCTGTGTGTACCACCTGTGATGCCAAAACACTGATCGCGAAGGTGTCAAGAAATTCTTAAAATGAGGCTGTAGTTGATATTCCATATCAAAAAGATCAGCCCTTAATTAAGACAGATATTAATTAAAAACCTCATTAAAATTAGCAAAACAAGAAAGTTTTATCAAAACCTTGAAAGAAAATTAGCATTTTGACAACTCCAGACATCAAAATTGTCTCTTTTTTACACATTGAATTTAAAAAAAAAAAAAAACTACCGAAGGTATTGTTTTGAAACTGTGTACACACGCAATAAATCTTTGTCATTCCAAAAATTCAATTTTTTTTAAAATTTGGACCATAACTTTTCTTTATTTCAGCCAAAAACTGACCAGACTTTTAATCAGACACAGACAGTTAAGAGCATTACTGTAAAAAATGTGGGTTTGCTAACTCCAAAGTCAAGTCACTTAACTCGCTTTTTGAAACCCGTCAAAGTAATTACTCTGCGTCCACGAAAATTTGCAAACATATGTAAAAAAAAAAAAAAAAATCGCGAATTCAATGAAACAAAATTCATAAAAATCTATCAATAACTTTTAAAAATATCAATTGAAACTCATTAATGAAAATGGAAAATGAATTTATCTCTATTCAATCTGGACAGGTGCAAAAGATTCGCACATGTTCTGATAATTGCACGGATTCTGGATCACACATCGCAGTGCTTTCTGCCAGAAGAGATTAATTGATAAAATTATGCATTTAAAAAGAATTAGAATTTTTATAGGCTATATAAAATTTTTAAAAATATCGGATTTTTAGATATAAAAAAATAAGCATTCTTGCTTAAAGTAGGCTGAGATTTCGGAGATTAAAAAATTTTGCAATTCGACCCACAAGTTTAGTAAAATTCAGATTTTTGCATAGTACAGTCAAAGCACCTTATAACGAAATTGAAAGTATTTGCTCGTTATAAAGTGCTTTGGTTAAAACATTACGAAGTAATTCGTTATAAGTAAGAAATTCAATTAACCGGACTAATGTGTTCTGAACATAATCTGAGTATGCAGAAGTCCTAATAATTTAGACTAGTAAATCTGCAGATCAGGAGCCTCAACGTCAGCTCTGCAAGTCATTTTTTTTTAAATCTCATTTTTGATGTCATTTACCATCGTACAATCTGCAATTATTATTTTTTGAATTTAATGCATATTTATCAGCATATAAAATTCTTCGAATGTTCCAGAAATTAGAATAATTAAATTAAACACGGTATTATACAATGATATTCTGAAATTCTGATGAATTGCTTATTCTTTTAATTTTTAAAAATAAATAGGTATTCATCACCCCGTAGTCTCATTAAATTTACATTGAAACTGTTGAAAATCCATATCGAAAATTTGGCATTCATAATTTTACGTCTAAATCCATTATGCAAATATTTCATTTTCATTTCAGATAGAAATGAAATTTGAAAAATCGTCTGCATCCCCATAGGAAAGCATTATGGCCTAAAAAGAAATCTTCAATATTTTCCGAACGAATGAACCAAATGTAACTAAAAACTATACAGCTAATTCCGGGTACCTCACCAACATACCCACCAAAAATCAACCTAATCGAACGTTTTTTACGGCAGTTATCGCGGAACAGACAGACAGACAGAAAGAAACCAAAAACTTTCTGCGTCTCCACAGTGAGCCTTCACTGACGTTTCGGCAACAATCATAAAAATGGCGTTTAATTACATAAAGATAGCTCTCTTAAAATCGCTTTTAAAAAAAAAGCTAGGCCATATGTATTCATACCCTTCATAGGAAAGATCACTTTTACTACAAACAGTGAAAAAAAGAGAAGCGTTGATTTGAAAAGGAATTTCAAAGAAATTATTTTTTTACGAATAAATACACACAATTCATATAACACAATTTTACAGGACAAACAATTTTTTTTTTCTTTTGCCAGTCATAGCCAGCTTACAAACAGTTTTAAAAATTAACACGCGATAAATTTACAGGAAAAGCAAATGTCAATTAAATCACTTATCGAATAAAAAAGAAACATAATCAAGTTCAGCAAATACCCTGTTCACATCGGACATTTAAGATAACTTAGACGGCCATTTTTGAGGTGGTACCTCCCCGGAATTGAATACCTGTCCACACCGCCAAATGCATTTAAGATAACTCACTCAACATCACCGTGTCCAGTGCGCATGCCCATATGTTAAAAGCAAACTTAACAGCCAATCGGCCTTCAGAGCCAATCAGAGTGAGCGGTACTGACTGTATCTAGCAATGGAAAGTTCGAACTCACTCAGTGAGTTTCTGGAACTCACTCAGTGAGTTCAGTGGTCTAAGATATCTTAACTATCCGATCTGAACGTAGTATAAGCGTCACCCCTCTGTCTGTCTTAAAACACTGATCTTCCCCCAAATTTCTATATTGGAATATTGGAAGTATTGAAAATATGTAGTTGGCCGTAGAGGAAAAAAAAGATTACATCATGGCAGTGGCGCAGCCAAGGGGGGGGGTTACCCCCCCCCCCCCCAGAGCTAAAAAAATTACTATAATTGCCGCTTATATGAATCAAAACTACTAAAGTTAAAATTGTTTTTTTGCCTTTCCGCCTTGGCAGAATCCACCGCTTTCTTAAATCAAATTCTATTCAACAATGTGATTCAATTAAACGGCGAAAATTCTACTTAAAACTGTGAAAGCGCATATTACATGCATAGGTTATGTCAAAACTTGATTTTTGGACTTTGCCACTTTGTCGAGACGTCTTATAGTAAAAGATAGGTCATATACTCTCACAGAGACGCTTTGAGTTATATAGTATACAGTGGTCTGTTTCTTAATTGCATTTCTGTCTTTGTTCCACGTTCGAAAAAATAACAGATCATCGAATTCCAGAGAAAAAAAAACACACATTGTAAGTCTCTCTCAGTTTCAAGCAGCTTTTTTTGAGTTTTTTGCTCTCAGTTATATCAAAGACCAAGCTATGTGCATACCCAGGAAAAAAATCTTTGCAAAAGTAAGAATTTAAAAAAAGTACTTAAAGCTATAAAAAAAGCTATTTTTCGATTATGAGCAGATTTTTGCAATCGGTGTTTCTTTCGAATCATTTGTTTCGTAGGGGGTCTGTACACAAATTTAAAGACTATATTTCATTTGTTGGTAATGTAGCAACGACGTCTTGCTTATGATGGAGATTCGTATATTTATCGTTAAAATTTTATAAATTAGTTGTGGTTCCTCTTTTAGCTATTTTTAATTCTATCGCGCTTCTGTGAAAAGAAAATCTCTTTCCTTTCTATTTAAAATTCAATAATTCTTAAACTCTTTTATCGCAGCTTGAAGTGATCCTTTTCCAATTAATGTACATGTCCAAATTCTTTCTTTCGTATGTGCTTGCGGTTTTCATGTGAGAAATGAAATCATTTCCAGTTTGGCATCTGCGTGCCTTCCTAATGCATACATTTTGGATCACAGAATAAATAAAGATAAAATGCAACGTCTATTTCTCGATACATCTGCATGCTAAAATTCCTGCAGATGTTAAGTTCGACAGTTAGTTTTCTGTTGTTATAAAGATGCTGATATGGTAATCTGGTTTGGCGGTTTGCGTTAAAAAAAATTAGAATGTGTTTCACCCCGACAAATTTTCTACTGTACCCTATGGGTCGACGCGGATAAATTTGTGGCATCTCAAAAAAAGGCATTCGATTTTCAGTTTTCATGATGTGAAGATATAGATGTTCTGAGTGCTGGGAGACCGCCTCATTTTTTCAATTATCTTTCTTCAAATAAAATATTTTTTTTCATGGAAGTCTCAAGTCTCGGATATGTTTCTTCACAGGATGAGAGCCTTCGGGTTCTTGCTTATAGCGTATATGTATGAGCTCCGGTACTCTTTTTTCCTAGAATTTAAGCCCTGCCTATGAGTATGGATTTTGAAGAAAAAGGTGTTAAATGCGCTTTAAATGCATTTTTTTAAGAAAAATACTATCTATAATTACACACAATTTTACGCTAACCATGCATTAATTTAAATTGATCAGCAATATATTAGTCATGCATTGATTTACACTTATTACATTTTAACGAATTCGATCTGCATGTCATTAAAATTATACTAGCTGACCCGTCCGGCAGTGCCTGGGCTCATGATAATTACCTCAAATTTGTATGCTTATATATCTTATATCAATTTTATATTTTTAAATAAAATTTTCACTAAAAAATATTGATTATTAGACAGAAAAGCATTTTTAAAAGACACCTTGTTTGGTTGGGGTTTTTTTTGTTTGTTTCTTTTCCTCGTAAGGGTCTCTCGTTTCAAAAATAACCCCAGTTGTCTGAATTCTATAAATTTTTCATCAGTTACAAACAGGTCTTGACAAATGCAGTCACCAGGTCGCCACTGGCGACCTAGTTTTTCTATCTAGCCACCAAGTTATTTAACCCATTTTTTTTTATTATAATTCAATGGTAGGCTGAACTTTTTTTAACCGTTTCATTTTTGTGATTGCTTTGTCACTCTTAAACAATGCTCTATCAAAAGACAGGCGTTTCCAATTAAATTTTTATTATGCTCCTACACACAGCTCAAAATGTCCCTATATCTACTCTAAAAGCAGCGGTGAAAAACTGCCAAAAAATCCTTACATAGATGTATCCATCCCTAAGGTTGATAATTCTACAAAAGACAAAGAAAATTTCCCAGACAAACAGACTACTCTTAGTACACTTTCTTTCTAATATTCATATGCAAACAAAAACAAAACAATTTAAAGCTAAGTTGTTCAATGAAGAGCCTGGGGGACGCCGCCATGGCGCCTTTGACGATTTCTCGATGACCTATCAATTTGTTTTTCTTATCGAACAAATTCCTTTTCAATATTTCTTGCTACTATTTTTTTTAAGTAAAAAACTTTTTACAGTTATAACACAATTTTCAAAGATACTTTCTTTAAAATAATTAATTTTCACACGAATTTACATTATAGATAGCTATTAAAGATTTTGACTCCTTTTTCTACAAAATATTTTAACATTGACCACTCTAAGTTTTCATTGTGATTCCTAAAGTTAACGTATATGCCATATGCATATTACACTTACTTTTTCTTAGTCAAATTAATAATACAGAATTACACATATCGAATTTTACTGTGCATAAAGATAGTCAAAATTGTGTTTTAAGAACTTATATTCTTAGTGGTATATACCAATAAAAAACACTATATCCGAATGAACAATATAACGAGGATTACTGTAAGTGTAAATGAATAATTTTATATTTTTTCAAACGAAATGTGCGTAGGTTTAATGTAACGGAAGATAAAAACAAAAACATTGTCAAATTTTATCATTAAAGATAATTTTGCAAAATCTTTTTTAATTTTCGGGGGGGGGGGGGGGGGCTTCAGCCCCCTTTCCTGGCTACGTGCTTGTATATTGATAATGGCGCTGTTTGAGTGTTCAAACAGTTCAATCTTTATATTAAAAAGATTTTTATAATGCTTTTTGTGTTCTGTTTGTATCATTTAAGCATTTTTATCTAAATTTTAATTAGAAATAGTGATCTTATGTGATTATGTAAGCTTACATATCTGTAAACATTTATTATTTTGCTTATATATTTGAAATGTAATTTCTGTAACAGTGCAAGAATGACATGAGTGTTAAATATGGAAATATTTCACATGCAAACTAGCTCTATTATTTATAAACACTTTTTAATTCTTAAGACCTTTCTCTACTGATGTTTCTTTTCCCACTGAACCATCAGGAAAATAAAAATCCTTTCTCCCCGCCTCCATCAGAAAAAAAAAAAAAAATCAAAATTGGAACATCTATTTAAAAATGATATGTGAAACATACATTAAAAAATATATATACATTGACTGTTGAATTGAGTAACCTTCTTCCTTAAGTAAGTTAAAAATTCACACTTTGAACAACTGAAAAAACAAGTTTCTTTTTTCTGCCAACACAGCAAAAATTAAAAGCATGCAAAATATAACTAAAACATGAGAATCACAGGAGCAGAATAGTAAAGGATAGTGAAATGATATCAGACATGTGCAAATTGAATTGCATTTAACTGCACCCTATGGCATTCATAATGTAATTTGCCTTGAATATCTTCTAATGTAACATAAAATTCACTAGTATATAAATTTCATTTACACAAAACAGGATCAGAAGTTTTACACTTCTAATTTTGAAAAATTGTGTTAAAGATTGATAATACTCTATATAACAAGCATTACACACCAGTTGAATAGCTATCATGAGAACAGTTTTAAGACTAAATTTCCGATCACATAAATCAAATAGATCCTCCAAACTTGGCCCTAGGAGCTCCATCACAAGTGCATTGTATTTGCCACATGGTCCAAAATAAAACACCTTTGGTATGCCTTCTGCAAAGACAAAAGAAAAAATAGTTACAACACAGCAAAAATTTTAAATAAGCTTCCCAAAGCAATAGTAAATATGTATGATGTAGGCTAATTGAGAAATCTGGCTCTTTTCAAAAAGCCTGGCTAATTTAAGAACATCTCCCTTTTCTTTGTTTTCAAATCAGCCTAATATCTTTCAGGCTTATTGTAAAGAGACTGTAGAACATTAAGCTAACTGGAAACTCCATTTATTTTTCAACCAGCCTGGATTTTTTCAGACTCATTGCAATGAGCCTATGCAGTTTTATGCTAATTAAAAAATGACCACCTGTTTGTCCAAACAGTTCAGTTTCATCCAGGGTTTCTGAATCAGCCCACAACATGCACAATGCAAGATAATACAGCTATAATTTTAACCACAACATACATACATACACACACACAAAGCATTAAAACTTCCGATTATTTTACAAGCTTATATAACTGACAAAACAAAAGTTTATTATGAAAAGGCAGGGATAAAAAATCCATTTTTGTAGCAGGATATATGGCAGTTTTATAACTTACCATTCTGACTTACAGATAGTCTTATTTGACATGTCTAGAAAGTAAATTTGATATGTCATTGTATAAAAGAATAAAATGAAAATCCTTAATTTTCTGCGATTAAATAAATTCTCTAAATTAAAAAATAAAATTTAAAAACCACTTATTTAACAGTGGTAATGAGGTTCCTACATTAGATAAAATGTATCTGAACTAGAAGTATTCCCAGTGGCAGAGAGTTCTATAGCTGTCTGCCACAAGTTTTTAAAATTTCATAATCTGTCTGCAAATTATGTGTAATTTTAATGAAAGAATAATACGCTAAACTAGGAATTTTTCATCATTTTATTTAAAATATGGTAAGGATGATGCATTATCATTAATTTTGCTTATAACTTTTGATGTTACATATTGTTTCATCATTTCACTTCTTGTGGGATTTCTAAAATGGGAAGGTTAAGCTTATCCCAGGACCAGGGGTGATTCTGAGTAAAAAAATATTTTCTGAAATTCACAGAGAATTTTGTAAAAAGATCCAGGGGGAGGGAGGAGAAATTTCTTTCCCATGATGCAGCTACAGAAATTCCTTCTGGAGAAAAATGTCTTAATTAAAGTTCTGCTTCAGCTGCAGATTGAGATTGAACTCTGTTTTCAGTCAGAGCTGAGTTTAGATTCCTGCAGGTTGGGTTCGGGTTAACCAAATTTTTTAAAAGTTGGTTCTGTATATTGTTTCAGATTTAAAAATTTATGTATTAAAGATAGATGTTTGTCTGTGTGTGATGTTTTCTGAAGAGACCACTAAGTGCAGAGCAGCAAGGGCAGAAAGAGTGACGTGTTGTTTTGTGAAGTTATGCACCTCAAAGCCTGCTTTTGGACTAGTTTTCTTCATTTTTTATGTATTTTTTTACTTTTTGAAGCGAATTCTCTTTATTAGTAAAAGGAATCCGGAATTTCTACATCTATTTTTATGCAATTTTTAGCATTTCTTCTTGTTTTGCGATGATCTTTAGACATTAGTAAAAAGAACTGGGTGTCAATTTTTTAGCAGTATTTTTATGCAGTAAATTTTGACGATACTAACGATTATTTTTTTCTATAATCGTTTGATGAAAATCGCAATTTATTTTTTTTACCACAATCCTTTACCGAAATTTGTGTGATCCTTTGACGATAATCACGTATTTTTACCATGATCTTTTGATGAAATTCACGTGTTTTTACCGCAATCCTTTGCCGAAATTCACGTGTTTTTTACCGTTTTTATCCCCCCCCCCAAGTCCAAGATCCTTTGATGAAACTCATGTCTTTTGTTTTGTTTTTTTCTGAGACTCTTTGACGAATTTAATTTTTTCAGTGACCATTTGTCGAAATTCGTGATCGATTGACAAAATTCACAATTTGTTTCCGTTTTTATAAATTCTTCAATCTTTTGACGAAATTTGTGATTTTTGCAATGACCAACTGAAGAAAATAGCTATTTGTTTCTGAGATCTTTGACAAAGTTCACGATCGATATTTTTCAGTGATAGTTTACAGAAATTCAATCTTTTCAGCAACCGATTCATGAATTGATTTTGCAAAATTCCGCAAAAGAAAAAAAAAGAAAAAAATTGCAGACTTCTAAGAAAATTAAAAAATACTCGAGAAAAAAATCCCGGGTTTGTAAAAGAATTAGAGGGAGGGAGGAAATACAGCACAGCATTTTTTACTATGCGGGACTTTCCTTTTGTGTGCAATTCGCGCACAAAAAAAAAAATTTCTGATGTAAATATTTACAGAAACACTACTCCCTCGTGGTTAATATCCATTAAGATGGTTTTATGTTAAGAAGATTGTTTTTTCTTAATGTCTGAATATTCGGACTGGTGACAGATTTTTAAAATTTTCGGAAAATTTGGAACAGAATCACCCTTGCCCGGGACGCCATTCTAAGCATGTGTTTTTTAATGCAATGAGAGTTGCTCTTAGTGGCCGCAGAACAAAGAGCTGGTATTCTTTCCTGCATGTTCAGAAGGTGCAGGAGAAAACAGGAAAAAACATGAGGGGTATTCTGCATGCGCATGATAAATGCCTGCTTCATTGCATTTTATAGAAAAACTTATTTCCTGTGGCATCTCAGTAACAGGATAACAGACGCGTAAGGCCGCGGGAAAAAAATGTCCGAAAATTTTGGACATTCTTTAATTTTTTGTTTTATTAGTGCAGACAAAAACTGTCCGAAAATTGCGGGCAATTTTTCACATTAATTTCATTAGTGCAGACAAAAATTGTCTGCAAGAGATTTTCTTTGTCCACGACTATGTCATCGTGTGCCACTGGGCAAGTATTTAGATATAAAATTATGCTATTAGTAATTTAGATTTAATGAAGATTGTGTTTTATTATTAGTTTCAATACTAGAAAAAATACATTGACCTGTTAAAAATTTTAAACATGCAAATAAAAATATCAATTTTAATTTGTGTTTAATTTTATTTAAATTTTTATTATTTGTAAATAAACAAATTATATATACAATGAATATTTGACGACTATTCAGCCCATTGGCAGAAGGATGCCCTTTCATTGTAAATACGTAATGTAAAATTTAGAAATATGTACATAGTTTTAATAGATTTTTGTTTTCTCCAAATAATACTGATAAAATACTTCATAATTTATAGCAATAACACAGTGAGAATTTGTTATATCGAGTTGAATACAAAGCTAATTATAACCTAGCATAGCTCGGTCAATTTAGGTGGTAAAAGTTATGCTTTATTATTAACATGAAAATGTTTGAAATATAACCCCCCCCCCCCCCCCCCCCAAAAAAAAAAAAAAAAAAAAATCAAGCTGCTAACATTTTTATGCATACAAATAAGAAAAAAAAAATTAATTTGTGTTCAATTGTATTTTTATTTTTAAATTACTATGTATATGAAATTAATATCAAAAGTCATATAGTAATCAAAATTCATATATTTTTAAATGTTACTATTCAGCATAAAATTTGGCTGAATACTAAATATTCGACCAAATCACTATTCGTTACATCTCTAATATGCAATCAAAATGCATATTTTTTAAAAATGCTAGTATTCAGCCAAATCGCTATTTATTACATCCCTAGGATACATACAAAAATATTTATTTATTGTTTTATTTAATAAATACTGTCGGGAATGATATCAAGAACACTACAAAGTAATATTTTGTAGCATTAGTCTAGTTACTACCACTTAAATGAATTATGTTTATGTATCACGATTGGATTAAATGAAATAGCTGATTTACAACACACAGCATTCTTTAATTTTATTTTCACCAATTTGGCTAATTGTTTAGCTAATGATTCTTATAAATAGAAGCTACTACATTTTAATAAAATATTTTCTAGAAACAAAAGATGTTTTTCTTACCTTGGTTACCAAGTAATTTATAAAACCTATATTCTAAGTGTAACTGGGGTGCTTTTGACTTCATAGACTCCTGAAAAGTTAAAAAATAATAAATTTAGCTTCATAAATTTATTACAACTAACTACCAAGAAAAAAATACATAATATGCATTTATATAGTGATGAATTAGTATTATGCAGAAATAAACTAATTAATGAAAGACATTATTGGGAACATTGCAGCTTTGCTCCCTTAAGTTATTTGCAATTATCACATGTTTCCCCCACCAGCAAAAGATGAGGGGTATAACCATAAAGCTGATCTATGGATACAGCTAGAAACCTACCTGCAGGGAAAAATGGAAAGGAAAAGGGATATTTTGCTGTTTTAATAGAGATGCACTAAACATTAGGTATATTCGG
Organism: Maratus michaelseni; assembly: GCA_963931845.1. Classification (NCBI taxonomy): domain Eukaryota; kingdom Metazoa; phylum Arthropoda; class Arachnida; order Araneae; family Salticidae; genus Maratus; species Maratus michaelseni. Next base: position 199,861,368 of record OZ007592.1, on the reverse strand, counting down.
CCATACTACTGAATATTTGGTTAGGCCGAATAAAAAAATAGTCGGCAAAACAGAATACTTAAAGAAAACGCTTTTAAAAACCTTAGATTATTTATTGACAGTCAAAGATAAGTTAAGGTATTTAGGAAAATTAACAAACTGAATCATATTTAAATAAGGGTCATTTGTGTGTTCATGTCAATTCAACACAGCTAAAAACCTGACCACCTCAGAATTTTATGATATTAAGCTCAGTTGTTAAGATCATAGAGAAATTAAATAAATACTCCATGATAAGTCTATCTCTTGGTTTTGGAGATATTTAACTTCAAAGATGGAAAAAAATCATAAATTTTTGCATTTCTTGCATTACATATTTAGTCACATTTGGTTCCCTAATTGTCACAGGAACCTACTTTTGGTGTTAGAAAGTGTATGAACTGGGCTTTCATCTGATATATCACATGCACATATTTTGTGCATTTTTATTTTCAAGGTCAAAGATTTTGATTTTTGACCTTCCATATCTCAAAATCAGACATTGCAATTTTTTTTTTTTCCAAAAAACATATGTTAACTATTATACTTTTTTCTATAATATCTGAAAGTAATATTTTGGAACAATCATGGGGTTCTAAGTTATAAATTTAAATGCAAACTACTTGTCCTAATTTTAACACCAAAATCGCTTATATAGATGTTAATAAATACACCCTTTAACTATTGCTAATTACAAAATTATAAGACATTTAAAAAATCAACTTTTTATTTTGAAAAAAATATTTTGAACTGACTAAGTTTTTACCCTGTAATTACAGGCATCTAGTTTCAAAAATTTTAATTATGCCATGATACTATTAAGTATCCTAAATTTCATTGAAGCATTAAGAGGTTAGGTAGTCTGTGTTGATTTGATGTGGAATGATTCAGTAATTTGTTTAATAAGATACATAGATTTACTTGCTCTATAGCTACGAAAACCTTCTTCAGCCCCTTTCCCCCTCATAAAAAAGAAAATGAAAAGATTTTTTTTCTTTTTCATTAATACTTACATGTACACATAAGTTATACAGATGAGTATACAATATAAATTCAAGCAGCCTAAATTTGTAACTTGAAAATAGTACAACAGTTTGCAATTTAATTTATAACTCAGCATTCCATGATTGTTCCAAAATGAAACTTTCAGATATAGAAAATAAATATAATAGTAACATATTTTTTTGAAAATAATTAAAATGTCCGATTTTGAGATATGAAAGGTCAAAGGTCAAAATCTTTGACTTTGAAATTAAAAATTCAAAAAATATGTGCATGTGATATATCATATGAAATCCCAATTCATATACTTTCTAACAACACAAAATGCAAGTCCCTGTGACAATTAGGGAACCAAATATGACTAAATTTGAAGTTATCTTTGAAGTTAATTATCTCTAAAACCAAGAGATAGAGACTTATCACAGAGAATTTATTCATTTCTCTATGATCTTAACAACTAAGCTCAGGGAGAAAATGTCCCTTTTTTGTGTTGATTTGACATGGACAATGACCCAGAAATTGCTATTGTATTATTTATTTGCTGTTTGAAAAGTAAACAATTAAGAAAACTAATTGTTAATGATGATATTCATAGGAACTAATGATGCATAAATGCAAGTTCCTGAATATTGTTTGCTTTTTCACAACTGTGTGTTTCTAAACATAATGGAAGATAACATGCAGCTTTCAGGAGTTAAGTAACAAGCCTAACAATTTTTGTATGGGAAACCAGTATCTCAATCCACTTATTCAAAAATACAGTATATCTCACCAGGGATCTGTTTAGGAAGAAATTGGGTCTTTTAAAGGACCCTTCACATTTATTTTTTTTTTTTTCATTTCAAAACAGGACCATTCACAAAATTTATCACCTTAAAACAGGACCCTTTGCAAAATTCTTAGTCTTAAAAATAGACCTCTCACAAAACTTCTCTTTCTCCAAACTGTACCGATCTTCTTTAAAATGTATAAACAAGAATCTGAATATAACAATCATTTCAAATTCAAAAAAGTATGACTAGATTTTTCATAAATGTAAAAAGCTGTTCACAATTTCCCAAAAACAGGACCCTTGGAGAAAAGTCTGGACAGACACCTGTTCAATCCAAGTCAAACTTGCATTTTCATTTAACTTTAACAATAATAGACTCCATCCTTAATTATCTTTCATAACTTTAGTAGTTTGAATATTTCTCCATCCTTTACAGAACTAGGTTTTCAATTTACAGATTCCACTACACTTTACCCATTTTAAATTTTAATATATATATATATATATATATATATATATATATATATATATATATATATATATATTAATTAAAGCATAAACACTATGTCTGATTACTTTATTTTTTCAATATAAGAACACACATTTTATCAGACAATTAAATACACTAAACCAACATGGAGTGAAAAATTGACCAGGGTCAGGACTCGAACCTGGGACCTTCAGCGTACCGTACCGTGCTGATGCTTTGCCACTAAGTCACCCAGATCGACATCCTAGCCCGGCAATTTCCCACATTTATCCATGTTGGAAACAGTCATCGGCCAGCAGTTTTACAGCTTCAAATGACAATAATACGATGAATTACTATTCATCGGTCCGTAATTAATTATATATATTAAAGCATAAACACTACGTCTGATTATTTTACAGTATAAGAAAACATTTTATCAGACAATTAAATACACTAAACCTACATGGAGTGAAAAATTGATGTGGGCCAGGACTCAAACCTGGGACCTTCAGTGTACTGTGCTGATGCTCTGCACAAAAGACTTTTAAAGATTTTAAACTTTGTAAGCTTGGGAGGAAGGCAAAATATAAAAGTTTTTATTATTTGGGGGAGGGGTGATGGTGGAGTTTTTTGCATGACTGATTATTTACCTAACAAAATATTTAGAAATAGGACAAAAAAAAAAAAAATAGAGTTTTAAAGATTTAAATTTTGTGTGCTTGTTAAAAACGAGGGAGGTGGTGACAAAGGAGAAACATCAAGATCAATTACAATAAACTTGGTGACTATAGAGGGCAAAGAAGACAGGTTTTTTAATTGTGTGTGTGGGGGGGGGGGAGTTTATTAGATGACTTGTAAATTCTTTACCTTACTAAAGTTTTACAAATAGCAAAAAAAAAAAAAAAAAAATATATATATATATATATATATATATATACAATAAAGTAACAAATAGAGAAGAAAAAGTAAAACGACTTTTAAGGTTTTAAACTTTGTGAGCTGAAGGGGCAAAAGAGCAGAAGAATATATATATTTTTTTTTTGGTGAGGGGGGGGGGGGGGAGGGGCGAGTTTATTAGATGACTTTATTTACTTTGTTTAAAGATTTAGAAAGAGGTAAAAAAAATAAATAAAAACAAAGGAGTTTTAAGTCTAAATTTTATGTGCTGGGGTGGGGGGTGGGGCAACGAAAAATGACAATTGCGAGTGGGAGAGGAGAGACTTTTATAAACAACTGACAGCAGGTTTTTTTTTTTTTTTTTTTAAATAAGAATTTTAAAGATTTTATTTTAAACTTTGCGTATTGTAGGGGGGCAGAAGGAGAATTTAGATAAAATTTTAACGAAATTTATGTGATCGATTATTTATTGTTACAATAAAGTAATAAATAAATTAAAAAAACTAAGAAATTTTAAAGATTTTAAACTTTGGGTACTGAGGGGAGGGGGGGAGGCGTGAAATTCTAGATTATGAAGGAATTTAGATGATTTTTTTAAAATCAGTAATTCACTCAAACGCAAGAGAGTTTCACTTCCAATTAAGAAATAATAGGAGGGTAAAATTAAAGCCTTTCAAGGACTTTTTGCAGATTTTGCATAAAAAGGAGGACTTTAAAGGATTGTATGAACCCTGTATGTGTTGTAAGAATAAACAGCTATTTAAATTATCCCTATACCCCTAATATGTCTGCTTCTCCTTTTTGCCACACTACAGCAAAAAAATTAAATTAAAAAAAAAATCTGTATTATTTCTTGCTCTCTACTCTAGTAACAACAAGTAAATAATCATCTAAACCACCTCCCCTCGCTCTCAAATTTATACTTCTCCTTCCATTCCTCTCATCTCACGAAGTTTAAAACTCTTTATTTAAAAAAGTATATGCTCTATTTGTTAGTAACAAAATATAAATCAATCATTTCAATTATTTCTCTAACTCCAAAATGTATGTTTGTCGCCTTTACCATCCCCCTAGCAAAAAAAACATTTAAATTACAAAACCCCCTTCCTTCGAAATTCATGTTCTCCCCTCATACATGAAGAATAAGAAGTTTAAAACTCTTATTTGGAGTAATCTTCTGTCCTAATTGCTGCTTTCTAGTAAAATAAAAAAAATAGATAATCTGCCACCTTAATAATTTCTACCCCAAAAATGTCTCCCCCCCCCACCCCAAAAAAACAAACAAAAAAAACATACAAAATTTTAAATATCTAACTATTTTTAAAAAATCTGCTGTATTTGTTGCTCTCTAGCAACAATTAAATGAATAATCAGTCATCTAAATTACTAAAGGGCAAAACTGGGAAATTTCATTAGTAGCCATTGACCAGTAGTAGCAATTTTATTAGTGGCCATTTTATTTAAAAATACTAAACACTGAAGTTTTGTTAAAATTTAAATTAGTATTAATCTAAAATTAAATAGCCCACAAAAATATGTTCAAAGATGGGGAATTTTCAGAAAATCTTACCAGCCAGCAAGAAGCAACATACAGTTGAAAATTGTTATGACAAAATTTACGTAACTGCAAAAATAATTCATTACTACTATTACAATACATTTTCATAATTTTGTTTCAATAAAATTAAGAAATATATACAACAGAGGAAAATTTAATTTAGGATAGAACCTAGTATCACATTTACAATGTAGCAATTCACAATTTGTAGAGTTCCAAAATATAGCTAACAAGTTCAAGTTCAGGGCTGAAACTACAGGGGGGGGGGGGGGGGGGGGGAACTACCGAAAAAAAAAAAAAAACCCAAATGCATTAAAACTGCCAAATAGATAAAAAGATTTGCATAAAGTACGAGATAGCAAATGAATAAGAAAGAACTGTTCTCTTAGGCTATTTTTATCCCACTCCAAATACACCATGTCCTATGTCTTCTATCTATCAGGGAAATCACTTTCCGTGTAGTAAGAATCACTAACAATTTTCGAAGGTCAGTCTCATGTCTCTGTATCACTGTCCAGTGTCCAACAAAGATAGTTGCCCAGCGATTCCCAGCGAAAAAATTCGAAGAAGGGTGTTCTATTTTTTCTTTCTTTCTCGCTGAGCAGCGTGGTGCTTTCTTTTCCCCCCGTTATGCTATGGGCGAGGTCGGGCGACTGCCCAGGACAATAAAAGTAAAGGGGAACGTATAAAGTAAAATACTTAGTAAAATCATTTTCTAAAAAGAGTATAGCATTTGTTAGAGGTACAGTAAACAATCTCACACAGGGTGCCATGGCTTAGAGCCTTTATCCTCCAAAATTATTTTTTCTCCTCTTTTTACCATTTTTATGTGTTTTGCCGCCCTAGGCGACAAATGGAAAATTCCGCCTTCATTACTTTTACTGGAAATATTTTTTTGCATCCAGATCCAGCCTTGGAGCATAGAGGGTGTGAGATCAGGCGACTTCTCGGGATACTAAAAACAAAGGTGTGGAAAATATACTCAAAATAAAATACTTAGTAAAACCTTTTATTTATTTTATTTTTTAATATATCATTTGTAGGGATACACAAAAAATCCCACCCAAGGTGCGATGGCAAGTAAACCGCCCCTGCTTTTATCCTCCCAATTTTTTTTATCCTTTTGTCATTTCTAGCAGGTCACAACTAAAAAATGCCGTCCATGTCTTTTACTACAATTACTTTTTACATACAGATCCCGCCTGAAAGGGCGTGCGGTCGGGCAACTGCCAATGACACTAAAAACTAAGAGGTAAAATAAATAAAACCTTATTTTTTTTAAGAATATACCATTTGTAGAGGTGCAGAAAAGAAGCTCGCAAAGGGCGCCATGGCTAGTAAAGCCGCCCCTGCCTTTATCTCCCACAATTATTTTTTCTCGTCTTTTTGTCATTTCTGCGTTTTGCCGCCCTAGGCGACAGCTAAAAAATGCCACCCTATTCCTTTTGCTGCTATTATTTTTTGCAATCAGATCCAGTTTAGACGGAGAGAAGTTGGACGACTACTCGGGATACTAAAAACAAAAAAGGTGAAAAATATACGCAAAATAAAATACTTAGTAAAACATTTTTATTTTTTATTTATTTTATTTTTTTCGGATACTACATCACTTGTAGGGGAGCAGAAAAAAAATCTCGCCCAGGGTACCATGGCTAGTAAAGCCGCACCTAGCCTTTAATCTGCCAAAAAAAAATTCGTCCTTTTGCCATTTCTAGGTAGGCGACAACTGAAAAATCCACTTATGCTTTTTACTACAATTATTATTTTACAGACAGATCTGGCCTTAATGGGCACCATCGACAATAAAAACTAAGGGATGAATTATATGCAAGATAAAAAAGAAAAAAAGGCTTTTACTATTTTAAGAATTATTTGTAGGAGTTCAGAAAAAAAATCTCTCCCGGGGCGCAATGGCTAGTAAAGAACCCTATCTGCCTCTAAAATATGCCATTTTCAGTCCTAGATGTCTGCGTAGTTTTGTCTAATGGTAGAAACGGCCATCCATTTTGAATTGTAATAGATTGTTGATTGATTATTCACGATCTGTTGCGTTCTACGTCTCTATTGTCGTCTTATAACAACATTTTCTAAAATGAAAAACGCTATTAAATTTTTTGGTATTTAAAATAGAATGTCACATTTTTTAATGAAAATCACATCTTCGATGTATCAGAAAGTAATCATTTATGATTTCGAGAATAGTTTAAGTTAAAGGGTGTCTGAACTTAAAATATAAAAAATGTCATAATTTTAATTGTCGTTCTAAAAATAGGCTATTTTCATCCCTATCATAATTTAGAAGCATCCAAATTTTATTTTAACACCATAACAAATCCTAATCCTGACCGTTTAATCTTTCATGCTCGAGAGATACATTTATAATTTTTTTTTTTATTTCCCCGAGTCATTATTCAATTAAATAGCTAGGTAATATAAGAAAGAAATGTATACACGTCTAGATTTCAAAACCAGGGCCAGGTTGTATATAGGCACTGCGGAACTACAGAATTCTTACTTTCTTCTTGATTCCCAAGAAAACTTTTATATATATTTGCACGCAATATTTAATTTTAACACGAGAAATTGTATACAATTTCCGATTTAGTAATAATAGTAGTAAATAATGTATTGATTAGTACTTAAGAAAGTAATTGATCAATATTTGACAAAGCTGATTACGTATTTTCCATTACATATTTTAAATATGTATACTATTTTAAATATGTATATTACATATTTTAAACTTAAAACGTCGACTATTAGAAACTTGGTAAAACTTTGTAAATTTACTTGAGGGGGGGGAAAGCAAAATCCATGTTTGCCTCGCGTGCGAAAAAGACTAGTTTCGGCACTGAACAAGTTAATAAAATATCTTCTATAGTCTGCAGTTTAAGAGACTTCTTAAAGATTCACTCGCTTTGTTAGAAAATCTACTCGCCAGTGGCGAGTAAAATAGTGTAATTCTCCAACCCTGAATATGTTATAAATGTTTCATATTGCAACAAACAAAAGTGGAATCACCGATGGTATGAAAGAAAATTTTACGCTTTTTGTAAGAAAGGTAACCGCTACGCTAGCAGACTTTTTTAATATGAGTTGTAATTTTTCCAACTGGACAGAAAATATCCAGGCCAGGATTCAAACCAGGGATCTCTGACTGAAGCTGCCAATGCTCTGCCAACTGAGCTATCCTGGACAAATATGGAGGACGTAATTCATCCAGCTAACCTTATTGACCATAGCATTTGGTTTGATATCTGAATCAACTCAACAGATTAAATCGCAGAAAATGGAACTCTAGTTCATGCTGGATACGTAATTGCACTAGATTAATTTTAACACAATTATTCTACTTGGTAAATAAATCATATGAGTTGTAATTTTTCTAACTGGCCAAAAAATGCACAAGCCGGGATTCGAACCAAAAACCTCTTGGCTGAAGCTGTCAATGCAGTTTGCATAGCATTGGTGGTATTTTGGTTACAGACATCTAAGAGGGTAGGTGCCGAAATTCAATGATTTGTTTGAAAAATGCAATGCTTATACTGAGCATAATTATATTTAATTCCAGTTAAACGAATTTTAAAGTTAGTTTAAATAGAAATTTCTTGAAACTATATGTTTGCGTGAACAAATAATTATAGTTAAAATTCAATGTTTGTTTCTTTACCCCAATGCAATTTTTTGCTGATTTCAATCTGGATATTTGGCAGTCTGAATGACTGAAGTTTGGATAACTGGACTTTTACTGTATATAACTCCACATATACACAACAATTCTAAATTCTCCAAATGATGATTGCACAAGACAATGTTGTAAACTTTTTTCATAAAGGCAGCCTTTTTTTTAAATGTGACTACTAGCTTACAGCAAAATGTTGGATAACTGCAGCTAATGTGACATATTTTCTTACTTTGAATCAATAACTTAAAAAGATTAAACTTCTAACAAAGCAAATTTTATGTAGCAATTCAAAAATAATGAAATTCTTTGATGAGGATAAGAATGTACTAACTTTCTTACAGTATATAGTTTATTTGAAAATGAAAATTTTAAATTTTATAAACTTATGTGGGAAAATTGTATAAAGATGCACAAGAATGATTTTATATAGAAAAATAAATTCTGTAATATACTTACCAACTTTATAGCTACATGCTCATTGTTGTATAAGTTTTTGCCTATCAAAAGAAAAAAAATAATTTAGGCAAATTTGTAAGATAAATTTAACACAAACTCAAGATAATCCAAAAATATAATAAACAAGAAAGAAAAATCATGCATTCAGCATAGATTATGAAATACTTTCCAACAATTCCAGAATAGTTTAATAAAACATTGTCGTTTAATAAGTTAAATAAGATACCTAAGTAGACATTTTAGAAAATACATAACACATTTGACGATCCGATTTCAGCAATTGCCGTCCATAGCCACATAGGTACTTCAAATCTTTTTGGTAGCCCTGTATATGATCTATAGGTTTTGTATATATTCTATATAGTATACTAAAAATCACTACAGTCTGTTACAAAAGTATAACACCACAACATATAGGTGAAAATTAGCGGTCGCCACTCGCCACGTGGCGATTAAAGTTTAAAAAGTGGCGATTAAAAAATCAGCCATCGATCGCCACCCTAGTCGCCATTCGCCAAGTAGCGATTAAAAAATCTGTTATCGATCGCCAAGTGAAATACACCATTTTTAATGGAAATATGCATCTCTACATTGATTACATCTAATTAGAGAACTGGTTCATTCTTTTTCCTACCAGATGCAAACAGATTTCAACGACTTAGCTGTATTTTCAATATTTCGGCTTTTTCTTAGTTAGATTATTTTTTCTAGAAATACAGTTTTATTCTGCAAAATATGATTCCACATGCATTTCAAGTAATTTATTCCTTTTTCCACACCAGATACAAGCGGATTTTAAGGACATTTTAGTTTCTTCAATATTTCGACTCCTGCCACATGCTCACCAGTTAGAATATTTTTCTTCAAGAGATACTGTTTAATTATGCTAAATACACTCATACTCATGCAATAGGTACAAAACTCTTATAGAAAAATATGTTTGTATACAACGATTATAATTTATCTAGATGTCAAGAAAGTTTGAAACATAATAGTGGCCACTAACTTTAAAAAGTGGCCACTAATGAAACTGAGTCTACCGGCCACTGGCTACTAACTAAATTTCCCAGTTTTCACCTATACCGCACAGGGTTGGCAAGTTTTTGACAGTGTGACGGTTTTATCCGGTTTTAACCATGGTTTTAACCGTCATGTCAAAAACCCCTTTTTGACATAGTTTTTGACAATGACTGTCAAAAACCTAAAATTGAGTCCAAAAACTGATTAAAATTATTTTTACAACAACATTAAATTAACAATTTTTCATAATTTTTAGTGTTAGATACATGGGTAAATTTTTCGACATTAAAAAAGACCTATCTAGAACCCCTTTACAAAAATCGATTTAATAAATCAAGTCCCTTCACAAAATTTCTCTTAATAAAATTGGTTCCTTCACAAAATTCCATTCCATAAAAACATACTCTCCATTAATTATTTTTATTTTGTTAGGTTTTAAAATGTATAATTTACAAAGAAAACAAGTTCACAAGAAATGAAAACTTTAACAGAATGACTTAAAGAAGTTATCATTAAATGCTTGGTTTGAATTTGAGCAGCTGGATTTTATCTTTCATAACAAAATAAATTTCACAAAAATAATTTTTAGTTTTCAAACATAAGCCTCAAGAAAAAAAAAAAATCTGTGTCGACACCTGAAAACTCAAAACATGAGTTTGGTTTAACAAATTACTTTGAAAATAATTGTAAGCTATAAATATATAATAAAATAATAATTAAAAGTATCGTTACATTAAACTAAACAAACTATTAAATAGTACTTTACTTGTATAATTTAATGTATAACATTTCATATAAATAACATACTTATTTTTATATTGTTTTAATGTTTGTCCCCAAAAAAGGTACTAAAACAGAGGAATGTTTTTTTTCAAATAGGTAAATCATATTCAAAGGTTGGAGTAGCATAGTTGAGATTTATTCCAATAGAGCGAAAAATGCCGGGACCAGGACTCGAACCTGGGTTTGTTCATTATGACCTAATTACATGGTATACAGGAGTTAGTTTCTGCGTTGTACATTCATCATGTAAAAATGCTATAGTTATAGCTCATATGAATAAAATTAGCACTGCAGTTCACAGCCATGTCCAACAAATAAGAGTGAATTATGCCAACCAGGATATCGTTGGGATAGCTTAGTAGGAAGGGCGTTGGCACGGCAAGCCAAAGTACCCAAGTTCGAGTCCTGGTCCCGGCATATGTTCGCTCTGTTGGAATAAATCTCAGCTATGATACTCAAACCTTTGGATAAAAAAAAAATACTATTTTATAATGTATAACAAATAAATTTAACAAAGAAATAGTTCTAAATAATTAAACTGAAACTAACATAATAACATGAAGATATATTATGTATGTGTATAAAAATTGAAAATAACAACCCATTTTCTTTTAAGTTATTGATTTAAAGAACGTTTAATTATGTAGATTTTATATTATAATTAATTTAATTACTTAAAGAACGTTTGTGTTGCAATTGTGGTTTATATTTAAAGTTTATGTACAACATAAACATTTAGAATCATTAAAAGTCTAGGTAACTTATGAACAGTCATTGAATAGTGGTTACTTTAGCTTTACACAAGCCTTTATTTATTTATTTTATTTATTTTTTTAAGTATAAATTAGATTGCTAATTTTTTTTATAATATACCAAATACTTAATTTAATAGTAATAAAGATATAAAAGGTACTTTGAAAAATGCATTTAATAGTAGATTCAATATTTTTTGCTATTTTTCCTAGCATGGCAATTGACAAATATTTTGAATAATGATACATAATTTTATTGCAACTTAATTACAGTATGACTAAATGAAAATTATTTATAATATATAAATTATTATTTAATCAGTTTTTAGCTTGATATAATATAAAATATCACTAATGATTGCTAAAAAAAATATGTATAAGGTTTTTGACACTTTTCGACAGTTCTTGACACTTTTTGACACTTTTCGACAGGTTATTGACATGTCATGTCAAAAACCACTTTTTGACGTCAAAAACCCAACCCTGCACCACAACATATTTTGCTATTTAGATAATCAAAGAAATATTTCAATCAAAGAATATTCTATGTTAGTACATCAAGTTTTTAATAAAATGTAGCAACTTACACAAATGAAATTAATTTGAAAAAAATAAAACATTAATATAACAAAAAAGTGCCAAAAAGAACTGTTACAAAATTATAGGACCATCTGTGGAAAAGACAGTTTTCTCAAATTTAGTAAGATGCTGGATCCACCATTTCTCTGAATAACTTCGAACACACGATTTGGCATAGAGTTAATTAAATTTTTAAGGAACGATTCGGGAATATTGTCCCATTTCTCCATAATGGCCATTTCTAATTCATACGTTGAATGATATTGTTTGTTATTTTCATACACTTGACGAGACAAATAACCCTACAAGTTTTCTATGGGGTCTAGGTCAGGGCTTTGACTTGGCCAAGGTAAAACATTAATATTTTCTCTTTTAAGCCACTCTTTTGTTGATTTCGATGAATGAATGGGAGCATTACCTTGTTGAAACTTTGCATCTCCTAAAGTGGTCCAAAGGGTATCAGGCATCGAAAAAGCATCCACTAGTAACTGTCAGAGTTCATTTTTCCTTCAACTCTTTGGAGATCACATTTTCCTGCATATGAAAATGCACCCCACACCATAACGGAACCGCCTACCATCTGCCTACTGAAGGACTCGTGAGATCTTTGCCTTAAATCAAGTCAGTAATTATTGCTGTCTGAACCATCAAGCTTGAATTTTTTTCTCGTCTGAAAACATATTTCACCATGCAGAGTTCCAGGACATGACATTCTTTGCCCACTTAAGACAAGCTTCTTTGTGACATTTCAGTAGTAGTGGTTTACTTTTTAATTTTTGACGAATAACACCAGCATTAGATTTCAAACTTCGCCAAACAGTTGCATGTGATACCTTTTTAGTTAGCTGTTGTGCTATTTTATGAGTCGACTGGTATTTATTCGTTGCCAGTTTGACAATTCGCCTATTATCACGATCTGATAACTTCTTTTTATGACCAGATCGTTTATGCGTTCCATACAATCATTTTTTACTTAAAATATTATGAATCTCAGTTTTAGAACGATTAAGAATCTTACTTATTTCACGTTCAGACTTTCCTTTTTCTTTGTAGAACCACACTCTTCTCACTTCTATTTCAGACAGCTCACTCTGATGAAGCATTTTACTAATAAATTCAAAGAATCAGATACAATTAGGAATTTCTGCATTTTATTCTTCTTTCTAAATGTTACAGATTGTTTACGTTACAGTTAAACTCAGAGTTCAAAATAAAATCGTCTGCTTTGTTAATAATATAAGAGTGGTCTTATATTTATGAAACAGCGGATTTGCGTAAAATCGTTTGGCATGAAACAAAAAATTATTCACATTTTTTCCTGAGCTAAATAAACACTATGGAGTTATTTCTTTTCATACAACTACTTTGAAATTCAAACTAATATTTTCTTTGTTGAAAAAGGGCGAAAGTCTGAGTGGTCTTATAATTTTGTAACAGACTGTATTCATAGCCAGACATGTATCCAGTTCTTTGCATAGCCATGTACAGGATTTTATTTATATTCTACAAACATCTCTTAGTATACTAAATATAAATTAGCTTGAAAATGCAGAGCTCAATTTAAAAACATCTTTAAGTAATTCACGCTCATGCTCAGTAATATTTACGAATATTTTTGTGTAGCCCTGTAAATGATCCATAGAATATATACACACAACTGAAATTTTGTTAAACTTAAATATGCATACCATAACTGAAAATGCACCTTCAGCATTTATCCTTAATAGACAATATTTCGGATACAGTTACTGTATCCAAAATCTTGTGTATCCCTGTAAATGAACAATAAATGTTATGCACATCTAGAGATGGGAATGCTCGAAAAAAAACCGGAAACTTTGGGAAAAAAACTGGGTTTTTTTCGAAGGGGTATTTTTCAATTTTTCCGGATCAGAAAAATTGAAATTTAATTTATAAAATAATAAAGTCAAAATTTTATTATGGCTGCATTCTGATATTTTTTCATGTTCTATGTCTCCCATGAAAATGTTAACATAGAAAATATGATTTGTAAGCATAATTTGAGTCCTTTAAAGGATCCTTTAAAAATTTTTCACCATAAAACATTGGACCCTTCAAAAAATTCGGAATATTTTTCAACCTTCATTCTGAATCCTCCAGAAAGGTGATGTAGTGGCCAAAATTGTGGAAACCTTTTGGGGTTTTGGGGAAAATGTTTTTTTGAAGTTTGATGGCTCTAACACCCAGTATTTCTTAGTTATACCATAAAAGCTATATACCACTGGAAAGATAATTTAATCGAAAATATCATGCAATACAGTTTGTTCAATTCTAATTAATTTATCAAACGTTATAGCCGAATAATCAGAAAAGGACAGTAAAATCTGGTTAGGTTGATGATAATTATTTTTCTTTTTCTTGAATGTAGCCATTCCAATGCATATGAATGTTTGGAGTGTCAGACAGATTCCATTTTATTTGGTAATGTGTCAATCTAGGGTAGGATTTCAAATAAAACAAAACTGCCCAGTTAAACTCACGGCATTGAGCTCACAGGCTATTCACACTAACTGTAAATTATATTCTTATTTCAAAGAATTTGAAATAAGCCCTCGAAAAATGAAGAAATCGACAATATATTAAGAGGGGAGAACCATCCCCCGTTTCTCCTTCTTATAATTAACCAATGAACCCATAAAACTAATCAGAGAAGCGCCTTACCACAGTGAACCTATATACAAAATTTGAAAAAATCGGATAATTCTGCATGAAAAATCCATTTATCTAAATTAAGTGGGGGGGGGGGGGGGTTAGCCCCCTTCCCCCCTTTATACTTAACCAAAGAACCCCCAAAACTAATCAGAGAAGCGCCTTATCACAATGAACATATATATAAAATTTGAAGAAAATCGGATAATTCTGCTTAAAAAACCCATTTATCTATATCAAGGGGGGTTAGTCCCCCCCGTTCCCCCCTTTATACTTTACCAGTGAACCTCCAAAACTAATCAGGGAAGTGCCTTACCACAATGAGCCTATATACAAAATTTGGAGTAAATTGGATAATTCTGCATGAAAAACCCGTTTATCAAAATTAAGGGGGGGGTAGCCCCCGTTTCCCTCCTTTACACTTCACCAATGAACCCCCAAAACTAATCAGGGAAGCCCCTTACCACAATGAGCCCATATAGAAAATTTGAAGAAAATCGGATAACTCTGCATGAAAAAAATCATTTATCTAAAATAAGGGGGGAGGATTAACCCCCCCGTTACCCCCTTTATACTTAACCTATGAACCCCCAAAACTAATCAGGAAAGAACCTTATCACAATGAACCTATATAAAAAATTTGAAGAAAATTGGATAATTCTGCATGAAAAAACCATTTATCCAAATTAAGGGGGTTAGCCTCCCGTTCCACCCCCCCTTTATAGTTAACCAATCAATCCCCAAAACTAATCAGGGAAGCGCCTTATCACAAGGAACCTATAAACAAAAGTGGAAGAAAATCGGATAACTCTGCATGAAAAATTCATTTATCTAAATTAAGGGGGAGGATTCCCCCCCCCCCGTTAGCCCCTTTATACTTAACCTATGAACCCCCAAAACTAATCAGGAAAGAACCTTATCACAATGAACCTATATACAAAATTTGAAGAAAATTGGAGAATTCTGCATGAAAAAACCATTTATCTTAATTAAGGGGGGTTAGACCCCCCGTTCCCCCCTTTATAGTTAAACAATCAATCCCCAAAACTAATCAGGGAAGCGCCTTATCACAAGGAACCTATAAACAAAATTGGAAGCAAAACGGTTATTTCTGTCAAGAGTTATCGCGTTACGTACGTACATACGTACATACATACATACAGAACGGGCGGGCACATAAGCTCTCAGGCTTTGATAGCCTGTGAGCTAAAAAAAAAAAAAAAAAAAAAATATATATATATATATATATATATATATGCCATATTTTGGTACTTATAGTAAGACTTATCACTATTTTTTATGATTGCTATCAAGTTGCTAAAGTTCTTTGCCACCTTTCAACTTTTGAGCTAGTAAAGCATAATGAAATTAACAAAACGTCATAAAGAGTTAATTAGTTACCCAGAAATCAAGGTGTAACAATATTTTTAAGTATAGAAAGGTATGGTTATGAAGAAATTTGAAGTAAAATTAGAAGTAAATTAGCAAAGAATATGTCTAAGTCCAGCAAAACACAACTGGTGAAGACGGGAAAACGTTCAAGAGAGCAATTGGCGGTAGAAGAGTAAGGTCCTTGTGTATAGGTCACAGAAACATTATCTCTGTGAATGCAACACGAAATGATACACTGAAATGTGGAGTTAAATCAAAGTATACAGTTCTGTAGAGAATGCAGTATTTTGGTCTAAATGCTAGTATTTCATGAAAAAAAAAAATTTCAAATCAAATAAAGGTTGAAAATATTAAACTGAGCTAAAAGGCATGTTTACTAGACAGAGAAATAGTAGGGTCATGTTATTTGGATTTTTAAAAAGTTTTTTTTTTTATGGAATTCTAGCATTTAGACCAAAATACTGCACTCTGCACAGAACTGTACTTTGTTTCAGCTCTCCATTACAGTGCATCATTTTATGTTGCAGATACCGAGATGATTGTTTTCTGTGACCTATACACAGGGGCCTTAATCTTCTACTGCCAATTGCTCTCCTGCACTTTTAGGTCTTGTTTTGCTTGACTTAGACATACCTTTGTTTATTTACTTCTAATTTTACTTCAAATTTCTTCATAACCATAGCTTTCTACACTTAAAAATATTGTTACACATTGATTTCCAGGTAACTAATCAACTCTTTCTGATGTTTTGTTAATTTTATTATGCTTTACTAGCTCAAAAATTGAAAGGCGGCAAAGAACTTTAGCAACTTGATAGCAATCATAAAAAATAGTGATAAAAGTCCTCTTATGTACCAAAATATGGCATACTTTTTTTTGAAATCGTACCCTAGCTTTGATTGACACATTACCAAATAAAATAGAATCTGTCTGGACACTCCAAACATTCATATGCATTGGCTACATTAAAAAAAAAAAAAAGAAAAAAGAATTATCATCAACCTAACCAGGTTTTAGTCTTTTTCTGATTATTTGGCTATAACGTTTCATAAATTATAATTGATGTACTGATGTATGTTATGCTGTATTGCATGATATTCTTGAGTAAATTATATTTCCAGTGGTACATCTCTTTTTTTTTTTAATTATCTTCTACTGGTAATTAAACAAATGCAATTGAAAAACAATTTCAACAGAGACATGATATATTACAAACAATAGTGTTAAATTAAGCAAGAAAAGCTACTGTGAAAATTCTGAGACTGAAAGGCTAACTTTTAAAAATTTTTTTAATATATTCATGTAAAGTAAAAAACCATATTTTCTTTAGCATGCAGAAATTAAAAAAAAATGTTATTTTATATCTTTTAAGAAAATGTAACTTATTTTTGAGAAACATTTGTAAAAAATCAATTTTTTCCAAAATTTCCAATTTTTCCTGAAAAAAACGGGAAAAAAACTGGTTTTTTCCGTCACTTCAAAATTTCCGGAAATTTTACATATCTATGCACATCATATTATACAGCAAGCATCTTGTAATAAACCACAGTAATGTCTATTAATTTCATCATGTTTGAAATTCTACAGCATAATTTAAAATACGCTGCAAACATTTTTTCGCCGTATACTATTATATCACCAAATTCTTTTGTATGACCCCATAAACAAATAATTGCTTTGCGCTCCATATTCTACATTTTAATGAAACTCGAAAATTTATATAAATTATGTTTGCAATAACATAACATTATTAACAGAGATTGCAAAAGATTTTTCCCTATATACCATATTATAAAGAAATTCATTTGAGGGCCCCTGTAAATTAACTGTATGTGTTGCACATAACATTCTAAAGTAACCTTCTTATAGTGCACCTCAATAATACATATAAATTTCATTATGTTTCAAATAGTGTACCACCACTAAAATACACCGCAAATAATTTTTCCCCACAGACTGTAATGTAACGGAATACTTTTGAGTGCCCCTGTAAATGAACTATGAAAGCTACACACTTCATTTTCACTACTGAACATGCCATGGCAAACCTAAATAACATATCAATTATATGAGAATCTGACAAGGAAGGTATCCATAAGCGCATACTCAGAAAATTTTTAAAAAATTAGAGAATATTCTTCTCATGAGAATATATACGTTTATAAAAAAATTTGCTGCAGAACCTCGATATAACGTCCATAAAAAAATTATGAAAATTTCGTGTTTTGTCGATTTATCGCTGGGTTGGCGACACAATGAAATTTTTAAAATGCGCATTTACGATAAATACGCTTTAAGGAAAAACGTTTTCTACTCTTTATACTGAACTAGTTTGAGTAAGTTTAACTTAAATAAATACACTTTTATAAGTTCAGTTTTTCCATGTACATTTATATGTACATTTAAAGAAAATTAACGATCGTTCTACGGTTTAGAACAAAATTTAAACTGAATAAAAATGCTTCAAACTAAAAATTAATTGTCCGATTCTGAGCACTGTCAATTTGACTTCGATATTGTTAGTGACAGAGACAAGAAGAGAAAAGTTGCCATAGAAACAATGACTTATTTAATATCGAAATGTATAATGAGAGGGTTCTTAATCCGAAATTTACTGTTAAAATACACTTAAAACTTATCCATCCAGCGAAACCGTGTAAAATTAAATAACTTCATCAATACTTAATTTGTATTTATATTATATAAGCTTATAGAAAAAATAATAAACTATTTAATCATTGAAATTTAAATTCATAAAGTACTATGCATTTAAACACTCATCTAACCAGGCATTTTCAAATCCATTAATGTCGCTTGCATTTGGCGAGAAAAAAGTTTGCTCGCCAAATCGCGTCTTTTTGCGCCAACTACTCCAAAGTATTTTATTTTTTTACAGATTTTCTACTGGGATTCCGCAGGCTAAATTTGGCTGATCCTTTATGACGTACAGGAATGGTCCCATTAGCATTTTTTTCAAAATATTCTGAGTATGCGCTTTAAGGAGACCTTCCTTGTGAGTATTTACGCGAGTTAGAGCTCGGACTGACAAACCAAATGCACAAACACTTTTCAACTATGTTGGAAAGTGTTAAAAAGCTTAAACTAAGTATGCTACACAGTTAATTTTATGAAAGATATTTGCATTCATCTATAAAATATTCTGGGGCTTAAAAAAAAAAAAAAAAAATCACAATTTCAGAGATTTCTGTATTAAGATATTGAATGATTACCAAGAATTATAGCTTCCAAAACAATTAAGCCTCTAACTAGATATTACGGAACACATTACCATAAAATCGCGATTGTAAGCCCCCATTTTTCAAAACCAAAAAGGGTTAAATTTGGGAGGAAGGAGGGGCTTATAATCAAGATTTTAAAAAATCATTTAAAAACACATTTTTATCAATTTAGAGGTAAAGGGGGGGGGGGGAGAGATTTTTCTATATTTCAGCAGATTTTCACTCAAAAATAAATAAATATATAAAATCTAAATCATCCCCCCCCCCTAAAAAAAATTATCTTTAAAAATCTTCTTTTTTTTTTATCTTATCTTTATTTGTTATTTTATTGTAACAATAAATAATCAATCATCTAAATTCGAATCAAAATCACTGCTTCCCTCTTTGCCCTTCCTTTAGTACCAAAACCCCATAAGTTTAACCTTTATAACTAATTTTAAATTTATTTTCAGACTTATTTTCATTACTCTATATTAACAATAAATAAACCTAATCTACCACCTAAATCAACCCCTCCTCCTAAAATCTGTGCTTTTCTCCCCTGCTCCCCCAGCCTCATCTCATGAAGACCCCCCCCCCCCCACCTCCATGCAAATGCATCTCATTAAATTTTTAATTTCTTAATTTTTTTCTGCCCTATGTGATTTTTTGTACCAATATTTAAATAATCTAAATTATTCCCCTCCTTCCCCCAAAAGTCCTCTTTATTTTGTTGCCCCCCTTTACAACATTACAGCCCAAGTACATACTTTAAAGTCTTTAATTTTTTTCCCCTACAATAATTAAATAATTTTCAACAATAATTAAATAATTATCTAATTTGCTCCTCCCCCCACCCACTTCTCACTTTCCCTCTTCCTCCAGCACACAAACCTTAAAATATTTAAAATTATTTTTTTTAAGATTTTTATGCTGTATTGTTACTTTGTAGCAACAATAAATAAATGATCATGTAATTCTCCCCTTAAATTTTCATTCCCCATCGCCAGAAAAAGGGGTGAATTTCTAGACATGGAGAAGAGGGGAGGAGGGGAGGCAGAGAGAAAATTTTAGTACTTTTTGTATAATTTGACTGTTCTTACAGCTGATATTTTGTTATATGGGAGGGGAGTTATTTTAGGGAACATATTTATTTCAAAACATAAAATATACACATGATTCGGGGAGGGAAGAACAGACAAACTGCAAAAAAGAATTTATACGAGATGTTACCTTACTGTAAAATAAGAAATAGAATAGCGTTTAAACAAATATATATTACAGATTTTAAAGTATTTGCTGAGTGGAGGGACAGTGCAGGAAATGGACCTTTTGGGAGAAAGAAGGGTAATTTAAATGATGGATTACTTATAAAATTGTAACTAAAAATAAATACAGCAATTTTAAAAAAAAACAAGTTGGAAATTGTACGTCAAACGTTACAAACGAGGTGCGTTCGTACGCACGTTTTAGAATTAAATTCATGATATCCCGTGCGTAGAACGGGTCAAACAGCTAGTTAAGTATATATTTTATGACACTGTTCATACAAATATCTTAACTAGTTATATAAATATTCAGATATATATGTATCAGCTAGTTATATAAATATTCAGATCTTGATGATTTTTAATTCTGTGAAATGAATTATATCGTCTGCAGATTAATTTCTGTCATAAAATAAGTATCTCGGTCGCTTGACGATTAAACTTCGGAAGCTCCTATAACAAAAAAGCACAGATTTAAAAAAAAAAAAATTCAAATTTCTTAATAAATATTTTTATTAATATCTCCTAAAGTTTTGATTCGATTTTAATAAAATTTGAAATGTCTCGACAAAATTCTGCAAAGATAATATATTTTAAATTGCAAACCATTTGGTTGGGTAGTTTTTGCGTTGTTATATGCGGACAGACAGACAGACGGACGGACGGACGGACAGACAGACAGACCAAACGACGACTATAGGTGCTACGTATTTATATAATTACGAACGCACCTAAAAAATAGTTTTAAAGATTTTAAATATTATATGTGTGTGTGTGTGGGGGGGGGGGCATTTTTGGGGTAAAGTGTAAACTTAGGTGACAAATTATCTATTTTTACCAGAGAGCAACAAATAAAACAAAATATTTCTTCAAATAAGAGTTTTACAAATTTTAAACTTTGTATTCTGGGGAATGAGGGGGTAATATGAATTTCAAAGTGGTTTGTAATTTAGATGACTTGTTTTTTATTGATTGTTAATAGGAGAACAAATAGGACAAAAGATTTTTTTTTTTATAGTTTAAAAAAAATTATAGGGTGGCAAAGCAGAAATTTTAAGGGTAGAGAGATAATTGAAATGGTTGATTTTTGATATTTATTGTCCCTAGAGCTTAGATTTTTTTAATAAAGAGTTTTAAAGATTTTAAACTTTGTACGTTGAGGAGGGGAGGGGAGGGAAACAAATTTTGGATGGAGGCGGAGATTGTAGTTTGTAAGACTGATTTTTTTTTACTTATTGTTATATTACTAGCAAGCAGCAAGAAGGTCAGAAGAATTTAAGATTCTCAAGATTTTGAACTTATTGTATTGGGGAGGGCAGAGAAGGGAATCTGACATTTCATGTGTGTGTGTGGGAAAGGTGGGGTATTTCATTAACAAAATATAAAAGCAAAGCAAAAGTGGAAATTGCAAATTGCCAAAAGTTTCAAAAAGATTGAAAATTCTCTTCTTTAGATTTTTAAAATAAATTTTTTTTTGCAAAAAAAAAAAAAAAAAAGTGTGTGTGTGTGTGTGTGTGTGGGGGGGGGGGGGCTTATATTTGGGAATGGAAAAGAAAATCAAAATTGCTTAAAAGTGGGAGGGGGGAACACTTTTGGGATTTTACGGTATACATTTTATGCTTTAATTTATAAAATTATTATAGACAGTGCTCTACAAATTGGGGAGAAAAAAAAAAAAAAAAAAAAAAAATCAGCCAGCAAAAATTGTTTTAGTCGCCAGAATAAATTATTATTACCTTTCTTTCACCATTGTCCATTTTATAAATTTAATTGTGGATTTTCAAAAAGCTTAAAAATTTATGAATTCATTGAAAAATATTAATTATGATCATAGTTATAATATACTGTCTTAACTCTTCAATTCAGTTTAATAAACTAATTTGAATAAGTAATATACATTAGGTTTTTCTCAATGAAACCATGGGTGCAAGAAGCCTATTTAAGCCAAGACTGAAAACTTTTCTGAATGTTAGGAAAAACTAAATGAAAATAGGCTAGAAGATTTCTATGTCTTGCATTATAGCTAAAAATTGACATCTAACAATAAATGAAAGTGATTAAAAGTTCTTGATGGTAAAATTGCTATTATTTAAGTACATAAGGTTGAATTTACTATCAGTTAAAAATCTCTCCAAGACTGAAATCAGTCCTGAGACTGAAGGTCTTGCACCCATGAATGAAACTTATCAAATTTATGTAACTCAAAAAAAAAAAAAAAAAAAAATGAAATATACATTAAAGTTTGAATAAATGAAGTATGCAATATCATGAAAAATAATAGTTCTTTAATATTTTTTTCTTTCAAGAAAATTATTTTGAAAGAAATTCCTTAGACAAAACACAGACTAGAAGAATCCTTAAAGAACCCATCTTTACGACACTACCTTGAAGGATAAGAGTTTTACAAATACAGTGAGCAAAAAAAGTATTTACACTCCAGGTGAATTTGTTGTAACACACAAATAAACACAAAATGAACTACAAATTAAAAATATAAAAAAAAATATTTGCAAAACAAAAACATATTTAATATTTGACTTTATATTTAAAAAAATATATGAAAATATACAAAAGTAACATTTGTGATGCCAAAAAAGTATTT
The DNA here is from genome assembly GCA_963931845.1 of Maratus michaelseni. Taxonomy (NCBI): domain Eukaryota; kingdom Metazoa; phylum Arthropoda; class Arachnida; order Araneae; family Salticidae; genus Maratus; species Maratus michaelseni. Next base: position 199,838,224 of record OZ007592.1, on the reverse strand, counting down.
GCACACTAGCAGTGAGAATAAAAATATAGTAAATATTTAAAAGTAAAAAACAGTGCACTAGTATTTAGTCAGGAGAAGGAAGAGAAAGGGGGGGGGGGGATTACACAGGATCCTCCCTGCTCACTGTTAGCCCAGTTTTTAGGAAGATTTCGTAAGAAATACTACCTATTACATTCTCACCTAAGTTGGAAATTTTGAAAAATTTTTGCAGATCTACGCCGATCATGACTCCCAGAACCCAAAACCACCCCATAGTTCAAAACTTTATATATATATATATATATATATATATAGTATATATATATCTGTCTATGTCACTTTTTTATGGACACGATAACTGGAAAAATTCTGCATAAATCTCTTTCAAACTGATACATAAAATCAAGGGTCATAAAATCTCTGTCAAGTTCGTTAATGGGCAAAATCGAACCAAGGGGGGGGGGGGGGGTTTGTGAAAACAGAAAAAAAACCATAATTTCTTAATTATTGTACGTATCGAATCCGTTTAAAGTTATTATTACTTCTAGGAAAAGGGCCGAAAATTTATGTATGACAGATTTTTGATATAATTAAAAATGGCCCCAAGGAAGGGGGGGAAGGGGGTTTTAGAAGAAAAAAATCATAGTTTCGTCAATTCCCAAGATTTCAAATCCGTTTAAATTTATTATAAATCCTCTTAATATTACCCAAAAATTTTATATTGACAAGTTTTTTATAGGATCAACCGTTATAGCAAAAAAAAAAATTAAAAACAAAAAAATCCCTGCCGGCTCCGCCTGCAAACAAGTTATTTTTCAAAGTAGGCGGTTCCAACTCCCGCATCTTTTCGAAACTGATACATAAAATCTCGGTCAAGTTCGTTAATGGGCAAAATCGAACCAAGGTGGGGGGGTGGGGGGGAGGGCTTTTTGTGAAAACAGAAATATCCCATAATTTCTCAATTATGATACGTACCGAATCCGTTTGAAGTTATTATTACTTCTAGGAAAAGGGCAAAAAATTGATGTATGACGGATTTTTTATATCATTAAAAATGGCCCCAAGAGGGGGTGGGGAAGGGGGGTTTTAGAAGAAAAAAATTCACAACTTCGTCAATTCAGAAGATATCAAATCCGTTTAAATTTATTATAATCCTCTTAATATTATCTAAAACTTTTATATTGACAAGTTTTTTATAGGAGTAACCCTTATAGCAAAAAAAAAAAAAAAAAAGCCCTGCCGACTCCACCTGCAAACAAGTTAGGTTTCGAAGTAGACGGTTCCAACTACCGCATCATGGCAAAAAGGTCATTTCTTCCGCAATTCCCAACAAACAGGCGCCCAACGGTCTGCGTCTTCGAAATCTACCTGTGCCTGTAGGCAGAGCCGTCAGGGATTTTTTTATTTAGTACTTACTACTGAAACTAATTACAAGCAGGGGGATAGTATGGTGTACTTATCTTTTGCTTGGCATGTCTTTCCCTGGATATTTTCTTATTTATTTTATCACTTGATGGGTTTGTTTTGGTTTTTTCCATTTGCTACTATAGGTGCAGATTCACGGTCATCAGTCACCATGTGGCAACTAAATTTTTTGCCACCAAAAAAATACCAAAACTTGGAAAGAACCCAATAAAACCTTGAATACACATCCAGTGGATTAAGTTTTTTTTTTTTTTTGGAAAACTGTTTTTGCCAACCCTGTTAGCATGGCTCATGAAATACCAATTTATTTTTAAATATTTAACTCTGATAATTACTGGTAAAGTATACAGGATACTATATTAACATCTTAAAATAATTCTCCGATTTAAAAACTGTTTGCTTCAATGCGTTTATCGAACATTTCTTTATAAAACTACCACTTTTTAAATTTTTATATCCAATAGTTTTCTGGATATTAGTCCAGAAAGACTTCAAGGCACAAAATCTTGATTGACAGCGGCTGCTACTATTTTTTAATATAGAGAGAAAGTAAGAAACACTTAAATCAGGTTTGGGTACTTTTCGGTTAGCCAGGCGCCAGTGATATATATATATATATACATGAATATATATATATATACACACAGACATATACACATATCTACGTATACATAAATGTATGTATAAATATACATACGTATTTATATATGTACATATATCACTGGCGCCCGGCTAACCGAAAAGTACCAGGTTTGTTTTTTTAAGACTTTAAAAACTTTAGTTGTTAATTAGCTTACATTTATAAATTATAAGTAATTAAAATTGAAATTATATTTAAATATTTTTTTTTTCACCATTAATAAGCAATGACCATGAAATCATTTTTATTTTCCAAATCTATCCATAAATAAACTATAGGTGCAGATTCCCAAAATTTGGAAGGAGCCAGTGGCTCCTGAACCTAAAAATTTCAGTGGCCACATTGTGAAATAAACACATAAAAACAATATTTTTTTTCTCCATTAAATTTGGAAGATTGGATTTTATAAAATCTTCCTACCATAATTGTATACAGTTTGTAGGAATAAGTGTTTCTAATGTAAGGACTGAATATTTTATGAACAAACAATTCTCTAAAGTTTTTGGTGCTATAGATAAACGCCCCTCCCCCCCCCCCTCCCCCCAAACCCCCTAAGTATTTTACATAGCAGAAAATAAACACTCAACATAGGAATTTGCAAAAAATATGTCTATAAAAATCAAAATGAAAAATATATATGAAAAAAATAGGGAGAAGATTTATTTTGTTTTAGATTTAAGGTTTTAATAAAATAAATCAACAATTTCTGGCATTTTCAAGGATGATGGAGAAAAATCGAACACTGTATAAGCCTCGCTGCAACTTTTCTTGGAAAGTGGATTTTTTAAAGATATTTTTTAATCCCTATGGACACAATAAATTACAATTTTTGTGACTGATCGCCGATTTTCAAGTTTTATTATCGTGACTCCTTGACGAAAATCACGATTGTTCGACAAAATTCACTATTTTTTCCCGTAACTAATTGATGAAATTCGCAATATTTTTCGCAACTGATTGGTGAAATTCACTCATTTTTTCTGCTACTGATTAACGAAATTTGCGATTTGTTCCTTGACTAATTGACGAAATTCCCATTTTTCTTTTTTGTGATCGATTGGCGAAATTAGTGGGGTTTTTTTTTTCCTCGCAAGCGCTTGATGAGATTCGTGGTTTTAATCCACGAGCAATTACCGAATTTCGCTGATTTATTTAGTGATTGTTTGAGGAGATTCGCGACATTTTACCGCGACAGGTTGGCGAAATTCACATTTTTTTTTCTGCAATAGACTGATGAGCTTCGTGTTTTTTTCGCAACCATTTAATTGACAAAATTCAGTTTTTTTTTTCCTCCAGAGACCGACTGACGAAATTCAAAGTTTTATTTCGGGTCCGATTGACGAAATTTGTGGTTTTATTTCATGAGCGATTGAAGAAATTCGTGGTTTTATTTGGTGAGCGATTTTCTTCCGTGGCTGATTTCACGAAGTTCAACACCAATTGACAAAATTCTAGATTTCTTTTCATGACCGACTAGCGAATTTATTTTGCAGAAATCTAAAATAAATAAATAACTAGTGATATTTCGAGGAGTTCCGCTAATTCGTGGAAAAATCGCATGCCGATATCTATGTCTACCTGACCTGTACCTGTAAGAATATATCTGAAAAATCCCATAGCTGCAAATTTAATAAGTGGAGTAAAAATTATTCTCTTCTCGGCACGAATATTTCTGCATCACGGCCTAATTGCGGTATGCCATCGCCGTTGTATTCATTCGCAGCTTTTATCAACGTGATTTTTTTTCCTGACTGTACAACGCAGATTTTTTTTTTCCTAAGATGAAACTGAGAAATGTGTGGATTGATTATGGACAGTAGAAAGAGGAAAAAAACCAGAAACTATCGCGGAATTATTGGGGGAGAATCCATGGATTTAATTTCAAAAATAAATATCTGCCTTTCGGCAGAAAAAGGACATCCCTGTAAAACAAATAGCGACTTGGACATCAAAAGTTAGTGGGCAAAGCAAAAACTTTAGTCGCCATGTGGCAACTGGCGACCGTGAATTCACCTATAAAATAAACTACATTGGAATATTGAACCAATTGTTATTTACATGTGCACAAGAAAATAATGAGATCTGTATAAATATATCAATAAAAATACTTTTGAATGGCATATATTTAATCTAACATTTACCATATCCTCGCAGAAAATCTCCATGTTTTTGTATTAAAAAATTTACATAAGACTTAAGATTTTTTTTAATAGGTAAATATACGCATTAATCTTAAGGGAAGAATTCCGTATCCTGTGCTGCTTGGCGAAAATTTTTTCGCCAAAATGCCGTTTTGGCGACATGAAATTTTTTCCAAGACAGCAGAAAAACATCATTTTTAAATATTTATGTTATTTATAAATCAATGATTTTGCACCATTTTTAAAAACAGAAAATGATGTAAAAACATGGATTTATAAATAACAAAGATTTAACGAAGTTTTTCCGCCATCTTATAAAAAAATTGTTACGATGCAATTACACTAATATTAGCAGCATTCTAAATAAACAAATGAGTAAAAAACAAAACAAATATGCTTTTTTTGAAATAAATATTTGTTATTGTCAGGGGTCTCTGCCCCCCTGGTTCCTACATAATTTTGGACATTGAAAAAAAAAAAAAAACTTAATAGAAACTTTTAATGCAGCTAAAATCTCGTTTATAACTGCCAAAAAAAAATTATTAAATATTAAGTAAAAGGATAAATATAAATAAATAACAATAAATGAGACGGCGATTCAGAAAAAATGTAAAATTTGTAATGGTATTATTTGCCGGAATCTGTATAGACAATGCGGCAAAACGTGCAACATAAGGCCATTTTTTAAAAATATCTACCCTAAAAAACAACCCCTCTTTAATAAAGGGTGCATTTTAAACAGCTAATCCTAAAAATCAGCAAAAATCCTAAGAAAAAAGAAAGAAAGAAAAAAAAAAAAGCCGTACGTACATAAGGCCAAATATCACTTTTGATTTGCTATCTAACCTAATAATACCTTTAATAAAGGAAGCATTATAAACAGCTAATGCAAAAATCCTAATAAAATACAAAAAAAAAAAGTAAAAAAAAATAATAATAATAATAAGTAAACGGCAAGAGGCTTACCCAGTTACCTTACCTTACCAGCAGCACAGACACTAATGCGATCTAACAGATTTTCAAAATTTAGCTGAGTAACTACTACTCACGTGGTACTAATTAACAAATAAGCTTCAAGATCTCCCTTATAATGCTATTTCCGAACTAAAGCAACCCCAGGGTCCGTTAAGCTCTCGAAAGTCAAGGAAAAAACGTAAACAAGAACGAAACATCTATCGCCCAGTAAACCACGCCAAATTTGGCGACAAAATCTCCAGCACAGGATATGGGACTCTTCCCAATCTTAACATGTTCAGCTGATGATTCTCTTTTAAATTGGGATTTTTACTTTAAAGTGTGATACATGATTTGGAACTGCAGCTTTACACTCACACAAACATGTAAACAAAAGTTTGGCGACTTTTTAGTTGGCGCGATTTTCAAGACTGCGCCAAACGAATAACTTAATACAATGGCTAGGTTGCCATTAAAGGAAAAAATCCTCTAAATTTGGCGACTTTTTTACTTTTTTTAACTGATTAATTTTTTTTTTTTCCTGTGTGAGTGTAAAGCATCTTAGCCGATGATTTAAATAAAATTCAAAAAGCATGGATTTAGAGTTCTCAGTCCTACTTCTTAAATTTACAATTTATTTTTATCAAAACATAATACCTATTCAGTGATACTACTAAGTTTTTGAAATTCAGGGTCCCTGGAACCCAGACACTTCCAAAAACTCAGGTCTTTTTTACAAAAGGCGGTCCTCTTTTAGAAATCAGGCAGATTTGATGTATTTTATACAACATATACTTCTTTTGAGATCTTTAAACAAAAAAAATGGAACAGATGTGTTGCACTCATGCACAGATATTTGGCGACTTTTTGATTGGCGATATTTACAAGACGACTCCAAACTAATAACTTAATACAATAGCCAGGTTGCCATTAAAGGAAAAATCCCCAAAGTTTGGCGACTTTTTTCCTTTTTATAACCAGAGACCTGTTTAGGAAAAAATTGGGTCTTTTAAAGGACTCTTCACAAAATTTCTCATTTCAAAAAAGGATCCTTCACAAAATTCTTTGTCTTAGAAAAATTTTGTGAAAAACCTATTTTTATCTTTAAACCAAACATTTCACAAATTAATCATTTAAAAGTAAAATCTGACCTATCACTTTTACATTATAAAGAAAATATATGTATTTTATATCCATATATCTTCTTAAAAATGCATAAACAAGAACCTGAATATAACCACCATTTCAAATTCACAAAATTATGATTAGATTTTTCACAAATATAAAAAGCTGTTCACAATTTCACAAAAACAGGACCCTGTGAAAAAAGTCTGGACAGACCCCTGATAACAGATTTAAAAAAAAAAACGGTGGGTGAGTAAGACATTATAGCAGGGTTGGGTTTTTGACATGACATGTCGAAAAGTGTCAAAAATTGTCGAAAACCTAATACACATTTTTAGCAATCTTTAATGATATTTTATATTAAATTAAGCTAAAAACTGATTAAATAATAATTTATATGTTAAATAATTTTTATTTAGTTATACTACAATTAAGTTGTAACAAAAGTATATATCATAATTCAAATTATTAGTCAATTGTCATGCTAGTAAAAATAGCTAAAAATATTGAAACTACTATTAAATGCATTTTTCAAGGTACTATTTATATCTTAATTACTATTAAGTTTTCAGTTTGTTTTAAAATATTTTAGCAATCTAATTTATGCTAAAAGAAAAAAAAAAAAAGCTTGTGTAAAGCTAAAATGGCAATTATTCAATGACTGATCATAAGTTAGAGATTTTTAATGATTTTAAATGTTCGTTTTTGTACTTAAACATTAGATATATAAACCACAATTGCAACACAAATGTTCTCTGAGTAAATAATATATATATATATATGTACGTTTGTTTCTTAGAAATGTGGTTCAATACATATATAATTATTAAATTAATTAGTAACATAATTAGTTGTTAAGTAATTATTAATTTGTTATTAATTAATTAATTAATAATTATATGCAGTTATGTATGTATTAATCAGTTTAAATTTTTTTTTTCACACTTTCGGTTTCGGTTGAAAATGGGAAGATCACCGAAATTCAGTATCTCCAGTGATAATGTATCAAGCAATGCACATATGTCAAACTGACAGATGTATGGCACTTTTTTTGTCCAAAATCAGTCAAAATATAATTTTGGATAATTGTTTTACTGGTTAACTAGTTTCCTGATGAATGGTCCATACTGTAAACATAGCATGGTATACAAAGAATTTTGATGCGAATAGCTTTATCATGCGACTTTTAGGATGGGAGTCATACCCAGTTTTTTTTTTTTTTTTCTTTTTTTTCATCAGGGTACCTACATTTCTAACAATTTTCCGTAATCAAGATATACAAGGTTTTGCCCAAAAATCATGAACTGGTATTGAATGTGATATTGCACTTTTGGCGTTGTTTGGCGAGTTTTGTTTTTCTTTAAATAGAGAATGGTCAATGGGAAAATAGACAAGTACCCATTTTAATGTTTCAATTTTTTTTTTTTCCTTTTTGGTTAAATGTTAAATAGGATCTTGAGAATCTTTAAATGTACTTATTCCCTAAAGAGCCAAGAGAGGCTTTTGTAACAAATATTAGTAGTGAGAAAAAGTCAGTGCCAAAGTTGTAGGTATATGCAAGGCTGGCCATAGATATATATATTATTTTAATCTTGTTTTTCTGAAAATCTATGAAGCCTTTTCGGGGAAACACAGAAAGGGGGGAAGGAGAGGAAGAGAAAATTATATTACCTAAAGATAAAATTATAGATCCAAACATACGTAAGTTAGTATATAAAAATATATTTAATAACAAAATTAGAAAATAAATAACATCCAGAAACAAAATATATATATATATTCTGATTATTTTACTGACAAATTTAAGATAAAGTTTAGATAAAACCAGAAAATAGAAAAACTTTCTAAATAATTAAATGCATTTAAAAAATTATCCAGCATATTTTATTGATGCAGTTTAAATTTTGTGGAATCATAAAAGGAAAAATAAAGTGTTAACACAATAATAAAAAATAAGTGTGGGTGGGGGAGGGGCCAAAATATGTATATACACTATACAAACAAAAGATAAACAATTTAAAAACTAAAAATAAATTTTAAAAATTGTTTTTAAATGTATGCTACAGCACAAAATTAAATAATATCAACAACACTAATCCACAATATCAACGCGGTGCTAAACAGCAGGGTTAAACAAAAACTACTTAAGTGTAAACAATGGTACACCAAGTATGAAATTAATGCAATTTCTAAACTGAATATCAATAATTGTAAAATTAACTGATAACACTCAATATATTTCGTAAATTCGGAAATAGAATATAGTTTCATAGCAAAACAAACACAATTCGTTGCACTTTTCAAAACATAAACATTAGATAGGAAAGTTAAAGGTGTGCTCCGAAATCTGAAAGAAATTAAAGAGCTCACCAAGTCTAAGTTCACCAAAATTTCCACAGCCAATTTTCTTTCCTACTTTAAAATTTGGTCCAACCATCAACATGCCTGATGTATTCCACTTTTCGCTAGGAGGTATCCACCTTTTGGGTTCACGCATTCCCATACCCCCATCAGTCTTTTGCTGATTATTTCTTAATTGTCTCTGTTCCCTAGTTTGTCCAAGTTCTTGGTCTTTCTGCATCTTTACAGTCTCTAGGAAAGAGTTTCGAAATATTTTCTAACTAGGGAACCTAGTTAGAATCAAAACCGCTATCGGTGCGGCACAACACCACGATTTCGTAGGTTAGTCATAAGTTCCACATAGTGTTATAATGATTATTAGTACAATTTCAAAGCTATGTAATAATATTCATGTAACTGTAGTAATATAATATATCAAGCTTTTAATGACACTAGCATTAAAACTAAAAACTTTATGAGTTTTCATCGATAATCAAAATAATTTAAATAGCCTCGACAAAAATAAAATATCGACACAATTGACAAAAGGCTTCTGTACCTCGACTGTAGATGGGTCGCTCCGGATCGAACAATTTAGTGAATTCATGCAACTTTAAAACGGAATGAATATTATATTTTTACTTCAAAATTCAGGTAAAACCTCAAAATGGACGAACAGACATTTACAATTCATATTGCCTGAAAGATCTATATTTTAAAAGATATTTTTTCTATCATAAAATGAGCATTTTAAAAATGTATGTATTGGATATATCAGTTAAATTAATTAACAATTTAAAACAAAAATTATATTACAGCACAAAATAAATTTTCTAGTATTGTCAAAATATTGTTAAAATTTAGAATTAATAAATATTTAAAAGCTCTGTTTCTCGAAAACAAATAAAAAACAACTGAAAATTTTTGAACCTCATTAATGTACGGCAAAACAATCACACCGGACAAAAAATTAGTCATCCCTGGACAGGTTGGTGCCAGAATTTGCCGACGGGAAAAGGAGTAGGGGCTTAATTTTTATATCGGGCCTAAAATTCAGTCTTACTGGGACGGTTTGGGCATTACATTTTCTGCAGATTCGGACCGGACTGAGCCTGTATTTTATTCTTTCCGGGCCGTGTTGGATGAGAATTGTTTTTTTCATTGTGGCAGAAAATTGTCCTGCGTCATTGCCATGTGTCCTTCTAATTTAGTGGAGAAAATGAACGATAAAACAACATTTCTTTGTTTTATTTCTTTTTCAGCGTTTTTTAAATACAGTAGATTCCCGATTATCCGAGTTAATATGGGCCAAACTCAACTCGGGTAAGCAAAAACTCGGATAAATCGGACACATAAATCATTGAAATATAAATTTACACACAATTTATTAATTTTTGTGTATACATCGTTCTTTGATGTACACATCCAGTGCTTTTATAAAAATGGGGAATGTAACTAATCATTTGAAGGAGTCCTTGACAGTTGTTTTGTTTGTTGGATGATATGATGATAACCGTTTCTTAGTTGCAATATTACACCATTGTATTAGTGTCATCAGAATTGCAGGTGTAGTGTATCCTCTTCTTGCTATTCAATGTATTCAATAGTTTTTTCAATCGAACTCAAACGTTCGGAATGCGTCATTTTCTTCTGATGGACATCCTTTTCATCATCTCTGCTCTCTTTTTGGCGGTTTTCAGCCATGTCTGCAATCGTGGAATCTATAATTTCTTGCTGTTCATCTGCGGTCATCCGCTCAGTAATATATTCTTCAGAATATATTGCTGAGCGGATGACCTGATGATGCTGATGATGATACAGGAAATCTTTGTGCCAGGATCAACAAAGATTCGTCATCACCAGCTTCATTTTCATCGTTTGGTTATTCTGGTTTCATAATCTTCCGTCACGACATCTGTACAGTCATTAGTTTAACTTCTTCCCACGCTTCGACAATCCAATACACAACATCCTTCAGTGTAACCTGTTTCAGGTGTTCTATAACTCCTTGTATTTCAAGACCTTCAATCAGCTTTCTTAACAACTTCTTACTGTAGTTTCTTTTCAAGTTCTCAAGAGCACCTTGATCAATTAGCTGGATTAATGCAGTCACATTTCGTGACAAAAAATATGCTTTGATCGCTCCATTTGCCAGTTGCTTCTCATACGGATGACATGGGACATGGGTCTAAAAACAGGATTTCTTTTTTTTTAACTTCTTACTCTCTAAACATGGCTTCACTATAGGGACAAAATGCTCATAAAACCGGATGTTTAGCTTTTCAGCGCCTAGACCTGGCTGCTAATTTTAGGATTGTCAGTAGTAGAGGAACAAGAGTTCGGGCTCAACCAGTGGCACCGCAGCACGCACCAACGCCGCCCGTGCACCCGCAGCCCAGTCCACTCACCGAAATCGACTTGAGCGCAGCGGGACAAATTAAAGAAAAAAGGGTTAAATCTATACTATAAGATGAGAGGTAAAACTGAGCTGCGCCACCAGACGCCTGAGGGGCGCCCGTCAGCACGTCAATCGTCGCATCCAAGTCCTGAGGGACTTATAACACGCACGACCGGGAGAGGCCCCCGTATGCGCTGCGATCGGTCGGAGCACCGCCACCTGCGCATCACTCCGATTGAAAATATGGTGACGACATAAGTCGCTACGATTCGCGGTGGATCCCAAAATCAGAGGACACCACCACGAAGACGTCTGATGAATCGCCAGAAGACACCCGACGGTTCCGTAGCCGGAACCCCATGATGGAAACCGGGTCCTCGGCCATATGTCGAGTTCCCCAACGACCCTTGCTTCCCCGCGGCGTCCGATCGTCGAATCCTAGGGAGGGAGGAAACGACTAGTTCATGGCAAGATCAATACATTGTCAAAATTAGGTTCGAATTGTTTCAGTATTTCGAACGTTATCGTCATCGTGATGACAAGATTTGCATTATACAGATAGAAGATATACGGAGTGATTTGCAATAAGTCGATTTCTAAAGAAATCAACCTAAAAAAATTAATTTTAAAGATTTTAAGCTTTGTCGCCTCGGGAAGAGACAGTCGGTGAAGCGGAAATTTCAAGCGGGAGAGAGGATTTAGATTATTATTATTTTTTTTAATTGTTGGAACAAAATGAAAAAAAAGGGTAAACAATTAAAAAAAATAAAGTGTTTTAAAATTTTTAGAGTTTGTTAACTTGGTGCGGAGTGGGCGCGAAGGGGAAGAAACAGAAATTTTAGTGTGAAGAAGTAATTTAAATGACTAGAGGGGACTGCTCCCTACCACAGTAGCATCGCCTGAACGAATTTTGTTTGGTTTTTCAACAATTCATCAAAAATTGCTCCAGTAATACGCTACCGCGCATGCAAGGCAGCGTATTACTGCTTATTTTACTGTTTATTACTGTTAATTTTACGGTATAATACTGGCAGCTGGGATGCCAGTATTATACTGTAAAATCAACACTTTTTATTTTTGCAGGGTAACACGGGCGAATCGTTTTGAGCAGTAGCTTGTGAACCGGTTTCCTATGAGCTAAATTTTATCGAAAAAAATATATCATTATGCGAAGATATCCCGATGAAAATGTGCTGCTCGTATATTCACGGAAAATAAATAACAAACCAATATCGAATCACAGTGAAATTTGGAAGAAATCGTTGCTTTTTCTTCGAAGCACTATCTGTTTGGTTGGGAAGTTGAGACCTGATATCGAGTTACGCTCACTAGCCCCGTCCAGACACTGCAGGCTCTAAAAACACACTAATTTGCCTGTTCTAAAAAATATTACCCGATTGCGGAAGATTAAATTACATTATCACGACCAGTGACGATCTTCAATTCCCTTTGATTGCGGGAGTTTTTCGGTTTCCAAGGTCGCATCCACTGCTGTCGCGGCAGCTGAAGGCTGTTTTTTAGATTGATTAACAAAGATCAATTACACATTTGAAAATTAGCTTTTATAAAATGGTTGAGTAAACAATGTCGTTGCCTCTCGGACTTTTATAACGTTTAGAAGAAAAGTTTTGTTTTATTAGACGTTATAAGAACATCGTTTTAAATATACCGTTTTAAATATGACGTGATTTTCCGAATTAAATGCTTTTTGGACGTAATAATATGATTATTTTAGAGTTTTCTTTCTTTTTTAATATTCACGTATTTTTCAATTGAAAAATGTTTGGATACATTATAATTCGGGCTTTTTAAAATCTGACAACAGTAGATAAAAACGGCTATTTCCAACTGCGAATTACATTATTCAGATAATGAAATTTAAAATAAAGAATTAAAAATGTTTTCTAACAAACTGATTGGATACTTGCACACCACAATCTAGTCAAGTATATGCCTGCAAAAGAGGTTAAATTGCTATGCATGGTTTTTTGTCCTATACAGGGGCGCGCTAGCAGTACCCGGCGCCTGTGTGCAAAATTTCGGTTGGCGCACTGTGTCCCCCCCCCCCGGATTTTTTTAATGAAAATAAATGCATAGCTGCCAATCTTCCGTTTTAAGGTCAAATAAACATATTTCAAACTAGAAAATGTATTTAATAAAATGTGTCTTCTTTCTATAGGGTTCTTATTTGATTACATTTATTAAATAAAATTTCTGGTCCAAAATAAGGTTATTTAACTTGAAAAATAAGGAAGGTTGGCATCTATGTTAATAAAATTTGAAATACGGTAAAACCATTGAAAACGGAACCTTTCTGTATCTTAATCCTGCATTAATAGGAAACATTTCATTGCCTCAGAGAAAATAATGCAATACATAAAGTCTGTCTTGCACTATTATGAAGCATATTCATTCTTTTATTTATTTATTTATTTTTCCATAGTTTTAAGTTTAGAAAACAAGTGTACTGTAAATGCCATAGATACCGACAATGAAAAAAAATCCAAAAAGAAGTTGTAAAGTTTGGATAAACAGTGATTAGTTCGTTTGAATAAATATATTGAATTATCTGACCGCACGGCGCGTTACCCGGGTCCGTGATACAAACCTAAATATACCTGTTGAATGGTTTTATATTTTTAAACGAAAATCTGCCTAAAACGAACCTAATGTTGAGGGCCTCACTGTCTTCGGCAGTGTACATCCTCGAATTTGTATGGTTTATTTTTTTACATGGAAATCCATGTTTTGATTTCGAAACTCAGAACACATCGACTTGCATGTTGAAAAATTATTTTCACCGAGAAAGAATAAAGTCTGTCAAAATCATAAAGGTGAGTTCCGGAAAGGATTTTTCTTTTAAAAAAAACCCATGACGTCATTATAAAGAAAAATTTACCCCATTAATTGGATATTTCTTTTTGTATTTCGAAACAGGAAAATTAATGCCGATTTTAAAAGTCTGCACTCTGCAGATAAAAAGAAATTCGCAAAATTGACTTTCGAAAACGAATATTTTTGGAAAGGTTAAAATGTTCAAACAGATTACACCGTTCGAAAGAAAAATGAACGTAGATATGGTTTGGTTTTTTTATTTACTTATTCGCATTTCGATTTCCAGAACTGATGCAGGTTTTTTAAAATTGCAGGAGAAACAAAAAACCCCGAAATGTTGTTCGAAAGCGATTTTTTAAAGGGTTAATAATATATTTTTTTAACGGATTGCACCGTTGAAGGCAAAGGTACCCAGATTAAGTGTGTATTTGTTTTCGTATTTCGCATCGTTACGCCAATGAGGATTTGAAAAGATGAGAGAGGAGAAAAACACGAATTCAAAATTTTGATTTTTTTTGCTAGGGTTAATATTAATATTTTTTAACGAATTGCACCGTTAGGAAGAAAAATGTACGTAGCTATTGTTTATCATCCTTTTGCTTTATTCGTATTTTGAGTTATTTAAATCGATACGGGCTTCGAAAAATGCAAAAATAAAAAAAGTCATTTTTACCAATGGTATTTTATCGGCTTTAGGATTCACGGAAAGCTTTGAAATTCGCCGCGATTAGTCGCAGCGTGCCACTTTGCGACCCGGGTGGATCACCTAGTAGGACATAAAATGCGTGGGAATTTAAAACTATATTTTATAAATCTGTATTTTTTCTGCCTATTACAACCATCGTTGTAGCTCCTAAGTTATTTATGTCTAAATTGAACTTTTTCTGCCAATACAGTCTGTGTAGCATCTAAGATTATGTATAATGCTAATAAATACAAAATGCATTTCAATAGTTTATATTTTATGTTCTATATTCAAATGAACAAATACGACAAAAATCATATTTATTTATCCAGTTTGTGATAGACATGGGCGTACGCAAAAGGTGCAGGGGAGGGCCAGCTCTTCTAAATCTTTGAAAAAGTAACAATTTTCAGCCAGATTTAGCCTATTTTTTTCATGCTACACCCATCCTCCTTAACAAAATTCCTCTGTACGCCATGAAGATAGGTCCAGAGTACAAGATAGAATAGATTAAAAATACGTGTTTTGCTCGAAGTTCTAAACAAGCCTAACGGTCGGAATAAACACACAATTTTTGTTAAATATATAATACTTTCTACCGAAGTTATCATTTGTATTGACGATGAAAAAAATCTTGCTTCGGCTGCCTACAGCAGACTTCATTCAATGAGTGTTAAAATCACACAGCCTAAAATTTATGGCGGAGAATTCCAAAATCTTCGCATGCTACCAGGGCTACACTACATACCGGGCTTGCTCATTCATTAAGATGACGTCACAAAAGGTGGCTGACTAGGAGGAAAGACATACAGCGATTGGCACAAAACGATGGGCGCGTTGCTTTGGACCAGTCGCTGGTCGCGGTCAGCCACCATTTGTGACGTTTTGAGAGTGAATGAGCAAGCCCGGTATCTAGTGTTGCCTTGATGCTACCCTCTTCATTAAGTGTCAAGAAAATATACCGCAATTTCGCGCGTATATGCCGCACCTCAGACAATTAGATTTCCTACCAGAATTTATTTTAAATAAAATGTGACTTACTTCTGCTCAGTACTTATTTGACTTCTTATTTTCAATAAAATTTCCGGTTTGAAAAAGACTTAACTAAGACGCGGCGCATACGCGCGAAATTACGGTACTATGTTTTAGGATAATTAAATTAAAGATTTATTTTTATTTTTGAGGTGTTTCAATTCAACGGAAATCTTTGGCACCTTTACTACTTAGGCGCCTGTGTGCGCCGCACACTTCGCACACCGGGTCGGCGCGCCCCTGGTCCTATAAAACTCACTTAACTGAACTATCATGACCGATTTCAACATAGCCCTTAAAATAATTTTTCGATTTAAAAACTGTCTGCTTCAACGTATTTAAAATATATTTCTCTATAGAACTACCAGTTTTGATGTTTTTATATGCAATAGTTTTTGCAGGATAAGCAGGGAAGGTCTAAATAATAATATATTCATAACAAATTCATAATAAATTCAATTCCGGCAACAGAAGCGTTGGTTACTTTTTTAGAATAGGGAGAATATATATTTATTACTGCAAAGTAACAAATTGGGCAGACAAAAAAATTTTAAAATGAAAGAGTTTTAAAATATTTATATAGTTAAACTTTGTGTACTCGGCACGTACGGCGGTAAAGGGGAAGCGACAAATTCGGGAGGGGGGGAAACTAAATGATTGAATATTTGTTGCTACAATGCAATAAAAAGACAGATACAATTCTTTAAAATAACATGCTTTTAACGGCAAAGTAGGAAAAAAACGTGATGCCAGACATAGGTCTGGTCATGCTGTAAAACATCGATCACTTGATCATCTTGGATATCTGAAACAAATGAATATTATATGACATTAGCCTTTGTGGTGTAATTGGTAATGCATATGACTGCTAATCGTATGGTTTTATGATATCAATCTCGAACTCAGATTTTACCATGACGTCATAGGATATCCTCAACCGCCTCTTTAATCATGTAACCATATAAAATTCTAGAATATTCTTTATTACTAATAAACATAATATAATTTTTTACATTTTTTATAATTTTTAACATTTTTTCTGTAAGCATTTTTTTTTCATTAGCAGCGGTGATTTATTTCGTAGGGTGTAATCCTGATTCAGCTAAAATCTCCCGTCGTGACCCCTACTAACTAGATGTTAAATATCTTTTAAACATTTGGGTGTCACCATTAAGTAAAGTATGTTTATCTAACATCTGCGGTTGATGAGATGACTTAGTCAGTGATGTCACCATATCATGTGATTCATCTACTCAATGATATGATTAGCTGAAAAGGACTTATATTAACATTCATTTTGCTACAAGTATTCACGTGGAACAGGCACGTGTTAACCATGCTCGTGAATAAGGTATATTTAGTTTTCATGTGAATTTATAACTTAATTTTAAGATAATACATGAGAAAATTTAATTGTTTTTATTTTTACAAGTTCTATTAAATATCTTGATAAACGATCTTTGAACTTTCCAAGCTTTCTCATCATATGATGCCTATCATAGTTTTTCAAGTAAGCTTTGTCATCAGAAGATGCCCACCATAGCTTTTCAAGTTATGAAACATCACAGGGATTGTTTTATACTGCATAAAATACAAGATGTAAACATGTATACACACGTACATATAAGCATACTTATATACACACATAGATCCTATGTGATAACTTTTTTGTTCTTCTTATATATATTTGTTAAATTGTAAATAATTAAAAAAAAACTTTTTTATAAATTTCTGATTTAAAAAAAAATGTATTAACATGCACTTTTTTTACTTTTTGGATAATTTTTCTTTAATAGTGTTAGATAGTTTTTGATAACTTGTAAATTTTTTAATAACATGCAAATTATTTAAAAAACATGAAAAATATTTTTAATAACTTCTAAATTTTTCAAAACTTTCATAATAGATGTTTAATAGTTTTTTTAAAATTTTTTTCTCACTTAAACAAATATAAGTTGAATAAATTAGTAATATCACATGCTAAAATCATAGTAAAATTTATATACACATACATACATACATACACACACATATATAAATGTAAACATATACACACATAGCCACACTCATTTAATTAATCTTACTTATAATAAAAACCGAAGGCAAGAAACTGTCTGTAACTCTCCCGGGCACGACCACTCTGGTTTGCGAATCGACCATGGTTAAACGCCATGTTAGGCTTAATGAAAAAATTATGCTACATCCGATTCTGCTGTTTAAATATTTGTAAAAGCATATTAAAGCTTTTAAATCTTTTAATTTTGTTTAAAACCTTTAAAAACTATTTCATAAAAAAAATGTATATTAACATTTCTGTAAACATTTTTTTCTGTTAGCATTTTTTTTCAGAAGCAGCGGTGATTTATTTCGTAGGGGGTAATCCTGATTCAGCTAAAATCTCCCGTCCTGACCCCTACTAACCAACGGTAGATAATCGATGTAACAAGGTTGACAAGTACGGTGAAAGTTAAACATTGATCCCAAAAGCTGATCTCCAAAAATACGCCATTTTTGAGCTGTTTATAAAAAAAAAGATTCTCCTCTGAAAAATGATGTGACCGGTAATTACATTTAACGATATCTGGTTGACATTTCTAAAACCATTAAGTGATCAAAGAGAAACTGTTTCTTATCAGTTAATTATGGCTCCTAAACTATTAATATTCCCGGAAATTGTACTTTTTTTAGCAAATAAGTGTTACAAGCTCCTTTTAAAAAATAAGATACTTTACTGAAACATAAGTGAAGTTTTCCCACAAAATTTCATATGTATGTGTGGATGATTGCGTGTACATTAAATTTTTTTCGCGTTTTCAGGTCCCCAGAGCTCTTACCTTTGTAAAATAAGGAACATTTTTTAAAAAATTTATTGTTATATTACTATTTATTTGAACTCACAGTTATTCTGTAAAATATTCGAAAAGTCGAGTGGAGTCACTCCGGATTTTTTTTAAGTAACTACAGTGGAACTTCCCTGTAACGAAGTCCCTATTTTACGTTTTCTATATAACGAAATTTTCTGCAGAATTTTGACTTTGAACACCATTAGCATGTAAATTAATCTCCATATTAAGGAAAATATATTCTATATAACGAAGTTTATTGCACTTTTGTACGTGTACAGAATTAAAACTAAGAGGTTGCTGTTGCGATGTATATGCGAATTTATTTCAGCGGATTGTATGGAAATGAACACATTCAAATAATTTCCATTCTGCTTGGTGCGAAATAAAACATTTTTTTTTCACACTAAGAAAAACACTTGTTATTATTACTCTACCACACTGAGACTCCAGCGCTGACAGTTGGGGGAAGTAAAAATTTCCTTTTTACATTGAATGATATAGAAGATACAGTGACGCAACAGCGTCAGATGCTTTGACGCAAAAAATATTAATTAGAGTCAGATAGTTATCATTCTGACCTTCCATTGCTGATAGACAAATACTTTGTACATCCACAAGAATGGGCTTCAAAATGCAAATCGAAGAACATCAAAGTTATATTTGTTCCTGCCAATACAACGTCTAAACTTCAGCCGTTAGTCTAAGGAATAATAAAAGATCTTGAAGTACATGATCGAAAAATACAGAAAAAAGACACTGTAGTGACAACATTAGTTTGAGAACGTGTGTATCAGAGCTAATCAAAGCTTGAGCCAGAGCTTGGGAATGTGACGTGATTTCATCGACCGTACACAACGGTTTTGTAAAAGACGGCTTCATAATTGAAACTGAATCAAATGCTTCTGAATCCAATACCTACTTGTCATATTTGAAGAAAAAACTTCATGAATTTAAGTTGATTTCTATTTAGCGAATTTTCTTTTTAACGAAATTTTTAAGCGTAAAGATGAGACTTCGTTAAATGGAAGTTTCACTGTATATTTAAGTATTAATTGTATTATGCATCTCTCAAAATTTTGCTTAGAATTTTATAATAGGTGTGTGTATAAACTAACATTTTGGAGGCAAACACAAAACTTTTTTTGCATGTTATCTTTCTTAAAATTTTAATTGACCAAATTATATCGCACTCTTTTAATTGTATCGGGCAGACGCGATATAACAAAAGGTCACTGTATTATTTAATCCGTGCCTTTAATTTCGCGTATAAATAGAATCTTTTGGCAAAATCCGAAAGTAACGAAGTAGTGACTACTTTTGAAAAGTAGTTTGTAGTCGCTACTTTTTAAATAAATTAGTTGTAGTTGCAGTTAGCTACATTTTCTATAAAGAAGTTTTCATGACTGCAATTCATGATTTTTCCAAAAGAAATCCTATACAATACGTTACTTTGCCGTGAGCACCGAACTCGATTATGGAAAACTCGCAGCTTTTTAAAGCATGGTAGAAAGCGCAAGCTAGTGAATTTATTAAAAAAATATATAATTTTTGCTCTGTTTCTTTTTTAAGATAGAGCAGCAGGAAAAAGAAAAAAAAAGTTTCCAAATTGCTAATCTTCATGCATTTATTGGTATTTAAGGAAATTTATAGAAAAAGGTCTAAATAATTTTATTAGAAAAAAAAAACTGAAGAAATTTTTATTAAATAATTAATAATAGTAAATATATTGTACTTGTTCAGTACAGTTAATAGTTGCTCTGTTTGATAACAGATGGCGCCACTATGTAATTCTAAGAACAATTTTGATTCAGAATTCTCACATCAGTCAGTCTTGGAGTCTTGGTGAAAGGTACTTGCAGGGCATGGATTGTCCTTGTTTTATTCTATTGTACTGTATTTCCCCAGTATCATGTTGGCTGGGAAATTAATAATTTATAATTTAATTTAAGGCTTTCATGTTAGATGAAAGTAATTTGAAATAGGTTTATTTCTAAGAATATTTTTGCATTAGTTAATAGAATGTGAAACCAGAAGTTCCATTGTATATGTTCCTGGATGTCAACTGTGAAGTTTTTTTGTGTTTTGTCAAGTTCATGTTTTTTTATGTGTTTGTGACAATAAAGAAGAAAACCAAGAAAGACTCCTTTCTTTTAAAAAATCTCTACATAAGAAAATTTGGAGGCACTATGGCGAGATATGATGTATGATGTGAGTACCTTTGTTTATACTGTTCTTTGATGCTGAAATTTGGTTTGCAAATACAGTTAAATATGAAAGTGTATTCAGCATATATTATTTTGCAATATGAGAACAATTAAGTTTTGGTTTATTGAAAATGATAGAATAAGAAAGTATTCTAGAATTATATTGCTTGGATTTTCTTGAAAAGAAAATTGTTCTGAAGAACATTATGATTTTTTATTTATTGTTCGCAAGAATATTATGATTTATTTAATTGAAAAATTTGAATATTTAATTATTATGGTGAATTATTATATTGCATTGAAGAATTTGAAGAATATTTTTAAGTTTATGCAGATTGTAGAACAGAACATTCCACTATTGCTTGTATGAAACAGTATTCTTAAGTGATTGAATATTGTATAGTAGTTCTGTTTTTGAATTTAATTTAGTTCTGGTTTTGAACTTAATTTGATTATTATTGTTTTGAAGCAATTTTGATTACTTTTGATTTTGAAGTAATTTTTATTAGTTTTGTTTTGAAGTTAATTTTATTTTGAAAATCCTTCTGCTTATAAGTTATTGTATAAAATGGAAGATTATGAAAAGAAAGCTGTTCAAATTAAAATTGAGAGAGGTAGAGTTAAAGGCTCTGTAACTAGATTAGAGAATAGTTTTGATAATGTGAATACAAAGAATGAAATTTTGATTAGATTACAAAGATTAGATGATTTACTCAAAGAGTTCTTAAGATTAGATTCTAATTTGAATGATGATGATTCTGAATTATCAGAATTTGAAGAAAGGTATTTTCAGTTAAAAACTAAATATCAAAACAAACTAGATTCTTTGAATTCTTCAGAAGTTATTAATACTGTAACACAAAATCCTGTGCAAGGTCCTTCTGTTGTTGTTCCAAATCAATGTAATATTAGATTACCCAAATTAAATATTCCAGTATTTTCTGGAAAATTTTCAGAATGGACAAATTTTAAGGATATGTTTGTTTCCACTGTCCATTCCCAAGTAGCTTTGAGTGGTATTCAGAAATTTCAGTATTTAAAAGGGTTACTTTCTGAAGAACCAGCGTCATTAATTAAGCACATTTCCCTTTCTAATGAATCATACCAAGAAGCTTGGGAAAAATTGTTAGACCGGTATGATAAAAAGAAACAGATTGTCAATTCTTTGATAAAATTATTTTTAGACCAGAAATCAGTTCTTCAACCTAATAGCATAAATATAAGAAATTTGCTTAATACTAGTGATGAAGTTATTAGGGGTTTGAAAGCTGTTGGTGATGAAGCTACAAATAGAGATCCATGGTTAATATATTTGTTATTCCAAAAACTTGATCCTGAAAGTCGAAGACTTTGGTCCATTGAAAGTACAGAAAATGAATTTCCCACTTTGAAAGAATTTTTTGATTTTTTAAGTGTAAGATGTTCTTCTTTAGAGCTCATCTCTAACAATGAAAGTGATATTAAACATTCCAAAAGCTCAAATTTTGTTGGTTCCAAGTACACTTCAAATAATAAACAATCAAAGGTGTGCTTAAAGTGTCAAGGAATGCATCCATTGTACAAATGTGTAAAATTCAAATCTATGGATGTTTTTGGCCGAAAAAACTTTGTTAAACGTAATAACTGTTGTTTTTTGTGTTTAAATTCTCATAAAGTTAAGGAATGTCCCAATTCTCATTTAAAATGTTTTAAATGTGAAAGTAAACACAATACACTCTTACATGAAGAGAGTAAGGGTAATAATGCTTGCACTATTCAGACTGAAACTAAATTATTTCCTCATTCATCTGAGAATAAAAACCATCTTTCAAGTAGGGAAGTTGTACACGAGTCAACATCTCATGAATTACAAATTAATTCTAGTGCTTCTTTCAATAATTCCAAATGTGTTTCCTTTCTTCCTACTGCTAGAGTTCTGTTATATAATAATGAAAATAAAGCCTATTCTTTCAGAGCTTTGCTGGATTCTGGTTCAGAATGTACCTTTGTAAGTGAAAATGTTATAAGAACTTTAGGGTTAAAAAGAAAAAATGACAGAATTGTTCTAAATGGAATTGCCGGAGTATCAGCTGGACAAACTCGAGGTTCAGTGATTCTTACAGTTGGGTCTAAGCTTTCTAATGAGTCCTTAAAGGTTCAGGCTTATATACTGCCTAAAGTAACATCTCAGTTACCAGCTGAATTACTTGATACGAAAAAAATAGAGTATCTTAAAAGTATTACCTTAGCAGATGAAGATTTCATGAAACCGCAAGAATGTGATGTTATTTTGGGATCTGACTGTTTCTTTACTATTTTAAGATATGGTAGAATTGTGAGTACTGAGAATGAGCCAATTGCCCAAAATACTATGTTTGGTTGGGTGGTAGCTGGAAAATTGGAACCTAAATGTAAATATTCTTCTAGTATCAAATCTCATTTTCTTAGTGTTGCAAGCGAATTAAATGTTGATCTATTATTGCAAAAATTTTGGCAAACTGAAGAAATAAACATTAAAATTCCACAGTTGTCTGATGAAGAAAATTTTTGTGAACAACATTTTTGCTCAACTTACAAGGTAACTCCAGAGAATAGATTTGAAGTTAAGTTACCAATTTATAAAGATGTGATGTCATTAGGAGATTATAAGTCCATGGCAGTCTCACGTTTGTTTGCTATGGAGAGAAAATTTCAGTTTGATAAAAATTTTGAAAATGAGTACAGAAATTTTATGAAGCAATATGAAGATCTTGGTCATATGACACTTGTGAACAAAAATTCAAATCCTACAAGCAACAAAGTATATTACCTTCCGCATCATTCTGTTATAAAAAGTGACTCTATTTCTACAAAATTACGTGTGGTGTTTGATGGTTCATGCAAACCATCTAATGGTAATTCTTTAAATTCTGTTTTGGCTGTTGGACAAATTCCGCAACCTAATCTTTTTACTATTCTGATAAGATTTCGAACAAATCCTGTTGCTTTTACTGCTGATATTCAGCAGATGTATAGACAAGTTTTGATTGCTCCAGAAGATCAAGATTTACAACGTATTGTTTGGCGAGAATCAGCATACTCAGCTTTAAAGGAATATTGGCTGCGAACTATTACTTATGGGACATCTTCAGCTCCATTCTTGGCTACTCGCTGCTTATATCAAGTTGCAAAGGACATAGAGAAAGACGATCCTGCAATAGCTGCAATAATTCAAGAGAGCTTCTATGTTGATGATTGTATGTCAGGTTCAATCTCAAGTGAAGAAGCTATTAGAGTGATTGAAAAGCTTTCACTGGCTTTAGAAAATAGAGGTTTTCATTTGCGAAAGTGGAGATCTAATTCTTCTGATGTATTAACTCATTTATCTTCAAATTCTATTGAGTCTACAAATTTAGAAATCCATCCTGATGATTGTTCCAAAGCCTTAGGGCTTAGCTGGGATTCTTCAAATGATATTTTTATCTTTAACGTTAATTTACAATTTGATGATAACATAACTAAAAGAAAATTTCTTTCACAATCTGCCAAATTATTTGATCCGTTAGGATTTTTGGCACCATGCACTGTCTCTATAAAAATGTTTTACCAGCAATTGTGGTTAATGAACTTAGATTGGGATACTGCGCTTCCTGAAATTTTCCAAACAAATTGGAAAAAATTCCAAAGGGAATTTGAACAAGTTTGTTCTATTCGAATTCCCCGATGGATCCAAGTTTCCAGTAAAGAGATCATATTGCATGGATTTAGCGATGCTTCAGAATCGGCATATGCTGCAGTGATATATGTAGTACAACCTGGTGAAATAAAGTCAAAGGTGACCCTATTGGTTGCAAAAAGCAAGGTAGCGCCACTTAAACCAGTTTCTATTCCTAGGCTTGAGCTCAATGGTGCTTTACTACTTTCCAGACTATATTCTACACTTGTGACTATTTTGAATACGTTCGTTATTAAGTTCTACGCATGGACTGACTCCCAGGTAGTACTTTCATGGCTGTCATCTCATCCTAGGTGTTGGAAGCCTTATGTGGCCAATAGAACTTCTGAAATTCTAGATTCAGTCCCATCTGACTGTTGGAGGTATGTTCCAGGAAGGGAAAATCCTGCTGACATTGCGTCTAGAGGGTTATCTCCCAGGGATCTTCCTAATTGTTCCCTTTGGTGGGATGGCCCAAAATGGCTTTCTTTGAATCAAGAACATTGGCCTCAACCTCAGATTAAGACTGATTTAGACACTGTAAATAAAGAGAAAAAGAACTCTAAATTTTGTTTTCCAATAACTTTAAATAATTCTCTGTTTGAATTATATTTTGAAATTTATTCTTCTTTTACCAAAATTATTGATGTTTTAGCTTTTTGTATTAGGTTTGTGAAAAATTGCAAACAGAAAGTTGGCAAAATGAACACTAGTCCTTTGAATAAAGGTAAATTTCTTCCATTATCAACAATCGAAAGAAGACATTCAGGTAATTTGATTATTTCTTATGTTCAGCAGCTATATTTCGCTGATGAAATTAGTTGTATTCGATCAAATAGATCAGTTTCTAAAAAAAGTTCTCTTTTCTCACTTTGTCCTTTTATTGATAGTGACGGTTTGCTAAGGGTGGGAGATAGACTGCGAAATTCACCTCTCCAGTACAATGCAAAACACCCAGTCATTTTGCCAACTCAGCATAAATTAAGTGTATTAATTGTTAAATATTTTCATGTTACGCATTTTCATGCTGGGTTAAATTTACTTATGGGCATCATTCGACAGAGTTATTGGATAATATGCGCCAAAAGGATAATTAAAAATTGTATTCATAAATGTGTTACTTGCTGTAGGTATAGAGCAGCCTCTTCCAAACAGTTAATGGGAGATCTTCCTCTTAACAGAGTTACTCCTAACAGGCCATTTTCTGCATGCGGAATCGATTATGCAGGGCCTATTAATATTTTGAAATATCGAGGTAGAGGAGCTAAAACTACCAAATGCTATATTGCTTTATTTGTTTGTTTTGCAACTAAAGCTCTACATTTGGAGCTGGTAAGTGATTTAACCTCTGAGGCATTTATTGCTTCATTAAATAGATTTTGCTCTAGAAGAGGAGCTCCTCAGCATATTTATAGTGATAATGCCACAACATTTGTAGGTGCTAAAAGGCAACTCTCAGATTTATATAAATTTATTTGTTCAATTGAAATAAATGAAGAAATTTGTTATTTTCTGTCTCAAAGAAATATTGAGTGGCATATGATTCCTCCAGTGAGTCCGCATTTTGGTGGACTTTGGGAAGCCGCTGTTCGTTCGGTAAAATTTCATATGAAACGTGTAATTGGAAGTACTAATTTAACATTTGAAGAACTTTATACATATTTGACTCAAATTGAATCTATCTTAAATTCCAGACCATTAGTAGCAATTGATAGTGATAACAATTCAGACAGTGTGAATATATTGACTCCATCTCATTTTTTAATTGGTGATGTTATTACTTCCCCAGCTGAACCTTTAAATGAGGAAAATTTGTCTTTACGGTCTCGTTGGGATATTGTGCAAAAATTAAAATTATGTTTTTGGAGAAGGTGGAGTATTGATTATTTGAGTTCTTTACAAAATAGAAAAAAATGGAGAGTGCATACAGAAAATTTTAAAGTGAATGATATAGTAATTTTGAAAGAGGATAATGTTCCTCCGTCTGTTTGGCCATTGGGCAAAATTATTGAAATTCATCCAGGTAAGGATGGAATAGTCCGTGTAGTGACTGTTAAAACTTCTAGGGGTGTCTTTAAGAGACCAATTGTAAAACTTTGTTTACTTCCTTTGCATCAAGAATAACTTCTTGATGGGTGGGAGTATGTTCAGTACAGTTAATAGTTGCTCTGTTTGATAACAGATGGCGCCACTATGTAATTCTAAGAACAATTTTGATTCAGAATTCTCACATCAGTCAGTCTTGGAGTCTTGGTGAAAGGTACTTGCAGGGCATGGATTGTCCTTGTTTTATTCTATTGTACTGTATTTCCCCAGTATCATGTTGGCTGGGAAATTAATAATTTATAATTTAATTTAAGGCTTTCATGTTAGATGAAAGTAATTTGAAATAGGTTTATTTCTAAGAATATTTTTGCATTAGTTAATAGAATGTGAAACCAGAAGTTCCATTGTATATGTTCCTGGATGTCAACTGTGAAGTTTTTTTGTGTTTTGTCAAGTTCATGTTTTTTTATGTGTTTGTGACAATAAAGAAGAAAACCAAGAAAGACTCCTTTCTTTTAAAAAATCTCTACAGTACTGAAAATATGAAACACGTGTTACTTTGTTTGAAATCTAAATCACGAAAAATGCTGGAAAAGCACAATAATTTAATCAGTGATACAACATAAAATAGCAACAATGTTCAGTTTGGACTGTCCGTTCCTGCTGTTTGTGCGCGGAAAGTGAAAATTTCTAGCACTTGCTTATATGTTATCGAATTTCGCACAAAGCAAATTAAGTCTCGTTCTCATCAAATTTTCATTGCAATTAATTTCATTTTTCTAAGGTTATTAAAAGCGAGGTGATACAGAGAATATATTTTTGGGGGAATGAAACATTATTTTAAAAAATGAAAAATTACTGAAACAGTGAAATCCAGATTGGTTGCTTTCTGGCATATTCACGAAGTTATTATTATTTTTAAATGCCCAAAATATGCAACTTCCTTTTTCCTAAACTAAGGAATCGAATAGCATTTTCCATATTTTGGCTATGACAAAAAATCGTTCAGAAAATTCTGTCCAAGTTGGCGCTTTAAGTCAATTTTCGGGATTTTTATAGCTCCGGAAAGGTTGTCTTGAGACAACAATAAATTCTAATTCAATATGATATACAGTAATCGAAAACGCGAAATGCTATTCGATTTCAAATTACTTTAACAGTCGTGACTGCAAATTATTAAACATTTTATTTAACATTTATTAAAAAAAATTGAGTCTGTGAATATTTGTCTTGATTTGCTGAGTTGGGGGAAATATTTTTGTAAACGCCTTAAGTGTTATAGTATTGTATAGACTTTCAAATTCTAGTGCAAAGCATTTGAAAAAAAAAGTAGTATATACTAATATATTACTGATATATCAATGTACAAATAGCTATTATCAGAATTGTTTCGCGCATAATAATGGTATTACGAAGAGTGTAATATTTTAATAGTAACAAAATCCGGTCTAAGAGTTGTAATTCATATACTGCTAATTATTAGAAAGTACCTCATACTTTATGCTCGATATAACTTAAATCAACTTTTCTTCTTCTTTATTTTATTTTTTTTTTCTTCTTAATAAAACCAATTTTTTAGAACAACTCCAATTACTTCCCGCTTTTTTTTTTTTTTCTTTTATAAAACCAATTTTTTAGAACAACTGATTACAGTATCCCCCCCCCCCCCTTTTTTTTTTTTAGTATTTTAAGTGCTTTAAATTATAGGATACAAATAATTTCTACTTTCAACTCCTTCCATATTTCTCAAGTATGTTAACTTCTTCATTGTCTAAAAATAAATAGATATCCATATGAAACACAGGGAATAAGTATTAAAGTTATACTTATCAAATGCAATATTAACGGAAAATATCAAGAAAGGTCGCTCAATTTACGGAAAACGTATCTTATAATTCTAAATAATAATTGAAATACATCAAAACGAATACATATATATGTGTACTTTTAGGAGTATGATTTTTATTAAGGCTGTTCTCAAATCCAAACTGGATTCTTTCGGAAGCATTTTTTAATTCATTTTTGTTCGCAAACATATCAAGCTGGCAAGTGCTCTTATTAAGTAACTATCTAATCGAACTTGTTTTTCATTTCGATAAAGGCAAAAGATTTTTCAGAAAATGCTGCCAAAGTGGGTATTTTTAACTGAAGTTTGGGACGCGACAGCGCAGGAACGAAAACAAACTGCCCGTCCTGAGACAATAATAGCTCAAGATGTAATTCACTTATCAGAAAATTATAAAAACTGTTTGATTACAAACCATTTTAATAAACATACTTGCAAATATCATTACGCAAGTATGTAAAATAAGTCGGTAGGTGTGTCACAAGTTTTGCGTTGTTGAGCGGGAAAAATATTTTTTTGAGAACTGCCTTATGATAATCATTATTTTTAAATTATTTAGAAATTTCATGAAAAATTTGTAAAAAATTAATTTCTTCTTATTATTTTTTTATTACAATTATTTAAATGTAATTTAATTTGTTAAAGCATGAAAGTTTAGATCTTGGTATAGTATGTATTTTCTTTTTATGTTGCTTACTAAACCAAATAATATTTGAAACTGTTTAGATTTAAAGCTTATGAAGTAAATGTTTTTGGAAACAAAATTAAGCTGTTTTATGAAAAAATTAACTTTTCTTGTTAATAAAACTCACAATATTGTGTTTCAAGAAACATTAGGTAATGTTTGATAATATAAAGTTTAAAAAAGAAATATAATCAATATAGTTTTTAACACTTTTCAACATAATTTAAAAGTATTTATGACTTATCTTTGTCCCTCCATCTTTTTGGCGGTTTGTCCGCACTCTGACTCTCGTAAATAGACTTGAATTTCCACGATTTAAATATACGTTTTCGACGCTACATATTCCCTATTGATATTCAAAATGAGGTAGGTAGCTGTTATAGCTCGTTTACAGGGATAGACAAAAGTTTTCGATTACATTATGGTCTGTGGAAAAAAATCATTTGCAGTACATTTTAGTGATGTTATGAAACACCAAATATGATGGAATTGGTATGTGTCCCTGACGTGGGCAACAGTATGCTTTCTATTATAGAGTATGAAGTAAGTAGCATACATGTAATTCGTTTATAGAACTATGAAGCATAATTGTTGGATGTGCGTTTTCAGCTCTTGTATGCATTTTTAAATGTAACTAAATTTTAGTGCATTACGTGGTGAGTATGAATTCTATAGATCATATGCAGAGCTGCACGAAAGAAATCATAAGCATTTCAGTTTATGGGAGTGAATTCCTCAATTGTGTTTTTAACTGTGTAAAGCATTTCCAGCTGAATTATATTTTATTATGCTAAAAGGTTCTTGTAGAATAGAAATAAATTCATATGGCTGCGTAAAATAATTTAGATATATTTCCACTTATGGTTTGTAATTGCTATAAGTGCATTTTTAGTTTTCAAGAATTAAATATTAGTATATTACGTGATGTCTATAAAGCGTATAAGATACAGGTCCCCCCCCCCCCCCTCAAAAAAATCATATTGAAGGGTTTTCTGAAAATGCACTTTTAACCAGTTTACATGTTTTTTTAGCTCAACCAAATTTTGCTGTATCATTCATACACATGGCTGCTCTAAAGAATACTGATACATAATCATCTAGTATAAGTAGCATTTCTCTTTAAAAAAAAAAAAAAAACTTTTTTAGTTGCTCTATACGTTTTCCAGCTCATTGAAATTTTAGTTTCATTATGTATAGTATGTTTAAAATTTTGTTAGATCATATACAGGTTTACACGAAAGGATTCTCATACATTAACTGCTATGGACAGAAATTCTTGAAAATGGATTTTTAACTGCGTTCTGTGTTTTTAAATTGTTTATTTGGATGTCTCATTACATTATATGAAAGAAGGAAATTTCTTAACAGCATTCAAATAATGTTGGAAAATGTTTCATAATCTATAACCCATGCACGAGTTTTCGTTCCAGTTTTTCTTCATTTGAAATGGTGTGAAGAGGTACAGTTCAAAACTTTTGAAATTCAAGGACAATATCAATTTTAAAATACTTAAGCTAAAATTATACCGTTTATCCTAAAATGCATCACAGCAAACTTTCTGAGACATTTCCGATCAGTACCCTAGCTAGAGTTTTTAACTTTTACAAACTTCTATCATTTGTTGCCATCCTGACTGAACTGCGTTGAACATGTTTATCTCAACCACTTTCATAACCCCCATCATTTTAAACATTCATCGAAAGCCTAGGGCATTGACAAATTTTTATTTAAGGAGAAGGGCTATAATTTTTTACAAAAAGGCCTCAAGACTCCCCCCCCCCCCCCCAAAGTTTTAAAGCCGAGTTATATATGCCAATACCGATTTTCATTTTTTTTATAAAGACAAATTACCGTTCACAAAAATGTATGAAAGTCGATTTTCGATCGATTATAACTCAAGATGGAATAAATTTATCGGTAACTGAAAAAAGCTATTTGATTCCAAATCACTTGCATAGTTATGTTTGCAAATTTCGTGCTTCTACTTATAAAAATGAAAACAGAGAACATATCAGAAAATTTAGCATTGTTGAGACGGAAAAATATTTGTAATAAATAAAACGTTATTTTATTTTATGTAATTGATTATTTTTATGTTCAAAATTCTTAACCGTATTTTATTTCAAAAAGAAAGCAAACAAGTTTCAGCTTTTTTTTTTTTTTTTTTTTTTTTATAATTCTTTATATAAATAGTTAGAGAAATGCGAAATCCTTTTTACAAGAAGAAAAAAAAAGAGAAAAGATTGATTGTTGATTTGAAACGTTCACCTATTTAATGGCTGTTCATTTCCTGTTTGCTTTTGCTAATGGATTATGTTTACGGGGGTCAGTTTCCCTGATCACCGGTTACAAATACTTAAGCTTCTAAGCATCAAAATGGCGGTTTGGTGTTTTTAATACTAAAATACATCGAAGGAAAATACTGCCTTAGGGATAGATTAAGTACTTGATTGATAATGATGGAGAGATTTACACCACGGGAGATTTTAGCCCAATTCGGACAGAATCATTGAGATTTGAGGTTGATTCAGTATAGTGGCGCCATCAACTGGCGGATGTTGAAATTGGCTTCCATCGTAAATACAGACTCATTATCCGGAGTCCTCCGGACCAAAGGCTTTGGAATTTTCCGGATTTCGGGTCCTCCCGAAGTTCACGATTATTTGACAAAATTCATGCTTTTTTTCGTGATTCTTTGACAAAATTTGCATTTTTTTTTCTGCTGTTCTTTGACAAAATTTGCGCTTTTCTTCTACGATCTTTTGACGAAATTTCATTTTTTCGTATTCCTTTGGAGAAATTTGCGTTTTCTTTTTGCGATCCTTTGAGGAAATTTGCGTTTTTTGCTATTCTTTGACGAAATTTGCCTTTTATTCACGATCCTTTGACAAAATTCGAGTTTTTTCTGAGATGGACGAAATTAGCGGGTTTTTTTCGATCCTTTGACGAAATTTCACTTTTTTCGCGATCCCTTAACGAAATTAGAAATTTTTTCGCAGTGCTTTGAAGAAATTTATGTTTTTTTTTTCTAGACTTTGAAGAAATTTATGCTTTTCTGCGATTATTTGACGAAATTCGCAGTTTTTTTTTGCGATCCTTTAACCAATTATTTTTTTTGTGATCCCTTGATGAAATTTTACATTTTTTCGGAGTCCTGGGAAGAAATTTGTGTCTTCTTCATAAGCCTTTGACGGAAATCGCGTTTTTCTGCAATTCGTTAACAAAATTAGCGTTTTTTTTTTTTTTTTTTTTTTTTTTTTTTTTTTTTTTTTTCCCTTGGCAATCCTGCAACGAAATTTGCGTTTTTTTCGATCCTTTGACGAAATTCACGTTGTTTCCACAATCCTTTGAAGAAATTGTCTATTTTTTCTGTGAACGATAGACATAATTGATTTTTTTCGGCGAGTATCGTTCAAAATTCGAAATATTTATGTTCGAAATTTTGGACTGAAGACTTAAATTTTCGAAATCAAATGCCTTAAATTTTTAGGAAAACTTGAACAGAATCACCCCTGATGAAATAAATACATAACTATTTTTTGTTTCTAATGAATCGTAATATAAATTAATTTTAAACTAAAATTTGAGAGAAAAATGATTTGTTTTTAATTTCGGGAAGAGAAGAGGGGGGGGGGGGGTGGGTACCGTGTTTACCCGCCACCGACGTAACAATATTTTAGTGTTTAAACATTGAAACACAATGGAATGAAAAAAAAATTAGGAATCGGTAAAATTTTCGAAAAATTTCAAAAAATCTAAAATTTTAGTAAAAATTTACAAATTTAGAAAATTTTCGAATTTTTCTTTCCGGACTTCGGGTCTTTCCGGATTTTGGATTTCCGGATAATGGGTCATATACTGTAAAATGATTCTTTCTTATCAAACGTAATTAAAATATAAGAAATGCATAGTACAGCGTAATTTCCATTTAATTTTTCTTATGGAATCAAACAATGAATTATATGGTGAGTCAAGTTGTTTAAAAACTCATTGATAACACTTTTTTACAAAATCTTTCGCACATGGATTATTTGTTAATATTTAATTTGAATGTTTTGTCCAATCGTTGAACTATTTCAGAAATTTAATACTGAGTAAATATATATATATATATATATATATATATATATATATATATCCTCATTATTTTTATTTGTAGAAATCATTTGTCCTTTTTAAAATGTATTTTTCTACAATACAGACCTTTCAATATTAAATCTTCATGCTGTTTGTTTGTAAGAAGTCTTATGAAAATGAAACGCAGATCAACAATACGTCATTTTTTGACGGGGTTATATACTAGTTTTAATATAAAACTCAGAATTCTACACATATTCAGAAATATATATATGTGAATTATCGAGGGAAGTGTAGAGAATTTGCCTATTTTATATTCGAACATTGAACTAAATGGGTTTCCAAACCATAACTTATCTTATCATGGGCATGGGTCTAATTCAAGTTAAGGCAAAGCCTATATCCTCTCTGAACTTATCACTACTCTAGTTTCTTAAAATTTCTGCGCATGTACAGATATGGAAAACAGGGTTGATAGAATAAAGAGTTGGTTAAGGCAAATCAAATCTTTCAGAGAAGAATGGCGCAAAATATATTATATGGATGAAACTTGGTTGAATGCAGGCCATACAGTTAGTAAAGTTTGGAAAGATACCTCAGTAAAATCATCAAAACAAGCATTTTTATCTGGTCTTTCTTCCGGATTAAAATCTTCTACTAAAATCTTCAGACTGATATTGCTGGAGGCGGTACTACTTTTTCCTTCCAGTCCTTCCTAGTTAACCTAATAGGTACATCCCTTTTCGCAGTACACCCGCTTGAATGGCTAACTTCTGCCTCTGATGCTCTCTTCTTAATTAAATTTTCCTCTAACCATTCAGGAACTTGTCTGTCCAAGTCCTCTTTGTACGTGATAAGAACATTGTACAATTTTTGTTTTATCTTAACCCTCTCCGGTTTACGATCAATCCAATTTTTCTCCGTTTCTACCAGTTGTATAGGACCCATAAACAATTCCTTATTTTTCCTCAAGATTGATTTCATATCTCCAACTTGAATATTTGTTAACCCTTTTATTTCAAATCCCTTCATGTCTTTAACTCCCGGTTGTTCTCTACCTAACAAAAGAGTTTTTTCACGGTCTTCAAATTCCTCATCACTAGTAATAATCATCCTCATCAGTAGTATAAAGACAATATCATCTACTTTATTTTTAGCGATAAATTCTCTCATTTCATTTTGTCTTCAATTACTACTAAATCCCTCATCTTTTTCCCTTCTAGAATCTTCATTATTTACATACTTTCTTTACCTTTATAACCCTTAGAAACCGCATAAGATTTTTGTTTAACATCGAAGAAATTGTCACATTCCTTAGCAATTTTAGAAACTTCTAACCAATTATTCTGCTGAGTTAATCCAATATGCGTCGCGGTTTCCTCATCTAAAGTATTTAATAACTTATCCGTGACAATTAACTGATTAACCTTCTCATACGTATCTGCACCTCTAATCTTACAGTAATTTTCCCACGTTGCTATTAAACGCGATACAAGTAATACACGAGTTTCATTTCGATTCCTTCTAGCATTCTTAAAATTTTCCAAACACGCCTTCGGTGTCGGCTCGTGTTCCCTTAGAACTAATTCCTTTAATTTCTCATAACTCACAATTTGTTCCCTAGTAGTATAAATTAACAAATTATCGGCCTTATCTCCTAACATATTTAATAGAATTTCAGCCTGCTGAGTTTCCGGTGCATTTTTTGTTTGGAATGCTCATTCTAAACTGTTAAAAAACATATTCCATTTCTCAGTCCCTTCTGGAACTTTGATAGACAAAGTTTTAACACTTTTAATCAATTTCTCTAGGCTACTCCCATGATTAGATTCTCTAGTCCCATTAGAGTTATTTGCCGAACTTTGAATTTTTAGCCTTTCCAATTCTAACTCATGTTCCAATCTCAATTTTGCAGACCATTCTTCTCTTTCTAACTTTTCTCGTTGTAACTTTTCCTCCCTTTCTAAATTTTCTTGCTCTAACCGTTCCGTAACAATAGTGCAAGATAATTCCATAACGGCTCCTTCTTCATATTCGTCGCTCTCCACTATCTTTTTCTTAAGCTGAAACCTGGTATCATCTTCCGAGACTTCAATCCTTAACTTTTCGCATATCGTCTGAAGATCCACCCTTTTTAATTTTAGTAAGAAAGTCATACCTTCTACCGACATTTATTACCACCCTACAACAATACTTAAGCACAATATCAAATGAATACTTCCTCAAATCCTACCTTCATAAGTTACCTCCACACATTATACTATTTAACATATTTCAAATAAATAATAATAAATTGATAAATTTCCTTAAACAATGGTACCCCACAATTTGCTTTCAATAACAAAGTAAAATAATTTCAATTTGATTACTATGCAATACAGATTTAAATTTATACAATTAAATAATAAAATACAATTTACACAATAATACTGATACGTTGCAATTTCAATAAAAAAGTACTGATGCCAATCACTAAATAGAGCTATCCACATAACAAAAATTTGCATAAAATACACATAAATTCCTAAATTTAATCTCAATAAATTATTTCAATTTCCAAAATTAGTTATCGCATTAAAAAGTAAAATCACAGCCCCTTTTTTTTTCTTGGGCCTTAAACTCTTCCTTGAAGGTTATTTCAATTTAATTAGAATTCTACACTAATTTGCCTTCCGCATTTACTATCAATATTTCAAACTTAAAACAATATCACTTAATTTAAATATTACTTTCATAATAATTTCAATTTAAGAAATTTCAATTATTCCTTCCGACTATTAACACAATGCATTAATTTTAATCATTAATCTTATAAACAATATTACATCCTTTTCTTAAAACAATAGTGTAAAATGGCTGTTAATATCTCATTTGATTTAGCACAATTATTAAATTGCCCATAAATTATCATAAATTACCCACAACATTAATTTAAATTACCATCAATTACCCAAAAAACAGTAGGTTCGAGAATGTCAGTAGAGTAAAATTATCAAAACACCTTACCTCATACTTTATCCGCTGGGGCAATCCTCTGCTCACAAGTTGATCCACGATGAATTAAATATTTCGCACTTTAGATTTACTTTGATGAAATACACATAATAAGTTCACTTCTAACCCGGGTAAATACTCCACTCTCGGGCAAAATCACTGTAAATCGATTCACTATTACGACGGCACAAACACTTGTTCACTTCACTGTAATGAAGATAGTGCACAAACAATGTAGTTCACATCACTGTAACAACGATAGAGCACAAACAATTCCGCTGGACAATCCGGTATAAACACTCTGTAACACGGCTAGCTGGCACTGGTCTTCGGCGATTCTATCCCGTCGCTGCAACATTTGTCGGATTCCCTCTAAGTCCACACAACTTTGAAGAATAATCCTGTACTTTTAGTATTCTGCCACCACCAATATGACTACGTGATATCGGTCACGTTATGAGAGGTATATTGAGAAAAAGACGAACTCTTTCAATTAAACTTAAACTAACACTTTATTTACACAATCTTTACAAATAACAAGACAATATTTACACTTAAAAACTCGGATATAGCTGATACTGATACGGTTCAACATTTAATAAAATACGGAAAATACGTTCTGTGTACTGTTAAGCTACTCTATACATCTCTCATGCTACGTTAATTAACTCAGAGTTAACAGAGATTACTATTAATCTCCCTAACACATTATCTCCCCACTCCAAGAGATCTACCTCAACACACGTGTCCCAGAGCTTCCCTTGAAACAACCTACATGTTCCACTCCCACGTTGAAAACTAATCTCTCCCGCCGGTCACCACGAGAGCACTATTCGTAAACAGGGTTGGTTCTCCTGGCCGCACGGGTTTGTCCGCTTGAAAGAACGTAATCCCTTTATGATGTGTCTTTCATCTTAGAGAATGGGTGAAGTGTGTCTTATCTATGAATTTTGAATGACAATAGAAAAACTCCTTCCACTAT
The DNA here is from genome assembly GCA_963931845.1 of Maratus michaelseni. Lineage (NCBI taxonomy): Eukaryota > Metazoa > Arthropoda > Arachnida > Araneae > Salticidae > Maratus > Maratus michaelseni. The sequence goes on along the minus strand of OZ007592.1, from coordinate 199,801,317 downwards.
ACTAAACATTCTTTCAACCCATATCATGTCACTCACCTACTCGGATTAAGATTCCAGATAGGAAAGGAATGTTAGTTTCAAGCTTACAGTACACAGACTACATAAGCACACGAAAAGATAATATCACATAACAATAGTTCTAAACCGCAGCTGTCAGTGAAAACCTGACAAGTAGAACACTGAAGAATCGTCATAAGTTAAATATATATTTATACATACTCATACAATCACACTATCTAGACACACGGCAGTGTGTCAGCCAAGTTCCCACAGCACAAAAGTCGATACACCGGCCGTGAGTATATTTACACGAACCAACGAACCATTTCGAGCTGTTTTCGCCAAATTTCGACACTCTACTACTGAAAATCTATTTGACCTACGTACTTGTAATTTTAAATGTGTAGTAAAGCTCCATTAATTATCCCGAATCCAAAATTTTATAAATAACGCATAATTAGTTTCCGAGATAATGATATTTGAAAAGGTCTGATAATAATGGATAATTTTATCACTGACTCACTCACTCATCAAAAAGATTTCATATATCTACTGCACTTACAGACTTCAAATTTGGTAAGAAGTTCGTTTACACTATAAGAAATCGAAGAAAAAAAAATCTGAAAATCGATTAATTACCCACTTGGGGGTGTCCCTTTTTTACTTTAACGTTACGTCTATTAGGCGAAATTTTAATTTGCCAAAAAAAGCGCCAAATGTTGAATCCGGTCTAACCTTGCAGCAAAATATTTGATTATCAGCTATTTTGGGCTAATTTCAGAGAATTAATTTTTTGAGTAATGGTGCATAAAATTTACCTTTTTAGACACATTGTGAAAAAACAAAAACATCTTGAGAGAATACATATATCGAAATACGCATATATTATTTCGAGACATCCGCAGTTGAAATTCGTCTAATCCCAGAATTAAAAATGTAAACAAAAGAGAGTCATTCCTATGATTCAAATAAATATTGATCATGGATGTGTAGCTACCATGGGTCTAGGCAGTGTAGCTGTGGCAAAATATCAGCTCATTTATTCCATCAAACTTACAAAAAGGCATGCGCGAGAAAAAAAGAAAAAAAAACAATCGTATTTTAATTGCATCGAAAAAAAAACATAAGACAATCCATGGTGTCTTTCTCTCCTAAACATTGCAATTTCAATTTTGCTTTTTAATCATAAAATATAAAATAAACACGTGCGGAGATGTCACACTTTATCTCTTTTGTGCTATTTATTTTTTTATAATCATTGTTGAGCATGATATACTCCAGAATTTTATTTTTGTGGCAACACTACTTTGAGGAAAATTTCATTTCATTTATGAAAACAATGCTGATTTAATTTTCAATTATCTGTAAATTTTATACTATTTGTTTGATATTATTCGGATAGCTTCGTCATTTTATTTGTAAATATGAATAGGACTGTTGATTTATATGTTAATGAGTCTGTAATGGTAAAACATAAAATTATGTCAATATGATTATTATTATTTCAGAAATAATAAAAATTTCGAATCAATACACTTCGTTTCAAAACAAATATTAAATACAGCAGTATTAAAATACAGATTTCTGCCGCAAATTGACAGCCAAATATTTTGTTGTAGGAAATTTAAATTAAATTGAATGTTGCTTGGTGAATAAAATAGTCACTTGTAAACAGATTAAAAACAACTAAGTATAGTGTTTAAGTACATTGTAACTGTACAAAAAGTAATGAAATCCCATTAAAAACATATATGTGAAACAATGCCAAGTTCGTTAACGGTTTCGCTAATAAAAGAAGTGAGATCGAACTGGAAACCAGGTTCTTTCGAAGCTCCTTAAATCATAGCTCCTGTCATGCATAACGTTCTTCAATTGCTTAAAATGATTTGTTATGTTATTAGCTACTCAATAGAGGGACTTGGCAAGTTTTCTCTTATTCTAATTTCTCTACTTGGTTGATCTGAACTTAAAGTTAATCACTTCCTTAACTTATCAATACCTTAACTTCGACATACTTATTCGAATACTTGATTGACTAGATCTTTGCCAATGACATTCTAGACTAAATTGTACTCAGACTCAAAGATTAAAGTTGTGGGGTGAAAACTCGCTAAGTCGCTGTATTGAGTAGCAAATAACATAACAAATCATTTTAAGCAATTGAAGAACGTTATGTATGACAGGAGCTATGATTTAAGGAGCTTCGAAAGAACTTGGGTTCCAGTTCGATCTCACTTCTTTTATTAGCGAAACCGTTAACGAACTTGGCATTGTTTCACGTTTCACATGTATGTTTTTGATGGGATTTCTTTTACAGGGCCAGAGAAGTTCCAACATGTTCAGACAGGTAGGCAAGACAACGATTTCAAGTAGACAAAGCAACTCGTGCGTTGCTTATATAGATCTTCTTATCGCGGAATAACGTCACTGATAAAGAATCACGTGATCTCGCTCACGGCCAATCCGATGATAGAAAGGAAGTTACGTCAAAAAGGCGGTTGACCAATCAAGCGGCAGGTAGGAGTCATGTGATAACCGGTTTACGAATAAGGAATACGTCAATTCACTGCAAATCGATGCAATAGAAGGACACGTGTTTAAAGAAAGGTGCATTTAGGTAAATAGTTTTAATTTTCTCTGTTTCTAATTTAAAGTATCCTAATGAGTTTTATTTAGAGTGTTTTGTTAGATGCAAATAGTGGAAAACATGTTAAAATTTTCACATTCGATATATAGTCACCATTTGAACTAAGTTATTCTTCCCTTAAATATTTTTGTGAAACTTGTACTCGTGAAACTTTAATCTTTAAAATTATATCCCTTCATTTAAATTTCCACTACATAAAAATAATAAACTTATATAAAAGTTGAAATTCAATGTTCTTATCATAAAATTTTATGTTCACGTTTGATATGTCGTAGTAACATGCTAAACGTAGTTTTTTTTTTTAATTTATGGAGTCAACATAATTTCAATTGAAAGTTCACATGCAATTAATCATAAAGTAAATATCTACTATTTTCTAAAAAAAAATTGTGTAAAATACTATCATGTGATCCGACCTATGTTAGTAAAAAAAAATTCAAATAATCGAATGTTATCTTAAATTTACTAAGGTCTATTAGAAAATGTGAATAGTTTAGTTAAAATTAAAATTTGTATTTATTAAACAAAAAAGATTATATTTACAACAATGAAAAAAGTAGAAAAATACCAATACTTTCCTAAATATCATATAGTGTATTCTTTTTATTTTAGGAGGAACAATTTAACCTGGAGAGAAAAAGGTCCTTATACGAAATTTGACAGCATATTTGCCGATCTCAGTGATACGCAATGGCGATCTGAAAGAAAAAGTAAAATGAACAATACTCCTACTACCAAGGCAACACTAGATATCGGGCTTGCTCATTCATTCTCATGACGTCAAAAATAGTGGCTGACCGCGACCAGCGATTGGTATAAAGCGACACGCCCCTCGTTTTGTGCCAATCACTTCATGTCTTTCGTCGCGGCCAGCCACCATTTGTGACGTCATGATAATGAATGAGCAAGCCCGGTATCTAGTGTAGCCCTGCTACTACCCGTATCGATGTATCGACTCAAACGCATTGAGAATTTGAACGAAAATAAAAATGAGCGATTCTACCCAAATCGATGTTGTCTTAATCGACCGCGATGATGATCTGAAGGGAATAAATATGATCGATCCTTATTGAAAGGATCTCTAGTGTACATTTATTCGATATCTCGAGCTCTATGGGTCCGATCCTCAATAACTTGGGCCATTCGTCCTTGTTTGTTTTCCACTAATATCCCCAATATTTCAGTTGTGGTTCTTTCCGCTAGGGGAGCTACCTGTATTTTCTGATGCATAGTGTACTTTTTTCTTTATTCAATATCTCAGGTTCCGTGGGTTCGATCCTCACACAGCTTGGACTATTCGTCTTGGTTTCTTTAGCTCCAACACCACCATTATTTAAGTATCTGTTTTCTGCTCCAGGAGCGCTGCAATTTCCTGTATTGTGTGCTGCATAGGGCACATTTCTTCTTTATTCGATATTTCAGATCCCATGAGTCCAGTCTTCACACAACTTGGAGAATTCGTCTTGGCTGGTTTCTTCCCCACTATTTTAGTTTTCGTTCTCTCCACCAGAGGGGGCTAGAATTTCCTCTATTGGCTTTTATATTGTCTTCAGCTTCAATTTTTGACGGACGTTCGGTAAATGAAGCTTTCGTTAAGCTTTTTGGCTGCCATCGGCTCTTCTTGAAACCTTACACAAGATCTCCAATGTTTTAAGAGCTGACGTGAAACAGTTAATTCAAAATTAGTCATATTACAGAGAAAGTAGCTTAATAGCAAAACTAATCTTAATTTTTTATGGCAATTCTTCATACAATCGGATTTGATGTCGATTAAGAATAACAGTTTATATCCTAGAGACATCGATAAAATTTTTTATAGTATCGATATAATCGAGCTAGCCATAGTATCGATTCAATCTATAAAAAATATCGACATTGCCTATCACTAATTCATACTATGCATTAGCAAGAAAATAAATTTGGCAAATAGCACCTTTAGGAAAATGCAGAAATTTTTTGAAAGGGGGAGATAGGGGTAGTACTTGTCCTGAAATTCCTGATATTCCTGAAAAAAAGAAAAAAAAATCCTAAAATATGGTAGTTTGTCCTAAAATTCCTGAAATTTTGTGAGTTTTGTGCTACATCGGCATTTTACATCATCAAATAGGGGTAGGTGTACCTTTTGACTGAGTCGCAATTTTCTTCAGTTTATTGTAAAAATACTAATTTTCGTCGATTTGCAAAAACAAAAAAAAAAAAAAAATTGGTGATTAGTTACCAAAAATCACAATTTTTATCGATTAGTCATTAAAAAAGCTTTCTGTTTTCGTCTGTCAGTCACAAAAAATCGCAATTTTTACCAATCTGTACTATTATATAAAGAGGAAACGGTGACTGACTGACTCATCAACGCCCAGCCGAAACTACTAAAGTCAGGGTCACAAAATTTGGACTGTAGATTGCTGTTATGGCCTAGGCAAGCAATAAGAAGGAATTTTTGAAATCCCCCCCCCCCCCGAAGGGAGTTAAAGGGGGGTTCGAATGTTTTAGGTCATTTCGCCATATCTCAGCAGCAGTTATAGGTAGGAGCGCGAAAATCAGGAAAACAAATCTACTAAAAAAATGATTAAACACCTATTTCAGCGATTTTAGGAATTCCCCCCAGAAGGGGGTTAAAGGGGAGTGGTTGGATGTTTTAGGTCATTTCACCATATCTCAGCAGCAGTTATAGGTAGGAGCGCGAAAATCAGGAAAACAAATCTACTAAAAAAATGATTAAACACCTATTTCAGCGATTTTAGGAATTCCCCCCAGAAGGGGGTTAAAGGGGAGTGGTTGGATGTTTTAGGTCATTTCACCATATCTCAGCAGCAGTTATAGGTAGGAGCGCGAAAATCAGGAAAACAAATCTACTAAAAAATGATTAAACACCTATTTCAGCGATTTTAGAAATTCCCACCAGAAGGGGTTTAAAGGGGGGTGGTCGAATGTTTTAGGTCATTTCGCCATATCTCAGCAGCAGTTATAGGTAGGTGCGCGAAAATCAGGAAAACAAGTCTACTAAAAAATGATTAAATACCTATGTCAGCGATTTTAGAAATTCCCCCAGAAGAGGGTTAAAGAGGGGCGGTCGAATGTTTTAGGTCATTTCGCCATATCTCAGCAGCAGTTACAGGTAGGAGCGCGAAAATCAGGAAAACAAATCTACTAAAAAATGATTAAACACGTATTTCAACGATTTTAGAAATCCCCCCCCCCGAGGGGTTAAAGGGGGGTGGTCGAATGTTTTAGGTCATTTCGCCATATCTCAGCAGCAGTTATAGGTAGAAGCGCGAAAATCAGGAAAAAAATCTACTAAAACAATGATTAAACACCTATTTCAGCGATTTTAGAAATTCCCACTAGAAGGGGGTTAAAGGGGGGTGGTCGAATGTTTTAGGTCATTTCGCCATATCTCAGCTTTTATGTAGGAGGGCGAAATTAATTTTAAAAAATTGGTTAAACACGTATTTCGGCGATTTTGGAAATTCCCCCCAGAAAGTGGTTAAAGGGGTATTCAAAAGTTTTGGGTCATTTCGCTATATCTCAGCCGCAGATTTCGGTAGGAGCGTGAAATCAGGAAAAACCATTCTACATGAACACACATAGTTGCTATGTCTTTCCACGGGCCGCGTATTATTTATTAGTTTCAATATGTACATAAACAGAAAAATTTATTTATCACATTTTTACAAGCTTTTAATTTTCAAAATTTCTAAGTACTGAAAATTTGTCTCACTCCCACTTTTATCCAATTTAGAACAACTTTTTTAAAGTACCTACACTTCTCTACCCTACATTGTAGTGAACACATTGTCCACCCGTGCAAAGCCGGGACGGGCCGCTAGTCAATTATAAAAAAGAAAATATTTTTCAATTTTAGCTGATCAGCGAAGAAAAAATTGATTTTTGTCCTTCAGTAATGCAAAAATTGCACATTTTTAGCAGCTTGGTCAAAGGGTTCTGGTAAAATTACTTTTCTTTTAAATGTACCTATACTTTAAAAACAAAAAAAATTGTATATATAGTGTGCTATTTATGATAATAGAATGTATTTAAGAGGGAGTTAAGGGTTTTTTTCGTTAGTATGCCAAGCAAATGTGTCCTGAAATTGTCCTGAAATATCGAAAAAAGTATGTCCTGAAATATCATCTAGGGCTAGTACTACCCCTGGGAGATTGAAGGCGAGATGAATTAATGTGCACTATGTGACTCATGTTATGTAATAAATGAGAAAACAAAATTATTAAAAAGGCACCTTTAGGTTCATAAAAAGAAAATTTTGACTAGGGGAGGTTAAGAGATGATAAATTGAAGGGCACTATGTGATTCATATAATACAATTAGCAAGGAAACAAAATTAACAAAACGGCACCTTATGGTTTATTAAGAGATATTTTGCCGGGGTGGGGGGGGGGAGTAAAGGATGTGAATCAAAAGGCACCATATGACTCAAGCTATACATTCAATACCAGCAGTAACTTTGAAAAATATCAAGGAGATAAACAACAGTAAAAGGGTTAAAATTAATTAAATCTTATATTTATCCATTTAGAAACTGAAAACTAATATGAATACTGTACAGAAGAGTAAATGCACATAAATTAATTAATTAAATTTAAGAGAAATGTACAATGGCGCCTGTTTGATCAGAAATTCTGAGAAAAAATATAAATCTCATTAATAATTACTCTTGAAGTAATTATAGTTGTATAAAATAAATAAAAATCAAGAGGCATTAAAATTGACAATATTTACCAAAAGCACGTGCTAAAAAGGTAAATATCAATTAAACTCAGTGACTGTAATCATTGGGAAGATTGAATAATAATTTAAAATACTTCGGAGATGCGACAGTAAAATAGTTAAATATATTACAAGCTGACATTCACACTTATATCAAGGGCGAACAACTATTAAATTCGTAAGAAAGAATAAATAAATATAGTAACCATTAATTAACTAATTAATGAGCACAATGACACCTGCACAGTATAGTAAGTTAGATTTTGTAGCTATAATAATTATATAATTTACAATATGAAGATAGTAAAAAACATTCAAATACAAAGAAAATAAATGTTTACTAAAAAGTACGTGAAAGCATAAAAAAATTCTTAATAACACTATAAAAATAAGGAATGCGCTAGCCATTTCGAAACAACTTTGTCTTTCATCATCAGGCGAATTATCATTATTATTTTTATTTACTTATTTATTTATTTTTATTTTGGTATTAACTTTTATCTTTGTTTATATTTTGTACATTCAATCCCCATTTTACTTTCATTTTTTATGCATTTAATTTTTACTTTTTAATTTTACTTTTTAAAAATTTCTTCATAATTTTCCTTATGTTCTGCATTCTAGGTAATTCTCTCCTGTGATTGGCTGATGCCGTCTGCTTTCCTATTGTCTGTTTCCTTAACTTGCCCCTCTTTCCCTCCCATTTTCTTTTCAGTCTTGCTCCTGCTTCAAAGTGGTTGCACGTCTTCTTTGCGCCTGACGAAGACATACAAAGTTCTTTCGAAAGGCCTTGCGCATTCCTTATTTTTATGGTGTTATTAGGAAGTTTTTTTAAATGCTTTTATAGTACCACACCAGTTTATTCAATACTTTAATGTAAAAAGTACGTGACCGAGGAAATAAGTATTTACATTAATTCGAAAGTTAGTGTAGCTTATCTTTTGTGCGGTGTGGCCAAAGATGTTTGCCCAAGAACAAGAACATAAAGTAGAAATAAATTCTTCAGAAAATAATACTTTTAGAGACACACAAATTTTGTTGTGTATAGTTTGGCCGGGAAGATAGTTCCCACAAAAATTATAGGTCTGTATCTTAAGGCACGGCCTAGATACTAAGCTAAGAATAACATCAAACAAAGGAATAATTCTTATTTAGACAAATTATTTCTTTTTAATAAAATAACAATTTATTTTAAGTAATATCTCCTAAAGTAAATGGGACAAAATTTATATACAACGAATATTTAGTTGGAACGATAGGTATAATTTTTTTTAGCTTGTTAACGATGTTCACTCCTTAAAAAAGAATCTACTAATTTTGCTGTAAATATTCGTATAAAAAATATATCGGTACCAATCGACTGGGAATAATGCCTAATATTTAAAATTATAAATAAATTTTGATTAAGGGTCGTCTACAGATTCAAAATTGCACCAACGCTCATAATGGTAACAGCCACTCTTGACACTCAATTTTAGTTCTTTGGATCAAAGCAGCTCGGAAAATTGTATAGTTTATGCATTTTTTTTCTCAAATATGCATAGAGTTAGAAAACAAAATTGTGTTAGAGGTTTACCTGTAAATAAAAAAAAAAATGAAACTAAGTTTATTAGAGGGTAACCGGGAACATTCAAGTAGTAACGAGAGAAACTTTATAGAAATTTTTTAATTTAAAATAAACTACTGATATACAAAAGAAAATTCTGTATAATATTTCCGGTTTATTTCTAAGGTTTTCTTTTCTGGGGTGCAAAGGCCCTCTTAGGACGTCGAAAAAACAAATCATTCTGTAACTGGAATATTAATGATACGAATGAGCTTAAAAGCACATAACCGTGTTTTCGATGACGCTGATTCTTTTTATGTAAAACTTAATATGTAGATTATAATTCCTATTTTTTTTTTATGAAATTATTAGAAATTTTTAAAATAAAAAATATATATTTGAATTTAAAAAAAAATCCTGAATTATTTTTGTGTCCACTCATTTTATCTCAATGGAGAAGAAACATTTCACTCGGGTGATTTTTAGGAAAGATATAAATTAAAGTTTGTAAAGTGGATTTAAGATTAATATCATGAAAATTTAAACTTTTCTAATTCTATGAAGATTTAAGAAAAATATATAAAGACAGTTACCGGAGACACAACAAAAGATACTGGGAAACTAGATGCAGTTCTTTGGATGAAAGCATCGCGGAAGCTATTTTTCAGGGCTGATTTAATCCAAGGAACTCAAAAGTGGGTGCAACTATTTGAAAAATCAAAGTTGATGAAATTCGTAGTATGTAGACAGCCGCCAAAAGATAAAACTGTCAGGCCGTACGGTCAACCGTCTCGCCAGTAAAGGTTCTAAGGAACACAAATGCGTCACGGTCAAAGGCCGTGGCTGTATCCTCCATGACACAGAAGTGATGCCACTATAATACAGGCTACCAGCCAAGGAGGAGCATTGCCACCTGCGCATCACACCTCCTGCCCCCATACCACATAGAGACATCTGGTCGTCGTAACGGCTAGTCCCAACGTAAAAGGATGAATAGTTATGACTCGTGGATCACGCTGATTCCCTCCGAGTATCCCCGGGTGTCCGGACGCCTATAGGGACTCCGAGTTCGGGACCCTTTACTGAAATTTCTTTACCAAAACTCTAGATCAAATCCTTTGAATGAGGAAACGACTAGTCATTCGGTAATGGATGCTTGAAAGAAAAGGCTTCACTTGCGAGCCGGAGAAGTCGTAGAAATTCTTCCCGGTACGCATAGACACGTACTCGCTACGGCTGTGGGCCCAAATGGGTCCTCACGGATCACAAGGTCTCCAGGTGACTTGCCCTTCACGTGACCGTCGAAGTCGCAAGACCGGTTACCCAGCTCTCGACTCCGGAACTCAACACTACCTTACCGCCCGGGTACGTCCTGGTATCGGCAAACCGTAGGCACCTCTCACGGATCCAGAGGGCAGCAGTAAGCTCCCTCTCAAGCGCCAAAGGGGCACCCCCGCTTGCGGTTAATAATGAAAAGTTACTTTCTAGACTCCTGCTAATCCAACCACCAGGCACAGAATAGTCTGATTGCGCAAAGACACGCTGGACTGTTTTTTTCAACCTGACGGTCGACTTCGGTCTGAACATTCGTCACTTTAACTGACGAGCCTCCGGCCCGATTTCTGTCAGACCTGTCGATCGGGAAGAAAGAATACACCTCCCAGAAGCGCAATCACTCCATGGATCATAATCTGTGCATAGCATTATGTAGTAGACATTATACCCAGTTGAATGATACCTATATCTTTTCCATACGTTTATTTGCAGCAGAATTAATAGGAGTGATCCCCCTTTCTTTTCCTAGGACAGAACTTGAAACTGGTGCCGGAGGAGCTTTTCTTTTAGTCTTCTTTGCTATTTCTGAAATTGATACTCTTAAAACTGATGTGAAGGTGGAGGTGCTCTTTTTTCGATTTAAAGACTAAGTTGCGCAACACTCGTCACGTTCGATGAACTCGAAAGAGCTTAAGAGCGTACTAGCATACAGCATGAAATATGAAGCTGCTAAATGAATTTCCAGACCTTCGAGACATATGAGTACAGCCGAGGTGGAACGCTAATAGTAATTTTTAGAGAAGACCATGCAAGATGCAAGCTTTAATCAATAAATTGAATGGTGTTTTGAAGAATATCGGAAGTGCCTCACCGCGAGAAACAACGCTTGGAAACTACGATATAACGTGTGGAAATGCAATCAAAAAGGACAATTGTAAAGAGAATGCACAATGGCCAAACAGGAATACTAAAATATAACTGTCTTACAGGACGAAAGCTGCTTTTTCTAGAAAAAAACCCTTTAAAAGTTTAGAAAATGTCATCGTTCAGTGGATAAAAGAAGGGTTTGTATATTGATGGATGTATGCGTGGTATTCCGTATTTTCTATGTTAGTGGATACAGGAGCAAACATGACGCATCTGTGAACGAATTTAGATAAGGATTTTAAGAGAAAGTTTATCTACACAACTCCTTCTATTTCTTTAAAGATCGTTACCGGAAACACAACAAGATACAGGGAAGCTAAATGCAGTTATACAATGTGGTTCCAGAAACTTTGAGCACAGGTTTTATACTGCAGATGTAACTGACCAGTGCATTCTCAGACTGGATTTTTTACAGAAATTTAATTTCTCTGTTGATTTGAAAAAAATATGTATATAAGGACAAATTCCTTTATTGACATCAAAAGCGAGCTAAGCGAAAGCCTGTTCTATTATTACAATTATTACAAAGTAACAATCCCATCCCAGTATGATCGGAATGTGTTGTCCGAGGAATTTCTGAAGCTTGTGTTGAGTGCCAATAGTACTTGTTTTACACCATATGTTTAATTTTAAAATTGATTTTTCTCAACAAACATTTTTAAAATCCCGGGAAACGCCGGGTACTTTAGCTGGTGCTACATAAAATCGATACAGGAGACCATCCACCAATAAAAAAAACCATATAGAAACTAATTAAGTGCAGAAACTAATTAAAGAAAGGGAAAAGCGTGTGTCAGGTTCTTCTCTTACAGTTGCAAGAGTTGAAAGCTATTCTTAAGGGATTAGCGTATTGTATATGTATCTATTGTGTACCGTTGAAGGCTTTATAAGAAAAATCTTAATCCGAAGGGGAACGACGTGAAAGAAGTATTTCCATTGCAATGCGGCCTTTGATAGATAAGAAGCTATTGCACCCTTTTGTTAGGAAGACAGGAGGGGAGGAAGTGTTGTCAAGATACCCTTGGGAACAAAACGACGAACCCCGTAGAGAGGGGGGTGCTTTGGATAATGACGAGAGAGAAAGTTAGTTCTAACGTAGGAAGCGAAGGTGTAAGGTCGTTCAGAGTTGAGCTCTGAGACCGGTGTTGAGTTCGGACGGGGCAGCGAAGTGTGAAGGTTGCTCGGGGAATGAGCGGGTGTGAGGTGAATAAAAATCTCAGTGTGGAATAAATGAACGTAGTATAACGGTACACGTAAAGCGTTTCTATAATTATTTTGATTTAATATTAAACCGGATACTTTACCTCCGAGTTTAAGTGTAAATATTGTTAATAAAGTGTTTGTTTAAGTGTAATTGAAAGAGTTAGGTTTTTCTTGAATATACATCAAGTATCGTGCCCGATATCACGTTTTCATATCGGTGGTGGCAGCATATCAAAAGACCGGATTTATTTCGAAGTTGTGTGGACGGAGAAGTGGAATCCGACAGCGTGGTTTAATCGAAGAAACATCGGGACTTTGGGCTTCTCCCATAATAATGATAAAAAATAAAGATGGAACAACACGATACTGTGTATACTAGGTAGTATTTCTTACGAAATCTACCTAAAAATAAATTGCACCGCAAGCTTGTCAACTATATCCTTTTAAATTATGGTTAAATTCCTGTGCATAGTTTTCGTTCCTATAAAACTTTTTTAAGATAACTATTTTGACCAAATTTAATATTAAATATCTCTTAAAATAATTCTTCGATTTAAAAACTGCCTGCCTCAGCGTGTTTATCAAACATTTCTTTATAAAACTACCATTTTTCATATTTTTATGTGCAATAGTTTTCTGGATGTTAGTCCAAAAAGACTTCAAGGCACAAAATCTTCATTGACAGCGGCTGCGATGGCTGCTTCGGCGGTGGTTATTATTATTTTTTTTTAATACAGAGAGATTATCTACTGTTACATAGTATTCTCTATTAATATCATGTCTTTAAAAAAAGAAAGAAAAAGAACATTTTTTTTTAGTTTGAATCAATCGATATTATTAAACAAAAAATCGAATTAATAAAGTAATTTTAATATTAGCTCTAAAGAAACGTCTTCGGAAATATATAATTAGTTCTTATTGGAGTAGTTCCACCTGTTGCGAAACCTCCCCAGACCATTACGGAGCCACCTCCAAATGCACGCTTTGAGAAAATTTCTTTTTCTCTACGGAGATCATACCAGAAGTAGCGAAAATCATCTTGTCTTTCCAAATTAAGCCATTTCTCATCGGAAAAGACAACATCATCTCACTTTTTCCCCATAGTAATTAATATATTTTTTGGCAAACTCCACCCTCAGTCTCTTATGAACTTTTGTAAGAGGCGGTCGTGATATATATTTACCATATCGAACCTTTTTTCCGCTTTTTTTTCTTTTTGTAAAACACGTCGAACAGTTCGAGCACTGCATTCTAAGTTCAATTCATGTTTTATTTCTGTTGACGTTTGTTTTTTGTAGCAAGCTTGCCTTATTATCATTCTTTTCTCCCGTATAGAAACAGAAGATGACCTACCTGTATGTCTTTACCGTCCATATTTATCGGGATTTTTAAGATAATTGTACGGTAGTCATTTAGAGTTAGATGAGGCAACAAGAATTTTTAATATTTTTCACATTCTGTCTATACTTCATTTCTAGAAAAAGTTTGTGATGAAAATTTTAAAAGTTCCCAACAAATCTGTACAGGAAATTTTTGTTGTACTATATCGTAAAATTCAAATATTTTTTCACAACATTGAAATGGGCACTGAAATGCCTGTGTATAAATATTTTGTATATATGTTTTTTTTTTTTTTTTTTTTTTTTTTTTTTGGGGGGGGGGGGGGGTTGATCTTTTTTGGCTGATTTAGGAAACATGCCTCATGGGCATACATAACAAGGATAATGGATTTTGAATACCACTGTTTTATTTCAGTAATATTTTCCAAATTTATTCATAAATTTTTAACATAAAATTAAGGCAAATGCTAATTTTATGAAATATAATTGTATTCAAATTTATTATTCACTGTTATCTATAGTCATGGGAGAAACCGCCTTTTTCAGCATTTTCTTTTTTTTTTCTTTTCTTTTCTTTTTTTTTCCATTCAGTAGTCATGTTTACATTTTTCGTAGCAAAAAGTAGAAATGTGAATATTTGTTAGTTTTAGGAAACTGATTTATTGTACGTTAAGTATGCATCGCAACTGTACTTACGATATACAAACAAACGATGCATATATTAAGTATGCATCGTAATATGATGCCAGGATCAAGCATTTTTAGTATATGACAAGTAAAATTTGTCGATAGGTATTTTTAATGAAAAGTGTTTAATGGGATAATCGAGAAGTACCAAAAATTATTTTAGCATAAGCCTAATAAATGTTTATTAGGTAGATTTCGTAAGAAATACTACCTATTACATTCTCACCTAAGTTGGAAATTTTGAAAAATTTTTGCAGATCTACGCCGATCATGACTCCCAGAACCCAAAAACACCCCCAGTTCAAAACTTTATCTATCTATCTATCTATCTATCTATCTATCTATCTATGTCACTTATTTCTGACCACGATAACTGGAAAAATTCTGCATAAATCTCTTCCAAACTGATACATAAAATCTCGGTCAAGTTCGTTAATGGGCAAAATCGAACCAAGGGGGGGGGGAAATGGGGGGGGGGCTTTTTGTGAAAACAGAAAAAACCCCATAATTTCTTAATTATAATGCGTATCGAATCCGTTTAAAGTTATTATTACTTCTAGGAAAAGGGCCGAAAATTTATGTATGACAGATTTTTGATATAATTAAAAATGGCCCCAAGGGGGGAAAAGGGGGGTTTTAGAAGAAAAAAAATCATAGCTTCGTCAATTCACGAGATATCAAATCCGCGTAAATTTATTATTAATCCTCTTAATATTATCTAAAACTTTTATATTGACAAGTTTTTTATAGGACCAACCGTTATAGCAAAAAAAAAAAAAAAAATTAAAAACAAAAAAAATCCCTGCCGGCTCCGCCTGCAAACAAGTTATTTTTCGAAGTAGGCGGTTCCAACTCCCGCATCTTTTCGAAACTGATACATAAAATCAAGGGGCATAAAATCTCAGTCAAGTTCGTTAATGGGCAAAATCGAACCAAGGGGGGGGGGATGGGAGGGGGGCTTTTTGTGAAAACAGAAAAAAAACCATAATTTCTTAATTATGATAAATATCGAATCCGTTTGAAGTTATTATTACTTCTAGGAGAAGGGCCGAAAATTTATGTATGACAGATTTTTGATATGATTAAAAATTGCCTTAAGGGGGGGGGGGGGGGTAGAAGAAAAAATTCATAACTTCGTCAATTCCCAAGATTTCAAATCCGCTTAAATTTATTATAAATCCTCTTAATATTATCTAAAACTTTTATACTGACAAGTTTTTTATAGGACCAACTCTTATAGCTAAAAAAAAAAATCCCTGCTGGCTGCGCCTGCAAACAAGTTAGGTTTCGAAGTAGGCGGTTCCAACTGCCGCATCATCGCAAAAAGGTCATTTCTTCCGCAATTCCCGACAAAGAGGCGCCCCACGGTCTGCGTCTTCGAAATCTACCTGTGCCTGTAGGCCGAGCCGTCAGGGATTTTTTTCTAAGAGAAATAATTGAAAATCTTTTATTTGTAAAAAAAGTCGTCTTTTTCAAAATTTCAAAGTTTTTCCGAGAATTTTTTTTTTCCTGACCACTTTAAATTTTCAGGACCATTGACCTGTGATTGACCTTTGTCGCACTTTGTTGAAAACTTTTCAATAGCGTGCCTGCTGGAAGATTATATACAGTAGACTCCCTCAAATCCACAACCCTAAAATCTGCATATTCCTAAAATCCGCACATCGTTTCTGATGTAAACAATGAAACTTACAGTTAAGTTGTAGGTGAGAAATTTAAGTTTTTATATATATCATTTTGTATACATTTTAACATGAAATTCTGGTGAATATGATTGAACTTATGTTTCCTCATGCAGAAAGCATAAATATATTTCTGAAAATTTTCTAGATAGTACTGATATCAGTGGCGATCACTTTCTTTTGACCAAATACATTTATGTATTAATCAAGCTTTTTGGTTATTAAGTATGGCTAAAACATGAAATAAAACTTTGTTATTTTAAAATTTTAATGTGAATTATTGGTGTATATTTATAAAGAGAGTGTCCCTGAATAATTCAAGAAAAAAATTATCTCATCATTATGCATATTTAGTTATGCATTATTAATTATATACTTGACCTTTGCTTTTAATATAAAAAAAATAATTTTCTTAATTTTTATAATTTTACTTTATTGTAAGCATTCATTATAATTTCAAGTGCATTATTGAATTCAGATTGTTGTTTAAAAATGTAAACAAAACAGTGACCAGAAATCTGCACAACCTCTGGTCTTAAGCTTTGAGGATTTAAAGGAGTCTACTGTATAAGGGTTAGTGCGTACGAGCACTCGACCTCCTGGGTGTACTTGGAAGTGAGTGCAACTGGGACAGTATTATCTTCTATTGGTAGTATGATGATATATAATGCAGTTAAATGTTTATATTTGAGAAAGATAATAAAATTTTAACTTAAAAATTTCTTTATTTGTAAATTTTAAAAAAAATTCTATGAATATTGTATTTTTATGAACTTTTTTAAATGTTACCATTAAGTTGTTTGCCATCAAATTTTGACAAGTTCCATCCATTTTCAACATAGCATATATAAGAAACTAAAATATTGTATCTATAGAAAAAACAGTTACTAACTGTTTTAGAATGTTAAACATTTTTACAGAATAATTCTTAGTAATAATTCTAACAATCTAAATTTATTGTATGCATTTAATAAAGTTAAATTTAAAAAATGTAAAAAATGCATTTTAATGAGAGAAATAGTATTTAATGATGGAACCGTCATAACTTAACGACAAACAACTCGATGATATCACAGAATTTATAACCGCTTCAAAATGCTAAATTTTTTTACAGAATACTTCTTATCAATAATTCAAATAAATAAAAAACCCACTTCAATCCAAATCCAAGCTGGAGACCAGCAATTAGCAGATGCACTCACAGAACTTCCCTCATCCGATGCTCTTCCATTTATCAGCACACCACCAACAAATGATATGCTAATGTACTTATCTAACATTGGTAATAGATGGATTTTTTTACTCGGCAGTTTTTTTAAGCACTGGCCAGTAACAAATTTACAAATACTTGATAAAAAAAATCGCAAAATTCATCAAACGATTGGGGAATAAATAGCGAAATTCATCAAATGATCTCGGGAAAGAAATCAGCAAATTCGGCAAATTGTCTCGGTTAATAAATCATGAAATTTGTCAATCAATTGCGGAAAAATCATGAAATTCATCAAATGGTTACGAAGAAAGCTAATTTTGTCAAGGAATCATTGAAATAAATAGCAGATTTTGTCAATCGATCGCGAAAAATAGTGAATTGCGCAAAATTATTGCATTAAAAAAATAATTTCGTCAAATTGTCATGAAAAAATTCGTCAAATTGTCGTCAAAAAATTCGGGAAAGAATTGCAAAATTCATCAAATGATTTCGGGAGAAACATAGAGAAATTTGTCTAACAATCGCGGAACAAAATTTTAAAATTCATCGAAAGTCAGAAAAAAAAGTGCGAAATTCGCCGAACATCAGCGGGAAAAAAAGTTTGCAATTTGTAGAACGTTCAGAAAAAAAATCATGAAAATTGTTAATCGATAGTTGATAAATTGCAAAATTCGTCAATCGATAGCGGAAAAGTTGTGAACTTCATCAAATGGTCTCGGGTAAAATAATTGCGAATATCGTCAAATGACATTGAGAAAAAAAATCACAAAATTAGTCAAATGATTTCGGGAGAAAAAATTCGCGAAATTCGCCAAATGGTTTCAGAATTCGTCGAGCGACAACGAAAATAAATATCATTTTCCAATGAATCATCGAAATTGACAAATCGTTCGAAAGGCCTGTAACCGCTTATTCATGTTATGCATCTCCGGGGTCTATCCCTCCACCCCCCCCCCCAAGTGGGGCAGTTTTCTAAATTTTGCCTAAACCCCTCATGTGATATATCGTTGGAAAGGTCTGTGACCGCTTAGTCATACTATGCATCGCCGGTGTCCAGCCACCACTTTGCCCACCCAAGACTTTTCTAAATTTTACACACACCCCTCATGTGATATATCGTTGGAAAGGTATGTGACCGCTTATTCACGTTATGCATCTCCGGGGTCTATCCTGCCACTTCCCCCCAAGGGAGGCACTTTTCTAAATTTTGCCGATACCGCTCATGTGATATATCGTTGGAAAGGTCTGAGACCGCTTAATCATATCATGCATCTCCCGTGTCCATCCCCCGACTTTGCCCCCCTAAGGGGGGCCTTTTCTAAATTTTGCCGATACCCCTCATGTGATATATCATTGGAAAGGTCTGAGACCGCTTAATCATATTATGCATCTCTGGTGTCCATCCCCTACTTTGCCCCCCAAGTGGGGTAATTTTCTAAATTTTGCATAAACCCCTCATGTGATATATCATTGGAAAGGTCTGTGACCGCTTAATCATATTATGCATCTCCGGTGTCCATACCCCCCCCTTTACCCCCCCAAAAAAGGGGGGTACTTTTCTAAATTTTGCACACACCCCTTGAATTATTCGGCAAACATTTTAAAGCAGCTATGAATTTTTCTTATGGTACTATCAAGTTGTTTGCCGTCAAGTTTGACGGGTTCCATATAGTTTTATTTATATCCATTACGAATTCACTCAAAATTAAAAAAAAAATACATTACACAACCTTACTTTTTAATAAGAAAACATTTCTGCCAGACTTCAAAACTTTTGACGTGTAACACTTAAATAAAAACTTAGGCAAATGATTCTAATAGGCCTTTATTCAGTAAGAAATGGTGAGTCTTTTCAGCTTTTAAAATTTAGAATATGTTTAATGAAGCGTGAAAAGATCAAACTCAGGGGGCTAATGTGAAACAATGTATGGAGCTAATATGAGACAGTACTTGCGGATGTAATAATACAGGGTGTCCCAAAAGTCCTTGACACATTTTAAAATTCAATAAAACATCAAGCAATTGGAGTACGATAGTGCGGTTTGGATGAACACGCTTCTTATGATCTGAAATTTTGTTTAAGCAAAAAAAAAAAAAAAAAAAAATAGTTCAAAAAATTTCTCATAGATGACGCTGCATCTAGAATAGGTATCGAATAGGTAGAATGCCTTTATGCATAACAATGACGAAAAACGCATAGTGCGTATGCACAGTTTTTGTTCAGACTATAGCAACTCACATTCCAGAAGTCAACAACACTCGTATATCCAGCCTCACTCGTCTAACCAAACTCAGGAGGGCGAGTACTGTTAAATTCTGGAATGTGGGTTGCTATAGTTTGGACAAAAACTGTCCATACGCATTGTGCGTATTTCGCTATGCAGCGCCATCTATGAGAAATTTTTGTAACTAATATTTTAATTTGCTTAAACAAAATTTCAAATCATAAGAAGCATTTTTGTCAAAACCGCACTCTTGATATTTTATTGAATTTTAAAATGTGTCAAGGACTTTTGGGACACCCTGTCCGTACTACTCTATCATATAGCGTCAAACATCTACTACAAATAAAAACAGAATGCATTAAGGTATCTGACTACGTTTAAAAAGTGGTTTTCGACCAAAATTCTCAAAACGGTTTTATTACATTTTATTAAAGCCCAACTTTTCCCAATTCCAAAACTGTATTTATTTTTATTGTATGATAAATAGAACCGGAGTTGTAGCGGTTTTTAAACTACTCAACAGCCGTCACTCAAACCGGAAGTACTGTTTAAAGGACCGGAAGTACTATTTAAAGGTACTAACTGGGAGGGGGAAAGCAAAACTATAGCCTTTTAAAAATAAACAAATTCTTAAAAAAAAGAATATTGCTCATAAAAACAGTGAAGTTTAGATGCATATTACTGTATAAATTCTTGTAGTAAAACATAAATCTAAACTTTAATTGCAATTTTTAGAAAATGTAATTTTTGGTGAAAATTCCATACACAAAACATGATTTCTCAAAATGTTATTAGAATATCACTATGAAATTTAAATTGCATGTTGTTTATACTATTGTGAAGGCAATAAACTACAGATTTAATTTTTAAATATTTTTTGTTTTATGGATGTTTACCTGGAAAGACATCGATCAATTTTAAGAAAATCAGCATGTAAAAAGGTGCGACATGCTATAAGTTTTGAAACATTTAAAATATCTCTTAGATTTTAGTTCATTGCCTTCACCATTGTTATAAGTATGAAGTGTAAAAAGGAAATTAAGATACATACAATACATTTTTCTGTAGAGCGTTTTACATATTTGGAAATTTTCACTAAAATTTACCACAAAATCTCCTAATTACCAAAATTTCATCAATGAATGAAATATTTTTTGCGTTTTTTCACAGACTATAGTCATAATCTTAATAAAAATAAGTTCAAAACATAATTAAATAGCTTTTTTGGAAAAAAAATTGCTCCGTATATAGTCAGGCACCTTAATCATGGATTGTCTTTTTGTTTTCATATGACAGTTATTTTTTTCTCCTAAGCTTAATAGGATATTTTTCCTATGCTTGTTACAGATTATTAATCGAATGATATGAAATGGTAGCTAATCGATTTTTTCTTAGTTTTACACCTAAAGCTAAAAGTTACATTAAAGGTTAAAGACCGTGTATTTTTTAAGATTAAAAATGGTGCGTAATTACAAACCGAAAGAAAGTAGGAAAAATCACACACTAAGTATTTTATCTGAAGCCAAAAAATGGATATTCAATCTTGAATCATTACGTTCCTTAGCTAAAAAAACGTAAGAATGATACTACATCGTTTTTCGTAGTAAAATTATTCCAATGCAAAACCAGTTCATATTCGGCTTCTCTTACTGTAACTCCTGCGAGCGAAGATTCGTCAGTTTCTCCAAGCTCTTGTGAGATGTTGCATTTACACATAATAAATAAAAATACTGCTTCTACAAAGAAATGAAAAAATAATCGATACTAGTTCAAAAGTGATTACAAGTGAAGAGTGAATAGGCCATAGAAAAATTATGAGTAGAAAATGATGAAGAAAAATCAAAAGCAAAAGAATTTAAATCCCTTTAGCAAATGAAGTAAAGGAAAGAAGAAAAAAAAAAGGGAAGTAAGACCAAAAAAGTTCAATAGAAACACAAACCAAATTATGATACTATAAGAGGTAAAGAAGATACAAGTGTTAAAAACTATACAGAAGAAATTTAAGATGCAGAGGATTGAGCAGAGGACAAGCACAGAAATTTTTACCAAATAGAGCTGAGATGCCGGTATTCTAAATTGAAAATGAAGGAGTTATCTACTATATATATAAAACACAAATGGAAATTTCGTTCCGTTCCTTTATAACTCGAGTTCTGCTGAATGGAATTTGATGGAACTTGCACTGTTGGATAGATATTTTTTCAGGGAAGGTTTTAGTATATAACATATAGTTCTACGTAGATTAGTTATAGAATTATGATGGAAAGTTCTGTTATTTTGGACGATAAGGTTACCATAGGTCATTTGTTTGGCGACCATTATCGTTGACGAAAGAATTGAAACGGTTATATCAGAAATAAAGCCGCCCTAATCAGAAATAAATGCAAACACATAGAAAAATAAAATAAAAATTCTGTTATTAATTTTATTTAAAATCCCCCCCCTCCCCCCCGCAAAAAAATCTGTTTTAGTGAGGAATAATATTATAAAGCAAAACTATTTCATTTAAACCCCAAAGGAATGTTTGTAATGCTTAAAAATATTTGAAATGCATGAGATTAGAATTAAGTCCATATTTGGCGATTTATCGTTTGCGTCAGGTTAACAAAAATGTAACTAATAATTTGATTAGATAAAATATGAGTGACATTTTTTTCTTTCTGTTATTTTTTTTATATAACTGCCCTATCATGTGACTTACAGGAGGAACTAGCAGATGTAATTGTAAAAATGACTGCATTTATGAGTTACATGTTATTTGTTTATTTACTATTTTGATTTTACTTTTGTCGCCAAACAATGTGATTTTTAGACAAAAATGCATCAGCTTGAGTGATATTAGCAATAATAGTGTTTTTTCGTGTATACAAGATCCTTTCTGAAGTAAATATTTATATTCCAATGCAAATTATATAAATTGCAGCTATTGTTATAAATATGGGATCAAATATTTAAATTTTAGTGAATGTCTGACTCAAACACATATTGTAAAATAATTGAATTTTAGACATTTAAAAATTTACTACGGAAACATGTTGTTTTGTTTTCACCAGACATATGAGTTTTATAGCCTCGAACTTAGATCAGCGAATATTGTCTATTCTTTTATTTATTTATTTATTTTTAATATATCGCCAATTTCCCTTATAGAAATATTCACTGCGTCAAAAGTTAGGAACTAAAGAATATTCTTAGGGAGATGTGTGCAATTATGCGTTATTACTATCCCAAAAGGCGACATTTTGCAATAAAAATTGCTTACTGAAATAAATTTACTATGTTCTTTTTGATTCGTCATTTCTTTTTAGTTTTTTCTGCATATCTTCCCTTCTTTCAGGAAGGTTTTTAAAATATATTAGACTAATCGTCCGTATTCCAGCCACCTGCCAGTTGGCATTTTTATCATATTGTTGGATGTTTTGTTTGTGTTTGAAGGTTACTCTGGACAACGATTCAGATTACAAAAGATTAGACGACTTTTGAAATTAGCGATTGCTAAATTTATGTTTTTTTTTTTTTTTTTTTTTTTTTTTCATTATGAAGCAAAGTTTTACCAAAAAAGCGATGCTTCTAATTTACAGAAAAACTTTTTAATGCCAATGTTGGCGAATGGAATAAATAATATTTGTTGATTTATCATTTCTGCCTGGATAAGAAACACGAGTACCTGAAATTCTGATTAGATAACTTTTCGATCATTATAAAGCATTTTCGACATACATACAGACCTAGCAGCTAAACATTTTGACAAATGAATCTTTTTCTGCGTGTTATTATAGTCTTTACAGAAATGCAAAGAAAATTTTCGGTTTAAGTATTCTTAAAAAAGATTATGACTAAACATTTTGCATAACTAACTTTATCAGTGTCAGTTTTTTTTAAGGTATGGAATTTTGTCAATGAAAGATCTGTAATTGAATTAACAGCAATTTGACATTATTTAATGGAACATAGTTTGGCGCGTAAATAACTTCGTTTTGTAACTAGAGGTTTATTCTATTGAAAAACCCCAATAAATAATCACCCAATTTAAGAAAAAAATATGTTACATCAGTGATCTTCAACCGAGAATCGTAACAGGAGGTGTGTCTTGCATCATCCTAAAGCGCATCGGCTGACAACATGACTGTTTCTTCTCCCCCTGTAATAACCAGAGACAAGTGCATCATTCAAAAACTGAACTTTACTTTCTCTTCTAAAAGGACTAATAAACTTTCTTTTAATCTCTCTCTTTATCTGAACGGATCAAAAATGTAAAAACTAAATATTTACGAGGAGCAAAAATGTTAATCTCCTCAATTCTTGTAAGATAAATCTAATGCTTATTAAAAGTAATATTTAACCAGTTAATAAGTTTAGTTCAATAAGAAACCATGCATTTTGCTTATAAAACATTTGCTAATTATAATTTTATCTTAAGATAATGTAGGAAATATCAAAGAAATATTTTAGTGAATTTTCGCTATGGATACACCCAGGATTTACGCTATTGGATTAAACTGCTCGATGTGCCTGACCCTGCTCTTACGCCGAAATAGGTAAGCTGAAAAACTTTCCTTACCATTTGTTCTCTCCAGTATTAAAAGATTAGTGCGCGCTACTGAGTTTCCTGATGATATTTAGTTTAATGCTTTGTATCTCGCAAATTCGCAGCAATATGATTATTTGACTGATACGAAATCTTTTAAAACAAAGCAGGCAGGCAATAAATAAATACATAAATAAAATAAATAAAAATAAAAACATCGAGATTTGAAAAATGGCTTCGTTTAGCAATAGCCAGTTAATTGAGAAATTAAATTCTCAAAATTATTCGAATTGGCGCTTTAAAATAGAGATGATGCTTATAAAAGAGGAATTACTAGAAGTTACAACAGAAAATCCCCCAGAACAACCCAATGCTGATTGGATTAAGAAAGATAAAAAGGCCAGAGCCTTAATAAACCTCAGCATTGAAGATGATCAAATAGTGCACGTCAAACACTTAAATAGCGCAAGGGAGACGTGGACCGCGCTTAAAGAAATTCATGAGAGATCAAACCTCTCCAGTAAATTGTTCTTATTAAGAAAGCTATATAGCACTAAACTAAACGAAAATGGGAATATGATAGTCCATATAACTAAAATTTTAGAACTAGTGGATAAACTATCAGCCATCGGGGAAAACATAAGTGATTCCCATATTTCAGCATTTTATTGTGCTGATTGCCCCACTCATATGACACTTTAACACCGCCCTTGAGGCAAGACCCGAACAAGAATTAACCCCCTCTTTCATTAGAAGCAAGTTGACCGACGAATATACCCGTAGAATAGAGAATGTAGAAAATTCAGAAAATACCTCGAAAGCATTTAAAACTCAAAAAAGATACGGAAATGAAGATAATAAAAAAGACACAAAGTTTTGTTCGCATTGCCGAATGAGAAACCATTCAAATTCCCAATGTTGGTTCCAAAAGGGAAAAAATACCAACACATACAGACAAAATAATAAAAGCTATGAAAATAAAAATCATTCTACTTCACTATGCTTTGCAAAAAATGAAGAAAACTTAAAATTTCACAATCACGAAACTCATAAAAGTGAAATACATGAAGAGATTAAAACAGAAAATATAGCATTTCTAGTAGAAAATACAGAAAAACATACATGGGTCGTCGACAGTGGCAGTTCCACACACGTAACAAATTCTAAAGATATGTTAACGAATTTTAAAGAAATAACAGAAACTCAAATAACTGTAGCAAATGGAAGTAAGTTAGAATCTTACAGTTCCGGTGAAGTAATTATAGAAAATGGTAAAAGTAACGGCCAGATTATACTGAAAGAGGTACTATATGTCCCTGAAATAGAATCTAACCTTTTATCCGTAAGTAAAGCAACCAAGAATGGTTGTAAAGTTATTTTCGAGAAAAATCATTGCTACATAAGTTATAAAAATAAAACAATCCTTGAAGGCATATTAAAAAATAATTTATATGAAATACAACTTGTGTACAACAAAACCACCAATTGCGCGAATCTTACACACACATGTAAAAACTCCAATTGCATAGAAACGTGGCATAGAAGGATGGGTCACCGAAATTACCAAACAATTAAAACAATTACGTCCAAACAATTAGTGAACGGAATTAAACTAGACAACTGTAAACAAGAAAGTATTTGTGAAGTATGCATAGAAGCAAAAAACAGCGAGACCCCATATCCAAAATCGGCCGAATACAGAGCGAAGAGAAAATTGGAATTAATACACTCCGACGTTTGTGGTCCGATTCAGACACCTACAATAGGCGGAAAAACCTATTTCGTAACATTCATAGACGATTATTCAAGATTCTGTATAATATATTTAATGTCTAAAAAGAGCGAAGTGTTTGAAAAATTAAAAGACTATGTCGCGACAGTACACAATAAATTTGGAAGAATGCCGAACGCAATCAGATCCGATAACGGAGGTGAGTATACAAGCTCAGAAATGGAACAATATCTTAAAAATAATGGAATTGAACACCAATTAACAGTTCCACAATCACCGAGCCAGAATGGTGTTGCGGAGCGTAAGAACAGATCTCTGTTAGACTTGACAAGAAGCATGCTATTGGAAGCGAATTTACCTCATGAGCTATGGGGAGAGGCTATAAGCACTTCTAACCATCTACAAAACCGGCTTCCAACTAAACCAAATGATAAAACTCCATACGAGCTTTGGTTGAATCGAAAACCAAACCTACACTATTTAAAAGTCTTTGGCTGTATAGTTTACGCTTACGTACACAAGACAAAACGCGGAAAATTAGACAGCAGAGCTGAACAAGGAACTTTCGTTGGTTACGACAACCGCTCTAAAGCGTACAGACTTTATATGAAAGACGGAAGAGTAATACTTTCCCGATCGGCCAAATTCGTCGAAAACAAGTTCTTAAATGCTAAAAATGATGTAAATTTAAATTCAAACGAAATTATATTAAGCAAAAATGAACAACCAAAAACCAGCGATACAAGTAACATAGAAATAAGCATCGCACCCACTCCATGTGAACCAACCGCGTCCCAACAACAACAACAACAACAACAACAAACACTCGAACCCCGTAGATCACAAAGAACAAACAGAGGTGTGCCGCCTGATAGATTTACATACACCGTAAAATATGAACCGATCAACGAACCTAAAAGTTGGAAAGAAATGTTAGAAATAGAAAATCCGGAAGAGAAGAAAAACTGGCTAATCACTACACAGGACGAAATAAACTCCTTAAAAGAAAATAAAACTTGGATACTAGTAGATCCACCGCAAGGAAAAAGAGTAATTGGTTCCAAATGGACTTATAAAGCTAAATACGACGAAACGGGAAAAATAAAACGTATAAAGCCAGATTGGTAGCAAAAGGATTTTTACAAAAGTACGGAGAAACCTTATGACGAAACCTTTGCCCCAGTTGTGACACACACTACGATCAGAGCATTCCTAACCGCAACAGCGTATCATAAGTTAGAAGTAAGACATTTAGATATAAAGACAGCTTTCTTACACGGCGATCTAGAAGAAGAGATTTATATGGCTCAACCAGAAGGTTACGTTGCTTATAACGAACGCAATAAAGTGTGCAAATTGACAAAAGCCATCTATGGGCTTAAACAGGCAGCAAGAGCCTGGCACACAAAAATAAGCGAAACACTAAAAGAGTTAAACTTTACACAAAGTACTGTAGATAATTGTTTATTCACCCGCGGAGTAGCGGAAAACACAGTTTACATAATTGTGTATGTGGATGACATTCTCATAGCTGGAAAAGAGAAACAAATCGAAGAAATAATTCTAAGCCTAAAATCACAATATACATTAAATGATTTAGGACAGGTAAACAATTATTTAGGAATTAAAATCGACAAAATCGAAAACGGATTTATTCTGAACCAAAAATCTAAAATTGAAGAAATTGCGAGAAAATTTAAACTTGAAGAATCCAAACCCTATAGTACACCAATGGATACAGGGTACTTACGTCTTGAAAACGACGACAAACAAATGCCCAACAATACACAATATAGAAAAGCCATTGGAGGGTTACTTTACATAGCAACCATAACAAGACCCGACATTACCACAGCCACTAATATATTAAGCAGGAAATGTGAAAGTCCCACCGAAAGGGATTGGAAGGCTGTAAAACGAATAATAAGATACTTGAACTCAACAAAAGATTTAAACTTAATTTTAAGCACCGAGCAGATCCAATCTTCGAAGCATACTCTGATGCTGACTGGGCAGGCGACGCTAAAACGAGAAAATCAACTAGCGGCAACATTTTCCTACTAGGGAAAAATCCTATTCAGTGGAATTCAAAAAGACAGACTTGCATAGCCCAATCGTCTGCGGAAGCGGAGTATATTTCTGCCGCAAATGCTACTCAAGAAATAGTATGGATCATTAAACTTCTTGAAGACTTAAATTTACCACAAAAACTCCCGATCAAACTACATGAGGACAATACATCTTGCATCAAAATGATAGAATCCGAAAAACATACAAGTAGAAGCAGGCATATCGACATAAAGTATCATGTAATAAAACATCTGAAAGAATCAGGAACTATAGAACTAATCTATTGCCCAAGTAAAGAGATGATAGCAGATATCTTAACCAAGCCCGCGCCTAAACCTGATTTTCTGCGGAACAGACTGAAACTAAAACTCCAGAACTTTCCACCATTGGGCGATTAAGGGGGAATATTGGAAAACCCCAATAAATAAGCACCCAATTTAAGAAAGAAATATGTTACATCAGTGATCTTCAACCGAGAATCGTAACAGGAGGTGTGTCTTGCATCATCCTAAAGTGCATCGGCTGACAACATGACTGTTTCTTCTCCCCCTGTAATAACCAGAGACAATTGCATCATTCAAAAACTGAACTTTACTTTCTCTTCTAAAAGGACTAATAAACTTTCTTTTAATCTCTCTCTTTATCTGAACGGATCAAAAATGTAAAAACTAAATATTTACGAGGAGCAAAAATGTTAATCTCCTCAATTCTTGTAAGATAAATCTAATGCTTATTAAAAGTAATATTTAACCAGTTAATAAGTTTAGTTCAATAAGAAACCATGCATTTTGCTTATAAAACATTTGCTAATTATAATTTTATCTTAAGATAATGTAGGAAATATCAAAGAAATATTTTAGTGCATTTTCGCTATGGATACACCCAGGATTTACGCTATTGGATTAAACTGCTCGATGTGCCTGACCCTGCTCTTACGCCGAAATAGGTAAGCTGAAAACCTTCCTTAACATTTGTTCTCTCCAGTATTAAAAGATTAGTGCGCGCTACTGAGTTTCCTGATGATATTTAGTTTAATGCTTTGTATCTCGCAAATTCGCAACATATTCTTCGTTTTGTAACTAGAGGTTTTGCAAACTAGAGGTTTATTCTTCTACCAGAGTTAATCATCGGTTTTTTTTTTCAGGTTAATGGTTACACGAATGCAACTGTTCTAAAAAAAAAGGAAAGACAGTGAAAAAGGCGTCATTTTAATTTTATTCAAACTATTCAGCTTTAAAAATGCACTTTTTTCGTTTCACCATTTTTTTTTTAAATATGAAAGTTAAACTCTGTTTTTTATGTGCAAACAATTTATTACATTTTTGACTGTATTTACTCTGCCGGAATCGAAAGATGAAACACCGTAGTAGACTTGCCAGAAGAGGACGTATATTACGAAATATAACGTAACATCGAGTGAGATTGTACTTATGTTACCAGAACCTCACATAGAGACAAGAAAGAGGGACCGGGTTCAAGAATTTACAGACGAAAATGAATCACCCGAACATTACTTAAGTTCAATGGTCAATCTATGCAATCATTGTAATGCTCTCTTTTTTAGCAATATGTTGAATAGAGAACATTTTAGTTCCTGTTGTCATAATCTAATAATGGCCTCATTTCTCTACCAAACTCTGCTATAAATAATCAACTAAATGAGTTGCTTCTTATTAGCACAAATTTTGTCAAATGTATAATATAATACAAAGCAATGTCGTTCGCATCGTTTACAGCAATATTGAAGGAAAACCAGGTGAACGTCCCTATTGATTTAAAATACATGCTCAAATCCATTGATATAATTCGTTCGAAAATTTGGACTAGGGTAGCATCCGTAGGGGAAGATCCATATTCCTTTAAAATACAAAGCCAATTCTTTTGATTTAAGGTAGTACATTTAGAAAAATGGCCCAGCGCAGCGGGCGTAGCATGCTAGTAAAAATATAAAATCTTAATCCAAAAAAGAAGAAAAAAAAGTTGATTGATAAATTACTCAAATGAGACAGCGCCAGTGCCTGATTTACGGCAGGGCATTGGGCAAAGGGGCCCAGGATCCCCCAAATGCTATTGAAGATTTTTCAGTTATTGGCCAAAATTTGATGAAGTTTTAACTATTAAAAGAATAATATGGAAAACTTTGTTTATCGTTTATTCCCTTTAAAAGTAACTTTTTAAAGGGTTACTTCACTCTAGTGAAAACAACCGCTTGCTTATGTTAATCCTATGGGAGACATTTTTAAAATATCTCGTTTGCACTTCAATATTTTAAAATGTTTTTTTCCATTGTATAAATGAGGTCAATCTCTACAAAAGCCTTTTTTTTATTTTGCTTGCAGGTTTTTTTAAAATTAATATATCTTTTTACTCAAGGCAGCTGTAAGCATTTGTGCAAGGGGGCCCCAAATAAGCCTCTGTGCACAGGGCTACCAAATTTGTAAATCGGTCCCTGGACAGCGCAAACAGTGAAAAATTGCCTTCTGTACGGTGATACATAATCATTGACAGATTCCATTGCAAATGCCACATGGGAGAAAAATTGATCCACTAGTCTACGACACACCAATATTACAATAGAATATTAAAAAAAGAACTTATCTTTTAGCTGACGTTAAATGTCTATTCACTATAATTGCGTTTGTCTCATAAATGAAGACGAAGAAGGGGTAATAATCCAAGGTTTGAGGTGTTCTAACTATCGATCTAACGACTGATTTTGTGTATAAGAAGATGAAATCTTTGCAGTGAACATTATGGATATTGTTGCTGCCCTGCGTTCCCTGAAAACCCATTATAAACCAGTAAAACTACTTGCAGTTTTCCTTGCTGTATAATATTGATGAACAATGAATTAACTCAATCAGTCAATATCTTAAGACTACATTTTTCATTTTTCTTTTTCAATAACGGGTATTATATTATTGCAAATTTATTCCTAAAAACTCATAAAAATATAGTTTATGTGTTGCAGTTAATTTTTTTCTTAGTTTTTACCCTAAATTATCATTTAATAAATTAAGGAGGGAGTTTATTGTAGTGGGTTTTTATCAGTATTCTGGTGGACGCACGAAAGATGTCCCAAAATTTTGGCAAAATGAAAGATTAAAAAAAAAAAAAAAAAAAGAAAAAAAACGAAAAAAAGAATAATGTAGCTAAAATATAAGATCTGGAGCAACTTTGTTACACACTTCTCCTTTTCTTAGTGCTTACAGCCATTTGAAAATAATGGTGTCTCACTTTAAGGATCAAAGAATAACATGATAATGATATTATGAGATGGCTATGGTGTTAAGGGGAGTCTTCACTCACTTGAAAACGCCCGCTCGCTACTGTTAAACCTATGGCCAGGTTGTTTTCGAATTTCTCGTTTAAATTTGAATATTTTTAAAAGATTTTTTTTTTTTTTTTTTTTTTTTTTTTTTTGGCATAAGATAGCTGAGGTCGATCCCTAATATGGCTATTTTTTACTTTTTCGATTTCAGTTCCAGATTTTTTTTTAATAAAGGTACTTTCACTTTCAAAACCGGTTCCGAAAGTGAAAGTACCTTTATTAAAAAAATCTTCAACTGAAATCGAAAACGTAAAAAATAGCCATATTAGGGATCAACCTCAGCTATCTTATGCAAAAAAATCGTTTAAAAATATTCAAATTTAAACGAGAAATTCGAAAACAACCTGGCCATAGGTTTAACAGTAGCGAGCGGGTGTTTTCAAGTGAGTGAAGACTCCCCTTAACACCATAGCCATCTCATAATATCATTATCATGTTATTCTTTGATCATTAATAACTGAGAGGCTTAGTACAGAAAATCTGACAAGACTGTGTCACTACTTCAAGTGTTAGAATTCAAAACGGAAGAACATTGTGTGCAACACAAAGCCCACGGATTGTAACTGTCTGATGCCATAAAAGGCGCTATTTTGATTTTATCTTAATTTCCTCACATGGAAATCTTAGGTATTATACAGGGTGTCTGAAACCCATGTACTGATTTTGATGGGAGATAAATAATATAAATCTGAATCACATTCGTAATTTAAATCTTGATTGGAAGCTGCGAGATAGCACTATATGCTAATACTCTAGGATTTCCCATGTTAAAAAATTTCTAGTCTCCCATGTTTCTTCATAGCTTGCACCATCATATAAAAAACACGTATTAGGCATAGCTTTACAAACGCTGAGTTGGCGGATATAGGGTAAAGTGCCCAAATATGAACCATTTTTTGTTGATATAATTTTTTGATTATTTTCGAATACTCTTTTTTGACAGAAAAATTACCAGTTGTAGATTCGTTTCTTCCTTATAAGATTCTGGGGTCAGGTTTGTTCAAAATTTAATACAGCTTGGGGAAAAAAATTCTTTTGTGGTGTGTCATTTGCAGGTTCCAACGAAAGGGGTTCTTAATATGGTACACATGGGGTCTCTATTATGACACCCAGTGCCATATTCGGTAAACATACCAAAAATGTCAAAGTAAATCAAGATTTCAGGATGTTAAAATAAAACGACAAATCTCTCTCATAAAATAACTTTATTGGACTAGAATATTTAATCACAAAAAAGTATTTCTCTCGAATATAAAACAAAGCTAGTGCAAAGGATCACATAAACAATTTCCTAATTTAAGATAACTAGCCAAAGGTAGGTAACCAAAAGTATCAAATGAGTAGTTATGAAGAAATAAAAGAAAACAGAAGAAAATAAATAATTGAAATAAAAGTAAAAAAAAAAAATGACTACGAAAAAGAATTAGATAAAAGAAAGTTTAAAACATGGGATGCACAGAAATAAGTCAGTTTTCATCTCCCGACAATCTTTGTGAGACCACCTAATGCGCTGGGTGCATCTAGCCCACTTTTCATGAGAGAATTTTGATACATAAAAGGGGCACTCAACGTCTTCTTCTGTCTCACTAAACGATTCCGGGTCCATGTCACAGTCTGCGTCAATCAGGGGAAGTCGTCTTCATCGAGACTATCATCAGACGATTCAATAGGAATAGCTTTTCAGTATCTTTTCCTAGTCATTTTCTTCTTTGTCTTCGAAATGCGACTTTTTACTGCAGACTTTCCTGAAATTGGTGTTTTAGAGGTCGATGGTCTTTCTTCGTCGGTGGAAACACTCATTGCCAGCATAGGCGTAACTAGAAGTATTTTGTGGGGTGGGCACAGGCCCCCAATCTCATAAGTTATTTAGGTGCATTTAAGGTCGGTTTATTTGCTTTTATTTGGTTTACCCTGCAAAAAACTGACGATATGACAACTGGACTTTCTTTTCCAAGCGTTCTGTGATCATCAGCAAAAGAAAGAGGCGGAGACGGACATGTCAACGATGTTCACTGGTGAACTTTAGACATAAGTCATAAAAAAAAAAAATTAAGTATATTTATTTTGATAGTATCAAATCACTTGTTTGAATTTCGGCTTAGAATTAATATAGTCTAAAGATAAGATATTGCAAAACTTTTGAAACAAAGCACTTTAGAAAACAA
Source organism: Maratus michaelseni (assembly GCA_963931845.1). Classification (NCBI taxonomy): domain Eukaryota; kingdom Metazoa; phylum Arthropoda; class Arachnida; order Araneae; family Salticidae; genus Maratus; species Maratus michaelseni. Next base: position 199,768,021 of record OZ007592.1, on the reverse strand, counting down.
TATAAATATTGGTTTAACATCAATATTAATTTAATTTAGCAAAAAATATGCAAAATATCTGATTAAATTAAAATTAATAATAATAACACTTCAGGTTGTTTTATGGCCACTCTTATACCACTGTTGCTATTCCTATGAAACCCTTTTTCATTTGGCTCTTTCTATTGAAACTTTTTTCAAGTGACCAAATAATAAATTCAACAAATGCTTGCCCTAAAGAGTGATCTAGCAAAAACTAATTGCTGTAGAATTGATGATGAAATTTCAAGCGGTAATTTTTGGAATTTTGCTGCATTGTAATCATGAATCTCCGATGCACTGTAAGAAGTTTATGCGAACTATCAAATACAACTTATCTATCTGTACTAATATTATAAAGACGTAAAGTTTGTGGGTTTGAATATTTGTAGGGGGTAATCTCTGAAACTATTGAACCGATTTCAAAAATAATGGTAGAAAATTAAAGGTGACAGCCCTTATTCCAACATAGGCTATATTTTATTTCGATGCCACAATCTCCAATGCGGCGGAGGAACAAAAAAGTTCTAAAAATGCGGTTTTTGTGTTACTGAAGGAGCTAGAAACTTGAAATTTGGCATGGTAGTTACGTAAGATATAAATCCACTTTATGAACAATTTCTTAAAAAATCTAAATTTAAAAGGGTGTGAAACTGCCCGAAAAGCATTTTAAAAACGTTCTAAATTACGATTTCTATGCAGTCTCAGGAAATACCAAGCTGATTTCAAAAGTAATGGTTGCAAACTGATGACAGTCCTTGCTTCAACACAGGTTATATTTTATGTCGGTGCCACTACCACTTGAGCGTTGCAGGAGCAAAAAACGTTCTAAAGTCAATTTTTGTGATACTGAAGGAGATAGCAACTTCAAATTTCGCATGAAAGTTACTCATAAGGTGTAAATTCTATATAAGAACAGTCGAAAATTTTTTAATTTAAAAGAGGTGGAAATGTGCGAAAAGCGTTTTAAAAACGTTCTAAATTACGATTTCTATGCCGTCTCAGTAAATACCAAGCCGATTTCAAAAGTAACGGTTGCAAAGTGATGATGACAGTCCTTGCTTCAACACAGGTTATATTTTATGTCGGTGCCACTGCCACTTGGGGGTTTCAGGAGCAAAAACTGTTCTAAATTAAATTTTTGTGATACTGAAGGAGATAGCAACTTCAAATTTCGCATGAAAGTTACTCATAAGGTGTAAATTCTATATAAGAACAGTCGAAAAATTTTGAAATTTAAAAGAGGTGGAAATGTGTGAAAAGCGTTTTAAAAACGTTCTAAATTACGATTACTATGGCGTCTCAGTAAATACCAAGCCGATTTCAAAAGTAATGGTTGCAAACTGATGATGACAGTCCTTGCTTCAACACAGGTTATATTTTATGTCGGTGCCACTGCCACTTGGGGGTTTCAGGAGCAAAAACTGTTCTAAATTAAATTTTTGTGATACTGAAGGAGATAGCAACTTCAAATTTCGCATGGAAGTTACTTATAAGATATCAATTCTATATAAGAACAGTCGAAATATTTTGAAATTTAAAAAGGGGTGGAAATGTGCGAAAAGCGTTCTAAATTACCATTTCTATGCAATCTCAGGAAATACGAAACTGATTAAAAAAATAATGGTTGCAAATTGATGGTGACAGTCCCTGCTCCAACATAGGCTATATTTTATGTAGGTGTCACTACCATCTGGGGGTTGTAGAAGCAAAAAACGTTCTAAATTGCGATTTTTGTGATACTGAAGTGGCTAACAACTTGAAATTTGGCATGTCATGATAGTTTCTTATAAGATGTAAATCCTATATAAGAACAGTAGAAAAAAAAATCCAAAATTTAAAAAGGGTTAAAATGCGCAAAAAGCATTCTGAAAACGTTCTAAATTACGATTTCTACGCAATTGTTAAAAATATAAACTTGAAATTTGACGTGGTAGATATTTATAAGATACATATGCGCTCTAAAAACAGTTTCTAAAAAATTCAAATTTAAAAGGAAGAAATGAGCAGAAAGCGTTCTAAAACTGTTCTAAATTACGATTTTAAAGAAATTTCAGAAAATACTAAAGCGATTTCAAAAGTATTGATTGCAAATTGATGGTGACACTCACTGCTCTAACATAGGCTACATTTTATGACAGTGTCACTACTACCAGGGGGTTACAGAACCAAAAAACGTTCTAAATTACGATTTTTGTGATCCTGAAGGTGCTAAAAAGTTGAAATTTGACATGATAGTTATTTATAATATATAATTTCTTCTAAGAATATATAATTTCTTGAATCTATATAATTTCTTGAAAAAAAGTTCAAAATTTAAAAGGTCTAAAAATGCGCGAAAAGCGTTCAAAAAACGTTCTAAATTGCGATGTCTATGCAATTGTTAAAGATAGAAAATTTAAATTTCGCGTGGTAGATACATAAGATATAAATAATTCTTAAGACAGTTACTAAAAATGTTGAAATTTAAAAGGATGAAATGAGCGAAAAGCGTTCTAAAAACTTTATGAACTATGACTTCTATGGAATCTAAGAAAATACCAGGCCGATTTCAAAAGTAATTGTGGCAAATTGTTGGTGACAGTCTCTGCTTCAACATAGGCTATATTTTTTGTCGGTGCCACTGCCAAAAGAGCGGTGTAGGAGCGAAAAACATTCTAAAATTGTAATTTTTGTGATATTGAAAGGGCTAGAAACTTGAAATTTGGCATGGTACTGACTTATAAAATGTAAATGCTCTCTAAGAACTGTTTCTAAAAATTTCCAAATTTTAAAAATTTAAATGAGCAAAACGCGTTCTAAACATTTTCTAGTTCGATTTTATTTTGGAATTGCTAAAAATAGAAACTTGAAATTTTGCATGGTAGCTACTTATATGATGTAAATGCTCTCTAAGAACAGTTTTTTAAGAAATCGAAATTTAAAAGGATTAAATAAGCGAAAAGCATTCTAAAAATTTCCTAAATTACGACTTCTATTGAATTGTTAAAGATAGAAACCTAAAATTTCTGCATGATAGATACTTATAAGACGTAAGTAGTAAGGACAGTTTCTAAAAGATTCGAAATTTAAAGGGGTAAAATAATCGAAAAGCCTTTTAAAAACTTTCTAAATTACGATTTCTATGGAATCTCAGGAACTACCAAACCGATATCAAAATTTATGTTGCCAAATTCATCGTGACAGTCAGTGTTCCAACACTATCACCAGAGGGGTGGTAGACCGTTAGACTAAAAGCTTGGAATATGGCATGAGGGTTACTTTTAAGACGTAAATGCGTGTTAAGAACGGTTTCTAAAAAAATTAAAACCGCAAATGAAAACTGAAATGAGCATAAAAGCTTCAAAATACATTCTAAATTATCATTTATTTATTAGAATTTGAGTTCTTCTCATTAATTTAAGTCTCATTTTCGCCTAATGCAGTGTAATAATGAAGTTAAGTCAAACTGTCGCTTAATTAGTATTTTATGAATTATCCCTAACAGTAAATTTTTCTAACAAAAATAGGCACACAAATACCACTTGGCATTATTCAACTATTACGCAAGCAAAGCCGCGGGTTTTGCTAGTAAAATGCAATGTTAATAAGCAAAGACAACTGGCAGGGTTCGATTAGGCTCTGAAGCTAAGGGAAACACAATATCCATTTTGGGGTCTCCACTTTATTCGCGAAATGTTTTCCAATTGCTATTTACATGGAACTTCATCAATGCTACAAACATTATTTCCCGAAGTGATTTTTTTTTATCCTGCCAAATTCACATATATTTCATTAAACAGCAGGGTCGATTTTAGAAGGGAAAAAGGTCTAGTTGCCATCCGGGGAGCTGAGTAATAAGGGGCACAAAATACTTGATTAATTAATAATAGTATTTTAGCAGCTACCAATTATAGCTATGCTGACAAAAATTTCACACATCACACATCTTCACAGAGCCACGCCTTTTAAGCAGCTTTTCTTATAATACTTGTAATATACTATAGATGTAGAGATATATTTGTAGTATATGTAGTTGTTGTATGTTTAATTACATGTGTGGTTTCTAACAATTATCTCAGGATTCCGTAAGACTGGTTAACAACATATTGATTCTATCAAAATTTCCGATATATATGTAGTGTGCGGAATGGAATTTTTTTTAATTGCATTAAGCAGAATTTCTTTTTAAAAAATATATAATGCAATGTAAAAAGGCTCGTTTTGCAGTCACTTTGTGACTTTCTTAAATTTTAGAGAATAGTAAGTTTATTACAAAAAATTAAATTCGATATTACTAAAATTTGCTGCTAAAAATATTCCCCAAAACTATGTTTATATTTCTAAACAATTTCTTTCTTTCTTTTTTTTTCCACATAAAACTTTTAATTAGCTTACACCGTTTTTCTTTTCTTCTTCTGCAATAATATCAAACTTAATCTTTTAAATTTTTTGTTATAAAACAAGAAAATTTTTCCGGATTGTGCCGGGAGGAAAAGTTAACTTTGTTTTTAAGAAATAGTCTAATTTTATTCAAATACACGAAGCTAAAGTGCATGGAACTCGATTATAAAATATTCGCAGTTTCCATCCATATTGAAACTATATAAACTATATGGGAATTCCAAAAATTAGTCAGGTATCACGAGGTTGATTTCATTGACTGCGACCTATTTTTGTTTTTAGACTGCTATATCTAAGCCATTTTTACTTTCTTCTATATTTACAAGAAGAAAGTATTGGATTCATGAAAAAATTTGACTTCTGGTTTTCGACGAATTTATACGTTTTAGAAGGTCCTGAACTTATTATCTCTATCAGAATTCAGTATGAAAGAGATTTGGTTAAAAGAAACTCGCATAGAAAATATTTTTACCTAAACTAATTTTTGCGCAAAATAAATAAGCTAAATTATTCGACAAAATTATTTCTATCGCATTTGAAAGGTGTTTATAAGTATGCACCTATTAATGATTTTGGTCGAATACCGAATATTCGACACACGTGTAAACTGAACACGAAAAATTAGCTAACCGAAAATTCCAATATTACAGGGCTTAAGCCCTGTTATTAAAAAAATATATATGTATATATTATTTTTCCCGTGTATTAAAAAAAAAAAAAACTTCAAAGCAATTTCACATATTTAGCACAAATACTTCCATGATTACGACTTTTTTACAAGTAAACATTACACAGCAAAGATATATATGTTTTGAGTTCTTATTCAAGAAGAGGATAGCCTTAAAACTTTTTTAATTAATAAAACGTTAAACTACATTGCTTCTTCTGTGAATTAAAATAAATTAATAAACTTTCTTGTATTCAAAACAAATATTTTATAAACAAAAAGAGATTTTTACGGACCTTGAAGGAAAATTTTACAGTCACATAGTGTTAATTTGTCAGAAAGAAACTAAAGTAAGAAAAAAATATATTCAAATGGTGGCAACTCAACCAAAAAAACTTTATTGCTGCTTAATATAAAGAAATCTTTGGAAGTGACACAGTATATGTACAATCAGTTGAATTTTGAATAATGAAATGTATGTATAGCTTATACTGTTTGGGTGTGAATTTCGGCAATTTCCAGCACTTCTAGTCATGTCATCATATTTAACAGAAAACAAAATAAATCTGTTGTAAATATCGTCACAATATCTTCGGTTTGGCCGAATATTAGGTAGTATGATCAAGTAAGCCGAATACATATCATACGTTGCATCCCTAGTTTTTAAGGTATAGGAATGAACGCGCACAGATAAAAATGGGCATTAAAACATATTATGATGTTTATTATAAATAAATACCCCCCACCCCCAACTTTTTTTTTAAGATTTCCAAAAATTAAGAAATATTTCTTCTAGAAGTTTGCAGCTAAAAGACGTTCATGTATTCAAAACAGTCCGTTTAAAATTCAATAAAACTTGCAAGCAAAATATTCTTTCATAGATTGAACAATTTCACCCCGTCCAAGATAGTTGATAAACCAGGCCGGTAGCAGCAAATTTGTTTTAATCTGGACGGACAAAATATTAAAACTAAAGAAACAGATGATTCCCAGATCGTTTAAAAAATTATTTGAATCTCACCAGACCAAAACATGGGCTGAATTGGTATTGTTGATGAATTAAAATTCTATTATATAATGAAAGATTCTATGACAATTTAACTCGATATGTGTTCATCATTAAACGTCTACTCTTTTCACAAAGATAACTACTACAGCAATATAAATTCTAAGTAAATTTAAATATAAAAGGCTTGATTTGACCAATTTCTATCGCTATCCTATTTTTAATAACAAATGACATTATTTAAAGAGTTTCGTGGAAGAACTTGTTATGTTACATTTTCTCAAAATATCTTTTATTTTGTCGATGAAGGTGTTATGAGATATTCTAATATCATATGGTAAAGCTAAAATACCAATATTCTAATTAGTCTTTAAGACTTCATACATTATTTATTAAAATTTAATATTTTATTATAAAAAATGTAAACATTATTAATAATTTTTATATTTGGAAATTAAATGTTTTATAGAAAGAGTTTAGTACCATCTGTTAACCTATTACATATATGCTACCAAGGAAAAAAAATTACAACAAAAAGCTTTCATTTCATTTTTTTCGCAATTTCATTTTTATCAAGTAACATCTGCTTCCACCAATCACTTTATACAGAATATCAAAGATCTGATAAGGAAAAATTTTACTCACAAAATTACACTCTGGAACTTGAAACAAACTGCTACGTGGCAATAATACAAATAAAAAGCTTCCTGTATTTTTAACTACAGAATTTATTTGTGAACTGATAATTATGCAGGGAAACTGAAAGTTACCCCACACGTTTACAACAAGGAAATGACCAAAAATTCGCCCTTCCTTAATCCTCAAAGGAAGCCTTCTGCCACGAAATCAGCAATCCTCTTGGACAATTAATGGACCAACAATTTCACAACTATATCTTGGCTTGCTGGAAAAGGGTTAATTGTCACTTCTTAGAATTCTCCCCGTTGGTCATTTCCCGAAAACTTGGAGTGTTCTGAGGAAAAAAATATGTTATTATTTTATAAAGGTACGTTTGCATGCAATTCGGCCCCCTGTGTCCTCCCTCCCAACCTCCCCTCTCTCTCACCGGCTTTGACTACAGCAGATAACATTTTATGACCTTGTTGAAAGGTTGCTAAACTGGACTTCCTAGAAATGATTTTTTCACCATCACCTCCAGACAGAAAAGTAAACTATCGCTCAGATTTGGTGGGCTGTGGGCCACATAACTGTTGCGCCTTTGACAACTCCCCCCCACCCCCTCACACACACATTCACATACGCGTGTGCACCACTTTAATTGCATTGGTTCTCAAATCAGAAATATGTAATATATTTGTTTTATGTAACCTTTCAAATATTTGGAAATTAAAATTTGACTATATCGCAATCATAAAAAGATCACTTGAATTTGAAATCCTGGGGTGGGCACTGGAACTACCTGGGGTGGGCCCGGCCCACCCGGCCCACCCTCTAGTTACGCCTATGATTGCCAGTTTTTTTCTTAGTCTTCTTTTTCTTCTTTTGCACTTTAGTAGTTTTGTCATCCTTTTTTTGATCCTCTTGTAGGAAGATGATGTAATACGTGAGGATTTCTGATATCTTGATGACGAAAAGGAAGCAGGTCGTGAAGGCACAGGTAAGAAGTCGTTAGGTGACACGAAGTTTTGAGTATGTTGTACTGTGGTAGCAGGGTTCAAACCATTAGTGGAAGAAGGATCCTGATCAGGCACTGCAAGAGAAATTGATGAAGCCTGGAGAAGAGCACCATCTGAAGAATCATTAGAATCGTTTATGTTTAAAGACTCTTCAGTATTATTACTTGGCATGAAGTCAATATCCTTGAAAATGTGTCTGTTAAAAGGAAATAGTGCAGTCTTCTTAAAGGCATCGATTGAAGTCAACATTGTCGCAGCTTTATTGTATGCTCTCCCAAACAATTCACCAACTTGATTGTTTGTCACAACTCTTCCAGGTTGTTTCTCAGCCATGTCTCAATCTATTGGCCCTAGTAACATTTGAGGGGAGTCATGAACCCTACGTTGAGGGGTTGCATCTTGTGAGTTGAGTGAGGAGGCAATGATACAATAGACACATGATTTTCACGCGCCATGTCTATTACATCCACATTTGAGTGTGCCTGTAGTGGCCATCTAATACTAATAGAAATGGTTAGAAACAGTTGGCCTTGTTAACTGAATGAAATGGTTTAACCACTTTGCAAAAATATCTCCTTGAATCCATCTAGAAGGGTGACAGGCCCAATCCGATCCAGCTGGTGTTCCATCCATCAAGTTTAGTGACATATTTTTCCTAGGAAAAAATCAATAGAGGAGGGGAAAAAAGGAGGAGGTCCAAGTGCGGCACTATACCCATATTTGGGAATCCTTGATAGTGCCATATTGTGAACTTCACATGGACTGATAATAATAGCTACTGACAAAAATAAAAAGATTTTCAACCCAAACCAACAGTTGGTAAACATTAATATAAATAAACTGAAACTACAGATTTTTCTAACATTTCAAAATCACTTACAGTAGCGGTCAAAAGTTTCCGGCCAGTTAGTTTCTTTGATTTGTTTGCCAGAACGTTTCAGTGAAGAGAAAGCGCAATTGCTCCAAAAGTTAGGAATATACAAATGACCTCTGATCACGTGATCATTTTGATTGGATACTGAAGACACTAGATGCAAACGAAAGGAATTCAAAATTCGCGTGTGCAAAAGTTTCCAGCCATTTGTCATTCATTAGTTTTTGCTATCGGTAAAGTGTTTTTTGGCCATGTTTGTTAACTAATCAACGTGAATTTAGTTGAAATTCAAAATGAAAAGTTCAACAATTATTGTTCGTAAACGAGTGATTTGTTTGTCGCTAAAGAGCAAATCCTCTCGTGAGATTGCGGCAAAGTTATCGATCGGAAAATATACTGTGAGCGATATTTAAAAAATATATAAAGATGGCCATGGCCTTTAGGACTTTCCACAGTCCGGGAGACCCCGGAAAATGACTATTCGTGTGGACAGGATTATCAGAAGAAAAGCAGATGAGGACAGCATAAAAATGCCACTGCAATATCCCGCGATTTACGGAGGGAAAATATTGCTGAAATAAATCGGTCTACCGCGTTAAGACGTTTACGTGATGTCGGACTTTATGGAAGAGTCGGTGTTAAAGGACCTTTCACAATTAAAAAAAATTGGACGGCCCGACTGGCCCAAGAACACAAAGACTGGTCAAGTGAAAACTGGAAAAAAGTATTATTTTACGATGAATCGAAGTTCAACCTTTTTGGGAGTGATGGGTGACACTACGCCCGACGACCTAAAAACAAAAGATATGAATCGAGATATGTCATTCCTACAATGAAGCATGGCGGAGGACACGTTATGCTGTGGGGAGCATTTTCTGGAAATGTGTCGGTCCGTTAATTGAAATCCGCGGTAAGATGAATTGTGCAATGTATAAGGATATCTTGCAAGATAATTTGCTGCCTTATTCGAGAAAAAATTATGGTCGCAACTATTTTTTTTCTGTTTGATAACGACCCAAAGCATATATGCAAGCTCGTCAAGCAGTGGCTTTCGCGCAAAAGAATCCTGCTTTTGAAATGGCCAGTCCAATCACCTGATCTGAATCCAATAGACAATCTTTGGAATGAACTTTACAAACATGTGTGGAATTATAAATATTCCAATTCAGCAGAATTCCCCCCCCCCCCAAATTGCAAGAAGAGTGGAAAAACTTACCATAGATGATCTTCAACCGTTCGTTGAATCGATGCCACGTCGCTGCGCCGCAGTACTTATTGCTAAAGGTATGATGACAAAATACTAGCTGTAAATGTTGTTGATAAACGTTATTTTCTATTATAACACCATTTTTTTCCAAACTTGCCAAGCTGGCCGGAAACTTTTGAGAACATGCGTTTTCCTTTGCAATTAATTTTGTCAATTAAATTTATCGATATTTATATGTTATGTCATAAATAAGTTCCTAACTATTATGCCAATAAAATGTATAAGTATCACTTTGAGATTCCTCTTCATATGGGTATACTTACAAATTAACCAAAAATTTTATGCTGGCCGGAAACTTTTGACCGTCACAGTACCTTCTTCAAAAAATATATTCCTGAAAATGTAACCTTAAAAACATTCAACACGTGGAAACACAACTGGTGGAGGATCAATACTACATTCGGCAGAATGATGCGAACGCACTACACCCAGTTGAGTAAACTTGGAAAACTATTGTTTGAGGATATTCTCACTAGAGTGCGACTTTTCCTTTACAAGATATAAGGTAGTGCCATATTAGAGGACTATACCATATTTGGGCACTTTACCCTACACCTCGTGTATTGTTAGTTGATGTTCACAAATGTGCCGGGTAAGGTGATGAAGAAGACTTTGCCACATCACGAAATTGTTGCGCATTTTCTCGAGAGCTTGTGTGAACGTGAATCCTTCAGGGGTAGAATGCACGATACTGGGCGGTCACTATCAACCTGAACTACTTAATGGAAAAATGTGGTACAGTAGTGTTGGGGATAGTTATGCATAAACACAAGAAAAAGTGCGGTTGGTCTGCTACGGAAGCTCAAGGTGCTGCCATAACAGTAGTGCAAGCTGTGACCATACATTTATTTTATCTGCAACGCGTCCAGTGACTCTTGGCGAACGATTAATCCCAGGTTACACTGAATAAATATCCACGATATGTGATATTTATTCAGTGATTTCCTTGCAGCAAAGTTTGGACTACCTTCAATTCTTAATTCAATTGATCCTTTAATTGATTGCTTTTTATCACCCAAGTCCCAAATTCCTCGCTCCTATCTTAAACCTATGGCCTGGTATGTATTCACATTTTTTAACTTGGATTTGAACATTTTTTAACTCACAAAAAATTTTGATTTTCTTTCTCTTTTTATTCACTTGTTAGTTTCGCTAACATCTTATTGTGCACATTTGTTTATTTTAATTTAAAACACGTATCTTGATTATAAGAATCCCAGGTTACACACACACATATATGTATATAAACAGGTTATTAGGTAAATTAAAGCTTGAACATTTTTTTATAATAATTAGTATATATATCTCAAAGACTGTAATCACAATAGAAGAAAACCACGTAACACGTTTAAATATAAATATGATTAATGAGGTTTATCTGATGCAAAACTAAACTTTTTACTGTCTCGTTTTATTATAAATACACGTACATTCGCATACATGCACAGATATACATACTTATCAGTTTTTTTTTATTAAAAAACACAAGCAAACATAGCATTAAGTGAATCTGCAGAACTCATTTCCAGTCAATCATAAAAATTTTCTTGTACAATATCACTTTCAGAATCGTAAAAGTGAAAATTTTTTGATAACACTTATGACGTGTTTCCATGCTAGAAATGTTATCTTATGTTTTGTGGACAATAATGGCTTTTCTCACGTAATGTTGTGATAACTCAATAAGATAACAAAATAATCCTGCAGCGAAACAATGTTCCATACTGTATGTCAAGATTCATAACATCCTTTCTTACGTGATGCCAGTTGAATTTTACTAATAAAGTAATTAATTAAAAGGGAATTCTCGATCTCTTTCAAAATTCTTAAAAACAATGAAGTTTAAGAATCGTCTCATGTTGTATTGGCGTAGAGATGGAGGTTAGCCGGAATTTAAGGTTACATTCCTTACAGCTTACATAGCACTGTAAAATTGATAAGAAAATATAAAATATTTTTGTGTTACATCGCATACTATGCTATACTATATCACTTGCTATTTTAAAATCAAGGTAAAAAAGTCAAATCATAATAATTTCAGCTTATCAATTACTTCAAAGCTTCTTAAAATAATCCTTTTTTTTTTGCCAGGGAGAAATGCAAATAATAATAATAATAATAATAATAATAATAATAATAATAATAATAAACAGAACGTAAGAAACAGAAGAACACGTACTCAGGTACATATGTAGCTGTAGCTATGTGTCCCCTTTTATCGTTGAGCAATAGCTAATTCCTAAACCGTTAGTTTTAACGGTATATTTCCAAAAAATAACGGTTAATGTTTGAAATGCTGTTCTTCATCACATGGAAATCAATTTACGCCAAAATAGTTTTCCTTTTAAGTTACAAAATTTACATTTTTATATGGTCCTACAAGTTATATTTAGAAAAACTTTCGCTATGCTCTAACAAGTAAGAAAGTCAAAATTCCATTCTTCTATGACCAAATTATACTGAGTTATGATACTTTGAATTTTATAAATTTTCGGTTGGGTTGGGTTGAATATTGACGGCCAATTATCTACACTTGGGATATAGGCCCGGGGAGAGTGCCCTACGTGGGGGTCTTTCTAAGGTAACCTAACCCGTATTTACGCATGGATAAATCCAGGGCTCGACGAAAACCACGAAAACTCCGAACGATTAGGCCGACGGGCGCGATTGGGATCGAACCCAGCACTTCCCGTCTACCAGCTTCGAGAGCAGAACCTATCAGCCACTGGTGGGGCTTATAAATTTTCGGCGTTTTCTGTTTCAAAAAAAAAAAAAAAAAAAAAAAGCATTTTTGGTGCTAGAAAACGCTGAAAATTTAGGCTACCTTAACTCGTTAAGATTTAGTCGTACAAAAATGAATTTTTTGATGTTTCACATGTTAGAGAATGGAGAAAGTTTTTCCAAATATAAGTTCCAGGGACTTATAGAATCCAACAACGCAATATATATATATATATATATATATATATGTGTGTAACGCAGAAAGCCCCTTCCAGTAAAATTGACTCTTCCCGGCGAAACGCGCCACGCATCACGTGATCTAAAAATACTTTCGTGCAGTTGACATGTGAGCTTTGCCCAGAGACGGATCTAGACTAAATTTTAGCCGGGGCAAGCTTGTAGATTTGCGCCCTAGCCCTACTCCCAAGAATATCAGAATAAAATCTGCGTAAACAATTGCTTAAGGAAGTAATATTAATACTCAATACTCAAAATCTGTATTTTTACTATGCCTTTTTTCTATATAAAAAGTACAATATTACACAATACAAAAATTACAGAAAATATACCTGTTTTAATATCTACAATGCCTATTAAAGATTTACTTTGCGAGCTTTCTTTGATGCAAATGTTTTTATTATGTCGTCATAAGGTAATTTGCAAGTTATATACGGGCGTTTCTTTTTTCATTTTATATGTTATAAATTTCTCAAAAATATACACAATATTCTTATTTATACAAATATAAATACATCAGTTAGAAACAGTAACTTTATCTATGTATAACAATGGTGGATTCAAAGGAGCGGCGATGTGGCGATCACCCCGCCCTTGGACGCTGATTAAAGGTTTCCAAGTCAACATGTGCAGGCTTGTTTTAAAGTCTTAAAACAGAACTGCGGTAATGAGTCATTGATGAGAATCATTACCAAATAAATACACGTCGATTCCTATCAGGAAACTCTTTATAAAATAAGTATGTTAAAGTAAATGTATACTAATGTATGCTAAAGTTTAATAAGCCCCAATCACGTATGCTTTACAAAAATAAATTCAATATGCGCAAGTTAAACGGTTTGAAATAAAAATTCTGATATAAAACATTTTTATAAAACTTTAGTAAAATTTCCCGCGGTTCTAAGAATAATCTTTAAATGCTATAACGGATACTTTGGTCTTTCTCATTTTTTACTGCATAAATAATTCTAAAATTTAACTAATACTATAAAAGTTTAAAAATAAATATTTAATGTACAAAAATCCAAATATTCTGTTACAACTTTCATGGTTGTATAACGAATGAAAATTAGAGTGATGACCATGAGTGTGACTGCCAGAAATTACCTCTTAAAAGGGTAATAATATTCATTTTTTGGTCAGCTATACTTGATTGCTGAGTAAATGCTCCATTAGTAAGTTTCGAAATATTTGTTATTGAACTTACATTATAAATAAAGAAGCAAGCAATATCTTTAAGCAGGAAACATTTTTTCAAATAACTATAACTTTTTAAAAATTATAGTAGAACTGTTATAAACTTTATTCGTAATTGTACCTAAAAAGAAACAGGAGATTTGAAGAGAAAATATAAGCATAGCAAGAAATGTAAACAATCATGACGATCTCGATTAAAAGTAACGTTTAAATTTATTGCTATGTTAACTTACGACGTTTAAATTTAATTAATGTACTTTTTTGCTTCAAAATTAGTACAAGTGGCGTGACTGTGAAGCACAACTTAAGTTAACATATTTTATTAGATAAACATTTCTAATAAAAAATTTAATTAATTTTAAAAAAAGTATAGGTGCGATATTTTGGAAATCAAAATTTAAAAGGCTTATTAACAACTGATATACATAAATAAAACAATAAAACTGATTTCCGTGGATAGAAAACCTTTTTAACTACATAAATAAAATGGCTTTAAAGGGCCAGAACGCGTTGAATTCTCAACAGAGTATAGGATTTGTTTTCATTTTTTAGACAAAAATGTCTATTAATTACAAAAATATCTAAATTTAGAAGAAATTAATAAAAAATCGATTTATAATTATTTTCTTACATATCAACTCAGTTATTGCGTAGAAAAGTTACGTATCGCTCGGCTTAAGCCATGAGGACATACTAGATGATAGCTGTGAAGTCTCCTCTTCTCTTTTTTTAGCCTTCTTTCTGTAATAATCACCCGAATGTCTTTTAGACATAACCGAAATAAAATACTGCACACGCTGTAAAACAACATAAAACAATATTGGAAAAGAAATAACGCAAAATCTTTAAATTTTAAATAAATAAAAATTTCTTAAAAATACTGGTGGCAATGTGATATTTTATATAATGTAATACAAATTAATTTATTTTTTATTTCAGGTCCTTATGCAACAAAGTAAACGTCCGTTGAACAAAATAAAATTGAATATATTTTCATGGGAATTTTTAATTTCCTTTTATTCTTAATCTTTTACTAGATGGAACCCGTCAAAACTTGACGGAAAAAATTACAATAACAATTTACTATTTGTACATTTTACCAACTTTTCTTTCAGACATTATTTTTAAAAAGCATGGCTAAAAATTCTTACTAAAAACGTTCACCATTTAAAAAAATGTAAAAACAGTCTCGAATAAAAATCTCTACCACTTGACAATAGCGCTTTCACCCCCCCCCCCCGCTAGGGCAACATCAGTTGTGATCTTCAACTTCCTTCCTCTCCATTATAATATGACTGCTGGTTGAAGAGCTCCCCCTATCGGCATTCAATATTCTCTCTCTCTCTCTCTCTTTCCCCCTCTTCCAACATTTTTTTCCAGCTGCAATCAAGTAATGAGTGTACCATGTCATTGCATGCGACTTTGGATGCATTGATTTCTATTGATTCTCTTATTAAAGCGTTATGTAAATTTTCTTAGTTAGCTATTTTATGCATTTGTAGGGTTTCAAGTTTTATTGGGGTTTTAGTGTTTAATCTTGCAAGAGCTGTTGACTGTTTATTTAGTTTTATATCTCGGATATGTTCTTTCATTCTTTCTTCTATTTTTCTCTTTGTCATTCCTATGTAAGTAACCTTTTCATTTCTGCTGTTTAGACAATTTATTCTGTATATTCCTGCTGTTTGTATTTCCTCATATTTTTCTATTTCATTTGTTATTGATTTGAAGAGGGATGGATTGGGGATTAGTGGGACTATTTTTCCTATTTTTTCTAATTCTCGTTTTATTTTCAAAGATACACCTTTTATATATGGAATAGGAGGAGTGTATGTTAGATTCCTCTGTGCTGGTTGTATATGGTCAATTTTTTCTCTTACTCTTTCAATTAGTTTAAGCATAGTTTTTCTCGGATGTCCTGCCTTTACACCTGTGTTTTCAATGATTTTTAATTCTTCCTTTAGTGATTTTTTTCTGTTGAACAAACATGTAGAGCTCTATTTATATATGTATTCATGGCTGCTAATCTGTATGGTAGTGGAGTATCGGCTTTATAGGAGATTATATTTAAGTTTGCTGTGGGTTTTCTATATACTGTAGTATTTATTTTAGTTATATCATGAGTTATTTTTACATCTAAGTAGCTGATCGAATGCTTTATTTCTTTTTCTATTGTAAACTGGATATTCTTATCATACGAATTTACTTTGTCAAGGAGGTTATCTAGATTAATTCGTTTATTTGTGATAATAAATATGTCGTCTACACAGTGGCGTATCTAGACTTATCATTTCGGAGGAGGCTGAGATACAGTAAAATTTTCTAAGAAGGAATCGCAAGAAACGGGGAAAATTCCGCTTTAAACAGGTTTTTATCTTATTAGCAGGTAACGCATCTAGTGTACAATCAAATCTACTAAGACGAAATTACATGGGACAGGGGAAAATGTCGTTTTAAACAGGTTTTTGTCTTCGCAAGTATAATTACATCGTTACACAGCATTTTTTAAAACGGAATACTGAAAATTATCTACTAAAAGTATTTAATAAATAGTATATAAAACCAAATAAACAGCAAATTTAAAATTATATAACAACATTCTCGATCTACCCCACCTCTCCCTCAACACATTCTTAGACTCATTTTGGAGCACATACATGCATGGCATTTGTGAAATAACACACTTTCTTAGAAGAAAATCTGTCTAAAACGGAATTTTTTTTCTGGTTCATTTTGAAATTTATCTTAGCAAGTTTCATCACATTTTTCTAAACTTTCGTAATTAAACGATATTTTCTACAAATTTCGGAGGGGGCTGAAGCCCTATCAGCCCACCCCCTAGATACGCCACTGCGTCTACATATCTAAGCCATAGCCTGATTTCAGTTTTGTGTTCGTTTAAGATTATTGTTTGCAGATTTCTTAATTTCCATTCTGCGACTATATTCTTGCTATATCTTGCGATCGATCAAATAATTGAATTTCGTTAAGAATTAAATTTTCTGATTACTTCTCTATTATCCGGTCGACCACTTTTCATAACAAAAAACTATCGCCAAAAATTCAGTCCGATTTACTTTATGTCAGAAGCATTATACGTGTTTGTTACGTCATCAAATGGTTTTTAATTCAACATTTGCGTCTATTTTGCAATATGTTTTACTGATATATTAGTTATTTCATTAATTAAAATAAAAATCGTGTCCTTAAATTCTTATATTTTATTTATTTATTTATTTTGATATTTCAATGGCAACGTTCTCCCGTTTATTTGGCGTTACAGTTTGGCGATAGTTATTTGTTATGAAAAGTGTTCGACGGGATAATAGAGAAGTACAAATTTTCTTATTTTTAATCTTAGAAAGAAACAATAATCATGGATTTAATTAATTTTGAAATAAGCGGTGCAACCAAAACAATTTTGATTATCGCAGACGCACCGGGGTTCATTTTTGGCGCCTAAATGACGATTTTTGCTTTGTATGGCAACCTGGTGTTTTATAATAAAATTGAATTTTTGTGTAAATAAATAAAATAAAATAGGTACTTTTATGTTAGCTGGGCGTCAGGGATAACTCTCCGAATCTTGTTTCAATTGGAATCATTTAAATTGCAACATTTTACGTGAGATTTGTTATTCATATTGATATGTTTATGTTTAGATATTTTATTATTATTATATTCTAGCTAATTTTAAGTAAGTTTTTTTAAAATTTTACATTTCAATGTTTAAATATTACTTAGATGATATTAGCTAATGTCAAAATATTGGCGAACCATGGAGTTCAGAAAATAAACTCTATTCTTCGCAACAGTGGGAGTTACCGACTTTATGACGTCATAAACAGAAGTAAAAGTTTAATTGAAAATTACGGCTAATTAATTAAATTTTTGAACAAACGAATGCACGATAACAAATCTGTGTCCAAATATCTTTCATTTAAAAAAAGAATGGTGTAATTTGATGCAGTAGTTTGTTCTCACGGATTGTCGAAAGAAATCGCTTAGCGTTTTAAATATATAGATGATTCCTCATTTTTGCGCCCTTCCAAGTCTTGCGTTTTAAATATATAGATGATTCCTCATTTTTGCGCCCTTCCAAGTCTTGCACCCTGGGCAGCTGCCCCGGCTAACCCCCCCTTAGATCCGTCACTGGCTTTGCCGATGGATGGATGTTTTTTTCGAAGAGCGGTGTTGTAAATAGAACGTGATGTGTTCTTGTTCTCCGGAAATGTGAAAGTGAAGTCTTATATATACGTGTATTGTGCCGTTTTGTTAAGTGTTTTGTGTCAAGAAATAATAAACTATGTGAAAATGCCAGCAATCTCTTATTTCTGGAGTTATAAAAGAACTATTCTTTCAGCCCCGAGCTACTAAAAGTATAATTATTCTACAGTGAGTGCTACAAAAATTCTCTACCCAACTCGGGCACGAATCCGCAGTGAAAAAGTGCTATGTTTCTACAACTACAAATCCGCAGTGATTTAGTTTTAAAATAAAGAAGGAAGCTTACAGAGCTTGTTCTGATTTCATAAGCTACAATCAAGAAATGGCGCGAAGGATCGTCGCCACTCGCCATTGCATCGTATGATATGTGTTATTCGTTTTAAAGTTCTAAAAATTGTTTTGTGTACGCCCAAGAAAATTGTGCATTATATGTGTTTACAGATTTCTACAAATTATGTAACTCATGTGTGTCTTCGAAAAAACGGATCCGTAATTTTTTTTTTTATAAAAAACAAAGAATGCATTCTTTTCATCAGTTGGATTATTCTTCAGTTTAATTATTCTTATCATCGTTGGGATATTCTTAACTTAAGTTTGGTTAATCTTAATATTATTCTGGTTCATTATTAACTTCAGTTTGATTATTCTTAAATTCAGTTACATTATTCATAACATTATTTTGGTTTTCTTACATTATTTTGTTATGTTTTATTTTGTTCTTACATTATTTCCCCTTCCCCCCTTCCCTACTTTTGATTTTATTTTTGAATGTTTATCGTGACTATTTTATTGATTAAAAAAAAAAAAAAAAGTAAAACTGATATCAGTTTCAAGTAAAATTATTATATTATCAGTTTCAGGTAAAATTAATATAAAGTATTCGTAATTTTATCGCAGTTATCATAAAGATGTTTTGTTTTTCTTTTATTATTGATTTTAAAGGAATTGATTACTTTTTGTTTTCTTTTATTATTGGTTTTAAAATAATTGAGTACAGTTTCGATATAAATGTTTGTTCTTATTTAATATTGAACGTAAGTATTTAATTCTGAGTTCTCGATTGAGAAAAGAAGCATTATTGTGGAATTTAAAACTGAATGAGTAAGTTATGCAAGTTTTGTTGTTTTGATTTTTTTAAGGTACAAAGTTTTTTTTTTTTAACTGTACTGAACAAAACCGATATTAAGCTGTCTTAGTAATTTAAAAATGATATTGGTTGAGAATTTAATTATTCAGTTATGTGTTTTGATTTCATTTAGAATATTATTTAAGTGACAATTATTCAGTTATGTGTTTTGTTTTCATTTAGAATATTACTTAAGTGACAACTATTCAGTTACAGTTTATTTCATTTGAAATATTGTTTTGAATGTGTCGCGTTATGAAATCCAGTTTATTTTTAATGTTTGTTCTGTTTTGTAGTAAGAGTTCATATTATGGTTAAAGCTCACTGTTTTGTTTTATTAAAAGTTATATGATTTGTAACGGCGAAGCTCACGTTTGGGGTACGGTTTAAACGAATTTTTGGCATTTATAGGGTTTTCGGCTGGTTGTTTTGCTAAAATTTAAAATGTCTGAACTTAATAAAGCTCGCAAAGAGGATTTGTTCCAGGTTGCGTTTAGAAATGAATTTAGATGTGCAAACCAGTATGACCGTTGTCACACTGCGGGAAAAAATTAAATCCCCCCCCTCGTTCGATGTTGATTTTGTGAATTCATTAGTAAGGAATCAAATTGCAACTCTGGAAGAAGAACAACGTGGGCGGGAATTAGAGGATGAACAAAAAGAAGCAGAGTTAGAAAAGCATAAGCTGGAATTAGAAGAGAAGCGTAGGGCAGAAGAGATGGAGTTTAAAAAGCTTGAGATGAATTTTGAGCTTGAGAAGCTTAAGCTACAGGTTCAGAGCCAAAGTGTTTCCAGTAGAGTGGTAGGTGGTAATGCGACAGGGATACTATCTCACGCGGAAAGTAAGGTAGATGTCCAAAGGTAGTTGCCTAGATTCAGGCCAGAAACTAATGATGTAACCTTGTTTTTGGTACTACTGGAACGCCAGTTAAAGCTCTCGAAGGTACCTGAGCATCTATGGGTATCGTATTTGCTCAGTGTTGTCTCATCTTCTATTTCTACGCTTATCGCTCGTGAATCGGAAGAAAACGCTTCAAATTTTTCGCATGTTAAGGATTTACTACTAAAACGGTTTAAAATTAGTGCCGAAAAATTCCGGCAGCTATTCTTTGCTCATCGCAAGGTAAAAGAAATCTCTTGGCGAGATTATTACTTCGAACTTCGAGATTATTTTGAAAACTGGCTTAAAGAGTTAACTGTAACGTCTTTTGAAGCACTCCAGGATCTGATCATAGCTGATCAAATGAAAAGGCGCGTGCCTGTTGAATGCAAACATCATATGTTAGATGACTGGGAAAATTTAAATTCGCCAGTCGACCTCGCCGAAAAACTAGATGCCTATGAAATTATACGAAGTACGTTCCCAAAAAGAGATCCGGTTGTACCCCAAGTGAAAAAAGAATTTCCTCGTCGAGATAATAATTGGAAGCAGAATAACCCTCCAAAAGAAGACAGATCTCCTCCTAAGTTTGGTAATCGACGCTTAGAATCGGATATTGTTTGCTATGGTTGTGTTAAAGTGGGATTTATAAAGAAGAAATGCCTAAATTGTAGCTCTTCGGTTAAAAAGGAAAATGTGCAAGCACTTCGTCTTAAGTTGTATAGTTTAAATACTTCAACAGTTTCAGCTCCAAATGTGCCTATCACGATATGCAATAAGAAAGTGTTAGTCTGTGCAGATACGGGAGCAAATCGTTCCATTGCGGGAGAACGTATGTATGAACTATTTTTAAAAACTGGTGTTGCACTGAAACCTCATACTCATGATGTCACGTTGGCTGACGGAATTACAGTAGCCAGAGAAACTTTGTCTGCTACAGTTCCAGTAGAGATTGAAGGTCGAGTTTTCAAAACGGAGTTCATTGTATTACCAAATGCTAAGGGTAATAGAACGCTTTTAGGCATGGATTTTTTGCACAATGCTAACATGGTGTTAGATACTGCCAACAAAACGTGGTATTTAAGTAATAAACCACAGAAAAAGTTTCATTTTGTAGATGAATACGTTGAAGAAAATAATTCATCAGCTGGTGCGGTCGAAGTCAGTCCATACGCCTTACGTGAAGATGAAGGAAAAAATTTAACTTCTGACGAAAGAGAAAAACTGAATGGTCTTCTAAAAAGGTATGAAAAATGCTTTCAACCAGGGGGAGAGACAACCCCGTATGTAGAGCATCGTATCAATACAGGTGATAGTGCTCCTATTGCTATGCCACCTTATCGGATGACTCCTGCTAAGAAAGAAATTCTTAAGAAAGAAATAGATAATCTTCTAGCTCAGGGAATCATAGAAGAATGTGAATCACCTTATGCTTCACCGGTGGTTCTCGTACCAAAGCCGAATGGTAGTATGAGTTATGCATTGATTACAGAAAATTAAATGCACTTACAGTGGCAGATAAATATCCATTACCTCGAATGGACGACCTTTTACATGAAGGCAAGCATACTTCTCATATGTCAACTTTAGATCTTCGTTCAGGATATCACCAAGTCCGAGTCTACCCACCAGATCAAGATAAAACTGCATTTGTCTGTCCTTTCGGTACTTTTCGTTTTTTAAAAATGCATTTTGGACTCAAAAACGCTCCTGCTACGTTTCAGAAAATGATAGATCAATTTAGATGTGGTCTTAAGGATGTCCTTGCTTTGTCATACCTAGACGACATCATCGTTTTATCAGGCACCTTTGAGAAACATCTCTCAGATCTTACGGCTGTGTTCGAGAGACTGATAGAACTTAAATTAGATGCACTGTAAAAAATGACCAATGTTTCTTATTTTATGAAAATATGCTATAACCACGAACGAAAATATAATATAATCTTCTGAGTTATCCGAAATTTCAAATAGCATGTTACATTGTCTTTTCAATCCCCATAAACGAATACATTTTCAAAATTTAAAGAATAATTTATAAAAACAAATTATTTTTAGCTGCCCGATTTTTTTAGAAACGTTTCCGAAGGGTTTTTATAGTGTATTAATTAGTGTCCTCAGCCTGGAATACCTGTTTTTCGAATGCTATCAATTCTGAAGTAAACATTTTCATGCTAAAAAATGTTTAACAGACAAACATGCAAAATTAACGGCGTTAACAATAACATTAAAATTAAGATTATTTCTTTACTCTTCCATGTATAAATTAACCTTTGCGGCTGAAAACGTGTACTTGAGAATGAATAACATTCGAAAAACAGGTATTCCAGCCTGAGGATACAAATTAATACACTATAAAAACCCTTCGGAAACGTTTCTGAAAAATTCGAGCAGCTAAAAATAATTTGTTTTTATAAATCATTCTTTAAATTTTGAAAATGTACTCTTTTCTGGGGATTCGAAAGACAATGTAACATGCTATTTGAAATTCCGAATAACTCAGAAGATTATATTATATTTTCGTTCGTGGTTATAGCATATTTTCATAAAATAAGAAACATTGGTCATTTTTTACAGTGTGCCAAGCGCGAAAAATGTCATTTCTCTTGCGAAAAGGTCAAGTACCTAGGGCACTGGATAACACCAAATGGTCTAGAAGTAGATCCAGACAAAGTATCTGCAATTAAAGCGATACCTCCTCCTAAAAATGTGAAAGAGATCCAGTCTTTCTTACAGACCTGTTCTTGGTACAGAAGATTTATACCAAATTTTGCTGATATCTCAAGGCCCCTTAGTAATCTAACGAAAAAGAAAGTTATTTGGAAATGGGGAAACGAAGAGCAAACAGCCTTTGAAACTCTAAAACAATGTCTCATAACACCTCCTGTGCTTAAGCAAGCTGATGGGACCAAACCATTTATTCTGCGTACTGACGCTAGTAACTATGCTCTTGGCGCTGTTCTTCTACAGGGTGATGACAAGACCTCTGAACATCCCACAGAATACGCTAGCCGTCTTCTTACAAGTGCTGAAAGAAATTATTCCACTACGGAACGCGAGGCATTAGCTGTAGTCTGGGCCTTAGGAAAATTTCGTGGCTATGTGGAAGGTCAAGAAGTAGTTGTAGCTACGGACCACCAACCTTTAAAATGGCTTCTGAGCCTTAAGTCACCATCGGGAAGATTAGCCCGTTGGGCACTACAAGTACAATCGTTCTTATTAAAAATAGAATATGAACCTGGAAAATCTAATGTTGTGGCTGACATGCTATCACGTCCTGTCTGTAGTCATCAGTCTACTTTCTGTGAGACATGCAACTTTGTCAGCATAGACATACCGACAAGAAGCCCAAAGGATATCAGAGAAGCTCAGTTGCGAGATGAAAATCTTAAAAAGATTATAGATTGTTTTGAAGATAACAGAAAAGTGAAGACTTCGTCAATTGGACTGATAGAGGATTCCTGATGAATCAAGGTGTACTTTACCGGTATGCTCCTGAATCAGACGCCGAAGAAGTGCAACTGGTCATTCCAGTACAAGAAAGACAAAATATTTTGAAACTTCATCATGACGACCCCTCAGCCGGACATTATGGTGAAGCAGGTACTTATCAAAGAATTGTTAAGAGATATTATTGGACAGGCATGAGAGCATATATTTCTGAATACGTGAAGACGTGCCCAGAATGCACTCGTTATAAATCAACAAATCAGAAACCAGCCGGTTTATTGCGAACACCTGCTTATGCTCAGCGGTTTGAGACCCTCAGCATTGATCTCTTTGGATCATTGCCTCGTAGTAAAGATGGGCACCGATGGATTTTTATAGTAGAAGATTGTGCCACTAAATGGGTAGAACTGTTTGCCTTAACAACTGCCACTGCCCAAGAATGTGCGACTACGCTGATTGAAGAGATTTTCCTTCGCTATGGTATCCCAAGAAGACTTTTAAGTGATAACGGCCCTCAGTTCGTGAGCGCTGTTCTACAACAAGTTTGTTACATTCTTGGAATTGACCAATCATTGACACCTTTGTACCACCCTCAAGCCAACCGAGTCGAACGGAAAAATAGAGACTTGAAACCTCGAATAGCAATCCTTGTTGGGGATGAACACGATTCCTGGATTGATAAACTTCCTTTTATTAGATTTGCTATGAACTCTGCCAAATCTGATACAACAGGCCAAACTGCTGCCTATCTGCATTTTGGTCGAGAACTAAGAACAATCGATGATGTGGTGAACGATTTTAGAGCAGTTGTGGAAAATGACAATTTTGTTCCTGAAATAACTCCATATCTTAAACGTCTTGCAGATGTCTCAAAGAGAGTGAAAGAGCGAGTTGAAATAAAACAAGATCAGCGTAAGAAATATTATGATAAAAATCGTAGAAGAGTTTATTTTACACCTGGTGAAAAAGTATGGGTTACCTTACACCCTGTGAGCCAGGCAGGTAACCAGAAAACAGCAAAATTTATGCCTAAGAGGGATGGGCCATATGTAGTTTTGACTCAAAAATCACTGGTGACATATGACATTGCCAGTCTAGACAATCCTACTCAGCGAATTGGATCTTATCATGTTTCAGGCTTGACACCATACCAAGAAACTGAAACTACTCCAGTTGCACCTCTGAGAAAAAGAGGGAGACCCAGAAAACATCCTGTTTCCTCTCCGAGACGTATGTCGGAAACAGAGGGGGAGGATGTAACGCAGAAAGCACCTTCCAGTAAAATTGACTCTTCCCGGCGAAACGCGCCACGCATCACGTGATCTAAAAATACTTTCGTGCAGTTGACATGTGAGCTTTGCCGATGGATGTGAGTTTTTTTCGAAGAGCGGTGTTGTAAATAGAACGTGATGTGTTCTTGTTCTCCGGAAATGTGAAAGTGAAGTCTTATATATACGTGTATTGTGTCGTTTTGTTAAGTGTTTTGTGTCAAGAAATAATAAACTATGTGAAAATGCCAGCAATCTCTTATTTCTGGAGTTATAAAAGAACTATTCTTTCAGCCCCGAGCTACTAAAAGTATAATTATTCTACAGTGAGTGCTACATATATATATTAATTTTTCCAACTTTTATAAAAATAACTATTTTTCCGCAATTGTCTTTTAATGTGATGTTGAATAACATTTGAAACAGTTTTGCAAGCAGAACTATGCGTTTAAAAATGACGGTTAAAAAATAGTGTGGAGTGGTCACAAAGCTTTAGGAATTGACCAATGGTCAACGATAAGAAAGGATATTCTGTAAAGTGGAATTATCAAGCAAGTGTGAAGGCTACTTCATATTTTTCTTTTTTCCTGCGGAAATGTATAGTACAAAAAAAAAAAAAAAAGAAGAAATCCAAACGCTAGTTACATTTTTTGTTCTAAAATCGCAAAATAAAGCTCTTTGCATTCAAATTATTTGTGTTACATCTTTCTTTTTTTCTTGTTATACTTTTGTCTTCATGTGAAACTGTTTAAATATTTCCTTTTGTTCTGAAATTTTTTATATGAACCCACAATATTTTCTTTCATTCAGTATGTCATACTTCATTTGCTTTAAATAAAAATTTTGCTTTTCTATCTTTAAAAGCGCGCATGTAAAATATGAAATAAACGATGTTCTGAGACTATGTCAATATTAAGACGTACTATGGAAGCTGAATAAAAATCTTGTTATAACTATTAAAATAAAGATCAGATCATCATCTTTTAGACAGAGTAGATTTACTTACTTTAAAATTTTGAAGTATGTCGTTGTTTGTTGATACACTGGTGTCCAAAAGTTAAGCAACAAAGTGAAACAAGTTGGAAATTGTACGTCAAACGTGACAAATGAGGTGCGTTCGTACTATAGCTAGTTATATAAATATTCAGATCTTGATGATTTTTAATTCTGTGAAATGAATTATATCGTCTGCAAATTATTTTCTGTAATAAAATAAGTATATCGGTCGCTTGACGATTAAACCTCAGAAACTCCTATAACAAGAAAAAAAATCAAATTTCTTAATAAATGTTTTTATTAATATCTTCTAAAGTTTTGATTCGATTTTCATAAAATTTGAAATGTCTCGACAAAATTCTGCAAAGATAATATACCTTAAATTTCAAAGCATTCGGTTGGGTAGTTTTTGCGTAGTTATATGCGGACGGACGGACGGACAGACAGACAGACGGACGGACGGACCAGACGATAACAATAGGTGCTACTCATTTATATAATTACGAACGCACCTAAAAAGCGGATAACATGAAAAACTATCGATTTAAATTTAATGATACTTTCACAGATCATGGGGTATAATCATGGACCTTCTAATAACAGTCGGCAAATGTCGACGTTATCGAGAAGCCCGCCCCCCCCCCCTCCAGTAGATTCGGCGTTGGTCAAGGCCTTGGTATGCCCTGTACACATGCTCAGACACATCCGAATCGGTTCTTAAATATTTCTACAGCATGAAAATCTCTTGTCGTGTTTCACAATGTCAGCCACCCTAGAGTTTTCAAATTTTCATACCTCAGCCCTTTTTAACACTTTCCAACATAGTTGAAAAGTGTTTATGAATTCGGTTTGTCTGTCTGCCGTATGTATGTCTGTACGTCTATCCGTGCTCTAACTGTCGTAAGTATACTCGGATTGTCATGAAATTTTTATACATTATTGAATTTTATTATAGAATGTTCGGCATGAACTATTAATGCTACGCACTTCATTTTCAGTGCGGGGCATTAATAGTTCATTTACAGGGACACACAAAAGAATTACATTACATTACAGTCTATGGAGAAATATCGTTTGCGCGCATTTTATGGATGTTATGATATTTCGAACATAATGAAATTAATATGCGTTATTGAGGTGGATTACAGCATGTTTTTACCGGAGTTTACAATTAGTAGCATTTATAATTCAATTACAGGGACGTACAAAATAATTCCTTTACATTATTACCTATGACGGAAATCATTTGTATTTTGAACATGTTATGATACTTGAAACGTAATGAAATTTAAAAGGATCACTAAGGTTTAATAAAACTTTTTTTCTGTAGTTTATGGAGTGTGTAGGGTTTTATCGTTCGTGTACAGAGACGCACAAGAGGATTCGATTAAAGGACTGACTATGATCGGTAATTGCTAGAAGTGCTCTTTCCGCTGTGGTAGGCAATCAAATGTAATTTTTAGTGTATTATGTGTTGTTTACAAATCCTGTAAATCCCATGCAGGGATGCACGAAAGATTTCGAATTTGGGCAGAAATTGTTGAAAATGGATTTTTACTGAGTTATGTATATTTTTAATTTCATCGTAATATTAAAAAATTAAATTTCTGAATAATATTCTGCTAGTATTGGGAAGTGTTTCGTAATCTATGCCGGATGCATGATTTTTCTCTCCTGTTTAAGATGGAGGCGAAACAAAACAAATTTGGTATTCTCTTAAAATCTACTTTCAGCAGTATACACTGAGTGGTCAAAAAATTAGAGACACCCTCTAATAGCGAGTTGGTCAACCATTAGCTCTGATCACAGCCGAAATTTTTTTTGGCATAGACTCAACAAGTTGCTGATACCGTTGATGAGGAATGTTGGCCCATGCTGACATAATAGCTGCTGTAAGTTGGGTCAGATTGGATGGTGGCGTTCCCAAGCTTTGAAGTGCTCTTTCGACTTCGTCCCATAAATGTTCAATAGGATTGAGGGGAAGGGACCGAGCTGGTCATGGAAGCAGGTTAAACTCTGACTGATGTTCCTCAAAACAATTTAAGACAGGTCGATCACGGTGGCAAGGTGCAATGTCCTGCTGAAAATTACCATCTCCATAAGGGACCATTATAGCCATAAACGAGTGCACGTGATTGGCAACGATGTTGGGGTGAGCTGCACTGTTCAGAGTTGTGTCCATAGATATCAAGGGACCCAGTGTACTTCAGGAACACATTCCCCACACCATAATTACACCGCCACCAGCCTGAAGAGTTGTCATTTGGCAGAAGGGGTCCATGAATTCGTGCTGTTTGCCCCATATTCTGATCCTGCCATCTGCAGGATAGAGCAGGAAATGAGATTCATCGGACCAGGCTACTTTTTTTCAGTCCTCAAGTGACCAATTTCGTCGTTTCTTCGCCCGTAACAGGCGTCTTTTCCGATTTTTGTGTGGTACCAAAGGCATTCTTGATGGTCTCCTACAGCTAAAGCCCATCCTTTGCAAAGTCCGTCTTGTTGTGCTTTGGGATATGCTTTGTGATACACCTGCATTGATTTCAGCTCTAATTTGTTGTGTTGTTGCCCTTCTGTTGCTGCGGAATATGCGTGCTACTCACCTTTCACCTCTCTCGTTCACCAGCCATTTTCGACCAGAATGGTCCTTATCACTTGAAGGTTTTTTTTTTCTCAACTGCCATTCTCTAAACACCCAAGATATTGTTGGACGAGAAAATCCTAAAACAGCCGTAAGTTCAGAGGTGCTAGCACCAGCTCTTCTTACACCGACGATCATCCCTCGTTCAAAGTCGCTCAAATCTTTCGTTCTACCCATTTTTACAGTAACTTCCGTGCTAACTACGTCGTACGAAGCTGAGAGTTCCTTATATAAGTAACTCTGCGTTGTTAAGTCATTCTGCGTCACTGTGCGACTGGTTTACTTTCAAATAAGAGGTGTCTCTAATTTTTTGGCCACTCAGTGTAGTACGACAAGCTCTTTGAATTTCATATACACAAGCTTACCTACTGCTCTTCAGTTACGAATCTTTAACTCAGCCTTAGTTATTTTATAAAACCTAATATATATATTTTTTAGAATTATTTAATTTATACCATATGTTTATACCATGCTCAAGAACTCATTCTTTTAGAGCGGAAAAAGTTTTAAATAACCAAGATTAAAAAAAAAAAAAAAGTTTTCTACAGCTTTCTAAATTTGTCCTGTTTGCATTAAATTTGTTTATAATAATTTGACTACGTTTAACATTAAATGGCAGTACGTAGCACACAAATGTAATTTTTAAAATGTGAGGCAATTTGGGAATATTATTTTTTGAACCAAATAATACTGTAATTTTGCAACCAAACCTATAAACTAATCTAGATGTTCTTTTCAGACATGCCTCGCATGTATGGTAAGGAAAAATGCTTGAGATATGAGGGGAATGAACTCAAAATGGCTGTAGAAGATGTCAAGAAGGGCTTATCAGTGTATGCTGCTTACCCTACGTTTAGGCCTAATGCATTTTCATTAATAAACCTCTAAAATGTCTTCTTTATTTCTTAACATACCTAAAGGATGGCGCCCCTGTACCTAAGTTACCCCTCTATAGGTAAAGGATCAGGGTCCATAAGCCGTGTTTTTGGCCCATGAAATAGACTAAAACTCAACTTTGTTATACTGACTTAATTATTCCACTTTTTAATAATAGAAGGTTTATCCTGTACGATTTCAACAGTAGTTTTTGCTTTTGTTCGGATTTATGTGATTTACACAAGCTCCAAGTTCGTATTATTCGTAGTTTTTGATGAAAAATACGCAATATCTCCTAATTTTACCTCAATTATTCCCATGTCCATAATGTCCATAAGCCGTGTTTTTGGCCCATGAAATAAGACTAAAATTTGATTTTGTTATACTGACTTAATTATTTGACTTTTTAATATTAGAAGGTTTATCCTGTACGATTTCAACAATATATTTTGCATTTTGTTTGTTTTTATATAACTTACACAAGCTCAAAGTTCGTGTTATTCGTAGTTTTTAATGAAAAATACGCAATTTCTCCTAATTTTATCTCAATTTTTAATATATTTTTTAATATTTTACTATGAGCCCAGCTTTGAAACACTTTTATTTTTACATATATTGTACATTTTGATGTATTTTATAGTATATGTAAAGAAGAAAGTGTTGCACGATTGCACTTATATAAATAATTGAGGTAAAATTAGGAGATATTGCGTATTTTTCATCAAAAACTACGAATAATACGAACTTGGAGCTTGTGTAAATCACATAAATCCGAACAAATGCAAAAACTACTGTTGAAATCGTACAGGATAAACCTTCTATTATTAAAAAGTGAAATAATTAAGTCAGTATAACAAAGTTGAGTTTTAGTCTATTTCATGGGCCAAAAACACGGCTTATGGACCCTGATCCTTTACCTATAGAGGGGTAACTTAGGTACAGGGGCGCCATTTCGGGGGGGCTGGGGGGGGCATCCGCCCCCCCTAAGGAATTTGAAATTTCAAAAAATTTATCAGTTATCACAGGTAAGACAAAAAAAAAATCAAAATATGATCAAAAGCTAAAATAACGTCAGATTCCACAGATTTGATTACAATAAAAAAAAACTATAGTCTGATTTGCCAATCCCAACACTTTCTTCTATCTCCTACTGGTTTCACATACTCCAAAAACAAATCAACACCAATTTATATTAAGGTCTAACTGAATCTAAAGAGTTATTAAATTATGTGCGTTAGCTCTCAAGATATAGCTATCGTGAAAATCGTGCAAAATGTAGCATAGCAGGGCCCCCTGTTGGGCTATTTATACCAAATCGTAATCAACGTCTATTTTTGTCAAGGTCTAACCGAATCTGAAGTTTGGTGAAATTCTGTGCATTAGTTCTTGAGATATAGCTATCGTAAAAATCATGAAAAATGTGGCATAGCAGCGCCATTTGTTGGGTGATTTACACCAAAAACTAATCATCCCCCATTTATATCTAACTGAATATAAAGTTTAATCAAATTCCGTGCATTAGTTCTTGAGATACAACGCCTACAAAATTTTTGTCACATACAGACACTGAGACACACAGACAGACATTTTCTAAAAACAGTTTAATTGTGTTCAGGACCTTCTAAAACGTATAAATCCGTCGAAAACCAGAAGTGGTAAATTTTCATAAATCTAATACCTTTTCCTTGTAAAGATAGAAGAAAGTAATAAAAACATTTAATAAACACTTTAAGCATTGAAATGTTTTCTAAAGCCTTGCTATTGCAACATTCTATAAGTGAGACATTTATCATTAATGAGTATTTTGGCTAGTTTTAGAAATGTATATGAGAAAAAACTCTATGAATTTGTTTCTCAGCTGTGCACAGCATGATTAAAGGGAAACTCGTCACCCCAAGGCTAGAATTTTAGTGATAAATTCTCTTTTTAGCCTAAAATTTAAGGGGAATTTTCTTTTTTTTTTCTCGGAGGTGGCGGGATGGGTGAGGTGTATTCAATCTCCCAATTATATGATTTGTTAATTTTTCTTTATTAATGTCACATTATATTTACTCCAATCGTTATAATGCTATTAAATCATTTGCTTTATTAAATGACTAGCGGCCCGTCCCGGCTTTGCACGGGTAGGCAATGTAATTTTTTTAGTACATTTGTTTTCCTGAATTTCGCGCTCCTACCAAAAACTGTTGCTGAGATATGGCGAAATGACCTAAAACTTTCGAACCCCTCCTTTAACCACCTTCAGGGGGGGGGGGGGTGGGGTGGTTCTAAATTCACTGAAATACGTGTTTAATCATTTGTTTAGTAGATTTGTTTTAATTAATTTCGCCCTCCTACATAAAAGCTGAGATATGGCGAAGTGACCTAAAAATTTCGACCCCCCCCCATTTAACCACCTTCTGGGGGAAATTTCCAAAATTTCTGAAATACATGTTTAATTCATTTTTTAGTAGATTTGTTTCCTGATTTTCGCGCTCCTACTTATAACTGCTGCTGAGATATGGCGAAATGACCTAAAATATTTGACCACCACCGTTTAACTCCCTCCGGGACGGAAATTTCTAAAATCGCTGAAATACATGTTTAATCATGTTTTTAGTAGGTTTGTTTTCCTGATTTTAGTGCTCCTACCTATAACTGCTGCTGAGATATGCCGAAATGACCTAAAACATTCGACCCCCCCCTTTAACCCCTTCGGGGGGAGGAGAATTTCTAAAATCGCTGAAACAGGTGTTTAATCATTTTTTTAGTAGATTTGTTTTCTGGAATTTTCTGGCTCCTACCTATAACTGCTGCTGAGATATGGCAAAATGACCTAAAATATATTCGAACTTCCCCTTTAACCCACTTCTGGGGGGAATTTCTAAAATCGCTGAAACAGGTGTTTAATCATTTTTTTAGTAGTAGATTTGTTTTCTGGAATTTCAAGCTCTTACCTATAACTGCTGCTGAGATATGGCGAAATGACCTAAAACATTCGACCAAACCCTTTAACCCCCTTCTGGGGGGAATTTCTGAAATCGCTGAAATAAGTGTTTAATCATATTAGTAGTTTTGTTTTCCTGATTTTCGCGCTCCTACTTATAACTGCTGCTGAGATATGGCGAAATGATTTAAAACATTCGACCACCCCCCTTTAACCCCCTTCTGGGGGTAATTTCTAAAATCGCTGAAACAGGTGTTTAATCATTTTTTAGTAGATTTGTTTTCTGGAATTTCAAGCTCCTACCTATAACTGCTGCTGAGATATGGCGAAATGATTTAAAACATTCGACCACCCCCCTTTAACCCCCTTCTGGGGGGGGAATTTCTAAAATCGCTGAAACAGGTGTTTAATCATTTTTTAGTAGATTTGTTTTCTGGAATTTCAAGCTCTTACCTATAACTGCTGCTGAGATATGGCGAAATGATTTAAAACATTCGACCACCCCCCTTTAACCCCCTTCTGGGGGGGAATTTCTAAAATCGCTGAAACAGGTGTTTAATCATTTTTTTAGTAGATTTGTTTTCTGGAATTTCAAGCTCCTACCTATAACTGCTGCTGAGATATGGCAAAATGACCTAAAACATTCGAACCCTCCCCTTTAACCCCCTTCTTGGGGGAATTTCTAAAATCGCTGAAACAGGTGTTTGATCATTTTTCAGTAGATTTGTTTTCTGGAATTTCAAGCTCCTAGCTATAACTGCTGCTGAGATATGGCGAAATGACCTAAAACATTCGACCACCCCCTTTAACCCCCTTCTGGGGGGGGGAATTTCTGAAATCGCTGAAATAAGTGTTTAATCAGTTTTTAGTAGCTTTGTTTTCCTGATTTTCGCACTCCTACCTATAACTGCTGCTGAGATATGGCGAAATGACTTAAAACATTCGACCACCCCCCTTTAACCCCCTTCTGGGGGGAATTTCTAAAATTGCTGAAACAGGTGTTTAATCATTTTTTTAGTAGATTTGTTTTCTGGAATTTTCTGGCTCCTACCTATAACTGCTGCTGAGATATGGCAAAATGACCTAAAACATTCGAACCCCCCTTTAACCCCCTTCTGGGGGGGGGAATTTCTGAAATCGCTGAAATAAGTGTTTAATCAGTTTTTAGTAGCTTTGTTTTCCTGATTTTCGCACTCCTACCTATAACTGCTGCTGAGATATGGCGAAATGACTTAAAACATTCGAACACCCCCCTTTAACCCCCTTCTGAGGGGAATTTCTAAAATCGCTGAAACAGGTGTTTAATCATTTTTTTAGTAGATTTGTTTTCTGGAATTTTCTGGCTCCTACCTATAACTGCTGCTGAGATATGGCAAAATGACCTAAAACATTCGAACCCCCCTTTAACCCCCATCGAGTGGGAATTTTCAAAAATCCCTTCTTATTGCTTGCCTAGGCCATAACAGCAATCTACAGTCCAAATTGCGTGACCCTGACTTTAGTAGTTTCGGCTGGGCGTTGATGAGTCACCCAGTCAGTCAGTCAGTCACCGTTTCCTCTTTATATAATAGTATAGATATTATATATACAGTATTCTCTTCAAAATCTCCACAGCCTGACACTAGAGTCCTGCCCAGATTTGGTTGTAACCGACCCGAATCCTGACTTTAACCCGACAGATTTCAAGCCGAATCCAAAATATTCATACCTGAACCCAAAGTGAAAAAAATGAATGTATATTTTAATACATTTATGGAAAAGTAATTTACAAGTTTACCGCTTATATACAAAAAATAACACATATATACCCATTAATATTCGAATATACTATAGTTTTTTTATTTGAAAACTATTCAGAACCTCCTTTTGTATAATCGGTACATCTCGAACCTGATTCGAAAGAGTCAAAGCACAACCCGAAGCGTATAAAGTTTACTCGACCCGAAAAAAAAAAAAAAATCAACCAAACCGAAAACGAAATGCATTTCGGGTAGCCGATGTAAGACTGAAATTTCCAGTAAACCCCAGAAAATTTTCATTGACCGCAACCCCACCCGAAATGAAAGAAAATAAATCCATATTTCAATATGATTTGAAAAAGTAGATTACTTAAATATATCTCTAATAACAATTTTATCTTTTATGTAGAAACATTATTTTTTTCATCTGAAAATACTTAGGATTTCTTTGAAAACTTGGGCATCACGAACCCGACCCAAAATATTGAAAACCCAAATTGAACCCGAAACAATTAACCCTTTGATAACGGGCCAGGATTGACTACTAATTTTGCATTCAATCATTCAACAATTTCCAAAAAAATTCCTTGTGACAGATTTCTCTTGAAACTATCCTAATGTAAGTGTATGACGGATTTCAAAAAGTCGTACTAATAGAATAAAAAGAGTCCACTGGGACATATGTGTACCAACCTTAGTCAAATGATCCAAGTCAACATGACTCGCAACGAAAATAAGCCACCTCAGCACGGCGCAATCTGTACCGCAGATTGGGTCGTGTTGCCCCACCCAATGCAGGAGCAAGGGACCTGAGACAAGGATTTTGCAGATTTCTGAATTGCATGGAATTTAGATCATAGTCTGAAGAGAAAGGCAGAAAATGATTGCCGAAAATTTTTACTGACAGAAAATCATTAATGATTTTTTTTTATACCTATGGATTACAACATTTGCAAATTTCGTAACTTCTTGATGGTGTTCGTGTGCTGATTATCTCGTGACCGATTGAATTTCAGGACTTTTTTTCATGATTGCTTTCTTTTTTTTGTGTGATAAGTTTCCAAAATTCGCTATTTTCCGTGAATCATTGACGGAATTGATTTTTTCGACCATTTGTCTAAATTCGCAACATTTTTTTCAGCCGATCGACAAAATTCGCTATTTGTTTTCGCCATCTTTTGACGAAATTCGCGACTCTTTTCTACGATCGTTTGTTGAAATTCGGAAATCTTTTTCCGCAACCGACTGCCAAAAGTAGATATTTTTTTGCGCGATCTTTGACGAAAGTACTCTTTCTTGCACGATTGTATGACTAAATTTGTGATTATTTTGTTCAATCTTTTGACGAATTTCACGATATTTTTCCGCAATAGTTATACTAAATTCGTGATTTTTTTCGCGACCGATTGACGAAAATTTCTATTTGTTTCAGTGATCTTTGGCGAAATTCACAATATTTTCCCACGGTCGTTTGAAAAAGTTAACAATTTTTTCCGCGACCAATTTTGGCAAATTAACTATTTTTTTAAAAATTCTAATACATAAGATTCACGATGTTTACCGCGATCGGTTGACAAATTTCTTTTGCGTAAAAAAACGAAAAAAAATTTGCGGAGTACCACTAAAATTAAAAATATATTAGCTGAAGAATCACATGTTTGTGAAAGAAGTTAAGATAAGAAGAAAAATCTCACACTGCATTTTTTATTGTGGGGGCGTATTTCTATTTTGTGCACGATTTGGGCAATCCTGCATGGTATTTCAACTCCTGTCACTAAAAAAAAAACTTTGTGCCCCTCCCCTTCTCTTGAAATGGCGCCCCTACAGTAAAACCTGCAAAGAACACGTTGAAAAGGACTGTAAAAAAAACTCCATCTTAGCAAGTATAATTGTAAGGTATTTTTTTCGTCGAAACTTGATTTTTTTGCCCGTTTGAGAAATAATTTTGTTATAGACAGGTTTCGCTTAGACACGTTTCACTGTAATACACCTATGCTCTTCAGAAGTTCTCTATAGAAAGGAGGTTTTAACAGTCTTAAAGAATACTTGAAAAAAAGGTACCTGTCTGTAACTGAAAACTTTCATAATATTTTTAAATTCTACTTTCTAATACGAAAACCTGCATAAAACGGAAATTTTCAGAGGTCACTTGAGATTCCGTATTAGAAGTATTACTGTCTTTGTATATATGATTCAGTAAACGTTTCTCGTTCGGAGAGGTTGCGGGGGGGGGGGTATAGCCCCCCGAATTCCACCCTTGGCTATGCCACAACCTTAAAAAAAAACTTTGCCCCCCCCCCCCCAAGAATGTTCTGAAATGGCGCCCCTGCTTAGGTATAGTTAGAATATAAAACACACATTTCTTTTTTAATACACATTATACCCCAATTTCCTCACTCACTGGGTAATTTAATTTTTATTTATTTTGAGGTAATAAAAGGGGCAATAAATATAACAATTATATACTTTCTTTCTAGAAGAAAACATTGATTAAATGAAACCGAAAAAAAAAAGAGATCCTGTCATTTGTATTGTCCCAAAGATTTTAAAGTGAGGAATATGCGATCTTCTATTTCATTTTCGTGATTTAACACTGTCGTTGTGGACGTGAGAGAAATTGAAACGATGAAACAAAAAGAAAGTGAAATAAAAAAGCACTTCATATCAAGATTTCGAAATGCTTGAGGACAAAACAAACAATAAAAGAGTGCAAACTTATCAAGTGATATGGGACATTCATAAGTCATGTTGAAATGCATCCAAAGGGTGATAAAACATTTCCTTCTAATTTAAGGCTCTTCTCAAACCAAACTAGTTATACTTTCTGGCACATTTTTTAGGTGCGTTTGTAATTATATAAATACGTAGCACCTATAGTCGCCGTCTGGTCCGTCCGTCCGTCCGCATATATAACAGCGCAAAAGCTACCCAGCCGAATGATTTGAAATTTGAATACACATTAAATAGTTGTAGAATTTTGTCGAGTAATTTCAAATTTTATGAAAATCGAATCAAAATTTAAAAAGATATTAATAAAAGTTTTCTTTATTCTATTAAATCCTATTGTACGTAAATCTATATAATACAAGTTGGAAATTGTATGTTAAAAGTGACAAATGAGGTGCGTTCGTACTATAACTAGTTTTGCAATGTAAAAATAATAGTTATTATTTCAGTGAAATGAATTATATCGTCTGTTATGAGCGAAATGAGCACGCCTTTCTTTTTTTCTTATTCCGTATGCCATGTTTACAGATGCGATTTTTTTTTCAACACCAGACAGCGCTGCAAAATTCAACATGGAGATCTTGCTTTGCGGATTATTACCTCCATGGTTTAATATTTCTAAGACTCGCGATAAACGAATCTCTTGTGTTTATACGTAGCACCCATAGTCGTCGTCTGGTCCGTCCGTCTGTCCATCCGTCCGCATATAGAAGCGCAAAAACTATCCAATCGAATGGTTTGAAATTTAATATATATAATCGTTGCAGAATTTTGTCTAGTCATTTCAAATTTTATGAAAATCGAATCAAAAACTTAAAAAGATATTAATAAAAGTTTTCTTTATTCTATTAAATCCTATCATACGTAAATCTATATAATAAAAGCGCAAGTCATGTGATTGAGGAAAACAAATACGGGCTAACCATTCCTTTTTTCATATGCCAAAGCGGCTATTTTTATTCAAAATTATTTTTTCGAATAAAATTGCATAAAAATTTCATTTTTAGAAAGATCGTTCCGAAAAATTGTTTCCTTGAGAGATGAGTTACATTAAAAATATATAGATTCTGAGATAACTTCAGTGGATATTAGGTTAACAGTCGAATATCTCAATCCATTAAAGTAAATAAACAAAATATTCATTCATCGTGAGTCATAGAAATATTAACCATGGAGGTAATCATTCGCAAAGCAAGATCTCCATAATGAATTTTGCAGCACTGCTGGTGTAGAAAAAAAAAATTCGCATTTGTAAACGTAGCATACGTAATAATAAAAAAAAAAAGGCATGATCATTTCGCTCATAGCAGACGATATAATCCATTTCAATGAAAGAATAAGGATGATTTTTTTTACATTTTAAAGTAGTTATAAAACGAACGCATCTCATTTGTCACGTTTAACGTACAATTTCTAACTTGTTATTTTTAAATACACGAAATTTGCAGGTATTCTTATTCAGCCATTAATAAATTAAAGAGCGTTTCTTGATATTCTGTAAAAGCAAACGATCGTTCAGAAAATTTCACTAAAATGGTCGTATTGGACCAATTTTTGGGTCGTAAACCCGAGAATCAGTATTGGGCAGAATCTTATTAAAAAGTAATGAAATTGCAGATTAAAATATATTATAACCTCCTCAAAATGCAATTATTTAACATGTATTGGAAGTAACTTCTATTACGCGTTTGAATTGCTGTATAATCTGATTATCGTGAAATGGATTACAAACCAATTATCATTTTCTTTTACTCGTAAAATATAATTAGACTAATTTGTAATGGATTATACAAGGATGATTCCAATTATGTTTTTAATTGTACAACACCGTTAACGTTAACGTGTAATGGATTATAGGTTATATATATATATATATATATAATTCTAATTACATCTTTGAAAATATAATTTAGATTAATTTGTAATGTATTACAAGTTAATGTCAGTTATGTTTGTCCAGAATAGAATTTGTTGGTTAACGTGTAATGTAAAACAAGTTAATCTAAATTAAATTTTATAAAATGTATTTTTAATTAATCTGCAATCAATTACGAGCTAATTTTAATTACACTTTTATAATTGGTTATAAAAATTGCAGTTAATCCATTTGCAGGTAAGAAACAGAAATAAGAATATAAATAAAACATAATAGAATTTTTTTTAATGAAATTATACATTTACTAGCCATTTAGTTATTTTTACGTGATTTCTCGTTTTCTAAAAAAAAAAAAAAAAAAAAAAAAAAAAAAAAAATTCAATTTTTTCAATTCAGACGTGAATAACACTTCTGTACTGAGTCAGATAAGCGGATTTTATCCTGCTCGTTGTCGTGCATACTTTGTGCTGCTTAGATTCAGTTAGTCCCTGATATAAATTGGTGCTGATTAGTTTTTGGTGTAAATCGCCCAACAAGTGGCACTGCTTTGGTGCATCTTTTGCGATCTCCGCAATAGCTCTATCTAAAGAACTAATGCATTGATTTTCATCAAACTTCAGATTCTGTTAGACCTTGACATAAATAGACTCTGATTACGTTTTAGTGTAGATAGCCCAAAAGATGGCGTTGCTATGCTACTTTTTTATGATTTTCATGATTGCTATATCTCAAGAACTAATGTACAGAATTTTATCAAACTTCAGATTCTGTTAGACCTTGATATAAATAGATGCTAATTACGTTTTGGTGTAATTAACCCAAAAGGTGGCGCTACTATGTTACTTTTTTCATGATTTCCACGATAACTATATCTCAAGAACTAATGCACAGAATTTCAGCAAACTTTAGATTTGGTTAGACGTTGACATAAGTTGTTGTTGATTAAGTTATATTGTAAATCTCCCAACAGGTAGCGCTGCTATGTTGCATTTTTTAGAATTTACACGATTTTAGCGATAGTCATATCTCAGGAACTAATGTACGAAATTTAATAAAACTTTAGATTCAGTTATACCTTGATATAAATTGGTACTGATTCGTTTTTAATGTATGTGAAACCTGTATGAGATGGAAGAAAGTTTTGGGATTGGCACATCCGACTAGTTTTAGGGGGAAGAGGGGGTGGGGTTACCCAGATAAAAATAAATATATCTTGGTTAAACTATTATGAAATGTACAAAATGGCATCCCAGTGTTAAAAATGTAAACTTTTTTTTTTTTTTTTTTTTTTTTTTTATTGACACAGAATAAAAAAAGTTATTGAGGTAAAACAAAAGGAAATTCGATGATTTCAATGATGAATTTAAAGATTCATTTATTATAATATTTTTTTTTTTTTTTTTAAGAAAAAAATTTGTTTCATTTTTTTTTTCTAATTTTACCGTAAGCTACATTTAGTTCTGGAGATTCTATAATTTCTGTAATAACTTTCAGCTTATTCAAACTTCTTAGAATCAAAACTTATCAAATGAACAATGATTTAGAGCAGAGAAAAGCAACCAATAAGGAAGAAAAGTATTACCACAATGCTGGGAGTATAATGGTGTGGAGATGTAAGACTCCAAGCGGTAAGATTGTTCATAAAGGATGATGTTTTGAATCTGTATTATTATTTAAATATTCAAAACCCAATTTCGAAAAAAGCTCAGAAATTAGGTTCATCTGTGAAATTTTTAAAATAGTAATTAGACATTCATCATTAACTCAAAGCAATATAGAAAATAATCTATTATAAGCATATAGTTGCTATACAATGTGCTGTACATTCTGGAAAGATTACCGTCAGCCACATTTGGCAGACATTAATCCATATGAATAGATTTGAGAACAGGCAGGAAGCGACAAAGTTTTCTGAAGGCACTGAAGGCAAACATGGCATGGGACCTTTATTCGTATGCTATGTAGTATACTTAAATAATTTTTATGCAAGTATTTCTCATGGCTGTTACTCCAATTTACTCTTATTAATTTATGGCATATTCACGATGTCAGTTTTATTCATAAGTGCATGAAATTTGCAAGCATTCTTATTCATATGCCATAAAACATGGAACAACGTATTTCTATAAAGCAGATATTTTAGAAAATGTTTACAAATTTATCATCTTACCCCAAATTTCGAGATAAAACAAACGGAGAAAGGTTGTCTTCGTTTAGGGATCGATTATAACTCAAGATGTATACATAACACTTTAATATTTTACTATAGTACAATATAAATCTGTGTAAATTATGACACTCAATTGTAATTTTCTCAAACTGTCTACAGATTGCCGCGTCCCCTCCCCCCTCAAACTTAGGGGGTAGCAGATGCAATCGGTATCAACAGACTCTCAAAATTTGCATAGATTACATATGATACAGGTTGTTGTGGATGAACACCACAAACTTTAAGTATATTGATTTCTTCGCTAGGCATCTTTATAATTTGTGCTGCATGGTGAGAACAATATTCAGCATGCTTCAGTAATAAGTCTTCTCTCGAAATCGATGAAGACATCGATAACAATAACACGTTGCCCCATTATGATTAGTCGAATCCCTCTAAAAGTCTTGAAAAGCTTCTTATCAAACATTAATGTTGTTTTTCACCATCGCTGACTAATAACAAATTGATGATGTTGGAATCTTCTCTAGGGGAAACATAAAGGGGTTACACTTCTTCATATTCGTATCCAAACACATTAATACGTAAATCATTAAGCTTCTCAATAACAGGTATCTTCTGAAGAGGAATAGGACATTCCACATGACCTAGTCGAAATATTCACAACGCATTAATGTGTTTGGATATGAAGATGAAGAAGTGTATCCCCTTTATGTTTCTCACTAGATAATATTCCAACATCATCAATTTGTTATTAGTCGGTGATGGTGAAAAACAACATTATTGTTTGTTAAAAAGCTTTCAAGACTTTTAGGGGATTTGACTAATCATAATGGTGCAACGTTCTATTGTTATCAATGTCTTCATCGATTTCGAGAGAAGACTTATTACTGAAGCATAGTGAATATTGTTCTTCCCATGCAACACAAATTATAAAGATGCCTAGCGAAGAAAACAATATACTTAAGTTTTATGGTGTTCATCTACAACACCCTGTATCATATATAATCTATGCAGATTTTGAGAGTCTACTGATACCGATTGCATCTGCTTCACTTCCTGCTACCTTATTCTATATCGAGAAAACAACCTACCAATTACCGTGTGGGTACGCTTATGTAGTTATCAGGTCCAATGAATGGAACATGTTCGAAGAAAGTCCAAGTATATCGCGGAAAAAAACTTTGTTGAACATTTTTAAACCAAATGATGCAGGAAAAGAATATTTTAGCACAGAAGTTGATAGATGTGAAATCCATGCAATTAACAGCGAAAGAAGAACTCGAGTTTCAGAAGGCGATCCACTGTCATATTTGTAAAAAAAAAGCATTAGATGAAAAACGTACACGTGATCATGATCATCTATCAGTTGCGTAGATGGGAACTGCGCATGTGAACTGCAACTTGAACTATAAGCAATGTTAAACAGTACCTATTATTATCCACAACCTCAAGAACTATGATGGGCATCATCTGATGAAGAAGCTTGGAAAGTACAGTGATCATGTGATTGATGTGATTGCGTGCACGTTGGAAAAATATGTATAATTCAAGTTATATAAACCTGGATGCCCTCTGTAACTGGTGTTTATCGACTCCTTTCAATTTTTACCTACATGCTTGGAAAAAGTTGTTAGAAACCTTCAGTGTGACCAATTCCCCATACTTGTAGAAAAATTCTTATCCAATACGAATTTTAATTTATTAACAAGAAAAGGAGCTTATCCTTATGACCAGGGCTTTACAAATTTG
Organism: Maratus michaelseni; assembly: GCA_963931845.1. NCBI lineage: Eukaryota > Metazoa > Arthropoda > Arachnida > Araneae > Salticidae > Maratus > Maratus michaelseni. Next base: position 199,725,370 of record OZ007592.1, on the reverse strand, counting down.
ATAAAATCTGGTAGCCAGCAAAAAATTTTAGTCTCCAGTAAAAATATTCTCCCCTTCCCCCTTTGTCATTGATTTTCAAAAAGCACAAATGTTTGTTTATGAATTAATCGAGAAAATAAGATCAAGCATCGTTTAGAATTATTAGTTACATAGTTTAGAATAGTACATGATGTATAAAGATAACATAAACTGAGTTTTCTAATGAAACTTATCAAAATTATATATTTCTGAAAAGAAAAAAAAATTAATTATTGTAAAGGCTGAATTAACCGGCATGTTCTGGAAATGCTGATTGCCGAATGCTTCAAATATCCGGATAGTTGAATTCTTCAAAATCTATATCTGATAGGGGGGTATTGAGGAAATAGCGAAGCAGGAAAACAATTTTTTGCCCAATATTTTTATTTTTAAAAAATAAACTATTTAAATTATTACAAATCTGATCTCCAATTTCATAAAACACACCATAAGGAACGTCTATAAAAAATATAATCTGAGGGAATCGGGGAATAAGTAATGATGTTTTAGCATTTTGAACTTACAGATGTATTGGAAAAATACAAACTGAGAAAAATGAATTAAAAAGTTGTAATTCTGAATCATCCAAGGGGAAATGGATACTGTAAAAAAGCCTTTTTAATGTACAGAGGCGGTTCGTATACACTTTTTAGACGAGTTTCTTTTGGTGTAAAAAAATCGTCTGCGTAGAGAAATTATTTTTCATTTTTAACCGACTCAAAAAAGGAGGAGGTTATCAATTCGACGTGTATGTATTTTTTTTATGTATGTTCACTGATTACTCCGAAACTATGCGTCCTATTTATGTGATTTTTTTTATTCGAAAGAGAATACTCTCGAATTGGTCCCATTTCAATTTTATGAAAATTGGTTCAGTACTTTTTCAGAAATTAAAAAAAAAAAAAAAAAAAACGAAAAAAATAAGCATTTTAAAAATAGTAAATTTGCTGGGCAGACGAGTTTCATTTAATATCCTAAAATATTCTATTATGTGAATTTGCAAATAAAAAGACTGACATATATAATCAGCTTTAACTTATCGGATTATAATTCTGCATAAATAAATTAAAGGGGGGATTAGCCACTGTCCCCCCCTCTTTATACTTAACCAATGAGCGCCTTATCACAATGAACGTATATACAAAATTTTAAGCAAATCGGATATTATCAAGAGTTATTACGTTCGGGTCAGCAGTTGTTGGGCAGACGACTTTCAAGTTGCAAAGAATAAAAAGACTGACATACAGTGTCTCACATAAGTGATGGGACACTTGTGCTTTACAAAAGGAAACTAATCAAATAAATTAAAAAAACATGTACACATTTTTTTTGTGGGTGTGTTTCATACTTAAATTTAGTAAAGATTATTACATAACATACATTTTGTCAAAATATTAAAATATTAATTTAATAAAAATACAAATATTTAGAACGGAGCAAAAAATAGCTCACATAAGTGATGGGACACCATTATATATGCAACAAAAATCGTCTGAAATAAGCAATAAAAATATTTTTTGGGGTTTTATTTTTACTTAAAAGCAATTGGAAATAATTTATAAAATCATCTGCAGTATTTCTCTCCAGTTTGTTTTGGAATTTTTGTGTTTTTTAGCTCTGTGTAGTCATGAATGCTAAACGAAAAGAAACTTCGCCTGAAATTCGAAAATTAGTTATTAATTTGCATATTGAACGTGGAAAATCTATTAGAAAAACTGCTGAAACAGTTAACTTGAGTCGTTCAACAGTTTTCAATATCATTAAACGATATAAAAAGAATCATATGATTCAGGATAAAAGAAGACCTGGCTGACCATCAAAGCTATCCAATGGAATAAAGCGAATTATCGTTCGAAATATTAAAAAAAATCCAAGAATTAGTGCTTCAAAAGTTGCTGCTGATTTACAAGCATTATATGGAATAATTGTTAATCCTGAAACTATTAGAAGGGTAATTCGATCTGCTGGATATCACGGTAGAGTAGCCAGGAAAAAATTCTTCGTAAGTGAAAAGAATAGAAAACTCAGACTAGCTTTCGCAAAATCCAACATAAATAAGAATTCTGATTACTGGAATAAAGTTATATTTGCTGATGAGAGTAAATTTAATATATTTGGTTCTGACGGTAGAATCTTGGTGTGGAGAAAACCCAGGGAAGAACTTCGCAAACAGAACTTGGTACCAACAGTAAAACATGGTGGAGGAGGAGTTATGGTATGGGGGTGTATGTCGTCCGCTGGAGTTGGTAATCTTGTTTTTATTGACAGTATAATGGATCAGTACAAGTATATTGATATTTTAAAGCAAAATTTGAAATCTTCAGCACGAAAATTGAACCTTCATAACGATTTTAAATTCTACCAGGACAATGACCCCAAGCACACTGCTCTGAACGTTAGACTCTGGCTGCTATATAACTGTCCTGAAATAATAAAAACACCACCACAATCTCCAGACTTAAATCCCATAGAGAATATTTGGCAAGAATTGGAATCAAGAATTCGCAAACACACCATTTCTTCAAAACAACAACTAAAATCGGTGCTTCAAGAAGAATGGGGTAAAATCACTCCAGAAATCACAAAAAAAATAGTCGAATCCATCCCAAAAAGATTAAATCATGTTTTAAAAGTAAAAGGAAATCCAACAAAATATTAAAACCTTTTAAAAAGTAAAATTTTTGGATAAATATTTGATGGAAAAGTAAGTGTCCCATCACTTATGTGAGCCATTTTTTGCTCCGTTCTGAACAATTGTATTTTTACTAAATTAATATTTTAATATTTTGACAAAATGTATGTTATGTAATAATTGTTACTAACTTAAAATATGAAACACACCCAAAAAATTTTTGCACATGTTTGTTTATTTATTTTATTGCAGTTTCTTTTTATAAAGCACAAGTGTCCCATCACTTTTGTGAGACACTGTATTTAAATCAGCTTTAACTTATAGGATTTATTTTCGTAGAACAAACTTTTTAAGATCTAAACAAATATTAAAACTTTTGAGTGTAGCCAAATTTGAAAAGCAAAATTACATAAAATTGTGAATTGGATGAATATAATACAACGTACGGATAAAAACTATAAATTATGCCACAACAAATCTACTTTTGAATCTTTTAAAAGTTCCATTGTTGCAGTTTCACAGCGGTTTGGCATATTTTGACGAGCGTTTATTGGCGCATAATTAAATACATTGTTGTTTCAACTCCCATACAAATGTACGAGTTACAGAAAATATTTAGCGATTTATTATCTGTGGCACACAAGTTGGAAACTGCCTTTAAAATACCCAATTATCTATATTATATTATACAATACAGTTGTATATAAATGCTTCTGCAATTGTCTTTTAATATTTCTACTACATAATATTAACTATAGAGTGACAATATAGAAAGAAAGAAAGAAAGGGTTACTCCGAATAGTATTACAGGTGACATTGTTAGCGCAGTGTATTTACCTTGTACGGATCGTAAAAGTCAATACACATTAAGCATAATCACCGAAATCAGTGAGTTACGCAGTTATCAAAACTGTAGCATACAGCCCGATTATGACTCATTATCCAAGACGATTAGGTGAGAATAATGATAAATTTTCTGATCTTTCGTAATCGAGTCTACTGCCAAGGTTAGCGTGAAATAAAAAAATTATTAGCAACAATATGGTTTAATGTTAATATAGATATCATTAAGGTTTTAAAGACATTAGATGAGAATAATGGCAAATTTTCTCTTCCGTAATCGAGTCTACTGCCAAGGTTAGCGTGAAATAAAAATATATTAGCAACAATATGGTTTTATGTAAATATAGATATCATTAAAGGCTTTACAGACATTAGATGAGAATAATAATAAATTTTCTAATCTTCCGTACTCGAGTCTACTGTTGTAAGTATAGATATCATTAAAGGCTTTAAAGACATTAGATGAGAATAATGATAAATTTTCTAATCTTCCGTAATCGAGTCTACTGCCAAGGTTAGCGTGAAATAAAAAAATATATTAGCAACAATATGTTTTAATGTAAATATAGATATCATTAAAGGCTTTAAAGACATTTGATGAGAATAATGATACATTTTCTAATCTTCGATACTCGAGTCTACTGCCAAGGTTAGCGTGAAATAAAAAAGATATTAGCAACAATATGTTTTAATGTAAATATGAATATCACTAAAGTAATAAATAAATAAATAAACTTTTTAACCAAAAAAAGAACCGACTTCAAAAACTACTAAAAAGCAACCAAAAATTGAACCGACTTCAAAAACTACTAAAAAGCGAAAAATAAATTTTTTAACCAAAAATAGAACCGACTTCAAAAACTACTACGAAGTAAAAAATAATTTTTTTTTTAGATAATAGTTAAGAAGAAATTAAATTAAGAGCATTGTATTTACCATGCATATTATTATATTTATGTACATTAATTTGATTTTTTGGAGTCGGTGCCAGCCAAGCCAAGTACAAAATTCAAAACAAAATATCCAATTTAAATCGTAACACGCCTATAAATTATATCTACATAAATACGAGACAATAAAAAAAAATAGTTATAACTCTTCAAATAGTAGAAAATACAATGATTTAAATGATTAACTAATTTCCAAAGCAATGTTTGTCGACATATATAGTTGCTAATCTCATTTGAAAATACACATTTATAACATCAGATGAAATGTTTAAAAATGGTAACATGGCTTTAATTTCGCTTGACTGGCACCGACTCCAAAAAATCAAATTAATGTACATAAATATAATAATATGCATGGTAAATACAATGCTCTTAATTTAATTTCTTATTAACTATTATCTAAAAAAAATTTATTTTTTACTTTGTAGTAGTTTTTGAAGTCGGTTCTATTTTTGGTTAAAAAATTTATTAAAAGCATAAATTCTCCTGTGGCAACTGTGGCAATTTTTGTTTGCATGCAAAATGTTGCTTTTAAAGAAACGATGAATGAAAGGCTACATTTCTGCACTTTCCGAAGATAATTATTTGTATTTAGTTATTAAAAAACAATGTGAAAGGCATGTTTTTTTCTATATATAAAGCCACAGTCGGTAGGTAATATTGTCAATAAGACAGGGGGAAAACGTGAAGGTCTGAGTTCAAGTTGAAAAATTGTTCCAAATAGTATGTACCCAAGAACAAAAAGGAATTCTTCGAATATTGCACAGCACAGGTAATATGTTTTATGGGAAAGAAAATCCTCCAAGTCAAAGGACTTGCTAAATCGTTAAAATACTCAGTGTCAATTGTTAACAAAATCATTAACACTGATTAGAATTTTAAAAAAGGCCAAAAAACACAATGTTCATCGTCTTTTTCCACGACCGCTGAACGGCAAATTAAAAATAAATAGAGTCGATGAAAATGCTAAGATCAATCGCACATACTGTCAGAAACATATTTTACTCTTAATCTTCAAACATGAAATACCATCTCTTTATCCTCAGTGCCATCAATTTGCTGAACTGCATCACGATAAAGCGAACAGCCACACATCTAAATCTACTGGTAATTTCCTGGAAAAAATGGAACGAGAAACGGATATCAGGTCTATACCCTTCACTGATATACCTGAAAAATCTCCTGATCCATGGATTTTTGCGCTTTTGAACTTTAAAAGGCGCGTTATCCAATCGTCGACCTACAACCCTTCATGGACTTTGGAAAACTGTTCAAGAGGAATGGGCCAAAATACCTCTTCCAAAACTACAAAAGGCAATGTTGTTATGGAAATTACGGTGCAGAAAGGTAGTTAAAATAAGGGTTACTAAACTGAACATTTAAAACATAAATATTTTACGTAAAATAGTTCTGTAAATACCATGAAAATCGTATAAAAAATGTGGAAAATCCGCTGTATTTATCGGATCTTTACATAACTTCGCCAGAATAGGGATGTCTCAATACATTTTAGCAAAAAATTATAAAACTGATATTTTGTCATTTTTCGCCAATGAAAGGTAGCGAAATACCAGTAATAATTTGGAATCATACAGGATGAATGAGAATTTTCTTTACAACATTCACATTTTATAAAATCTGAAGAAACAAAATTATGTTGCTTGTATACATGTAACAGCAAAGAGCAGCAACTAAAGTTTTATTTATGAAAATTGGCTTTTCTTTCTCCCCCCCCCCCTTTTCTTTTTGGTGTGTGTGTGCGCGCGTGCGCGTGTGTTTTAAATCGAGAATTTTTTATGAATTCGGTTCGTTTGTCCGTCTGTCCACTCTAACTTTTGTAAATTTACTTGAAATACCGCCAGATAATATGTGATATTCAGGTTCATTACAACGTGTTTCCTATTGAAATTGGTAGCAGTGCATTTAGCGATGGTTTAAAGCTGTATACAAAAGAATTTCTATACATTGCGCTGTTCGGACGATAATCGTTGGAACTACAATCGTGAGAAAAAAGCGGTATGACCTCCACCCCCAACACTTAAAAACAACCACTAATTTCACCACAAATTATCGTATACAAATTATGCTGGTAATCAACCGACTAGTAGTAGCATCTACTTAAATGTTATTCATAGATTAGAGTTTGGGGTTCATTTACATATTAAAAATTGTACTAAACTTTCATTTTCCAAATAGTAACATTCACTTTTGACACTGTTTTTGAGTTCCTTGGATCAAAACAGCTTGAAAAAAGGTATAGTTTAACAGAGATGAGACGATCTCAACCCGAGGCTTACCAGTGTTCTCATGTTCCCACTTAGATCTTTTGCTGATGGAGGTTTGTAACCCGGTCTTAATGTTTTAATCCTGTGCTTGAGAGCATCAAGTTCAGCGACATTAAAAGATATATTTGCAACATAAAAAAAAGAAATATATATATTGATATTGCTTTGTCAATATTTTCTTTTTGATCTTCAGTTGTCTTAATCACAAAACGGTGTATCTGACGTTGTATGTGACTAGGAGTAGAGGATGCACAAACTACTGGGTTTGCACTGACCGATTGATGTACAGGCATCCATTGAAAGAGATCCACTGGTGTTTAAAAAATATATTGTGCTTCAGAATCTTCACTTTCAGTATTTCACATCATTCTGGTTCTGGCTGGACATTTTTGTAAATAAGCTTTTATTTTTTCTATCTTGAAACTTAGTTTTAATTCACAATGTTTGCATTTGCATTTTGAGTCACCATTAATTTTTATCACTTCTCCCCACTCACTTGCCAACTTTCCACTTGCTTGTACTTTTGGCATTTTTGAGGAACTTGGAACCTCAAATATTTTAATCTTTGACTCAATTTTAGAATACAATGAGTTTAATAAACAATAAAAAGACAAAATTTAAATAATACCAAGACTAGTAATATTAAGTTTTAATTGACCATAAAATAAACACTGATTTTATATTACTTCAAATATGTGACCATGTGCACTTCATTCTCACACATCAAAGAGTACGATTTTATTTTGTGGGTGTATGCATTGAATGTGCTAGCCTATACTGTTTGACCAATCAGCTTCAAGACTAAAAAGGAAAATTTCCTGTCCACATATTGCTTGGCAACTTAGCTGCAAGCTGATTGGTCAAGTCGTCAATTGGTCTTTACTGTCTGCACTTTCATAAGTGGAGCCATCTTTAAGCATATATTTAAAGGTTTTTTTTTTTTTTTTTTTTTTTTTTTTTTTTTTTTTTTTGTAAATTAAATTTGTTAAACATAAGCTTCAGATGAAAGTAATTGTTAAAACATTTAAGTTGATATTTTGGTTTTTCCCTTTTTAAAAAAAAAAATATTATTTTTGCATTCTCATACTTTAAATTAAATAATGTTACAGTTGTGAAAACACGAGGAAATTTGGAAAAAACCCACAATGAGTTTTATATGAGTTCTTTTCAAGTGGGCCAACCTGAAACAACCCGCCCGGGGTTTTTCGGGTTCGGCCCACTTGGGCAAACTCTGCTGTTTGGTAATATCAAAAAAGTGACCATTGAGAAATCTGTATTTAAGAAGCTACATGTAACAGCATCTTGGCTTAAGCTGCCCTGCTCTACCAACTGAGCCATCCCGGTCGAATCTGGAGGACCTAATTCATCCAGTTAACCTCATTGATCATAGCATCTGGTCTGATATCTGAATCAGCTCAACAGAATAAATCGCAGGTAATTTGGAACTCCAGCAAACGCTGGATAAGTGATTACACTAGATTAATTTTGACACAAATATTCAAATTGGTAAAGAAATCATATGAGTTGTAATTTTCCAACTGGACGAAAAATGTCCGGGCCAGGATTCGAATCTGAGATATCATGGCTTAAGTTGCCCCTGTACTACCAACTGAGCCATCCCTGTCGAATCTGGAGGACCTAATTCATCCAGTTAACCTTATTGGTCATAGCATCTGGTCTCATATCTGAATCAACTCAACAGATTTTTTCAGATTCAACCAAGCAGGGAGGCCTACCATATGGCTTTAGCCCCTGCAAGCCCTGCTTGGCAAGTTTATTTTTTAAAAAAAATTACATATTTGACAAAACAGCCCAGCTTAATTTGCAGAAAAGTCATATTCAAAAAGTCATACTCAAAAGTCATATTCAGCAAAAAAGTCACAATTAATAAGAGTTTAAAAATTATTTGAAATTGTCAGATTTTTAGCATAAAATATTTTAAAAGTGGAGACAGTGGATTTTTTCAATAAACTTCGTCATCATCAGGAAAAGCATCATCATCATCATCACCACCAATGATGTGTACTGGTGGCATTTGGAATAACAGTTGGTTTTTTTCTATTAAGGACATGAAGCTAATTATCTTTTGGAGCAATGAGGAATTCGCCGAGATTGATTTGAACCAATTCGACAGAGAGATGGTGTCTGTTTTCCTCAAATGTAGAGTAGCTGTCAATGGGCATGTGAGAACGTAATGTAGCGAATCCCCTCTTGCGCCACAAGTGCATCTTGAAGACAAAACTTTATTAAATTTAATTAAAAAGCCGGGAAAGGGCCATGATTGATAGCGAATATATATAAGTATCGATGACTTAGAAGATAGTCTTCTGAAACTTTTGGCTTCAATGCATAGGTATATCGCCCAGTGGGACATAAGTCCCAATCACGTTGCCATGAGTTATGTAAAGTTTGCTTTAATATTCTCTTAAGATATGAGGATGGACATGGTATAAATTTTTTTGGTATTAGTGAATTTGGGTCAGTTGCTTCCTTTGCTAACCGATCCACTAATTCATTACCTGTTATGCCTGAATGTCCTTTGACCCATTGTAGATAAATTTTTTGTGTTGCTCCTTGCAGAGATTGGATTATTTGGCTGATTATTATATTTTTTGTAGATATATCTTTTAGTGCTGATATTGTAGATTGGCTATCTGATTTTATAACTATTGTGCGATATTTGGATTGTTTTGACCATTGTATTGAGCCAAGATCGCCAGCTGTTCCGCTTGATACGCTGAGTTTTCGTTCTGTATTCTTTGCTGATATGTATATATTATTTCTTCTTCTTTAAATACACAGTAGGCATAACCCGTGCCGATTTCAGTTTTGGAGCCATCCGTGTATATTTGCACATCTGTCTCTATTTTATTTTCTGTATCCAGTATATTAAGATATTCTTTTGAGGTAACTATATATTTTTTGTAAGCTTTGTTTTGAAATGCATCAGAGTGATGTGGGTGTGATGGCACTCCCAGTCTCAGTATCATTCCCTGGTCTGCAATCTGTTTCAGTTTTAAAGGTAGTGAAGGAATTCCTGTCGGGACATTTAGAGCCGATGTAGGAGATTTTTTATATGCTCCAGAAATTAGTAGCAGACAACGACGCTGAATAGATAAGAGCAAGCGAAAGCCATGTGACTTTTGCAATCTTGGAAACCATGTAGCTGCTGCATATGAAACTTTCTTTTCTAGAATGGAAGTGTACCAAGTTTTTATGATTTGTTTGGAAATGCCACTTGTGGTTGATGCGAATTTTAACAAGTTTTGTATTGTTGCTGACATTTCATCCCGTTTGATTCTAAGATGTGGCAAAAATGATAGGGTTGAGTCTAAATGTATTCCTAGATATGGCATAGTATCTTCAGTTTTAAGATTATGTGAATCAAGTTTGAAGATTGGACGCCGTTTTAAATACTTTTTACGTCTGAGATTCAGACATTGGCACTTGTGATAAGATATTTTCAGATCTGAAGTTTGAGCCCAATCGCTAATTACTTGAAGAGCTTCATTTCCTCTCCTTTCAAGTTCGGCTCTAGTTCTTGCCTCAATGATTAACATTAAATCATCCGCATATGCTCTGACTCTTATATTTTTATTGCTGAGAATATCGATTAATTGCTGCATAAACACTTTCCACAGGAAAGGACCATAGCACGAGCCTTGTGGGCAGCCTTTGGAGAACCAATGTATTTCATCCATTAGCCAGTTGGGATATGCTCCTCTTTTAGTTAGGAAGGACCTTGTTGTGTTAATATAGGGCTGTTCAATATTTAGTTGTTGAAGTAAGATTAATGTCTGCTCCCACGGAAGATTATCAAATGCATTTTTAAAATCTATTGACAACAGGGATATATACGAATTGTTTTGTTTAATTATTTCTATGTGTGAGGATAGTGTTTGAATTGCTGTTTCTGTTGATCTCCCTTCCGTGTATCCATGTTGATTTTCAAAGAGTATTCTATTTATGTGTAAAGAGAAGTTTATCCTTCGCAGTAAGAGTTTTTCATATATCTTTCCGAAAACTAGGAGCAAAGTTATTGGCCTGTAGGAATCAATCTCTGTAGGGGGTTTGCCCGATTTAAAAAAATACACCAACTCTCCTATTTTCCAAACATCTGGAAAATAGTTCAGTTTTAGTAGTGTTATGTACATTTGGAGTAGGAGATCTTTTTTAATTTTGAAAATATTTCTTACTATACGATGATCGATGTCATCTATTCCCTGCGCTTTGTTAGCATCAAAAGAGTAGATGACGTCTCTCAATTCTTGAATAGTGAACGGCGGTACAGTGTCCGTTGACTGTGAATGCAGATTAACTTTTGGATTAGCTGATGGACCAAAAATTCCTTTTGTGAGATCTGTGAATAGTTGTTTTTTAGTTTGGGTTATGGTGTCTGAAGAAGATAGCGCATACGATTCTTTATGATAGAAATCTTGAAAAGCTACTTTTTGTAGTTTCCCATATGGATTTTTTGTTTTTTTACAAAATTGATTCCATGCATCATTCTTAGCTTTCTTTATAAACTTTCTGTATTTAGCTTTCTCTAATTTATACTTCGCATAATGTTCAGAAGTAGACTCTGGTAATTTTGATTTCTTTCTTAAAGCTCTAACCAAATTTCTTTGTTTTCTGATATCCTCCGTCCACCATGTTATTTGTGGTGTATACGCTGACTTTCTTCTTTTAAAATTTTTCTTACAGATATTGGTGAGTAATGTGATGAATTTTTCGTAAATATCATTAAATGTATCTATATCTTCTATATTATTAAAGCATATATTATTTTCTTCTATTTGACTGTGAAAAGCTGTGTTAAATTTATGAAATGATACATTTTTTGTTCTGAATCGTCGTCTGGGAAGCTTCGGAATTTTTGTATGTAATATTAAAGTTATTAAACGATGATCACCAAAATCCATCTCCTCCATCACTTCCCAGCTCGCTATGTGAGAGAAGATCGGCATTGAAGCTAATGTTACGTCTGGCCAGCCTTTCCTGTCTTTTGACTCGTATGTCGGGGAAGCATGTGGGTTATTGACTACTAAAAGTTTGTGAGTACACATTTGCAGAATTAAATGATGCCCTCTGTCATTTTCACTATTGTATCCCCATAGAGGACTATGAGCATTAAAATCACCTAACATTAGGAATTTTGGCGATCCTCCTTTAATTTGTTCCCATTCTTGCAAGTCTTCTTGTATGTCATGGGAGGGAGGTATATATTGGCAACCTATTGTTAGATATCCTTCTATTGTCAACATATTTACAAAGACTGCATTTTGTGTTGCTTTTATTTGAAGATGTTGGATTTCCGTGTTTAAAATGGATATGAAACAATTTCTAGATAACGAAGAGTAGCATGGTAGTGAGCTTGGAAGACCATGTGGCATTTTATTTGTTATGGCGCAGTCTTGGAGACAGGCTATTGTGTACTTTTCATTTATTAATTTTTGAAAGAGGGATGATGAAGCTGGGCGTATTTTTTGCAGGTTTAATTACGCTATTTTAAGGTCCTCCAATTTATGAATATTAACATTAGTAGAATTTAGAAAAGGAGGTGAATTTGAGTTTGTATTTGATGAAACGATTTTAGAGGAACTATTCTTTAAGTTGAAAATGATCTAATGGTATTTTTGATGCGATATTGTCTGTTTTGGAGAAGATTTTGGAAAACTTGACACTTGTTTGAGTTTGCACTGTGTTTGTAGCTAAATGTCATGCCTTTCTCATCAACAGTATTATAACAATTTATGCATCTATGTAAGTTTGGATAATTGCGCTTAGGACATGTACTGGACTCATGGCTGTGCATACAGTATGCACACGCTTGTTTGCGTCTACATTTTTCATGGGAGTGTCCAAATAATTGGCAGTTTCCACATCTTATAAGAGGGACATAATTTGTAATTCTACACAATGCTAAACCTATATAAATATAGCCTTTTGCTAGCATACGAAGAGCTATTGGTTCCTCTAATTCCAACATTAATTGAAAGGTTTTTGCTTTTGGACGTGTTATAACTTTGTTTATATTGTCTCTTACATTTTGACTTAATTCTGTTTCTATTACTTCCAACACCTCTTCCTTCGGAACATAATGTGGAATCCCTAAAAGTATGATCTTTTTCCTTTTTTCTCCCAGATACTTGAGATCTAACAATTGTTAGTTGTATTTTTTCGTTGTTTTGCAGAAAGTTCAACGTTTCGTCAACTTCCTTTGATGTGAAAGCTTTTAAGATGAAAGAATTCTTGTCTCTTGACTGCGTACAGAATAATTTTGGTAGTTTTGGTTCGTTTTTTAATTCCCTGTCTAATATTCCCCTTATGTTGTTCATGGACATCTTCGTTTGTTTCTTACGTGTGAGAAGAATTGCCGTAGTTGAGAGAGCTGGTGCCGGAATAGAATGTGTTTGTTTTAATCTTGTTGAGTAAAGATCTGGAATGGATATTTTTTCTGTAGTTGAGGAACTTTTCAAAGGTTCATCTTGTTGTAGCAGATTGCTAGGTGACATTTGATTTTGTACTGTTTCCAATATTTTCTGTAGTTTATCGTCATATTGTTGGTGCATTAACTTTATTAAGTCTTTTAATTCTTCGTCTTTGGTCAGTGTTTGTAATGTTGATTCTATATAGGTTTGTTGATCCTTTAGTTGAAAATTCAGTTCTCTTAATTGTTCCGTTTTTATATCTAATTGTTTCTTGAGATTGGTTATGTCTTCTTTTATTAGTTGTGAAGGTAGTTTTCCTGTTTCTGGGTCTTTATCTTGAGGGAGATGTTTAAGGAGCTGGAGATTTTTGTTGATTCTCTCTTCCCTGATATTTGATGAGGGAAGATAATTTTTTCTTAATTGGTTTATTTCTTCTTCTTTGTCTTTCAAGATTGTTTGCAGCTCTACTTCTTTTTGTTTTATTATTTCCAGCAATTCTACTTCTTTGTCTTTTACAATTTGAGTAAGATTTTCTGTTTCATTCTTTTGATTATTTAGTGCTTCTTTTGTTTCGATCAATTCTTTTTCTAACAGCAAGTTTTCATCCTTTAAGTCCTGAATTATTTTCTGAACTTCCTCTTGTTTAGATGTTGATTGAAGTTCTGCTTTTATTGTTAAGTCCTGGATTATTCTCAAGATGTCTTCATAATATTTTTCTGTTTCGACCTTATACGCTGTTTCTCGCTTTTTGAGGTGTCTCTTCATCTGGTCCATTTTGTCTTCTAATGACATGTGTTGTACTTCATCATCTTCGTATTTAAACAGTTTCTTTACCTGAAGCGAAGAGTTTGTTTTAGAAGGTTTTGTTAATGGTGCATTATCAGTTTTCGTTTGTTTTGGGTACAAATCTGGATTTTTACTGTATGTGTTCCGTTGACTTCGATGAATTTCGATGTTTGGTTTTTCAATTGAAGAATCAATGATATTTAGAGAAGTTGATCTTGTTCTATTTTGAAGATCGTCTTTCGAATAAATCGCAGATAATTTGGAACACCAGTAAACGCTGGATACGTGATTACACTAGATTAATTTTGACACAATTATTCAAATTGGCCAAGAGATCGCAGGTTCGAATCCTGGCCCGGACATTTTTCGTCCAGTTGGAAAATTACAACTCATATGATTTCTTTTGCAATTTGAATAATTGTGTCAAAATTAATCTAGTATAATCACGTATCCACTGGAGTTCCACTCTGGAGTTCCAAATTACCTGAGATTTATTCTGTTGAGCTGATTCAGATATCAGACCAGATGCTATGATCAATAAGGTTAACTTGATGAATTAGGTCCTCCGGATTCGACCGGGATGGCTCAGTTGGTAGTGCATGGCAGCTTCAGCCAAGAGAACCCAGGTTCGAATCCTGGCCCGGTCATATTTAGTCCATGAAAATTGATCTAGTGTAATCACTTATCCGACGTTTACTGGAGTTCCAAATTACCTGCTATTTATTCCGTTGAGCTGATTCAGGTATCAGACCAGGTGCTATGATCAATAAGGTAAACTGGATGAATTAGGTCCTCCAGATTCGACCGGGATGGCTCAGTTGGTAGAGCATGGCGACTTCAGCCAAGAGACCCCAGGTTCAAATCCTGGCACGGAGATTTTTCTTCTAGTTGGAAAATTACAACTCATCTATGTACTTTGTTAACAGATTACAAAATACGTAGTCATGGATGGAATTAGGCATATATGCCACATGGGTCCATGGCGACAAATATTTTAAGTGAAATTTAAATTGTATTGTTGAGATTTTGAAAATATGGCAAATCTCAAATGCAGAATTGATAAGTATTTTCTTTAAAATCAGAGAAAAAGTTAAGATTCTTTTATATTTCCCGGGCGCAAATCTCGTATTTGGGAGTCCGCTTTTCTTATCTATTTTATTAGTACTTCTGGGTATACACTGCTTTTTAGCATAATTCGTGTTAAAACATTTAACTCAACGCGTAAAAAAAATAACCATAGTTTTAAATTTTTTATTTGGAGAATTTAATTCATCCAAGTTCGAGAAAATCATCTAAGATTAGAATAATTACCCAGCACTTCATCTCTAGAAAGATAAGCACACATATTAATTTTTTTCTAAGTATAATTGCACTAGTATATTCGTAAGCGTAAAGTTTCAAATTTGTTAATAGGCAAGAGAGGGCAGATCCGGCGGTCGGCCCTTCCCTCCTGTGCCGAACAAGGTATTAATTTACTGAATCATGAACACAAAAAACAGTAAAAAATGCTAAGATAAAATTGCAATGAATTGGTGAAGAATTCAGTTTTATACAGGTTTTTGACTTAGCAGGTAAACTTTCAAAGTGTTTCTTTTGCTGAGGCCATGGAAGGTTTGCGAGCAAGACAATATTACGTTATCGGCAAGTTTCATTTACACAAGAACAGTATGTGGTTATTTACACAAGTTTTACGTATACAGTTTAAACCGTATACGGTTTAACCTGTGTAAATTAAACCTGTCTATAACGGAATATTGGGTTAATCGCAAACATTCCATGGTCCCAGCAAAAGAAACACCTTGAAAATTTACCTGTAAAGACGAAAACCTGTCTAAAGCGGATTTCTTCACAGATTTATTGCAATTCCGTCTTAGCATTTTTACTGATTTTGTGTTCATATTTCAGTAAGTTAATACCTTGTTCGGCTCGAGGGGAGAGGCGAACCGCCGGATCTTCCCCTCCTGGCTGAACCCCTGAGAAATCCTGGCTACGCCACTGGCTCAGCTTGAATACCCTTTTATAGATAAAAATACATATGCGCGCGATATAAATAAATCTATTAAATATTGTTTTAAATAGTGTTTCACTTAAATGAAACAGAATGTATATTTTAAAAATATTGTAGTGTAATATGCTATATAAATATAAAATTG
This sequence comes from Maratus michaelseni, assembly GCA_963931845.1. Taxonomy (NCBI): domain Eukaryota; kingdom Metazoa; phylum Arthropoda; class Arachnida; order Araneae; family Salticidae; genus Maratus; species Maratus michaelseni. Next base: position 199,709,272 of record OZ007592.1, on the reverse strand, counting down.
TCATACAATGTAAAAATTTGAATGTTTAACTGTATACCATTCCCACATCAGATGTAGCGTTGCTCTTTAACGGTAGATTTTTGTTGTTGTTGTTTATTTGTTTAAACAAATATCTAGATTGAATAAAGTTTATTAAACATTAAACTACAATTGTTATTTTATTAAGGCAAAGAAAAAATAAGTCTTCTGTTCTTCGATCGTCCATCAAATTTATACTTTTTGCAAATAAGGATTTACAAGCAAGTATTATAAATATTGATGTGAAATAGAACACCATATAAATAAATTTCTTAAAACATCATAAAAAGAGAAAGAAAGCAAAATGATGTGCTATCATTATGACAGGAGACTTTTTGCTTCTGTTCTCGTAGGAGTAGCATGCCTTTTATATCTGGAGAAGAAAAATTAATTCGAAACAAATTTCAGTAAATTTTATTTTGATTTAAAAAAAAAGTCTTTCTATGGTAGTAAATATTAATTTCATTTGATTATAAAATTTTCGAAAATAAATTTCATGAAAAGGGAATTGTTCTAACAAATTGAATATACTTTGAAAATTCTCTATTCTGAACATTTACCATTAAATTGTCATGTTAACAGTTTTGTATTAGCTCACAATCTATCAAAGTCTGAGAGCTAATGTGCCCTCAGGTTCTATATGTACGTATACGTATGTACGTATGTACGTAACGCGATAACTCTTGATAGAAATATCCGATTTGCTTCAAATTTTGTATATTGGTTCATTGTGATAAGACGCTTTCCTGATTAGTTTCAGGGATTCATTGGTTAAGTATAAAGGGGAAGGGAACGGGGACTAATCCCTCCCTTTTTATTTAGATAAATAGGTTTTTCATGCAGAAGTATTTGATTTGCTGCAAATTTGGTATACCTGTTTATTCTGATATGGCGCTTCCCTAAATAGCAATTTATTATTTTTATTACTATTTTGACAAAACAAACTGCTTGGGCACAATTAAGTCCAGTTCCGACCAGGCTCAACTGTAAATAAAAGAATGTAAGCCTGATCTCGGCTCGGCGTGAGTCTGCTAAAACAATAAAACTTGGACTCAGACACGATGTAAACATCCGATGCCGATCTCTACGCTTGACATGTTATACTACTCTATTGATTATGTTGCCGAATTAGCGTCACCTCGTGAAGCAGATTTATACTTAATTTCGCGAACGTCATCATCACATTTTACCAGCTTCATTTAAATTTTTATATCGGGCCGGTTAAACGTAAAATTATTTATTAAATTGTTAGTGTTAGTGATGACAGTGATGAACTGATTTTCTTCCAAGACGAAAACAAGAGTGTTAAACGTATATCTTTCGAATATTCTGATTCTGACGATGCATGAAAATGTAAAAATCTAGAAGTCGAACCCAGAAAAAAGTTTTGTTGAAGCAACAAAAATTTGGTTGACCCAACAAAACTTTTCGTTTAAATATGGGTCAATGGAAATTTTGTTTGAATCAACAAAAAAAATATTTTTGATTTTTTTTTTTGCAATTCCAAAAAAAAAAAAAAAAAATTGTATCGTCAGCAAAAAAATGTTTTGTTAATTCAAGTAAAATGGTTCAATTTCACTTGAATTAACAAAATTCTTTTTGTTACATAGATATATGCTATGTGTTATTTTAACAATCTATTTTCTTTTTTCAACAAATATATTTTGTTTGTTTAAATAATAAAATATGTTATATTACAAACTTGTTTTGTTTATACTACAAAAACTTTTGTTAAATGAACCAATCTAAATATGCAACTTTAACTATTTTTAGCAGTGAATTACACCTGTAAACCTTGAATAATAACAAGTGAATTTTCATCCTGCTTTTTTTCAAGTGAAAACCGAGATTGCCCAAGCCGGGAGTCGATCCCGGGTCCTCAGGACAGCGTTCTGAGGCTCTAACACTGAGCTACAAGGCACGATAGCTGAGCTCAGCATTTATTACTCTTATATATGTCGGAACGGCTGCATCCGCAGCACAAGATGGAAAAGTCATCAGGAGCACAAAAATTTCTGCGGCAAGCATGAGACAACAATACAAAGCCCAGCATATGGCAACACAAAGTTAATTTTTAATTCATTTCCAGCAGTGAATTACGGTTGCAAAAAGCAGGATAAAAATTCACTGGTTATTATTCAAAGATTACAGGCGTAATTCACTGCTGAAAATGAGATAGAGCTATTGCAGAAATCGCGAAAAATGCAACATAGCACCGCCACCTGTTGCGCGATTTACACCTAAAACTAATCAGCAACAATTTATATCAGGAAGTAACTGCATATAAAGTTTTATTAAATTCCGTGCATTAGTTCTTGAGATAGGGCGCCCACAAAATTTTTGTCACATACACAGATAGAGTCATTCACAGTCATTTTCTAAAAACAGTCAAATCGTGTTCAGGACCTTCTAAAATCCGTCGGAAACCGGAAGTCGAAATTTTTCATGATTCCAATACTTTCTTCTTGTAAAGATAGAAGAAAGTAATAAATGGGACAGGGGGATTTTTAAAACTACCTTGGTCCGTCCCAATGAAAAAAAGTTTTAATTATCCAAAAATTATGTTAATCCTTTAATTATATAGCTATATAAGTCAAATAAATCGAGTTACGTGAGAGAGCTCTGGCTACTACACAACAATTTTAAATTTTGCAAAAACAACAAAATTTTGCTGGAATTACAAAATTATTGTAAAATTAAAAAAAAACAGATTTTGTTAGTTCAAATAAAATTGATGAAATTTTGTTAAACTTTTGTAAGAGTGTTTACAATATTTTTTTGTCCAAGCAACAAAACCAATTTTTTAACTCCAACTACAAATTTTGCTAAAACAACCGAAATGTACTCAACAAAACATGTTTTGTTGTTGTAATCAATTCCTTTTTCTGGGTGCATACGGCTCACGGGTCCGAGGCCCGTACCCGGACCGCGGGCCCATTACATTTTTTTTGTCGGCCCGGTTATTGTGTCAATTGGCCCGGCACGGCCTATCAAAAATCTTCTAATTCTGCTGGCCCGGCCTGTTTTAAAGTTTACTTTCGCCGGTACGGGTCTCGGGCCAAGCCCAGGCCCTTGCAGACCTCTAAAATGCACTAGCTCCCCCCCCCCCCCAAAGCGAAGTCCTGGGTGCGCCACTGGTCGTGGACCTATTTGTATCAAGTAATAAGAATGCACCTTTCTTGTCAATGAAGGTCTTAACAAGAGGGAGTGCCGGGGAAGATCGATTTATATTTAGTGTATACTCTTGTAAACTATTGCCTGTCTGTGTGGTACAATTAATCGAGATATTGACTTTTGTATCTGCTTGGGAAGCGACAGAATTTACTCTCCTATCCGGTGGCAGTTTGGGGAGATATGAAAAAAATTTAGTTCATTTATTGCTGATGTACTATCAACTTCTTGAAATACAAAAGCCTCAGGAGTTGTGCATCTCTGATTTAATTTAAATTTTGCCTGTCAGAATGATTGTTACTTTTTGAGCCCCTATTTTGATGGTGAAACTGCTTAGTATTGCACGCTGCTATTTGAAACAAGTGGTGGTAATATGACCAAAACGATGGCAAAGTTGGCATAAATGCTCGTGCAAAACAGTTTTGAAATTTAAATGGATGCAGGCGTAAAAAACGTTCTAAAATTGCAATTTCTGTAATACTGTTCAGGATAGAGGTCTGAAATTTGGCATGGCGCTTAATGCTCGTTAAGAACTGTTTGTAAAAATTCGAAATTTAAGAAGCTGAAACGAGCGAAAATCATTCTGAAAACGTTCTATATTATGATTTTAATGGGATTGTTAGGGCCAGGAACTTGAATTTTGACATAGTTGTTATTTTTAAGACGTAACTGCTTGCAGAGGACAGTTTCTAATAAATTAGAAATTTAACAGGGTGCAGGAGCAAAAAAAATAATCTAAACTTTTCGATATCTGTGATATGGTTTGGAATAGAATCCTTAAATTTGGCATGATGGTTACTTATATGATTCAAATGCTCGCTAAAAACTGTTTCTAAAAAAAAAATCGAAATTTAAAATGGTGAAATCAGTGGAAAGCTTTCTAAAAGGGTTTTAAATTACGATTTGAAAAAAATTGTTAGGGCATGAACTTGAAATTTGACATGATTGTTACTTTTAAGACGCTGTAGTGAACAATTTCTAAAAAAATGAAATTTAAAAGGTTGCAAGAGCAAAAATAATTCTAAAATTGTGATTTCTGTGATACTGTTAGGGCAAAGAAACTTAAAATTTGGTATGGTTTTGAAATTTTAAAGGGTGCAGGAGCAAAAAACGTTCTAAAATTGGAAATACTTTGGTACCGTTCAGGCTAGAAACCTAAATTTCGGCATGGCAGATACTTTTAAGATGTAAATGCTCGCTAAAAATTGTTTCTAAAGAAAAAAAATCTAAATTAAAACAGGTGAAACGAGCATAAAACGTTCTAAATTATAATTTGAATAGAATTGTTAGGCTATGAACTTAAAATTTGACATGGGTGTTACTTTTGAAACGTAAATGCTTGCAGAGAACATTTTCTGTAATAAATTCGAAACTTAAAAGAATGCAGAAACCAGAAAGGTTCTAAAGTTCCGATTTTTGTTATACCGTTCGGTGTAGAAGCTTGAAATTTAACACGGTGGTTACTTATAATATGTAAATGCTCATTAAGAACCGTTTCTAAAAAGAAGTCGAAATATAAAAGGGTGAAATTAGATTCTCTAGATGCCTGCCGTGCTCCTTTCTCGGATTAGCCGTAGATATTTGCAAAGACAAAACAATTCTGGTAAATTGTCTGCAAGTAAAAGTTATCATCGAACAAACAACTGACAGACCGACTTAGTTACTATATTTTACTTTGACTCTATCGGTTTTTTTTACTAGATTTTCATCCTTCATAAAAAAAAAACATATCAATCATCAATCATCTTTAATTAAATAACATATAAATTCAGAAAGACTAATAATTTGAGAAAAGAAGTTGATTTTAATTGCTTTTAAATGGTTTATTACTCTAAGAAATGAAGGATATGTAAATAAAATGTATACATATTGTGTTTGCTACGAGCAGATTATTTAAATTATATATAACCTGTTAAAAAAAAAAAGCATGATGAAAGTCGTGGCTGAAAAATGGTGTTGTATCACATTTCCAAGCTTATAATATATTATGGTACTTATTTAACATTTTCCCTTAAAAAAGTTTCCATATATAAGTCGAGTGCCTACGTATATGTTGATAGAAATCCTTTTCTCCTGTGCTAAATACAGCATAATGTGTTTTTGAAAATTCAAATTTTTTTTAATTATGCATGATGGGATTGGTGGCCATCTTTCCATATTTTACACAAATTTCTAAGCACCCAAGTTGTAAAAGAAAAGCGTAATATATTTGCTTTAGTAAAAATTTAAAATTTCTGATTTAAATACAGACAGATAAATTGAGAAAGACTTTTATTTTGAGAAAATAATTTTTCTTCCTGCTTTAAAATGATTAATTACTCTAAAAGAGGAATCATAACATGAATCCCTAAGATACGCCACCCTTATCTTAAGACACAAATTTCTAAATGCACAGATCGGCAAAGGAAAAGCATAAAATATTTGCTTTAATAACAATCTCGAACTTTGAATTTTAACTACGGACAGATAAATTGAAAAAAAGACAGATAGTTTGAGAAAAAGAAATTGATTCTCCATGCTTTAAAATGATTAATTACTCTAAGAAATAAATCACAAGATTAATCCTTTAAGATAAGTCACCATTATCTTAAGACAAAAATTTCTAAGCATAAAGGAAAAGCTTAAAATGTTTGCTTAAGTAACAATTTCGAACTTCGGATTTTAACTGCGGATGGGGTGCTTAGAAATTTGTGTCAATTATGGAAAGATGGCCGCCAAGACCATCCGGCATAATGTTAAAAAATTTGAATTTTCAGAACCACGTTATGACGTATTCAGTACAGGAGAAAAGGATTTCTATTAACATATACCCTACGCCCTCGACTTACATATGGTAACTTATTTAATGAAAAGTGTTAAATAAGTACTTTCATCAGTTTTTTTTACTTTTGAAAAGTTTCTTTTTCTATTTTTTACTTTTCTTTTTTCTTTTTTCTTTTTTCTTTTTCTTTCTTTTTTTTTTTTTTTCTAGATAAGTATTACTACAATTCTTTTGAAAATTAAGGTTAGTCTAATGCTTTCTTTTAAATATTTTGAAAAATACTCTTAGGTCTATGCAACTTTGGAGCATAATTTCTCTATTTTTAAAAAAAATTGAAGTTCTTCGTAAAGCACCATTCTAATGGTTATAAAATCCAGTGAAACCTAATCAGAAGGAATCGCTAGGGACTTAAGAAAAGCTTCGTTTTAGACAGGTTTTCGTTTCAGTAGGTGTATTTGTACGGTATTTCTTTCTCCGAAATTCTCCCGGTAATGCAGGATTTTGTTATAGACAGTTTTTTCCTTAGAGACAAAATTTTCATTGTCCCTGGGAAAAAAGAAATCATGCAATTTTACCTGCTAAGATGGAAAACTGTCTAAAAAGTAACTTTCCTTTGGTTCCTTTGCGATTTTGTTTTAATAGTATATTTAACAGTTTACAGTATATTAGATTTTATTAATTTAACAATTAATAATAAACTACAAAGTAAAATAAACCTGTGAAAACGTAATTGCTTGAGACCAGAAAAAATTCTGTTTTAGACAAGTTTCCGTTTTAGCAGGCAAATTTGTAGGATACTTTTTACGTCGGGACTAGAAAATTTTTCCGATAAGTATTGAATTTTGTTATAGACAAGTTCTATTTACACAGTTTTTACTGCATGAATTAACGAACATAAATTATGACTTACATATGATCTTAAACAATAATTTATTGTATCGTTTTACATTCAGTAAAACCTGTGAAAATAGAATTGCTAACAGCCAATGAAAAGTTCCGTTTTAGACAGGTTTTCGTCTTAGTAGGTGTAATTGTATGTTGTTCCTTCCGGAGAGAGCATAAAAATGCTCCGTTTATGGAAGGATTCCGATAAAGACCGATTCCGTTTTCACAGGTTTTAATGTACCATTCTAATGGTTATAAAATCCAGTGAAACCTAATCAGAAGGAATCGCCAGGGACTTAAGAAAAGCTCCGTTTTAGACAGGTTTTCGTTTCAGTAGGTGTTAAATACTATGTCAATTACATATAACTATGTGTCGTCGTTCCCCTACTCCCCCCCCCCCCCCACAACCCCCCAAAAAAAGATTCTCTGGACCCGTTTCTGGAACGTTGAGAAATGTGCCGCGAAAACCTTGTAGCAATTTATTTCCTCATCTGTATTAATTTCTAAGATCTTTATTTTTAACTATAAACGGGACAAAGTAAATTGATCTCATCAGAGATGACTCAAAACCCGGATTCAGAGAGGCGAGTGAACCTGTTTTATGGGGAATCTCCGGTGATCCAGGATATACTCTAAATTGCCCAACCGTTATTCATCGACACCCTGAATCTTATTTCTCTTTCACTGTTACGATTTAAGAAGGAGAACAAGCAGATCACATGAAATATTTCAAATTTTTGTATTTTCAATTTTTCACTTAGAAAATAAAACAGACTCAGACAATTAAAAAATATATATAAGGTAAATGTGCCAATAGTGATCCACCTAAGGACATTTATCTAATTATCATTAGTGAACTCCAAAAGATATACAGGACGATTCCAAATTCATGATACAAACTTTAAGGGTTGATACAAGACACTGTAACAAACAATTTTTGTATAGGAAAACAGGGTCGGAAAGCCATTTATATTGTCAAAAATACAGGGTGTCTCACTCCAATCTGAAGTCGCGTTTTCGTTCATAACTTTAACAGTAGTGAAGATACTTTAACGAAATTCTTACAATATGCTTACACTTCATACAAAGATACTATTGCAAATTTTGTTCAAATATCTATCTTCACTACTGTTATAATTATGGACGAAAACGTGACTTCGGATTGGAATGAGACGGCCTGTAATTTTGACTAAATAAATGAATCTTTGACCCTGGTTTCCTATACAATAAATGATTTTTACAGTAGGTTGGTACAGGACACTGTAAAAAAAGATTTATTGTATACGAAACCAGGGTCAAAAAATCATTTATTTAGTCAAAATTACAGGGCGTCTCACGCCAATCCGAAGTCGAGTTTTCGTTCATAACTTTAACAGTAGTGAAGATATTTTAAAAATAATTAGCAACAGACTCATCTTTGTATGAATCGTAAGCATATTGTAAGGATTTCGTTAAAATATCTTCAATAATGTTAAAGTTATGAACGAAAACGCGATTTCAGATTTGAATGAGACGGCCTGTAATTTTGACTAAATAAATGAATCTTTGATCCTGGTTTCCTATACAATAAATGATTTTTAAAGTAGGTTGGTACAGGACACTGTAAAAAAGATTTATTGTATGCGAAACCAGGGTAAAAAAATCATTTATTTAGTCAAAATTACAGGGCGTCTCACGCCAATCCGAAGTCGAGTTTTCGTTCATAACTTTAACAGTAGTGAAGATATTTTAAAAATAATTAGCAACAGACTCATCTTTGTACGAATCGTAAGCATATTGTAAGGATTTCGTTAAAATATCTTCAATAGTGTTAAAGTTATGAACGAAAACTTGATTTCGGATTGGAATGAGACGCCCTGTATTTTTGACTAAATAAATGAATCTTTGACCCTGGTTTCCTATACAATAAATGATTTTTACAGTAGGTTGGTACAGGACGCTGTAAAAAAGATTTATTGTATACGAAACCAGGGTCAAAAAATCATTTATTTAGTCAAAATTACAGGGCGTCTCACGCGTACCAACCCTTAAAGTTTGTACCATGGATTTGGAATCACCCAGTATATTCTTTTACCCTAGTTCTAACCTCCATCTTATCAGAATAAACATTCAAAGTTTCCAAACATATTCCTTGGAAAAAATGAAAAATGAAAAATGTTATTTTCTTCTATGCTCTAGTAGTGGGCATAGCGAATTTCTGATGCACCAGTAGTGGGTACCCAAAAGTGAACCACTCGTTTCTTGAGTTTAATGTGCACCATACAGAACACATAATTTGTTTTACAGTCCTATAACTAAATATACACAATAATGAAAACATATTTAGAAGTTCAGATGGATGCATTACATAATTTCATTAGTAAATCTGCAGAACATTAGTTTCAACTTCAGTTGTTCAAATTGTTTTGATTTCACTTTACGTAATATCTAATATCCTTCTTTAATCTTCAATGTATTTTTTGAAGTTATATACAGATTATCTCTTCTTATCGTTGATCAGTAGCTAATTCCTAAGTTGCTAAAGTTTTAGAAGTAGAAGTTCCAATTGTAGAAATATTTCAAATGAAATCATCAATAAAGTTCAAATCTCTATCTATTTTTTTTTTAAGAAAAAAAAAATGGAGTATTTTATAATCTAAAAATTATTAAGAATTTTAAATAATCGTAAGTACCTTTTCTATATTGAACTCGGAATCTAGAGTTTAATAAGCCGAGATGATATGTGTTGAATGCAAATACGCATACTAGAATTTTTCTTTTTTTCTCTCAAATCTGAAATAAGACGGTATTTTATGGCTAATATTCCGTAATCAGGTCCATAACCAATGGGTGTATTACAGCGAGTGCGATTTCGTGCAAAAAGATTTGATGTCGACTTAAAAAAATAAAAATAAATAAATAAAAAACTTTGAGTTGAATTTGTCTTATCTAATTTTAACTTAGAGTATGGTTACTGTGTGTGAAAACATTAAAAAAATCCATTTTTTAATTTTAGTTATGCAATTTCCGACCAGTGTAAAAAAAAAAAAGTGTAATGTGAAAATTTTTATCATTGCACAAATTTGACAATAACGTAAACTTATTCTGAAGATTTGAGAGAAATTCGTTCGTGGGGAGTGAGTTTAAAATGCGTTCAAAAAGTTAGTTGAAGACATATAGATACATGAAGCTTTATAAGTTGAAAAAAGGTCATAGAATAGTGCTCTTCCAACAACAATTGGCGATAAAGTGTAATGCATCTGAATTCTTTTGTGACGTCCTGTCAAAGAAACCAGATTTTCAATGGAGAATATACCGCAATAAGTTTCAGTAACATATACAAATTTCGTAAAATTTCAAATAACATAATGGCACTAAAGCGCATTTTAAGTAATTATCTTATCCCCCATGGAGGTAGCGTAATCGAATTGTTTTGTGCGGCCCTGTAAAATAAATATAAAGGTCATAAACAACAACAACAACAAAAAACCCATGCTGCACAATCCGAAAAAAATTGCTGATTTTACAGTATAATACTAGCATCCCAGCTTCCAGTATTATACCGTAAAATAAACAGTAAAATAAGCAGTAATAGTCTACCGCGCATGCGCGGCAGCGTATTACTGCTTATTTTATTGTTTATTACTGTTAATTTTACTGGCAGCATGCCAGTATTATACTGTAAAACCAACAATTTTTTTTTCAGTGTAGGTGATTGTAACAACATACTAAAATTACATTACCGCCAGTGTTCTACAAACCCCGCATTTAAGTGTTTCATAAATTCGTTTCATAAAATCTTTTTATAAAATCTTTTCATAAAATCGTTTTATAAAATCGTTACATTTGGATTTTATATATATAGGGTAGATATTCACACACTTAGACGAAAGTACAATAAATTCAATGCAAAAATCATTTTCTTCTATGTGTATTATTTAAACAAACAAAATCCCGAATATGATCTAAAAATCAAGCCATATAGGGAGACACTTCCTTTAATTAAAATTTGAAAATTCAGAGTGGGGCAATCAGTGTTGGATTCAAAGGGTGGCCAGTGAAGGGACATCCCCCCCCCCCTCCCACACACACCACCTAGCATTGAAGTGTCGCCCCGGAAGGTTTGAGATTTTATGCTTTTTAATGGTCAAAAAGTGCAATGTCCTTCCCCAGAGCCACAGATATCCCTCCCAGAGAAAAATATTTGAAACAAACACTGGGGGCAATGGCTATTTCTTCCCCCTTTCCCCTTGCCCGCGTTTATGACAGCGCTTTCACCGTCATGAAAATTACGTATAACTCTGAAAAGTATTTCATAATGTATGCGTGCAAAATGATTTATCTTTCTTGTTTCATTTGACATTGAAGAAGAAAGAACTCCTTCGCAAAACCTAGAAACAGCTATGCATGAAGCATGATACGTTTATTGTGATATATCTGCTTTCTTGAATGTTGATTTTTACATGCGAAGTATTTATTGTAACACAATTAATTTTCATTTTTTATTTTTATATTATTGCAGTTACTTTATGTCAGCTTTTATGGCAATTTTTTTTTTTGTAACTATCGGGCACTTTTTTTTAACATTTTTGGAATTCCAGAGTACATGGCATTTCCTCTTAATCTCGCTTTTTCGGTACGTTTCTCAATAATTCTGTTCGGTAATCTTAGATACGGTAATGCCATAGCCTTTTAAAATGACCTTTGTCGCAAATTTCCTTGTTCTGTTTTGACATTTCTTTTTATATCATTTATCAGAATTTATTTAATCTCCCCCCTCCCCCCTTTTTTTTTCTTGAGAGAGATTTTAGTTTATCAACAGCTGTGCTCTGATTTTATTTGCAGGTAAAGATATCTGTATACATAGATGCTTCATTAGCTTGACTAAATTATTTTGACTAAAAATTTCGAGGCATATTTTTTCATAACTGTATAATTGCGATATTCTCATCAACTATGTGTTATTCGTTTTTTTTTTTTTTTTTTTTTTTTTTTTTTAAGTCATAAAACAAGTAAAAGCACCAACCTATATCGATAGTATGTATCTACATCATAAAGTAAAAACGTGTCCGTGAATAACAATGACGTCATATCGAAGATGCTACTGACATGGCCAATACAGTTCGGCTTTTATTGCGATTTTTTTAAACATCTAAACATCGCACAAATTCAATTTTTACATCGTCGAATAGGGAAAAAAAAATCACTTTCAAATGCGATTTCTTTAAAAACTGTATCATCTTTCATTGATTTTTATGGTTTCGTTCATCTGACGAACACAAGAGTTCGTACTCGGAAACTGTATAAGTAGGAGATTTGAAATTTTGCACACTTATAGCTGAACTAGCTGTTACCCGTGACTTCGTTCACCTAACATTAAAAAAAGAATAAATGCATTAATTTAGCAAAACATTTCACTTGATAATTAACAACATATATAATTAACCAAAGCTTTATCACATTTTATAGGAGACCATACGGTATTTCTTTGCTATAGGGGCCTTGATATAACACAGTCTTAAAAAAGTGAAATTTCATGCCAAATAATATATACAATCGCGAAAATGAAACTGCAACTAATGAAAAAAGGAGGACCCAGTAAAATCGTGAAAATCGAGGAATTCCTCTTCGTAAAACGATAAACAACACTGGCAGAATTCTTCTATACAACAGTGCATTTTAGGTGGTATTTGGCGTACAATTTGTATATGTGTGCATTGCTAAATGGGCATTATTATATTGTTTATTTGCATAGACATATGTTATATATTTCTTACTACATTATCTTGTTTATGTATATATTAAATTAAGTGCTTCACGCTAAGTGGTGTAAATAGTGAACAAACTGCTTGTGGATTTTATACATTGATAGATAATTCACAAAGATATAACAATTTGATGCGATTCTAAAATGTAAATAAAGGTTGCTAGGAAGTACTTTATATTCTGCCCAATTTAACCTCGATATTTTCTCTATCGCGTCAAGAACACTATAAGCAAATAAATACCGACGACACAAATCTGATAATCTAAATTTACATATTTTTGTTAGTATATATAGGATTATTTTGATTTATTTCATGCGCTTGAATTTTTTTACGCTTTCTCTAGGGTTAGGTGTCGAATAAATGTACTTGCTTGTTATTTTATTTTTTCATTTCTATTTATTCTATTTTCCATTCATTCCATTTATGGATATTGATTTAATTTACATAGTCGTGTCGAAGAATATTCTTTAAAGTTATTATCAGGATTAGGATTGGATACGATTAGGGTTAGGATTAGGAATAAAAATTGAACGACAATGGCATGACCGATTCAGGTTTAAAGTGTGAACCAGGAAGTCTATTTACATCATGAAGCAATAAGAAAATTAGAAAATTATCGGCTAATATTTTTTAATATGTTTTACAGTCATAGTTGGCATCAAAGGTGAGCGGGGAAATGATCATCTAAAATATCATTAAGTGTTTACCACGCAAAAAACAAATCTGGTTACAACAATCTATTTAATTTTGCGCCAAATTTCACTTGATAAAAAAAAAAAAAAAAAAAAAAAAAAAAAAAAAGTGAATTGACTAGGGACTTAATTACAGACCCCTAACCTTCCTATTCTCGGAAATGTTCTACCTATATGTAAAAAAAATTTCTACTATATAGAACGCGCTTTCACGTTTATAATGTTATGAATTGGCACGATCGGCTTGTTCAAGTTTACACAATTCGGCTGGAAGAAAAGATTCATTACTTTTTGATTTGTTGTTGTTGTTGTTGATTTGGCCCGGGGGTCCGGTGAGCAGCTTTTTATTCCTATACAGCTGTCTTACTCCGCAAAAACCAGACTCCTACCAGAGGTAACTCAACCCGAAATCACAAAAACCCGCATCCAGCGGACGCCAAGAAATTAAAAAACAAGGCCTAAAACTGCCCTACCCAGCGCCGTCAATCCAACTCGGACAATGTACATAGATCTGATCCAACAACTGAGAAAGCAAAATAATATGTTCTCCACCTTTACGCCCAGTCGCCCCAAAAATATCCTCGTACGAAGTGTTCTTCGATACCTGTAACTTTCGAAACACTATATCTCACAACCCCGAAAATCTCTTGCATCTCAACACCAAGTGCTCCTCAGCTTGGTCTTCCAATCCACATAGGTTACACGTCGATACCCCACGACCAAGAAAGCTCTTACGCCGGGCCTGAGTTAGAATTGTTTTCGTTAAAAATCTGGCAAATATAACACCACTTTTTCTTTGTAATAACTGATGCGGATGTCCGATGCTACCGTAATCCCAACCACGACCAGTACAGTTTTTCCTATATTGCTCCCACTCCCATTCAGCTTCTTTCTGTTTATTATTCCTCACATTCGTCACCCAATCTTCAGCAGAAAGCCACGGAATGCGTACATTGCTGAAAGGTCCATTCTTAGCCAAATTGTCCGCACACTCATTTATCTCAATTCCTTTATGCCCAGGAACCCAAATGAAAGTCATGTTATACTGTTCATTACTTTTCCTATTAATCTCTTCTCTCAACTGTGTGATAATAGCCAATGATTTTCGGTTAACCTTTTGTAGAGCCAGTAGGACGCTTTTAGCATCAGTGAAAAACATATAATCCCCCCTGTCCACCGTATAAAATTTAATTGCAACCAATAGAGCCATAGCTTCAGCCGTGAAAATTGTATTGATATGCGGAATCTGAAAGGCCAACTGACTACCAGTCTTCTGATTCATCATCCCAATTGTAGTCCTATGAGTATCTTTAGAAGCATCCGTTGCAATGAACGTGACCATATTTTTGTACGTCTGAGCAAAGTTATGGAAGGAATTCTTGATCACCTCGTCCGGAAAGTCTTTATTTTGAAATGCCCATGTATTGATAAATATCCAACAATGATCACTGATTCTCGTACCCCACTTATAATTCACCAACTCTTTAATATCCGTGCCATAGCTTCTGAGAGTATGTATTTCCCGGTAGAGTAAGTCATTTGATAGCATATCCGTATGATCCTGGTATTTCACTTCCGAGATAGACCTTTTAGTAACCAGATACTCAATCCTCTGTCCACACCTCCACACCCCACTTTCCTGTAATAAGACCGGGATAGGGCACCACTTAGGTAAGCCGCTAGCCCACCGTAAAGCCATATTGTGGATAACCTGAAGTTGCCGACCTTCCGTTAAATTGGCATGCGTTAGAATCCGAGGATTTCCATCTAACAGAGCTCCCATCATACTCCTAGTTATTCGCAGTAAATGTTTAGTATCTGTACCCCAACTCATCCCTGCAATTACTTTTATCAAATTCAGACGTTTGCAAGATTTTGCCCTTAGCATGGCTATATGATCCTTTAAGTTCCCCTGGCGATTGAAATAAACCCCTAAAACCCTAAGAGAATCGGAAAAACCCACCTCCTGACCTCTCACCTGTAAATAATCTTCCACTACCTCCCTCCACCTAGCAATCTTAAGGATTTGACATTTATTGGGATTCACCTCCAAATTCCAGGCCTGTAGCCATTGAATAACCCTGTAAGACTCCCTTTAACCAAACCACGTCATCATGAAATCCATAAAGAAAAATGTCATCAGCATAAACTACACAATGTATACAAGAATCGAAGATTTCGAAAATTTCCGCTACATAAAGTGCAAACAGTAAAGGGGAGAGAGGACTTCCCTGTAAAAGACCCCTGTGATACTGGAAGGGAGCAGACAGCGAACCCCTCCATTTCAACCGAATCCTTAGCTCTTGAACCAGATTCCGAATTAAAACACAAAGATCACCACCAAGCCCCAGCTTTTTTAATTTGAAAAGCAACGCATCCCACCAGACATTGTCGTAGGCCTCTTTGATATCTAATGCTACCAAATAACCTTTCCGCTTTGAATGCCTTGCCCTACTGATATATCTATAAATTTTGTATGCCGCAGCCTCACAGTCCCTAAATGGGATAAATCCATAATGATTCCTATGGAAAATCTTCTTTTCCATGCACCAATTAAGTAAAATGTCCAGGATCATTTTTTCAAAAATCTTTTTGCTAGTGACTGTTAACGCTATGGGTCTATAACCCCGAACATCATCCCTACTTTTGCCAGGTTTCTTGATAGGGAGCATAATCACCTCTTTCCAAACCTCTGGGATATTCTTTTTCTCCAAAATTGCATTGTACATCTCTAGGAGTGTTGTCAGCGTCCTAATTTTCAGTTTTTTAAAAAAGCTCATCTTTATGCCATCAATACCAGGAATCGTGGATTTGCCCTTACTGATTGTATTTTGTAACTGCTCCATTGTGAATTTAAGTTCCATTCCATCATTCCCCGAAAAGTCGCACCGGACTGTTTTGAAAAATTATTGATAGGGCATTCGCTTTGAAAGTTGCGTCAGGCGGACAATTCGGGAAGCAGAAATCCGTGTTCACCTCCCCTTCATTTTTTTTCTTGATGCCACGAATGATTTTGAAAATTTTTGGCCCCCTACCAGCCTCTCTGCCCACTGTATCCCAAAATTTTTTATTTCTCTTTTAAGTTTGGCATTGTACAGCTTGTATTTAATCCATAAGTCTAGCTGGCACGCCCGAACCGCTTTCCGATAATAGTACCGTTTCAACGCCATCAGCCGACGAGTCACTACTCCCCACCACGGCGGAAGATTCCCACTACTAATCGGAACCCGCTCCGTACAATTTTCTATAGTCTGGGTAATAGTTTTTGTCCATTTATCCAAATCATCCACATATTCATGTTCACCAACACCAGCCACCGCCGAGCCAACACGATCCCAATTAACCAGAGTCAAAAAAATCTCTCCTGACCTCATAACCACTATTCGATACCTGAATCTCAATGGGATAGTGATCAGAGCCCATCGGATCCGGATGAACAACCACATTGCACTCACCAGCTAACCTACTCGACACCATACTCAAATCTAGGAGAGATCCACTACCTCCGCCAGAAAATCTCGTTACCTGGTCCGTATTCAGGAGCACTACATCATTCCGATTAATCCAGTTAACAAGATTAACCATTTTTTGACCTTTCGGATTAGTCTGCCAGTTGAGAAAATTAATATTAAAATCACCGATAATTAAATAATTATCACCAATCATATCTTTTATGTTATCCAGCCAATTCGTAGCCCGAAGCCTTTAGGAGCGTAAATATTTATGATGGCAATCCATCTCTTTTTAAACCAAATTTTAATCCCTTGCGCCTCATGATCCCGGTCAATAGTAGGCAGGTTAATGATTGTAACAGGAATTTTCTTGTGGACTGCTAAAATAAACCTCCACCCCCTCTCCCTAAATTTCCTGTCCGATCAGCACGAAAAATGTTCCTATCCCTAAAAAAAACTTGATGCTTATTCTTGAGCAGAGACTCTTGAAACGTCCAGACCACACTCTTGCGAAATAACCCAGTATGAAGCCAGGGTAAGTTGGCCCGTATACCTCTAATATTCCATTGTATCAAAAAAAGTATCCATACAACACAACCCGACAAAACAAGTAAAACAACTAACCACCAAAAAAATACAAGAAATGAAACAACAAACACTTACCCCAAAAATGTACACTTACTCCAATAACGGACACTAACATAAAAAACCCAGCATACGACAGTCCATAATAACTACAACATAACACACATAAACTTTCCGCACCGCAAGCATTCATATTCTTATCCCACATCTGTAATCATATCCTCATTGTCCTGGGAATCTTGAATCTGGATTTTTCCACTGAGCGGACTCTGATCACTTCTTTTTAACTTTTTATTCTTCAAGACATTGTAGAGTTCCGTCATGACATCGCTTTTAATAACCTTGGAAGTCTCAGTCGTCTCTTTGGCATTATCTTCCGATACTGTAGCTTTTTGAGTATCGCTTGTCTGAACTACATCACTCTTCTGAACCACATATTCAACTACACCCCATAGATGCATGACTACCTGCATCATTTTTTCAAATTTCTCTTCTATCATTATGGCCAATTTATGCATATTTTCCTCCACCGTGTCCAGGGTCGTACTGGCAGGACATAAAGGGCGGTGGCAACTTGGATAAAAAGGGCGCCAAATTCTAATCAAAAGGGCGCCATCTACTATTTAAAAGTATCTAAAACAAATTTTTTGAAAAGTTAACATACGTAACGGCTACAGGATTATTATATATTTTGAATGAGATAATTCCTATTCTTCAATGGAGTGTCCTTTATTTGGAGATTAAATGCATTAGAAATCCAACTTAAATGGAGTAGGACTCATGGAATTGTCAGTTTCGCTGTGAAATACATTTTAACCCCCTCCCCGCCCCTTCCTTTCATATGTAATTTTAAGTCCCAAGAAGGTTGGCCATAAATTTTATTTTAAGGGCACTAGGTACCTTTTGAACATTTTTTTTTTTATTTAAGTATTTTAAGGTACATTTTTGGCATAATAATAAAGGACTCAATGAAGGAAAATGATTCTAATAAGAAATTATTCAATTTTCCAGGCAACTTTTGAAAAATTTAATTTTTATTTTTGGCAATTTTAAGTTAATTTGAAAATGTATCTTCTCCTACAATTTTGAACATTTTCAGCTAATTTTTTAAAAAGTATTCGTAGAAGTGTGCTCTACAATTTTAAGTATCGGATTTTTCCTAAGTTAGTTTCGGTGAAAAAAAAAATAAAATGTGCTAGTACCTGTAAAATTACAGTGAAAAACTGAATTTATTTTACATTTTTATGTGTAAAAACAAAAACAAAACTTTTTACTTTCTTGTAAATCTGATACTTAGTTTTATCAAACAGACCATAAAAGGTTGGTTGATTGTGTCGGCGGCGCAGTAAATTTAATGTGTAAAATAGTTTCTTTAATTGTATAAGCAATACTTCATAAATAGAGTTAAGTAAGCATGCATTCGCTTACCTGATTGTAAGTTCAAATCTTCCTTTTGTGTATCCGAATATATGATTGGTATTTTCCACACATTGGGTATTATCCGATGGAGTATCACAGATTAATTTATGGTGTCACTTCTGTAAAATAATATCATTAGTATATAATAATAACTGTATAATTATTAGACTCTTTCCTTTCGATCAAATTTAGGTTTAATATGCATTTTTCTTGATTACAAGTTAACAGAGCATTTACATCGCTCTGACATTTTCACACGCTACATTATTAAAAGAAATTTACACAACAACTGAAGTCTAAAGAGTTTTTCAGTTCTTGATGGCCTTGGATGACGTCACTGGGACATTAGCACATGATAGCACGTGATAATCATTCTTTCACGTGGGCGTTTATTCCATGTACGAAGCTGAGTTGAAAACAGTTTATGAGTTGGTTTTTCGACGAGATAATTAAAGTTGTTTACTGCAATTTTAAAGTACTTTATTATTATCTGACGATTGAAGAGTAGTTGATTCCGAATAGAAGATTATCCTTTAATTGGAATTTCCGTCACTCCCCCTTAATCTTCTATGTAGGATAAGGAAGTAAGTTCAGATTGTTTCGGTGTTTTATAAAATCAGGTTTGGGGTTGGGCTTGGTGAGTGAATCTGCGGTCATAAATTCTGTGGGACAATACTTTAAATCTATTATCCCATCTTCCTTGAGTTGTCTTATCGCTTGGAATTTGATATCTATATGTTTACTTTTCCGAGTATGTTTTTCACTTTCAACCATTTTTATACATGGCTGATTGTCCACGTATATTGTTATGGGTTTCTGTTGTGGTAATTTTAAATCTTCCAGGAGTTTTATCATCCATAGTATTTCCTGTGCTGCGTTACTGACAGAAATGTATTCAGCTTCTGCTGATGACAGAGCAACGCATGTCTGTCTTTTCGTTGTCCAATGTATGGGACATTTTCCTAACATAAATATATTTCCGCTGGTGGATCGTCTAGTTTCTGGATCACCTCCGCAATCTGCATCTGCGTAAACTTCGAGAATAGGCTTATTTTTCGAACTTAGCGTCAGGTTGAGGTGTTTTGTGTTGTTTAAGTATGTTACGATTCTTTTGACTGCCTTCCAGTCTTTTTCTCGAGGGGTTTCATTTCTACGGCTGAGTATGTTGACCGCTGCTGAAATATCGGGCCTGGTTAATGTTGAGATGTAGAGTAATGTTCCCGTGGCTTGCCTGAATTTAATATTGTTAGGTAGTAGATTTTCTTCATCGTTGAGTCGATTGTAACCTGCTTCCATAGGTGTGCTGTAAGGTTTTGCATTTTGAAGATTGAGTTTATCTACCAATTCTTCAATTTTTGAATTTTGGTTTAAGTAGAAATTTTTATCGTCTCTTTTTATATTTATTCCGAGATAGTTATTGACTTCTCCCAAATCTTTCAATTCATATTCCCTTTTGAGATTGTTTATCAACTCGATTATATCTTTGTTTTTTCCGGCAATTAACAAATCGTCCACGTAAACTATAATGTATGTCGAGTTTTCACCATTTTCGCGTATAAAAAGACATGAGTCAGATGTACTTTGTACAAAATTTAATGCTTTAAGACTCTCGGAGATTTTCGTGTGTCATGCTCTGGCGGCTTGCTTAAGCCCGTAAATTGCTTTTTGTAATTTACATACTTTGTTTTGTTGATTTGGAGCTATATAGCCTTCCGGCTGTTTCATGTATACCTCTTCTTGTAGGTTTCCGTGTAAAAACGCTGTATTCACGTCGATATGATTAACTTTAAGGTTATGATTTAATGCTGCTATGAGAAATGCACGGATTGTAGTATGAGAGACAACTGGAGCAAAGGTCTCGTCATAATCTACTCCGAATTTCTGACTGTATCCCTGTGCCACGAGTCGTGCTTTATAGGTTTGCACTTGGTTTAGGTTGTCGCGTTTCAATTTAAAAGTCCATTTTGAACCTATCACTTTCTTGCCTGGTGGCGGATCGACTAATGTCCAAGTTTTATTTTTAGCTAGGCACTTGATTTCGTTTTCAGTGGCTTTGAGCCAATTTTCCCTATCGTGTGGATTTTTCATTTCCATGATATCGTTCCAATTCTTTGGTTCATTTGATTGTGTGTCTTTAACTAAACAGACAAATCTATCCGGTGGTACTCCTCTGTTAGATCTATTTGACCTTCTTGATTCTATTTGTGTTTGTTTAGACTCGCATGGTTGTTTTTCATTATCATTAATGTCAATTTCAATGTAATTTTTATTCTTCTCTTCTTGATTTCTATCATCAGTGGAGATTTCTTCGAGATTTGAATTTTCCTCAATGATGTTTGAGTGTTTTATTTCATGTTCTACGAATTTTACAGTTCTGGCAATTATTATTTGTTTGTCTTTTGTGTGTATGCGATATCCTTTGGAACGTGTGTCGTAACCTAGAAAAATACCTTCTTGCGCTCTATTATCTAGTTTTCCTCGATGTATTTTATTAATGTAAACAAATGCTTTACATCCAAAGGTTCTTAAATGTTTGAGATTAGGTTTGATACCTTTCCATAGTTCGTATGGAGTTTTGTCGTTCGCTCTTGTTGGCAATCTGTTTTGTAAATATGTCGCTGTGTGTATTGCCTCTCCCCAAAATTGTTTATTTAAATTTGCTTCTAAAAGCATGCTACGTGTCATATCGAGTAGGCTTTTATTCTTCCTTTCTGCCACGCCGTTCTGGCTCGGGTTGTGTGGAATTGTGAATTGGTGTAATATCCCGTTTTCCTTTAGATAATTCTCTATTTCGTTGCTATTATATTCTCCTCTTCTTGATTATCTACATTATCTGATCTTATTTCTTTTGGTTTTCTACCGAATTGATTATTTACCATTGCAATGTATTCTTTTAATTTATCAATTACTTCGCTTTTCTTAGATAGTAAGTATATAGTTGTATATCTCGAGTAATCGTCGATGAATGTGAGAAAGTATTGTTTTCCTCCTAGTGTTGGTGTACTTATAGGTCCACAGACGTCGCTGTGTATTAAATCGAGAACTTTGTTTGCTCTATTTGTAGCCGATTTTGGATATGGCGCGTCGTTTAATTTAGATTTGATGCAGGTTTCGCATAATTTATTATTGTGTCTGCAGTTTTTAATTTTTATTCCGGTAGCTAGCTGTTTGTTAACAATTGTTTTGATTGCTTCATAATCACGATGTCCTAGTCTTCGATGCCATACTTCTAAACATTCTTTATTATTATTACAGCTTAGTGTGACGTTTGCATAGTTTTCTGCATTTTCTAAGTGGTTTGTTTGTTCGATTACGTATAAATTATTTTTGTTCTTCGCTCTTATATAAATTTCACCATCGAATGTTAAATCGCATTTGTCATTTTCAAAGATTAATTTACATCCATTTTTAGTTGCTTTGCTTACGGATATTAAATTGGATTCTAGTTCTGGGACGTATAGGACTTCCTGTAGTCTTGTGAGTTTTATTTCTCCATTTGGGGATTTCGTTTTTATTAAAACGTCGCCTGAACCGAATGCTTCGAGTTTGTTGCCGTTTGCGATGGTGACTGATGATTTTTCAAAATTGTTAAATTTATCAAATAACCTTTTATCATTTGCAATGTGTGAGGTACTGCCACTGTCGAGTATCCAGTTTTGTTTTCCTAATTTTTCTGTTATTAGTACGCGATCTTCGGATTGATTAGTTTTTGAGCTTATTTTCTGATCATTCGCGTTATCGTGACAGTCAGTATTCTCTTTATAATTCTCTGTGTTTTCATAACATAGTGATGATGAAAAAGGTTTAGATTTATTTTTATTATTAAAATTGTTCATAGTGTATTTGTTTTTGTTGGGCTGTGTGTATCTGCTCTTGAGGTGATAGCACTCGCTATTACTGTGATTTGTCATCTTACAGTGACTGCAATATTTTGAATTTCTTTTGTAGTCGTTATAAGTGTGTTTTCTTTGTGTTTTAAATGCCTTTTCAGAGCTGTTATTTTGTTCAGACATTTCTTGTCTGCGATTATACTCATCTATGAGTTTACTTCTGATAAAATCTGGGGATAATTCGGCTTCGGGCCTTGCCTCTAATGCTGTGATAAGCGTGTTGTAGCTGGGCGGTAATGAGCATAGAAATAATGCGGATATGTGTGAGTCATTTATATTCTCGCCTATGGCGGATAATTTATCTACTATTTGTAGAATATTTGTTATATGAGTAATCATATTGCCGTTTTCGGGCAGTTTTGTACTGTACAGTTTTCGTAATAAATACAGTTTGCTACTCAAATTTGCTCTTTCGTGCGTACTTTTGAGAGCTTCCCAGGTTTGCCTGGCTGTGGTAAAATTTTTTACATGCACAATTTGTGCGTCATCTATGCTTAAGTTAATCAAAGCTCTCGCCTTTCTATCTCTTTTGTTCCAATCCTCATTTAAAGGAGTTGGTGGTTGATCACTTATTACTTCGAATAAGTCTTCTTTAATGAGAAGCATTTCGAGCTTAAATTTCCAGTTGGAATAATTGCTCGAATTTAGCTTCTCGATGAATTGGCTTTCTTTAAAATGTAGCCATTTTTGTTTTCTATCTTTTATTTTTAAAGATATTCAATTTAATTTAATACGAATCGCTTTTCTTTGCGTTCGTTTTTATTTTCTATAAAGCGAGTTTTTCCAGCATATAGCTAATGTGCTTAAAATTTTTATTTAATACATAATATCAGTCTTTCATAATCTGTCGGCGGCGCAGTAAATTTAATGTGTAAAATAGTTTCTTTAATTGTATAAACAATACTTCATAAATAGAGTTAAGTAAGCATGCATTCGCTTACCTGATTGTAAGTTCAAATCTTCCTTTTGTGTATCCGAATATATGATTGGTATTTTCCACACATTGGGTATTATCCGATGGAGTATCACAGATTAATTTATGGTGTCACTTCTGTAAAATAATATCATTAGTATATAATAATAACTGTATAATTATTAGACTCTTTCCTTTCGATCAAATTTAGGTTTAATATGCATTTTTCTTGATTACAAGTTAACAGAGCATTTACATCGCTCTGACATTTTCACACGCTACATTATTAAAAGAAATTTACACAACAACTGAAGTCTAAAGAGTTTTTCAGTTCTTGATGGCCTTGAATGACGTCACTGGGACATTAGCACATGATAGCACGTGATAATCATTCTTTCACGTGGGCGTTTATTCCATGTACGAAGCTGAGTTGAAAACAGTTTATGAGTTGGTTTTTCGACGAGATAATTAAAGTTGTTTACTGCAATTTTAAAGTACTTTATTATTATCTGACGATTGAAGAGTAGTTGATTCCGAATAGAAGATTATCCTTTAATTGGAATTTCCATTGATTCTCCCATGACGACCAATTATCAACACGGGAGATATAGGCCCTAAAGGGGAGGGAGGGGGGTGCCCTCCGTGTGGGGGGGGGCTTTCTAAGGGAACCTAACACGTAATTATGCAAGGAAATCAAAGGTTGGAAGAAAACCACGGAAAACTCCCAACGATTAATCCGACGGGCGCAATTGAGTTCGTACCCAGCACCTCCCGTCTACCTGCTTCGAGGGTACAACCTCTCGGCCACTCTCGCTTTAAACTGTACTTATAATAATCGAATCTTTACAAAACTTCATGAGAATGTACTAAGGGTAATAAAGTATAATTTAAGCAAAAAATAAGAAAATCGATATTTTTATGTCATTTTTCGCTGAATCAAGGGTACCGAGTCCCCTTAACAGATTTTTTTTTCTTTTTTTCTTTTTTATTGCCAACTACAACTTTATACTAATAGCCATATGTATCACAATTCTGTCAGAAATAAGTTTGTTATTGTAATTTATTTGAAGGATATCTATAATAAAAGAAAGGTGTTTCTCTCTCTGAGTATGTGTTTGTGTGTGCGGAAAAAAAAAGAAAGAAATGGCTAGGAAAATTTACTGCGCGAAAGGTCTGTAAATTTGGATGAGAATAGTCCAAGGCAGGTCTTAATACACCTGAGTTTCAATTTTTTTTTATATAATTGGCCGATATATTAATTAAACCCCGCAATTTAACCCCTTGGAGACGAGCGACCGGTATACGTGCCACTTAAGGTGCTCAGAATCCTTCATTATTCTTCTCAGTTATTTTTTATTCTAAAGTTTACCTTACTTAGTCAGAGCATTTTCGCGATTCAATTACAGAAAATTTTCTGTTGTGAAAAACTGGTGGTAAAAGATTAAAAATTAAGGAAAGTGCTCTCGTCGCGAAGGGGTTAAAAGGTTGACCGAAAAATGTTGCACCAACGAGTGCCAGAAACAACGTTCCAAAGTGTGGAGGCAGATACAAGCCGAAAGCGGCTTTTTTTAGCCCGTCTTTTGAAACATGCATCGGCTGAACCGGTCGAGACCGAAACGGAAAACACCAAATCCCATCTAAGATCTTTATGCTTTCTGACTTATCAATCTGTTTCGAAAAGTACGAAAATTAACCCCCTCTTTCAAGTGTTGAATACGTCAGGACATTGTTTTCAAGCTAGGAATTTTGTTTTTATAATAGAACTAGAATTCTTCAAAAATAACAAAAATGACAATAGGTTCATAAATTTGTTGAAAATGTGAGGTATAAAGACAGTATAAACAAAACAAACTTCTTAAGAAATTTTAGGTCTCTAGAGCTCATTCTTAGTGAAGAATTGGGTTTATCTCTAATCTTGATTTAAGTTTTTATTGGTGAAATTAGTAGCTAACTTCAAAATCTAACCCCGCCTGTAGGCCGAGCCGGCAGGGATTTTTTTTTTTTTTTTTTTTCTCGCCACAGTTACAAGGAGAAAATAAAGAAATACATTAGGCAAATTTTGCAGATTTCGCAAAAATTCAAACTAATAAACATTCTTGTGAAAGAGATACAATCAAAAAAATTAATTTGTAGTCTTTTACCTTATATTGTTTTTCCATGGACAAGTCACAGTTCTTGTTATGCAAAATGCAACATCAGCATATCTGAGCTGTGGTGATGATATTTTATAACACTGTACACTATTTTTTTTTTTAAAGGTTGAAGTACAAGCTTATTATAAGAAAAAATGTTTAAGATTACACTAAAATAAGTAAATAACTCAGGTCACCGGCCAATAATATAAAGACGGAGTAGTTCTTTGACATTGGATAGAACGAGACAAACGAAGCAGATTTCACATCAAGAGCACTTTATTTATACCGATTATCGGTTGAAAATTAGAAACACATGCATTTCCAGTTTCTGTGGGGTGTGACAATAATTCCCGGACATAATGTATTTAGGTTTCCTTTCAAATGAGCAAACTTACATTTACAAAAGCTATTGGGCTACTGCTGGGATTGTTTCTGTTTTTCAAAGATCTTGTTCTTTTGTACTGCAATTCATGTGTATACGCAGGGCAGGGGGGGAAGGGCAGAAAATCTTTGGAAAAGTAATAATTCTTTAAAAGCATTACTTTGAATGTATTACTTTGAAAAGTATTACTTGAATTGTATTGCATGATAATTTTGTTTGAAATGTTTTCATTAAATTTCATTACAACTGCTGATTGCTTTAAGTGGCCGAAAATACCAGCTATTTTTTTATTGCTCATCAGAAACTTTGTAATAGAACTGTCTTTTATATTTTTTTAGGAAAAGCAAAAGATATTTCAGAAAATGCTGTCAAAGGTACCGTTTTGAACCTAATTTCCGGACGCGACAGTGCGGGAAGAGGAAAAAAACTGCTGTCACAAGACAACAATCAATTTTAACTCAAGATGTGATTAATTTAACGAAAAGAATCTGTTGTATTACAAATTATTTCAATGACCAAGCCTGCAATTCTCATTCATTTATGTAGAGTTTGGCCGAATATTCGGTTTCATTTTAGTTTTCAGTGCAAAATCTTAGTTTCGGCGAAAATACTGCCGAATAATCGGTATTACTATAACTGCCCCTCCCTATCCTCTCCCAAACGCCACTACCATCCAAAGAGCCGCACATACTATGTATTCACATAAAAGGGGATAAATCTAGAAGGTATTAATAATATTGATTAAATTCGTTATTTTTAAATTAAATTATTTTTGAATCATTTTTTATGTTTATAGCACCTTATATTTAATTCATTTTATTTCAATAAAATTAATTTTTAGTTAATAATTATGTACTTCCGTTTCTACGCAAAACATTATTCAGATAACATGCATGTTTATGTTAATTACTTTGAATATATTTTTAAGATAATTTCGTTTTCGTTTTCTGTCGAAACTAGAAAGGTAACCAAAATTCGGTTCCTGTCGAACATTATTTTTATGTTTGTAAATGAGCAGAAATTTTTGCATTACTGAACGTTAAAAAATATTTTTTCGAAAATCGCCTTAAGGATTTGCACGTAATCATAATTTATAAATTTCGGAAAATCGAGTTTTTATTTTAGCGGCTTTATCAACAGAATCAAGACTTTTTATGTGGCCAGAATCTGGAATAGACGATTCTATATAATATATAATATAATAAGCATTCTACAATAAAATTGAAACTAGTTTTTCTCAAAATTGCATTTTTAAATATATGACCACGACACGATTACTTTAATAATACTGAATTGTTTTACTTCTAATTTTGTCAGCTTTTTTTCTTATATAATTATGCAGAGCACTAAGGATTTTTTTTTTTTATCATCAAAAATCCTCATTTTTCTTCGATAAAAGTTGAATAATCTCTTCAAAACAATCGGCATTTTGAAAAAAGAAAGAAAAAAAAAAGCTTTCCGTAATTTCCACCCTTTATCTCACCTAGTCACTAAAATAAATCATATTTAATTTTAAATTGCTGTTTATTTTAATTACAGAAGCCAAATTTAATTTTAATAGTCGCCGCAACTCACACACACAGACAAAAAATAAAGAAAGTCATGCACCAGAAGAGCAGCAATAGCTTCAAATATATTTACATTTTTAAAAAATAATATGTACTATCAAAATTATATTTAAGCATTGTATTCCAAAACAAAAAACAAAGTCAAAGAAAATAGAAATACTTAATTGCGTAATGGAGATAAAATATAGAAAAGAAGAATAACATGTTTTTTTCTACCGCAATAAGCTTATATGTGTTCATTATTTTGCATCTATTTCTTACTCGATATCTTGAAAAAAAAAGTATCTAAAAAAATGATAAGGTTTATTGGCAAAGTTATTTTTCGTTTTCACCTTAATGGGAATATCTAAAAATTTAAAGTATGTATCAACGAAAATTGTTTAATAATATCGTCAAAAAGTTTTGGACAGCTTATGTTATTACTCAAAACATTATAAAACTCCTATAACAGTTACTTAATTCGATATTTTATTTTTTCGTTTTTAAAGTTTCTTTCTTTGCTGATGTCTGTACGCCGAACGTGTGTTAATTAGTATTTCTTGGAAAAATACCTCCACATCCGGTTTCTATTTTCTTCAGAAAGTTACAGAGATCCAAAAATCCCACAATATGGTATAATCAATAAAAAGTGTCACATCTGGTATTACTACAGATACCACTGGATATCTAAGGTGAAACTCCACGCGAAATGTCTTCTTAGGGACTCCCACTAACAGCACTGAAAACTAAACAAATACACATCTGCGCGCATCTGCGCTTGTCTTTCATCCATTCTTTTGTGAAATGACTTTTACAAGTTTCAGTGGTTTATATATTTATTTCGATTACATGTCATGTGTATTTTTCAATTTGTAAATCGGGTGGTGTTTGAAGTTTAGAGTCGTTAAGCAGATAGATTTGAAAAAAAAAAAAGGTTTTTAGATACTATTGGCATTTTCAAATGCTAAAAAATTGTAAAAAATTTTCAAATAGATATGAAAAATTAACCTTTTATTCTTTGAAAAGCAAAATTTACATAAGTTTCCACTGCCCAAAAACTTGTGAAAAATTAGTCTTGGCGGTGTAACCTATATTATCATTAAGAAATTAGGGAATGTTCCAGTTTATTAGAACTAAGAGCATCGATTTATGTGTGTGCAGTGTTGAATTCAGGCGGTGACGCAGGGGGGACACCCCCCCCCCTCCAAGCAATAAAATGTCCCTTGCGGAAAATGTGAGATTTTGTGTTTTGAATGGTCAAAAAGTACAATATCCACCCCTGAACTCTAAAATCCCCCCCCCCCTCCCGGGAGCCACAGAAGTACCTCCCGGAGAAAAGTGTCTGAATTCAACTCTGTGTGTGTGCTTGTGAGGAGTGTACGTGTGTGTAAGTGGGTGGGTAGGTGGGGGAAGAGCTATTACAAAAACACGATAATAGTTTTTTACAGTTATTTTTTATACGAGCTGGAAAAATTTGACCAACGGCGCCATGATTACAAAAACACGATATTAATTTTTTGAAAGTTATTTTTACTCAGACGCTGAAAAATCTGACCAAGGGTGCCGTAATTACAAAAACACTATATTAATTTGTTGAAAGTCATTTTTACAGTGGCGCTGAAAAAAATGTGACATAGGCGCTATGATTACAAATACACGATATTAGTTTTTTTAGAGTTATTTTTAAACAGGACCTGGAAAAATCTAACCAAGGGGGCCAGGATTACAAAAACACTATATTAGTTTTTTGAAAGTTATTTTTACAGAGGCGCTGAAAAAAAATCTGACCAAGGGAGCCAGGATTACAAAACACGGTGTTAGTTTTTTGAAAGTTATTTTTACAGAGGCGCTGAAAAAAATCTGACCAAGGGTGCCATAATTACAAAAACACGAACACGATATTAGTTTTTTAAAACTTATTTTTACAGAGACGCCGAAAAAAAATCTGACCAAGGGCGCCATAATTACAAAAACACGAAATTAATTTTTAAATAGCTATTTTTACAGAGGCACTGAAAAATACTGACCAAGGCCGCTAGGATTACAAAAACATAATATTAGTTTTTTTTTTTGTTTTTTTTTTTTACAGAGTCTCTGAAAAAATCAGACTAGGGGCGACATGATTACCAAAGTCGCCTCTGAAAATGGGACCAATTAAAATGAAAATGTCTTCTCTTAAATTGCATTCCATTTTTTTTTCTTTTTTCGTCGTTTGTACTTTCACAAAATGCAGAAATATTTGATCACCCAGGGAACTAAATATTTGACAGAAAAGTTATTTTTTTTTTAAAGTTATTTTTAGAAAGACGCTGAATAAGTCTGACTAAGAGCGCCATAATAACAAAAACATAAATACGATATTAGTTTTTTTTAAAGTTTTTTTTTACAGAGGCGCTGGAAAAAATCTGACCATGGGCGCCATAATAACAAAAACACGAACACGATATTAGTTTTTTGAAAGCTATTTTTGCAGAGGCGTTGAAAAAAATCTGACCAAGGGCGCCAGGATTACAAAAACACGATGTTCCAGGATAACATGTGTAACAATAGCACATCTGATTGTCGATAATTTATGTTATCTCGAAATTGGGTTATCTAATTGTCTTTGATCCCACACAGTTTGCTTATGCTATACTTTTAAAAATAAAAAGTATTACTTTTTAATTTGCCATATGAAAATCTTTGAAATTTTATGCCTTTCAGAATGTACAACTTTAAACGTGCTTCCAAAAAAAAAAAAAAAAAAAAAAAAAAAAGTGACGAGGGCGCACCGGGCATCTGACCGTGTCACTCACAACATGTTGTTTAGTTTTTGCCGCGTAGCTGTTCAATGTTTTCAAGTTGTATTGTCTGTGTGCTTCTGCCAGTGTAATATGATTTTCGCTTTTCATTTTTAAGATCTCTGCTTCCTTCTTCCTCTGGACACATTCGCTATCATCTGCTTCGTGTTCTTGTCCACAATTTGCACACTGAATTTCTAATTCAGTACAGTTTAATTCGGGATGAGATTTACTACACCGTTTACATTTTTTACCATATGTACATTTATTTGACCTATGAGTGTAACTTTGACATATGTTGCACCGCCTCGGTCGGTCTACGAACAGTTTACTCTTCTGCCTGATATAGAACATTTTCACATATTCTGGAATAGTATGTCCGTAAATTGTGATCAGTACTGTTCCAGTAGGAACCATTAGACCTTCTTTTCGTGTCAAAAAACGCTTTACATTTTGAACTACAAGTTCATTTTCTTCTTCGAGCTCTTCCTGCATTTCTTTCGGTGTAATGTCCACATCAATTCGGAAAATGAGGAATCTAGTAGTAATGTTCTCATTCATGAGATTGTGCTTGACCTGTCTATGAATTTTTTTTTTTCGTGACAATTTCCTTCGCACATTCATAGCTCTTGGTATTTATGAGTAATTTGTTATTTCGGGTATATCGAAATGTGTCGATACCACTGTGCCTGTCGAATGTTTTTTTAATCTCCTGTTTCACCTGCATAGGATTTAATTTCTGAAAATTTCCGTGTTCGCATTCCGTAATTATCACATATTCTTTCAATTCCGATATTATGGATATTTGTTCTTCTGCAGTTCTACCATCATTCCAATTATATTTCTTATATTCCTCTCTGTCTATGACAGGACTCTCTTTTATCTTGAACTCAGACCCCGCCATTGCTGTGGAAGGGAAACTGAGGCCCACCGGCCGTTTCAAAGTCTATAATACCAACCTATCAATATCACCAGTATTGACAACAATGTAAACAAATAAAAATTCACTATACCCCGACTATTAATGTATTCTACAACTACCACTACCAAAATAACTAACTTCAAATCCGAAATTTAAACCACAAGTAGAGCTGGAAAAACTACGCTCACCAGGCTCCGACCTCCAGCAACCTAGAGTTGGTTTACTACCCCGCTAAAATTTCACAAACGATCACTTTTTGATTTCTTCTTTGCTTTTGCATTACGCGAATTTGTTGGTAAAATCGATTTTCTTTTCGATAACATTGTCGTTTTTTAAGTTTAAAAAATATTGTAATTTTACTTAAACATTGCTTTAAAATCTATGCAATTTTTCTTATCCTACAAGACTTTACAAAAATCTATGATGAAACAACTTTAAAAAAAGCTATATTTAAAAAAGACAACAAAGTTTTTTTTTAATTTTAAAACTAAAAGAAATGTAAAATTAAATTCTGGTTCGAAACGACGATTTACAAATGGGTTTCGATTGTGGGAAAATGACAGAGGAAAAATACTGTTATTTCGACACAATCAAATTAAATCTTTAGCTTTTATGAGAAAAGCAACTTTCTTTTTAAAAATATAGTTATTTTTATTAAGATTTTCTGATTTTCTATACGGATAATTTTGCGATGCATATCATTGACATTTGCCATCCATTTTTAAATTTTTTTTTTTTACTTTTTAAAATTTAAATTAAAAATATGGTATCTTTATGTTAGCCGTGTGCAGACGATAAATCGCCAACCTATCCTATCATTCGTATTGAATTCATTAAAAATATAAATCTTTCACTCATTTCATTTAAAACACAGAACTTTAATTTAAAACACATACATTTAAAATACATATATTACGTACATTTAAAATAATTCCTTTCATGTGAAAAGAAAAAGAAAAAAAAAGAGAAATTAATCACAAATAATTTGATAATCCAAGATCATTTTATTTCAACATCAAAACAAATCTGTTTTATTTTTCTATATATGACATCATATTCGCTTGCTTTCCATACTTACTCGTATTTGTGCACTTTGTATTATTATCAAATATTTGAAAACTCACGTTTTATTTCTAATATGACATCATTTCATATTCTGTTTAATTCTTAAATAATTCATTTCCTTTTCATTTTTCACGTGGAAAATTTTCACTTGAAAATAAATTGTTGATAAAAAATTATTACTCAGGGGTTTTATTTTATATTGGCAACGATAAAGTATTAGCAACGGTAAAATAAATTTAACCATTTTAAAAAAAAGCTGCAAAACCGGGCCCTTTGGGCCTAAACAACCAAACCAACCAACCATTTTAAAATATACGAAAAAATGTCCATTTATTCTGTATGAAAACAATGAAATTTTTAATTTTTAAGAAAAACATTGAAATAAAATAAACGAAAACCAGCCTATATTCATTTGAGGGTTGTAATCAACTTATATGCAAAGATACAGGATAATTAAATGCTTCATTTTGACGCTGGCTTCAGCCTAACATTTGCACACAATCAGATTTATAATATTACTAGCTGTTACCCGTGACTTCGTTCACGTATCATTAAAAGAAGAATAAATGCATTAATCAAGCAAAATATTTCGTTCCCGATAATTAGAAATGTAAATAATTAACTAACTCTTTATCACATTCCATAGGAGACAGTACAGTGTTTCTATGTTATAGAGGCCTCGACATAACTAAGTTTTAAAAAAGTGAAATTTTGTGACAAATAATCACGAAAAGGAAACTGCAACCAATGAAAAAAGGCGGGCCAAATAAAATCGTGGAAATCCTCAAATTGTGTAAAAACATATGTCAAGTTTACCTGGTAAACCCATTTTACTTTTAACGCCTTTGTGAAACGTTTTAATAGCCATCCTTCAAAGATAATGGAAATAGTATATTACTTTTCATTAAATTCAATTCTTGTGAATAGGGAGCAATAATTTTAGACCTAAATGCAAGGAGCTTAAATTTGCCTCCTTGATTTAATCTATAACTGAAAAAAAAATTTATTTGTAAATGAAAATATGTTGACAGACGAATTTTGTTCTCCAGAATAAATTGTTCATGAAGTTTGAATATGTGAAAATACGTTTTTATTTTTCAAAAATTTTACTGTAATCAAGATTTTTTTTTTTCGCCATCTATTCAAACTGAAAATAAATTCTTTTTTTCAGTTTTAATGAGAAAAAAATATATTAATCTGTTTTATTTCTTCTTTTTTATACACGAAATTGGAATAATTTAGTTTCCATTTTTAGAGAAACTTCATTAAAATTAAAAAAAAAAAAAAAAAAAAAAAAAAAATCTTGGCATTTAATTGAAATGTTTAATATTCTGAGAGTTTATGACATCCTCGGATCAATGATAGCCGGTGTTAAGTAAATCACGTACCGTTCGACAATCTGAAAGGAGTAGTTGCGAAATACGAACGGGCAGTCAGATTTTAATATAATAGATTCGTATTTATTTTTCTTTTCCTAATAATCATGGTGTGGTTTTTGGCAAAAAACTCTCATCTATATGTAACTGATATTCATGCTTAATAATCGGTATAGATAAAAAAAATATTTGAATTTTTCGTTTTAAACATGGCGTGAAACTCATCTAATTTTTTAATTTACCTATCCTTGTATTTATTAATGTAAGGAATTGATTCACGCTCCTTGTAAAACACATTTGAAAATTCCCGTTTTATTTCAAATATGACGTCACTTTTTCCTCAGAGAAATCACTTTTTAATGGCATAATTCTTGTTAATTTTCTTTTTCTAGCAATCAGGACGTAAATTTTAGCGGAAAACTCACATTTGTATGTAACTGGTATTCAAGCTAATTATTAATCAGTACCGATAAAAAATATTTCAGTTTTTCATCTTAAATATTACGTCCATTATCTATCTACTTTCATTATACACATTGATATTCGTGCTCTTTGTATTATTACGAATATTTGAAAATACATGTTTATTTATGACGTCATATTTGTCCAAGCCGAGGAGGATCCTTTTCATAGTTCCATGGTCCAAGCGAAATCTATTTTTAATAATATAATTATTGTTCATTTTTCCATCTAATTATAACGCAGTTTTTGACAGAAAAATATATTTTTAATGTAACCGATATTCATACTTTATGTATAATAACAAATACTCCATATATTTTGTTTCAAATATCACGGAAATTCATCTTCGTTCGAATTATTTTTAATTTTCAGTTTTCACGTGACAATCGTTCAATTGAAAATTAATTGTTGAGGAAAAATTATTTTTCCATGTTTTTAGTTATTGGCAACGATCAAAGCCCTAGCAACGATAAAGTAAAATGGTTAAATTGTATGGAAAATGTCCATTTATTCTCTATGAAAATAATGAAATTTTTAATTATTAAAGAAACTATTTGAATAAAATAAATAAAATCTAGCCTATGTTCAAAAGAGAGTTATAATCAACGTATATGCAAAAATACAGGCACATTAAATGCTCCATTTTGACGCTGGCTTCAGCCTAACATTTGCACACAATGAGATTTATAATATTACTAGCTGTTACCCGTGACTTCGTTCACGCAACATTAAAAGGAGAATAAATACATTAATTAAGCAAAATATTTTACTCCCAATAATTATAAACGTTAATAATTAACTAAATATTTATCACATTTCATAGGAGACAATACGGTATTTATTATTATAGGGACCTTGACATAACTCAGTCTTAAAAAAGTGAAATTTTGTGCCAAATAATCGCAAAAATGAAATTGCAACCAATGCAAAAAGGAGGGCAAATAAAATCGTGGAAATAGACGAATTGGGTAAAAACAAATGTCAATTTTACCTGATAAACAATTTTACTTTTAACGCCTTTGTGAAACGTTTTTACAGCCATCCTTAAAAAAAAAAAACATTAATTAGAAATAGTATATGCTTTTTCTTTAAATTCAATTCTGCCTCCTTGGTTTAATATATAGTTGAAACAAATCTTGTTTTCTAAATGACAGTATATTTGCAGGCAGTATATTTTTGTTCTCCAGCATAAATTGATTCATGAAGTTTGAATATGTGAAAATATGTTTGTATTTTTCGGATAATTTACTGAAATCAAGATTTTGTTTTCACCATCTATTCAAAGTGAAAATAAATTCTGTTTTTCAGTTTTAATGAGAAAATGGTGTAAAAAATATACTGATCTGTTTTATTTCTCCTTTTTTATACACAAATATGGAGTAAGTTACTTTTCGTTTTTAGAGAAACTTCGTTAAAAAAAATGGCATTTAATTTAATTTTTTTAATTCTGAGAGTTTGTGTGACATCCTCGGATCAATTATAACCGGTATTCGCTAAACTAACCGGTAGTAAATCGCGTTGCTTTCGATAGTCTAGGAGTAGTTGCGAAATACAAACACACGGTCAGATTTTAATATAATAGATTTGTGTTCATTTTCCTTTTCTTAAAATTATGATGTGATTTTTATCAGAAAACTCGGATACTCATGCGG
Organism: Maratus michaelseni; assembly: GCA_963931845.1. NCBI lineage: Eukaryota > Metazoa > Arthropoda > Arachnida > Araneae > Salticidae > Maratus > Maratus michaelseni. Next base: position 199,673,418 of record OZ007592.1, on the reverse strand, counting down.
AACGAAATAACGAAATAACGGATACTCATGCTTAATAATCAGTATAGATAACAAAACATTTAAATTTTTCTTTTTAAATATGGCGTGAAACTCTACTTTCTATACTTATTGATCCTTGTATTATTAATTAAGGAATTGATTCACACTCATTTTAAAACTTATTGGAAAATTCCCGTTTTATTTAAAATAGGACGTCTCTTTTTCCCCAGAGAAATCCCTTTTTAATGACATAATTCTTGTTAATTTTCTTTTCCAGGCAATTAGTTTCAATACTGGCATAGGGAAAATTATGTTACTTTAACGAAATAATATTAAATCATCAAACAAAATCAATGTTTTATCAACAAAAATGGAATTATTAACATTCGTCATTTTTTTAGGTAATCGAGTTATTTCTTTTAGTTTTAAGAATGTAAATAACTATTTCTCGCGATACATGACATCATTTTCGACATGGATAATTTTGCGAAGCATATTATTGACATTTGCTAACCATTTTCTTTTGAAACTTCTTTTTACTTTTTTAAAATTTAAATAAAAAATACGGTATAGTTATATTAGCCGTGAGCAGACGGTAAAACGCCAAGTATTGTTACCATACAAAAGAAAAAAAGTGTAGAAAAAAACCCAAAATCATTTTATTTCACCAATCAAAGCATATCCGCTTTATTTTCAATAAATGACGTCATATTTGCCTGTTTCCTATGGTTACGCATATTGAAACCTTGTATTATTATCAAAAACTAAAAAAAGTACGTTTTATTTCTAATAATATTATTTAATCTTCTTAATCCTTTAATTTTTTTTTATTTCATTTTCATTTTTCCCGTGAAAATTTTTCAATTGGAACTAAATTGTTGAGTAAAAATTATTTTTTCGGGTTTTGAATTAGTTTTGGCAACGATAAAGTATTAGCAACGGTAAAGTAAATTTAACCATTTTAAAATGCTATACGAAAAGATGTCCATTTATTCTCAATGAAAATAACGAAATTTTGAATTATTAAGAAAAATCTTTGAATAAACTAAACAAAACCCAGCCTATGTTCATATGAGGGTTATAATCAGCCTATATGCAAATATACAGGATCATTAAATGCTCCATTTTGACACTGGCTTCAGCCTAACATCTGCACACAATCAGATTTATAATATTATTAGGATTAGGATTAGGATACCTCCTGTCTCAGGACAAATCATAAAATTTTCAAAAAGTCTTATATTATTTTATTAATTCGGTTTTTACATTTCATTATCCGATGGATTTAATTAAAAGAACCTTCATTAATTTTGATATTTTAAGGGTTTCTTTCTTTCTTTTTTTTTTAACTGAAATTAAATCATATAATTAAATATGCTTTTCATATATACTAACATATGCTATTACAATTGTCTGAAAAGCAGTTCTTGAATAATTTTAATTTGATTTAAAAATAGCCTCCCCCTTGTTATCATTTTATTATTAAATTTAATCATGCTGCCATCTATATTCTTATTGATAAAATGTATTGATAAATGATAAGGATAATTATAAATTAATTATTTGGATTAATTAATTAAAGAATAAAGTGTTTTGAAAGGAATATTAAGAAAAACCCTTTGTGCGATCTTTGATCATACTTAACAGCTTTTTTTTTCACTTAAAACAATGGAAATAATTTAGCATTTGTCTATTTCTGTGTAATATTCCATAACTAAATTCCCAAATTAAATTAAAACTTCACAAATAAATAAATAAAACGCGAATTTAATAGCTATATAATCGAATTATGTGCTTAAACATTGAAATAACCGAAATAACCATAATCATAAATGCTGCTAAAAATAGGGAAATGTTTTGCAATTGCCCGTGGCAGGGCCGGCCTTAAGCAACACTCCCTAAAGATACCAACGCATACACTGCAAAAAAAAAAAAAAAAAAAAAGTGTTGATTTTACAGTACAATACTAGCACCCCAGCTGCCAGTATTATACAGTAAAATTAACAGTAATAAACAGTAAAATAAGCAGTAATACGCTATCGCGCATGCGCATCAGCGTATTGCTGCTTATTTTACTTTAGCTTAAATTATTGAATTTAGCTTAATTTATAGAATTTGTATTAAAATATGTCAAAACAATCTATATTTAACTGTGATTGATGTGATAAAGAATTTCATCCTGATTAGACAAAATGTATAGAACCTGATGCTAAAAGTTTGTATCTGCAAAATGTTCAACAATTTATAAATTTTGCAAAAAAATATGTAACAAATCAGTAATTTGTGCCTCAGAATTAGTTGTGAAAGTTCCACTTTCAAATTCACAACTTTTAACATTTTTTGTATCAAAATCTCGATACCTGGATTTTTTTTTATTATTATTGGTTTGGAAAAGTCAGGGAAATTCGTTGCTGATCTGGAATAGACACCCTGTATCAACTTCTTGAGATACAAAACCCTCAGCTCTTGTGCATCTCTGATTTAATTTAAATTTTACATGTCAGAATGATTGTTACTTTCTGAGCACCTATTTTGATGGTGAAACTGCTTAGTATTTTCACGCTGCCATTTGAAACAAGTGGTGGCAATATGACCAAAGCGATGGCAAAGTTTGCGTAAATGCTCGTACAGAACAGTTTCGAAATTTAAATGGATGCAGGCGTAAAAACTGTTCTAAAATTGCAATTTCTGTAATACCGTTCGGGATAGAGGTCTGAAGTTTGGCATGGCTGGCGGTTAATGCTCGTTAAGAACTGCCGGTAAAAAAAATAGAAATTTAAGAAGGTGAAACGAGCGAAAATCATTCTAAAAACGTTCTACATTATGATTTTAATGGGATTGTTAGGGCTAGGAACTTGAAATTTGACATGGTTGTTATTTTTAAGACGTAACTACTTGCAGAGAACATTTTCTAATAAATTAGAAATTTAAAAGTGTGCAAGAGCAAAAAAATAATCTAAACTTTTCGATTTCTGTGATATGGTTTGGGATAGAATCTTTAAATTTGGCATGGTGGTAACTTTCCGGGCCAGCACAATGAAGTCAAATTTTCAAAAGGGCCGGGCCACACAATTAAGACATTTTTTAACGGGATATAAGACATTTAAGACAATTTTTTTAACGGGCCGGGTCGGGCCGATAATGAAAATTAAATGGCCCAGACAAGCCAACAAAAGAATAAGCGGGCCAACTGGCTCGATATAACAAGCTTAAGGATCAAATTAAAATAAAATCATAGGGCGAAAGACAAATATTCACCTTGCGTTATTTATAAATACTAATATGAAACTCGATAAGAGCTCATCAACTTTTCTTAAAAGGTGATATTTAAATACAGTAGAAATAGATGTAATATATATAGGAGGATTTTAACATCTTTTAACATCCATTTCTATATTTAAATATCACCTTTTAAGTAAAAGTGAAGCTTTTGTGAGTTTCATATTAGTATTTTAGGATCAAATGCGGATAAAATATGAACAATTTTCAATGGACGTGACTAAGACGGCAGTGAGTATAAATGTGCTGCACGAGCCGATGTTAGCTTGACAACAGCAATACAGAAATATAACATGTCCAGGGCAGAAATAGGAATCGGACAGTTACATCATGACTGAGTTCGGCCTTAATTTTTTAAGTCGACTCCGACAAGGTTTACATTTAATTCTATATACTCGGGCCGGGCCGGAACTGGACTTGGAGACCACTGACCAGGCCCCTACCTACCGGGATTCGACCCAGTTTGACGGGTTTGAGTGCCTGGTCATTGGGGCGAAATTCGCCTGATCGCCCTACTGGGGCGGTCCACAAAGACAAGTACCCATGTCGGCCAACCAATTGAGTCCGGATTTTTCTGTGTTTTCACTCCTAAATTTAAATGTTCTGAGATCTGACGCCGCACACCACGTACTCCTCGTGACAGTTGGAATGGGGCTGGACAATTTAGTGCCGAAACGTTGGTACTGAACTTAGCTTGAAAAAGGGGGGAGAATTTTGAGGGAAACTAATTAAAGCAATTAATTAGATAATTGAAACCACTGAAATTAAAATATATTTTTCGCCAATAGCTAAGTCGTACCATCGGGGAAAATTTTTGGGCCGAGTTGCAAGGCAGACGAAAACGCTGCGGGGGCTGACGGGACTGCGCCTTTCTACCGTACCCCACCTGGTAAAAATTGGCTGGAACAGGACTTATTTGTTCCCAGGGAGTGTCGAGCAAGTTGTTTTGTAAAAATAGTAACCGCGATAGAAAACTTCTGTTAACGGAATCTTTGGAAATGTACTTTAATAAATTACTGAGAAACATTTTCAAAAATCTACATTTTTTTTTATTATATAGCAACAAAAGTTATGACGTAAAAATTAGGGAAAAAAAGTTAAGAATTATCACTTGGAATTTTTTTTAATTCCTGCTATTCGGAATAAGCTCCTCCTACTTTCACGAATTCAGCCTTTACCTTCAGATAATACAGTTTAACCCTTTCAGGGGCAAAGTACTTTCAGTACTAAAATGTTGAAATAAATGACTGGTACCGGAATTTACAAGCAATTTTTTTTTGTAAATAAGAATGGGGCTATATTTCGCATACAAATTAAATGGAAAAGATTTTAGCAAAATTCTGGTGCCAGTGTGGCGTTTGGGAATTAAAATTAAGTGGTTTCATAAACACGCCACTGCCCCTGAAAGGGTTAAAAAACATGTCTGAAACAATTTTCTGCTAATTAAAATTATTTCATTGATTAATTTTTAAATTAGGTATTTATTTACAAATTTTAATTTTTTCCATATAAATGTAATAATTACTTATGTTTAATTCTGGAAAACTGGTTGTATCATAAGCAGCGTGTGCGGATTTCGGAGAGCTTTAACAAACACTTCTAGTAACAACTATAGCAACAAAAGCGTTTACAGTCTTTAATTTTCATTCGAAAATTTCCAAAATGATAAATTCATGCCGTTTTTAATTTTATAATATTATGCTGGTATTTCATTTTGCGTACCAGTAGTTAGAACTTTGCGCACCAGTATTGGTACGCGTACTATTGTTTGGGAACCCCTGTTCTAAAACACTTTGCAGATCTGCCTGTAAAACCTCTCAATATGATGGGAACGATGGATGGAAAATGTGAAAGCTGTACAGTACCGACCATCTAAACTTCGTAATGCACTAGACGAATTGCAGAAAACACTGGTGATTAAGAAAAATTAATACTCAAACGTTAGTCCGTCAAATGAAAAATTACAAGTTTCTGGTCTCGCTACTTTTCTAGCACTCTTTTTACTCTTTAAGGAAAATTATATGTGTAAAGATCTTCAGAGTGATACCATGGTTGTTATGCTGGTATTTCATTTTACGTACCAGTAGTTAGAACTTAGCGCACCAGTATTGGTACGCGTACTATTGTTTGGGAACCCCTGTTCTAAAACACTTTTCAGATCTGCCTGTAAAACCTCTCAATATGATGGGAACGATGGATGGAAAATGTGAAAGCTGTACAGTACCGACCAGCTAAACTTCGTAATGCACTAGACGAATTGCAGAAAACACTGGTGATTAAGAAAAATTAATACTCAAACGTTAGTCCGTCAAATCAAAAATTACAAGTTTCTGGTCTCGCTACTTTTCTAGCACTCTTTTTACTCTTTAAGGAAAATTATATGTGTAAAGATCTTCAGAGTGATACCATGGTTGTTATGCTGGTATTTCATTTTACGTACCAGTAGTTAGAACTTAGCGCACCAGTATTGGTACGCGTACTATTGTTTGGGAACCCCTGTTCTAAAACATTTTGCAGATCTGCCTGTAAAACCTCTCAATATGATGGGAACGATGGATGGAAAATGTGAAAGCTGTACAGTACCGACCAGCTAAACTTCGTAATGCACTAGACGAATTGCAGAAAACACTGGTGATTAAGAAATATTAATACTCAAACGTTAGTCCGTCAAATGAAAAATTACAAGTTTCTGGTCTCGCTACTTTTCTAGCACTCTTTTTACTCTTTAAGGAAAATTATATGTGTAAAGATGTTCAGAGTGATACCATGGTTGTTATGCTGGTATTTCATTTTACGTACCAGTAGTTAGAACTTAGCGCACCAGTATTGGTACGCGTACTATTGTTTGGGAACACCTGTTCTAAAACACTTTGCAGATCTGCCTGTAAAACCTCTCAATATGATGGGAACGATGGATGGAAAATGTGAAAGCTGTACAGTACCGACCAGCTAAACTTCGTAATGCACTAGACGAATTGCAGAAAACACTGGTGATTAAGAAAAATTAATACTCAAACGTTAGTCCGTCAAATCAAAAATTACAAGTTTCTGGTCTCGCTACTTTTCTAGCACTCTTTTTACTCTTTAAGGAAAATTATATGTGTAAAGATCTTCAGAGTGATACCATCGTTGTTATGCTGGTATTTCATTTTACGTACCAGTAGTTAGAACTTAGCGCACCAGTATTGGTACGCGTACTATTGTTTGGGAACCCCTGTTCTAAAACATTTTGCAGATCTGCCTGTAAAACCTCTCAATATGATGGGAACGATGGATGGAAAATGTGAAAGCTGTACAGTACCGACCAGCTAAACTTCGTAATGCACTAGACGAATTGCAGAAAACACTGGTGATTAAGAAAAATTAATACTCAAACGTTAGTCCGTCAAATGAAAAATTACAAGTTTCTGGTCTCGCTACTTTTCTAGCACTCTTTTTACTCTTTAAGGAAAATTATATGTGTAAAGATCTTCAGAGTGATACCATGGTTGTTATGCTGGTATTTCATTTTACGTACCAGTAGTTAGAACTTAGCGCACCAGTATTGGTACGCGTACTATTGTTTGGGAACCCCTGTTCTAAAACATTTTGCAGATCTGCCTGTAAAACCTCTCAATATGATGGGAACGATGGATGGAAAATGTGAAAGCTGTACAGTACCGACCAGCTAAACTTCGTAATGCACTAGACGAATTGCAGAAAACACTGGTGATTAAGAAAAATTAATACTCAAACGTTAGTCCGTCAAATGAAAAATTACAAGTTTCTGGTCTGGCTACTTTTCTAGCACTCTTTTTACTCTTTAAGGAAAATTATATGTGTAAAGATCTTCAGAGTGATACCATGGTTGTTGTTACAGGGCTTTATAATAAAAACTTCGCAACTGTAAAGGGCATCACATGGGTTGAAAGTTTTGATGAAGGCTTGATTGACGCTAGTGAACTTTCCAAAGACCTAAATGCTGAGCCTGTATTCAATACCCTGAGTAAGTGCTCATGAAAAAGGAAAATTATTTGATAAATCTGTAGGTGAATCTTTTGCAGATCCAAAATGAAAATTTCAAGAATTTCAGTATGCTGTTAGTCACCTAAAGCGTCTTATATAGCTTTGATAGTTATTTTACAGGGCCGCAGAAAGTAATGCGAATATTTGAAATGATTATATGTCACATGTAGGATTTGTAGAATGCTGACGGTAATGAAATTTTATTATGTTGTTACGGTCACCTAATGTATGTTTTTTGTCGAATAAGGTGTTGATAGCATTTATAGTTATTTTACAGGGTCGTACAAAATAATAGGAATATATGAATCTAATATATGTTAAATACGTAGATTTTTTTTTAACGTGGACGGTAATATATTTTTAGTATGTTTTTACATGCCCCTTGTAAATATATATCTATATATAATTGTATCCAAAGAACGTAATTTTTTTTTTCTGATTTTTCATTTCGTAACTACAAAGATTATACTTCTTTCAAGCTAAAGAGCAATTCTACCTAATTATTGCAAATTTATGCTAGAGAGTTCCAGTTTTGTGCTTTTATCCCCGATTTGATGTTTTTGTAAAAATAAATACATTTTTATTTATTTTCCTAACAAAAACTGTTTAGGGAAAAAAAGCTAAATATTTGTTGAAATGATCACAGTAATTTCTTTTCTTTTCTTTCTTTCTTCTTTTCTTTTTTATCCATTTTAATCCATATAAAAAACTTTTTTTTTTTCTTGTTTAGCAAACCGACGATTGTCTTTTTGGCTGGCGTTGATTGTAGCCAAATAATTACAAAGGCTTCCAAGTCACATGTGTTTTTATTTATTTTCAGCTTCTGTTAATTTTTAACAGATTATTATAGTATATTAAAGCATTAATTGATTATTTTCTTTTTATTATTCGCCTTAATGACGTGTCGCTCATTAATTCATTTGTAAATAAACTATTGATTGGATGAATGAAATTTAATTTTTGAATAATGTGAAAGATTGGAAAATTAACATTATAATAAATATAGTTTAAAATTGTAACTATTTTTTTAATTGAATAATTCAATGTTAGACTGAATTTTTTCACTGGAATTATTTTTGTAGGTTCTTTTATATGTTCATTTCACAATTCCTTATATTAAGCCTTTTTTTATTCCGTTGAATTTCGACGGGTGCCACCTCGTTGCAATAATGCAAAATATGAAAGTCATTTTCTAATTAAAATATCGCCATTTTTAAAGGTGCCTGAAAATAAATCTCAATGATACTACTTCTTTACTATTAATAACAAACTGTCCAAAACAATATTTAAAATTTTATAATTTAAAAAATAATAGATAAAGAAGAAAGGGTACATATATAAATGCTGTTTCATAACTCATATAGCGCAACCTCATCTGCTTATCTCGTCTCTTCAATCTTCTAAACATAATCTAACAAAATGAAAAAAAAAATCATTTGAACACTGAATTAAGTTAAATGCAGATGGGAAAAAATATATAGAGAGATAATTTTGCATAGTAAAAATGTGATGCAAATACACTTCTTCCGAAAAACGAATGCATAAAATCAACCGTAATAAGATAGCAATAGTATATTAGCATATGCTTAAAAATAAACCTTTAAGCTACACTGCTCAAAACAATTAAAGGATATTGCAGTTTTAGGTGGATTTTGTATCTGGGAAACTTTTTAGCTGATTGATACATGGTCGACAGACATAGTAGGTTATATGAGAATAAATTACACATGTTTGGCAGAAAAAAATGCATTTTATTGCGCATTTGTGTACAAAAGGAAAAAACACAATTTGTGCATATGAGAAAAAAAAGAATAAGAAAAGGTGTTTTCTTCAAAGAAAATCATTTTCAGTAGGGGGTATGGTTTCCACGGGCGGCCAGCAACGTTGAACACCTTTGAGGCATGGACTCAATGAGGCTATTAATGACGAGTTGGGGTATTCTGCCCCACTCTTCCAGAAGAGCTCTTTCCAGTTCTTGGAGAGTTTGTGGGGGTTGTTGGCGGCCAGAAACTCGTCTTCCTAGAGCGTCCCAAACGTGCTCGATTGGATTCATGTCTGGAGAACACGCTGGCCATTCCATTCGAACGATTCCTTCCTCGAAAAGGAAATCCTCCACCAGGTTTGCACGATGTGGCCTGCAGTTATCGTCCATTAAAATGAAGTTATCTCCGATTGCTGCAGCGTAAGGGACTACAATAGGTCTGAGGATCTCATCCCTATATCGGCGACCAGTCAGAGCTCCATCTCGAATGATGTAGAGGTCAGTGCGCCCGTCAATGGAGATGCCACCATACACCAACACTCCTCCACCGCCAAATCTGACACTTTCGTGCACGAACGCAGGATTATTCCTACTGCCACGGTCCCTCCAGATGAAAATACGCCTATTATCCGGATGCACAGAAAAACGGGACTCGTCAGAAAACAGAATATTGCTCCATTCATTTCTCCTCCAGCTGACATGCTCGGTTGCCCACTCCCTGCGGTCGCGACGATGCCTTGATGTTAATCTAACACATACCATCGGTCGGCGAGCATACAGACCTACAGCATGGAGCTGGTTTCGGACAGTCTGAGTTGAAATCGTGGTGCCTGTAGCCGAGCGAAGGTGTTGTTGGAGAAGAGTAGCGTTCATGTTTCGGTGTCTCCGAGCTGTTAACGCTAAATACCGATCTTCATTGGGCGTTGTTGCCTGTCTACGACCTTGCCCTGGTCTTCGGCCTGCACATCCACTCTCCAAAAAACGGTTCCAGATCCTGGAAATGACACTTTGTGACACTCCAATGGCTTGCGCTACTTCGGCTTGAGTTTGGCCCCCTTCTAACCTATCAACAATTCTCCAAGCTTCTGAATCTGTCAAATGACTTCGCTGAGACATCGTACTCATCGAAACAAAGCAATCACTGAATGCCGATCATCCTTGTTTTCATTCTCTTTTATCCAGTTGAAAGTCAAATTTCATTCGCTGCCGCTGAAGCGACGTTTTAGACGTCGAACTCAAAATTTGCATACTCCACAGTTTGAAAACCAGAAAAATTTGCATTTGTGATTCTCTTCTTCTATTTTCGGCAAAAAAAATTTCGTTTATATCTTTATTTTATATAAAACTTCAAATATCCTTTAATTGTTTTGAGCAGTGTAGATATCTTCAACTCCAGGCTCGCGAGTAACAGGTGGACCACCGAGAGTATTTTAGTGGCCCGCCATGCCATTTCGAATAATAACTAACAAAGATTTTCTGCGAAAACGAATTGGCTTTCGAAGAGTCTTAGTATAGCAAATCGAAAGATATTGATCAAAAGTAGAAAATTGAATAGAGAGATCATTCGTAGACACATTGGGAAGTGTTTTGGCTTGTTTATAAGTGATAATAGCAGGATTACTATGACAAGCTTTTCCCTTTCTAGCACGACCGATTCGGAAATTTGATTCAAAACGCTGACTTCGACATTATTTTCTGAAAGAATCTTCTGTCTTTAACAAAAAATGGAAAACGCCATTCGATTATATAGTTTCTGAATAAGAACATCTGTCTATTTCATGCGTTTCCGATCAAAAATGAATTCAAAAATGAGCTCCGCCTTAAAACCAACGCGCATTTCTTGCTTATGATTTTTTACACCTTCGCAACAAAGTACTTGTTATTTCTTTTAATTTTTAGACACCACTATTTTTTAATAGTAATTTTCGGTTAGTTTAATCGCAAAAAATCTGAGTATATAAGTCGAAAATTGCTGTTCAGAAACAGTGGCATTCAAACTGAAGGACTTTGCGTATTACATACCTATACTATACGTGCTCGTTGCGACGCGATTAACTGACGTATGGTTGGCCCACGCTAAGGCTCCTATAATAGGAGCTCTAGCCCACGCAACCTCAAGAATTTGTTGAATTCGCCCTCGAGCGTGAAACGTTGAAGACCCCCTACTTTACACTTTGCGCAAATTTCGATGTTGCTTTAGCACATTTTATAACAACTTACCAACTTTAAAAAAATAACTGATGAAAAATACTAATTATAAAATCAATGTTTTGTGGCATATTTATGAAAACTAAGCTTCATTTTCCTACATTTTAATATAAATAAATTAAATGTTAGAAAATATGTGAATGTGAGTGTACAAACTGGGGCTCTCATTTGTCCAATTTGATGGTCTTTTGAAATTTTTGAAGGGATAGTTATCCGCAATAATCATTTTTACTAACTTAGGGTTTGCGCATGATTTAGTGATCTGGAGTAATAGCTCCAAACCTTTTCTGGATATAACACCCCAATATATATTATTATTATTATTATTATTATTATTATTATTATTATTATTACTATTATTATTGGCATTTTCTATAGACAACTGAACAAGTTGAAGTTTTTGTCAAAAAATATGCTTTTGACAGTGAATGCAAAGCCAAATATCTTCACATTTACACCAACATAAATTTTATTTGTTTCTCTCCATCTTATTTCAAAATGAAGTAAAAGCATTACATAATGTCCAATTTTATCTTCACAAAATTGTCTGACGAGATGTCACATTTGCAATCCGATTTGACAGCATTGATATATTTTGTGATTAGTTTTACATTTTATTAAGAATCAAGAGAAATATTGCTGGGCACTGTCTATAAATAACACTAAGCACATTTCAAGATCATCATATTTCATCAATTTTAAACAGTCATTTGTCTTGCCCATCGTAACAGAAGCACCAGCAGCAGTATTATATGTAGAGCTCGATTAAGGTTGTATGGGGCCCAAGTCCTAGAAGCTTTTCGAGGCCCTCTCGCACCAAAATAGTGGCAATTTGTTAGGGGCGTATTCGGGGGTTATTAGATATTACGATAGGGTTATTAAGTTAACCAAAATCTGTTTTGATTTTTGAGACATAATTTTTTTTCTCTGAATCACTTTATTAAATTTGGGGCACCTATAAGCAGTGGTCCCAAGTGCGGTAATCAGGCCTTGACAATATGTTAGGTTTTTCATTATTACACGGGTCCGCATTTTTAATACCAGTTCTTCAAACAGAAATCTTCATTTTAGATATTTCTTCCAAATTTTCTAGAAACCTATCCCGAAGTCTATTTCTATTGCAAATTCTGCAGAAACCTACTGCGAAAATTATTCTTCGTAATTACTAGTATTAAAAAAAAAAACAAGCCATTTGGGAGACCTTTTTATATCGAACAAATTTCGTAGCTTATTATATATGTCAGTGATGGTAGTGGTGCTCTCTAATAATTTGTATACACTGCAAAAAAAAAGTGTTGATTTTACAGTATAATACTGGCATCCCAGCTGCCAGTATTACGTATTTTACTGTTTATTACTGTTAATTTTACGGTATAATACTGGCAGCTGGGATGTCAGTATTATACTGTAAAATCAACACTTTTTTTTACTGTGCAGCAACATTCATCAGAATAAATTTTATCAATATACTTTACGTTGTCATCGAGCAGGGATAAAATCAGTGTGTGTGGCATTCCCCTGGAATATTAAAATGTCCTTCCCGGAACTCCATAATGTCTGCCCCTGGAGCTGCAGAAATACCTTCCGGAGAGAATGTCTGAATTCAACTCTGGTGTGACCACGTTGGTTCAGTAATATACCAGAACACACTCTAAATAATTTTGACTTTCTTTAAAGATCACCAGACTTACATTAATTAGGATGTACAGGGTAAACTGTTGATAATAAAGAGGTAAAGAGTGAATTTTACATAAACTTTAACATAAATTTAACATAATTCTCACCAGCTGATAGCCGTGTACATTTTAATTTAATTTAAAAAATGGGTATATTATAAAACTGTATATAGTTTGTGTATGAGTGCTTTATCAGAACCACAAGAAATTCACTATTAATAAATATACTCTAGAATCCCCCTCCCCTTAAAAATCAAACGGCTTTCTTGCACGACATCCCTCCGAGTTCGGTTCCACGGATCTAGAGTTACTGGCACTTCTGAACCATGTCAAAAAGATTAACAATCTTAATTGCAATTTTTTTTTTTTTTTAAAGGGGGGATTTGAGATGTTTCAGTTCTTCTGCTGCCGTTTAGAAATAAGCGTTCAGTTAAATAGAAAATAACTAACAAACATTGATCACCCTTTTTTGAAAAAACAAAAACATATGAAATCTAGATATGCAGGTAAAGTTCAGGAGACGAAATTAATATTAGCCAAACAAAGCCCTCTTTTGTTTCATTGTGTTGAGCTCAGATGAAAGAGAAGATTTCAAGTAAATTTGATATTAACAGAAGAAGTTGTTTTTCTGGGTTTTGATAGTATAAAATATGACCTCGTGGAAGAAAAGAATATACTGGTTTAGTAAATATCGTAAAATAAATTAATAAGATAGAAGTTGAGTATATCGTTATTAAATCTTGCACTAAAGGGAACTCGGTACCCTTTGAACTTTTTATATCATACAATGCTAGCAATTAATTTAACAGATATTTGTGTAAAACATATTTATACAATAAAGGAAAAAAAAACTCAAAGACAATTATGCAAGTTCATAACAGTGCAATAATAAGGTATTAACAGAATTTTAATCTTGCCGTAAAAGTGACCATTTGAAAGTACCATTTGAACATTTTTTTTTCTACTTAAGTAGTATTTTATATCTTTTTGACATATTATTAAATGGTTTTATGAACAAAAAATAATTAATGAAACAAATAATTAATAATTAGTAATTGATTTAATCAAGGAAAAATCCAATTCTTATAGTGAAATTTGAAAAAGTTATTATTATTTTTTTAATTTAAGAGAATTTTAAAGCTTTTCCTACAATTTTGCACTTTTTGAACAATTATTTTCTGTACTTTTCTTACAAATATGATCTATAACTCTAAGGACCACATTTCTAAAAAGTCAATTTACTTTAAGAGAAAATAAAATAAAATATCATGACATATGTAAAATAAAAAATAAAAGTAAAAATAGGTTAAAAAAAAACACTCCATTTTAAAAGCAATCAATGTTTATATTAAAAATCACGCCTCATTTCATGACAACAATTAATGTAATTAAAAAAAAAAAAAAAAAAAAAAAAATATTTTACAATGCATTAATTTGACGTGATTATTCACCGCTATTCAGATTTCTGAACTTTTTTCTCAACGTAAACGTATAACATAATTTTGTTAATGTTAAACTATTAAATGATAAAAGAGTATTAAAATTTTTTTATATATTATATTCTTTATTTTTTATATTCAAATAAGCATTTTCTTGTAAAATTCTGCGAAGTATTGTCATCTAGTGGTAACTTATTTGTCTTAACTGTTATAATTTATTTTTCAGCTATTGGTTTTTCAGAAAAGCGATGGTGTCAGTTACAGGAGATATTGAAAATACTTATGACAAAAATTAATTTTTAGTAATAAAAAGTATAATTTTTCAAAATTTTGTCAACAATAATTTTTTAATCTATCGTTACTATACTTTCAAAAACAAAGATACGTATAAAATATATTTAAAACTTTATAATAGTGATTTAAACAAGAAAAAATCATTAAAGAGTCAGTTACTGGGGGTTTCACCCTAACTATGAATCATTTAAACGGAAATGGATGATGCCAAATCCTCTCCAGACATCGCAAGCTCTAACCCGCTAAAAACCCGCTAATTCGTTCTGTTTTAAAAAGATTACTGGATTACGGAAGATTAAATGATATTATTATGACTAAATTTTTCTTCTGTAATTTGGTTGCCATTCATTTCCCTTTGACTGGAAGATTTTTTGGTGCACCAGACCACATCATACCGTTGTCGCGACAGCTGACAGCTGTTTTCGTGATTGATTAAAAAGATCAATTACACATTTGAAAATCAGCTTGTATAAAATGGTTAAGAAAAAAAATGTCACTATGCCTCCAGGAATTTTATAACGGTTTTCTTTTAGATGCTGGAAGAAAATCGTTTTAAACATCGTATTTTAAATATATCGTTTTAAAAATGGCTTAATTTTCACCATTAAATGTGTTTCACCCGTAATAAATTAAATATTTTAAAGTTTCTTTTTTTTCCCAATAATCACGTGCAAATATATATTTATTTCAATGAAAAATACAGTAAGTTTGGAAACGCTATAGGAAAATGGTTTTAAATATGAAGTTTTAAATGTATCGTATTAAATATGACGCTTTAAGTCTGGCGTTTTGAATCTGACGTAGTTTTCACCAAAAATACTTTTTGCACATAATAACTTAATTGTATTAAAGTTTTCTTTATTATTTTTTTTAATTCACGTGTAAATATATATTTCAATTGAAAAGTGTGTGTAAATATAATATTATTTGGGCTTTTTAAAATCTGTCAACAGTAGGTAGAAAAGTGAAATATCAAACTGTGAACTGAATCTCTATTCAAATAATGAGGTTTTGAAAACTGAACTATTTTGGACAATTTCAATATCAAATAGCGCTTAAAATAATTCTTCGATTTTAAAACTATTTGCTTCAGCGTGTTTAATATACATTTCTCTATAAAACTACCAGTTTTCATGTTTTTATATGCAAGAGTTTATTTTTATTATTATGAACTGAAAAAGTGAAAAGGTCACAATAAATTCAATTACGACAGTGGTGGTGGCAGCATTAGTAACGTTTCTTTTAGAATAGAGAGAAACTAAAATAAACCTTACATTGCTTCATAAAAACTTAATATATAATAACATATGCTATTATTAGAGAATAAGTATATTTCGTCTGTATCAGATTTATTTATTTTTAAAATGAAGCAAATGTTTGTAAGTATATTTTTGGCAACAGAAGACGCGCATCGAAAGTAAATACGCAATAATGTCCGCTATGCAATCTTAGAAGAAGCCATGCAGCGCTCGGAAGCGCAACTGGACATCTGCCAGAGCTGTTCCACCAAAGGCAATCCTGAAATTTATCATCATCTGTCAAGATGAGAACTTATAAGACCCATTGCTTTTTATCCTGTGTCCAATAGAAAGTGAATGTGGTTATAATCATAGAACAATTACATATGAAAAATAGATATCCTATAACGGAATTTAAATAATCGATATGAAATCATAGGCGCCGGAATGGAGGGATGGGGGGGGGGGGACATTCTCCCAACCTGGATTTTGAATTTTAGTTTTCTTTTTCACTGATTTTGAAAAAAGAAAATTGTAAAGTTTATTCTTCGCAAGAGACTTAAAATAATTAAACAGTTAAAGGAAATTGACTTAGGGTCTTTTTGTACGAAAATATTTTTTCAAGTTTCTATTTTGAACTATAGTCGGATGTGCCAATCCCGAAACTTTCTTCTATCTCATACATGTTAATACTTCGAAATTCGCCATCTCAGCGCCAATAAAATCAATATTTACCATCATTCTGTTGTACGTCATCTGCTTAGGAATCGTCGGGTTACCTGGATGAAAAGCACCCTTCGCTGCACAAGCAGACGATGTACAACACAACTACAAAAAATCAAGAAAATCGCACAAAAATCACTGTTACTGTGCCCTCTTCCGGCGGAATAGCACCAAATTCAACTGGGGCCTTCTGGCCGTAGTAAAAAAAAAAAAAAAAATGTATATATATAACTTGGTTCAATTCTATGCATAACTTCATATACATTTTGATGATGTAATAATGAAATTGGAACAAAATCGCTATTACAGCGCCCCCTTCAGGCGAAATATCACGAAATTCAACTGGGACCTACAGGTCATAGTCAAAAACACATATCCACAATATCGTTAAATTGTATGCATAACTTCTTACACTTTTCGATGATACAATAATGAAAATAGAACAAAAGTTGCTATCACAGTACCCCCTACCGACGGAATATCCCTAAATTCAACTGAGATCGGCAGGCCATAGTGAAAAACATATACAGTCAAACCTCGTTAACATGAACACTCTTAACGCGAATTTCTTTTAGCACGAACTGTTTCCGATTGCCCCGTCCAGTTGTATGTAATGTATTTAAGTTCGGATAACACGAAATACTTTTAACACGAACAAAAAAAGTTTCCCCTTGAGTGTTCGCGTTAACGAGGTTTGACTGTATATAAAACTTGGTTGAATTCTGTGCATAACTTCATGCACTTTTCGATGATATAAAATAATGGAAGTGGAAGAAAATCGCTATCACAGCACCTCCCACCCCCCCTCCTTCCGGCAGAATATCCCCAAATTCAACTGGGACGTGATCGCCGTAGCATAAAACATATAAATGAAATTTGGTTTAATTATATGCATAATTTCAAACATTTTTCCTTGATACAAAGAGGACAGACAGACATTTTAAAAAACCTGTTTTTCAGGAAATCCGTCGAAAATCGGAAGTCGAAAAAAATTTCGATTACAATACTTTCTTCTATTAATAGAAGAAAGTGAAAAAGACGGTAGAAGTATTACTTTTGTTTTTTTTTTAAATATTTCTTAATTATCCCATTCCTCTATTCCTTTCATGTTGATATTTTTAAAAATTGTTTTACACGGAGGTTTTGACAAAAAAAAAAAAAAAAAAAAAAAAAATCTTAATTTAGCTTATTTCATGTTTATATTCTCCATTAAGGTTTTTTTTCAATGGCACAATACTTGAACAACAGATACACCAGGTACAAATTCTTGCCCCTCCTTGGATTTCGTTCTGCCGTTGTTGTATTAAATCGCATTGGTGTCAGGTAACTTTTAAATGTCAAAACTTTGAAAAAGTTTTAAAGCTTAATACCTTAGAGATTATTAGGCAAATTTGTATAAAACTTTAAGGGGTTTTGAAGATTTAAAACTTTAATCAGTTTTAAATCTTCAAAATATCTATCTATATATTTTTTTCATATTTTAAATAAATATTTACAATTCAGAATCGAACGAAATGAACCGCATGAAAATATAATTAAAGTACTTACTTCTTCGTCGCTATAACTGATCTGAAAATTTTTTAATTGAACGGATAATAAAAATCTCTTTGAAGATCGTTATTCCGTTTCCGAAACAGTCCATCAAGATTATTTTCCTTAAAAAAACGGGAAAGAAATTTCTACTTTATATTTTTAAATTTATTTTTTAATCGATTCCCGAATGTTTGGTTCATACAGGAATGTAAATTATAAAATTGGATGGGTAAGACTTCAAATGGATATATTTTACACTGCAAAAAAAAGTTGTTGATTTTACAGTATAATACTGGCATCCCAGCTACCAGTATTATACCATAAAATTAACAGTAATAAACAGTAAAATAAGCAGTAATACACACTGCGCGGTAGTGTATTACTGCTTATTTTACTGTTTATTACTGTTAATTTTATGGTATAATACTGGCAGCTGGGATGTCAGTATTATACTGTAAAATCAACAACTTTTTTTTTTGCAGTGTAATTAAAATCAATGTCCGAATAAACTTTATAGATAAAGGGGACAAAATTTACTGTATTGGGCTAAAAGATTGAAACTGGATTCCTTTTATGAATTTCAAAAAATCGCCGCGAAACATGAAAAAAAGATTCTAATAAACAAAATTAAAAATCTAATTTAAAAATCCAGCTTTAAGGTGCATAATTTCAGACATACGGGTACCTTCCAGCCAAACTGATAGCTCTGCATGCAGCGGTGTCTTCAGAAAACAGCAGGTACACACATACACACACACAAATTTGAGATCAGTGTTTCTGAACTGGCGTGCTGAGGCACACTGGTGCGCCATAAGAAGACCTCAGGTGTGCTATGAAGTTTTTTCGTAAAGTTCTATCACGATTTATGAATTAACAAAAATGATATAAAATTTATTGAACAAAATTTTACAGACTTTAGATTTATGGTAGTAAAATTTTGAAAGACGCATCCGCCGACCAACACTTTACACAACCGTCTCTAGTTTAGAAGAAAAAAATATTTCTTTTAAGCGCCGTGTACATGTTATCCAGTAGTTTTAAATATTATAAAAAAGGAAAAGTCACGCGAAATAAGAAGGGCAGGGACTTGACTTAACTTCACTCACTTGTGAAAAGCCAATCGCGTTAAGTATATAGATACCAACCTCACGACAAGAAAACCAACGGCGGATCTAGTCTCCAAGGTAGAGGTGATGTTATAAATTTGGGGTTTTCACGTAAGGATGGATTTACAATGCCCCTGAACAAAGAACAACTCTGTAGTTACATACAATAGACGCTCGGTATAGCGATGGCTCATTATAGCAATTTTCTTATTATAACAACTGATCGAAAAAAATCCGTTAGGTAGCCTACCACGCAGGATTATTTTTACATCCGATAGAACGACCAATTAGACCAAGCATTCCATATAACGAGACTTTCCAAGACTTTTGTGTCTTAGAAGACTCCAAACTTTTAGGACTTAGAAAAGCTTGAGGATGTTTTAGAGTTTCAACCTTTCACACTTGAGGACCAGAAGTGTAAGTTCTTAAAGTTCCCCGGGAAACCCATAATTTAATTAATCTGTATAGACAAGAAATGTATGCACAGACCAGGTTACATAAAAGCGTGGCGAAACTACAGATTTCTCTCTTTTTAGACAAATGTCGAAATCCATGCACGCAGAAAATTGTTTCACGTGAAAGAACCATACATATACATTTTCTTTAAATTATAATAATTTAATTAGCAGCAGTTTTATATCAGAGTGAGTTAGAATAACCGCCTGTTTCTTTAAACTTAATAGCTAAATTTTACGAATAGCGATGACCTTTTATTGAAAATACCGTTACGGATTTTCTGCTGGCTTTCAGTTTACGATGATGAAAATGGCTTTGACGTCGGATAGTCCCGAGTTTGCGGGAAGTCAAGATTTTCAGGGATTCTAAACCCGTCCCGCGGAACCACTGTGCTGACGCCAAAAGTCCGGATTTTTCATGATGCACAAATTCTCTTAATTTTTTTAGTACCCGTGCTATTCATTAACGAGTCTGTATCAAGTGGATCTCAATACAGTAAAAAAAAAAAAAAAGGGGGGGGGGTAATTTTTCGTTATACCAAAACCATGCCAAAATGTATGCTAATGCGCCATTTATTTCAACCCTGACCCTGCGAAGGATTTTTATTGCAAATCATGCCAAACATTATGATTCGCTATTTATTGAACTTTTTCTTCTTATTATTATTACTTAATCATAACCCTGCAAAACACCTAAATTTGCTACGAAAATTTAACAATAAATCACAAATACAATTTCGTTGACCCTAACACTGGATGTCATATCTAATCTGTTAAGAGATTATGGGGCGTCGCAAAATGGCGCAATAAAAGACAGCGCGGTTTAAAATTCTATCCTATCCTATTTAAAATCATATCTCGTTGAGTTCATGTGGCGACGTCTTTTGTGCAAAAAATTAAATGTTTACTACATTGCTAAGAGACATTTATAATTTCAGGCTTGAAATTTAAATTGAATTTTATTTTAATATTTTATTGAACAATACTTAATATTTATTAGTTATTTTATTTTAAGTATATATTTGTATTGATTTAATAAATTAGTTCGTTAGAGTCTGTGATTTTTAAATGTTATTTCTTTTTTAATTATCGCTTTCGCTCCAATAATGTTATTATATTTTTTTAATGTTTCATTTGGCGCCAACTATTACACTTGGCGACAATGGTGTTGGTATAACGGAAAAGTACCAAAAAGTGAAAGCAGAACCTGAATATAAAGGAGAAATTTCACGGTCCTTTCAAAAGGAATATCGTTCAAATTTCCCTGCTAAGACGGAAACCTGTTTAAAACAAAATATTTTTTCGCCCTCCTTAGCGATTCTGTTTTTACGCTGTTTTATTGTATGGGGTTCAATAAAATTTGGGATAATGGAAACTGTTAATAACGGAATCTTGTCTTAAACATAAAAAAAATCATAGTTCTTAATGAAGGAATACCACACAATTATAACTGATCAATCAGAAACTTCTCCAGAACTGAATTTTGTTTCTGTCCCTAAGAAAGTCTGCTTTCACAGATTTTACTGTGTAAGATTATAATGCTTAAACTTAACTAGTAAATCTACAGAACAGAGCCCTCAACGTCAGCTCTACAAATCATTGTTCATTGATCACTAATTTTTAATATAATCTGCATAATATTTGATAGCCTAAAATTAGATTTTTTAAAGTTATTTATACATTTATAAGAATATAAGATTTATTGAAAGTTCGAAAATTTTAGAAGTATCACATTAAACACAATTTTATGTCGGATAAATGATAGGATAAACTACTTATTACTGTATTTTTTCAGAATAAGATTATATTCCTTCAGGGAGGGGCGGAGCAACCCTGAACCCCCCGTTGTCACTTTAATTTTACATTATCAATTTCTAGTAATTGTGCTATTTCATTATTCGAGTATATGTCTGAGTGCATTTACTATTGTAATTTCATTAAATTAACCCTCTTTTCGTACAGGAGATTTTATCCTATCCTTAAAAGAATACTTATTTTTCAATCCCTAAATATCATATGTTGCTGAAATTGAATAAAATTTCGTGTATTAAATATACTGATACAAATGTAAATTCCTCTTATGAGACTTATATTCAATTTACACATTCAACGTTTTTATCATTTTCATTTGGAAAACAGATTTGGTCATCTTTCTTTAGTAGTTAAAATAAATCCTTATCTATTTCATTATAAAAAGCATTTTAAAAACTTAAATCACCCGAAAATTAACTATTTTGTTAATAAAATTTCGCGTCAAAATAATGCGATTAACTTTAATTTAATTTTGTTGATATTCTTTGAAATATAGTTGCTTGGCAATCATTTAATGAAAGAGAAAAAAAAAAGAAATCATTGGAAATTTTTGAAAAAAAAAGGAGAAATTAAAATGTTTCATATATTTCAAATTAATGCGAAAAATTTCCCAATAATTTATACAATTAATTTCGAAATTCTAATAAATATATTGGAAAATTCTCAAAGCGATCGGATTAAATTAAGATCTCCATTTCGTAAATTTAGCATCCATAATTTAGCATTTACAATTATCCCAATGCGTGATTTTCTTTTCGGTGAATGTTCAAATTAAAAAATCGTCTGACTTCCCATTGAAAAGCATTATGACTTAAAATAAATTGTTCTATATTTTTCGAAAGAATGAACCAAATTTAACCAAAAACTATACAGCTAATTCCGGGTACCTCGCCAACATACTCAGCAAAAATCAACCTAATTGGACCTTTTTTGCGGCAGTTATCGTGGAACAGACAGACAGACAAACAAACAGACAGACAGAAACCAAAAACTTTTGAGGTCTCAACAGTGAGCCTCAACTGACGTTTCGGCAATAAATGGGAATTTCAAATGACCGGAGAAAGATTCTCGCTTAGACTGATTTCTGTCTTAGCAGTTATAATTTTATGGTATTTTTTCCATAGGGACTATATGAAATTTTTATGTTTAAGTCAGGATTCAGTTATGGACAAGTTTGGTTTTTATAGGATTTACTGTGTTATTAAATTCCAATTTAGAAACCACTGTCTCGCTTTTTTTGTCTGTCTGTCCCAATTTTCGTAAAAGTGGAACTGACAAGACTAGTTATTACCGACAATAACTATAGCCGTTGGAGTTAAAGATTATTTATACTGAAAACATTACATACAGAGACAGATTGATAAATATATTCATACAGATAGATTGGATGGGTAAGGGTATAGATAGATAAATAGGTAATATATGTAATATATTTAAATCGATTTTAATTTTTTTAATTTATCTATAGATAAATATGTAAATACAAAAATTAAAATCGATTAATCATAAAAGAATATTTCGAGTCATTTTGAAAAGAATAAAATTTATCATCTGACAGATTATTCTACAATTATATTAGCATTCAATTATATTTCAGATTTCGGCAACTATGAGTCAAATTACGAAGTGTAAATATAGGAAAAGGGAAAATAAAACATTCAAGTCACAATTGAATCAGTCATTCTAGAAAGGGCACTAGTCCAAAAAGACACTAGTACGAGTTCTAGATATTATTACTCTAGCTTTAAAGGAAGAGGAAAAACATTTTTAGTACTGAAAAGGCACTTGTCCATGGACATGTATCCTTCCAGAAATGACTTCAGTAATGACAAAGATTTCTTCATTATAAAAATAATGGCAAAAAGGTTGATCGAATCTATGATGTAAAAGAGTATTGTTCATTAATATTAAATACACCCCCTCCCCCCCTCCCAAAAAAAACTATGACTTTTGTTTAGACGGGTGATATATTGGATTTTGTTAATTGATGGCCATCTCTGTACAAAAGAGGAGGCACTTAAGATGAATCAAGCTGGAGAAATGTCTCAAAATATGCTAAAGTGCGATCTCAGCTAGCATCTTTTAGTGCAATTTGAATATACATGTGACAGTCCGGGCATTGTCACTACAAGAGAATACATTGATGGGTTAAACAACAACTCGTTCTGACTTAAGCTTAAAGATAAAGCTGACCTACCAAATTAAAAAAAAAAACATATGAAGAACCAGTCCCATTAATTAAAAAAAAAAGATTGAGGAGTAAAAATCCCAATCCAGTAAAATATTGTCCAGGGCCTATATTCCTGACAAATTTAAAAGATTTTTTAAAGAAGTTTCATTATTGCCAACTGAACCTATTAATAAATAAACCTGGGGAACCTATTAATAAATAAAAAAGTAATTTCTGCATAGTTTTTCCTTGTCTCACATCAAGTATCATTCAATGTATCTTAATATATATTTTTTGTAAGTTTTGCAATACATATTCTATCTATTTTAAGTAACTATATTTTTTTATATAACTTATCCTCATTTCATTATAGAAAGGGCACTTGTTCTAAATTGTATTGCATTTGTTTTGACGTCCTTTAGATCAGGAATGTCAAACTCGTTCACCGACGCGGGCCAAATTAAGCATTATATACAAAGCCGCGGGCCACATAAAATAAATAAATAAAAAAAATTATTGCCATTGAACAGAATAAAATGTGTACGTACAAAACACAGCCATGTTAAAGAAATATTCACACAAAGTTCCAAAGTTATTATTATACATAGTTTATTTTATTTTATTTTACAAAAAATACTCAGAATTATTTTTTTTCAACCAAATCTATAAAATTTAATTAAATTTTCTAAAGTTTATTTATTTTAAAATTTGCTTGTACACGGTGGTCGGTTGATCTTGATCTGGCAAAGCCATAGCTGCCAATCTTCTCTGTTTTATTCAAGTAAAAAATAAACATATTTTGAATCAGAAAATTTATTTAATAAAATGTGTCTTGTGTCTATGCGCTACTTATTTGATTTCATTTATTAAATGCATTTTCTGGTTCAAATTATGTTTATTTGATTTGAAAAATAACAAAAGGTTGGCAGCTACGCAAATATGTTGTATAAAAGTGCGCAACCGAACATAGCTAAAATGTGCCTAATTGCACACTATGCGATTCTATCAGTCGATTGATTAATAGTTACAGAAATGTGGAAACCCCATATCCATATATTTTCGTTCTAATATGGAATCATACTGAATTTTGATTAACCCCAGTAATGAATTCTGAAGAATAATTTCAACATCAATCATTAAAGGTGAAATAAATAGATTAAACTGATTTTCATATTTCTCAAAATTAAAAAATCTTGGTTTGAATTCATTTTTAAATATATAAAAATTCTCACTCCGATGATTTTTGTAATAGTATATCTGGCAACATTATTTAAAAAATTATATACATTTTCTTTTTCTATAATATCTTTAATATCTAATTTATGTCTAATTTATTTTTCTATAAATAAATTCTATTTGAAAACGCTAACATTATCTAATAACAAGATATTAGCATTATGAATTTTACCTTGAAGTTAAATTTTACTCAGGTGATTTGTAATTTCAAATGAAAACTCCAAGTACTTTGTCTATTGGTGGTCTTTTAATAATTCTCATTCATACTTTGTTGATTTAAAATGAAAATTGCAACCTTGTTTAACAGTTTGTAATTAACAGTTAAAACTTTATTATGGATAGCCATCAAATATCTGTGAAAGTATATCTGTTTATCTTCATTACCCATATTTCCAAGATATTTTTTAGATTGACGATGATTCAGAGTTACCAAGTCTCCGGCTTTTTGTACACCAGCAGTTTTTTTAGTTAAAAATGCTGTTCTTTTAAGTCGCAGAATGCTCCAATTAAATTAAGGAACATTTTCTGTACTAAAATACTGGTATCCAAAAAGCCGGAGACTTGGCAAGTCTGATGATTAAGCATGTGCGTACGAATATAAGTTTATAAGCATCTTTCCGGCTTTTATATACATCTATCTGGCTATATATAAATCTTTCTAGCAATGGCATTTATGCTTATAGTATTTTCAAAAATGTTTAACTTATGCTCTAGACATCATTTCTTTAATTTCGTAGGGAATGATTTCGACTCGCGGGATACGTAATGTAAAAACGACGATAATTAGTTTGTTAAAACAAATGTAATTTCTGCAATAGGCTTGGGGAAAGCACTTTGATTCTCTTTTAAGTATCAAACATAAAATTCTAGTTTTTCTCTGAATATAATTGCATTGTAAATCATCTTTTAAAAAAATCTGCGATGTTCATCATTAGGTAATCATATTTATTCATAGTGGTAAAGAGCTTTAACATATATATATATATATATATATATATATATATATATCCTAAGTAATAAAAACAATTACAGAGCTTAAATTCAAAGTTCATATGTTGGACTAAAGCCCAAGTGAAGAACCTGGATGGCATATTTGGTGATTTCTGTCAAGCACAAAAGTGATAATTTGTTTCACTTTCAAAGAAACTTGTTTAAAGCTGCTTAATTTTATATTTTGATTTTTTTTAACTATTCTTAATTAGCACCGAATTTTATTAATTCTAATAATGTCTTAGTATTTAATAAATAAATAAATATATATTTTTTAAGTGATGTAAAATCGAAGAGAGTAGTAAAAAAAAAGTATTAGTTTCGGCAAAAAACAAATAAAATTTATATGTAAAATGCTATACACATTTTACAATTCTTTAAATTTGCAGACTCGAGATTCCGCGCTGTACGTTCCAATTGGTTATCTTTGTATCGACGTTTTTTTTTTTTTTTTTTTTTTGTTCTAAAATGTAAAATTGTGTTATATCTGTCTATATGCATCACTGTTGTCAGACAGGCGGGATTTTTAAAATTCTGAATGCTACCACATTCTGAAGAGAGATATTGCCCTTATTTAATGACAGGATAAATAAGAAATAAAAAATAGTGGTAGCATTCTGAAATAACTAACAACTGAAACAACTCTGATAACTTAATTAAACACATGTAAAATGTCAAATGCTTCGCAGACCACAGATAAGTTGTCGGTGGGCCAGTTGTGGCCCGCGGTCCCAAGTACATTGTAGCAAGCGATGCATTTATATCGCTTGCTATTAATTTTTTTTTTTTTTCTAAATACACGCGTAATTTTTGGGACACCCGGTATGAATAAGAGTTATTGAAAAAGTTTTCAAAATCGAAAACCTGTATTTTATGAGGAGTGAAATACATTTTGCTCGACACTTCAAAACTAATGTCAGTTAACCAGAAATGACTATTTGCTTTTAAACTTAAATTTTAGAAAGCCATGTATATTTTTCAACAAATTCTGAAGGGAAATATAAAAATTTATTTTATTACTTTTAGAAGTACAACAAATAAACCTGAATTTAATATGTGTCTTTGTGAAACTTGGGAATCATCCATATATTTAAGGCGAAGAGCGCATTCTGTCAAATTCCACATTCTTTTTTCCACACGAAAATGGTCTCATTGCGCATGCTTCAACTTTTTTTAAGGCCTTCTCCCCTCAGAAACGGGAAACCTGTTTAGCCTAGGGGGGATTGAAAACGAATGGAGGTGTAATATTACCATTGCGTTGAGAGCCAAAGCTTTTTTTTTTTTTAAGAATTCATGTTTTCATTACTAAGTATACATATTTTTTCTCAAATTTTTAAAGAGAGCTTGGATACAGTTGTATTTATAACAGATTGAAATTTCAGAGAGTTCGGAAGACGAGAACTATTTTTTTATTGCTATGTTAAAAAGGAGCTGAGGCGAAAACAAACAAACAAAAAATCGAGAAGAAAACATTTCTTTTATAACTAGATAAAATTATTTTTTAACGAAATTTTTACATGGGCTGTAAAACCGTTTTATTTATAACCAATAAAGATTTCAAAGAGTTCGGACAAAAAAAACTTTTTATTTTAAAACTATAAAACGACCCACGTAAAAAAAAAAAAAGAAAAAAAGAAAGAAAATGAGCTCTTTTATCATTAAATGTCAATATTTTTTTCGCGAATTTTTCATTTCAAAATATAATTTCATACAAAATAGGGTTAAAGATATAAAATAATAAGAACTTGATGCTTTTTTTTAAAATTTATTATCATGGATCTGGGAAACGCAGGGCGGGCCAGCTACACTGCAAAAAATAATTGTTGATTTTACAGTATAAAACTGGCACCCCAACTGCCAGTATTATACCGTAAAATTAACAGTATTAAACAGTAAAATAAGCAGTAATACGCTGCCGCGCAAGCAGTAATACACTACCGCGCATGCGCGGTAGTGTATTACTGTAATAATACTGGCAGTTGGGGTGCCAGTTTTATACTGTAAAATCAACAATTATTTTTTGCAGTGTAGTAAATATAAGAGTCAATTTGTGATGATTAGAAAATTGAAATTATGAAAAAAATAAGGATTTGCACTGCTTTTTATAAGGCAAAAACTTTTTACGAACTAGATATAAATCTTGATTTATTTTGATATATAAAAAAAAGTCATTTTTAGGTGCGTTCGTAATCATATAAAAACGTAGCACCTATAGTCGTCGTCTGGTCTGTCCGTCTGTCCGCATAAAACGGCGCAAAAACTACCCAACCGAATGCTTTGAAATTTAATATATATTATCGTTGCGGAATTTTGTCGAGTCGTTTCAAATTTTATGAAAATCGAATCAAAACATAAAAATATATTAATAAAAGTTTTCTTTATTCTATTAAATCCTATGATACGTAATCTATATAATTAAAGCGCAAGTCATGTGACTGAAAAAAACAAATATGGGCAAACCACTTCTTTTTTCATATGCCACGCCGCCATTTTTATTCAAAATTATTTTTCAACTAAAATTGCATAAAAGTTACATTTTTAGAAAGATCCTCCAAAAACATTGTTTGATTGAGAGATGAGTTGCATTAAAAAATGTATACATTCTGAGATAACTTCAGTGGAAATTAGGTTAACCGAATATCTCAATCTATTAGAGTAAATATAAACACAGGAGATTCGTTCATTATATGTCATAAAAATATTAAACCATGGAGGTAACCATTCGCAAAGCAAGATCTCCATGGTGAATTTTGCAACGCTGTCTGGTGTAGAAAAAAAAATTCGCATTTGTAAACGTGGCATGCGTTATAATAATAATAATAAAAAAAGGCATGCTCATTTTGCTCATAGCAGACGATATAATTCATTGCACTTAAATAATAAAGGATGGTTTTTAGGTGCGTTCGTAATTATATAAATACGTAGCACCTATAGTCGTCATCTGGTCTGTCCGTCTGTCCGCATATAACAGCGCAAAAATTACCCAACCGAATGGTTTGAAATGTATATATAATCGTTGCAGATTTTTGTCGAGTCATTTCAAATTTTATGAAAATCGAATCAAAACTGAAAAATATATTAATAAAAGTTTTCTTTATTCTATTAAATCCTATCGTACATAATCTATATAATAAAAGTAATAAGTCATGTGACTGAAGAAAACAAATACGGGCTAACCACATCTTTTTCCATATGCCAAGAGGCCATTTTTATTCAATATTATTTTTTCGAATAAAATTGCATAAAAGTTACATTTTTAGAAAGATCGTTCAAAAAAATTGTTTGCTTGAGAGATGAGTTACATTAAAAAATGTATAGATTCTGAGATAACTTCAGTGAAAATTAGGTTAACAGCCAAATATCTCAATCCATTAAAGTAAATAAACAAAATATTCATTCATCGTGAGTCATAGAAATATTAACCATGGAGGTAATCATTCGCAAAGCAAGATCTCCATGGTGAATTTGCAGCTCTGTCTGGTGTCGAAAAAACAAATTCGCATCTGTAATCATGGCATACGTAATAAGAAAAAAAAAAGGCATGATCATTTCGCTCATAGCAGACGATATAATTCATTTCACTGAAAGAATAAGGATGATTTTTTTTACATTTTAAAGTAGTTATAAAACGAACGCATCTCATTTGTCACGTTTAACGTACAATTTCTAACTTGTTATTTTTAAATACACGAAATTTGCAGGTATCGTTCATAGCAGACGATATAATTTATTTCACTGTAATAATAACGATGATTTTTTACATTGTAAAATTAGTTATAGCAGGAAACGAACGCACCTCATTTGTCACGTTTAGCGTACAATTTCCAACTTGTTTTTACATTGTGAAACTAGTTATAAAACGAACGCACCTCATATGTCCCGTTTAACGTACAATTTCCAACTTGTTTAATTCAATATTTACTTTCTCAATATAAAGCCTATTTAATAAAATAGCGTAATTATTCACTGCTTTATCAATGGTAATAATAATAATTAGTTTGCAAATCCTTAATGTAATTTAAATCATTATGTTTGAGTTCCTGATATTCATAACTATTGCTATTAATAAAATTATTTTAAAATATTTTAAAATGATTTAAAATGCGAAATTTCCATTCAAAAAAATTCCCCAAACGTAAACTATTGCTATTATTTTGTTTTTTTAATAAAATTATGAATATCATTATTGAAAACTGCTAAAGCTTTTTAAAATCTAAATTTACTATTCACTCTAAATTCTGCACCAAAATTAATTAAAATTAAAAAATTTTATCACTAATTATTTATATTTAAGTCTTCTGTAATCACATGACTATGAAAAACATCTATATAATCAGCATAGTTTCCACTATTGCACGTATCAATATCAACAAAACCAATTTGTCTGCAATTAAAAATTTTAGTACTAAAAGGTTTATAATAATTATATTCAACAGAAATTATATATATATATATATATATATATATATATATATATTGGAAAGAAATCATAAGTATTTTTAAGAATTTTATTAAAATTTAAATTATCAAAAGATTTTTGTTGAATAATCTAAATAAAATAAAATATAGTATGTCTTTATTAACATTTTCATTTTTCCACAACTTGTAATCAACAAGATTACAAACTAAATCCTTAAATTGTATTGTAAGTTTTTAAATTTGAAATTAACACAGAACAATTTTAACCTCTTTAAAGGTTTAAATTTAAATGTAAATATATCTATTTTAATAAATTTAATATTGTATGTAGAAAAAAAATTGTCTTCAAAACCTTTTAACCAAACTGTAGAAACAACAAAACTAATTATCTTGTTACACCTATGTGAACCTCTTTTACCTCTGTTGCGTTTTATCGCTACTTCCATGGTTTTAATTTAATCGTTTTAGGTAGATTTCGTAAAAAATACTACCTATTACATCCTCCCCTAAGTTGGAATTTTTGAAAAATTTTTGTAGATCTACGCCGATCATGACTCCCAAAACCCAAAACCACCCCCAGTTCAAAACTTTATCTATCTATCTATCTATCTATCTATATATATATATATATATATATATATATATATATAATTATAATATCTATGAATTTCAAAAAACATATCAAGTTCTATTATCATTCTACTTAAATCTCCAAAGAGATAATTAATGATATTATATATATATGTCACTTTTTTATAGACACGATAACTCCAATAATTCTGCACAAATCTCTTCCAAACTGATACATAAAATCAAGGGGCATAAAATCTCGACCAAGTTCGTGAATGGGCAAATCGAACCAAGGGGGGGGGGGGGTGAGAAAACAGAAAAAACCCCATAATGTCTTAATTATGATAGGTATCGAATCCGTTTAAAGTTATTATTACTTCTAGGAAAAGGGCCGAAAATTTATGTATAACAGATTTTTGATATCATTAAAAATGGCCCCAAGGGGGGGGGGGGGCGTTAGAAGAAAAAATTCATAACTTCGTCAATTCACAAGATATCAAATCCGCTTAAATTTATTATAAATACTCTTAATATTATCTAAAACTTTTATATTGACAAGTTTTTTATAGGACCAACGATTATAACAAAAAAAGTTTAAATCCATGCTGGCTCCGCCCTCAAACAAGTTAGATTTCGAAGTGGGCGGTCCCAACATCCGCATCATGGCAAAAGGGTCATTTCTTCCGCAATTACCAACAAACAGGCGCCCCACGGTCTACGTCTTCGAAATGTACCAATGCCTGTAGGCCGAGCCTTCAGGGATTTTTTATTTTGCGCCTCGCGCAAACGATATCTTTTGTTTGACAAATGAATTTTTTTAAAGAAGTTTATGAACTGGAAATGTAACTACGAAATATATTAAGATGTAATATTTAAGAAAAAAATAGGATGTGTGCGAAATGTTATGTATTTGTTTTGTTATCGTTAATGTATGTGTTTTGTGTGTTTACATTTTGTTGCTTCAATTACTACGTAAATAGTATGAACATTTATTTTCGAAGATACAGATTAAGATAGCCTTTTATCTGCCGAAAGAGGACCTTAGGTAAGCTTAATCCATTCGTATGTTCTAGTTATATGATATTTTAACTTTGAAATGAATATTGATAATTATCAATATGATATTTAATTATAATTAAATATCAATATAAATAATATTGAAGATAAAATTTTACAGAAAGGGACAGTTTTAATATTATTTTGGCATCTAACTGCTGGGATATTATATTATTTAAGAAAATAAAATAAGATAATGGAACAGATTAAAAAATTACGCCCTCCATTAAGAAGCGCTTTTATGCGAATTGCTAATTGAGAACGAATTAACTGATGAAAATAAAGATGTTGAAGGAATTGAGATGTTAAATGCTCAATTAGGTGAAAAATGGGCAGATCTACAACGAAAAGAATAAGAAATGTTAGATCTTCTTTTAAACGATGAATCATGTTCTCAAGAAAATTATGATAAATAATACGAAGGTTTTAGCGTGTATGAAGAGAAATTTATTAAGTTAAAAATGAAAATTCAAAAGATTTTAAAGGTTTCCAAAACTGAAAATATAACAAAACGGAAGTTTAAACTTTCCTCAGATAGAATTTAAATTATTTGGGGGAGATATTAAGGAGTGGTTGGCCTTTTGGGCTCAGTTTGAAAAAATACATAACGATTCTGAAATCGCGAAAGAAGATAAATATCAGTACTTGTTGCAAGCAACGTTAAAGGGTTCTAGGGCAAGAGATAGTCGAGTCGTACCCCGCTACTGGTGGTAGTTATGAAAATGTTATTGAATGTTTAAAGGCTCAATTTGGTCGTACTGATATGTTAATAGAAGTATACATAAGAGAAGTGCTTGCTTTAATGATGAATAATGCTACGGGAAAAGGAACAAGAATTCCTCTTTTTAAATTATACGACAAAATTGAAACATATTTAAGATCATTAAAAATGTTAGGTATTTCAAGCGAACATTATTCTACAATTCTTTATCCATTGATTGAATCGTGCTTGCCTGTTGAAATATTGAGAATTTGGGAAAGAAACTTAAATTCCATTACTTTAAATTCAAAAGATGAAAGTAATAATGTGTTAGATTCTTTGATGAAATTTTTGCAGCACGAAATCGAAAGCGAAGAAAAAGTCCGTTTGGCTAGAAGTGGGTTTAATTTAGAAAATGTAAACAAAAATATTTATACTGCGTCAAATAGGCGAGAAAGAGATATTACAGCGGCTACGGAATTATATAATTCATCGAAAATGATAAAGGAAACGTGTATTTTTTTAAACAAGTCACATTTAAGTACCGAATGTAGACATGCTAATAGTTTATCTCATGAAGAGAAAAATCAAATATTAATGTAAAAGGGGGCTTGTTTTAAATGTTTAGAGATAAGAAAACACATATCACGTTTTTGTAGAGTGAAAATACAACCCTGTGATTGCGGTAAATTACATTTCAAAATAATGTGTTCCGCAAAAAATGATAATGAAAACCCGATTATGGAAAAGTCAGATATCGAAATGAAAAAAGACACTGCTTTATCCAATAAAACAAGTACTCTCCACGTAATTTTACAAACGCTTATTGTCTGTCTTAGATGTAATAATAAGATGAAAAATACAAGAATATTAATTGATTCAGGTAGCAGTAAATCTTATTTATCATCTTTTGCTCTGGCCGAGATGGGATATGAATGCATACGGAAAGATAATTTGACACATAGTTTATTCGGTGGCAGAGAGATTGTATTTTCACATAAGAAATATTTGATCAGTCTGAGCGACTTTTTTGATAATTATCGCTGTTGTGTCGAAGTATTAGATCAAGAAAAAAATTTGTTCGGACATTCCTAAAATTTCTCGTGGCTCATTTATGAGTGAAATTAAGAAACAAAAAATCTTTCTCTCTCATTTGAATAACCAGGTTGAATTGCTATATCAATTTTCACCTAACGAAATTCATGGGCTTATAGGAGCTGATGTAGCAGGTAAATTGTACACCGGAAAAATCAACCAATTGATTTCTGGCTTAGTATTAATGAAAACACGTCTTGGTTGAACTTCGATGGGAAAAACTGACATATTTAAAATATCCGATAGCACGAACAGCGTCATGTCACTTCATGTAAATGATGCAAAAATTTCAGATTTATGGCGGCTAGACACACTTGGAATTCTCGATCCTGGTGAAAGTGGAAACAGACAAGAAATCGAAAAAGCAACTGAAGAACACTTTAATAAAAATATAAAAACAGATGCAAAAGGAAGGTATGAAGTGAGCCTCCCATCGATTGAAAACCATCCTCCCTTACCAACTGGTCGAAAAATCGCTGAACGACGATTAAGAAATTGTGTTGAATCACTAAAGAAAATGGGAATATTAGAAGAGTATGAAGAAATATTAAAAGGATGGATACAAGAAGGTGTTATTGAAGAAATTAAAAACTCCTGTAATGACGAAAGTGAGCACTACTTGCCACACAGAGCTGTGATTAAAGAAAATTCTACCACCAGAGTTAGACCAGTCTTTGATGATTCAGCAAGACAAAAAGATTCACCTTCGACCAATGATTGTTTAGAGAAAGGTCTTGATATAGTAGAACTCATTCCGACTATATTAAATAAATTTCAATTGAAGAAAATAGGCGTGATTGCAGATATTCGAAGAGCCTTTCTACAAATTGGTTTAAATGAGCGAGATAGACCATTTTTGAAGTTTTTAGGTGGGATGAAGGTGACCCCTAAAAGTTGAAAAATTTCCAGCATAAAAGGGTTGTTTTTTGGTCTTACATGTTAGTTGTTTTTATTTGTTTGGTGCAACTATCCGATATCATCTGAAGAATGTGCCTTCTAGATTTAAAGAAACAACAGACACGTTATTAAAGTCTTTTTTATGTAGATAACTGCGTCACTAGTGTTGAAAACCATGAGGAGCTTGAAAAATTTATTAAAGAATCCAAAATTATTCTCCAAATGCTAAATTTGATCTTCGAGGGTGGGAGTATAATCTCCATAAAACAGAAGCAGAAAAGTTGCCGTTATTAGAAGAAAAGAATATTCCAGTTTTGGGACTGATGTGGAATTTAAAATCTGATACTTTGAAAATAGATTTTCGAAAATGTTTTGAAGACTACTATTGTAACGAAAAAAACAATTCTGAGTGCCGTTCATAAATTTTTCGATCCCGTTGGCTTCACGTGTCTTGTCACCTTGTGGCCAAAGATTCCCCTTCAAGAATGTTGGAAATTGAAAGTTTCGTGGGATGCCTGAATCTATTGCCAAGAAATTTGAAAAATGGGGAAAACATGTCTCTAAATTAAAGGAAACAGAAAATTCCTCGATGTATTATTGCCAATTATGAAGCTCCAGAAAATCTTTCTTTGCACATATTCTGCGATGCAAGCAAGAATGCATATTCTACATTTATATTTTTAAGATGTGTGACTGAAAATACAATATCTTGTCAGCTTTTACAGGCCAGGTGCATAGTTGCTCCAATGAAAACCATTTCTATTCCTAGAATGGAACTACTTTCCTATAATATAGGAGCTAGAGCGGCACAGACTGGCACTATATACGATCTTCAGTTGAAACATATCCCGAAATTTTTCTGGTCTGATTCAGCAAATGCTCTATATTGGATCAAGGGAACTGAAAATTGGGCTCATTTTGTTTTCAATAGAGTTAAAGAAATCCGATCTTTGACAGAACCTAAAAATTGGTATCACATCCCTGGATCATTAAATGCAGCAGACCTCCCTTCTCGTGGTTGTAATGCAGAAACTTTAACGAAATCTAAATGGTGGGAGGGCCCAGAATGGTTGCGAACACTGGAAAAAGAATGGTCGAAATTCAACGTTGTTCTTGATTTCAACATAGTATATTCCGAAAAGAGAAAAACTGTTGTTAGCCCTACAAATCATGAAGAATCAACTGAAAAAATGTATAACAGATTTTCGTCGTACGACAAATTGATCAGAATTATTTGCGATACTGAAAGTATTGTTAATCAGCGGTCTTTGACCTATGTTTCAGAGAAAATTGATGATTTAATACCACTTACTCCTTCTATGTTTTTACAAGACATTAGAGAATCAGGTATTCCTGATCTTCACATTTTGGATTCATCTTCTATTAATAAGAGACATGCCTATAGACAGCGACAAAAACAAGATTTGCGAAAAAGATTTCGCACTGAATATTTGGGATATTTAAGACAATCCTCGAAATTTGACAAAAATCAGAGGCCTGTCCAGATTGGTGATGTTCTAGTGTCTAGTGAGAATGTTAAAAAACTTGAATGGTCACTTGCCAAAGTTATTGAACTTTATCCTTCTAAAGATGGAAATGTACGATTAGTAGTAAAGGTAAAGATGAAAGGTGGCGAATTTCTACGTCCTATTCTCAGCTTGATTCCTCTAGAAGTGAAGTAACCCATGAGAGAGGTTCTGAACTGCATTCTACAGTTCAAAACTCAATATCTTCCGAATTGACTGTTCAACCGAATGATAAAGCATGTCCCTTAGATCTTGCTCCTACTAAACCGA
The DNA here is from genome assembly GCA_963931845.1 of Maratus michaelseni. Classification (NCBI taxonomy): domain Eukaryota; kingdom Metazoa; phylum Arthropoda; class Arachnida; order Araneae; family Salticidae; genus Maratus; species Maratus michaelseni. The sequence goes on along the minus strand of OZ007592.1, from coordinate 199,636,980 downwards.
CGATAAAATGACTGGTAAAAACTACTATTTATTTAGGCCCTGCTACAAGAAAGCCGGTGTTCCAAAATTCTGTTAAAGACTGATTTTTAGATACTGAATCTACTGAACCTATTTTCCAAAAAAGTGTTAGTGACTTTCCTGTTGTTACTGAACCGGAAAAACGATCCGAATATGGTCGTTTATATAAATCCAAAGTAAAGTTTGAGTTTCATTGAATTCGAAACTCAAAGGTGGGAGTGTGTTGCGTTTTATCGTTACTTCCATGGTTTTAATTTAATCGTTTTTATTTTGCGACTCGCGCAAACGATATTTTTTGTTAACAAATTAATTTTTTTTAGAACTTTATGAACTGGCAATGTAACTATGAAATATATTAAGATGCAATATTTAAGAAAAAGATATGATGTGCGCGAAACGTTATTTATTTGTTTTGTGATCGTTAATATACAGTGTCTCACAAAAGTGATGGGACACTTGTGCTTTATGAAAAGAAACTGCAATAAAATAAATAAACAAACATGTGCAAAAATTTTTTGGGTGTGTTTCATATTTAAAGTTAGTAACAATTATTACATAACATACAATTTGTCAAAATATTAAAATATTAATTTAGTAAAAATACAATTGTTCAGAACGGAGCAAAAAATGGCTCACATAAGTGATGGGACACTTACTTTTCCATCAAATATTTATCCAAAAATTTTACTTTTTAAAAGGTTTTAATATTTTGTTGGATTTCCTTTTACTTTTAAAACATGATTTAATCTTTTTGGGATGGATTCGACTAATTTTTTTGTGATTTCTGGAGTGATTTTACGCCATTCTTCTTGAAGCACCGATTTTAGTTGTTGTTTTGAAGAAATGGTGTGTTTGCGAATTCTTGAATCCAATTCTTGCCAAATATTCTCTATGGGATTTAAGTTTGGAGATTGTGGTGGTGTTTTTATTATTTCAGGACAGTTATATAGCAGCCAGAGTCTAACGTTCAGAGCAGTGTGCTTGGGGTCATTGTCCTGGTAGAATTTAAAATCGTTATGAAGGTTCAATTTTCGTGCTGAAGATTTCAAATTTTGCTTTAAAATATCAATATACTTGTACTGATCCATTATACTGTCAATAAAAACAAGATTACCAACTCCTGCGGACGACATACACCCCCATACCGTAACTCCTCCTCCACCATGTTTTACTGTTGGTACCAAGTTCTGTTTGCGAAATTCTTCCCTGGGTTTTCTCCACACCAAGATTCTACCGTCAGAACCAAATATATTAAATTTACTCTCATCAGCAAATATAACTTTATTCCAGTAATCAGAATTCTTATTTATGTTGGATTTTGCGAAAGCTAGTCTGAGTTTTCTATTCTTTTCACTTACGAAGAATTTTTTCCTGGCTACTCTACCGTGATATCCAGCAGATCGAATTACCCTTCTAATAGTCTCAGGATTAACAATTATTCCATATAATGCTTGTAAATCAGCAGCAACTTTTGAAGCACTATTTCTTGGATTTTTTTTAATATTTCGAACGATAATTCGCTTTATTCCATTGGATAGCTTTGATGGTCGGCCAGGTCTTCTTTTATCCTGAATCATATGATTCTTTTTATATCGTTTAATGATATTGAAAACTGTTGAACGACTCAAGTTAACTGTTTCAGCAGTTTTTCTAATAGATTTTCCACGTTCAATATGCAAATTAATAACTAATTTTCGAATTTCAGGCGAAGTTTCTTTTCGTTTAGCATTCATGGCTACACAGAGCTAAAAAACACAAAAATTCCAAAACAAACTGGAGAGAAATACTGCAGACGATTTTATAAATTATTGCCAATTGCTTTTAAGTAAAAATAAAACCCCAAAAAATATTTTTATTGCTTATTTCAGACGATTTTTGTTGCATATATAATGGTGTCCCATCACTTATGTGAGCTATTTTTTGCTCCGTTCTAAACATTTGTATTTTTATTAAATTAATATTTTAATATTTTGACAAAATGTATGTTATGTAATAATCTTTACTAAATTTAAGTATGAAACACACCCACAAAAAAATGTGTACATGTTTTTTTTAATTTATTTGATTAGTTTCCTTTTGTAAAGCACAAGTGTCCCATCACTTATGTGAGACACTGTATATGTTTTTGTGTTTACAGTTTGTTCCTTCAATTACGACTTAAATAGTATGAGCATTTAATTTCGAAGATACAGAAGTATTTAAGATTGCCTTTTACCTCCCGAAAGAGGACCTTAGGTAAGCCTAATACATTCGTATGTTCTGGTTATATGATATTTTTTACTTTGAAATGAATATTGATAATTAAATATCAATATAAATAATATTGAAGATAAAATTTTATAGAAAGGGACAGATTCAATAACCTCTATTGAAAACAATTAAAACATTACAACTATTTAACAAATCATAAAAATTGATTATTTTCTTTATTTTAACACTATTTATTAAAGTAGTCAAACCATATGGATAAATAGTTCTAAATTAAAAAATAAAATAATTTTCATTTGCTAATCTATTATTTTTATCTAAAGTTTCAATTCTTATATTGTCTAATGAGTTTAATCTGAAGCGTGCAATTTTAAACACGAGATTAACCCTATTATCATTATAAGTATTTTATATATATTGATTTATCCTTTTACCTAATTCGATTTATGTCTGTCCAATACAACTTTTTATTTTGCGACTCGCGCAAACGATATTTTTTGTTAACAAATTAATTTTTTTTAGAACTTTATGAAGTGGAATGTAACTATGAAATATATTAAGATGCAATATTTAAGAAAAAGATATGATGTGCGCGAAACGATAATTTTTCCCTAAAATTCGTGCAATTTTAGGGAAAAACTGCAGAAATTGTTATTAAACTTACAAAAGGAAATACATTTCTTTGGCAAAACAGTACCCACAAGTTTTTCATAATTTGTTTCCACACTTGTATCCACACTTTCCATATTTATCGAAACATTTTCTAAAAGGACGTTTTGTAAGTACTAATGCAAAACTAACACAACAACAACAACAAAACCCCCCTTTTCAATCCAAAAATAACAATGAAAAATATATATGCAACTTATTTATGTCATATATAATTTTCATATGTATTGAATTTATGTATATATATATATTACGGATTTAAAAAATTCCCCTATCTTAAAAGTATTCTGTAAATTTTTCCCATCTAATGTAATTTTCTAACCATACTTTATTCAATTCTGACCTGTCTTTAAAAATATGTCAATCATTCATTTTATCAGTTCATCTAAATTCGTGTAATAACATTTATTCCTCCTTTTCAAAAGCCTATTAAAAACAATTCACGTATCATTATTATTTTTTTTAATTTATTTCGAATACCCATCTGCTTAAATTCAAGATATTTCCATTTATATTTCAAACTTAAGCGAAATTTTAATCTAAACTGTATTTTCATTTCACTATTAGATTATTTTTTCTGCGAATCTCATTTTATTGTGATTTTTAGGGTTCCGTACTTAAAAGTTAAAAACGGAACCATTATAAGATCACTCCTGTGTCTGTCTGTCCGAGCCTTTTTACTCATAAACTATGGGACGTGAAAAGTTCAAACTTGGGAAATTTATAAACCCTATTGACTCACATTTTTCCAGATTATTAGCCATTCACAAATATGCTTAGGTAAAATGTAGGGAAATCAATTAATTTACTTGAAAAAACAAATTTTATTTTTGTATATCGAGTGAGGTATCATATGAAAGATCTCATAATATAGAACTCAAAAATACATTTTTTTTTTTTATTTTAGGTATTATATTTTCAGAGATATCGTCGAAAGTACACTGCAAAAATATATCCCCCCCCCCCCCCCCTGTGACGTAATAAATGGTAAGGTGCCGTTATAATATTATTATCTTAATGGATGGAATAATAGATCGTATAGTAAACTTTTAAATATTGCAGTTGTGATTAAAATAAGCAATTAACCCTGCACAATTTGTGCATCTGTTCTTTAGGTCAATATTCTTTGAGAAGAGAATCAATCATAATAATAAAATGAATTAAACGGTCTTACTTGATCTTTGTTGAAAAATAAGAGACTCATACTACTTGAAATAAGAACTCGTTTAGGTTAGGATCCAATAATGTTTATTACATTTTCTTGAAGAAGTAGGAAGGATGAGATGAAAGCTGCACATCAAGTCTTTAAAAAGTACTGGCTCAAATTTCGTAAAATTCGAAGAATCTTTGAAATATTCCTTCTGGCAGAATCCAATAAAAGATGTAGAATTAATGCAGAATTAAATTACCAGTTGATTTAAAACTTTAAAATATTAAACTTAAAATTTACAACAGCATTTTTTATAGAATAATTAAAAACTGAAAACGCGAAATTGATCTCCAAAGAATCAGCATTACGGCGATTCTAGGATACGAGCACCGGCACAGGCCAGCCTCAGATCAGACGACGTTTTGCATAAAATTTACAGCATCATTTTTATTAAAATTCTGTTGGAAAAATATGCAACATTAGTATAAATACCCAGAAAAGGGGTGCACAAATGTGGCAGCAAGATTAATTTAAACTAACTTGTTGACTAGGAATTACGTGAAAATTAAAATAGCAAATCAGAAACTAATTAACATTTAATAATTAAAAGAACGATTCTAATTTGTATTTGAAAGACACGCCCCTTTCGCTCGCAGCGCCAAAACAAAACAGCTCCCGAAAACACAGGGAACAAGAGCGACGGTGACGCATGCGCACAACACACGAGCGGGGAAGAGCCGCCGAAAGCGATGACGTCACAGCTCGGCGCCGACTGAAACGAACTCATAGCACGAAGGAGGAATGAAGTAACGCCGTGAAAACCACTTGCGTGGCGCGGAATTGCCGATAAAATTGCTTTTAAAGAACGGCAAATTTAAACTGGAAATGCTATAAAATAGAAATACGTTGAGCTGAAATAAAAATAATTAAAAAGAATAAAACTGTGATATATCTTTATCACACCCCCTCTATTTCCGAAACTACTGAAACTAAAATTATGCAAACATTGGGGGTAGCAGGAGTTTATTTAAACCTTGCAGGAAAACTATAGCAATTTTCTTAGGTGACATAGATTTTGAGAAAAACGCATTTTTCCGTTACACAAAAATTTTACTTTACGAGCGGTCAGCGGGGGAGTTGATGGGCGCTCGAGATATCTATCGACGCAGGATCATCCAAGGATAGTTGATATTGATTTTCGAAAATAAAATATTGTCAATTAGCCGAGATATTAATTAAGTTATTTGAAAAAAGTTCTCTTTATATATCGTGTATGGTATCGTTCGAAAAATTTCGTAACACCGAACTCAAAAATATATTTCTTTTAATTTTGGTATTATATTTTCAGAGATATCGTCGAAAGTGTACTGCAAATATATGTCCTCCCCCTCTCCTATTCCCGAATCTACTGAAACTAAAATCATGAAATAATTAGGCGTAGTAGGGCTTTATTAATTAATAAATAGTAATTAATAAATTGAATGTACGGAACCCTTTAAACGCGAGTTATACTCGCACTTGACCGATTTTTTTTTCTTTTTGTATTAAAAAAGTGCCTATCCACACCTATATTTCCTACGCAACCGAAAAATATAATCCGTATTTTTGCGCTTTCTCATTCGCCAAAATCCTTTTGCGCGTTGCATTAAAAAATCACATTTCTGCAGTATTTACTGAGTTGCACGAACTTCGGAGAGAGGATTTTGTGTTTTTTACTTGTTAACACCATTCGCACGCCACCAGGAAGAGGAATGTCTCATTTTATAATATAAATTACTCGTTATTGATCATATAATTATAAAATCTCATGGATGAATACCGTAAATTCTAAATAGATGAAAGGACGTCGCTAATGATACTGCAACATGAAATACTCTTAGTTATGGAATTGCTCTGTTTTTGTGAACTCCCACGGATATTATAAACAGATTTCCTAAATGGATACTGACTCTCAGTTAATTTATGGGAAAACATATTTTGTTTCTTCGAGCCATTGCTATGTTTTAACGCAGGCGACTGCAACTTCTTCAGTATTTTGTTGGGGAAACATTCACTAACAATGTTTAATATTACGCCTGTCTACAATTTTCCGTATTTGAATATGGAATTGATATTTCGAATTGCTTGGTATAGCATGATGAACTGGTATGAGTAGAGGCATATTATGGAGAATAATGGTGAAAAAGTTTTGTGAGATAATTGGAGAGCAGTAAAATCCTACCAACGACAGATTGCTTTGAGGAAATATAACAGAAATACAACAGAAGCCGACGAGGATAAAAAATAACACCTGTGTTTATAATACATTTCTGGTGCCATTAGAGTGATCATATTGTTTAAATCTAACACCGATTTTGACCAAAATATAATACCTATGACTACTTAGCTGCTGAATTAAGTGAGTAAATGAAGGACTCACAAATGGTAAGCTTTTTGAATACTAGTATTTTCTTAGAAAAATTTCATTTTTAGATTTTTCTTGCAAATATTGCAGAAACCACCTTCGGAGGTAAATTTTTGCGGAAATGTGGTAGAAACCTATCATGAAATTTTCTGTTAAAAAATATTGCTATTCAGTTGGCGGACCATTTGGGATCCTTGTAAATGTTATAAATATTACATTTTACTTAATATTTGTTATATTTTAAACATTTTATTTGAATATGGTTCTTATTATTATTACTTACCAATTTCTATCAGGTTTTGAGTTAAATATTAGAATTTATTTACTTTTTATTATTGTTTTAAGAGGTTTATTTGTGCCATGTTAGTGCTTCTATTCTGAAATTTTAAATTGCTACTGGAAATTCTTTTGTTTGGGTTTAAGTACTATGGTTACAATTTATTTATTATGATTATTGTAAATGCTTTCATATTTTAATTAAACTTTTTTTATGAATTTAAGATCTGGATTCAAAACTGAGAGTAGAATTGATAAGTTAAATGCTGCTGGTAAAAGATGGCTGAAACATATATTGCAGCATTTGATCCTGATTAAGAGTTCCAGTCATGGGTGGTATATTTTGATAACTTATGCACTAAAGATTCTGAGTGAAAATTGCAAAATGTTTCAGAATTTTTAAAAGGAGAAGCACTCAAAATTTACACAAATGATTGCTGTGGAGTTGTACTAAATATGATCAAAATGTTGATTTACTTACAGAAAAATTTGTTACTATCACTGTTCCCGGGTTTTCTGAATTTTAGAACTTAAAATTAACTAATATAGGCGAATTAGAGAACTGCTTTCGTAAGAAGGTAAAAATTGGGAGAAAGCTGAGTCTATGTGAAACCATCATTTTACAGGGTCTTACTGACGGACGGTTTAAAAGCTGAATATCAGAATGTATTAATTGTAAACCCTTCTACAACTACTGCAGGATGGTATAGATATAGAGTAGTAAAACAACTTGTAGTAGTCCCAACACTTTCAACTATACCTGTAAGGAGTACTTATAAACTAGTAAAATTATTTCACCATCAAAATAATGCCACTACGTATTGGATTCGCCAACCAAATCCTAATTTTTATTTACATAGACCTAGATCTTTTACTCCCAGAGCTCAAACCAAGCATTTTCAGCAATGATATCCATACAGACCCTGTAGGATATGTAATAACAAAGGTATTTTTAATGCCTTCCACTGGGAAAGAGATTGTGTATTTAATGTCAATCCTTCACAAACTTATACTCCACCGATTAATCAGCAAACTTCTCCTAATAACATATGACAAATAATAGTGCATGGATATGCTAATCAGTATACATTTCCTTGTATTGTGGACAGTGGAACAACAATAAGTATTTTACCTTTTAATATTGTTAAAAGTATCCATGCTAAGAAAAAAGTACTGCTCCTATTCAGAGATGGGTAAATTCGCAATCTGATCAATCTGTAATGTAATTACAATGTATTGGCGTGCAAGAGATTATAATTTCCATTACATGTAATGATAATGATGAATTTTAATACATTAGCATTGCAATCATAATCGTAAACACTATGATTATAAGATTATATAATTGTAATTGTAATTGAGAAATTGTAGTTACAATTGCGTGTAATTGCAATGGCAAATTTTTAAATAAGATGTGATTATGATTACTGATGGGTACTGCAGAAGGTTATGATTTTCATTATGGTGCTGTAACGGTGACTAAGAAATTTTAGTTACAATTACGCGTAATGGAAACAGTAAAATTTTAAATAAGATTTTAGTACTTGAGAAAGTTATCATTATCATTATATTCTTGTAATGAGAATTGAGAAATTTGAGTTACAATCACATCGTAATGAGGATGATATTTGATTATCTCCATTACAACTACTATTTTAATGATAACGAAGAATTTTCAATAAATTTTTTACATGAAACAGCTGTAAGTTGGTTAAGAACTGATTCGGTATTTATAGTTGAAATTTGAAAAGAAAAAATAAAGTTTTATATTTAAAATCCAAATTTATCGAATTTCGGTTTATATTTGTATGCATTCTTTTGATCAAAAATTAATTTTTCATGCGTTTTCATAATCATTCAAAAGAATGCAGCCGTATTTAAATTGATTTACTTTAAGTTCTCCAAACAACACCACCCCACCTCCGTAATCATTCAAATGAATTTAGTTTCCTAACACAAATTAATCCTCCATTTTAGATTTCTTTTTGTGTGTGTTTGTGTTTGGAAATATTTTAATATATGAAAATTATGAAAAAACTATTTAATATTGATTTAATTAGATGTGAAGCATACCTATAATGAATAGCTTGTTGATATACTTATTTTAAATTTTGAACTTTAAATTTATTTGAACAAAGATGCTTCATTCTGTGAGCAAAGTTTAGTAAGATATTAATGTTACCGTGAAAGACCGAAATTGGAGAATGTCGACTTTCACCGGTGAATGTCAACAAACACCAAACACGTCGGTGAAAGATCGAATATTTCATTACATTCTTGTACATTCGGACCCTCACCGGTGTATGTCGACAATCACAGATATGTTCTGGTGGAGGTCGAAAAGAAAGGAGCTAGAATCTCTTTCTCCCTTGCGGTAGCTAGCGTGAAGGTGTGATGTCACGATCCGTACCACTCCCTTATCATAGATCAGACTTGACAATCCGGAGAAAGTCTATGGGAGAAAATGTCCGCAGTAATTGCCAACTTATTAATTGACTTTCTCCGGAAAGTATCGCCGCCTGGTGGATACTACCGATACTAGTTCATAAGCAAATGCATAGAACAAATGGAGCTGTGAAAAAAATTCGTGTTATTTCGTGTCGTAAATACTCCTATTACTGACGATTGATGGCGCTAGTAGCAGGACAACCATGTGGTTTTTATGCGGTCAAAGAAAACTTGCTGATTGTGAGGTCTGATACTATGATAAGGAGGTTTTGATCCGTACATTCAGGCCCGGAGAAAAGTGTTACTGACCTGCGCGCGCAGCGCGATCATCGAGAAGCCCTGAGCCGACAAAGAGGCGACTGGCTGTTTCCCGCCAAAACCTTTGTTCTGGTGGAGTCAGTCAGCTTTGTCAGTCTTATGCAAGGTTTGATGGTGAGAGCGTTTAATTTCTTAAATTTTCTTAATTTTTTTTCCGATACCCTAATTTATACAGAATGGATACTGCAGTGAATCGTGATCTTTTACTTGAAAAGTTAAATGCATTAATTGCGGGTAAACGAGAAGACAATTGTTTTTATTTTTCTCAAGATAAGTACTCTAAAATACTTTCTGAAGTGGTTTCTACTGAAACTATGTGCAACACACCTTTCGATTACAGACGATTAAAACGTTTTGACGTTTTAAAAATTAATGATGAAGAGAAGTTTATTGTACCATTAAAACCAGAAGAAACGAATATATACAGTATTATGTTACCAATGAGGAATTGTTCAGTATACTATATGAAACTCACACCAGAATAGGCCACTGAGGAAGAACACGTATGCTTAAAGAGTTGCAAAATAAATACAAAAATATTACATATGAAGTTGTAATGTTGTATTTAAATTTATGAAAACAGTGTCAAATGAAACACAGTGCACCTAAGAAAGTTATTGTTGTGAAACCAATGGTGGTTCTGAGTTAAACTCAAGATGTCAAGTTGATCTGATAGATCTGCAGTCAAACAGAGATGGCGAATATAAGTTCATAATGGTGTATCAAGATCATTTAACTAAGTTTGTCCAGCTACGACCTTTGAAAACTAAGAGGGCAGAAGAAGTAGCGTATCACGTTCTTCCAATATTTTTAACATTTGGTGCTCCAGCAATATTGCAATCAGATAATGGTAGAGAATTCAGTAATCAAGTCATATCCGAAATATGTGCTATGTGGAAATATGTTAAGATAGTCCATGGAAAGCCTCGTCACAGTCAAACACAAGGCTCGGTTGAAAGGGCCAATCAGGATATACAGAATATGCTAATTGCATGGATGAGCAATAATGATACAAATAAATGGTCGGAATGTTTACCCTTTGTTCAATTTGCCAAGAACACTACATACCACGAAGGAATACGCCAAAATCCTTATGAAGCCATGTTTGGCATTAAAGCGAAAAGAGGCATAGCATCGTCTTTTTTGCCTAGCGAACAAATCGCAAATATCGAAACCGAAGAACAACTTGAAAAAACTGCCAATACTTTTGAAACCGAAGAACAACTTGAAGAAATTGCCAATACTTTTGAAACCGAAGAACAGCTTGAAGAAACTGGTAATACTTCTGAAAAAAATTTGAGCGGTGGTCATACCGAAAACATATTCCAAAGAAAAATATTGAAGAAGACTTTAATCTACCACGTCTTCACATCAAGTTCTGACTGAAAAACACGAATTAATTGCTATAAAAAGAGCGGCCGCGAAAGAGAATCTTCTACTGCAAGCAACAAAAATGTTACGAACCTCACAAAAACAATTTCCTCCTGCTCAAATTGGTGATACTGTACGAATACAAGTCCCTGATGTCGACCGTGGTCGTACAGATAACCGAAATGTGTTGTTGCTGGAATAGAAGACTCCGACTTCTATAAACTTGCAAATGAAAATGGTACCCTCAAGCAGCTTTACACACGTAATCAGTTCGTAATTTGTAAAGAAAAGTTACTTTCCATAGATGAGATTTATTTTAAAGAAATTTCGCTGAGAGAAGCAGCTGCAGCTAATTCGAGAAGCGGTGGGCAAGGCTATACACGCTGTCATTGCAAAAGGAAGTGTTTCACAAATAAATGCAGTTGTAAAAGCAAGGGCCTCTTGTGCCATTCAAAGTGTCATAATAGTTTAAGTTGTTGCAATAAATAAGATTTGAATCACATAATTTAGTAAGGTTTTTTATTACTATTATTTTATTTTCTCATTTAGAACGTACTGTATAATTAAGTTAGTTTTTAACTTCTATTATTTTCCTTTCTGATTTTGAATGTACTGTATAATTAAGTAAGTTTTTAACTTCTATTATTTTCCTTTCTCATTTTGAATGTACTGTGTGTTTTAAGTTCTTAGTCATTCCTCTCAGAAAGAGAGGCGAAAAATTTATCGCAACTGAATTACGGAGAAAAAAATATAATCTCGGACATGTTCAACATTCACCATTAGTGCATGGTGAATGTCGACATTTACCGGTGTAAGTCAGAAATAAGGGTATTTAGCAAATATTTCGGACATACACCAAGCGATAATGTGTTTCTTGACATTCACCGGTGAAAGTCGACATTCTCCAGATTTCGGTGTTTCACCGTAACATTAACATAAGCAGATTTATGTAAACAGAATTTATAATTAATGAATAAATTTACTTTGAACGGAGTCATTGCGTTCATCGTAAATATCAATGTATAGATTTTTATTATCAGTAACTATCAACCTTAAATCAAGGAAGTTAATTACATTATATCATTTTCACTTAATTTTAAATTATTGTGATACTTTATGGGTAACTGATAATGGGATTGACATTTCGTATAAAAACTATTTATATCATCAATACACTTGAAGAAATAACAATCATTAAAAAAAATATTTCGTTCATAATAGTATAGATAAAGATCTGCAAGAATACTTGAAGCTTTGCCGCTTTGTGGCAAACCTGTACATTGTTTATATAATGTATCATTAAAGTTTATGTAATTATGATGTAAAATGAAAAGAGTTAGTGTTGTGAAATAAGAAATAGAAATAGGAAAGTTTACTTTTAAATTATTCTTATTTTCTTTGAATAAAAATTAATAACATTAAACAAATCTTTTATATAATAAGTCATATTTTAATTTCAAATCTTTTATATCAATATTATTAAACAAATCATTAAAAACAAAAGTTTTAGCATAGTTTATATTATTTAGATTTTTAATACTATTTACAAGTTGAAAGCTATTTTTAATGAAAAATATTTCTAGTCATTTTATATAGTGATATCATACAATATATATATTTATATGTGTGTGTGTGTGTGTGTGCGTGATAAATTACTTCAAAGTATTTTTTAATTATTGTTTACAAATAACATTTTATATATTTATATTCGTAACCACTGTAATTATAGCAACTGCTTATGCGACTTTTTTAAATTCTAAAAAAATATCGCTCAGTCATACATATTGGTGTGTGTGTTCAAAAATCGCATTCTTTTGAAGATTTAACAGTCGAAAACAAATTCGTGGTACTATTTTTTTTTTTTTTTAATTAAATTGTATTTATTATTAAATGAATACTAAAAAATAAATACACTGAAAAGAAAAATGATTTTACGGTATAATACTGGTATCCCAGCTGCCAGTATTATACCGTAAAATTAACAGTAATAAACAGTAAAATAAGCAGTAATACACTACCGCGCATGCACGGTAAAAAGCATAAAAAAATTAAATTTTTGAAATCATTTCCTAAAAACTACCAATTATTTTCCCCTTCAAATGGTAAAAAATGACGCTCTCTTTAGTGCGTAGTCGAGAGTAATTGGAAAACTAAGTACATAATAATATTAACAATACTAATTAATAAGTATCTTCTAGTTCTACTTAAAGGGCTTCTTACAAAGAAATGCGTTCCTCGTAAAATGGATATTTATTCATGTCATTAATCTCGCATTTTTTCTTATTTCAGAGATTTAATTTGTTTAGTTTGGTATACACTAGGGCTGTACATATATAACACTATCAACTTCTTGGTAATTTTAGACACATTCCCCCCTTTTGATATCATACGTTATTATTCCTTACCCCCCCACCCCTAATGAAATCGTTATCAATATCAAAAATTATTCTTTTTATTTTACGATTTTTCTTTCTTTTTTATATGTTTGCAATGATATACAGTACAGATATGGTTATACATCTATTAATCGCATACTTTACTGATTAAAAGGAAGAGAAGAAGTCAATAAAATATCACTATTATATATAAAATAACTTAATATAAAATAACACCTCATACTTCATCAATATCACAATACATTTCACCTATCCATTCTAGTTCTTATGCCAACCATCCATTCATTTTATTGCAGCAATGCGCATATTCCTTATCTTACGTGCATTAATAATGTCTCCACAAATTAATGGCTTTAATAATAACTTTGTACTTTCATAAAAATAGATAACTGACTAAAAATGATAACAGACTATTTTGATGTAAATAAAAACTTGCAAAAAGTTTTTTTGATTGGATTAAAAATGATAATAATATCAAAAGACTCCCCCTCCCCTCCCCCCACAGATATCTTACGATATCAAGTGCCAACCCCTCCCCCCCTTAAAGTGATAAGATTATATATGCACAGCCCCCTACACAGTTCACATTGTGTACTCTAAATGAAACTATCGTATATATTCGCATATTGTTTGCACTTTTTGTGCCATTTTTAGGTATACTAGAATTGTGGGGGGAGTGAGGAAGTGCGAAAAATAAACGAGTTTTTTAAAAACATACTTATTAAAATATTATATAATAACTTATAGTGAAATAACATTCCTAATGTACTTTCCCGAAGGAAAATTTTGATTACCTAAAGAAATGACTATCTTTATGATAAATAAAACACATTAATAAATAACACTTGTTTACACGGTTTATATACTTTCGCCGAAATGCGTATTTTTTCATAGATTCTAGCGCACTGAGTACGGGGAAATTATTTTAAAAAATCTGTCACGTGTAGTTTAAAAACTATTTATTAAATACTTAAAAATAATAACATGAAATATAAAAAGAAAAAATTAGAAATGATTGATTTTACTCTTCTTTTTATAATTTTCGTGATCTGTTTCTCTTAAAATAGACCAGCAGTAGTCCCCAAACATATCGTACCAAACACCTTTGTGTCTGTCTTAAAAAAATTTACGGTCTTGGTAAAAACGCTCGCCCTGCTCGTCCCTAACGGCGCCCAAGTTTTCAAGAAAAAAATCCAGGTGTGAATGGAGAAGATGTATCTTCAGAGACATGTCCACACCCATTGCATGATGGTTTTTTAATAAAACAGCAATATTTTTTTCATAATTTTCATCTTTATGATTTCCTAAGAATCCATGGACGACCGTTTTAAAAGAATCCCAAGCATTTCTTTTATAGTAGATAAAAGTTTTTCAAAGTCCTTATCTTGCATCAGTTTACGTATCTGTGTACCGATAAAAATTCCCTCTTTTAATTTTGCGTCTGAAATACTTCGAAACATTTTGTGTAAGTATTTAAAAGCAGCACTGTTTTTATACATGGCTTTGAAGAATTTTTTTATTAGGCCCAATCTAATGTGTAATGGTGGCAAAATTATATTTTGCGTATCCACTAAAGATGCATATTTCACATTCATTTTTCCTGGAGTAAATTCATTTTGGATAGGCTAACATTTTTTGATGTTATGGTGTTCTTTAGCTCGACTATCCCACAGGCACAAACAACATGAATATTTGGTATACTCGCCCTGTAAGCCCAGTTACATGCTAACTACTTTTAAATCGCCACATATTTTCCAGTTGAGCTGTTCATATTGTATCATTTTCATTAAAAGAGACATTGTTTGATAGGTTTTTTCACTGTTTACGGCATGGCCAATTGATAAAGATGGTTTTATATTACCGTTAAGAAGTAATACAGCTTTCAAGCTATATTTATATGAATCGATAAATAAACGCCATTCATTTGGACCATAAGTTTGATTCATCCCATTAAAAAGTCCGGGAATATCATGGCAAAAACAAAAATCATCCTTTTTGGTGAAATAATTGCTGAAATTTTGACTTTGATTTCGGTAATAAGTTACTTTGGTATTTGGTGTCAATAAGCTCCACTGTTGTAGACGGGAGGCAAGATTCTCTGCCTTAGATCTAGATAGTTGCAAGTCTCGCACAAGGTCGTTCCACTCATTTTGGTTTATTAAATGTGACGTTTTATCATCTTCGATTACGAACTCATCATCATTTTCATTCTCCATAAACAGATCGTCACTATCTCGGCAACTCGCACCTGACATACCTGACGTACGGGATGTGGCAGAGTTTCCGGAATATGATATCGGTTTTGAGACTGATTGAATGTCAAGATATTGAATTTTATGTTTATGTTTTGAATTAAAGCCTGCAGTTTTTGTCAAACAAAAATAACAGTCATTTTCGTGATTTGAAGGTTCTCTTCACAGCATTGGTGATCCAAATTGTAGATACTTTTTTTCTCCCAAAGCCCAGCATATAAGAGTAAGCCTACAGCTTTCACAAAAAACATGTGGGACTCACTTTTTATCTTGATTACTCACAGAGAATCCAAAATAATGTAAATATGCTGTTTTAAGACATTCCGATACGGCCTTCCTTTTTTTTGCGAATATAAATTGTCCACAAACGTAACAAAAACGAATAGAATTTAATTTACACACTCTATTAGACATTTTATCAAAAAAAAAACCACTTTAGTTCACAAAAACACAAGAAAACGGAATATAGAATTAGATTTGACAATGCGGGTAGGTTGAATGTGATGAGATAGATATATTATAGAATTAAAAATCTGAATATTTAAAATTGTAAAATTTTTTTAAATGTGACGTGATAGATTTTTTTCAAATACCGCCTTTCATTAGTATAAGAGGTAAATAAGAATAGGTGTTTCATCAAAAGTATATAAAAAATGTTTAAATTTGTGTTTACAAATTTAAACATTTTTTATTTGTGTGTAATTACAGTGTAATTAATATTAATTAAAACGAATTAAAATTTTAACCGTTTTTCAATAACCATTCTTCTAATTTCTGTAAAAAACAAGCAAAAGAAAAAAAAGAAAAAAAAAACCATAAACGAGAAAGAAAAATCATGCGTCAAGCATAGATTATGAAACACTTTTCAACACTTCCATAATACTGCAACGGAAATTTAATCAGGTGAAAGAAGATACCTTAAGCAAACAATTTAGAAAACGCATAACAACTGAAATCGTACTTTCAGAAATAACTAGCCATAGACGTCAATGTATCCAGATCTTTGAGTAGCCCTGTATATGAATTTATTTATATTCTGCAAACATTTCTTAGCATAATAAATATAGTCCAGTTGGATCTGCAGAGTTCAATTAAAAAACACTTTTAAGTAATCCACGCTCATACACAGTAATGTTTAAGATTTCTTTTGTGTAGAAGTATATGATCTGCAGAATTTATACACACCATGCAGTACGCAAAAAATTAGTTATACTGAAAAACGCATATCAAAACAAAACACACTTCCAGAATTTATCGTTCATAGACAGTGCTGTAACCGAATTTTTTGTGTCACCTTGTAAATGAATTATAAATGCTTTGCACTCCATATTCTACACAAAGCATGTTTTAGTGTACACTGAAAAAAAAAAGTGTTGATTTTACAGTATAATACTGGCACCCCGCGCATGCGCGGTAACGTATTACTGCTTATTTTAATGTTTATTACTGTTAATTTTATGGTATAATACTGCCAGCTGGGGTGCCAGTATTATACTGTAAAATCAACACTTTTTTTGCAGTGTATCTCAGAAATTCACATTAATTTTATTATACTTGAAATAGTATAACATCATTAAAATAAACCGCAAACTATTTTTCACAATAGACCATAATGTAACGGGATTCTTTTGAGTGTCCCTGTGAACGAACTATAAATGCTACACACTCCATTTTGAATACCGAACATACCATAGGGAACCTCAATAACATATATCAATTACATGGCAATCCGGGTATGTTTACAAGAATTAGAGTAGTACAAACAGACAGCAGACAGACAAACCGTAGACATGAACACTTTTTAACTATGTTGGAAAGCGATAAACAAGTGGGTAAGTGTGATCGAAGATCGCACAAAGGGTTTCGTTTAATATTCCTTTCAAAACACTTTATCCTTTCTTTAATAAACCCAAATAAATTTCATTTTCAAAAAAAAAAAGAAAAGTGATGTTTTTTTATAAAGTAAAAATTTGTCGGTTTCTTTTTCTCGTTTTTTCGAATATCTGAACAGGCCCGATACCCGGCGAAGCCCCCTATTATACTCTGCCATAATAATGTCTGTCATGTGGACTAAATGCGATATTAAAAAAAAAATCATATTCAATCATATTCAAAATCATATTCAATTTCAAAATTTATAACATGTTGTATAGAGAACTTCAAAATGTTAAAATATGCAAATATTTCCGTAATCGAGTTTTTATCATGATTCAATACGTTCCTCAAACTCATATGACGTTATAATCACTTGCTGACGTCATACCTACTTGCTTTCTCTATTACTCATATTGATACTCTCTTTGTATTATTTTCAAACATTTGAAACAGCCCGTTAAACTTCCAATATGACGTCAGATTAATTTTCTTTTTAATTCTCTAATGATGTCATATTAACCTGATTTCTGTACTTACACGTACTCATACTCCTTGTATTATTGAGAAATGTTTGATAATTTCCGTTTTTTTACCAGTATGACGTCATATTAACCTTTTTTTTTTTTTCAATGGGTAAAACTTTTTATTTAATTTTCATTTTTCACGTGGAAATCTTTCAATAGAAAATTAATTATTGTAGAAAGAATTTTATTGTGGATTTTTAATTGTTGGCAACTGCTATAACGAACAATGTTGAAATTTAATAGGAAAAGGCAGTTTTTTTTTTATCTCTCTATATTAAAATAATACGATTTTTTTAAATTTTATGATTTTCAGCGTCATAGTAGGTATTGAGCTGTAAGTACACAAAATTTCATGTTTGTAAGTTATATAGTTTCTGAGAACCGGATCTGTGACGGACAGACAACGAAGGGGGTCTAATAGGGTTAAAAAAAAAAAAAAAAACTTTTGTTACTGAATAATGCAATTTTGCTTGCGCTATTATACCATTCTAGAAAAATTATCCGTGATTAAAAAAAAAAAAATTGATTCCAGATTCACTAAAATTTACTTGGTTTTATTTAAAGTACAACAACATTTTTTTTTTTTTGCTTTTGTTGTTGTTCCGTGCATCGTTATTTACAAATTTTACAATGAAATTATTACGATCATAAAGATTTCTTGAAAATGATTTTCAAATTAATCTTTCAGAAAATGTTTGTCTTTTCAGGAAATTTCCAAATTTCAAATCGGAATCTTTTACACTAAAACATTTGACTATCTTCCAAACCTTATCAGACAAGATGATTATTGAATATTGAAACCTTAAAATATCCGAGTCTGCTTCGAGTGCCGTTTTGTTTTTAAATTTACTTTAAGAACTTCCTAACTACCTGTTTAAGGTTAGTTTTTGTTGTCGCTAACGAAAAAGAAACAATATTTAATCTAATATGTATCTCTTCAATGCATTTCTCCACTATCTGCTTGCAGCGACGTTTGTTTACTGAAACATTGTTTTTGTATACTATCGATGTAGCATTAACTGAATACAGCTGTAGTATAATTAAAGTTGAGATTTTTATATGTAAGGTCTTAAGTTATTAGAGAGATTCTGTACTTTAAAAACATATATACATATATAATTACGTATTACTTTTTAAAATAATCTTTGGTTATTATCGATCAAGATCAAATACTAAAAACAATTTGTTTAGTAAAAATAAATTAAAGATAAAGATATACACCGCTCCCCCTCCCCCCCAAAAAAAGTTTGAATTAAATTTCAAAAACAAAAATAAAAAAATAATTATTAAATAAATAAAATAGTTTTTGCTACAGACTATCAAAATACTATTGCTATTTTATTTTTCATTTCATTTTTATTATTTATTTTCATTTATTTATATTTATATAATGTAATATTATATTATATATATATATATATAATTTGATTTCTACTTGTAGTTATCTGATACCTCGTTATAGGAATTTCCAATAATTGATTCATTATGTACATCACATGAAACATTTCCTTTTCTATTGCATTTGTATGATATTGTCCTATTAATCACTAGTATTAATTACATATTCTGTTCTTGCACTTATAATATATGTAATGTTATTTTATATTATGTTACATTTTTCAAAAATATTTAAAATTATTGTGTTTTAACGTTAAACATGTTTTGGTAAATTGTTTTGATCTGATCGCAATATTCTGAGAAGTCCATTGGGTTAACAATATGGGAGTCTTTGCTTGGATTTTGTATTTTAATGGATATGTTATAATGACTTGGTTCATTTGACTTTTTTTCTACTAAAAAGTCCTTTGATTTTCTGTTTTGGAGGTTATGCAATGCGAGTTTTCATAATTATGGTTATGATTTTATTGAGTTTTTTTAGCACTACTTATTTAATTTGTACATTTTGTATATACTTTCATTTATTCAAGATTTTTAATTCTAATTAATCAAGTTTTCTAAGTTTCATACATTAATTTAATTCATTTATATTTTCTTTTTCTTCAAATTGTATTTTTATTGTGTCATATTTTTTAATGGTAGTTCTAAGTAAAATTCTCGTTCCTGGCAAGATACACTTTGCATCTATGCAGTGTAGTGCCCGGTACAGGGGCAATAAATGGGTTGTTCCTGGATCGACATCAAGTGACCATTTTTACTCTCCTCCTCCTCCATTATTTTTTAGATTATGTAATGATGCTCGCTGCAAGACTTGTCCATTTGCTTCTCAGAAACATATTGTATCGGATCCTAATTTATCAACTTTTTGTAAAGCATTTAATGTAATTTATAGCATAAACTGTAACCTATGTGGTTTGAAATATATAGGTGAAACATCAGGTCCATTACATAAACGTATTAATCAACATCGTTCCGACACTAACAAGAACAAAGCAAAAAAATTTACAGTCCACAGCAGAAATACAACATTTTCATAAACATAAAATTAAAAATACTACAATTGAAATTATACAAATAATAAAAGCTAAATCAGAACGTTTATTTATGGAGTCTTCATATATGAAATATTATAACACTATTTATCCTTATGGACTTAATAGTGAATTATTTAACAGACCAGTTAAAGTTTTTTCAACAAATAATACTACAGATTATTCTCCTATTTATCTTACTCTAAATCATAATTTAAATCATAAAACAACACGTAACAAGCGAGGAAAATGTACTGCTAAAGTTGTTATTTCCAATAAATTTATTCTTAAACAAATCAACACTCTTCATCAAAACTATATTAAGAACTACAACTGGTTTTTAATACGAAAATATATTTTTGCTATTAAAAAGAAACTGATAGTACAATATTTAAATGTATTTCTTAGTAAATCTTACTCAAATCATTTCTCTGATATTTTCTATGATCTAATTATGACAAGAGCTAATCTTTTTAACATTAATTTAAATAAAAAACAAAAAATTCATAACACTAATACTCAAATAATTATAACTTTTTCAAATCAAATCTTTAATAAAATTAATATTAATTTTATAATTAATGATAAAAACTGTTATTTTCCTATAAAAAATCTTCAACTTTCAAAGACATTTAAATATCCTACTACAATTGGAAGAAAGATTTTTAACTATAATGCATTTTCAAAAAATACATCTGATGCTAGTACTTTTCAGTGTAATTGCAATGACCCCACTCTAAAAAAATTCATTAATAATGATCATGGACATATAATCACTAGTAATCTTAATATTGTGAATGATTATAAACTGCAAAAACTCATGGGTTATGGTACTAAATATAGACTTCCTTCTAAATTTAATGTAAATTCTATTATAAAACAGTTTATATATGATATAGACATTTTTATTTATAAAATTTCAATTTCATATAGTAAACCTATTGAATATTTTAATCAATGGAAAATACTGGTTATTGAAAAATTAAGTTCGTCTTTAAAACAAAATTTATCCAATATGGTTAAAATTAACACAAAACATTTGTTCCAGCAAATTACTAAATTACAAAAAAACTATGTAATAACATATATTGACAAATCTCCTAATAATTATGCAATAATATGTAAATCTTATTATCACCAACTACTTACATCCTGTATTTCTACTAACAATTCTTTTAAAAAAACTAATGAAACTGTAATTGTAAATAATCGTAAAATTCACAGTTATTATAAATTATTAAATATTAATTCTACTAACTTTAATTATCCTTATTTAGTTCTTATACCCAAATTTCATAAAAATCCAATTAAATTTAGGACTGTAACTATAGGATGCAATACATATAATAATATAGCCAATAAATATCTATTAAAAATTCTCAATCAAATTTATACACTGACAACATCCACTGATAACACACATTGTATAAAAAATAGCTATCAACTCGTCAATATTTTGAAAAATCTTAAATGTGTTAACAATATAATGACATATGATTTCAAAGATCTATTTAATAATATAGATTTATTAGATCTACATAATATTATAAATGCATTATTTTATAAGTATCAACATTCACTTAATTTACCAATTCATATAGATACAGCTTATTTTAAAACTTTAACAAATTTCATTATATATAATAATTATATAATGCATGATAACACGTTATATTTACAGAAAGTCGGTATACCACAAGGGGGATGTACATCTAGTATACTTTCAGACTTATACTTGTATCATTATGAACGTACATTTATTAATAGTAATATACATTTATATCGTTATATTGATGACATTATTTTAATTGCTACTGATCACACTAATATTTCTATATTTCCAGTTGATTATCCTACTAATTTAGAATTAACGGAAAACCTATCTTTCTAACAATACTATTAACTTTTTAGATCTTAATATTACACTAAAAGAAAACAAAACAATAATAGATCTATTTGATAAACGTAAAGAATTTAAATTTAAAGTTAATTCATTTACTAATTTTAAATCATGTCTTCATAATTCTGTATATCGTAATATACTCCTTAATCATATTTATAGAATAAAAAGTTTATGTTCCTCTCAACTTATTAACAAAAATATTAAAAAACTTATCTTTGACGCATTACAACATGGTTTTCCAAAAAAATTCATTTATTCCTTAATATATAGTTAGTTCCTATTTGATCTTTACAACCAAATTAACACATGCGTTTAAAAAATATATAAAAAAATCATATAATCTTATAAATATTTACAAAAAAAAGAAAAAAAAATTATAATAGGACGGTTGGGTGGGTAGACGTTGGATTGAGGAGGTGTGTGGCGGCGTTGTATGGAAAAATACGCATGGTTAATTTATATATTTAAAAAAAAAGGGGGGGGGCATTTTGATTTACACAATTGTTTGATCATACACATTTTATAATGGACTGCGATGTGTTATTCTTATGTATATTAATTTAGTTAGATTTACTTATTCATTATTTAATTATTTTAAATGAATTTATATTCATTAATATTAAGAATGTATTTGATCTAATGATTTGGATTAATACCTTTGGTGGACAATATCATATCTACTTCTAAGATAATGTTTACTTTTATACAGTGTTGATATAATATGTTTTAAATTTTATTTAGTGTTTTTATTTAATTTAACTTTGTTTAAAGCCACATTTTTGTGACTAATTCATTTCAATATTTACTCAATATTAATTTTAAATTCTTTGATTCTTAATTCAAATCTTTAGTATTTTAATTTAATTTATTTTAAATGATGTTGCATTTTTAGTACAGTTATTTAATCGTTGTTGACATTTAAGGGTACATTTTTAATGTTGCATTAATTATTAATTTTTCCATATTACTACTTATTTATAACATAGTATTATTAATTTATACATCCATTACTTAGATATTATTCAAATTTCTATTTATTAATTAATTTCGTTTATTTATTATTTAACTAATGGCTATCATTAAGATAGTAATTTGGTTTAATTATTAAAAACTAATTTCCATCCATACTTTATATTTACTTTTACCACTAGAGGGCAGCACTATTTTAAGTTGTTTTTTATTATTAATTTTTCCATCTTAATACTTATTTATAACATAGTATTATACATTAATACATCCTTTAATGTAATTCGATTTTCTATTTATTAATTAATTTCATTTATTTATTATTTAACTACCGTATTTACCCGCGTATACGTCGATCCCGCGTATAAGTCGACCCCCCACTTTCCCGATCAAGAAATCTGATTTTTTTAAATCCCGCGTATAAGTCGACCCCCCACTTTTCCGATCAAGAAATTTGGATTTTTTTTTAAAATACATTATTCAAAATCTCCTGGGAAAAAAAGAATGTACTAAATATGCAATAATAAAGAAACTTTATTTATTTTATTTTTATTATTTTTTTTTTTTACATCAAGAACACGCAAGATATAACGCAGGTCACGTGTTTTTAGAGAGTCACATGCATGAACATAGATCTAAAGAAGGACTTCTAACGAAACATGTTAATATCGCATCATGACATTGGAACGAAATGGCAGCTGCACAGCTACGCGCGCGGTTCTGCGCAGACGGCAAGAATCCCTGCCAAGGCCGCGCCACCTACAACATCAAACCGAAACTGTATATCAGATACTCACCAAACGACAGACGGTTTGAAGAAGCAAACAAACTGGTGACGTATTGAGAATCCGTCTTACCACATGCGCCACCTATGTGAGACTTTTTTCGAGGAACGATTTTCTTCTTGTAAAGGCTATTTCGTTAGAAGTCCTTCTTTAGATCTATGTTCATGGTCACTTGTTTCTAGCCACTTGCGGACGATTCAATTGCACATAGGGGTGATACATTCTCGGAATTTTATCTACTGATCTATCTGAGGGAGGGGGGGGGGGGGTAGTTGGCGTACATTCATCGCCAGCACCAAACCCGTCACTCAGTCTCCAAACCTTTACCTCAGCGTTGATAAGGAAAATCAATTAATTCCTCTTTTTCTCTCCTGGTATGCAAATCGACAGTAAACGACGTCATTGTGTTATGGAATGCGAAAAGAGAACAATTACCTTTGACTTCTGGTAAAAAAAAAAAAAAAAAAAAAATTAAGGACCCTCGTATAAGTCGACCCCCCCCCCCCCCAACTTTAAAGTCTTTTTTTGTCCAAAATTTCTCGACTTATATGCGGGTAAATACGGTAATTGGTATCAATTAAGTTAGTAATTTGGTTGATTTATGAAACATTTATTTCCATCCTATTCCTTCGATTCAGATTATATCCACTTTTTTTTCTACTAATAGATGGCAGCACTAATGTTCCTGTTTATTTTATAATCCATTATATTTTAACATTATTTCTGGCATCACTGCAAAGCAATTTATATTTCTAAGCAATTTATATTTCTAAAATTGGCAACATGATATGATTTTTTATGCAATTCATTTCCCAGTCATGTTGGAGTTTTCATGATGGTTCATGAACTGCAAGGTATCTTATTTATATCTCTATTCATCTTTATGGATTTTTTTATAAGTATGGTTTCTTTCCTTTTTTATATTGTATTTTATTTTTTATTTTATCACTGATTTGAATCATTGTATTTGAGATGTAGTCCCAATATCATATTTTTTAGCAATGCTTGGCTAATATGAAGATGAAACATCTCATTTTATTTGTGGTATTTAGGCAATTGGGACTTGATAATTCTGTCTAAATTCCACAAATTTCATTTCATTTAATTCATTTAATTCCATTGATTCAATTTTTATTTAATTTCTTATTCTTTCAATGTTTTTTGATTCCATATTAAGTGTGTTGGGGAATCTTTCATTGTCAACTAATTATTTCATACTTAATTATTTCATGGTTTAAGTTGGTGTTATGATAATGTTTCATTTATGGTTATATATATATATATATATATATATATATATATATATATATATATATATATATATATATATATATATATATATATATATATATATATATATATATATATATATTTACATTATATTATATATTCTTTTTTAATTTTTTTATGTGTCATCAATAATAACAAAGTCGGCTAATTTCAGAATTCGGTTTCATTAAATGGCAAAAAAATAATCAATTTCGTAAATATTTGACAGAGCATTAGCATTTTGATAACAATAAATAAAGCACAAAAGGAAATTTCGTTAATATTATAAACAGTTGTAATTAATATATGTTCTTAAAAACAGTTGCAGCTTGCGTTTTAATAAACCCAGGAAACTTTGTTGAGATGTAGTTTAGAGTAGATATCAAATTTATGGAAAAATAGAAAAAATGCTATTCGATTCTTTGGAACATGAAGGGTACATAAAGCAACTAGAACAGGAAACCAATAGTCCGACAAATTGTAATATTGGTGGATTTTTCTTTCTAATTTCTTTCTTCTTTTCTTTTTAATTAAGCATAATTCAAAACTGTTTAGATGATTTAAATTTTATATACGCTTAGAAGCCTTTAAAAAGAGACTTCTGTTAAAATATTCTAGTTTGCAAATCATATTTTTTTTCTTCATATTATTAATTTCATAATTCATGTTTCAAAAATTATAAAATGCCTGAAATTCAAACAGTTATGCTTGAAATACTTAACAGAAAAAATCAGCATGATAAAATAATAAATACATGAAATATTAATGAAAAAAATATCAAAAATTAACATTATGAGCTCTAAACTTTATATTAACATAAATCCTATATTTTTTCGCCGAATGCCTTCAAATTTGGTAGCAAAAGCTAAAATTTACCCTAAAATTGAAATATAAAGTGAAATTTGAGTATTGTTATTAGCTAAAGTTTGTTACTATTTTCAACGGATACGGCCCCACCAGTTTTTTTTTATTTATAAATAATTACAAAAGACATACCGAATGGTATCTTTTGAATATCGCTGTAACTAATTGTCAATTAAAAAGTAAGGCGTCTACTATATATATAAAACTCAAACGGAAATTTCGTTCCGTTCCTTTATAACTCGAATGGATTCTGCCGAATGGATTTTGTTGGAACTTACACTGTTCGAGAGATAATTTTTCAGGGAAGGTTTTAGTATATAACACAACGTTCTACGTATATTAGTTATAGAATTGTGATTGAAAGTTCTGTTATTTTGGCCGAAAAGGTTACCATTGCTAATTTTTTGGCGATTATTACTGTTGCAGAAAGAAATGAAAAGGCTATACATCTTGAAAAATAAAAGAAAAACTGTTGTTAATATTATAAAAAAAAAAAAAGAAAGAGAAAGAAAAAAAAAGAGTTTTGATGAGAGAATATTATAAAACGAAAATATTTAATTTAAACATGATTGGGAATGCTCGTAATGCTTAAAAAATTATTCAAGGGGCAAGATTGCTATTGACCATTATAATATTTAACAATATTTGGCGATTTATCGTTTGTTTTTGGCGATTTTGATTTTACTTTTGACCCCAAATAATTTGATTTTAAGCCAAAAGGTGTCTTTTTTTGTTGCAGAAAGAATTGAAATGGCTATACATCTGGAAAAATAATAGAAAAAACTGTTACTAATTTTATTTTAAAAAAAGAAAGAAAAGAAAAAAAAAGAAAAACAGTTTTGATGAGAGATTTTAAGCCAAAAGGTGTTTTTTTTTTTCAAGTGTACTACTGCATTTTTGCAGTATTTTTTTATGGTACTTTTCGGTTAGCCGGGCGCCAGTGATATATATATACAGAGCCGTAACTAGCCATTCCTGGGCCCTGTGCAAGAATTCCCATTTGGGCCCCTTAATTAATTAGGTTTGGAAAAATGAAAAAAAAAATACGTCATAATAAAAATTTTTATTAAGTTTTATTTTAATTGCACTTTTCTGGCTTTCATTTCGGCAAATTCGTTAATAACATCATCATAATTAATATTTTTAACTATATTGTATTCTATTGAAATAATAGACAGATTGGATAAACATTCTTGTCCGATAGTTGATCGTAAATAATTTTTTATTAATTTCAGCTTGCTAAAACTTCGCTCGCACGAAGCAATAGAAATGGGAAGAGTTAAAAATATTCGAAGGGCGACGCTGATATTTGGGTAAGATTCAATTAAACCAAAATCATAAAGAGTCTGTAGAATATCAAGCGGAGATGCAGTTTGTATGTTTTGTATAAGAGTCGTTACTTCAAACTTAAAACTTTCAATTGCACATGTGAAGTCGTACTTTTTTAAATCTTTGCTGTACTTAATAGCGAGATCTGCAGCCGATTTTTTTAAGTCAGCGACACTCATATGTTGTAAAGACGAGCCATACAGAAAGCAAAAATAATCACAGATGGTTCTCATTTTTTCATAACGCAAATCTATCTGAGACAACAGAATGTCAAGAACACTGTACATTTGTATTTTAAATAACTCTTCAGCTGTTAATTTACTTCCTTCATCTGATGTTTCATCTATTTCCATTTTCTTCACTCTTCTTTTCCTTTTATTAAGAAATTCCTTCTCTATATCCATTTTTTCAGCCAAACTTTGTGCTTCCTGGATATTTTATTCAAAACCTGTATCTTGAAGCCCTTGTAATGTACTACGTAAACCAGCAATTAGTTTTGTTCCAATATCTATTGACAAATCTTTCTGTTGTAATGCTTTGTTTGTTCGATCGATGCATTGTAGAATTTTATTCCATATAGAAAATGTACAGATAAACCTATAATTAATTTGCAGAATCAAACTTTGTGCATTCGATACAGCTTCCGGATTTGAAAAATCGTTTGTAATCATTTGAAGTCCTTCCATTACTTCAGGTAATTGTAAATACAGCGCTTTTATTGCTCTGGCCTTTGATGACCATCTTGTATCAGAAAAACTTTTAAGTGATATTTTTAAGCACTTCATTAAAGTTTCCCAACGAATTGTTGCGGACGAGAAAAAATTAAACAACCTCTGCACAGTACCAAAAAAAGCAATCATTTCTGGAGTTGTAGATGCACCGTAGGCACCGGCTAAATTTAGATTATGAGCTGCACAAGGTACAAATATTGCTAAATCATTAATTTCCAAAATACGTGCACTTACTCCCTTTATACTTGCCAGCCATATTGGCACCGTTGTCAAATCCTTGCCCTCTGCAATCCTGAATGTCTAATTTATGAACATTTAGTTTATTCAAAATTCTCCCGTTTTTTCATGAGAATAAATAAAGTTTATGAAGCTTTCTTCAATCATTACCTTCCCTTTACAGTCAACATGCACTGCAAAAAATAATTGTTGATTTTACAGTATAAAACTGGCATCCCAGCTGCCAGTATTATACCGTAAAATTAACAGTATTAAACAGTAAAATAGCAGTAATACGCTGCCGCGCAAGCAGTAATACGCTACCGCGCTGCGCGGTAGCGTATTACTGCTTGCGCGGCAGCGTATTACTGCTATTTTACTGTTTAATACTGTTAATTTTACGGTATAATACTGGCAGCTGGGATGCCAGTTTTATACTGTAAAATCAACAATTATTTTTTGCAGTGTGGACATATCTTATAATCTGGCTCATTTGCTCTTTTCTTGAAACATCAGGAGTGCAGTCGAATAAAATTGTGTAGTACTTTGCCTTCTTAATTCTGCAGATGATTTCATTTCTAGTATTATTATAAAAGCATTTTAACAATTGCCTGGAATAAATGAAATATCTGATTTCAAAAAGATTATTCTTCATTAAAGAAAATCCATAATTTTGATTACAAAAAATGAAATAGTAAAAAATATTTTACCTAGTCTTTAAATCTGCATAATAAATTTTTATTATATAATGCTAACAGTACTATTTTTTTTTAATGTATAAAATAAAATGAAATAAATTGCTGTAAGTCTTGTAAGTGAAAAAGTTCGAGTAAAAAATAAATTAAATATCGCGAAATTTTCATTCATTTCCTTCTAACATTTCAGAAACCCTATTTTGCGAAACATTGAAAAATCGACTGTTGAAAATTGGTATAGCATCATTTTTTATTATTTTCACTAATGACAGTTTGAACTTAGAAAACAATTTGTACAGCAGTATTTTAACAATTACTTGGAATAAAGGAGATGTATGACCTCAAAAAGGTTGTTCTTCACAAAAGGAAATTTCGAATTTTAATTATGTTTGAAACGAAGATATTTCGAAACTAGGTCACTGCCACATTGGCAGTGCTTCTTTCAATACTTAGAAAATAATTACTTTTTCAAAAGCCATAAACGAATTCTGCTTTATTCTTTGTTTATTCATGCGTTAACCGTGATTTAAACTTGGAATCTTCAACCTATATATTTATTCAGAGTTTTCTAAGATGGACTGGCGGTTTTTAAAGTTTAATAACAAACAAATTGGGATAGCTATTGAACTTATTGTTGCAGGAGATTATTGTGTGAAATAGGGAATTTCTGTAGTATATAACTAGCTGACCCCCCGCCCGGCGTTGCCCAGGCCCGTGATAATAAATTTAAAAAATAAAAAACATCACGTTTTTAGTATTTTATATCTTTAATATTGATATTTAGTGATAAAAGCGCTCATTTTCTTGTTTGTTTTGTTTTTTTACCTAGGGTCGTTTCATAGTTTTAAAATAAAAAGTTCTTTTTGTCCGAACTCTTTGAAATCTTTATTGGTGATAAATAAAACGGTTTACAGCCAGTGTAAAAATTTCGTGAAAAAGTATTGTTATCTAGTTATAAAAGAAATCTTTTCTTCTCACTTTTTTGTTTGTTTGTTTGTTTTCCCATAGCAATAAAAAAAAATAACACATGGGCTGATAAGTTCCCGGTCTAATAAAGAAAACACAAATTTTTAACTAAATTTTATAACTTTATAACTTTATAACTTTAAAACTTTAATAAATAACATAAATTTAATAATAAATAATAATAATTTAATAATAATAATAATAATTTAATAATAATAATAATAATAATAATTTAATAATAATAATTTAATAATAATAATTTAAAAAATAAATAATAATAATAATTTTATAATAAATAACATTAATTTTTATAACGAAAAAGCTCCAAACCATGCTTAGAATCATCGATTTGTTGTTGTTTTTGGTCAAATGTCAACACGCGCGGCACCCATTTTGACAACAGCTGTTTCATAGACAAATGTTCATTCAAAATAAAACCTACACGTTTGTTGGATATCTTCAGAGTCTGAGCTATCTCCTGCAACTTCACTTTACGATTCCCCAAAACGATTATGTGGACTTTTTTTATGTTTTCCGGAGTAACCACCTCTTTTTCGTGGTGATTCACTGGTGTCCGTACGACCACGTTTAAATTCAGCAAAGCAGTCAATAATGGTTGATTTACCTGGTGCAGTGTCCGGATAACGCTTATCAAGCCAACCTTTTGTTTGAACGGTATTTTTTCCCATCAAATAACAATTCTTGAAATTCTTGTTTATCCATTTTTTTGTTTATCAGCAAAGTCGTTCAACTAAAACCATTCTAACGTTTTATCCACAAGCCGAATCGTCGTGACCTTTTTTCTGCTATCTTTTAAAGGTTAGTATTTACTAAAAAAAGCATCGGTTCGGCGATTGCAACGCCATCTGTGTGCCAGACCGGGAACTTATCAGCCCATGTGTTAGTTCTCATCTTCCGAACTCTGACATTTCAATCGGTTATAAATATAACTGCATCCAAACTCTCTTTTAAATTTTACGAAAAAATAGGCATATTTAGTAGTGAAAACATGAGTTCTTAAAAAAAGAGCTTTAGCTTTCAACCTCAGAGCAAAAATGTATTAGAAGGACTATGCTTTCAATGCAATGGTAGGGCTTCATCCGTTTTCAATCAACCCTTTTCAATCCCCCTAGGCAGGTGAGGGTTGGGTTAATCAATCAGGTTTCCTGTTTCTGAGGGTCGAAGTCTTTAAAAAAAAAAGTTGACGCATACGCAAAGAGACGATTTTCATGTAGATTTGACAGAATGTGCTTTTCGTTTTAAATATATAGATTCCTTTTTTTGGTACCAAATGTCAACGACAGATGGTGCAGTGCTATCTAAACGCGTAAGAATGCTCGAACTAAGATATAAAGATTAATCGGAATTCCCTCAGTTTTTACCCTACATTTTTTTTCAGCTGTTGGAATGCACAAAATACAGTTTGAGACGGTACAGCGCTATCTGTTGGTGATATTTGCTACTAAAATAAGGAAGAATATTAAAAAAAATTCCCGATTTGTTACTCCGTTTAAAATATCTTCAGTCTATTTTAAAACATCCTGTTCCATTATGTCATCCTAGCATCAAAACAATATTGAGCCAATATTGTTTATAAACGCTATATCTTGGCCATTTTTGGCAATATTGGCATGAAATACTGAGGAAAAAACTATGCAAGTTTACCAATAGAGGTGCAACCATTTTCAGGTCAACTTAAACAAGTACCAAATTTATAAAATCCATACTTGGTCGACCCAGAAAGAGGTCAACATAGACAGGTGGCCTATATACAGGAGTGGTCAACTTAACAGGTTTTACTATATATTGCCCCAACATTGATTTGTTTACATATTTCAAATATTGCCCATAATGGCAAGAAATTATTCGGCGTTTCATTGCCAATATTTCTGTAATAGTGACGCATTTCATTGCAAGTATTTCCAATGCAATATCAATATTTAACCAATATTGGTTTTTCATTGGAATATTTAACAACAACGTCATCAATTTTGAGTATGGTATTAAGATTCATAGTACCACTTTACGCTTTTAAAATAACCCGCCGTATCACGTAGTATAGGTCCTTTTTAAAGGAACACGTCAAAATATTTTATATGTTATCGTCTCTTGGGCGTCAAAATGAGCGATACCATAGCAACAATTGGGATTTAAAATGAATGTGCATTAGAATCTTGCATCGGATTGGGTAACCCGATTTTATTAGAATCGGATTGGGTTGGCACTAATTTTTGTTTATTTATTTATTTTGTTTCAAGTTGAAAATCTTGCGGGTAGGGTTTGGTAACCAGTTTTTTTAAATGGAAGTCAGCATTTTTGTTTAAATGAAACAACTAAATCATCACCAGCGTCAGCAACTGTTTCAACCTACTGCTGGATCACCTCCAGTTTCCGCTATATTCTAATTTATATTCATATAAAGGGTGATCAGAAAATGAGTATACATTTGAAAAATTAATAATTCACGGAATAATGTAGGTAGAGAGGTAAAAAATGACACATATGCTTGGAATGACATGGGGTTTTATTGTATCCACAAAAAAGTTCATAAAATGGCCGACAGATGGCGCTTCGTGTGATAAGAAAAGCAATAACTAGCATAACAAATTATAACAAAGCAAAGACGATGTTCTTCAGAACGAATGCTCAACACGTCCACCGTCATCCCGCAACAATAGCTGTAGCCGAGGGACAATGTTGTGCACAGCACTGTGCAGCATATCTGTAATTATGGTGAGAAATTGGCGTTGGATGTTGTCTTTTAGCATGCCTATTGATGTCGGTCGATCGCGGCAGATTCCCCATTTTGATAGTAGAGCTTCACTAACATTGCCTTTTCCGGTAACGTCAACATGCTGCGATTGCTGGTTCATCTGATTCTCTCTCTCATTACAGATCCTTTTATATACGATTCTCAGGCAGAGTCACTGACGTTTTGCTGTTCAGTGCCATCTGTCAGCCTTTTTTTTTTTTACCTTTTTTGTGTGGTTACAATAAAACCCCATGTCATTCCAAGCATGTGTGTCAATTTTTACCTCTGTACCTACATTATTCCGTGAATTATTAACTTTTCAAATGTATACTCATTTTCTAATCACCCTGTATATAGTTTCTTTGCCAGGTGGAGTGGTGAAGAAGCTATGTATTTCAATATAAATGAGGATAGGGGGAACCCGTGATGTTTGACCATATACGGGAGGCTTGATACCCTTGCCTTTATTTAATTTAATTGCGATTTTTAAAGGTTTTGTTTTGCGTTTTACGACGATTTTTTGACATTAAAGGAATTTGGTTTTTAGCCTAACATAATAAATTTTGTCCTCCGCGATTTTTAATGCGATTTTTGACGCGAATTTTAGCGTTTCTTCGTGATCCGCAGCGATTTTTTTGAAATAAGTAAAAGGAATTCGATTTCAAACTTTTAGTTTAATATAGTAAATTTTGTCAGCTGCGATTTTTAATGCGATTTTCAACTCGAATTTAATCGTTTATTCGCGTTCCGCACCGATTTTTTGACATTCGTAAAAGGAATTCGGTTTCACACTTTTAGCCTAATATAGTACATTTTGTCCGCCGCGATTTTTAATGCAATTTTTAGCGTTTACCGCGTTTTGTGGAGATTTTTTGACATTCCTGATGTGAACGAATTCCGGCTCCAATGTTTTAGCCCACTATAGTAGATTTTGTTCTGTGCGTTTTAAAATGTTTAACGATTTTTAGCTTTTTTCTCGTTTTGCGGCGAATTTTTGACATTCGTAAAGAAAATTCGGATTTAAACTTTTAGCCTAATGTAGTAAATTTTGTCCTTCGTCATTTTTAAATTTTCAGCGATTTTTAATGCGATTCCTTGCGTTTTTCGCGGTCCGCGGCAATTTTTTGAGATTTTTTATGCGATTTTTAGCGTTTTTTTCTTTCGTTTCGCAGTGATTTTTCAATATTAGTAAAAGGAATTTTAATCTTTCACCCCCGATATAGTAAATATTTTCCTCTTCAATAAAGCTTATTCTAAATTCGTACAGTGTTCGTTACAAATTCGTTCTTATTCTAAATTCGTACAGTGATTTTTGAATTTTTCGCAAATTCTTTTTATGCTATTTTTAAAGTTCTTATATATGGCTCAAGCTCCCCTTATTCAAATAAAGATATGAACTAAAGATAATCACATGAACTGTTCAAATAACTATTATTTTCAGTTTTCAATGTTTGGCAATGTTCTCTGAAAAAACAACTCTATACATGAAAAAGTGTGTATTATGATTATATTGGTTATATTTCTAACGTGTAAATCTACTGCTGATCATCATTATCATCATCTGTCTTAGCATCAGTTCTGAAAGTCAACATTCAATTTCAATTCATTATTTCGATACTTTGAAGCAGCAGTTTTAATTCTTTCATATCAGTATATCACTGTATGTAAGATATGATATTTAAATCTTATGAATGATATAATCGGAAATACTAACACAAAATATATGCACGGATACTATTTATTTTCTGTGAAAAATTTCTGTTATATGAGGGGGGGGGGGGGTGCACTGCCCTCTCTCAATCCCTGTTGTCTCATCATTTGATAATCGTAACTCTACAAATTTTCGGCATACTAAATATTCTGTTTAAAAATTATTTTTTAAATGACCACTTGAACTCCTCCCATAAACTTTGAAGTACTACGCTGCTGAGTTGAAGCAAACTGTTGCTACGTTAATTTTGATAAAGTTATTTATTGTCATGACAACCGTTTCATTTCGAGAATTATCAAAGGGCAACTAATATAATAACAATTGATGGACTCGCTTTAAAAATAGTGATACCTACGCGCAGCACGTAATGTGTGATCGAGTCTTTGACCTATTATGGAATAGAAAACGGGTTAAATAAAGTCTGTAAATTATCGCATAATATTTTTGTATTCTGTTAACAAAAACTGCGTTAACTGTTCGATCAACTGAAATAAGAATTAACGGGAAATCGTCACGCTATTCTTCAGAGAAATTTCATTGGTACTTTGCCAATAATTCTTTTTTTTTTTTTTTTTCACTTTGCTTTTGTATCAAACATGTACAATTAACCTTTGTTTTTTTGCCAAAAGCTTTTAGAAGGATATCCCACAGTAAACAAAGAACGTATACATCTTCGACTTTGAATCAGTGTTTCTATTAGAAAAAAAAATTAAAACGATCTTCTTTCTACAAATAATACAGTGTTTTCCTTTTCTTTCTTTCTTTTTTTTTTAACTTATTTCTCAAGCATTCTAACTTTTCTCTAAATTTTTATACCTTTTCACCAATTTAGAAAAGTATGATGAAGACCAGTACTCAAACTTCGATGATATGTGTTATTCATTAATAATAAGTGTGCGTGTGCGCGTGTGTGGGGGAGGGGTGGGAGGAAACATTGTAGAATATAGCCCTTTCCGGTCTTTTTTTTTTGGGGGGGGGGGGGAGAGAAATTGCTTTTAATTTTAAAAGAATTAATAGTAGCTATCCTAATATGTTACTATTAATATGATAATAGGATATTTAAGAATTTTTGAACACGTCTGGAAAATGTCATATTACAATGGTATTAAATAGATGTTGCAAATTGTCCAGTATTTTTTCGGTACTTCCTTGGCAAGATAGAGAAAATGGACTTAGTAAAAGAAGGAATTTTGCACATGAATTTTTCACTTGCCAACCTCCTGCGTTTTTATATATTAAAAAAATAGAACAAAAAAAAAACACTTTGAATCAGAAAATTTATGTATTTAAATGTGTCTTGCTTCGTGGTAGTCATTTCAAATCTACTTGATTTCATTCATTAAATAAAATTTCTGGATTAAAGTAGGGATGCACCGAATATTCCGCATCTAATCTCTATTAGGCCTATTCGGCTATACTATTAAATGTAAGGTTTGGCCGAATATCAAAATATTCAGTCTACCAAATATTCGGCCAGAATACTTAAAAATACCTTCTAAGAAATATTTATAAAATCTTTACACAACTTCTAATTTTAATTGTGAGTTAATAAAGATATTCAGAATAATTAATAAATAGAATTATATTTAAATAAAAGAGAATGTTTTTATACAATTCATATGTTGTTTGAAAAGTGACACTTAAGAAAATTAACCATTAATGACGACTTTCATAGGAATTAATGATGTACACACGAGACATAACAATTCCCGAATATTGCCTGGTAATAATTTGTTTCTTGCTTTTTCACAAAGAGGGTGCTTCTAAGCAAAATAAAACAAAGTTTCAGGGGTGATAATAGGCATCAAGACAAAACATTTTGTCCAGGAAACCAGGATCGCAATCTACTTATTCAGTCAAATATACAGTGCATCTCACTCCAGGCCTAACTTGCCCTTTTGTTTGTTACTTTAACAATATTGACGATATTGTAACGATATTTTCAATAGACTTACTTTGATTTCTGTGAAATAGGATGACATGACGAGAAGTGCTGAAAATTGCCCACCATTCATACCTAAATAATACTGAGCTAGACATTCCATTATTCAGAATATGCAGCTGACAGTATACACTGAAAAAAAATGTTGATTTTACGGTATAATACGGTCATTTCAGCTGCCAGTATTATACCGTAAAATTAACAGTAATAAACAGTAAAATAAGCAGTAATACACTGCCGCGCAGTATATGCTGTGTCACTCACCAGAACTCAATCAACTCCAATGATACCGTGATATTTCATAAGCAAAGTTAATTTGATGAAAATCTCACTGAAATATCTTTATTATTGTTAAAGTTGGGAACGAAAACTTGGTTTCAGCTTCTACTGACACTCTCTGTATTTTTTATCGAATGTATTGTATTTTTGATTGAATAAGTGGATTGAGATATTGGTTTCCTGCACAAATATGTTTGTTTGTCTTGACTATATTATCTCCCCTGAAAGTTTGTTCCAAGATTTTAGGAACACCCTGTATGTCTCCAACCTCTGAAAATTATCGTCGTTTAAATAAGCAGTAATACACTGCCGCATATTCGCGGCAGTGTATTACTGCTTATTTTACTGACAGTTGGGATGCCCGTATTATACTGTAAAATCAACAATTTTTTTATGCAGTGTAGTATTTATAGTTCGTTTACAGAGAAGGAACACTGAAAGGACACTGACGTCCACTACAATTCCTATATACGTCTATATACACATTGCTATATACGTCTGTATATAGGAATGTGGTGTGCATATAGCATTTTATTGTTCATTTACATCTACAGGGACACACAAAATAATTCTGATTACGTGCGATAATTTCTGAAAGTGCGTTTTCAGTTTTGATATGCGTTTTTAAATTTAACTTATTTGTTGCATATTACTTAGAGTGTCTAAATTCTATAGATCCTATATACAGGGCTGCACGAAAAGAATTCGAGTACATTTTCGTTCATTTACAGAAATTCCTGCGAGGGAATTTTCAACTGTGTTAAACATTTTCTAATTGAACTAAATTTTAGCATACTGTACAGTATCTATACAAATCTATAGATAATATACAGGGCTTCAGAAAATAATTTGAATTCTTTACCGAATAGGGTCAGTAAATGCTGAAATTAGGTTTTCAAATGTGTTATGCGTTTTCCAAATTGATTTTTAATCTAACAGTTAAATTTTTAATTTAACAAATAGCGTTTTGATTTGTAACCGTGAAGATGAGCAAAAGTTTGCTCGAAAGCGCTATGTAGAAATACAGTTTTGTATATGAAAACACCTTTAGTAAAGTATTTTATGAAATGTACGTATATACGTTTTTGAACATTTATGTTGTTTTTAATTAGTGTTTAATTGGTACTTAATTATACAAGAGACTTTTTTTTGCGTGTATGTTGCACCTTCGTGTAACATGGGTTATTATTAAACAAGAACGAAAAATCATGCGTCACGCATGGATTATGAGACACTTTCCAAATCATTCAGAATACTGTAACAAAATCTTAACAGTTTAATAAGATGAAAATTTGATGAATTGTCTAAATAAACAATTTCAAAAACGCCTAACACATTCGAAAACCCAATTTCAGCAATTAATATCAATAGTTTAAAAATATATATCCGAATTCTTTTGTACAGCCTGTATATGATCTATATATTTGTATATATACTGTGTAGTATGCTAAAATTTAGCTCAGTTAGGAAATGCATAGCACAGTTCAAAATTCCTTTTTAGCAATTTCCGTCAGTAAACGGAAATGTACTCGAAATCTTTTATATAGCCCTGCATAGAATCTATAAAATTTATACGCACCAAGTATATGCACAAAGAATTATTGAATTTAAAAACGCAAACCCACAACTGAAAAAGCACTTTTAGCAATTACTGTTCACAGACACTACTGTAACCTAGATTCATTAGAAAATGAACACCTGTTTGTCCAACCAGCCTAGTTTCATCCAGGTTTATTGCAATAAGCACAAGGTAGTGAATGTTATACATACTTTTAGTATAAAGAATAGAAGCATGAACTTAAAATGCTTATAAAATGCGTAAGAAAATTGTCTTATTGAGAGTGTTCAGTAACGCGACTAAGTGTCTAATTGTTACTGAATATTTCATTTTTATTTTAAGGGTATTGCAGAAAAGGAAAATTTTTAATGTTTTCCCAGCATTACGTAGAGAAGATGGATCGATGAATAAAAATTATTATAAAAAATAGTACATATAAAAATTTCTGCAATACTGAAATTTGCATATCAGGCAGATTTTTAATGTTTTCCCAGCGTTACGTAGAGGGGTTGAGGAAGGAAAATAATTACCGGTCAATTCACCACCAACCTTCAACTTCCCGTACAACTCTCAGTTGAGTAACCCGAGGTTCGCGAATCTAACTGCCGGTTGATATTTCCGAATTCTTCGTTAACTTCAGGGACATGGTTATTCGACTCTGGGTTACTCGACGGCAGGTTGAAATGTGTATATCTCATTGGCCAAAGGGATCACATGACGTAGCAATAGTCTTTATGGGTTCTGTCCTCCCTTGATTCAGTTTTCAATAACGAAACAAAACAGAGTATTGTAAGAGCATAATTGGACTGTTTACTTTTTGATAA
Source organism: Maratus michaelseni (assembly GCA_963931845.1). Taxonomy (NCBI): domain Eukaryota; kingdom Metazoa; phylum Arthropoda; class Arachnida; order Araneae; family Salticidae; genus Maratus; species Maratus michaelseni. The sequence goes on along the minus strand of OZ007592.1, from coordinate 199,597,852 downwards.
ATAAATTTACAAATAAATTTTGAATTAACATTTTGATTTGGTGGTTTAGAAATATTACCACAGTCATAAAATGCTCATTTTTACAAAAATTTATAGTATTTTTTTTTTTTTTTTTTTTTTTTTAAGTTTTTTGATTAAAGAAAAAAATATATATATTATCTACGTTTAATAAACAATTTTATGACCAGGCTAACACTAATAAGTGGAATAAAAGCAAATAGGGAGCTAGATTTATTTATTTTGCAAAAATATTATATAAAAAGATATTTTCATATATTTCTAATGTATGTTTTTTATTTAACTAAAATAATTGATTACAGATTCAATTAAATTATGTTGGATGAAATTGCATGCTTGGTAGCATTTATCCCTTATACGAGACCCCAAAAAGTGTTTTTTTATGTGTAAATTATTATAATTAATATATATATATATATATATATCCTCTTAAAAATGTTTCTTTCAAACAAAAATAATTATTTTTAACTAACAAGTTTTTTTTTTTTTTTTTTTTTTTTTTTAGTTATTTGATTAAAGGGAAATTGGAGTGTTTACTTTTTGATAAATAAATTTACAAATAAATTTTGAATTAACATTTTGATTTGGTGGTTTAAAAATATTGTCACAGTCATAAAATGCTCATTTTTACAAAATTTTATAGGATTTTTTTTTTAAGTTTTTTGATTAAAGAATATATATATATATATTATCTACGTTTAATAAACAATTTTATGACCATGCTAACACTAATAAGTGGAATAAAAGCAAATAGCGAGCTAGATTTATTTATTTTGCAAGAATATTATATAAAAAGATATTTTCATATATTTATTTCTAATGTATGTGTTTTATTTAACTAAAATAATTGATTACAGATTCAATTAAATTATCTTGGATGAAATTGCATGCTTGGTAGCATTTATCCCTTATACGAGACCCAAAAAGGTGGGGTTTTTTTTATGTGTAAATTATTATAATTAATATATATATATATATATTTTTAATTTCATATATAATAATTTAAAGAGCTGTTTGAAAAAATTCTCGTGAACTGCGAAAATTTTCAAATAATCCTCTTAAAAATGTTTCTTTCAATAACAAGTACATATTAGTTCAAATTATTTATCTATTACAAACGGATATACATTTTTATATATTATAACGATATTTTAACGCAAAATTCCATCTTCTATAATTACAATATTTGAGTGTAAGAACATTTGATTTTAAATTCGTTAGATGGCGCTACCAAATATTCTCAGTAGATATTTTACGTCTTGAAAACTTTCTTAATAATCACTATAATCTTGACTTTACAGAGTTAAAATATCCTAAAAGGGCTAATAATTAAAAGTAACACATTCTTTCACATTATTATTTTTTTTTAATTAACATTTCGTTTGCTTTCTGCATCACAAATAGCATTGAAAACGAAATAAACGTCAAAACACTTGTCAACGCAACCGCCATCTTTGCTTCAATTGCACATGCGCGTGTCGAATAACTGTAGAAGAATAGGTTAGTTCAGTTACTGAACTTATGTTTCGTTTTCTCCTCCATTTTCGGCTAGTTGAGTTAGCGGAGAATTTGATTTCAGGGTCAACCGAGAGTTATAGCGTAACTCGCCAGTTGAGGTTGACGGTGAGTTAGGGGGTTAGACTGTATTTCCAATGATGACCAGTCACTTGCGATTTTAGACATTTTGTTAAATATCTGTAAAGATACATGAGGAATTATCCTTAAATTTCAGGAGTGTAAACAACATGATAGACGTCATATATTTCCGCGAAGATTTTTTTCCCGAAACCCCATAAGGGGCCGTCAACAAATTGAAGAAAAACGAATATCTTTTGGATAACCTTGTAAAAACTAATATTGCAAAAGCATTCAAACTGTAGATTATGATTAAGTGGCTTATTGTAATAATTTGGGTTCATTTGTATGAAGATAACATGTATACTCGAAGAGAAATTCAGGTTTTCTTAAAAACAGTCCCAAATTTTACCAAGTTTTTTGCTTATAATTTGCAGAGTTTTTAATATAAAAACAAGTTATTTTCAGAAAATATGACAAACAAAATTGTACACAATATTCTGCAAACAGAATTAAAAAATAATAAAAATAGGATGAAAAATGAGCAGGTTTACTAAAAAATGTTTCACTGCGCATGCGCGAATGCAATCAAAATATAATATGCATAATGTATTAGCTAAGTATATAGAGCAACTTCTGTGAAAGTCTCAAAATCATAGCTTGAAAATTTTGAAAATTATCGTCGATAGAATAAGCTCGAAATCCGTTGTTCCCAAAAAGAAGCAAAAAGATGAGGGGTTGTCTCAAATATCTGTTGATTAGTGCCAAGATAGCGTACACAATATTGCACGTACTACTATATTTGGATACAACCCCTCATTTTTTTGCTTATTTTTGGGAGCAACGAATTTCGAGCTTATTCTACAGACGATAATTTTCAGAATTTTCAAGCTATGATTTTGAGACTTTCACAAAAGTTGCTCTATATACTTAGCTAATACATTATTCATATTATATTTTGATTGCATTCGCGCATGCGCAGTGAAACAGTTTTTAGTAAACCTGCTCATATTTCATACAATTTTTATTATTTTTTAATTCTGATTGCAGGGAATTGTGTACAATGTTGTTTGTCATATTTTCTGAAAATAACTTGTTTTTATATTAAAAACTCTGCAAATTATAAGCAAAAAACTTGGTAAAATTTGGGAGTGTTTTTATAAAAACCTGAATTTCTCTTCGAGTATCCATGCTATCTTCATAAAAATGAACCCAAATTATTACAATAATCTACTTAATCATAATCTACAGTTTGAATGCTTTTGCAATATTAGTTTTTACAGGTGTTATCCAAAAGATATTCGTTTTTCTTCAATTTGTTGACGGCCCTTTATGGGGTTTCGGGAAAAAATCTTCGCGGAAATATATGACGTCTATCATGTTGTTTACACTCCTGAAGTTTAAGGATAATTCCTCGTGTATCTTTCCAGATATTTAACAAAACGTCTAAAATCGCAAGTGACCGGTCATCATTGGAAATATAGTGTATAAAACATATTAAGAAAATTGCTGTATTAATGAAATATGCGGATGAGGTTAGATTTTTGTGTGTTCCCAGCAATATGTAAAGAACATGCAATGCTGAATGAATATTATAATAAAAAATATATATGAACATTTCTGCAACGATGAAATTTTTATATGAGGCAGATTTTTAATGTTTTCCCAACATTACGTAGAAAAGAGGGGTTGCGGAATGAAATAATTATAAAGCATATCTAAGAAAATTGCGGATGAGACAAATTTTTGGTGTTTTCCCAACATTACGTTAGAGAAAATGGGTTGCTAACAAAATATATAAAAGAAAATTTCTGCGATAATGAAATCTGCAGATGAGTAAGATTTTAGATGTTTTACCAGCGTTACGCAGAGAAGATGGGTTAATGAACGAAAATAATTATAAAAACATATATAAGACAATTTCTGTATTTCTGAAATCCGCAGATGAGGCATATTTTTTGTGTTTTCCCAGCATTACGTAGAGAAGATGAGTTGCTGAATGAAAATTATAAGAAAAAAAAATTAGAAAATTTCTGCAATAATGAAATTTTTATGAGGCAGATTTTTTATGCTTTCCCACAGCGTTACGCAGAGAAAATGTGTTGGTGAATGAAAAAAAAATATATATATAAAATATAAGAAAATTTCTGTAATAATGAAATATACATGCGAGGCAGGTTTTTACTATCTTATCAGCATTACGTAGAGAAGATGGTTTGCCGAATGAAATGATTTCAAAAAATGCTTTACTGACATATTTGATTTATGCCCTGGTTGATAAATAAGGTTAATAAATACTTTTTTTAAGTAAAATTTCCCAACATAAAAATGTACAAAAAAATTTCCAGGTAAGGCATAATGTTATTTTTTCCTCGGCATTACGTAGAAATAACATATTCCTGAAAGAGTAATCTCAAGTGGTCAGACGCATTTTAAGTGCGCTATAAATTTAAAATTAAATTAAAGTAATCATAAATCTAAATTAATCAGGAGCATAAATACTATCTGTCATTACGAAGATTTTCGTATATATACTTGCTGTGATTAATTTCACTCAGCAATCCATCTTCTCTACTTAATGCTGAAAAACATTATAAATTTTCTCCATCCGCAGATTTTATTGATTCAGTATATTTCTTATATATTTTTTATAATTATTTTCAATCAGCGACCAATGTTTACTACGTAAATCAAAGAAAACATTAAAAACCTGCCTCATATGCAGATTTAATTAATACAGAAATTTTCTTACACATTTCTATAATTATTGTCGTTCAGCTACCCATTTTTTCTACATAATACTGGGAAAACCTTAAAAAACCGCCTCATCTGCAGATTTTATTGATAGTGAAATTTTCTTAGAATTTTTTTTTCTTAGATGCTCTTTATTGATACAGCAATTTATATATATATATGTTTCATAATAATTTTCACTAAGCAACCCATTTTCTCTGCGTAATGCTGGGAAAATATTAAAATCTGCCTCATCTGCCGATTTTATTGCAGGGGTCGATGCAGGTTTTTTTTCTTGGGGCCCATTTTGTGAAAAGTAAAGGTTATTTTTGTGAAATTTATAATATTTTTGTGAAAAATAACATTTTGTACCGAAAGTTGAAATCCAGTTAATCAAATTCGAACTAAGCATTTATAAACAAAAACTTTTTAAAATCCTTTTGCTGAAGTTTTCCTCTCTGGTGAACTTATTTGTTTACAAATTACACATTTTAAAACATCACAAAATAATAAATAAATAATAAATAGTAAGTTTTTATGGAATAGAGTTTTGTGAAGGGACCCATTTTATCAAACTGATTTTTGTGAAGGGGAAACTTTTTATCAAATTGACTTTTGTAAAGGGGCCCATTTTATTAAATATATTTTTGTGAAGGGAACTTAAATAGGCCCCAAATTTTCCCTGGATCGACCCCTGTAATTGATACTGAAATTTTCTTAGATTTTTTTCTTAGATGCTCTTTATTGATACAGCGATATTTTTATATATGTTTCATAATAATTTTCACTAAGCAACCCATTTTCTCTACGTAATGCTGAGAATATATTAAAATATGCCTCATATGCAGATTTTATAAATACTGAAATTTTCTTAGATTTTTTTAAAAATAATTATTTTCTCCCAGTAATCCATTTTCACTATGTAATGCTGGGAAAAAATTAAAAATCTGCTTCATCTGCAGATTTCACTATTTCACAAATTTCCTTATTTTTTTTAATGAATTTCATTAGCAACCCATCTTCTCTATGTAATATTGGGAAAACTTTAAAATTCTGCTATATCTACCTCTGCGGTTTATTGATACAGCAATTTTCTTATATAATTTTAATATTTATTTTCATTAGCAACTGATCTTCTCTATACGTAATTTTGGTAAACATTAAAAATCTACCTCATCTGCAGATTTTATTGGTACACTAATTTGCTTATATAGGTTTTATAATTCTTTTCATTCAGCATTCCATCTTTTTCTCTATGTAATACTGGTTAGACATTAAAAATCTGCTTCATCTGCTGATTTTATTGATACTTACCTATAAAATTAAGCAAAGCAATAATATCAAAATTTTATGAAAAAAATTTTATTCTCCGTCTAGAAAAACCCAAAGCTAGGATTTCAAAGTTTCTAGGAGAAGTTTTCCATTCAGCACTATTCCACTGCCCTGAAACGGTCCCAAAATGTAAAATAATAACAACAACAACAACAACAATAATAATCTATATTCCCTTTAGATACGCTATTCTCACCACTGTAATCTCCTATCCTAAGTTAATTATGGCATTAAACGTATTCTTCTTGGTCTCTTCTCAAAGTACCTATAGGTCAGGTAAGTTGACAAAATTTCCTTGATGCTTCTCATTCTATACTGTTACTGACATATGTAACTCTTACGTATTATTTTCCATGCCAGGTACAAAATCACAAACTTTAGCTATTTTATAGGGAAAAATAAAACATTAGTCTGTTTCAAACATTAAAGAATATTTTGAGGACTTTTTTTTTTTTTTTTTTTTTTTTTTTTAGAAAATTTAAAATATTTTTCGATTTTTAAAAGACATTTTTCTGCCATCAATATTTAGGCCAGTAGCATCTGGACACTCTTTTTTTTTTTTTTTTTTAACCTTATAAATAATTTTTCCTAATAATAGTACCCACTTTAAATGTTACTTTGGATTTCTCTAATTTGTTTTTGCATAATATATTTGCAGTCGACTACAATGTAGGGTAGGAATGGGTAGGTAATTTAAAAAATAAATAAATAAATAAATAAATAAATAAATTGGATAAAAGCAGGAGTGAGACAAAATTGCTGTACTTACAAATTTTAAACTTTAAATAAAAGTTTGTAAAAATGTGATAAATATTTTTCTGTTTATGTACATATTAAAGCTAATAAATTTATTTTAATATAGTAGAACCACCCGGCTTCGCCCGAGTTAACCTTGGCCTTCCGTGAAACATAAGTAAAAATGTAATATCATAAAAATACGCCGATCCCAATAACTCATTCGCGTCCATAAACCGTCAAAATGAAAAAAAAAAAAAAAAAAAAAAAAACTTATGTTATTTTGGCGCAATCATACTAAATCCCCCAGCTTTATGAATGATTTAAAAAATTCCTTTTAAAAAGGCCTTACGCAAAATATCTATTAAAAAATTAGCAATAGTTGTCTTTTCGTCCAATCTTCCATAATTGGGTTCATATCCGATGTTTAACTTCCTTGTGGGTGAATTTCTAAAATCACTGAAATACGTGTTTAACTACTTTTTTAGTAGGTTTGTCATCCTGAATTTCATGCTCCTACCTGAAACTGCTGCTGAGATATAACGAAATGACCTAAAACGTTCGACCCCCGCCCCATTTAACCTCCTAAGGGTGTGAATTCCTAAAATCGCTGAAATACATGTTTAGCAATTTTTTCAGTAGATTTGTTATCCTGAATTCTATACTCCTACCTAAAACTGCTACTGAGATATGGCGAAATAACCTAAGACGTTCGACCCTCCCCCCCTTCCCATTTAATCCCCTTAGGGAGTGAATTTCTAAAATCACTAAAATACGTGTTTAATAATTTTTTTAGTAGATTTGTTATCCTGAATTTAATGCTCCTACCTAACACTGCTACTGAGATTTGGCGAAATGACCTAAAACGTTCGTACCACCACCTCTTCCTCCCATTTAACCCCCTTAGGGAGTAAATTTCTAAAATCACTGAAATACGTATTTAAAATTTTTTTTTAGTAGATTTGTTATCTTGAATTTCATGCTTCTACCTAAAATTGCTGCTGAAATATGGCGAAATGACCTTAAACGTTCGACCCCCCCCCCCCCCCGATTTAACACCCTTCCGGGGGTGAATTTTGAAATATCCTTTCTTATTGCTTGTCTAGGTCATAACTGAAATCCACTGTCTAAATTTTATGATCCTGACTTTAGTCGTTTCAGCTGGGCGTTGATGAGTCAGTCAGTCAGTCAGTCAGGCATTCTCTCTTTATATAATAGTACAGATAAATATGTACAACAATGGTATTGTTTATAATCAAAGTATTTATATGCATAATAGTCTAATTGTAAAAATACGAATATTGTGTATGTTTTTGAGAAATAATGTAACACATAAAATGCAAAAGTACCGGCCGTGGGTGGAATTACGTATATCCAAAAGATGTGTTTTCAAGTTTCCCTCTTAAGATGTGTCAAAATAGTAATTCTGAATTAATTAAATAAAATAAAGTTCCTTAGTCTATATGCTTTCCGAGGGGAAAAAATGATTTGTCATCCCATTTGTTTCGAGAGATATTTCTTGAGATTTGAAATACTTTGCACTTTAAATATGCAATTCTTTCATTTGTCACCCTGAGGACATATTTGGCATTTATTCTTGAATTATTGGTTGAATAGAAAAACTAATTAGTAGGGATGCACGGAATATCCGGCTCCTTCCGGATAACCTGCTTATCCGGCACGCCAACCGAATATTCGGTCCGACCGCATACTTTAATATCCGGCAGCCGAATAGTGACTCCTTTTTTAAATCATATTTTTAACATTATCAGAAAAAGTTAGCGTAAAATTAATTTGTAACATTATCCCATTAAAAGCAATGTTAACAAAAAGAAATACTCATGCTTTCACAAAAATGAAATTATAGTGTTTATATATAAATGAAATAAATATAAAATGTCCCCTTTGTATTGCAAAACAAAATACTTGCAATGAGGAACTTATTTATTTAAAACTCTGCTAGAAAACATTTGTCATAGGAAAAGTAAGTAATAATATAAATGTAGGAAAAGGAAAAGCCACTACAATAGGATGTTTAGTAATTATAAATGACCCAGATTTATAAGTAAGAAAACAGAGAAATTACTTAAATGTTTATTTTCACTGCAAAAAATAATTGTTGATTTTACAGTATAAAACTGGCACCCCAGCTGCCAGTATTATACCGTAAAATTAACAGTATTAAACAGTAAAATAAGCAGTAATACGCTGCCGTGCAAGCAGTAATACGCTACCGCGCATGCGCGGTAGCGTATTACTACTTGCACGGCAGCGTATTACTGCTTATTTTACTGTTTAATACTGTTAATTTTACGGTATAATACTGGCAGCTGGGATGCCAGTTTTATACTGTAAAATCAACAATTATTTTTTGCAGTGTTTTTATGTACAATGACCTAAATGTTTATCTTTTTATGTACAATGACCCTGAATAAAAGAAAAAAACTACTATGTATATTATAATAGAAAAGACAAAACATGATTAATTTTCAGTATTTAATTGCTACAAAGTATGTTTTTAAGTAAATGTAGCTTACTAAATGAATTTAAATCTATTATTAATATTTCAATGACAAAATTATAATAATTTAAAGTTTCTTTTTCTTTTTTAGGCAAGTATAACATAGAAATATTATTATTGAAATAAAAAACGAGAAAGTATTCAGCCAGATACCGAATATTCGGTAAAATTGTGTGCCGGATATCGGTGCATACCTACTTATTAGTTGGAAATGGAAATAGCACAGCTAAATGAAGTGAAACCTCATGTTACAACACAAAATATAGTAATTGCGAAGCGTCAGTTGAGCTCACTGTGGAGACCCGAAAAGTTTTTGGATTCAGTTTGTCTGACTGTTTGTTTATTTATCTGTTCCGCGATAACTGCCGCAAAAAGTATCTGGCTTGTAATTAGGTAGGTATGTTGATGAGGTACTCGGATTTAGCTGCATAGTTTTTATTTAAAATTTGTTGAATAGTTCGGAAAATATAGAGCACTTTCTTTTACGCCATAAAACTTTTCTATGGGAATTCAAGCTATTTTCAAATTTTAACATTCATTAAAAAGAAAAGGGCGTATTTGGATAACTGATTTAAAGGTTAAAATATGGATACTTAAATTTCACAAAATTATTAAGATTAGTTTGAAATTTTGTCAATACATTTGTCAGATCTTTTAAAAAATTATATAGGTATATAACTTTTGATGGAATTTTATGCATCTGTTGGGAAACAAATATAAAACAATTTGTTTTATTACTTTACGTGTTTGACACCACACACATTTCATTATTTTATTTTGTTCTTTTATCAGTTCCCTAGCAACCGTATTTCATAGACTATAAAAAATCATTACGATAACCCAGATTACTAAAGATTGAGCACATAAAAGTCTGGACATAAAAGGTTAGCTGATCATTCGTAATCGAGTCTGCAGCTTAGGTTCGGGTCAAATATGAACGAAGATAGTAACATTACTATTTACATTGAATGTGTATGCTATTAAAAGGCTGTCACAAAAGCCACTGTACAGCGCAAAATCACATTTGCTAAAATAATCAATTAGCAGTGGACACAATCATGGATGATTACCCAATAGGTTTAACAGTCTCCAAACATGCCGAATTTTGGGTGATTTTAGTATGTTATGCTATCGAAATAGATTTGAGTGTATTTAGATAAGATTTTACTTTTAAATATTATAGAATGACCACTAAAGCTATTTTTTGAAACAACAATTGTAAATCATTACATTTCTAAATTGAATATAAGCATAGTAAATTCAGTTTACATTTGAATAAGTACACCTTTCCTATATGAGATTTTATTCAACTTCTCTATCAGATATATATGTTTCATGGTTAGCAGGTAAGTAATTATTTTTATTTAGATATTAGGATAAAAGAAAATCGCCTCCAAAATGATTCTTATCCTAATAAAATCACAGTGTAAAATGGAATCTAAAATATATTACAATCATGCGATAGCACAATCAATATAGGAGATTGCGAATGTAAAATCAATGAGACTATGGCGGGTACAGGAAAATAAATGTACTTTTCATTATGAAAAAAAAAATTACAAGGATATGCAGCTCATCAGAATATCATTGCATAAGACCATGTTTAATGCAACGCTTCTGAAATTTCTGGAAACTTCGAGGAATCTTATATACTTATAAATATATATATATAACTTTAAAAACTTAAATTTCGGATTGCAGGTTTTTAAATATTATGCAAAGGGAGATTAAAATATACAATGACTTGCAGAGCTGACGTTGAAGCCCCCGATCTGCAGATTTACTAGTTAAAAATAAGTAGCAAAATGAATTGCTGTTGTATTTACATTCTAGGTATCTGACATGGATACAGAAATCATTATTTGTGCGACTTTAACTTTGAGTACCACTTTTTTCAAACAACAATCTTCGCCTTATTTAATCGCAATTTTTTTTTCATTAAATAAGGTAAATATTACTTTTAAAAAATGGTGGTAAGCACCGTGTAAATACAGTTGACAGGAAATCCTACCAAGTGTATTAAATGTGTTAAACTATACCATTTCTCTGGCAAAATAACCTGCTAAACCACCCTAGATTTCATAAATTAGCTCAAGTTGAACGTATCTAAAACATTTGGGCGCCGTGTTGAGCCTCCTTCGAATGGTTGCTGTTACTAGTGTTTTTTTTGTTTGTTTGTTTGTTTGTTTTTTAACTAAAAATCCATTTTAGAAAATGTTTTGCTTGAAAATAATTAATATTTACAACCTTTTTTTTTACTAGAGACAACATTTGAATTTAGGTTCCTTCCTCTAAAATATCTTTTGAGATAGACTTCCCCTCAGAAAAATGTGATTCTAAATTTAGTATGATATTTATGTTTTCTTCTGCAATATCTTTGCATATGCCCCTGCAAGGTGTTTTCTTGTGGTTACCGTTGTGAGATGTAAGTGTATCGCTACCACTATTATAGCGAGATAATAATGTTCGTGTTTCCAATCACATGGATAATGATGCCTTTGTTACCAGCTGAGATGCGCCCTTGCTTACCGAAAGATTGGTCAAGCTTGGTCTTCAATTATGCATTCAATTTTATAAACTGCTCTAGTGTATTATGTAAAACAATAATTAACTAAGAACAATTTTTTTGAAATAGCTTTACAGTTTTATTTTTAAAAAATCACATCGATTCATATACAAAGCCAAAACATATTAACAAATTATGGTATGCATAAAAACACACTCATGCTAAGATACGCATTAAAACACACACATGCTCATACGAATAATATGCAAACACGCATTCATAATTAAATTGAAAGTGAGTGAAAAACTATTCTTGAAGTACAAAATGGACGAAATATCATATAGTACTTTGTGCGCTTTAGCAACTTCTAGGATGCATGGTTGCTATGGCAGTTAGGCTCGTGTGAATTGGAGTTGTGTGCTAAACTGTTCTGCTTCACGTCTCCGTTCTGCTTCACTTCATCTCCCGAGTCTTCTTTTGTATCTTCAGACTTTTTGCCTCGCTTTTTTTCCTAGAAATTTTAAATTTATGTTCTATAAAATAATTAATTCGAACAAATCACATGAAACATCGAATGAATAAGAGATTACTCCTGCCATATTTCCCTTCTTATAAGAGAAGCTTATTATTTTGTCTTCAAAATTGAACAAGAAGTTTATTATTATTATTATTATTATTATTATTATTATTGTTATTATTATTATTATTATTACTACTATTCGCGACGCTACTTTTACAAATTTTGTTATTTTCAAGTAGCCAAAATGATCAGGAGAGCATTAGTAATTGTTGCATTCACAGAGATAAAAAACAGCAAGCATATTTAAACAAAAAAGAAAATTCATACGTCAAGCATAGATTATGAAACACTTTCCAACACATTCAGAATACTTTATAAAAACTTCATCTTTAATAAGGATAAATGTGATGTCTTAGAAAATAGTTTGGAAAACGTATAACTTTTTTGAAAACCCAATTTTAGCTATCGCTATCTATGGTCGAAATATATACGAATTTTTTTGTGAAACCATGCATGTGATCTATAGATTTGTATATATACTACCACAATATGCTAAAATTTAGCTCAGTTAGGAAATGCATAGCACAGTAAAAAATTCCCCTTTAACGATTTCCTTCAGTAAAAGGAAATGCACTCGAAATCTTTTGTGTAACACTGTATAGGATCTATAAAATTTATACGCACCAAGTAATATGCAAAAACAAAAAGTTGCATTTGAAACTGCACACAGCATTTGAAAACACACTTCTAGCAATTATTTTTCATAGAAGAGGAATTTTTTTTTGTGTGTCCCTGTAAATGAACGATAAATGTTATGCTCACCCTATTCTATAGTAAGCATTTTGTAAGTGCACCCCAGAGATGTACATCAATTTCAATGTGTTTTAAATAGTGTAGCATCATTAAAATACACTGCAAAAGATTTTTCCTCATAGACCATGATGTAACGGAATTCTTTTTGAGTGATCTTGTAAACGAACTTTAAATTATACACACTCCATTTTCGATACCGAACATGCCGTGGTAAACCTCAATAACATATATCAATTAAGATCCGAGCATATATACGCAAATTAGAGAACGGACGGACAGACCGAAAAGAGGAGAGACAAACCGAATTCATAAGCACATTTCAACTATGTTGGAAAGTGTTAAAAAGAGAAAATACACGAATGTTTTAAATTATACAATAATAATAACAATAGCAATTATTATATATATACATATTTATTTATTTAGAGATGTAAAATTTCCGGAAATTTTGAAGTGAGGAAAAAAACTTTTTTGTTTTGTTTTGTTTTTTAGTTGTTTTTTCTAGAAATATTGGAAATTTTCAAAAAAAAAAAAAAAAGATATTTCTTATGAATAAAAGCTTTTTTGCAATTATTTATCTTGAATAAACATAGAATAAACATTTTTACGTTTATGCATACTAAAAAATAAATTTTCTCTTTACATGAACATGCTACAAAATAAAAAAAATGAATAAAATAAAGGATTTTTACTATTAAAATTTAGAAATTAAATGAACAGATAAAATAAATGATTTTTCCCATTGAAAATTTAGTCTTTCACTCTTAGAGTTTCTATAGAAGATTTCCTTGATTAATTTAACACTATTTTTGCATTATATTGTTCAATTCTTAAAATAATTGCATTTTCCGGTTAAAATTGCGATAAAAACTTTTTTTTTTTTTAATTTAAAGGGGGGAACCTTATATGCACTTCATCTCCTATTACTACAGTTAGAAAGAAAATTTAAACGGTATTGTGCATCCCATGATTCTTGAGCGCATACCTCAAAATACTTTAGGCCAGAATTTCATTCAGTTTCTGTGAACGGTATGACAGTTAGGGGCTCATATATCGGGATAGTTTTTTTTATAATCACCCTGTATATAAACCCTTCATTTTTCCAAGAATTTTGCGTTACAAATTTTAAATAGTTCTGGTGATTACTATCAGATTACCTCTTTAAGACCCAAGAAAGTTTCCGATTAATTGATATGTTACTAAAACAAATGTTTTCAGAACATAGAAATATGCATAGAAGTGAAACTTAGAAACAAAATTTTAAACTATGAAACTAGAAAGCACTGTTACTGGTGGGTATTAAAACATTTCAACTGTATTAAGTGATAGAATAGGTAGTGCTAGAGAGACCATCATAGTTGTGATGGCTGAGGCTGAAAAATGTACATAGAACAAATGTTTGCTCCTAGGTATCATTTTTCAAATGATACCGAGTTATATTAAGTAATCAACCTTTCCATTTTCACTAATTGGTATTATTGGTAAAATTTTGCATATGAATTTTCATTTTTAATGAGAGAAGTAGTATTTAATATTATCTTATAGATTATATTTTCCAAGTTTTCTTGTGAGGGATGAAATTTTTTCATGAAGATGAAAAAATGTAAAAGGAAAAACATTAGAATGTAACTATTATAAAAACTTAAATATAATATTTCAAAAATGAAATTTCACATTTTCTAATTGAAAATATTAGAATCTCCTTCGAAAAATAACTGAAAAAAATAAACTGTTTTTTCCCTCAAAATTTCCAGTTTTTTTTTTTTTTTTTTTTTTTTTATTTATTTATTTAATTTTTTAGAGCATTCCCATTTTAGGTAGATTTTGTAAGAAATACTACCTATTACATTCTCACCTAAGTTGGAAATTTTGAAAAAATTTTGCAGATCTACGCCGATCATGACTCCCAGAACCCAAAACCACCCCCAGTTCAAAAGTTTATCTATTTATCTATCTATCTATGTCACTTTTTTCTGACCACGATAACTGGAAAAAATTCTGCATAAATCTCTTCCAAACTGATACATAAAATCAAGGGTCATAAAATCTCGGTCAAGTTCGTTAATGGGCAAAATCGAACCAGGGGGGGGAAATGGGGGGGGGGGGGGCTTTTTGTGAAAACAGAAAAACCCTCATAATTTCTTTATTATTATACGTATCGAATCCGTTTAAAGTTATTATTACTTCTAGGAAAAGGGCCGAAAATTTATGTATGACAGATTTTTGATATAATTAAAAATGGCCCCAAGGGGGGGAAAAAAGGGGGGTTTTAGAAGAAAAAAAATCATAGCTTCGTCAATTCACAAGATATCAAATCCGCGTAAATTTATTATTAATCCTCTTAGTATTATCTAAAACTTTTATATTGACAAGTTTTTTATAGGACCAACCGTTATAGCAAAAAAAAATAAATAAATAAAAACAAAAAAAATCCCTGCCGGCTCCGCCTGCAAACAAGTTATTTTTCGAAGTAGGCGGTTCCAACTCCCGCATCTTTTCGAAACTGATACATAAAATCAAGGGGCATAAAATCTCGGTCAAGTTCGTTAATGGGCAAAATCGAACCAAGGGGGGGGGGGCTTTTTGTAAAAACAGAAAAAAACCCGTAATTTCTTAATTATGATACGTATCGAATCCGTTTAAAGTTATTATTACTTCTAGGAACAGGGCCAAAAACTTATGTATAACAGATTTTTGATATAATTAAAAATTGCCTTAAGGGGGGGGGGGAGGGGGTTTTAGAAGAAAAAAAATCATAACTTCGTCAATTCCCAAGATTTCAAATTCGCTTAAATTTATTATACGTCCTCTTAATATTATCTAAAACTTTTATATTGACATGTTTTTTATAGGACCAACTCTTATAGCAAAAAAAAAAAAATCCTTGCTGGCTCCGCCTGCAAACAAGTTTGGTTTCAAAGTAGGCGGTCCCAACTGCAGCATCATCGCAAAAAGGTCATTTCTTCCGCAATTCCCGACAAACAGGCGTCCCACGGTCTGCGTCTTCGAAATCTACCTGTGCCTGTAGACCGAACCGTCAGGGATTCTTTTATATATATTATATATATATATATATATATATATATATATATATATATATATATATATATATATATATATATATATATATATATATATATATATATATATTTTAATTCACTAACATTTTATCAAGATGACAAAATAAAAAACTGGCAATACGAATTTATTCTCTATATTTTCTGATGTTTGACTTGAGTTTTTCGAATAGAATAAATCCAAAGAATTCTAACGAGTTGTATCATGCATTTGATATTGCAATAATAATAATATAATAATAATATAATAATAATAAATTCACTATAAAAATTATAAAATAAATACTCGAAATACAACATCGTTTATACACATTTTTGTTTTAGATTAGTATAACATGAATGCATGAAGGATAGAGAAGAATTAAACACAGCCAAAGCGAAAGATTTTTTTTTTAATTTAACAAGTGACATTAAAACAAATCAAAGTGAAAACTAAAAATAGATGGTTATATATATATATATATATATATATATATATATATATATATATATATATATATATATATATATATATATAAAGACAATTAATTAATAAAGAAATCATCTTCGGTTTTGTGACCACGTATCATAATATAACATGGATTTTATAACATTGATACGGCTGATACTGATATCAAATACATTTGGTGGGCAACTAACATAGCTATGTGGGTGTGGCCTATCTTGGATATCACTTTTGTGATCAGTAACACCCCACTCTGTATATAAACATCAAATATAAAATCGCATAAAATAATGTAAAAATAAAACATAAAATATTCTGTAGGGTAATTTCTTGTCTTGGGATTCTAATTTTCCACTCCTTATCGAAATTATAATGACAGCGATTTTTTTTTATAAAAGTAATTCAAGAAGCGTGAAGAAAGTTGTCCTAATTATTCATGCAAAGTTATGAAAGTTAAGTTTTACAAATAAACAAAAATACTGTTAAGATATATATTTTATACGAAATTTTAATGTAGTCACATAATTATAACACCAACGAATTTAATCACAATTTTTATAAACTTAAAAAAATAATCTGAAAATTAAATTTACGCTAGTTAAGAGAAATGGGGTCAGACCGAACGTTCTTCAAAACTCACATCAATGTTCGTTTGTCAGAAGTAGAAATGCATAGAGGAAAGTTAAATTCCTAAAGTGTAGATATTCAACATGGGAAAATCATATCGATAAATTATCGTCTGAAATTCACAAGTCGGAAGGAGCAATGGAGAATGCCATCAAATGAAGAAGATATGGAGGCAAAATAAAGCTTTTAGGGCGTAAGAATAAATTATCTAAGGATATAAGTAGAGATTGTCGAGGAGTTGCGCGTCTGGCAACAATAAATAAGATGTCGTCGAAAATTAAAGCCCATTTTCATAATGAAATATTGAACAGTTCGTCGGATGCTTTGATGATTATGAAAACTTAAAATCAATGAAAAATGGACGTTAAATCTAGAATAACTTAACAACACAAAATTGCTCCAAAAGAAGCCTTCATTAAATGTATGGAAAATGCCATTTAATGGGATAACGCCGTATTTTCGGATGAAGAACTATTCAATTTTGATGGGCCTGGTGGTGTACGTTACCAATGGTACGAAATACGGAAGAATAGAGATGTTGCACGGAGCCGTCAAAATAAAAAAGGATAAGTTATGGTTTGGGGGGCTGTGTCAGTTCCAATGCAAAAATAGACTGATTTAGCTATTGTTTCAACTCAGAAGTGTACACCTACATTTGAGAAATACAAATTTTGGCATACGAGTGCAATCAGGAGGTAATAAATTAATCTTTCGACAAGATAATGCATTTAAGGATACAATGACAATATCTCATTATTTGATTGGCCACTTCGATCATCCAATATGAACATTAATTAGTATAAAATTAATATGAACATTAATTAGTATAACATTACCTGTATGGAATGCAATGGTAAATATTTTTCAAACAAATGATAAGCATCATTGCTGCATTAAAGATCTTGAGTAAGCTATTTAGAATGATTGGTCATATCCACTTGATATTAAACAAAACTTGTTCAAAGCATGCCGAATCGTATGACTGAGTGTCCCCAAAATAAAGGTGGTTACATTTCTTATTATAATTGTAGGTATAAGAATTTATAAGCAGTTTTCTTATAATAATGATTAGTTAAAAGATTGCAATAAGTTTTTCTTTATTTGATAACTTTAGTCAAAAAATGATTTTTTTCAAAGTAAAAAATCAGCAGCAGAGTTCAATTTTGATCGTAAATACTTATCGTATAATATTTATAATAATTATCTATAATTGTATAAAATGTATGTCTCTAAAATAAAGGTGATTACACTATCTTATTACAATTGTAGACATGCGAATGTATAAACAGCGTCCTTATAATTATGATTGTTTAAAATTTTCTAATTTTTTTGTTTATATATAACTTTAAAGAATTTATGATTTTTTTTTTCAAAGTAAAAAATCAGCACAAAAGCTAAATTTTGATTGTAAATAGTTATCGTATAATATTTATAAATATCTATAAATGTTTAAAATGTATGTTTCTTCATACTTTTTAGTGTCTTTATAATTATGACTAAAAGTATAATCTGAATCAGTAAAGTTCAGCACGAAATAAAATCTAACATCAGTGATTTAAAAACGATTGTGATTGTGGGGTCTAGTAGCAAAATTACATTCAGATTCTGGACATTTGTCACTCACGACATTTCATAATCCCATTTCTTAATGAAACTTTTTAATGTACTATTCTAGCGAAATGTAATTTTTTCTTTATGATGGGTTGTCAGAAATTGGGATCCTATAAATATTTACAACATATACAATTGTATTTGTTAGTTAAACCTCGTATGAAAAAAAAAAGACAATTTTCAGAAAATAAGAATTTTTGACCAAATTCATACTCACAAGCCAAGACACAAATCCATATATGTACATAGGCAGGAGTGCAGGAGCTACTCTTATGATTCCATAAAGCCAAAGGGCTCTGTCTCTCACAATACTCAAGGCAGTCGACTGAAATTGAAAACAAAAGAGTAACCATTGTGTATCCGTAAGCTCAAAAACAGCTATGAATTAGTATAGAAACTTGACAACAGATGGCAGCACTACAGAAATTAAAATGAGGAAAATAAATATAAGTTCAGAGCGATAAAAGATTTTATGAAACACTTATATGTTGCTTCTGTAAACCTTATTTTTTATAGGAAATTTAAAGAAATATTCAATTGTTTTTCGGTATCTGGATTAAGTAAAAAGTATAAAATGAGCATAATGAAATTCTGAAGAGTTACTTATGAAAAGCAAGTATTTCTTTCTAAGTATTTTTTTTTTTTCAGACCATTTGCTCCTAGGAGCGAGGTGACGTATTTAAATTTAAAGAATGCGATTCATTAGCTGTAATGTAACATGAATTGTTTTCTCAGGAACGGAAGAAGGGGGGGGGATTAGACCTATTCCGGGGAGGGACTACTCCTTCGGAGAATTGAAAGAAGAACTCTAAGCAATTAGTACTCCATAACAGCAGGTGATATGATATCGCATCAAACCCAGAACATTTGATGTAGGGTGGGGTGACGTTTGATTCCCATTTTATCTGCAAATCGATATTATTTTAGAAAGTCAAATTTCACAAACCAAACTTGGCACTACATAGTCTAATTTTTTATCTGATTCAGAACTGTTCCATTTAAACGAAAATTATGTTAACTCGAGCTTTTTCAATACAGTTGAAAATTGTTTATGGCTTCGATTTTTATTTATTTATTTATTTATTATTTAAAATTTAATTATTCAAACTTACTTTTTCTCTGATTATTTTTAGAAAAAAAAAAAGTAAAATGCCTTCTTTCCAAGTGATAAAATCTTTAAACACTAAATAAGTGGAGCATTTTCGTCGGGGGAAGGGAGGGGGGGTGCCACCCTGAACTCTCTCTCTCTCAAAATCCACTCGACCAATATGTAATTGACCAGTATCTTCTCTATTATTACATATTTCGAATCATCATGCATTTGAAATATATAAGTAAATTTATCATTTGCATTTTCACCCTTTGATTGTGGAATTTTTAAAACAAAATTGCTTCGAAAATTGTGTATTATATAAATTTTTGTTTACAAATGTCTTGCCCGTGGAAATAGCGGGATAAGTGGTCAGGGGGTTGAAAATGCTATTTTGTACACTGGAAAAAAAAAAATGTTGATTTTACTGTATAATACTGGCATTCCAACTGCCAGTATTATACCGTAAAATTAACAATAATAAAATCAACATCCCCCCCCCCCCCCCCAGTGTTACAGTTAAATGAGAGTAGACTAAAAGATTAGACCAAAAACAATTTTTTCCCAGAATCGAAACTGACTACTTTCTGACAGATTTTTAAATTCGTTTTTGTTCGAAAATGTATCAAAATGGCAGGTGCTCTTATTAAGAAACTATGTAATCGAACTGTTTTTTTTTTTTTCCTTTTTTTTGATAAAGTCACGCGATTTATTGTAAATATTTAAACGTGTTTTTCACAATACTATGTTTTTCAAATTGAGCGACCTCGAGAGCAGTTCGACCAATTTCCTTCATTTAAAAAAAAAAAAAAAAAAAAAGGGGGTAATAGTTTTTTTGCTGGAGCTTCGAAAAGTATCATTTTCATTGATTAATTATTTTTTAGAGCTCGTAAAAGATATTTTACGAGCCATTATTACCATATTAATAAATATATATTATATATATATTTATTTATTTATTCTATTTTATTTTTCAAACGGCCGCCATTTTGTTAAAAATTAAATTTTGATATAAAACTCATTCCTTATTATTTATTACAAGTCTCTGATAAATGAAAATCAGTTTATTAAATGGAGTCGCTCAACTGTTTAATAATTCTAATATTTAATACATATTTAATAATACATCGTTACTTACTATGCATATTTTATGATTTTAAAAATCGCAGTACATAAACGATCTTTAAAATAATTTTTTAAGTATATTAAATTATGTAGAACCTCACTAACTCGACATCAGCTTAATTTTTTAAAATCCCCCTTGATTGTCGATTTATCGAGTTTCCACTGTATTATTAATACTATTATTATTATTAAACAGAGTATTGTCTCTTACATAACATACTTGGTTATATCCCCATATTAATTTGAAATATTCCGATTAACCTGATTGATTTGAAGACCCCCGATTTCGCTACTTTCATATGAATTCAACTTTTGGGTGGCAGTCTTTGGCTAAAGGGCTCGGTTTTGTTCAACGAAATAGGTTCACAAATTTGACGGTATTGTCGGTGTGTGATGTTCTGAACAGGCAAAGCATATTATGATTTATGCTAGCAAATTAGAATCCACTAAATATAAAAAAATATACTGGAGTGCACGCTGCGGGGAACTGTTTGCCTAAGTAGAATAAATTGGAACGCAAACATTCCCCCCCCCCCCCATTGTCTGCAGCTGATTATTATTAGCCTGATCTTTTCAGACTGTTAGAGTCTAGCAACTGAGCGACAGCTGTATAACGAAGACAATTCATGTACGGCAACAATCTCTTGGTTGATTGGTTGGTTCTTTCAAAAACGTTGTGATATATTTTTGAGAAAAATCTTGACGACGTTGCTTTTTGTCAACAACTACTGGGTTCGTTTCGAATGGCAGCACGTTTGTTGCGGTTAATAGGAACGGCAAACGTAAATGGATCTGGCACAGCTGTCGAGTCCACTTTTAAGACATTTCCAGTGAAAATCGAAAACAAGACCTCGCTCAGCTCTTAAATCAAGTTCAACGACACACAAGACATGTAGATTATTATTTACGAATAAAAGGAGTACAACCAATTAACTTTACAAGAGATGAAAGACCATCAAAAACTAGTACTTCTGAACCAAATTGTTCATAAATACTGTAAGCAGCCGCATAGACTTGAATCTCGTACGCTTCTTCAGTCGGACAAATCTTTTTCGGTAAGAGGACTCAGAATATCTTCAAACAAGAAAATATGCAGTTGTCAGTATTTTTCCT
This sequence comes from Maratus michaelseni, assembly GCA_963931845.1. Lineage (NCBI taxonomy): Eukaryota > Metazoa > Arthropoda > Arachnida > Araneae > Salticidae > Maratus > Maratus michaelseni. The sequence goes on along the minus strand of OZ007592.1, from coordinate 199,576,011 downwards.
CTTATATCCCTGAACCACGACCCGACTTGACAGAACAATACTATAGGCAGAAGTATTACTTAACTGTCCTTGGAGAGGTAATTCTGACTCTTTGTTCCAAGAGGGCCTGCCGTCTGTGTAATGGATGGAGGCATTCAAAGACCTAAGTATTCATATCTTACGAAGAAATGTATTTTCTTGCTTCCAGTAGTATGCATGAGCTAGAGAGGCTGCAAGAAGAATATCGCGAGATTGATCCCTATATGGTCTCATCGGCCATCGTCCCTGTGAAGACAAACGAAAATGCTATGGGACAACGCGTGATTGATCATGCATATGAGTGGAAAATTGAGAGCTTTATAGCTCTCAATTTTCTCAATTTACTCTCAATTTACACTTATGTCCGCTGTACTTCGTTTCTGGACTATTGTAAAGAACAACAAGTTACAGTGTGTCAAAATTACGGTAATTCTGACATCAGATTTACAGATGAGCAGCAGAAGATACTTCATTTATGCACATAACAGCTTTCGTCTTTACATACAGAAGTTTCAAATTGCTCTAAGCGTGCTTTTACTAATTGGGAAAGCCGGAGTTGGAAAAATTACAGTAATCAAAGAAATTCGGAAAAGAGTTACTCAGAAGTTAGGACCGGAAGATATCAGGCTTTTGGCTCCAACAGATACTGCTGCAATTAATGTTGAGAGGGACTATTCACTCGTCTCAAAAAATACGAACGTGTTTTCAGTAGTGTAGTCGTTAATAAAAAATAAAGGGTGTATACATAATAGGCAGAGGGTATACACTAGAGGGTATACGCGATGACTTTGGGAAGCAGAAGTTATACGGAGTTCCTTAAAAAATTTCAGAAGGAATACCACCATATACCCTACACTACATTCCTGTGTGTTTTAAATCGTTCGCTGATTTAGAAAAGTGAAGTAGAAAGAAATCTACAGCTGAGCATGGATTCAGTGTCGTTTCTTATTGTTGACGCATTTTCAATGTTCGGATGTCGTCTGATAGCTGCCATTGAACAAAGGTGTCTCGAAGGTAAACCAGATAGCATTGGGCTTTTTAGAGGCTTATTTGTTCACCTCTTTGGAGATAGTAGGCAACTACAGTCTGTAAAAGACACCCCTCTATATAAGAGAAATATAAGTACAGACACTTTGGCTTTACGAACAATACTTAGGGCTTTTGAACAATGCTTCGTCTTAATCAAGTCAATGAGACAAAACGGCGATCATCAAAGATAGTTTTGAGAGACTCCTGATTCGCTTTCTGTAGTCCAGTTTACAGGCGATCGATACTCATCCCTTATGCAAAGGCGCCAAAGCTATACTGCCTCCGACTGAACTTGAAAATTTTCAAGATGATGTACGCTTTTTGTCCCACAAACAAGGAAGATGAAGAATACAATCAAGAAATAACTCGTAAATCAAGATGGCCACTAGCAAATATCACATTAATCAAATAGTAAGATGGAGTGAAGATGAGCACGCATCTGGACTTCAGGCTGAACTTTTCTTAGCAATTGGATGCAGAGTTAAGTTGCATACCAATATATGGACAGAGGAAGGATTGGTAGACTACGCACTTCGTACGATAAAAAATAGTGTCTACACTGAAAAAAAAAAAAAATGTTGATTTTACGGTATAATACTGGCATTCCAGATTCCAGTATTATACCATAAAATTAACAGTAATAAACAGTAAAATAAGCGGTAATACGCTACTGCGCATACGCCGTAACGTATTATTGCTTATTTTACTGTTTATTACTGTTAATTTTACAGTATAGTACTGGCAGCTGGAATGCCAGTATTATACCGTAAAATCAACATTTTTTTTTTTGCAGTGTATGACCCAGAACACCAGTCTCCAAGCTTGCCACATGCTATAATGGCTGAATTTTATGATGGCCATGGGTAATTTCTAATTTAAAAAAAAATTCCCTATCACACCTATTTAAAAAGTTTGGAAAGAAAAATTGTCTCATGCTCACAAACTCAGTTGCATACACTGTCACCATACACAAATCCCAGGGTTTAATTTCATCAAAAATTGCAGCGGACATTGGTCTAAAGGTGTTATCACTTAAAACAAATCATCTTACTTTTAGTAGAGTTCGTAGTTTAGAGTATATTCTCATAGAAGTGCCTTCCGCAAAAAAAATGGGAGAACTTCCTGATAGATTAGCATTTGAGCATTTCCTGAGGCAACTGACGACTAAATAAATGCTTGAAAATGAAGAGGCTGTTATTGCAAACTTAGTTTTATACTATTAAATAGTAAATATAAAAATAAAAATAAATATTTTAAAAACACAAATTGCACAAATTGTGCTTATTAGTTGCTAAAATCAGTGTAAAAATTGTTTTAAACTCATAAAAGAGCTAAAATCCTACATGTTTCGGCTTTAAACTTAAAGCCATCATCGGGGAAGAGGAACAACACAAACGACTACTGATCTTTTAATTTTCGACACGAGAAAATTAAAAGATCAGTAGTCGTTTGTGTTGTTCCTCTTCCCCGATGATGGCTTTAAGTTTAAAGCCGAAACATGTAGGATTTTAGCTCTTTTATGAGTTTAAAACAATTTTTACACTGATTTTAGCAACTAATAAGCACAATTTGTGCAATTTGTGTTTTTAAAATACTAGTTAACAGTGTAGTGTCCAAATGGATTCAATTGTGTAAAAATAAATATTTTTTAATATTGTCTCCTAAACTTATGCGACTCAATGCTCTGACATTTCGGCCTGACGTACGCTAATCGTAAAATAGGAAGAAATTTTATAATAGTTAAACGATGCTCTGATTTTTTTATTTATTTATGTACCTGAAAGATTCCTCTAGGTTCACTACGTAAAAGTATGTAATTTGTTTTCACAGTAGTTTAAATAGAAGAAGTTAAACAGTTTTCATGTTGAGGTTGTTGTTTTTGGGACTTTGACAATTTTTTTCTACAATTTAATTCATACCCTTTTTTTTTTTTCTAACAATGGAGATTTATTTGAAAAGTTGATTGTCCATTCACGCTGTTTACTCAAATAAAATCCAAATATGAAGTATAGTGGGTTTTTTTTTTAATTTATAGTTTTTAAATGTACTTCGAAACGGAATCGAATACCTTAAATATCTGTATTACTATGAATTTCTTTTGTACGCCTGAAGAAAGACTAGGTTAATTCTCATATATGATTTTCCAATATTTTGATTGTCTACTCACATTGATACCGTTCTCATTAGCCGTTATAATCTAACTTGTTATAATCAAATTTGTTATAATCAAACAAATCCCCTGTAGGATAAAGTTATATAAGAGTGCCCCATTCGTCAAAACAACATACTGGTGTGATGCACGTTGCTAATTTAATTTGTGTTTCGACTGCAATCGAGTCTGGTTTTCGTTCCAGAAAATAAAGTAAAATAAAATAAAATAAAATAATATTGCGATTGCATTACAGACAGACAGAACAGGTGAACAGGTCAAAATTTCTAATCACTTTTGATCCCCCCCCCCTCCCCAATTTCAACTACCTACTGTTTCAAAACGTTACATACTTCTAATAATTCCGTGCTTGTTTTCAATGACGAAATTTGAAGGTATTTGGAAGGAACGAGAAAATTGTCTGGCGTATTAATGCAATTTTGAAAAAGAAAATCCCTGTTTAACAACATGAAACTTTCTGTCATAATTCCTGTCTTATTTTATACGTAAAAGCATGATAATTGCAGGCATGTCTAATGAAGTGATTTGTTTTTCCATTTTCGATAAATGAATTAATTACATCTTGAGCTATAAGCATTTGCTACCACCTGACAGCAGTTTTTTTTTCTTTTCCGGCTCTTTCGCGCCCGGAAATTTGGTTCAAAATGCACACTTTAACAGCATTTTCTGAACGATATTCTTTCTGCTTTTACCGAAAAATGGAAAAACTGTTTGATTACAAAGTTTATGGATAAAAAAACCCGCCAATTTTATGCGTTTGCGAACAAAAAGGAATTCAGAAATATGTCAGAATGTAGCCTGTTTTAATTTGAGAACAGCCTTAAGAGACGGCGCTGGCAACTCAAATTTCGCCTAAAGTTAAAAATTGTAAAAGCACACTGCAAAAAAAAAAAAAAAAAAAAAAAAAAAAAGTGTTGATTTTAAAGTATAATATTGACATCCCAGTTGCCAGTATTATACCGTAAAATTAACAGTAATAAATAGTAAAATAAGCAGTAAGAGCATGCGTGGCAGCGTATTACTGCTTATTTTACTGTTTATTACTGTTAATTTTACGGTATAATACTGGCAGCTGGGATGCCAGTATTATACTGTAAAATCAACACTTTTTTTTCAGTGTATGAGCACCCTTTACACACTAGGGGTGCAAAAGTTCACATTTGCATCCTTGTGATTTTTTGTTGATTATTCCTTATATTTATCATTCTTAAATGTTTATGGTAGCTTCTCACTTGATTATTAAGGTTCAGTAACAAATACAAATAATTTTTACACATTCAATAGTCATTCGTTTATAGTCTGTTGTTTGAAAAATGCGCACTCTTACACCACTCTACCTTACAGTTGCACACGATTAGTTAGATATAAGTTGGCATTTTCTTATCTCACGTGTTTGTCATTAATTTTATAAAAGTATGTCTCGTATAAAAGTCTTAAATGCTAACAGCAATCATCATTTCGAAAGAATATAAACTTATAGTAAGTAGTAACCGTAATTTCTGGACACCGTGCAGGACGAACTGCTAAGGAAATTGAAGATTTCAATAACACCCTTTTTACGCACAGTGCACGACACCATCAAGAAAAAATATATATAAGGTACCCAAGAATAACACAAGTCCAGATGTAATCCTTCTGCTAACCTTATACTTTTTTTTCCCTTCTGGCGTGGCTGACATCGGGTTCAGCATCTTCCACTTTTTCCACGTTGTAATCCGTTGTAATCCGGATGCTATTGAAATCTGGAATGTCCTAGTAGTTCAAGTTGCACGGAATCCAGAAATTGTCTTTTTTTTTTTTTTTTTTTTTTATTTTTTTTTTTTGTTAATTTCGTATTCTTTTAAAATGATGATTGCTATCAGCCTTTACACGAATATCTGAATATATATATATATATATATATATATATATATATATATTACTTTAGAATTTTTTTTTTCAAAAAAAAAAAAAAATAATAATAATAATAAAGAAATAAGGATAGCAAAATTATTTTCAATTTACCACACGCACACTTTCACTTATTTTCCCGTATGAAAATCTATATTAAAAAAAATACAGACAGGGGCTATTAACTTCATGTCTTTCGTGAATTAAATGGTTATTCCTCTCATTTAATATGCAAATTATGAAATGATCAAATTTAAGCATAAAATTTGATCAGAAAGGGAAATTTTTCAGCACATTCTAACAGGGACGTGTCAACCTTTGTTTCATGCTTTTGCTAATTTGATGAAATGTTTTAGTTTTCGGGGAGAAACAAGGGTAGTTCATTTTTTTTATTGTAATCTAATGAATATCTTAACATTTATTCGATTATATTAAAATGTCTAAATATGATATTTTTTATCTCTTTGCAGGGAAGCCATTTCAGAACTTTCTTCGGGGGTGGGGGTGGGGGGAACATTAAAGGGAGCAAAAATTTTATTTCCCCTTGTTGTGCACGTCTGCGAAGCAATTAATATACAGTTTTATTCAGGGTCGGCCTTAGAAAAGGCGGGACCTTATGGGAAACAATTTTGGTCGGCAACAGGTTCAGGGTGCGTAGAGGCTCTTATTTTTTGGAGAACCACTATTTTCGAATATTAATCTTTGTCTTATTTAATTGAATAATTCCGCGAAGATTGCTATTCGGAAATAGTGCTACCCAAAGCTAAGCATTTCCATGCACTATGAGGCCACCAACCAACATACTCCAAAATTTATTTAAAAAAATCAATTATAGACTATGTCTCTGTGGTAGAATGGAAATAAATCAAAATTTACGTTTAAAAATTGCTTGCAATCTGATTGACCAAACGCATGTAATGTGGCTCTTAATATAAAATTGCATACATGTAAGCCCACAAGTAGCAAGCAAAATTTTAACACCATCACTAAAAAGTTACTCCATTGCCACTTGTTCTAGGGATTGTGAAGTGATTTATTAAAAATATTAATTTATTTTTGTTTATAATAAAAAATTTAGAATTTAAGTGCTCTGTTAAAAATAAATTATCTTTAAGATGGTTCTTAAATGACCTGCTCAACAACCCGAAACTTTCTGACTCATTTTTAAATGCAAAGGCGCAAAATTGGCAGAACTGACTATTGAGGTGATTTGTAATCAAAATGAGTTTTTCATTTTTTGATAAATAAATTACTTATCAAATAAAAAGCGGTTTGTGTCCCATGACGACAAGTTTTCCTTCCTTCTCGCGCTTTTGCGTCGGGAATTCGGTTCAAAACGCCCACTTTGACAGTATTCTCGGAAAGATCTTCTGCCTTTACCAAAGAACGGAAAACGCATTTCGATTACATAGTTTTTGAATAAGAATACCTGCCAATTTTTGGCGTTTTCGAACAAAAATAAATTCAAAAATGTGTCAGAAAGTAGCTCTTTTGGATTTTAGAACAGCTTTAATGGACTTCTAAAAATCACTTAACATTCCAAAAATATAAATGAAATACGAGCCATTATTATTGCCTTTTACTTCGAGAAAGTTTTCTGTGAAAATTCTTTTAGAACTTTCTCGAAATTTAAATATATGCAAACTGGAAATTCGACGGACATAACTTACACTGCAAAAAAAAAAAAATTGTTGATTTTACAGTATAATACTGGCACTCCAGCTGCCAGTATTATACCGTAAAATTAACAGTAATAAATAGTAAAATAAGCAGTAATACGCTACCGCGCATGTAAAATCAACAATTTTTTTTGCAATGTAAGCTCTTGAAACGGTCTTGCTGAATTGGTGATCTCGAATAAGCTTTGATCTTATAGAAGCTCCTTTATCCACATTATAGACTATGTTATGACACATGGTCTGTATGTGACACACTTAAAATGACAAGAAAATCCAAAGAGAAATAAATTTCGAAATGCGAGAGATCTATTCTTGCAAGCAAAGAATTAAAACATTTGCATGGTACTTTGAATCGTCGATAATGATGGGATTGATTTCAGTGCTTCCATTTCCTCACAAAGCATGCATCCAGTTATACCTGACAGTTTTGTTATTCTTCATGACTCAGCTCTTATGTCAATTCCACTTTCAAATCTGCTCTACATTTTCTTATGGTGTCCTTGAACAGGTCATGAAATTTTCAGAATAATCCAAATAAATTTTGCTGCTTTATCTACCACTTGATTAAGCACTGCACTCAAAGGGCTGTTTTTGTATTTTCCAAAGATTTATCTACGGATTTATAATCAAATAATTTTATTTTTTGAGTATGCTCTTACTCAGAGTATTGAATACAAGTTCAACATCTAGGTCCTTGGAAAGTTTACCACCGTCAATCAAATCTTCATCAAAACTCAAAACTTTTATCCTATGTGGCCTTTACTAGTTATAAAGTTTTTGGAATAAAAAAAAAAAAAAAAACCTTGTACCAACATCCATGGTATCGCTCCGAAGTTACTCGCATAATTCATTTGGTACACTGCAAAAAAAATTGTTGATTTTACGGTATAATACTGGCAGCTGGAATGCTGATATTATACCATAAAATCAACATTTTTTTCTGTCTTTTTGCAGTGCAAAGGAGTGCCCGAAAACTAGCGAGGACAGAAATTTGTAAGTTATCATTTGACTGACTAACGATTAAGCATCAATTTTTGCTTGTGCAAAATAAGTGTTTTCTGTAATTCTACATTATGTATTACAAAATGTGTATTGCAAATTCATTATGCATTACAAAGTTCATCAGCTTGGAACCACACAGCTTTTACACTTTCCATTAAACATCTCCACCGTGTTTTGCAGACAGATTTGCAACATGTTTTCTACTCAATTTTTCTTTTAGTAGATGATGCAATAAAAATTGTAATTACGCTGAAAAGTACCAAAGTAAGTCTTTGCATATATGACCATGTCTTGGCTATGTCTCTCAAAACTAAATTATAATTGCGACATGCCCATGTGATGCAAATAAAGTTTGCGAACTGCTCTGTAGAAAGTGTTGCACTCCTGAGGTGTATATTTTTATATTAGTACCGTTATCATATACTTGTTTACAGATATTTTCAATATTTTGTTCTAAAGTGCCAAGGGTCATGTTAATGCATCAAATTCATGTTATTCAAATTTTCTCCTGTGCAACTTCCTATATCGAAAAACGACATTTTCATATCAACTTGATGGAACATCTGACTATACATCATCAGCTACATATCTAATTATCAATGCCCTTTTCACCTGGTGATTAATGTTATGAATACAACTGAGAATTACTGCTAAGTACATAGCATCCTTGATTCGAAAAATGCTTTATTGTAGAACAATTTGATTCATCATATATTAGTAAATTCATTCTGGAATCTTTTTTTTTAATTATTATCGTGTATTTCTTTATTTTGGATTTTTTGCAGTTGATCTTACATTAATGAATCAAACTTTCGTCGCAAGTCAATATGCGGTGTTCCTATGTGTTTCTAATATTTCTTATTAGCTTAAGAAGCACTTCACTTTTCGGAAATAACAGAAAACTAGTTGTGTCCTAAAATCACAAAAACTAGCGTTGTGTAGTTTTATTTACATAAACCACTACTGTTCTCTGTAAAACATGAAATGTGTTGTTATACATATGATATATTGTTATGTGGTTGTGTGTGTGCCCTAAGAGCCAAGATCAAATTACACTGTAGCGCAGTGCCCTCTTTGAAGCTATCGATGCTGTTGGCCCTGGTTCATCTGCGGTTGACCCTGGTTTCTCACATATATTTGTTTAAAATAGTCAAAGTCCTCATTAATGATAAATGCGTCTCACCTTTAAAATGTGGCAATACCAAGGTTTCAGCAAATATTATTGATAATTATTAATTTCTGTGCTTAAACGGTTTATTTAATGATAATTTTTCTATTTTAGTTAAATGTGAGAAATTACTTTAGCTTTTGTGCTTTCTGATTTATTTTCTTTTCTTTATTTTTATTTTTATTTTTATTTTTTTTTTTGACCTGCAATGACTGATATATTCTGAAGCGTCCAAGTCCTTAATGTGTGTGCGTGTGTGTGTGTTTGGGCGGGTGGGGAAACAGCTCCCCTCAGCCTCCCTCAAATGGCGTCCCTACACTGAAAAAAAATTGTTGATTTTATGGTATAGTAATTTTTTTTTCAGTGTACCTCTTTGACTGATTAACACTTGTAAACGTTATAAAACAATTACTCTCTGCTCTAGTAAAAAGATAAAATATAAGAAAATCTAGAACACAAGAGAGTTTTTTTTTTTTTTTTAGTTTTCATTTAAATTTGATAAGCATACACATACATTTTTTGGCGCATGAAGAAAAATATTACATGTAGCAAATTTCAAACATTCCATTGTCGTGAAATATTTTTCTTTGCCTTAAATACTGTTTAGTAACGTTTTTCCTACAATTTTAGCAAAATATATTGTAAAAAGAGTGCAAACAATGGTATATCCGTTTAAGGCTGCTCGTCAGTAAACTTCCCGATTCCCCTCGCTAATGTTATTCCTATGGGCGTAGGATGCATACGTATTTTTAAAATATCTCCTCGGGAAATTAATATTTTAAACTTCTGTTTCCTGTTTACTGTTCTTAAAGAATGTCTCTTTTTTTCTTAGTTATCAACATATTTCTAAACCATGTGCTTAATTTATATTTTTATGTGTTAAAATCTTAGCGAAACTGAATACGATTTTAACATTTCATATAAAATTAAGTATATATTTTAGAAAAAAAATTGACAATTAAGAAAAAAAAGAGACATTCTTTAAGAACAATACAAAGAAAACAGAAGTTAAAAATATTAATTTTCCGAGGAGATATTTTAAAAATACGAATGCATCCTAGGCCCATAGGAATAACATTAGCGAGGGGAATCGGGAAGTTTACTGACGAGCAGCCTTAACTATATTTAATAACATTTTATTGAGTACGTCTGAAATTTTACTCATACTAAAAGTTACCAGATCTTCTTTCAATTAATTCGAAGTTACCATTTAAATTAAAAAATATATTTTTTTTAAAGGTAAAATACTTTGCTATTATTTTATTATTATTATTATTAGTATTATTTTGTGTTATATTTTTTCCAAAGGGATTATAGTGCTCAGTAAATAATATAAGTAGTAAATAAGTAATAAAAACTTACAAAAATGAAATCCAAACGTTTATTATTCAAACAAGAACCAAAAATCATGCACCAGGTATATATTATGGAACACTTTTCAACACTAATAAAATATTATTAAGAAATTTTACTTTTTTAATACAATGAAATGAAATATATATAAATACACAATTTAAATGAAATGCACCGCAAATGATGTTTTTACATAGACCACAGTGTAACGGAAATTTTTTTTTTGTGCCCCTGAAAACCAACTATAAATGCTGCACACTTCATTTTCAATAACGAACATTCTATAGTGAACCTCATTAACATATATTAATTACATGGCAATCCGAGCATATTTACAAGAGTTAGAGAACGGACAGTCAGACGGTAGACGACAGACAGACAAATCAAATTCATAAAAACTTTTCAACTATGTTGGAAAGTGTTAAAAAGATAATGTAGTCAAAAATGATGTAAAGTGTTCCTGAATTATAACTGGGGGAAAAAAATCGCAAAACAGAGAATCACGTGTTAATTCAAACATTCAATGAAATATGTTTTAAAATCGGAAACCGGCTGACGAATCATCGGTACTTTTCCGTTTGACGAACACCACTTGCAAATGTTGGCACAAAAGCTAACAAAGACGCCAATATTATGAAATACATACGCAGAAACTAGCTGCAGTAAAATAGGAATGGTGATCCGAATGACGTACGTATATAGTTTAACGAAAAATATAATAATTTTATTGATTATAATATTTAAAGGAAATTCCCAAACAATAAAATCTTATATTAAAAAGAAGTAAAACGCTTAAGTGTTGTATGTCTGTTTATAGGGGGTAATATCTGGAACTACCAAGCCGATTTAAAAAAAAATGGTGATAAAATGCTGATGATCATCATCTTTGCTCCAACAAAGGCTATATTTTATGTCGGTACAAAATAAATAAATAAATAAATAAATAAATTTTAAAAAACAAACAAGGGGATGCAAGAGCAAAAAACGTTCTAAAGTTGCGATTTCTGTGATATTGTTGCGTGAAATTTGGTGTGGGGGTTACTTTTAAAATGTAAATACTAGCTTGGAACGGTTTCAAAAAAGTTCGGAATTTAAAAGGGTGAAATGGGTCGGAAAACATTCTAAAAACACTCTAAATTACGATTTATTTAGAATTGTTAAGGTTAGAAACTTGAAATTTGGCATGGCTGTTACTTTTAAAATGTAAAAGCTTGCACAGAACAATTTAAAAAAATTTCGAAATTTAAAAGAGTGCAGGAGCAAAAAACATTCTAAAATTGCAATTTCAGTAATACTGCATTGGGGTTAGAAACTTGAAATTTGGCATGGTGGTTATTTATAGGATGTAAATGCTCGCTAAGAACGGTTTCTAAAAAAATTCGAATTTTAAAAGAGTGAAATGAGCATAAAATGTTCTAAAAACGTTCTATATTACAAATAATTGGAACTGTTAAGAATAAAAATTTGAAACTTGACATGACTGTTACTTTTAAGACGTAAATACTCGCAACAAAATCTATATATATTACGCTATCGTAGGTGGAACAGAAATCGCGGTTATTTGTTAATTGTTTAATGGTAATGCCCGAATGAAACGTATCTCATTGGTTTGTCCTTTGGCAGGATTTAGACCGAGGTAAATTCTTCTTTTGGAATAGAAAATTTGCCACAGATTTGGTTTAAATAAATTAAATTTTCAACATATTTATAGATAGATATAAAAATAATGATTATACTATAATGGCTTCTGCCACTTTCATTCAGAATACACGAATTTGTTGAAGAGATTCAAGCCATAGGTTCGTTTGGAAATCTCTGTTTGGACATGTGGCGCCATCTCTCTGACATTTTTTGAAAAAAAAATGTTGTTGTCTGAGTGCAACGAAGACTCATACACAGCGCAGTATTACTTTGCCCCATATATAGCTACGATGGATATTAAAACCTTTCGTCAAGCATAACTCAAAAAATATTTAACGGATTTCGTTCAAATTTTTACAACAGGTACCTATAAAGGTGACAACGACGTCTATTTATTACCAAGAATAAATGCTAAACCGTTTGGAAATTATATTAAAAAATAGATAAAAAAGCACAATTAAAGTACATACGTCACGAAATTTTGTGGTACGTCATTTTCACCGGCGCGAGATTTTCGTAGACAATCGGAATTGAAAAGTTCATGGAGTACAAGGAGCAAAAAAAATATGCACGCACTAATATTCAGCACAATAAAATATATTTCAATTGAGTAGAAATCGAAAATTAATCTGGATGTTTTTCTCTTTGAAAGAAAAACCCCGCAATAACTTAGTAGACTTGGTATTAGAGATTTGGCGCAAATCTCAGCAATAGCAGCTTTTTTTATTTCTCATGTGTAAATAATTAAAAAAAATTCTTTGGTGTTTAAATAAAAGGTTTCGATTTATGGCGTTATTTCTTTTTTTTTCTCTTTTTAGCATTTTAAATGGGATTAATGAAAGGCATGTATTTTAAATTAAATGAGTGAAAGGTTTATATTTAAATGAAATGAATTCAATATGAAAATGTTATAGGAACAACATTTGGCGATTTATCAACTGCGCCAGGATAACATAAAACACCAATATATCAAACGGTATGTAGTATGTGAAATGAAACAGTTATAATCACCCATCGTACAAGAAAAAAACTAATATTCTGCATTCAGAGGGAAAAATCCATCTCCTGTGCCGTAAGATTTGGCGAGTTCTTTTTTGGTGATAAGTTTTTCGATGTGATTGTTGGGATCTGAAGGATTTGGCTTACTTTTCCTAAATCTTATTTTTTTGCAGATGTAGTTTTATGTAAATATATTTTTTAGCAGATATTTTTCTATTTTGTATATTTTCTATTTGGCATTTGGAAAAGAGATTTTTACCTTTTTATCTGTGCATTCGGAAATATTAAAAAATAAAAAAAGATTTACATATATCAAGCGCTTAATTTTTATACGGACCACTTCTCCATTTTTAGATTTGGTACTTTTCGGTTAGCCGGGCGCCAGTGAAATTTATATATCTATTTATACATATATATACATATATCTATACATACACACATTTATATATGCATGTATGTATATATACATATATATATACACATACATATATGTGTGTATGTATACATATATATATATGTATATATAGATATATACATTTCACTGGCACTCGGCTAACCGAAAAGTACCTTAGATTTTAAATGCTATTTATTATTTACTAGCCGTTTATTAATTGTTTACAATTTAACCCCCTGACAATAACAATTATTTATCATAAAAATGCCTCTTAGGTTTGTTATATAAGTTTGTTTATGTGTTTTCATTACTTATTAAAATATCGAATATGGCGATAAAATTTCATTTTAGCATCGTGCTTAAATTTTTAAGATGGCGCAAAAACATGCTTTAATAAACGTATGTTTGTAAATATTTGAAAAACATGTTTTACCGCTCTCTTGAAAAATTTTGTAAGTTGCTAAAACTGCCTTTTGGCACCATTTAAAATTTTTTTCGCCAACCGACATAGGATACGAAACTTTTTCCCATTCAGATACACATGCAAGGTTGGTCTCAAACAAAAGTAAAGCTAGCAACAATATTGTTTTAACTCTATAAGAGTTACAATAATGATACTAAATACTCCGATTGGCTTTGGGCCCAATTACGAAAGTTTCTCCTATAAAAAAACTGTAGAAGAAGTCTTTTACATTTGTTTCAAATGAAGCTCGGTCTACAAGGTATTAGTTAATAATACAAACAACACTAATGGCATGGAGGCAAAAGTTTTAATTTAAATGTATATATTTGAAACCCTTCCCCCCTACCCCCCCCCCCCCCAAAAAAAAAAGAAAAGAAAAGAAAAGAAAGTTACAGTAATGAATTTAAAATGGCGTTAAGCCACGCTTTCTGACATAAGAAATTGGCTGCAAACGCGATAACGAAACTTAATAACATGTAGCTAATATAGCACTCAGGGTACTTTGCAGTTATACAGACCTTGTGGTTTTTTTTAAAAAGCTTGAGACAATTTAGGTTTAAGAAGTTGAGATTTACTGTCAAATGATATAAACAATTATGAACACAAAACTGATGAATTATTATTCAGGTTTATGTATGTATTTTAAAAAAATGCATCTGATTACACTTATTAGATAAATTACTTCTGTTTGCATTTAATAACTGATAAACGGCTTCTGTATAATAAATGAACTGTTTAAATATTGGGAAGAGGTGGCGAGAGGTAGAAAGACGAGTAAACAAACGGGTAGACAGACGGGTAGTGAGATGGGTAGGGAGACGAGTAGCGACATAGGTAGACTGACGGGTAGCGAAACGAATAGACAGACGGCTAGAGAGAAAGGTAAAAAGAGGGTTGACAGAGGTGTAGCGAGATGGGTCTCGAGACGGGTAGCGACACCGGTAGTCTGGAATGTAGCGAGAAAGGTTGTGAGAAGCGTAGCGTGGTAGATAAAGAGACGAGTAGAGAGATGAGTACAGAGACGAGTTGACTGACGGGTAATGAGATTGATAGCGAGACGGGTGAAGAGTCGGGTACAAAAACAGACGGATAGTGAGACGGGTATACAGACGAGTAGTGAGACAGTAGATGGGTACGGAGATGGGTAAGAAGATGGGTAGAGAGGCGTATAGCCAGACGGGTAGGGAGACAGATAGACAAATGGGTAGCGAAGTGGATAGAGACACGGCTAGACATACAAGTAGTTAGACGGATAGACAGACGGTTAGAGAAATAGATTGGCGGGTAGCGAGACTGGTAGAGGAATATAGAGACGGGTAGCGAGACCGGTAGAGAAATATAGAGACAGGTAGCGAGACGTGTAGAGAGATAGACAATCAGTTAGAGAGACGGGCAGAAAAACGGATAGGGAAACAGACAGATTGTGGAGAGACAGACAGACAGGCAAAAGAAAAGTCTGCGGATTGGCGCTGTAAAGGCGCATTAAAGGCGCAGGGGGCAGAGCCTCCTATAGAATAATCAAGAATATCTGTTAAGCTTAACTTTGTAATATATATAATTTTCAATTTTGCCGATATGGAGATTTAATGTAAAAGTTATTTTACAGAAGTCATCGAAAGATTTTTTCTATACTTTAATAGTAATTTAGGCTATAGTTTTGCAATCTGGTTTGTAGCAAAACATGCTATCAATGTGGTTTGAAGTGTAAGAGTTTTTATAAACAGTTATACAAATAATAGATATATAATCAAGGAAGAAAAATTTTAAATTCACACACAAAAAAGGTGCAACAATGAAATTAAATTTGCGTTAAGCCACGCTTGATAGAATAATCTATTGGCTGCAAATCCAATTACGTAACTTTAAAAAGCTTGGCGTTTTAAAAAATCCGGCGTTTTTTTTTTTTTTTTTTTTTTTTTTTCAAGTTTTGCGCAATACGCGCTTAAGAAAATGAGATCCTTTGCCACATGTTAAAAAAAATTATGACAACACATCTGATGAACGGTACTTCTTTTCTATTTTTTTAACAGTGTATATGAATTTATATATGATATTTTGTAATTCTATCATTTAATTTGCTCTTTTTCTTTATATTGTAATTGTTAACCCTATGTTCTCAGCAATATCACTCAGACTAATCCCTTTGAGGGAAGTCCTAGTTAAAAATTAGGAATCCGGTTTCAATAGCAAATTTTCAATAGCGGCCTAATATAGCAAATTTATCCCTCCACGATTTTTTATTTTTTAATGAGTGAAACGTACAATTCCTGCCAAGACTTTTCTTACATAAACCGCGATTATTTGTTAATTGTTTAATGGCAATAATGAAGTTTTATAAAATGCATCACATTAGCATTTTACAAATCTTAATTTGCCATATATCAAGCCTCAATCTTAAATGCCATTTAGGTTCAACCGTAAGAACTTCCCCGACCTTTTCATTCTTTAAAAATAAGTGTAATAATTTTCCCTGACCGTTTCATTTTTTAAACGTGACTGTTATACTTTTGATGAAATTTTAGCACTTATTTAATTTTTTGTTATATTTTTCAATGACAATCTGCCCGGGCAACGCCGGGCGGGTCAGCTAGTTATTTCTAAAAATTTCGAATTGTAAAAGTGTGCAGGAACAAAAAACCTTCTAAAATTGTGATTTGTGTGTTATTGCTGGGGCTAAACACTTGAAAATTTCGCATGGTGGTTACTTTTAAGATGTAAATGCCCTCTAAGAACGGTTTCTAAAAAAATTAGAAATTTAAAAATAATGAAATGATCGGAAAACCGGAAAACGTACTAAAAACCTACTAAATTACGAATTATGTGGAGTTTTAACACTGCAAAAAAATTGTTGATTTTATGGTATAATACTGGCATCCCAGCTGTCAGTATTATACCGTAAAATCAACATTTTTTTTTTTTCAGTGTAGGCTTGAAACGAAATGTATAATAAAACTATAGATATAAACAATCCAAAGATTTTATGCAATTTAAATGCAACACAATAAGCTATATAGTAATTAATATTTCACAACCAGTATAATGTTGGTGATTTCATTTAGCATTGCTGAAAAATCTATTTTTTTTTTTTTTTCGTGTCACTCACTGATACTATATAATTTCAGATAAGTATGGTTTACAGAATATTCACAGAAATCGGTGGATCTACGCCAGAACAGCAGTTATTAAAGAGCTATATTTCTTAATACGGGAATCTTGGAATCAATTTTGGATGTGTTTATTTTCGTTCTTTTGTCATTTTAGTGCTACGAAATCAGAAATACATTATTTCATCATACACTTTTATGAATAAATATCACAATACAATTTATACCGATGCCTTGTAAGAACATAACCTCAGAGCGTTCATCATTTGGACAATTGACAAATTGTGTAAGCCATATTAAAATATTTTTAAATAATCACTTATTCACCGAAAAAGTAAATCTTGAATGAAAAAATATGTGACGATTTATTATCGGGTTACTACATTTGCCGAGAAGAAATAAGCAGTTTATCACATTTGGCGCGAAACTTTGGCTGGTGCCCATCGAACGGAAAAATACCGAATCATCAAAAACAGCTTTCATGCATGTGAATTTTAAGTTCAGAATTGATGCCGACCCTCTGACTCGTGATCTGTATCCTCCTCCGAGTCGTAGCCATCCGAACCTACAGGAGTAGTATATGAGGTTGTGTGAGCTGCGGCCATTTGCCTGCTAACCAGCCTTCCCAGGTGCAGAAGTTGCTGTTCCAACTGGGACTGGAAAGAATAAAATGGACCACTTTCAGATATCGGGCAAGGTCCCCACCTCCTCTTAAAATGTTTTGGACAACAAAAAACGACTACATCAGTCACACTGGCAGTGCGGAAAAGAGTGTATAGAAATTCCGGACCAAAAAAGAAAATTTATCAACACCATACAGCAAAAGGTACTTCTCTATTATCCCGCCGACCACTTTTCATAACAAAAAACTATCGCCAAACTGTAAGATTAAACGCCAAAAATGCAGTCCCATTTACTTGATGTCAGAAGCATTATACGTGTTTGTCATGTCATCAAGTGGTTTTTAATTCGACATTTGCGTGTATTTTTCATTATGTTTTACTGATTTATTAGTTATTTCATTAAGTAAAATAACAATTGTGTCCTTAAATTCGTATATTTTATGTATTTATTTATTTTGATATTCCAATGGCAACGTTCTCCCTTTTATTTGGCGTTACAGATTGGCGAAAGTTTTTTGTTATGAAAAGTGGTCGACGGGATAATAGAGAAGTACCCAGAAAAATTACAGACTGTCATTTAATCCGAAATTCCTACACAGGGTGTAACGAATCTGAAATTATATTCTAATTAATGAAACTACAAAACTAGAGGGGGAGGGGGTGAGTTCAGTCGCATACACGCAAAAATGCATAAAAAATGCCTTCATACACACTTATGTTCTTTTTCACCACTTCGAATCGGTTGATGAAAAAGCGCCTATAGTGTATATGAATGCGTTGTGCGTTAGCCGATTTCGGCTCACGAAAATCGTGTGCGATTTTTCGATGCCGTGTCCGAGAGTGAACAAAGCATGGATAATACAGCTATGATCTATTTCGGTAATTCTGCGATCACTATATAACGTATGTATGCGTAAGAATGAAAAAAAATCTTTGAATTCAGCATCCTTGCTCAAGAGGAATCCCAAAATGCACGAAATTCAGTATTCAGCGCTATGAATGAAGGAAATGGCAAAATATACAATGTATTTTATGTTGATGGAAAGCCCCTGTCAATTCAAAGGGGTATGATTTATAGAAAATTCTGTATCAACATTTTTCTTGGTATTTCTATACGGAGTTGATATGAGGGAGGGGGGAGGGGCTGCCATGGTCCGGAATTTAGATACTCAGTCCGAAGGAACATTGGACCCATACGCACACATACATTTAAACGAACATGAGTTTTAGAGTGTTTGGAAAGAAGCGACAGTTAGAGGAAAAGTTTTAGTTTATGATTTAGATGAGATAATTACCTTTTCTCCATCTTCTGAATCCTTTTTGTAAACATTGAAAGATTCCCAAGCTTGAACAACGTACTGGAGAACCTGCTCCACGTATACTTTAGAACTTTCAACCTGAAATAAATATGACAAAAAAATATAATTGATATAAGAAAGTCATTTAAAGCGATAAAAACAAAAATTGATATATAAAATAATGAAGTCGAATAAAAAAAGACCCATCTTTTAAATTAAAATTCCTTATTGATTTATTAAACAATTTTTATTTAAGTGCAGACTTGCAAACTAAAAAAGTACATATCAAGAGGAAGGACTGATCAAAAAAGTGATCAATACCAATGGAATTATATATTTTGATGTCTTTTGAAAAATCTTCGTACATTTTGAACAACATCTTATATTAATCCAAATGGTAAAACACATTTTTATGAAAATAACCGCTCATTTATATAAAAAATCAACTTGTATGATGCTCTCATCCGAACACTTTCTTCTTATATCATTCTAATACGTATATTAATTTCAACGACAAATTTTCCAATAAAAAAAAATAAATAAATAAAAAAACATAGCGCAACAGCCTTCGTTGTTCATTGCAGCCGAAAACTTCGTCTTTTTTTAGATCATCATGCATATTTATATTAATATTTTCAAATATAAAATTTGGTGCATTTCTACAGAATAGAAACTAAGAGAGAGCTGTAACGTTCATCGCAGAAACATACCATACTTAGCGTCCTCTATTGAATGATTAAAATCAAATATAAATAAGCACAGTTTTCGTACTAAACATCATACATACATTCCATTTCACTGATACTGAGATTTAGTTATCAAGCACATCGTTAAAAGCATAGCATAGCAGCGCTCTATTTTTGGCGATATAAACCAATATCTAATCTGCAGCAATTTACGTCAAGGTTCGATTAAACATGAAGTTTCGTGAAATTCTGTGCATGACTTCTAGAGCAGTGGTTCCCAACCTTTTATTGGTCACGCCTCACTAAATCATCTCTAAAACCACGATGCCACAACTTCCCCCTCTCTACTCTATCCTATCTCTTATAATTTAAAGTGAACTACTTACATAGAGGAAGCAGTGCCTTAACAATAGTAAGTCATTTCACAAAGCTTATCAAACAGATAAATTTGTTGTTCCTTGTCAACCATAGACTAACATACAAGATAGGACAGTTACAGCAAAATCTGTAATGGCAGCAATAATAGCGCCACTAGTGACAAGGGGGGAAACTAACAAGCTTCCGAAATTTACCCATGTATATGAAATCTATTTATGCTCTGTTTTTAATACATATTTTTTCGCTTCGATGCAGACGATTCTCTTCAAATTGGCCGCTAGCTGGTGTGTTAAGTTTCTTTTTAAAGGACTTCATTTTATTTTTTATTTTATTATTATTGAAACAACAGTTCTTTTCAGAACTTTTTAAGTATGGTGAAACATGTTAAAATATGTCATATAGAATCATGTCTACATACAAATCGGAATTTTAAAACTTTCGTTTTTCGCTTTTTCTACAAAGTTGAAAATGTAAACGTGTAGCATTTAAAAAAGAAAGATCATAATAAGATAGACGTTCAAAAAGTGAAATAATCCGTGTATGAGACGTTTCTACCCTTGTCACTACAGGCGCTGCATTCGTCATCGCGTTACCGTTACGCCCTATGATAGTGTCCTATCTTGTGTATTAATCTATGCTTGCCAACTTATCTCAGTAATATGGTCTGCATTTTAACCTTCACAAAATGTCTTAAAAAGACTCGCATTTGTCGTTAAAATTAATAACATTGACACATTTTATAATTGATTTTAGTAACACATTAAGAATGCGCGCAAAAGTTTTGGGCACTGCATTTTTCGACTGTGGATAACACAATACACAAAAAGCATTCTAGGATTCTTATTTTTGTAAAGTTTTAAGTAGCTACTATTTTCCCATCATAACACATTTCTCTGTTAGCGGGCTTCCCCTTCCTCACTATTGTCAGTTGACTGACTGACTGTATAATCGGATTTTAAAATTTTAAATTTATATGTCGAGATGTAAATTTATTTATTGTGTAGGAGGCCTGCACTAGTCATAGTAATTTACTATTTACCCACTTCGTTTTCTAATGCCTATATGAGATTTATTAATTTTATAAAGTTGGTGTTAGTAGTACCTCGTTTAGATATTTTAAATAGTTTTTAAGTTGACTAGTTCGAGATAGTCAGTTTTAGGTATACCCTTAGGCAATTTCACATGTAACAGTTTTTTTTTTCATGTGACACACAGTGCTAGAAAAAAGTTTAGGACCCCCAACAAAAAGAATAAAACTCTTATTTTAATGAAAAACTATTATCGTTACAAAATTATACACATAAAGTTAGACAAGTTTTGTTATTTGTTTTAAAGAAGTACAATAATATGTTTTAAAAAATAAGCAAAAATTAATTTCTACGTAACACATCTGCGCGGAAAGAAATTTAGGATCAGTATATTTAATATTTAAATTACACATGTAAAATATTTGTACATTAATTTTAAGTACCTTGTTTGCTTTCCAGTAACACGGGTGACTTTCAAAAGACGCTTTGGAAAGGATTTGGACTGGTTTTAGCATGTATAAATGGGTATTTTCTTTATGTTTCCAAAATGGCTGCTTTCAATTCCAAAATCGAGTCAAACTGTTTTCCGTTGGCATAAACTTGACGAATCAAGATTCCCCACAAATTTTTTATGGGTAGTCAGGACTTTTAGCTGGAAAGTCCAAAATTTTAATGTTGTTTCCAGATAACCAATCTGAAGTTGACGCAGACTTATGAACAGTAGTGTTATCTTGAAGCAACACCAAATTCTGATCCATAAGTTCATCTTTAAGTGGAACAAAATTATTACCAAAAATATCTTGATAGTCGAAGGAGTTTATCTTTGTCTTGGTGAAAACCAAATTTGTTTTTCCTTTTGCATTCCCAAAACATGACTAATCCATCACCTTGTACATGTCTTGAAAGCAGACATACCTGACATCGTAAATCGTGCGAATAATATCTTAAACCATCTGATCCATCAAGGTTGAAAAAAATTTTCATCAGTAAAAACCAATTTTCGCCATAGATTGCAGTTTAAGACATTAGACGATGCTAAATTTAATCATCTATCAATGTGATGCTGTTGTAGTTTTGGCTTGGCTTTGTATTTAGCATAATTCAAGGATTCGGCATTTTATAACACATTTCTAACCAGTGGTGTAGCCAGGTTGGAGGATCCAGATGCTCTTGATACCATTAATTTTGTAAAGTTTTATTTGTCTTAAGAAGAACTTTCTGCGATAATCAAAGTGATGAAAACTTTACAATTTTACTGGTATCCAGAGCGTATGGACCCCTTGCCTGGCTACTCCACTGTTTCTAACAGTTCTGAACGTTACTGAGAGTTCTAGAGCAGATTTTATAGCAGAAGAGTAGACACAATTTGCAACCGCCATTTATATAACGTTCCGTTTACACCGGGCTGAGAGTTTTGATAGATCGTCAGCTTCTTTTATTTCTCCCATAATTCATTGGATCAGAAAGAAAATTGTGCACAGCAGTTTTAGAGTTATTTATTTTTAGAGAAATTTGACTTTCACTCAACCCGCAATCCGAAAAAGCCGTGATTGTACCTTTTTTTCCTTCAGTCAATGATTTCCTGCGACCCATGCTCAAAGCAGCAGTTGCATATCCCAAAACTTCAAATCTAGTTACTACTAAACCTATAAACATGATCACAGATGAGTCCCACATAAAATACAGTTCAAACAAGTTGGAAATTGTACGTCAAACGTTAGAAACGAGGTGCGTTCGTACGCACGTTTTAGAATTAAATTCATGATATCCCGTGCGTAGAACGGGTTAAACAGCTAGTTAAGTATATATTTTATGACACTGTTCATACAAATATCTTAACTAGTTATATAAATATTCAGATATATATGTATCAGCTAGTTATATAAATATTCAGATCTTGATGATTTTTAATTCTGTGAAATGAATTATATCGTCTGCAGATTAATTTCTGTCATAAAATAAGCATCTCGGTCGCTTGACGATTAAACTTCGGAAGCTCCTATAACAAAAAAGCACCGATTTAAAAAAAAAAAAAAATTCAAATTTCTTAATAAATATTTTTATTAATATCTCCTAAAGTTTTGATTCGATTTTAATAAAATTTGAAATGTCTCGACAAAATTCTGCAAAGATAATATATTTTAAATTGCAAACCATTTGGTTGGGTAGTTTTTGCGTTGTTATATGCGGACAGACAGACAGACGGACGGACAGACAGACGGACAGACAGACAGACAGACGGACGGACAGACGGACGGACCAAACGACGACTATAGGTGCTACGTATTTATATAATTACGAACGCACCTAAAAAGGGAGATAACCTTTCAGATGCACCATCTACAAGAACCAAAATACAATCAGAAAAGTAAGAGAAGCAGACCACAGTACAAAATATTTTCCATGAACTAGCATTAGTGTCCGAACCCTTTTGCGCTTTGACCGTAGTAAAAGATTGATCACATTTTTTTTTTTTTTTTTTTTTTTTTTTTTTTTTTGTAGATCTTTATATTTTTTATATTCTTAACTAGGGGACCTACCCCCTGCGATCTACGCTCGCCAATCCCCACTCAGACTTCGAGGCCTCTAAAAACATGACAGCGTGCTTTGTTTTAAAAATATTGGTCGATCTGTAATTGGGTTGCCATGCTTTTAACGTTTTAATGGGGCATTTTTTGATTATCATGTCCTCATACACAGCTGTTACAACAACTGATGACTGTTTTCGGGATTGATAAGTAAAATCAATTACAACTTAAAACCAGCTTGTATAAAATGGTTAGGTTTAAATTGTGGCTACCTCTTGGACTTTTATAACAACGCTCTGTATTCTATTCTTACTTTGCGTTTAAGGATGAAAAAAATTCCATCTGCTTGTGAATAGCATTAAGAACCACGGTATTGAAAAGTACTGTGTTATATATATTTTCAGTAACAGGTTTTAATTTTCTCTCTATTTTAGTGCACCATCATGCATATTTTAATGTTATTTTAAATATGTAAATTATTTATTTTAATTAATATGTATATACAAATTTTCTAATAATTATTTATCATACAAAATTAATTAAATATTTTGTGCATGCATGACTGCATTTATTTGGCATCTATTGATGAGATATTTAAACAAATTTGCTATCGCGATAATTTTACACCATGTTATGTCACTTGAATATTGTCCATAAGAAAATCGGGTACTTTTCCAGTATAGGATCCTTTGCTTTTAGGTTTGGCGTAATTCGAGCTTCAAAAAGGGATAGATTCGTTAATATACATATATTTGTTGCCAAAAGTTATGAAAACAAACCCAATGAACTTTTGGTGCTTTTCTATTATAGGGGTCTTGATGCTTTTTTAAAAAGCTTGGCGCAATTCGGGCATCAGAAAGTGAGATTTGGTTCCAAATGACATAAACAGCCATGGAAACAAATTCGACGATTTTTTTGTTTATATGCGTATTTTAATTATACGTATATTATTATTGTTTTTTCTATCAAAATACTTCTGATTATATATAAAATAAGATAAATGACATTTTACGCTAAACAAATTGTATAAATATTGAAAAAATGCTTCTGTATACGAAATGACAAAGTGAATAAGTTGACAGAAAGTATGTTGCCAAATTTCCTTTTCCGCCAAGGCTATTTTCCCTATTTCGTCAAGGCCCCATAAAGTGGAAAAGCACCGAATAAAAAAAATTAAATGCTGACAGACGTTTGAATCCTGACGATATAAATGTGATTTTTTTTCCAAATTTTCCTGAAAAACATAATTTAATCACAATCTTGTCTTCATTAATGATAGAAATAAAAGATAAATTCAAAGTAAAAAGAATATAGATTCAAAGTAGATTCAAATAAAAAGAAATCAATAATCCCTATCGGGATCCTTTTCAATTTTTTTCCCTTTTTTGTCACAAAAAAAACTGAGTAATTAGTTGCCATCATTACAGAAATGTCATTTAAAATTAGAAAAAAATTAATATCTCGAAAACTAATTCCAATTTCAAAATTCTATTACCAGTTTTGACATCCGCGGATTTTTATGGACAATTGGTATTAATTTCACCATCAAGCGTTTAATATTTTATTAAAAATAGCCCTGAAACATAATCAGTCGTTTAATCAGTCGTTTCATAAAATCGTTTCATAAAATCGTTTCATAAAATCGTTTCATAAAATCGTTTCACAAATTCGTTTCATTAGGATTTTATATATATAGGGTAGATATGGCATTTATATTTCCCGTATATATGTAATTTATTATGAATATGGAAGAAATGAAAAACGCTTACCATTACAATGGGATATATGAGAAACTCAATACTCTTTTCTTGAACATATTCGATTTTCAGTGAGAGCGCTCTGTAAGACCTGTGGAAAATTTTCTTTGGGAGGTTGGTGAGCCGATCGAGTCCTGTATTTGATTTTTCATCTGCACTGTCCTTCTTTTTTTTTTCATCTACAATATATAGAAAAAAATGAAGAAATATGTACTTCAATTTTAAGTAACTGAAACACAATTTGTTTAAGTTCTTAAAAATTAATAATAACGTATATGTTTCCGTGTTAAAAAGAGGATAAAATTACACCTTATCACTAGAAGTTAATGAGAAAGAGAAAATTATGTTTATTCTACACGAATAGTAAATTTTTAATTTTAAAAGTGTAAAATAGATTATTTCTCCATGAAAAGAAGCTAGTTTAAAGTATCCCAATTGAACTAAAAAATATTTTTTTCTTTGAGTTTTAAGGGGGAATTGTCGAATCCTAAAAAGGCTTTCATCTGAGTCCAGCAGAGGAACTTCAATTATTATTATTATTATTATTATTATTATTATTATTATTATTATTGATAAAATGTTGGTAAGGAAAATAAATCTCTTGTACTAGAACCCCAAGATCGTTCGTTCATTATGTTGCTTACTTCTCAAAAAGATACGCGACCAAGCATGATTACTGTAATACCGGGATTGATTGATTTAAAATTGCACTTGCTGGAGATGAATAATGTTTCGAACGGCGAATCGTTTTGGAAACTGAGTCCGAAGACCATCGTTAAAGTGTCCGAATCACGTAAGAACAACACGCTGTGGGGGCAATGTTTAGAATCTGGCTTTGCAATCACATGTCACACAAATATAGAACATATAGTTATAGTCTAGAGCAGCGGTTCCAAAACTATTAAAAAACTATGAGTGAACTATGAGTCGCGATATTTTGATGGGTCGGAGAAGGATAGCTCAAGTGGCACAAAATGGTTAGGCCAACGTTGGCTAATTGTTGACTATCCGTCATTCTACGTTAGAACATAGTAAGAAATGTCCACTTTACCGTATCATTAGCCAACGAATCATTTGCCAACAATGGTCCAACTGTTCACTGCTCAGATACGCTCCAAGTTAGGGGCACATCTAAACCTACCATTTCCCAACCATTTGCCAACCCTACCATTCCCAATCCTATCATTTACCAACGGTTTTCACACACTGCCATCGATGTGCCAACAAACTGTGCTACTTGAGAGATCACTTTTTCAAAAATTTATTACTAATTTTATCTGCTGTAGAAATATAAAAAACGCAATATGTTACATCTTTAAAGTAAAAAATCGCGAAGAAATATGCATAAAAAACTTCTTGAAAAGACAATGTGTAAAAGGAACGATTTCAGATTAGAATTGGCATGTTTCAACCCCTATACAATACCCCTGGTTCAAAACAATGTTGTAAATTGCATTGACCTTTAAAGTGTATTTTTAAATGTATTTTTAAACGTATTTTTCCATGCTTAGTAATAGCAGATATGTTTTATAATTATACCGCATATTATCATTAATATGATTATTCATATTTGGAATACCTATTACTGTTATTTGTTTATATGCTTTGTTTGTGATGTGTGTATACTGTTTTCGTGTATAACAGGAAAGAAAAATTATATGTCAAGAATAGATTATGAAATACTTTCCAACACTCACAAAATACTGCGACAAAACTTCACCGTTTAATAACGTGAAAGAAGATTTAAAACAGATAAATTACATTTAAATAATAACAGTAATTAAATGATATTAAATGATATGGTGATTACATGATATAACGATTAAATGATATAATGCTACAGTGATTAAATGATAACAAACAATTTAAAAAACGCATATCAATTGATTCGGAAATACGCACCCAGAGTATCCAGTTTTTTGCACAGCCCTGATGTGTATGAATTTATTTATATTCTACAAATATCTCTTAGTATACTAAATGTAATTCCGCTGGAAAATGCATAACTCAATTAACCAATAACCTTAAGTAATAAACGCTCATACACAGCAATGATTACGAATTATTTTGTGTAGCCCTCTATATGAATCTATAGACTTCATTATCTATAGAATTTATACACACCAATTAGTAATAAAAAAATTAATTAAACTTAAAAACGCAGACTAAAACTGAAAACGCACTTCTAGCAGTTATCGCTCTTAAACAGTACTGTTGTCGATTTATTTTGTGTGATCCTGTAAATGAATGATAAATGCTTTGCATTCCATATTCTACAGAAAACATGTTTTAGTGAATCTCAGAAATGCACACAAATTTTATTATGCTTGACATAGTATAACATCATTAAAATATACCGCAAACGTTTTTTCTCCATAGAACACAATGGAACGAGATTCTTTTGAGTTCCCTGTAAACGAATTATAAATGCTACACTCTCCATTTTCAATAGGGAACATCCCATATTGAACCCCAATAACATGCATCAATTACGTGACGATCCGAGTATATTTTACGAGAGTTAAAGGACGGACAGACAAAGGCTGACAGCTGACAGACCAACCGAAGTCATTCTTAAACAATTTTCAACTGTGTTGGAAAGTGTTAAAAAGTGCGTTTTGAAGAAAGATGCCTTTTCCACATTATAGTTTATGTACAAATCTTTATATACCTACATATTAGATGGTTCACGAACAATTTTCAAGCTTTAAGGTGGGTTGTATAACAATAAAGTTTGGGAGCTGCTTCTCTAGAGCACCATTTCTTTTGGAAGCATCCTTTGGTAATCATGCATCTCACCCTTATAACATATAGTTATGATGAAAAACTCTACGGCCCACTATTTTGCCGTTCGTTTCCTCCACGGGTTTAGCACGTCAACGTGTTGATTTGGATGAGAATTCTCGCTTTTATTGTCTTCCAAAGCGACAAATACTTTCTTAGCTAGCTATCTTTGAGCACATGTGGGGACAATAGGCGATAGAAAAGTGTCTAAGATCATCAAAGGATGTCGTGAATCAAGCCGAAAACTACAAACAAATTGTCAAGAAATGCCACGAGACGCCATTTGTCAAATTTGATGATTCAATGACGAAGAAGTAGCCACTTTCACGTAGGTCGAAGTTAAAGAAGTGCCGTATTAGCTGATTCCCTTTATGTTACGCATGCGACAGGAAAATTGCTCATCACCCGAATGATTTTAAATTTTCTGCGTATTAATGATCCAAAGTGGGAACATTCTTCCCCGGAATTAATGTAATGTTCATCCAGGAAATATGAAAATTTCTCCGAAACAACCATCTGGATTCAAGCCTACCACATTCACAAGCCACATTCACAATTTTCGTCCCAATATTTGTGCTTTAATTTTTGTCTTTGTAAGAGAATATGTTTTTAAGCCTTTCTGTAGCTTACCTTACAAATACCAAATAAATTCTAAACTTTTCACTCCTTCCTCTCTCCCCCCAGCTTAAAGAAAAGGAAAAAAAAACTATACAAGAATTCTTTTTGACAGTTTTCGTATACTGAAACAAATTTGTAATCTATACTAAATTTTCCAGTTATTCATCTATAATTTTTCACAATTTTTTTTTACTTATTTATCCTTAAAATAAATAAATAAAGACAAAGATTCAGTTTATTTTACAGTTTAATTTATTCGTTCTTTACTGTCAAATATATATATATTTCCACATAATGGTGTTTTTCAACAGTTTGTCAATAGAGAAGTAGAATTTGGTTTTATTCCTACGTTTCCTTTTCAAAAAATCAAAACTTGTTCAATCCTTTTTTTTTTTTTTGAATTTGTGGAATTTTTTATAATTTAGGAGTTTTGTTAAAGATTCGGGAGACATTTAAGAAAAATAGTGGGACATTAAACCTACAATCGGGATTGTCCTAGGAAAATCAGAATGTCTGGCCGCTTCATCATAAATATTTGATCTTGCCTCACATATAAAATATATTTTCTGTTTTCTTTGCTTCACAGTCAAATGCCCATACTTGGGACATAGTCCTTACTTGGAACGATGTGGGACTTTCAGTTTTAGGGTGTTGGTAGCACTGTAAGTTGTCGCAGGTTACCTCTGAAGCAGGTTATATTTTTCCATTGTTGTTCTGTGATTGTGCGCTGCTCATGACACTTTCAGACATGGCTTCAGAGGAGGAGAATTTGTTTTCCGTTATAACCAAAATCGGTAACTTTTATCTTTGAAATAAGGTTTGTACTTCCTTCATATTAAGACTTAGGATTTTTTCTGCTGTAGAGCAACTCAGGTAAGGTCTCTCCTATCTGAAGCCAGTCCAGTTCAATTTTATTATTATCACTATTGTAGGAATCTCTACCGTGGGCTTGAATACCAAACGATCAAACTGTTCAAAACATGAGACATTGTCCTAAATTAAAGATTATGTATTGTCATTTTTTTTCTCAAATGTTTTAATGTTTTAGATCGTGTATAATAGATTCTCCTGAAGTTTAAAAACATTTTTTCCCCTATTCCAGTGATTAATCAACATGAAGAGATCGTACGGTCATTTCAGGGATTCCACATCTAAATGGGAGGAAGAAGCTATTTACATGTATATGCTTTCGTTTTTCAAGTTTTGTTCCTAGTCTTCCTAGTCTTTATTCGTTCGGATTTGTTAATAAAGAGCATATATGCTGACGTACCTTATTAGAGTATTTGACTGCAAAAGTCACCAAGTGTTCATTAGCCATTCGTAGATTTAACAACATTTTTCAGAATAACTAAAATTCGTAAAAAAAAGAAAGCGAATTTTTTTTCTTTTTTTTTTCTTTTTTCTTTTTTTTTTTTTTTTAGCAGAAAACTTGATCTGTGATGTTGTAATGAAGACTGTAACCTTATTTTTGATGAATAAATTATTGTTTTCGCCGTTTTCAGTTGTTTATTGTGTCTAAACATTTTTTTCTTAATTTAACCTGTCCGATGTTTGGAATAAAAACCTTAAAACACGAGACAAAAAAGAGAGCGCTTCAACCCAAGTTAGGTTGCCTAAGCCCAACTTGGGACAGACGCTTTTTTTTAGATATTAAACGTGATCCTAAAAATTTTAAATTTTAAGTAAACGTACTCCAGATAACCCTTCAAAACGTGGGTATTTTTTTAAGCTTCTACGTTTCATAAAGGTTTTGATTTCTCCAGGGCCTGATTATCCAAAAGGCACGTGAAGCACATGTTTCTCCTCTAAAATTTAACAGGGCCCCCAAAATGACGGTGAAGATAGCCCTCTAATTCCCATTTTCAGTTTTTTTCACATTGTATTTCTAATTTTTTTTGGAAAAGAAAGCTTGTTTAATCCAAGAGGAAATTCACGCACTACTTCACGAAACTTATTTAACAGGGAAATATGAATGTCATCAATAGGATGTTAATTAATCATATAGCATCCTGATGTGCCTATTAGAAACACCCCCAGAAATTGAGCATACAGCTATATGTATTAAATATATATGAAGTATATACAGGGAACATAAAAAAACTGTTTAATGAAATATAATGTGACCTCAGGAATAATATTAGTATCATCGGCGAGTTTTCATGAAGGACGAATAAAAAAAAACTTTTTCCAAATGAAAGGAGCCCCCAAAATGATACCATGTTTCCCCTAGATTTAGCGGTTAATCAGGTCCTGGATTTCTCAGTGCAAAGTTCAAAATTGTCCCAAGTATGGGCATTTGACTATACCTCAATACTTTTCCCACACTTACGGATATCTGTTCCAGACTGCAAGGAAGTTGTTGATAGGTTCGTGCGCCGTTTTCCTAGTTTTTCACACTCCTCAACAATTGCCTCTTCTATTCCATTGATAACATTTACTGAAAACAGTAAATACCAATGCAATCCGGGGTGAATAGACTCTATCGATATATTTTCCCCCCTTGAGGAAAAACAAGGTCTTCAAATCCAGACGTTTTACATGAAAAAAAGAAAGAAAAATTACGTTTTTCACTGATATTTCTCTCACCAAGAGCTAGATAACGAAATTTTGCAGTTCAGTAGAAAAACTAGCCTTGAACTTTGATTGATGTCGATAAAGGGATGATAAAATAAATCGAGGTCATTTTGTCACTATTTTAAATTTGAGCTAATTAAAGTTAGTTTCGAATAGCAACAAGTAATGTGTCCTTCATTGTTAAGTGGCTATGATTCGTTTGCCTAAAAATAATCTTTAGTATACGTAATTGATTTAGATACTGGATGTGTCAAAATCTAATTATGTAAGGCCTTTCATTCAATATTATATAAGAAATTGCTTTTATTGAATACATTTGTTATGAAACAGATTATTCTTTTTACATCATCGTATACATTTTAAGTAATGTAAATAACGAAAATGCTTAAACTGTATTTTTTTTTTTTATCAAATTAACTAGAATTTGAATAGCAGAAACTTATAATCATTGTTTCCAGCTAAGATATAATTATTTATTTCTAGATTTATAGGAAAATGATTTTATAAGTCTTTAAAAAGTTCCATCTTTTTCGGAATTTTTAATCAGAATTTATCACGCAAAGAAAAATGGTCTTCTATTTAAACATTATATACATTTTTTCCTCATTTAGTAATTCCTTTCTAGATTTTTCAATAATTTAAAGGTTTTTCAAGAAAACATTTCAAAGTTAAAAAATTTCTTATATCTACAAATATGTTACAGTTTATTTACAAAATTTAAAAATGTGATAATTAAAAATGAATTTATATTAAAAAATAATACTATTACTGTTATTTATGTCAATATTATTTCATAATTTTTACATCCTCAGTCGATTATATGTTCATCCTGTCACCCTGCAGCCTTACATATATTTAAGGTTAAAAAAACTATTTTAGCTTAATAATCATAAATGATATTGAAAAGTACTTAACATATATTTTTCTATACTCGAGTCTTAGAATGCAAAGATTTCCTTCTTTTTTCCAATTTGTTGCATTAAGTTTTTAAGCTATAGAATACAAGTCTCAAACAGTGCATGATTTTAAAACAAGGCATTGACAAGCATGTCGCAAAACGTTTTCGTTTACTGCATGAAGAACTAGATTATTTTTCAGTTCAAAGCTATTGCCCTTGTTTTGTTGTCTATTTATTTGTGCACTAACACAGTCTAATTTGTCTTGGTACTTTTTTGATCTAATGATACACTTACCTTCAGTTGGAGGCAAAAATCTGTCGAGGTAATCTTCTGTAATGACGAGAGCTCCATCGACCGTGCTGAAAAGAGAATCGACTATTTCCTTGCCAAGGATAGCGTTGGCTTTTTCAAGACTGTAATCAGAAACAGATTGGATCTGGAACAAATTCAAAATAAATTATAGAGAGTGTAGTATTTAGAAATATTTATTTAACTGAATGTAATTTAAAGAAAAAATTACCGTATCTCTTCCGTATTTCTTTAGGTTGTCTAGTCTAGAATATACTGTATTGGTGTAAAGCTTCCTTGTATCTGTGATGATCTGCGGGAAAAATGTTTATGGTAAAAATATCGAACATATCCAATAATTATACAAACTATTTTACAATATCGTGTTTTTTTAACAATATAAAATAAAATGTTACACTTATAAAATTATATAGCATTCATTTGAAAATTTACAATTTCTTTACTTGTTCTAGTTACATTTGAAGTTGGTTAAAAAAATACATAAATAGATGATTTATGCAATGATTTAGTCTAAAGTCAATCGGCCCTAGTGCCCAGATATGTAAAAGAGTTTCGTTGCTTGATTTTATGATGTTTAAAAAACATTTTTGCTCCTCAGAAAATGCCATGAAATGCTTTAAACTGCCTAAATTTTCTAAAGCACTCAACCTATCAATTTTAAGTAGCTTCTAAACAAAAATTGGTCTGGTGGTAAAAATACTAAGAAGTTTATACATGAATAAATTATATTAACCATATAAGAAATAAATGAACTCTGAAAAGGGGAAATTCATGATACTTTGTAATTTTTCGGGTATTTTGTATTTTCAATTACGTAAGGATTAAAAATAAATTTGTACTGCAAAATATTACAAGTTATATTATGCTGACAAGGAACACTCCCGATGTGCCACATACTAATTGTAACGAAATTTTGCAGGTAGGTAAAGAGTACCACGATATACATTTCCATCAAATCTTATCAGCAATCATCACTTTAGGGTAGAGATATTAAGGTTAAAAAAATGCTATAAAAGCACGTTTGAAGGAAGAAATGTCCCCATTGTTGGCATTTCCTGTATGACATTTCGTTTGAATTCGCTGATCGACGTGAACATGCTCACGGACATATGGCAAGAAGTGATTTACTGATCGGACATTTGCAGAGTAACGAAACGAATAGCAGCGACAATAAACATTTGTAAAACAGGTAAAAGTTTCGTGTTTTACTATTTTATAATCATGGGTAGTGTCATATTTGCCTATATAACTACGCATAATAAACCATTCTTCTCGCCCAAGTAATTTATGTTCACCCTGTATATCTTGTCAATACTGGTGCAAAGTTAACAAAATGTAAACACCCAGATGTTGAGACACTATTTTAAGAACAGTTTTGCCAATACTGGCCAAGATATAGCGAATACAAACAATATTGGTCTATTACTGTTTTGTTACTAGAGAGAGATCAAGTTTGCAAAAGATAAGGAAAATCAGGAAAATAAACTATAAACAAAAAATGTAAACGAAGACACTGATGAAAACCTCATCATTTGTAGAATTAGAATTTTTCATTTATAAAATACCTCCGATAAAAAATTTTGTATAATATTTAATACAAAATTAATTGAAATTTTTGTTTAACTAGATCATGCTAAACAAGAACGAAAAATCATGCGTCAAGCATAGATTATGTAACACTTTCCAACGCTTCCAAAATAATTTTACGAATCATACTCTTTAATAAGCTAAAAGATAACATCTAAGTAATCCGAATACTTTTATTCAGCCCTGTATAGGATCTATAGATTTGTATATATACTACATATAGGATGCTAAATTTTAGTTCAGTTAGGAAACACGTAGCACAGTTTAAAATTCTCCGTCTGGAGTTAAGTAATACGGAAATGTGTTCCCGAACTTTTGTGCTTCCCTGTATAGGATCTACAGAATTTATACACACCACGTAATATACAAAAAGCGATTTAAAATTAAAATCGCATTCAGTAACTTAAAACGCACTTCCAGGAATTATTGTTAACATACAGTAGAGAATTTTTTTGTGTGTCCCTGTAAATGAACGATGACTGCTATACACACAATATTCTGTAGTAAGTCTCTTGTAATGAACCTTATATAAATTTCAATGCGTTTAAAATAGTGAAACATTATTTAAATAAACCGCAGACGATTTTTCTCCATAGACGTAATGTAACGGAATTCTTTTGAATGTCCCTGTAAAGTAAATATAAGTGCTATGCACACCCTATTCCATATTAAGCTTCTTTTAATGCAACTTAGTGATATATATAAATTTCAATGCGTTTAAAATAGTGAAACATTATTTAAATAAACCGCAAATGATTTTTCCCCATAGACCGCAATGTAACGGAATTCTTTTGAGTGTCCCTGTAAAAAAAACTATAAGTGCTACACACTTCCGTTGAAATAGGGAACATGCTATAGATAACGATTATAACATATAAAAATTGCAGGGCAATCCGAGCATATTTACGGGTGTTAGAGCACGGACAGACGGCAGACGGCAGACGGCCAGACAAACCGAAGTCATAAACACTTTTCAACTAGGTTGGAAAGTGTTAAAAAGAAGAAGAAGGAAAAAAAGGGAAAAGTGATAAACATTTTAAGATTAAAGTTCGTTAAGAAAAAAATATTCTTTAGGATTTCAATGAATCCACACAAATTTCAGATGATCACGTTCTAAAGCGATGAAAAATTTATTTGTGAATGAAAATATCCCCGAAAATAAAACAAGCAAAAAACATTTGAAAAAGAAAATAAAACTGATTCCAAATAAAAAGAAAACATGTCGCAGATAACATTGAGTACCACCGATGGTTCTCATGCTTTTGGAGTACTTTGCCCAGCGCGTGCATGACCTAAGCAATCACCGAAATTACCGATGTTTATCAACTTAATCATTTCAATTTGAGGAACTTTGCCACAATTTTTCATTGTGGGATAGATAAAAAGGTTTTATCAGAAATGAAGAAAAAAAGCTGATAAGTAAGAGAGTAGCAATTGAAAATGTCTGGCTTTGAAAAAGAAAGAAAATATGAACTAGAGAAGTCACAGATGAAATCCATAATAATACTATAGCAATAAAGGGAAATCATGTGTTATAGATATAAGAACTAATAATTCACTTTTAGAAATTATACAAATATTTTAATGTATCTTGCTTACGTTGGTTTTTATTGAACGACATGCAATGAGACTAAAATTTCATTAAAATCAACGCATATATATCATCAGCAGGGGGACGTGGGACAATGTTAGTCCCACCTTCATAAGTATCATAAAATCATTACAATAATTACGTTATTAGAACAAATTATCCTGCTGACGACTCAAAGTATAATCCCTGAATAAAATTACAGGCCACTATAGAGTATCCAAACATGGATCGTATTTATTACAAGTTTTTCATTTTGTTCAAAAACTACATTGTACAAACCTACCCTGCCAAGAAGGAACTATAAATGCAAAGGTAGGAAGCATATGAATTCCTCACGATGCCCAGCCCATAGCTCTTGAAAAAAAGCAATTCCAAAATACTATATTATTTTATGAGTATCTGAAAGACATAATTGCTATTGGAACATTTATTGTGATGAAAATGTGTTTTATTATAGTGTTATAAAGCAGATTTTTGGGAAGAAGTTTCACATAGGATTGTACGAATTGTTCTTTTTAGTAAAATGCGAAAAGCCGAATGAAGTAGACGATGTATTCCGATATGTAATTGTGATTAAGTTTCATATACCAGTATGGAAAATAATAAAAAATATCAAAAGCTCTTTTAAAATCATAAATATCTGGTTTTGAAGCTTTAAAAATTCCTTAACTTTCTAAATTAAAACCTCCCTAACCTACCCTAAACAACACTGTTGTTTGCTTCACTCTGGCTCTATCTATGATTGTACACACTATTATATCGCCATTCTTTCTTCTGCACGCGCCTTGCAACGGAATTGTTATTTATGGTGTGACGGACCACATAGAGACCTATAATTTTTTTGGAAGAAACACCAAGCTACTTCAATATAGGATGAAATTCATGCCAAGATGATGATGATATTGCTGTAGTGGTAAACTCTTTAATTCTTATTTTACCAAAATAAAACAACGAGATGATAGATGATCCATATAAACTGATCAACGAGAGATCAATGTAGACTCTATTACATCATTCTTTGAATATCGCGATTAGATGCTATTGCTAGATGAACAGATGAACTGTTTTACACATTCTCTTCTATACATCTTCTCTCCTCTGCCACCTTCTCAATGCAACACAGTTTTCGACATAACATATTTCCAAGTGCCCAATTAAAACTTGCCACCTACTTTAAATTACACGGCAGTTTTTGATCAGAAGCGGAGTCTGATACTAAATATTCCATTTGTGAGACATAACACCCAATTGATAGGATAACTGCTGTTCTTACCATATACTAATTTTTTTTAAATACGTACCCAAATTATAACCACGGAAATTCATTTATGTAACTGCTAGACCAAATGAATTCTACAATGTCAAAAAGCACCGAACAAACCTAATCGAAAGGAAGTTCTGTTGTGGAAGCTGGCGCATTCACTCATGTGTGCGTCAAAAATTGTAGAATTGGAAAATGGGCTACACGCACTTCATTTCCTTTAACCAACAAACTTTTGTTAATTTGATTTATTCATTGGCATATCTTATGGCAACAATCATTAAGTGAAATATTGTCTGAAAAAATTATCTGAAACAGAAAATTATCACGACAGACTATATAATCTGTTTATCAGCTAAAGTTTCCATGGCGTTTCATTG
Source organism: Maratus michaelseni (assembly GCA_963931845.1). Taxonomy (NCBI): domain Eukaryota; kingdom Metazoa; phylum Arthropoda; class Arachnida; order Araneae; family Salticidae; genus Maratus; species Maratus michaelseni. Next base: position 199,538,800 of record OZ007592.1, on the reverse strand, counting down.
TATGACAAGGTAAATAATACACACTTTTGAGGATATTGAAATACCTTTCCACTATCATTTAATGAAATACAGTTTGAAAAATATTGTCTGCAGCAGAAAATTATCACGACAGACTAACCTATTTTTCAGCTTCAATTGCAGTTTACGATAATATTAATTAAATCTTGAGTTTTAAACGTTTCTTGTCTCAAAACGACCACTATCGAGTGGTCGAGACCGGAAATTCGGTTCAAAACGCCATCTTTTCTTAAAGCACCTCTGCCTTGTCAAAAAATGGAAAAAACTATTCAATTTCATAGTTTTCTGAATAACGGCACCTGCCAATCTCATGCGTTTACGAACAAAAATGGATTCAGGAAAGTGTCAGAAAGTAGCCAGTTTGGATTTGAAAACAAGTCTTAACAAGCCATGCCACTGAATTTAGATTTAGTGTCTCTATAACTTATGGTTTTCATTGTTTTAATGGTATAGGTATTTGTTAGTATAATGAAATTTAAAAAAAAAAGTTGTAATTTTCGGTAATGAAACGGGTAAATAACAATTATAGGACGCTTCAGACATTTTCACAGTGACGTATAAAAAAAAGGTAATTGAAATCCGACGTACTCAAGAAATATTTTAACACTGTTATACATAGGAACATTTTGAAACCAAGGAAAATTGACATACAACTGATAAAGATTTAGAATATAGAAATGTGTTAGAAATGTTTTACTGTACGTTTTCGAACAGCTAATGTAAACGTATACTATAAATTTCATGAACCTATGCTTTGATAGTAATGAAAGATAAAGCATGCAATAGTAATGTGATTTACTGAAAAGCTTTTGGCTCCACGTAAATTTCAATTGCTTAAATTACACACTTATAGATTAAATATAAGCTGAGTTTGAAGAAATGCATCTATCGATCCATTTTGCTATTTTAGCATATTACGTTAAAAGCAACAATTGCATAACCTTACCTCTGACGAGTTCAAGAATCTGAAAATATGCATAATCAGTTAAAAGATGTATTGATAAAAATTTTAAGAGGTGATAGATTATTCAAGAGCAGCTTTTTTTCCTCTTTATCTATATTTATCACGAGTTAGTTTTGAAAATAAGTGCCAATCCGTTTTCTTTCATCAAATGAGTTTAGAGATAATGCATCTTTCAACTGAAAAGTTCAGATTAAACATTTAAAAGAAATTATATCCAAATATAATCGTTTATTTGAAATTATTATAAAGGATTTCAAGACAATAATTTTAACGATTACATTTAATTTGTAAGTGTTCTTTTCTATTCAATTATAAAACAAATTGACCTAAATAACATTGCTCTGTTAAACTAATTTGCTACTAATAAACAATAAGAAGTATGAATTTCGGTAATTTTACTTTTAAATATATAGTGTGTGTGTGTTTTCCTGAAAGATTAAAAAATAAACTCAATCAATTTAATATCTGATTAATCTTTTGATTACGGGCCAGGACTGGCGACTAATTTCATACTAAGTCGTACCATAATTTACAAAAAAAATTATTTGTAGTAATAGATTTGAAAATATCCTAGTGTAAAGAGATTTTTTTTCAAAAAGTGGTATGAATAAAATAAATAAAATAAATAAAATAAAAAATAGTCGCTGGGATATACGGTGTCCCAATCACATAATCGAAAGGTTAATTGCTCAAAATTAAAAGATATAATTTTCAGAAAAATTGATCCAGTTAAACCTGATCAATTATCTTTCGACGACGATTATCTGACACGAGGTTTACCAAGGCTGATTTGCCTATTCAATTTTACACATGCATAACAAACAGAAACACTTTTTACTAGAAAGAAGGAGCACTTAGACTTAGCAAATATTAAATACAAGAGAAAATGTACTCCATGGGACAAATGGCCTGCTGAAGGAAATATACAAATCAGTTTTAACGATGAAAGAATTATTTTTCCTTCTACATTTCATTTTCCTTTTGTTATAAGTGAAACTACTGAAATTTTCCTACGTAAAGGAATGATCTGCAACAATTCCTATCTTTTGAATTACCTAAACTTTAATATGAACTATTTTAGAAGTTAAAGAATAAAAATCAGGATGCAATTCACAACAATAAAGTCAATAGATGACGTTTTCCATCTACTTTTTTTCTGTACCTTGAAAATGATACCGGGAGGTACTGAAACATGTCGGTAATTTTAAAACTTTTTGATGACTTTAATTTCCACTTTTTAGCATATTAAAGTTTATTTGTAACAAACCAAAGTGATTTTGATATTATCCTTAAACGTAAATTATGGTGTTTTTCCGAAACTTTATGAATATGATAATCTGTCTCTGGCAAAGTCCGACTTAGACTATCTACGGCCCCTGTGCAAGCATTATGCGCCAACCCCCTTTCTATCTATCCATAGAATATTTTGGGAATTATGCTGAAGTGACTATTGCTAAATTTCATACCTATTGTATGTATACATAAATTTCGTACCACCAGGTACTATTCATATCTGTATACATGATATCACAAGAAAGAGATAGATGATCATAACTTTAAGCGATGATAAAATAAACTTTTTCTTTTGTTATAAAAATGTAAGGGCTCATGTAAGTCATTGAAGTGTAAATACAGATCTTTCAGTCATTCTTGGCTATTTCGCTTATAATATCATAACATTTTCTACCACAGTATAAAATTTAATGGAGAAATATTCTCTTTATTTGATGTCAGAAAGCTTGTGATAAACTGAAACAAAAATTGCTATTCTGAAAAAGTGGTATGAAAAGCAACTTTTGCATTTTAAAAAGAAAAAAAAATCCGTTCTTAATGGAATAACATGCATTTGGGTAATTCTAAAAATTTTAATCATTAGTTTCCTGATGATGTAAAGAGGTGCCTTTGGTTTTGGGGTGGAGAGATTTGGGAAATGGTGTGCGTGTACGGAAGCAGACAGAGTGGGGATAAGCACCCCCCTCACCCCCCCCCCATAAATCTTTGAAAAAAAAAAATTGGTCGTTTTTGTCTAAAATTTTACCATTTGTCTGCTCGTTAACGAAAATCCTGCGTACGCCCTTGGGGGACATGGGGCAGCTGCCCCGCATGCCTCTGCATTGGACAGGCCCTGGTCTCAGGTAAATAAACTTCCAATGTACAACCAACCCCCCTACTTTATTTTATGAAGTACAGCGTTACCGCATGAAATAAAGTAGAGGAAACAATTTATGAAGGCATACATTATTCAATGTTTATTTTCATTTTCCAGTTGTAAAGTTTATGACAATAGAACAGACATGAATGATTCAAGACTGAAATCCAAAAAGAGAAAATATGTCTTACCTCGTCAGGTGGCTTTGTGATAAAGGGAACTTTTTCTTCTAGCGTGCCGAGACCTTTACAAGCAAGGTTATCGACGGCTTGGACTGAAAGAAAAAAATAAATAAAATTACATTAGGAATTAGTCGGACAATAGCGAAAATCATTTCGCGGCTATTGAACTGATGCTATAAAAGTGCCACTCTGTTTATAATGCAGAAATAACACAGAAATAAAAATAAATAAAAGTGATGTGTCGTGTAATGATGATGTCGTTATCAAACAATATCTACCAATCATATTGATAATAACTACATTTTTTTTTTCTTTTTTGCAAAACTGAACAACCAGTTTACAACCAGTCAACTTAAAAATGGATATATATATATATATATATATATATTTTTTTTTTTTTTTTTTTTTTTTTAACAATGAAAAATATGCATCCAATTTATGTGCAAATTAAAGTTTTCATTTCTAATTAAGAGTGCAGGAGAAACATTATGGGCTCCTATCTGAATTATAAAGCAAAAACATGTCCGTGAGTAACGATGACGTCATATCGACGATGGCAATGATTTGACCATTGTCTTTCGCATTTTTCGCAAATGTATTAGCTTCTAAATATCGCACAATTTCATTTATTCCATCGTCGAATAGAGAAAAAAATGCATTTTCAAATGCAATTCTTCTGAAAACTGTATTGCAATTTACTGATGCTTTATGGTTTTTAAAATAATTTTCAAGCATGAATTTTTAAAAAAATCTATCGACGATGGAAAACTAACCCACTTGCACTTAAAACAATATAAGTTCAACGTTTGTTTCTGGCTACTATTCTATAAAGAAATTAAAACTTCATAAACAAACAAATAAATAAAACAGTGTGTCTTTGAGAATGATACTTTTTAAAGAAACTATTAAATCAGAACATGAAATTTCAAGTCTGAAGGGAGTCACCAGACTAAAAAAAACTGGCTGCTATAATTATATGAATATATAATTAATAATCAATAGAAAAGGCCAATTTGGAGCTATGGGGAAAGTTCTTTTGTACATTGTAATTGTTTATGGAAGCCGGAAGCGGCTTTTATTGCCAGACAGTTTGTTTTATTTAGTGTCTTTGAGAATGATAGTTTTTAAAGAAACTATTAAATCAGAACATGAAAATTTAAGTCTAAAAAGAGTCGCCAGACTCTGGTTGCTAAAATTATATATATGTTGAAAAAATCCGTTATTCGTCGCCTGACGATGTAGTTGGAGCATTTTTTTTAAATTTGCTGTTTATTTATTGCAGTTTACTTATCAGTAACACTTATTAGATTTGTATATATCTAAAAAAAAAAATCCTTATCTATTGACAAAAAATATTCAAGTTGATAAAAGTTTTTTTTAAAAAATCAATAAAAAAGCATTACATAATAATAAGTACATTGCAATAATAATAAATAGTAATAATAAATAAATAAATAAATAAATAAAAATAAAAGTAAATGTAGAAGCATATTCTATTATGGAAAGTCAAGGGAATATAGCACTGAATTTAAACTAGCGTTTCATTCCAAAATAAAAAATACTTTTTTTACTAATATATTTGGAAAAATAATTTCATATCTTTAAGTAATCATACACTGTAAATAAAGACACATGTTTCTTAATCAACGAAAATCATAACAACGAACGAAAATATATAATAACCTCTTCCGAGTTATACCCATGATTCCGAAAAGCATTCTTTATCATTAGAAACTTCTAAAAACAACATATTTTCGAGATTTAAAGAAACATTTATAAAAGTAAAGTTTCTTTTGCTACCACTGATTTTCGCAAACGCTTCCGATTAGTTTTTTATAGTAGTATATTAATCAATTTTCTCAAACCGGAATATTGGTTTTTGAGATGCTATTTATTCTCAGTTAAACATTTTCAGCTGCGTAATGGAATTTATATACATGCAAGAGTAACTGAATAATATTAATTTTAACATTAATGTTAATGCTGCTAATTTATCATGTTTGTTTGTAAAATATGTTTGTTGAACATGAAAACGTTTACTTGGGAATTGATAGAAAGCGAAAAACCTATATTCGGAGTTGAGTAAACTGATTAATACACTATAAAAACTACTCGGGAACGTTTTCGAAAATCAGTGGTAGCAAAAGGAACTTTTTATAAAGGCTTCTTTAAATCTCGAAAATATATTAGTTTCCTAGGTTTCTAAAGATAAAGAACGCTTTTCGGAATCGTTTTTCGTAAAATTTTTCGTCACCAGTGGCGACCTGGCAACCAGAAATTTCGCGCCCTGTATTAAATATTAATCAAGCATTTTGATTTTGTATATGTTTCACCGTTTCGTTTCTAACTCCCTGGGCGTTCATCAAACCCTGTATTTTCCCTTAAAGCTATCTATGATAAGACCAAGTCAATCTTTTCTTAAAATTAAAAGTAAAGTAAAATAAAAGTTGGTAGGATTCAGAAATTCCTCAACACCTGCACAAATTTTAAATTTAATTTGCAGTTTCCTCAAAATTTAATTTACACTTTTTTTTTTTTTCATTTATCCTTCATTTAAAATGAAATGCTTCACTTTGCGAGAATTTCAAATAAATATAGTGGCATCAGCTGCTGGCACTCTAGTGGTGTAGCGTTAATAAGCCAGATACAGATACATACTCGATCTTGTTTGATTGCATAATTCAAAGTAAGGATGCCATCATCATTATGCATAAAAGTTTATTTTAATAACAACACTCAGAAATCCAATTTACCATCTTTTATTTAAGAAATTAATCAGTTTTTGCAATAAAAATGACTGGAATAATAATAATAATAATAATAATCTACATTGAAACTGTACTGCTTTAATGCGTAAATATTTCAAAAATTGTGTTTTAATATATATATATTTTTTTTTTTTTTTATGGTAGAAATTAAGTATAATTTTTAGGCAAGGCATTTGTTTTACAAAAGATTATACGTAATCGCCTAAATATCTATTTTGAAACAAAACTAATTTACAATGTGGAAATAATTTCATTTGTTCTGACTTACTTTGCTTTTCAAACTTCATAACAACGGGTTTGGCTTGGCCGGCGACAAAAGTGACGGACTTTTCAGCATTGGTGAGCGTGAAGTTGACCAGCTTATTGGATTCTTTGATATGAGAATAGGTGTTTGCTGCGTAATCCCAAGCCACGTGCACCATGGGAAGATTGACCACACGTTCCACGAAGTGACTTCGAATGCTGGGTTCGCCTTCTCCTCGTGCCATCTTTAGATGCTTTCTGTACATAAACCTGCAGAAGTAAAACGAATTACAAATTTCAGAACCATCTTGAAACTAAGAAACAGATATAATAGTAATATACAGAGAGGTCTCGAAAGTTATTAGATGGTTTTAAAAGTACATATGTTTTAATTTATTCGAGTAAAAAAAATCCCTTTTTTGGCCAACAACATGGGCGCCGTCAGAACCTAAATCCACGGAAAGACAAGAATTTGGAACAAAAGTGTCTGTGGTCCGGTAGCCTAAGCCTTTTTTAAGCATTCAATGTTTGTCTTGATAATTCCGCCTAATTTCATGACTCCAATTCATGATTTTTCTAAAACATTTCCGATAAAATACGTGACTATGACGTGGATACCAGACTCGAAAGTCACCTTTTTGATTTACGCTTGATAGAAAGCGCGAGCTCGTAAATTTATTTTTTTGCTCTGTTTCTTTTTTAATAGGAACTGTTTTTTAACAGGTTAACAAGAAAGTAAAGCACACATTATTGCAGCTATATTTTTAGTATTTCTAAATTGACTTGCCAACGTATAATTTAATTAATATCAAACGATTAATTGATGAAAGTGGACTTTTTAAAATTATTATTACACGCTATTTTTTTTATATTTTATTTTCTTTGAATAGTTGCAGTTGCACAGCCATTTGGCCTATTTTGGCGTATAATTAAATCCACTGTCACTGTAACTCCTATGCAATTGTAATAGTCTAGAGTCTAGAATATTTGGCGATTTACTACCTGTGGTGGTTAAAAGGGAAAATTGCCTTAAAATTAATGTATTAATTTATAATTAAGTTCTGAATATATTAAAATGTTGTATTTTCATGGGAAACACACCTGTGAATATGTATATATTTTTTTTATTCTAGCATATGGGAAAGTTAGTGAAAAATCGCTTACAAAATTCCATATTTACATTACAAAAAAACAAAAACAATTTGAGTTAAATAAAAGAGTGTAACAAACATGAAATAAATTTTATTAAAAGATAGGAATTTTTATCACCCTCCTCCCAAGCAGAAGCAATGGCCTCCCCTGGATTTTCTCTTGATATTTATAATAAATTTAAGCTTGTATATTGAAAACACTGGGTTATAGGCTCGTCAAATATGGCGGGTTAGTACACTATTTTAAAATATGTTATTTGAAATTTTCAAAGAAAGACACCAAATATAGCAAATACAGGGCTCCCAAATGGTCCGCCAACTGAATACCAATAATTTTTAACAGAAAATTTTATCGTATGTTTCTACAACAGTTCCGCAAAAATTTACCTCCGAAGGTGGTTTCTGCAAAATTTGCAAGAAAAATCTAAAAATAAAACTTTTCTAAGAAAATACTGGTATATAAAAAGCAGACCATTTGGGAACCCTGTAAATACAGAATCATATGAAGTGCCATTAATCAAAAAAGTACTGAAAAGTTTTTGTGCAATGAAGTGTAAAGTATAATTATATTAGTTTGTATTTTTATCAAGTTATTTTTAATTAATATTGCATTATTATTATATTTTTTTAAAGTGTATTTTTAAAATTCCCTTAAAAAAAAGAAAAAAAAGACAAATAAGTAATAATTTAATTAAAATGCAAATAACAATGTGTTTTCCAAATTTTAAATTGCAAAATATATATAAAGTGCATTGATAAACTCTCTTTTTTGCATGATCCTTTGCATGTTCCTTTGCATTATGAAAAGAAGTATGCGCTATAGCGAGATTTTAGTATAAATTGATGTTTTTGCCTATGGTAGTTTAATCCAAAAATCATATTATTTTAAAATCATACTATAAATATAAAACAATTCCATATGTTGAAAAAGAAGAAAAAAAAAACAGAAAAACATAGACATTATTTTATTGTAAAGGTTCACGTTAAAAACACCATCAGCACCAAATACCTACTTTAAATGAAGTATCTTCTTTCCAATAAATTAACACAAAGACGTTTTAAATGTAAACATAAAAGATTAAAATAGTCATGTTAAGGAAATTTTCAACAGATCAGTTATTGCCGAAACGTCAGTTGAGGCTCACTCAGGAGATGCGAAAAGTTTTTGGTTTCCGTCTGTTTGTCTGTCTGTTCCGCGATAACTGCCGTAAAAATGATCCGATTAGGTTGATTTTTGGTGGGTACACTGCAAAAAATAACTGTTGATTTTACAGTATAATACTGGCAGCTGGGGCGCCAGTTTTATACTGTAAAATCAACAGTTATTTTTTGCAGTGTATGTTGGTGAAGTACCCGGAATGAGCTGTATAGGTTTTGGTTACATCTGGTTTATTCGTTCGAAAAATATTGAACATTTCTTTTTAGGTCATAATGCTTTCCTATGGGAATGCAGACGATTTTCAAATTTCATTTTTAACTATGAAATGAAAATCACATATTTCAATAATGTATTTCAAAGTAAAATTATTAATGTTAAATTTTCGATAGGGAGGTTTTAAATATATCCAATAGCTTTGAAAATTTGCTAATGCATTCATTAGAATTTAGAAATTAATTGTTTAAATTATTGGAAAATTTTTTTGCATCTGTTCGGGATATATAAAACATTTTATTTTCATATTTTTTACAAATTTTAAAACTCATTTCATTTTACTTCGCTCTTTAATTTATTAGTTGCTTAGCAACCGTATTTCGAAGAATATCAAAATAATAAAATTCGTAATTCACACCATTTTGTTGCAATATTTTAGCAGAAAAATAAATTATGTTTCTATTCTATCGACATAAATGAAGATTTTTTTTTTTAAATTCAAGTTTATTTTTTTTATCTAAAAAGTTACATGAATAAGAAGTTCATACGAATTTCAGAATATCATTGCATAAACCGTGTTTAATTTAATGCTTCTAATTTCTGAAACCTCCGAAGTATTTTATATGCCTATAAATATGTATATGTAATATAAAATAATGAAATTGCGGATTGTAAGATGCTAAATAATATGAAAAGTGAGATTAAAAAACAATGACTTTTAGAGCTGACGTTGAGGCTCCTGATCTACAGATTTACTAGTTTAAATTTCCTATATCTGGTCCTGATACGTCATAATACTGACAACTTCTGGTAAGTCATTCATTAATTTTTTTCATTTATAAGGTAGTAGTATTTTGTTTTCCTTTTCTCTCTTTTTTTGGCTTAGATAATAACATACGTTTTTAATATAGGCCATCAAGTTTATTACAATTATTTTTTTATACATAGAAGGCTTCATCAGGAAATGCATTATCTCTTATAATTTCGTAAATCAGGAAAAATCCTATTAAGTAAAAAGAAATATTCATATGCAGAATTAAATTTTCTTCCACAAGTAAAACAAATAAATGTTCTCCGCGTTGGATGTAAGATAATAGAAGGAAAGAAATTTTTTAAACTGCAGCCTTTAATTAGAAAATAGTTGTCGAATCGAAATAAAAGGTAAAATAAATGGATATTTTAAGAGAAAAATAAATGCTTTAAAAATTTTGCAATGCAGCAAGAATTACTGGCAACCATGGGATAAACAACCGGGATGTTAATTTTGAAATTGAGTTTTCAAAAGATGTTTTAGACATGTAAGCATTTCTACAACACTGCAACTAATTCAAAGTTATGAAAAATTTTCAAAGGATAAAGCGCTATGATTTTTTTTGCAAAAAACATTTTTTTTTTTTTTTTTTGTATGTCTACAATAGCTCAAAAATATAATTATTGAAATAATAAATCTGTATTTAGAGGAATGAAAAAGTCACTCGGCGACTTTAAAATAGATGTATCATAGGTAGGTGAAATATAAAAAGATACCTTTCGCAGATGAAAATTTAAAATATTTGCAGAAAATATTTAATTTTAGTAAATAACTTAGTTCCTGTTTTGTGTCAATAAATCTGAATTTTTTAAACTATATTTTAATTTATTTTTTATATGATAAAATGATATTTCTGAAATTATTTAAATAAATTATTAAGGTTCTCAAATTAAAGCTGTTGCGATAGAAAAGCTTAATTTGATGTTGTCAGAAATAGGTTTTTCGTTCATATTTAAAAACTTTTATGTGTTTTTCAATAATAATAATAAGAAGAAGGGGGGGGGAGGAGGAGGAGGAAAATGTTTTTATTTCGGGGCTAAAGGGTATAGTAGGCAGGTAATTACTCGGGACAAAACATTACTTGATGTCAAGACATCGAGGTTATCCTTTCCCTCTCTTCTCTGATATTTTAACTTTCTTATAGTAGAAAATTGCATGCACAGTTATAAATGATACAGTTATAGAATTGATATAAAAGTTATAGCATATATCCTACTACGTTTAAATCGACAATTTTGGGCAACTATTCACAATTTTGTTTTATTTCATTTTGAAAACCTGTACAAGTAGCTATCCGAAATAGTTTTTATTTTCTTCGTTACAATAATCGGAAAGTTATGGCTTTTTTTTTTTTTTTTCTTGTTTGTTTGTTTGTTCCGTCTCTCAAACGTAAAGTGTGCATTTAAATAACCGTAAATGTGAATTTAAGTGACCTAAATAATGAAAATATCTTCCAATAATGAGATTAAGGAAGGTGCAACAGATAAATCTAGAGAGTTTTAAAAACTTGGGGTGATCATTTATAATAGATTTTCAGAAATAAAAACTTTAAATACCTTTTCTGGAAAACATGATTGGCATTAACAAAAATTATGGTTATCTATATTAATAAAACAAAGTGTTTGCGAGCCTGTCTTTCTGTGTACTCTCTCACGCTATGATGGATAAAGCCCTTGCTGCGACTTTGAGCATGGAGGTATACCCGAGAACGCCTTGAAGAGATTTTTTTTTTTTTTTTTTTTTTCAAAATTAGATTTTAATTCTTTTTTTTTTTTAAATTAAGTTTTAAGGAATTTTTTTATTGGATTTTTGCACTAGAAATTTTCTTTCACCATTTGCATTTGTTTCTAAATATCGCATAATTTAAGTCTTTCCAGTACAGATTAGAACAAAAATGTGCTTTTAGATAAAATTTATCTCAAACTGCAACATAATTTACGAATTTTTATTGATTAATTAAAAAAATTTATTTAAAGAAAATTTAAACGTGTAATTTTTGGCTTTTAATTTCAATAAACTTCCAACTGCAAACGATTATTTTGTTTCTTTGCAAAATATTGAGACACTAATAATGTTTTTGTTTTTTTTCCCTTAAATTTTGGGAAGATAAAAAATGCCAAACTATATATGCATTATTTTAGTTTTATAATAAGGTTCTGAGACTTAAGGGAAAATGCTTCGTTTTCGCGCAGTCGTAAATACAAAGGCTTCAAATTCGTGTATTTAAAATGCACGTTTTCTTTAAAAAATGATTCAGTTTCAATGACGGAATTTCGCCATTTAGCCCCTTTAATATAGTTTCACTGCTTGGTTTATCCGTGAAAAAAAAAAAAAGAAAATACATTTGTGATATGGGCATTTAATCTTAGTCTAGGCTTAAAATAAAAGTGAAAAGTACATCTCGTACAAAAGTACATCTCGTACAAAAGTACATCTCAAAAGTACATTTAAACAATCGATGTAATTTTTATGGATGAAATTGACGATATACTTTTGCATACGTCATATTCATCGATAGAAGCGTTGAGCCTTTCAATGTTTAGGGTTGATGAGTACTTTTTTTCATTCTCTCAATGCGAAGAGCGGGTTTACTGCTAGTATTTATATAAAACTGACCGCCTGCAATTTGTGTGATCTTGTGAGCTTAATGAACTGTTTAAATATCAGAGAATTTTCTGAAATTGTACAGCTATTTTTTTATGAATTAGCATGCAGAAAATATATGAAAAATCAAAGTGATAATTCGAATGGGCATATCTATGGCAGTTTTATTTTATTGCTTAGCTTGTAGTTCATTACATTCTTACTAATTCAGATTTTATAATTGTTAAAAAAAAAACATTTAGTAAACTATCAATATTTTCGTCACGAGTTCATTTTTAGTAAGCATCAAATATTAGATAATTTTCCTTACAATTTGAAAAAATGAAATGAAATTTCACCAAACTATTTTTTTTAACAAATAAAATTGTCTTTTTACATACTAATTTATTTGAATCAACCAGTATTATACTCATTTTTGCTTTATTTTTTAAAAAAAGAGGGTTTTGAACGTAGGTGGGTTATTGTAACTTGAAATCTCAAAAATTCGCCAAGAGCAAAATTACTCTTTTGAAAATAAAGAACGGTCAAAAAGGCAGTACAAGATCGAAAACATAATTTCCATAACTTAAGCTCCTTAAAATTATCTGTGATAAAATAATTATGCAATTGCATTTTGGTATTCATAAATGTGTAATAGGAAACGTAGTTATACATCAATACGAATTCACAAATAATTATCGATACATCATTATCCACAATCATCGGTTAAAAATAAATACCTTTAATTTATAGAACGTGTAATTCATACTATTAACAATATCACATTTTATAGTACTTTCCAATAAAATAATACATAAATATAAATAAAACCTTCACGATAAAATTATTTTTTTGAAATTAATAAGATATCTAATTTATTTTTTAATGATCAAAATATCCAATTAATACCACAAAAAATATTCCATACCACTAAAGAGGATCTTGTATAATGTACACCCTGAACTGTGCAACATGAACCACTGAAATGCTATCTGAGGGTTAGAGCGTCTAAATAACAGTTGGGGAGAGTATCATCGATACCGTCCGCTCCAAAGTTCAAAACCTTATTATCACAAAATATCGAGCTCGAACACCGATCGGATGCCTATTTTTTTTATTCGTGGTTCTCATCCCCAGTTATTTATTTTTAGAGAGTTAGGGAATCTCTTTCTGTTTTTTTTAATCTGCATTTTAATTCTTGTCAAAGAGTGATAATGTTTCCTTGAATTATCAGTGACGAATAGCCAGCCGCACGTAATTTAGATAAATGGATGACAAAGAAAAAGGTAAATTGACGAATATTATGCATAAAAATAGTAACACATCTTTTTTTTTATTATTATTTAAACGTCAGATAAATGAGCTAAAGGCTCCGCTTCGGTAAAATCCCAAATTACCCTCGCGAATGTTAAACCAATGGGCGTGTTATGCATTCATATTTTTTAAATATCTCCTTAATGAAATTAATATTTTTTAACTTCTGTTTTCTGTGTGTACTGTTGTTAAAGGATGTGTCTTTCTTTCTTACACTGAAAAAAAAAAAAAAAAAAAATGCTGATTTTACAGTATAATACTAGCATCCCAGCTGCCAGTATTATACCGTAAAATTAACAGTAATAAACAGTAAAATAAGCAACTGTTTATTACTGTTAATTTTACGGTATAATACTAGCAGCTGGGATGTCAGTATTATACTGTAAATCAACATTTTTTTTTCTTGCAGTGTAGTTATCAAATTATTTCTAAAATATATACTTGATTTATAATTTTATTTATAAGTTTACTGAGTAAGATTTTAACACTTCAAATAAAATTATAGTAAAAAAAAAAATAAAATAAAATAAAAAACTTAAGAATTTGCAGTGGTGACACAAATATTTTAGGGACCCAAGTGCGTCTTTACAAATATGGACCAAAAAAAGAGGAAAAAATAGAAAAACCAGCTAAACTTTCAGAAAAACGATATTTATAATGTCTGTTTAATCATAGATTAGCATGCTTCGTCCGTTATGCTGGTCGGTTTCTCCAAAGGAACCTTGAATCAAACGAAATGTATCGGTGAAATGGACCTTGTGTTTCAAAGCAAAATGGAATGTCCTTCCGCATTGCTGTAAGTGATACGAACGCTATTGCGCTATTATATTTTCTATTGACAAAATTTGGGCTGTTAAGAACCAACTCTTTTAGTTGATCATTTACAGTAGAATTGGATAAAGAACGATGGAGCGATATGAAATATACTAAAACCATCCCTGAAAAATTATCCAACTGAAAATGCAGAATCCTTATGAAGATCCATCCATCTAATCTTTCATAATCGGGTTGGCCTGATTATAGCACGCCCCCCTCTAATTTTATAACAAAGCAAGGTAGAACGATATGTTAAATACTAAAATCTTCCATAAAAATTTTTTTAAACTAATAGCGCAAGTTCCATCGAAATCCATTGAGCAAAACCTTTTAAAAAGACTAATCTTTCATAATTGGGTACACCTGATTATAGAACTTTCCCCATAATTCTATATTCTATAACTGAGCAGAACGATATATTATATACTAAAACCTTCCCTGATAAAGTGTCTAAACTAACAGTACAAATCCCATCAAAATCCATTCATCAGAAAATATTTCGAATGAATCTAGTTTCGGGGCAGAGGGGGGGGGGGGGGTGGCACTGCCTTCGGTAGCGTTTAGTGTGCTCCAAACAGGGTTCGTAAATATCGTGATATTTTCGAAAATATCAAAAAATACCCGATATGTTGATATACAGTGGCGGTCAAAAGTTTCCGGCCAGTTAGTTTCTTTGATTTGTTCGCCAGAACGTTTCAGCGAAGAAGAAGCGCAATTGCTCCAAAACTTAGGACTATGCAAATGACCTCTGACCACGTGATCATTTTGATTGGATACTGAAGACACTTGATGCAAAGGGGAGGAGTTCGAAATTCGCGTGTGCAAAAGTTTCCGGCCATTTGTCATTCGTTAGTTTTTGGTATCGGTAAAGTGTTTTTTTTTGCCGTGTTTGTTAATTAATCAACATAAATAACGTAGTAGAAATTCCAAAATGAAAAGTTCAACAATTATTGTTCGTAAACGAGTGATTTGTTTGTCGCTAAAAGGCCAATCCTCTCGTGAGATTGCGGCAAAGTTATCGATCAGAAAATCTACTGTGAACGATATTTAAAAATATATATAAAGATGGCCATGGCCTTCAGGACTTGCCACGGTCCGGGAGACCCTGGAAAACGACTACTCGTGTGGACAGAATTATCAAGAGAAAAGCCGTTGATGATCCGCATAAAAATGCTGCTGCAATATCCCGCGATTTACGGAGTGAAAACATTGCTGAAATAAGTCGGTCTACCGTGTCAAGACGCTTACGTGACGTAGGACTTTGTGGAAGCGTCGGTGTTAAAAAACCTTTCATAAGTAAAATAAATCAGAGGGCCCGACTGGCGTTTGCCAAGGAACACAAAGACTGGTCAAGTGAAAACTGGAAAAAAGTACTATTTTCCGATGAATCGAAGTTCAACTTTTTTGGGAGTGATGGCAGACACTACGTCCGACGACCTAAAAACAAAATATATGATTCGAGATATGTTATTCCTACAATGAAACATGGCGGAGGACACGTTATGCTGTGGGGAACATTTTCTGGAAAAGGTGTCGGTCCGTTAGTTGAAATCCACGGCAAGATGAATGATGTAATGTATAAAGATATCTCACAAAATCATTTGCTGCCTTATTGGAGGAAAAATTGTGGTCGCAACTATTTGTTTCAGCATGATAACGACCCAAAGCATTCATGCAAGCTTGTCAAGCAGTGGCTTTCGCACAAAAAAATTCCGGTTTTGAAATGGCCAGCCCAATCACCAGATCTGAATCTAATAGAAAATCTTTGGAACGAACTTGACAAACGTGTGCGGAATTATAAATATACCAATTCAGCAGAATTTTCCAAAAATTTGCAAGAAGAGTGGGAAAAAACATACCATAGACGATCTTCAACCGTTCATTGAATCGATGCCCCGTCGCTGCGCCGCAGAACTTATTTCTAAAGGTATATTGCTAAAGGTAAATGCTGTTGATCACTGTTATTTTCTATTATAACACCATTTTTTTCCAAACTTGCCAAGATGGCCGGAAACTTTTGAGAACATGCGTTTTCCTTTGCAATTAATTTTGTCAATTAAATTTATTGATATTTATTTTTTATTTCATAAATAAGTTCCTAACTATTATGTTAATAAAATGTATAAGTATCACTTTGAGATTCCTCTTCATATGGCTATACTTACAAATTAACCAAAAATTGTATGCTGGCCGGAAACTTTTGACCGCCACTGTATATCCGATATTTTCAAAACAGTCAACTTTCTGCTGATAATAAATATTTTCAAGCATAATATAGATTAGAAACTAAAATATATTACACTTAACATGAAAACTTAAACAATTTACTAAAACTACTTTTTTCCCCCTTTTCTTCTTTTTTTTTTCACTTTGAACAAAATTGAAGATCAACTAATCAACAAAATAGAAACAATTTGCTTTATACACTTATAAAAAAAACAACTATAAGATTCAGTATCAACTATCAAGAAATCAGAAATTTATAAAACAAACTATTAAATACAAAATTGTTTTTTTTTTAAATTGAAAAATTTAAACATAAATGTCAGCTTATTTTTTTATTCCCTAACATGTACAATTTAAGCTCAACAACACAAAAAAAAACAGAAATTGATTCTTTTCTAATGAAGCTGTATAGAACTGATTATCTAAATTAGACAGTTTATTTTTCTATATCTGTCTTACATAATTATTAGTCCCATATAATCTACATTTAAAAATAAAAACTTAAAACAAAGCTTGGATAAGATTTTTATTTTTTTTTCTTTAGTTAGAAAAGTCACTGCCAGAGACAAATTCTCTTTATCTACAGCATGGAACAGTCAATATTAGTTGAAAATTTCATTTACACTTGTTAAGACTTAAAATATCATAAATATCTGGCACAGTGATATTTTGAAAATAAATATCAAATAATATGAAAATATCGAAAACATCAAAAATCTTGATATTTTGAAAATAAATATCGGATATATATCATGATAGATATCATGATATATGTCCATTGATATATATCAACGAACCCTGGCTCCAAACAAACCTCTTTCCGAACGAACATGTGACCTGTGTCCCTACTGTCTACGCTCTACGGCAACGTATACAGGGCTCCGCACGCGCTGGAGACGGTGGAAAACCAATTTGAATGAGTCGAACTCCGTTGTAATAGTGCCCATACAACCCAAGATAAGAATGCGACCCTGTAGGCGGAAGGTAGAACTAAGATCTGTAAGACAATCGAAAACCAAGTTGAATGAACATGAACCAGTTCCCGTTGAAATCGAACCCACATAACCCGATAAAAGGATGTGCCGTTAATTTTCAAAAATGGTGGTAATTTTATCATTAACGCAATTTTTATTTTACTGCTAAAATGCCCTTCCCCTAAATTAACGTGATCATTAAAAAAATAATGAAATTTTTCTGATATTTAGAACATAAGGACCACGCTAAAATAGCCGCCAGATGACTCCCTTCCGATCCTTAAATTCATATCTATATCTTAATTAGTTATCTTAATTTCTGTTCATTAGTAAAAATTGCCCTTTCATTTTCGCAAAGTAAATGGAAGGGTAGACCGGGAAACAGATCTCTTTATAGTTCAGTTTTTAATGAAAGCAGATCACTGTCTGTTTTTTTTTTTTTTTTTTTTTGTCGGATTTTCCCACTGGCGCCGTCATAATTTTGCAAAAATACTTCTAACAAAATACTATTTCGAAGAAGAAAAACGGCCCTCGAAAAATGTTTCAAACATTTTCATATATTTCACACACTTATACACACACTTATATACATCTTGTGTAAGACAGTTGTATGAGTTCGTCTACCTTAGTGATATTTTCAGTTTGTCTTGTGCAGGTGGCGCTACCTTAGCACGGTTGTATGCTGGTAACAGCAGAACAATGCTCGATATTAACACTCGATATAAAAACAAGATATTAACACTATTTCGTTAGAAATACTTATCTTTGCATCGCTACTCTGGTTTATTTAATTACTTCTGTGAAGACCAGCCAACCGAAGAAAAAAGGCGTATTTTTGATGAGAGTTCTTTCAAGATTTTAATTAATATTTCAGTAAATAATTAAAATATTAAAATTCCGAGTCGCATGTGTATCAGGAGAGGCCTTGGACAACCTAAATCTAAATTTTCAGGCTTCTAGGTGCGCTAGATTTTCCTAGCCATCGCCGACACACACTCACACAGGGCGAAACTGTCTTTTATTAACCCTTTCAGGGGCAAACACTTGTGCTCCTGTAACGTTTAATTCCCACCGGAATTTAGGAAATAATTTAGTTCAAAATAAAAATAAGCAAGTTTTCAACTTCTACTCGTCAAAGTTAAAAAAGTAAAATTTAATTAAAAGTTTCTGGTTTGAATCTGATTAAAATTAGGTGGTATATAATATATACCACCGCCCCTCAAAGGGTTAATACAGATAGTAGATAGATCTGTGGTAAATAGATAGGATATTTTCGAAAATATAAAAAATATCCGATATTTTTTATATATATCCGATATTTTCAAAATAGTCATTTTACTGCTGATTATAAGTATTTTCAGACTCAATATAAATTTGAAATCAAGACATATTGCACTTAACATGAAACTTAATAAAAAAAATATTCTAAATGCCGTTATTCTAAATGCCGTAATTATTGGTTTATTTCTAATGAAACTGTAATTAACTAATTATCTAAATTATACAGTTTGTCTTTCAATGGCTGTTCTAAGTTGATATTGTCCCACATAGAGATAATTATTGGTTCTATATTTAAAATTTCAGCTTCAAGCGTAAAAAGCTTGGAAATTTTTTTTTCTTCTTTTGACTAAAAAAGTCACTGCCAGAAACAAATCTACAAAACAGCACAGTCAATAAACGTTGAAAAATTCATTTACACTTGTTTTGCCTAAAAATATAAAAAAATATCATACACAATGATATTTTAAAAATAAATATCAAGTACATGAAAATATCGAAAATTAATATGCTATTAGGTCGAGGGAACGATCGATCAAATCTTTCAAAATGTATAATTAATTTTATCTGCTGAAAGAACATATTTTTAAAGGAAAACATTGTGAAAGGTTTGATGCTAACATTAAAAAAGTTTGATTCATATGCTGACTCTGGTGTTATGAACAAAGCAATGTGATAAAGTACTAGCTTTATCACATAGATAACAATGTCAAAGTCTATTTTTTCGTAATTTTATTTAATTCCCCATTATTTATTTTTAGAGAGCGAGATAATCCATTTCTTTTTTTAATCTCGATTTTAATTCTTGTCAAATATGATAATGTTTTATTGAATTATCAGTGATGAATAGTCACACGCAATTTAGATAATTGGCGACAAATAGAAAGGTAAATTGCCGAACATTATGCGTAGAAAGGGCAACTCCGTCCTTTTTGATTATTTAAATGTCAAATAAATGAACTTAATAGTTATCGCGCACTGTTCATGGATCATGTACGCATTTTTCTTACGATAAAGTGTGTTCGTATTTTTTTTTTTTTTTTTTTTTTTTTTACGAAATAAAAAAGGCAATGGTAACACATCAGGGGCGGCTTTAGTAGCCACGTCACACTGGGCAAAATTTTTTCCAGCTATTTTCAGAATTAATTACAGAACGTCTAGTAAAATGTTGTTTAGACGCGAATGGTTTTGAGCATTTACGGCACCTCTCGTGATATTATCACATTTCACACAAATCTGAGTTAGTCTTTTGAAATTTTCGCTAAAATAGCAACAGTTTTGTTAGTTATGTACTATTGGGATGATCTTTAGAGATTTTTCTTTTTATATAAACATATATATTGTTGTTGTATGCATACTCATAAAAGATTTAGGGCTAATGAATATCCATATACGCATAAACACTTTTATAACTTAAACAACAAAAAGCCCATATAAAAGCTAATTTAAATTTATGTATATATTTTTGAAATAACCAAAGTAGACTAAAAGTATGAGCACACAACACAACAATATACTAAACCTCCAATAAACCCAGATACACAATTTGATAATCTGAAAATGTCATATCCAGAAGAAGAGTGAGGGAGGGAAAAAAAAACCACTTTTATCCTTTTACTATAAGCTGACACAAATTCCACGTGAAAATAAATAAAAGAGAGGGGGAGGGGGGGGACTACATTATCAATATGAAATGATCAGCAATACCAAATTCTGAAAAAGCCGATCGAGAGTGAAAATTGTTAAATTTTCACTAATAATATTGCGTTGTGTAAATATTACATAAAGTGGTAATACTGGCATATCCTTTCCACAGAGAAAGAGAATTATGGAAGAAATATTATAGAAATACTTTGTTTATAATGAAATAAAGTCCAAATTCCCAGGTGAAAAAAAACTATAGTATGTTGAGGCCATCACAAAACTTTCTTCTATATAAATCAAATTGTCTGCAAGCAAAATTAAATGACAATCTACTCGTTCTTGAAATATAGCTATAGCAGAAATCGTGAAATACTAAGCATAGCTGCGACACATGTTGGACGGTATACACCCAAACCTAATAAGGATCTACTTATGTCAAGATCTAACAGACTATGGAGTTTAAGGAAATTCCGTGTATTAGTTCTTGAGATACAGTTATCTCGGAAATTGCAAAAAAAAAGGCAACATATCAGCGCCACCTGTTGGGCGTTTTACACCAAAACCTAATTAGCACCAATTTATGTCAAGGTCTAACTGAATCTAAAGATTGATTAAATTCCGTGCATTAGTTCGTGAGACAGAGCGCCCAAAAAATTTGTGTCATATACAGGCAGACAGACTCACGGACAGACATTTTCTAAATACTACAGTGAAATCGTGTTTAGGACCTACTAAAACGTATAAGTCCGTCGAAAACCGAAAGTTGAAAATTTTTACTAATACATTACTATCTTCTTGTAAAGAAAGTAATAAAACCTAGTAAAAACCCATTATTATTATTATTATTCTATTAATTAAGATTAAGATAGACAAAAAATAACTTCAAAATTTCAAAATAAGTATGAAGCAACCTGAAATTAAGTTACTACATTTCCATATCAACCACCAATAATTTCCAATTAAACAACAATGGATATAAAAGAAAATAC
Organism: Maratus michaelseni; assembly: GCA_963931845.1. Taxonomy (NCBI): domain Eukaryota; kingdom Metazoa; phylum Arthropoda; class Arachnida; order Araneae; family Salticidae; genus Maratus; species Maratus michaelseni. Next base: position 199,517,318 of record OZ007592.1, on the reverse strand, counting down.
AAGGCTCTTCCTGCCTACTCAAAAGATTTTATGAAAATAACAAATGATTTTCTTCAATAGACCTTGTCAAGTTCATAGATTATAACTTTCCTCACTCCTATTTTTTTTAAACTTTTGACCAAATTACATTATAAGTTAACACCGTATGAAGGCATAAGTTATCAATATTTATCCTTTTTTTTACATAACTTAATTTTTTCATTCACCTATAGGTAGTATGCCTTAATGAGATCATTAACTCTTCAACATATTAACCCTTTCGCGACGAGCGTCCTTTACAGAATTTTTAATCTTTCACCACCGGTTTTTCAAAACAGAAATTTTCGCGTAATTGAATCGCAAAAGTGCTAAGAAAAATCTTACAATAAAAAATAACTGGTGGGAATAATCCAGGATTCTAAACATCTTGTGCATCACGTATACGTGTCGCTCGTCCCCAAGGGGTTATAAGTAAAAAAAAAAAAATGGAATACTTAAAGTTAGTCTTAAATAAAATATTACTGGGTCTGATTTCCACAAGATGTAAACTTCACACTTTAGGGATATCAAATATTATTAATATTTATTTAAATTTTAAGTATTATTATAACCATTTTAAATACTTTATTTTATTAATTGGACTCAAATTCCAAATCATTCAGTTTTTTTATTTATTTATTCATTTGTCTAATTATTTATTTATCTACCTAATATTTAACAGTCGACAATATCTCCAACTTCAATTTACTTTATATATATATATTTATATAACTTTAATTCCTATCGTCCAAAAATCCAACAATTAAGCATTTTAAATTAAGAGAAAAACACTTCGACTCAGGAAAATAATTTTAAAGCTTAGGTTTTATACATATGGAAAATTTTAGAACGAAACTAGATAGCTTTAACTTACTTTTACTTTACTCCTCTTAATCCCAGTACTGTACTTTAAACAATAGGCATGAGGTTAACATATACATACAACTTTGCTTCATTTACATCATTTTCAAATCACATATTATATATTTTTCTTAGAACATTATTTTGAATTCCTTAACTATCAAAATCATACCTCACATACCAAATCTTTTCAATAACAACATTCGGAATTCTCGATACTAACAAATTCTTACATCATGCATTACAAAGTTCTGAGTTATTATAGTTTAATTCCTTTCTCTATATGTATACATATATATATTTCTTACTTAAACAAAACTTATTCGAAGGGGCATTCACTTATGTAAAACGAAGAATTGCCCCAGACAGGTTCTACTCCTAAGGGTCATACATTACTGAACCTAACATTAGGATGCGTAACGGACCCACTCAACAACAACAAAATAAACTCTCCATCAATAATAGATACACCACAGATTAGATATATTGGTAATGACGTCACTAGATTCTTATTACATAGTGTCCACAGACATTCTCTGAATCCTCGATCCTTTGGTATATCGATGGTGACGCTCTCCGGTGTGAGGGTCACTTAAAAATTCGGAGGCGCGTGAGGAACTTTTTTTCTTATTAGTTCTCCCACATCCTACGACAGGGATATTCAATATGTCGTTAGTCTGGGCTTGCATCAGTGGTTGCCGGGTAGCTTTTTCAGAAAGCCTCGCGTTTTCAGCACCTTGGCACGAGAATTACGGTTGGCGTGGTGCTGAATCGAACCCTACGTAACCCTTCTTGTTTGAGACGTCAAATATATAGCAAACAGCAACCCCATTTGCTGCAGCGAAGAGAGTGTTTCTGTTTTGTTTTTTGCCCCCAAAAATGTTATCAAGTGGAGAATATAATATGAGGAAATGTTATTTTGCCGTGTTTACATTTAATACATTGCTTTAAAACAAAGATCTTTTTGATATTTAAATGCTTTTAATTTCACGATACATATAATTCAAACTTAAATAAGTTTTTTTTTCTTCTTCAGTTTCTCTTCTTCACCAGCATACAAAGTTTAAAAATTGTTCTAGTTATCTTATTTTTTACGTTCAAGTAACAATATATAATCATTCTAAATTGCTCTCCTCCCCCCCTCCCCCCTAACACAGAGGCTATTTGATCAGCCGTCATTTCACATTCAAGTTTAGATCAAAACAAAAGGCATGGACGACGATTGGCGATAGAGCTGGCTGCGCTTTCTCTCTTTTACCAAGCTTTTGCTGAAGGCGTGAGGCTTTCTGAAAAAGCTTCCGGGCACTAGAACGGCATGGACCAGCTCTCTCAGGGCGACATGTCCAGCGAACAAAAACATTTAACCTGCCTCGGGTGCCTTTTCCCCCTTTTTAACTCTTTCCAGCATAGTTGAAAAGTGCTTATGAATTCGGTTTGTCTGATTGTCTCGCGTAAATATACTCTGATTGCCATGAAAATGTCATATGTTATTGAAGTTTACTATGGCACGTTCGGTATTGAAAATGAATGCGTAGCATGTATCGTTCGTTTAGAGCAGGCATGTCAAACACGTGGCTGGCGGGCCACAACTGGCCCGCCGACAACTTATCTCTGGCCTGCGAAGCCTTTGGAATTTTACCTGTTTTTAATTTAGTTGTTAGAACTAATTAGATTACTGAAAAAATCACTTTGCACAAACACCATTTGCACCAACCGTGGTTTTAGAAATGAGAAACATCTCAAAGATATATATATCAGTGTTACTAGTTTCGCGGGCTTTTTTGTACCAATACAAATGCCATCAATAGACAAAGTGCTTCTAGTTTTCATTTGAAATTAAGTTAATCTATTTACATCATCTTTAATGAAATTGTTGTTCAGAATTTATTACGACAGTTAATCAAAATTCAGTGCGATTCCATATTACAGCGAAAATATATGGATTCAAAATTTCTGTATTTTTTCATCAATCGACCGATTTTTTAAAGTATAGTGTTCAATAGGCATATTTTAACTATGTTCGGAAGCCCGCTTTTATACGAAATCTTTGCGTAGCTGCAACCTTTTACTATTTTCAAGTCGAATACACGTAATTTGAACTAGAAAATTTTTTTAATAAATTAAATCAAATAAATAGCGCATACAAGTCATATTTTATTAAATAAATTTTCTAATTCAAAATATATTAATTTTTATTTCTTACTTGAAGAAAACACGGAAAATTAACAGATATGTCATTAAATTAACATACCAGCTTATATACAATGAATTTTTAAAATAAATCAAATTTATAAATTGCAATTAAATTTCGTAGATTCGGTTGATAAAAAGTAATTTTGAATATTTTTTCGGAAAATAAGATAAAATAAACTATTTATAATAAATAATAACTTATGAACTTTGCGTGATTATTTTTTAACATGGCTGTGTTTTGTAAGTACAAATTTTATTTTGTACAATGGTAATAATGTTATCTACTTTTTTCTTTTTTTTTTCATGTGGCCCGCGGCTTTGTATATAATGCTTAATTTGGCCCGCGGCGGTAAATGAGTTTGACATGCCTGGTTTACAGGGACACTAAAAAAAATTCCGTTCCATTGCCGTCTACGGGGGATAATCTTTTGTGTTGTACTTTAATGATGTTGCACTATTTCAAACATATTAAAATATATATATATCACTGAGGTGCATTATAAAATGCTTACTATAGAATACGGTGTGCATAGCTTCATTTACAGAGACACACAAAAGAACTGTCTATGAACAATAATTGCTGGAAATGCGTTTTTAGCTGTGGTACGCGTTTTTAAATTTAACTAATTTTTTCCATATTACTTATTGTGTATAAATTGTATAGATCATATACAGGACTGCACAAAAGATCTCAAGTACATTACCGTTTATTGATGACATTGCTGAAAGTGAATTTTCAACTTTGCGATGCGTTTCCTAACAGAAATAAATTTTAGCATACTATGTAGTATATATACAAATCTATAGATCATATACAGGGCTGCACAAAATAATTCGCATATTTTTCCGACTATTGATGATAATTCATTAAATTGGTTTTTCAAATGTGTTATGAGTATTCAAAATTGTTTACTTAACATAATTTTTCCCCTTATTAAACTGTGAAGTTTTGTGACAGTATTCTGAATATTTTTTAATGTGTTTCATAATCCATGCAGATGCATGAATTTTCGTTCTTGTATTTTTTTTTCCCTCCAACCATTTTCAACACATCAACTTGTTCTGTGTTTACCTGGGGACGCCTGTTCCATCTAAAAACACAACTGGGAGTATCGCTTGGGGACGAGGCAAGAGAAAATGATATGGTACAAGTGTAAGTGCGCAAAGTTCCATTAAATTATTTTGGAAATTCGGGCTACAAGAAGCCTCTACACTAGAAAAAAATAAATTAATAAATAAATAAATAAAAAGTTGATTTTACGGTATAATACTGGCAGCTGGAGTGCTAGTATTATACCGTAAAATCAAAAAAAAAATTTTTCAGTGTAATACTAAGGTATGCGATTTTATCCTACTTCCATCTATAATATCCGCCTAGTAAAATTATTTAATTTTCCAAAATGGCTATTCTGTACTGAGCTATATCGCTAATTTAAAAGCATTTTTACCTTTTAAGAAGATGCTTTTTTTTTCCTTTACAACCAGAATATTATAAAAATTCTGACAGATCTATTAGGCCAGTAAAAATAGGATTTTGCTAACCAAAAATTCGCTGAAAGCTGGAAATTGCTTTAATCACTTTGTTTTACATCCAAATGAAGGGATTTGAAGTTTGTCCCATTTTTCCTGGTGAGCTTTAGATGTAGCACCACAAAAACCTCAAAATTTTCGGGCTTTATTCAGTATTTCACAAATAACTCAAACACCGTTCACTCTACAAAAAACATCTTATTAACAAATTGTAGAGCATAAAACTTTGCGTCAATTGAGTACTACAGACTAAAAATTCCACCAATACTAAGTGAGTTATAATAAATAAAAAAAGTACATTTTTCCAAAATTTTCTAAAAAAACTCATAAAATTGGTGTTTTGAGTACCAATTGTTGGTTAAATGAATCATTTTGCTTACAAAACAGTATAACTGCATAAATCACCGAATGGTACTGTTTAATTAACAACTTCAAAATTTAATTACATCAATATGGGATTTTCACCAACCTTTTGAACAGATGATTACACTTGAAATGCAACCGATTTCCCCAAATTAATATTAATTCTGTCGTTTGTAAGCAAATTATTTTTTCAGGTACATAAATGATTATAGTTTGAAAATCCAATGAAATTATGAATATAACGAATAAGTAATTTCCGTGTTAAGTGTTGAAGAAAAATATAATAATAGAAAATCAAGAAAAATAATTTATTTAACAAATTAGTATAAGAGTAACGGTAATAAAATCAACTAAAGTTACTTGAGAAAACACAGGAAAATCGAGCTTAGAGCGTTTTTTTGCTGGACCTTGACTTGTCCATTCTTCTTTCACTTCCTCTAGATGGAAAGCCTCCTCGTCCATATCTAATTTTTCGTCGTATCCGGTTTGTGGGTCTTCTTCCTCCACGGAATTTGTGCACGATACACCTTTGCAGTGGTAACATATAGTTGAGCATTTAACCCCGTTCTTTCTACAAGAACATAAACCACCTTTGCACCCCTTTACACATTTTCATGACAGAGTGTTTAGGAGCTCTGGTGGGGCAGCTAAAATGTTCGTGGTGACTGGAAGTTTACCATGCCTGAATGACTTCCAACCCCAATCAGTGGGATTCATCAGCCTTCCATTCCAAATATTGATCTGAAGAAAAGCTCTGAATGAATGTTGTTTGGCTGCATCTTCAGTTGGCGGCAGAGAAGCGAGGTTAAATTGGGTCTTCATAAGGTATTTTGCAAATATGTTGTAACGCAATTTCTGCAGTGTTGTGGCTTCGTCGTACTGGGGATTGTATAAGGTGGCAATAAATTTCTGCCCCGCAGCAGTTACTTCCTGAGACGTAGCAGATTGGTTATTAAAGACTGTTGGAACATCCTGTAAGTAAGCATGTTTTTCAAAAGCTTGACAAATTTCAGTCTGCCCAGCCTGAAGAAGGCCGATAAAGAATCAGAGCCACTAAAAGCATGCAGGAATGCATAATTTCCATCTCCACCGCCGATCGACGATTGGGATTTTTACGCTTTCTGATTATTTGTAAAATCAAACGCTTTTTAAGTCATTTCCGGTATTTTAGAGGATTATGAAGATATAAGGAGATATAATATAAGAAATTAATATATATTATTAGATTATATAGAAATATTAGATTAGATAGAGATTAGATTATATAGAAATTAATTAGATTATATTACTATAATATTTATTATATTACAGTTATAAATTAATTAGATTATATAGAAATTAATAGATATTATATAAGAAACCAAGTTCAACCAGTAATGACTTAAGAAGCGTTCGGTTTAACAACTAATCAGAAAGCATGATAATCGCAATCGTCTATCGGCGGTGGACAGGGAAATTATGCTGCAGGAATAGGATATTATTCTTCATAATCGGCGAGTACGAAACTTAATGGTGAATACAAAACATTGCCTGACTGTCCTTTCCCAGGTTTCAAGAAGTATATCGTGGATGAGTTTGGAGCAAATTCAGTCAAAAGCACAAGCAGATTAATATCTTCCCCAACTATGATGGTACGTTCTGACTGCTGATCAAATTGGATGGCTTCCATCATGATGGTAGTATCTGCATCTCAGCAGCTTGCTCCACAGTAAAATTGTTTTGCTCCAGTTTTTCAATATCATTTTTATTAAACGGAGTTTATTGTCTTCATTTGCAAGGAAGTGCTCTTTTTGCAACTTTCCCCAAAAACTAATAAATTTTTTGTGTCACTGACTATCAGCCAGATTCAGATATTCGCTCTAGGATCTTAAAGTAAAGATCTCTAAAAAGATGCGTTTTAATTGGTTGATCGTATTTTTGGTCATGTGTCTTTTGTGTTTTCCCAAGTGTCAATTTAAAAAAAATCAAACAAATAATGTTTTAAACGAGAAAATTTATTTTGCAAATTATTTTTTAAAGTTGTGTTTTATATTAGATTACTTTTATAAAGAGGTTTTTCAAATTGTTTTAGAATTCAGCGAACGGACAACTGAATTTAGCTGAATTCTCAAATTGCTACCTAAAAAGTTAAATTGCCACCTATGGGGAGTGCGCCCCCTGTCGGGAACCACTACTCTATATGCTTGCTAACATAACATACATGCTCCAAAACATTAGTTAAATGAATATAGTGTACATTTAAATATTTATAATAATAATAGTTCTACTGTTTTATACCTGATCTCTAAAATTTTAAAATTGTAATCATAAACGAAAATATATGTGTGAGTACTTTTGGTTTGGTTATAGGAGCACTTGGAGTCGATCAGAGTCAAAAAGCCGATTTTATGAGGGTTTTTTTAGAAAATTTTGGAAAGATGTACTTTTTTTATTTATTATAACTCACTTAGTATTGGTGGAATTTTTAGTCTGTAGTACTCAATTGACGCAAAGTTTTATGCTCTACAATTTGTTAATAAGATGTTTTTTGTAGAGTGAACGGTTTTTGAGTTATTTGCGAAATACTGACAAAAGGCCGAAATTTTTGAGGTTTTTGTGGTGCTACATCTAAAGCTCACCAGGAAAAATGGGACAAACTTCAAATCCCTTCATTTGGATGTAAAACAAAGTGATTAAAACAATGTCCAGCTTTCCGCGAATTTTTGGTTAGCAAGGCTCTTTTTTGAACTAATTTTATTGGCTAATTTTATTACTACTAATTTATTACTACTATTAATTATATTATCTACTAATTTTATTATATAGAACTCTTTTTATTATTTTCATTATTATTATTAGTTTCAGGAATCCAAAATCCCTACCTGACTTTGAGTGTGTGGTTGGAAAATTTTTGAAGTCCTGCAAATTATTGTGTTATTTTGGTAAATATTCAACTTTCGAAGTATTTTTTGCTGAGTAATCACTTTACTAACTAATATCTATATTCTGATAACATTTTAGTTGATTTATTGTAGTATTTAGCTTGTTTAAATAACTTTGAAATTTTGTCACGCTACTTTTCGCCATGTCGGCAAAGCTAATTTTTAATATCTACTAATTATTTATTTATTATCTAACATTTCTATTTTTCACTATTACGAATTATGAATAGAGTAACATGCCTTTAATTTCTTGCCTTTGGAGCTGCTTTTGAGTCAGTATTTCTTTAGTTATAGCTGTTTTTGTGTTTCTGGTATTTTGGTGGGCGGTTCTCGGCTGCTGTGTTGATATCGCCATTTTGTTTTAGAGTGGGGTTGAGTTGTTTTTCTCTTCTGCATGTCTCTTGTGTAATTGTTCGTGTATCTTCGGCTTTTCTCGGCAGTTAGCGTAAAGTGCCTTGGTGATTCTTTTGGTTGGTGGATTTTTCTGTTAATTGGATCATTGTGTGAGTTTTATGTTGGTCTGAGTGCCTTTATTAGTAGAGTTTTCTAGGGCGGTTTGTTATTGTAGTTACGGTTGTTAAGTAGTTATTTATTATTGTTGTCACGTGTTTTTTCTGGATAGTGGTCTCGTTCCTTGCTTGTCTGTGTGGTTGTCACGTGTATAGGGAATGAGGTTTGTCTAGAGTTTGTTTTTGATTGTTTACTTCCGGTGCTTCCGTTTGTAGTATTGCTGGTATTGGTTGTTAGATAGCTTCCTATTGGGCATTTTCTCAGGTATGTTTGCATAATTTATATTTAGGCAGAGACAAGCTCCCTCCTATGTATGCTGAAAGTATGTTCCCACGGTGAAAGCTTCTAGGGCAACTTTCGGACATTGTGATTTTTTGTATATTACTTGGGTTTGGGAGCTTTTCTTAAGTGTTATTGGTATTTGATTTAGGATTTGAGGTTTTCTATAGGGGCATTTTGGGCTTTTGGTGAATTATGGGTGATTTTGCAGAATTAATGGAGGAAGTGGAGAGGTTGGAGTATCCACATGCAATTCAGAGACTTAATTCATATGTGTATGATACATTGGAAGAACAGCGTAAAGGTAGTTGTGGTAGGATTACAACGGATACTATGAAGATTGTTAAAAAGGTGATGGATTATATAGCCCAGAAGACACTAACTGCTTATAGAATTACAATTGAAAATGAAGTAAAACTAAAGGCAATGATTGAAAATAATCGTGTATTTGAGGATTTGGCTAATAAAATTGCAAGGGTTTCGACAGGGGCATCGGACGATCAGCAAAAGAAGTCGAAAATTGATCGGCTTAGGGATCGAGATGATTATTCAGTTATTCTTACATCGGCGGTTGATGAGGATGTGGAGCATGTCAGGAGTATAGTCAAGATGGCATGTAGAGAGGCGGAGGAGATCCCGAGAATTGGTGATATTGTAACTACTAAGCAAGTGATTCTTAAGGTTAAGAGTAGAGAGGAAACTGTTAAATTGCAAAAGCTACTGACCTCAAGCGAGAAGACGAAGGACAGGATTAAAGTAACTATCCCGAAGAAAAGACGTGAGAGAATTATGGTATTAAGTGTGGATAAGGAAATAGATGAACAATGTGTTACAGGTACAATTTCGAAATTATTGGAAGAGGAGAAGGTTGGCACAGGTATGATGGACGGAATTAGAGAAAAATTAAATGATGGTTCAGTTACAGGTCAGGCTAAGATTACCCTTGAGAAATTAGTCGATGAATTTAGGTATGATGTAAATGTTATTAGGAGAATTGAGACTAAGGCAGGAAAGGTAAATTGGTTATTAGATGTTGATAAAGACAGTATGGAATTTTTGATATTAAGAAGAAGAATTTGCCTGGACTGTGAGAGATACAGAGTGGTGGAATATATCCCAATAGTAAGGTGTTATAAGTGTCAAGCTTATGGTCATGTAGCGAATGTTTGTAAGGGTGCGTTGAGATGTCCCAAATGTGCTGATTCTCATATGGTTACAGAATGCAAGAGTGTTAAGTTGACATGCAGTAACTGTTATTTTGGTGGTTCAGAAGCTGACACTAATCATTCGGCAGATAGCCCAAGTTGTCCAGTGTTTAAGGCCTATAGGGATCAATGGATCCCTAAGAGGTTATAATGGTTGCTCCGGTTGTTCCTTCATTGATTAAGTTTTTACAGATTAATCTTCACCATTGTTCTGATGCTGTTGATGCTATGATCTCTTATGCTATTAAAAATAACATAGATATAATTTGCTGTCAGGATCCTTATCTAATTAATAATAAAATTCCTCATCTCCCGTCAAATTGGCCTTCCTTTTATTCAGATTCTTATAACTCTGTTATTATTTCAACTAACTGTGATTATACATGCATTCAAAGTTTAGTTAACACGAACTCGGTATTTGTAAACTTTACGGTGTCTGATGGAAAGATATTGATTGGCTCACAGTATTCTGCTCCCTCTGGTGATATTGACAAGGAGTTTTTAGAATGGACTAATGAAATTCAGGACTGTACAAGAGTACTAATTGCAGGAGATTTTAATGTTCAATTGAAACACCTGGGGTATGCTCGAGACGATGACAGATCAGAGGTGTTGCTGGAATATTTGGCAATTAAGGATTTGTCATTAATGAATGATGTGACTGCTCCACATTCTTATATTCAGGATAATAGGAAAGGAAGACCGGATTTGACTTTGGGCGGTTTGGACATTATATCTAAGTTGGACAGCTGGTTAGTTGATGATGAAAACTTTTCATTTAGTGATCACAGATTCATAACTTTTTCTTTGCAATATTCTCCAATTTTAAAGATGTCTGAAAGATATAAAACAAAACATAAGAGATTTGCTAAATTTAACAGGTATATGAAAGAACATGAATTGAGTATGATGAATAGTCTTCTGAAGGTACATACACAACAAGATCTGGATGAATGGATTGTCCGCTTTAATGATATAATTATTGATATTATGGACAAGTGTTTTAGAAAGGGCAAATTGTATCATGCACCAAGGATTAATTGGTTTAATGATGACTTAAGGGTTAAAAGAAATAGGGTCAATACAGCATATAAAAGATATACAAAGAATATAGAAAATCTAAATTACAGGGAAACATATGTAAATTTAAGGATGGACTATAAAAGGGAAGTGAGAAAAGCAAAGAAATTGTCATGGTTACATTTCTGTGAAAGAAATTCAGAGACGTATGGAAATCTTTATAAATTTGTGGCAGGTAAACAACTTCAGCATACGGATCTTATATTTACAACACTTGAAAATGCAACAGTTTTTGATGATTATGACGATACTGTAAGGGAATTATTTAGGGAGAATTTTTCAATTGATCGGGTTCCAACAGATGTTCATTTGTTTATAGCGGATTCTCATTTTGATGAACTTGACGACTGGCATCCTATAACCGAAAAAGAATTACAATATGCAACTGCCCAGCAATCAAATAACAAGGCTCCAGGATATGATGGCATTGACGCATTGGTTGTTAAAAATATGGTGAACAAATATAATAAGTTGATGTTGAGAGTTTATAATAAGTGTTTATCATTAGGACATTTTCCAAAACTGTGGAAAAAAGCTAGTATAATCTTTTTTAGAAAAAGGAACAGGAATCCACGATTGGCCAGGGCGTATCGCCCGATTTCATTGCTTCCAATTTTTGGAAAAATATTAGAAAGAATTGTGAAGTTAAGAATTATTAATACATTGGAATATATGAACTTTTTGGAACCAGAGCAACACGGCTTCAGAGAAGCTAGGAGTACACTTTCGGCACTTGCAGACTTGAAGAATAAGGTCAAGGCCACATTGGAAGACAACAAATACTGTGCATTAATTTCCTTGGATATACAAGGAGCTTTTGATTTTGTAGACTGGAATATTATAGATGAAATAATCGATGAGTTACCTATAGAGAATTGTCTAAAAGCAATTTTAAAAAATTATATTAGTGAAAGACTTATAGGCTACAGATTTTCAAATGGTTACAAGTGGTTTGATGTTTTTCGAGGGTGTCCCCAGGGGTCTTGTCTTGGCCCGTTGATATGGACAGTAGTTGCTAATAGAATGCTTGTACAGTATAAAAAATATAGTATGTTTGTGGTATCATATGCAGATGATACAGTTATAATTGAGGGTGGAGATACACGTGTTTCGTTGGAAAATAATGTAAATAAGAGTATAGAGATATTTAATAATATTTGTACTGACTTAAAACTTCAACTAAGTGCAGAAAAGTCTAAGGCAATACTCTTTGGACGTTACACAATGGATAATAGACATCCAATCTTTAAGATTGGAACGACTTCTATTCCTGTATTGAATAATATTGAATATTTGGGATTTACTTTAGATAAAAAATTTAACTGGTTGGAACATCTGAGTGTGATACGTGATAAGGTAAAAAGTTTTGCAGCTTCAATTAGAAAAACGGGCCGTAGAGATAAAGGTATTGATGCTAAATTCCTGAAAATCTGGTATAATACAGTAATACTTAAGCAGATATCTTATGGCCATGAGGTGTGGTTTCCAGATCTAAGAATTCATGGAATAAGGAGATTGCAGTCTTGTCAAAGACAGGGCCTTTTGACTTTTATAAGGGGGTATAGAACGATTTCAAACGATGCACTGTGTGTACTTGCAGGTGTTATACCTATTGATTTATTGCTGAATGCAAGTGTGAAAAGATATCAGTTGATCAGGGGTGAGAGTACATTGGCAATTGAAGATATGATCATAGATAAAACAGGTCTGATGTTAAAGGAACCTACGTTTGGATGTAAAGATTTTAATGCTAAAAAGAACATTAAGATTGTAAAATCAGTTACAGAAAGTGTTCCCTACTCGAAATTTCCACAGTTGTATACTGACGGGTCGAAGATGATTGAGGGAGTGGCGGCTGCCTATACTGTCCATTTTAAAGGTGAATTTATCAAGGATCATAAGATTCGGTTAGTGAAATATAATTCAATATTTCAGGCAGAACTCTGGGCTATTAAGCGAGCAATAGATTGGGCTCTGCAATCCTCATTTCCAGAAATTACAATTTATACTGATAGTTTGTCATCGGTTACAGTTTTGGATAAACTCTTTCCAGTGAATAGTATTGTAAGAGGTATATTTGACTTGCTTAGTGAATCGGTGGAAAAACAGATAAATATAGGCTGGATAAAAGCGCATTGGGGCCTTGATGGAAATGAGCGAGCAGATAAATTAGCAAAATCAGTCATTGAGGAAGAAGTGGCAGATGAAGAGGCAGTTATTCCACTACCGGTTTCTTTTCTTAAAACTTATCTGCAAAAGGAATGTATTAAAGATTGGCAGGTTGAGTGGGAGAGCTCAGACAAAGGACGTGATACCTATAATGTAATAAACAAGGTTGATACAGATTTTATATGCTATTCTCAAGTCGTAATGTACTTTATTTCGGGCCATGGTTCTTTTACGACTTATCTTTATAACATTGGAAAATTACAGAGTGATAGGTGTATTTGTGGCTGTGTGGGCTCACCTTTTCACTTTATTTTTGGTCCTTGTACATTAGTTGACAGTCAGTTTGTTTTTAATAGAAATCTAACAGTAAGAAGTAATATGAGGAGAGTCCTGCTCACAAGGTCAAATTATGATAAGCTTAAGCAGATTTATAACATTTTAAACCAAACATATTCATTTATAAAGTACAAATTCTGACATTGTAGTTGCAATAGATTTATTTTGTTCTGTCTAACATACTTCACATGCCTCGGTCTTGGTATACTGGTGTTTTATTGCCAAGTTTATGGTTACATATTTTCTGCTGGGACTGATTCATTAGATACAGCCCATCTTAAACGTGACATTATACTTTGAATTTTTGAACTGACTCAACAGAGACGGCTTTTCAGGCCTGAAGTTTCATATAACATCAACTTGGGTTCTGTATCACTGTGACTGTTTTATTAATGGTGTGGAAATGTGATTTATCGATGCTTTTTAAGGGATGGGACTGAGTTAGTAGATACAGCCCATCCTCGAAGTGTATCGGACCTGCTGTAGTGGATGTTAATTTGGTGAAATATGAGCTTTTACTGTATTCTACAGTGAATTTGGAATTTAAGTATTATATATGCTTGGGTGAACTTTTGGTGTTGTTAAATGACATTTTCAGGCGAACTTTTGACTTTTTAATTGATAATTTTACAATATTGAACTTTGAAAGATAGCTACATATTCGTAGTAATTTAACAGGACTTTATTTAATGTTCAGTTTTCATTAGTTTGTTTATTATCTTCATATAATATGTAATATAGTGACAAAGATTGTTTGCCATGGAATGTTGGTTTTGTTATTTATGAATTTTATATAGTTTTATTTTAGATTTAGTTAGATGGTCTTGTAACCATAAAGACCGTTCTGTTGTTAATGGTAGTTTATAGTTTTTATTTTTAGTTGTTAAGATTTATAGCACAATTGTATATATGTGTTTATTTTTGGCGACTGGCTAATTTTGCTGGTTGGGTGCTTACCAGCTTTTTGTAAAATTTTCTTTGTTATTAATGCCGCTGTTTTTTTTGGCTCGACCTTGGTTGAGGCTTCGAGGGTAGGTTGGTAGGGGTTTTTCCGCCGGAGATTTGTAGCCATCAGCCACTCGTGGTTGGCTCTCCGGTTTGGGTGTTTCCTAGTTTCAGGAATCCATTCTTACAGCTTTTTTTTTTTTTAAAGGAATTGCCTTTTTTTTCTTGCATACGGTATGAAAGATAAACAGATATAATCTATTAAAAGTTTAATTGCTGATTTTTTTTTTTTTTTTTTTTTTTTTGCTAAATCAGGCGTGAATTTAGGCGTATGTTATTTCTACAAATTACATAAGGATATAAGCTAGTTTTTATTACATACAGACAATCTATTTTTCATTAAAATTTGTGGTTTACTTTTGACTAAATAGGTCATGTAACTTGTTTGAAATTTAAACCGAACAAGTTTGGATTAAATTGTAATCTGAAGTCTCCTTCCTGTTTTTTGCTTTAATTATTTTAAAAACTCAATCATCAAAATAAATATCTTTAAAAACATCGGAGGTTCAGAAATTTCTATAATAATCATTATTTTTTTCACATAAACAATTATAAAACTTAAGGCGGTTCTCAAAAAAATATTTTCCCCCTTCAACAACGGGAAATTTTCTGACACATTTATAGATTCATTTTTAAACGTAAAAGCATGATATTTGCAGGCATTATTATTAAAGTGATTTTTAATAGAACACTTTTTTTTTCGATAAATGAATTACATTCTTGAGTTATAAGCGGTTGTTGTCTCATGACAACAGTTTTTTTCTTTCCCGCGCTGTCGCGTTAGGAAATTCGGTTCAAAACGCCCACTTTGACAGCATTTTCTGAAAGATCTTCAGCCTTTACCGACAAATGAAAAAACTGTTCGATGACATAGTTTCTGAATAAAAGCACCTCCCAATTTCCTGTTTTTGCGAACAAAAATGAATTGAGAAATGTGTCAGAAGGTAACCAGTTTGCCTTAAATGCAAAACTTTAAAAAGAAAATTAAAGTGAATTGATTTTTATTCATTTTCAGTCTCACTGATTATTTCCGAGATAACCCATGAATTTTACTGACACTTTCTGCGACGTTACTAAGCATCGTAGAAAATGTCAATAAAGTTCAAGGATTATTTAAAGTGTATTTAAATAATAAAATATAATTAATCGGGAGCTGATAAGTTATGTTATTAAATGGCCAAATAAAATGATATTATATTACAGATCTGTACACTGCAAAAAATAATTGTTGATTTTGCGCGGTAGCGTATTACTGCTTGCACGGCAGCGTATTACTGCTTATTTTACTGTTTAATACTGTTAAATTTACGGTATAATACTGGCAGCTGGGTGCCAGTTTTATACTGCAAAATCAACAATTATTTTTTGCAGTGTAATATGACCGTGAAAAATAAGAAATCGATTTCTTTTTTTTTAGATTGATAAAAAGTTTTTTTTATTAAATAGCAATTTAAGTTTATAATACATTCCTGGTTTTGTAGGAGCATCTTGTGAAGGGGGAAAAAATGATTATTTTAATGAAGAATCTAAAGTTCATCTGTATGTAAAATATCAAAATTTCGTCTTGACACGTGCAATGCAAAAGATAAATCAAGTGGAAATTCAAAAACAAACAACCAGATGAAAGTTGTAAGTGCACTTTTAACAAAAATTGATGATATCACGTAGTTATCGTGAAGGAATTTGTTGGGAATAGTAGGATAAAATCGCACACACGTTATTATTTAGTGGCTTCGTGAAGCCAGAATTTTCAAGAGAATTTAATGTAATTTTGCATATATATATAATACTCTGCGCTTATTCTTGTATCATAATGTCCTTTTAAATATATGATTAGTTCATCTCATTTTTTTTTTTTATTAGTAAGTGCTTTTTTAGAAAAAGTCAAATCATCCCGGTCTTACCACACCGGTGAGGTGAACCGCATTAATATGTTAATCTTATCAAAAAGAAAAGAAAAGAAAAAGAAAAAGAAAAAGAAAAGAAAAAGAAAAAGAAAAGAAAAAGAAAAGAAAAGAAAAGAAAAAGTTTAGATTGTCTTTTAAAAAAGGATAAAATATTTTATTTTACAACTTTAACTTAAAGAACTTAATTAACAAAATTTCAATTTTAAGTCTAAAGATTTCATATTAAGGACAGACTGATAGTTATCTTCGTTACAATTTGAGAAATAGCAGAATCTTTAAAAGCTTAAAAAAATTATAATGACTCTTGTGCTTGTAAACTTTTTAATGTTTTTTTTTTCTTTTCAAGCATTTTTTATCGGCTCTTCAACCATTGTTTTCCAATATTAGTTGTTTTTTTTTTCCACGTAGGCTACACTGTTTTACTCAAACATAATGCAGATAGGAAAGAAAGTAAGCGGTAAAAATAATTATATAAATGCAAGCAACAGTTTCATTGTTGGACATAAATCCTTATTAAATATGCTACGCACGATAATATAAAAAACTTCAATGCACTGAAAAAAATAACTGTTGATTTTACAGTATAAAACTGGCGCCCCAGCTGCCAGTATTATACCGTAAAATCAACAGTATTAAATAGTAAAATAAGCAGTAATACGCTGCCGCGCAAGCAGTAATACGCTACCGCGCATTAACAGTATTAAATAGTAAAATAAGCAGTAATATGCTACCGCGCATGCGCGGTATTGAGCTAAGTATTTCAATTATTACCCGTTAGAGGGCTGCTTGAATGAAGTGAAAACTGAGTTGTCCCGATTATAGGATTTTACTCTACTTTCGCCTACACAAAATTGGAAAGAAATCGCTTTAAGGAAAATGAATAAAACATTACTTGAAAGTTTTAATAAGGAGACTGAAACCAAGTAAAATGATGATTTATAAACAAAAAATTAGTCTATAAATTACCATTTGGTAACTTATAGGGTGTCTTTCATCGCTATCCAATAGCTATAGTTTCTAAACCGTTAATTTTAAAGATATACTTCCCATTTCCAATACTTTCAAAAGCGTTTCAAAGGGTGATCTTTATCATCTTAGAAGTCATTTAGACAAAATAGTTATTTTTGAAAATTACGAAATTTAAATTTACATTCGAACTCTGATTCCTACACTGTAAAAAAATTGCAGTAAAATTACGGGCAGAGGCCGGCAGCAGAGATTTCAGTCATACCCCGTAAAAAAAAAAAAAAAAAATCCATGCCCATCATTTTGTGCAGCCCGTAATTTTACGGGGCAAAGTAATAGCTGCTTACTGTTCCGTAGCACGTAGCACGTTAAATAATCATCACAGAATCGCTGTTTTGGCGGGTTAAATTTTTCGAAACACGAGTAAATGAAGGGTTACACCCTAGCGGAGGACAATGTATGGGGTCGTACCGTATTTTTGCTAACATATGGGCTAGAACTGTAAGAATATGTGGATTGCTCTTAATTTTCTAAGTATCTAAGGAATAAGGCCGCTTATTTAGTAGATCAGACCGTTTTTCATCAAATAAGGCTGTTGCCCGTGAAAATTGAAGGGCAAACGCTCATAAATTTACAGTTTTTTTCTGAGAGTGTATACGAGTTATTATTAGGAAAACATACTAGATGTTCTAACAAGAGAAAAAAAAAAGGGGGGGGGGGTTTGTACGACAAAATTTTATCGAATTATAAAACTTTGAATTTTATCAATTTTCAGCATTTTCTAGCGCTAAAAACAAAATTTGGATAATTAATTCTATTACCGAATAAGTAATCCTAAGTTTAAATTTACCTATAGGTTAATATGGCATTTTGCGGTATGTAAGAGGAAAAGGACAAAATCCACCCCCCCCCCTCCCCCCCCCCATACAAATTAATCGCCAAATTGTCGCAATGAAATACATAAGTAGCCATTCGATTGGAAATTATATCTTCTTTCAATTTATGTTTAAAACAATAAGTTCAGGGAGGCGTCTTCATATAGAAATTGCAACGAACTTTGACCTTTTAAATACGAACACCCAATTTTTACATCATATTTGAATTTTTCGGTAACTTTTACTGGCATCCCAGCTGCCAGTATTATACCGTAAAATTAACAGTATAATAAACAATAAAATAAGCAATAATAGGCTAGCGGTAGCTTAGTATTTCTTTTCTCTTCTTTTTTTTTTCGACTACTGTACAATGTATATGCACATTTATTAAGCCATTTCTCTTGAAATTTATAACTATGTAATACGAGATTATATATATATTTTTGTCGACAAGATTATTTTAATGTAAATGTTGTTGTTTATGTATTTGAGCCTATATCATGCACGCATTTATGTGATACAATCGTACAAAAAAAAAAAAAAAGAACATGCAGAGGTTTTTTTCTATTTCTAAATATATATTTTTTTAACAGTGTTATAAAAAGTAAAAACAAAATTGAAAGTCAAATTCTGTCATAGCATTTCGCTTTAATGAAATTAACTTTTGAATAGTTTTCAGACAGAAAATGCTTCGAATGATCCGATAACACTTAATCAAGATTAAGATTTTATGAAAAAAAATATTTTTGTATGGTCAAAGTTGAAATGTGTTGACTCGGTATATCCCGTTATTTTATTAATAAAATATGTATCGCATTTTATTTGACCTTCAAAATATAATTATTTATATCGAATACGGTGATTACTATCGACCTTTCGGCTTAAGGTCTTGGCCAAGTGATATTTAAATGTTTGCTGACTTTAAGGCAACATTTTATATGAGGCGTAAAGAGCACTTTAAATTTTAAAGACTCAGTACCGTTTAAAATTAATAAGAACTTATCATAAGTCAGTTGAGATTTGGAGAGATTTTTCCACGTGTGATAGACACAATGGAACTTTCGAAATAATAGTACTAAAAAAAAATAACGAAAGTACTTATGTTTTTATCTACAGATAATAAAATGCTGAAAAAAAAAATTTAATGGCAAATCTTAGCAACGAAATGTTAAAGGAAATTCTGTAGAAATATATTTTGTCTCTCTAACAAATAAATTCTTCTAAGTAAAACTAATTTCTTTTGGAAAAAAATAATACAAAACTTGAATTTTAAGAGCTTGAGAATAAAATTAAATAGATGGAATTTCCTCTTCAATGTTTTTAACTAAAAAAAATGTTCCACAGTCGTCTAGTATCTTTCTATTTCTTCCTTTCTGTCTCCTATTATCTTTTTCTGCCTTTTTTTTTTTTTTTTTTTTTTTTTTTTGGTAGGTGTGTGTATGCTTTAACTAAATAATATGTATACTCTGGTTGTTATCGATTTTGATAACTTCTTCTTGTATCTAATCCAGCATTTTAATACAGACAAAAAAAAAGACAAATATTTCAGCGAAAATATAATATATAACCACGAACGAAAATATCTAACCACATGTACACTATAGAACATCTTAAAATTCACTTTGATAACATACACTGTAAAAAACCTGTTGTAACCGAGTTGCCAACGATTCAAAAAAGCGTTCTGTATCTTAATAAACCTCACAAACCAGTCGAGATTTAAAGAAGAATTTATAAAAACAAAAGTTCTTTTGCTGCCACTGATTTTCGGAAACGTCTCGGAGTAGTTTCTTTAGTGTATTAATCAGTTTTCTGAAACCGGAAAATCGGTTTTTAGAATACTATCAATTCTTAATAAAAATTTTTTTAGCTACCAAACTGAATTTATACATGCAAGAGTAACAAAATAATATTAATTTTTTTCTTTATTTATTCATTTTGTTTATCTGTAAAACACGTTTTTTGAACATGAAAATGTTTACTTGAGAATTGATAGCATCCAAAAAACCTGGGAAAACCGATTAATACAGTAGAAAAACTTCTCGGAAACGTTTCCGAAAATCAATGGCATCATCTTTGTTTTCATTTTCATACATGCTTCATTAAATCTCGAAAGTATATTGGTTTCTGGAATTTTTAAAGATAATGAGCTCTTTTCGGAATCGTGGATTACTCGGAAAAGGTTATTGTACACTGCAAAAAAAAAAAAAAAAATGCGCGAAAGCGTATTACTGTTTATTACTGTTAATTTTACGGTATAATACTGACAGCTGGGTTGCTAGTATTATACTGTAAAATCAACATTTTTTTTTTTTTTTTTTTTTTTTTCAGTGTATATTTTTGTTCGTTGTTACATTCTATTTTCTTAAATTAACAAACATTTGTCTTTTTTTACAGTGTATGTTATCAAAGTGAATTCTAAGATATTCTATAGTGTACATGTAAATTGTATAAAATATATATCCTTATAAGTTAAAATGAATATACTGGAACTCCATCGTCTTAAATACCTATTTTAAATGTGTGATTGATACCGTGCAGTGTTGAATTCAAGGTGTGGCTCAAGGGCGAAATTGTCCCCTTCCCCGGAGCATCGAAATGACCCCCCCCCCCCACACACACACACACCAGAAGTTTTGGGATTTTATACTTTTATACTCATTAATGGTCTAGAAGTGCACCACCCCCCCCCCCCTCCCGAAACTCCATTGTGTCCTCCCCCGGAGTTGCAGAAATCTCTCCCGAAGAAAAATGTTTGAATTCAACACTGATACCGTATATGTAAAGTCCTGTTCATAACAAAATAAAGACAGGAAAATTCACTCGCCTTTATTTGCGAATCGACTACCATAAAATCACAACAAAAATATCATTAGATTCGGAATTATGTCTTCTTTTCAAATAGGAAGACATTTTTTGCATATGGAATGGCCCACTTATTTAAAAATTGTAAGTCAGTTTTTCAAATAGCAACACCCGCTTTTGAACTGTTATTTGAATTTCTTGTATCAAATCATAAATTTTAAAAAAAATAATACATAATTTAAGCATTTTTTCGTAGAATTAACAAGAGTGAAAGTTTGATGTTAAATTCACTTAACAAACATTTTTTTTTCTCCGGTCCGTAGGAAATTTGTTTTAACTGTAGTAATCTATTCTTTTCAAAGAAGTTGTTGGGCCAAGTTAATTATGACGCTGTCTTTTGTAAAAAAAAAAAAAAAAAAAAAAGAGAGAGAGAGAGAGAGAAGTGTTTTGATTTTATACCTGCCGACATATTTCTGTCTGTAGTACAAACAATATGATAAAAGTAATTTTCTTTAAAAACAAGCTAGAAATGTTTTTTTGTAACATGCCTGAATAGCACGGTAGTTACAATTCACCTAATACAAATCTTTATCAATAGGGGGGGAAAAAACATATCAGGAACATCATATCATCACATATCATCATCACTTTTAATCTTATCAGAAAAAAAATATGTTAAATTTCAAAACCACGGATGATTTGATTAAGTTCTGAATTTTTAGAAAACACTTGAAATGTAATTTATTTTAAACACTTATACTATAAATCATCATTCAAGTTAAATTTACAAACTGTCACTGTTAATAAGAATAGCAACTGCTTAATTCGAATTAGTTATGTAATGTGGCATATACAGCTCTTGAAGTACACCTTGTTTTTGTGCCTAACTGCAAAACAGTAATTAACTTACAGAATGCCCCATGTTATATAAAATGTCTATTGTAGCATACAGTATAATGTATAATATACTCATAATAGTATATTATGCAATATGATATGTGCAAAAAATAATTAAGTTTGTTTAATGCAAAAACTTATAATATAAAATTATGTTATGACAAAATGTATGATAGTATAGGCTTTGTTATGTCGTGCTCCATTATATTATTCATTCGTATCTATCGCTCTTTTTGTACCTCGCAAAAATAACAATTTCTACTTTAATCGGACATTTAAGTAATTTTATACGTGTAAATCAGTAACGTAGTCAAGGAAAGAGTGCACGGGGTCCAGATTCTTCCAAAATTACAAAAAATAAAATAAAATAAAGTAAAATAAAATAAAATAAAATAAAATAAAATAAATAAAAAATTATGCTGTTTTATGTAAACATTTTTGCTAGCGATTTTCCCTATGCACAGTAATGTAACGGAAATCTTTTGTGTGTACAAACTATACGAAACGAACTGTAAACACTACACACTTCATTTTCAATACCGAACATATGCCATAGTACATTTCGGTACTTCTCTATTATCCCGTCGACCATTTTTCATAACAAAAAACTATCGCCAAACTGTAACGCCAAATAAACGGGAGAACGTTGGAATATCAAAATAAATAGATAAATAAAATATAAGAATTGAAGGACACAATTGTTATTTTAATTAATGAGATAACTAATAAATCAGTAAAACATAATGAAAAATACACGTAAATGTCGAATTAAAAACCACTTGATGACATAACAAACACATATAATGCTTCTGACATCAAGTAAATGGGACTGCATTTTTGGCGTTTAATCTTACAGTTTAGAGATAGTTTTTTGTTATGAAAAGTGGTCGACGGAATAATAGAGAAGTACCTAAATTTAAATAGCATATATCAACTGCATGGCAGGCAATCCGAGTATGTTAACGCGAGTTAGAGTACGGACAGACAAACCGAACTCATAGACACTTTTCAACTTTGTTGGAAAGTTTTAAAAATGGAAAACATTGTTGCTTGTGTTTAAAATATTGCTTTCCTCGCCTTGTATTTAGTAAAACTTAAAACCTAAATGTATTAATCACAAATCCGATTTCGGGATCGCCTGTTAATGGCACCCCGTGTGATTACCTCGTTTGCCCGGCCCAATAAATGCCCATGATCTGACTGTTTGGGCTGACTATCATTATTGATTTATCATAATCTGGAATTTGTCTCTTCTGAAGAGGTCATGAAAAGACTTACAACAGCTAATAATAATAATAAAATCTTACTGTATTTTACTTCATGTGTTGTTTTCTATATCCTAACATATTTTTCAATAACAGAACAGAAAACATTTTTTATTGTAAATATGTTTTTTTTTTTCCTTTAGTGTTTTTTATTTCATCCGAGTTAAAGAAATAAGTTTAGTTTGTTTGACTAAAGCTTATTTCCTTAAAATATTTTATCATAATAAAAAATAAATTATTTTCTTTAAAAAGATAAATTATGACCTTTTCCGAAAAGAAATGCTGGATATGATACTAGTGTCAGTTGTAATGAGTGTAATTCTATACCGTTAATTTTATTAAAATAATTCCTACATATTAACAAATTAATGTTTTTGCTAACAAATATGAAAAAATCAGTTATAGATTGTTATATTTTTTATCTTTTTTCAATATCTTCCGTTATATCTCGCTTTTTTCTTGTCTCCAGACATGACCGAAATATCGAGTTACTATTGTGATAGTATAAGGTGGATGAACCAAAGGTGGCCAGTGTTCCTCAGGTAGCCCACCCCTCAAAAGTAGAATTAATTGAATTTTTAATCATAAAATGGTGCTACTGCATTGTCAATTATGTATCAGCAGTACACATGGCTGAATTTAAAGAGTAATTCTCTGACATTTTTTATGCAGTGATTTCACTTTTTAGGAGTAGTCGTTCTAATTTCCAGGTAAGACGACATTTTAGTTTACACGTGTTTAAATTCTTAGAACTTTGAGTTATGATACGTTTTCTGAAAGCTTATTTCTTTCTCTTTAACCACATTTACTTCAATTCTAAGAAATTTATCATATTAATACTTTTACGTTGAGCAAATGGCAACCCTACGCATGTTCCCCAGGCGGCCATTTTAGAAAACAAATGTGGAAATCAGTGTAGTAAGGATGATTTTCAAAGTTTCTACATAAATATATGAAAACACTTATTACCATTTATTGTTAACACCAGAGATCACTCAAAAGAAGTCAGTAACTCCGAGAAGAAAATCCCTGAACTACCGTGCACAAAAAGTGCTTCAAGGTCTTTTCGTGTCATAAGATAAGAAGATTAAGAAGAAAAACTCAAAAGATATCAAAAGAAAGCCAGGATCATCAGAGCATATTAGTAAGCAAAATAGTTTGCCGAGTATTTTTTTAACATTTTAAAAGGGATTTCAATACATGGGCCACATTTGGAACACTATGCGCCAAAGGTGGCCCACAAGCTACAATTTTGAAATTGTATTATAAAAGTAATTACATTTTATTTTACAAAGAAAAGTATATACTTGGCATGTGTTAGAGATAAGTGTAAAATTTTACAAACAAAAATTCAGCCACACACACACCCAATCAGAAAATAATAAAAAATTCTCAAAGCTTAACTATGGCCACCTTTGGGTCACCTACCTTATCGTTTACACTTTATAACGTTACTAGGAGGCCCTGCCATCTGCGCCAACCCCCTGAGCAATAACTACTTCGCGGTCTTACATCAATCCTGCGTTTCGATCCCTTTTTCATTGTAATTGTATTTTATCTTTGATAATATATCAACATACATTGAAACCAATACTCATTTATTTAAAAATATATATACTTACAATACATCATTCCAAACAACATTTGTAATAGCCGCAGTGCATTGAATTTTTATGGCACTTTTTGATCGGCATCTGGATAAGGCAAAACATATAACTGACCATGGACAAACGGTATGTAATCCGTTAGGATTATATGGGATTTCCTCCTCAATTTATCAATTAGATCACTGTATTGCCTGTATCTTTTTTAGTTTTCACGATATATGACTGGTCTTTTTATATGAGTTGCTCAATAGTATTGACTATCAAATCATGAAAAAAATCTTTGCTGTAGTTCGCGCAAGCGCAGTTATAATTTATTTCATACAAACACCCATTTCTCATCAAATATTCAATATATTAATATTTTAATTACAGTATACTATTTCTACAATCTTTTGTAAAGTTTTTGGAAAGTGGTGTTAAATTCGGTTGAAAATTCTGCATGCTATATATTTTTTTAAAAAATGAATTTTTCACAGAAACGTTGGCATTTTCAAGAATATGCGTGCTATTCTTACACAAATTCACAAAAACGTTGAACAAGACCTACATAGTCATTTGCTACAGTGACGGATCATTTTGAGAATTTTCTGTTTCTTGGAGAAACGCAAATATTATTTTACTATTAAATATTTATTATTACCCCCCCCCCCCCCGACTGTCCTCGGGACTAAATCTTCATTGAAAAACATGAAGTCAAACATATTATTTACATTCTCAAAGTTCAAGGGCATTTTGGGTATTTCCTCACGAATTTCAGTGGATATTGGACAAAACGTCTAAAATCGGTCACCGCCCCTTAATTTCTGGACATTAGTGTATATCACTTTCTTTGTGTTGACAGCATCGCAATAACTTTACTCTATTGATTTATAAATATTTTTTTAGTGAAAATTAAAATATAACAACAAATTTAAAAATAAAAAATTATAATACATATATTTTTAAATAAATATGTAACATTTATCATGCTGTTAAGTATTAAAAATGTAAGTCTAACAAACAACAACTGTAAAACCAAAAGACAGGTGTGTATACATAGTGTAAGGTACTCAGTATAAGAAAATTTGTATATTTAGTACCCAAAAAGTATACATAGTGTAAGGTACTCAGTATAAGACAATTTGTATATTTAGTACCCAAGAGGTATAAATATTAGTGATGGGCATAACGATTATTTTGATTATTCGAATGAATCATTCGGGCATGCGCCCGGCATATCTGTCAAACTTCAATTTTTTTTAAATCAGAAACTTCTTTTTTTTTTTTTTTTTCAAAATTACTGGTAGTAGTTGAATATAAAAAGAAAAAAAATGAAATGTGACAGATATGCTTCTGAACGAAACACATTTTTCATTTTTATATGGCGTCTAATCTAATTCTAATTAAAATCAGAAACTTCTTTTTTTTTTTTTTTTTTTTCAAAATTTTTGTTAGTAATTGAATTTTAAAAAAAATGAAGTTTGACAGATATGCTTCTGCGCATATCCGAATGGTTCATTCGAATAATCAAAATAATCGTTATGCACATCACTAATAAATAAGCAATTATGAGTAAATATTCTGACAACAAATAATAATTTATTAGTAAAAAAAAAAAAAGCTAAATTATCATAGCTATCAATGAATAGTTTAAGTACATTTTATTTTTAATGATTGTAATTTATTATTTAATGAGTTTTATCTACAGTGTAAATATATATCAACGTTCAACAACATCCATCAATGCGATAAGAGAGTCGCCAAAATCTTTGGAAAAAAATTAGATGAATCTGTGGATCATGTTGAGAACACGACAGGTGGTGAATATGGATGAATTTTGAAAAATATGTCAGAAAAGCGAGTCGTTTATTTATGAAATATATAAAAAAGATTATTTGATAATTGCACTAATTTTATTGACCATGGAAACTTTAAAAGAGCCACTAAGTCAAAAATATGTTTCATTAGAATTTGAGGAAGAACAATTGAATCACGTGAAATGTAACATGCTGCAGCATGCATAAATACATACTACTGAATTCAATGTATGATTAAATTAATTTTTTTAGTTGGCTGAGTGTTTTGAACGTGCTATCATTTTAATACTTTTCTGTGCTCAACTGTTCCAATCTGCACACCTACATTTCTTTTAATTAAACTTTTTCCTAAAGCACCAATTTCAGTCCCTTATTTTTGTCACTAAGCCCAAGTTATAAAAATTAAACAAAAAATAAAATTTACCAAAAATTATTAATCAAAAGTGTAACAAGGTAACCCATCATCTTCTACCAGATAATATACAGGGTGTAACTGAATTAATGGTCAGAAATATAAGGGGTGGTAATACATGTTAAGCCAAGCAAATTTTGTAAAGGAAACCAGGGTCGCAATCCACTGATAAAATCAAAAATACAGGGTGTCTCACACCAAGCCCAATCCACATTTTCGTTCATAACTGTAACAATAATGAAAATACTTTAGCAAAATCTTCAACATATTGCTATGAAACATGATAAAAACACATAAAGTAATAGAAACGGTATCCCCCGTGTCCAAGTAACACTTGGATAGACGCTTCAAAACTCGGAAGGTAACTGACAATGCATTACGATATCACTGGTCGAATTACAGTGAAATGCCAACAATTTTCTTGATGTCACGTCATTTCACAGAAAACAAAATCATTGTGTTGAAGATTTCGCTAAAATTTTTTCACTATTGTTAGAGTTATGAACGAAAATGTGAATTAGGCTTGGTGTGAGACACAATGTATTATTGATTTAATAAGTGGGTTGCGCCCCTGGTTTCTTTTACAAAATTTGATTGTCTTGACATGTATTATCACTCCTTACATTTCTGACCATCAATTCAGTTACACCCTGTATTTAATTGAAAATATTAAATAACATTAAATAACATTAAAAAAAATAAGTCGTTGAAGTCCAAAAGTATAACGTTATAAAAGCTTACGGAGAATGATGCATTTCAACTTTATAAGACTGTCGCTATGAAAAAGCGTTTGTAATTATTTAATGTAATAACTTTCTTCGGACTACCTAAATGATTTATCTTTAAGAAAAATATAATGGTTGTTAAAAACTGTTAAAATAATTGTCCTTAGAAGATAATTTATAACAGTTTTTCAATGTAGCCACAAGCTCATTTATGTCAATAAAGTGAGTGGAAATTGAAAATTTGATAGAACTTTGGAAGTTTTTATAATTTAAAAAAGGAAATCACGTGCAATAATTATCTAGCTCCCTTCATTATTTAATAAATATTGTTTCCATATTAATATGTGGTTGGATAAATATTGTTTCCATAATATACATATATCAATCTGATTCGCCATAAAATTTGGCATTTCAAACTAAAAATAATTGCTGCAATTGTTTTCACTGCTTCTAATTTTTTTTCTTTCTGTTTAATAATTTTTATATAATCTATGAAATATGCTCTATTTAACAATTTCAAATATATTAAATCTGTTAAGTTATTGTTAGGTTTATTACAAATATTTCAATTTCTGAAAATCTTATATACATTCATATAAAGTGAAAGCATTGCAGATAACTAAACTTTCAAGCTGAATTTAGAATAAGATACAATAAAAATAAGCAAATACAATAAAAATTTGAATCATCTTACATAATATACAATTCTTCAATTACATTCATTAATCATAATTCATTTATTCTATTTTACTCACCTGGATTTCACCTTTTCTTTCTCTTTCTTTTCTATATTTTTACAAAACTTTATAGGTAATTAAATTATATTGATTTCAATATTAAAATACTTTGGCAAAATAAATATTTTAGAATATATTTATGAATCTTCAAAATTTTATAGACGAATTATTCATACATATTAATCTAATAAATAAAATGGTTTTACTTGAGAAAATCTACATCTAATTTATCGCCGATATTATTAAGAAATTGCTTCAAAATATAAATTCATCACTTTAAAAAAATTAATTTAAAAAAAACTGATTAACAATAATGAAATTTAAACAGGGAATATTTGAATGTAGCTTACAAATATAAAGGAAAATATAAAATTTAAAAAACGTTTATTTTCAATTGACATTTAATTAAACAACGATATAATTTTAAATAATAATTATTTTCTTTTCGTGCCAGTAGAAATTATTTTAATTTATTTACTTTTAATATTTTAGTATTATATTTTTAAAAAATAACAGCGATTGTTTCTATTGATTTTTTTTTAATGAAACACTTTTTTTTTAATATAAAATTAGGTTTTTTTTTAATAAAAGTTCTGCTTTTTAGTTCAATTTAAATTAGATTTAACATCCAGTTTTGAAATAAAATAATGATTATTATAATAAACTAAATATAAAACAAGCTTTAAATTAAACTCAAAATAAAATCTGAACAAGTTTAAATTGCTTTAATAATCAAGTTCCTCCCATTCTTACTCTTGCCGATTAGTAACAGTTATTTTACTAAGGCAATTTTCCTTTCGAATTTTCAAGGACGTGTTTTCAATTTTGCTACTATTTTCGGCACGTGCAGCTATTTTTCGATAACTGATGAATTTTTCAGTTCATAAATAGTTTTTAACATATTTATATTATGCATAATATAAATTTTAAAGAAGTCAAAATGATTGAAATTCACCTGGATACAGTAGCAGATAGTAGAATTATATATATTTTTAATATACTTTCGGTAAAAGGTGTTGAATAATAAATGTAACTTTTCAAAAGACCAATTTATTCTTTTATTAAAAAAGTGTTTCTTTAATAATAAAATTATTTGATCAAATTTGATAAAATCATAAAATTTGCAGTATAATATCCCCTAAATTAAGCATTCCCTTAATTTTTATTTTATGATCAAACAAAAACGAACGGGAAAAAATATTGTACATAAAATACAATAAATGAATATTGTTCTGCCGAGCAAATTGTTATTATTATTATTTTTTTTTACAAATGTTCTGAAGCAAACCTCAAAGTGTTAATCCCCCACTTTTTTTTCTTTCTTTTGTGTGTGTGTGTGTGTGTGTTAAAAATAAAAATGAGTATGAATACAATAGAAAAAAATTAATGAAAAACTTGGGTGAATCAGAAGACTTACCACTCTTTCAAAATACTTATATGCTTGGTTTCGCCTGTAACACTTTTTTAAGTTACTCGTCTGGTTTCATAAAATATTACACTGATTTTTTTTTCAATGTTGCCATTAATTTTTAGAAACTGTGTAAGATCATAAATTATCGAAGTAATCGGAACCGATAAACCACCAATAGAGTCTATCTAACCTTTGGCAATCAATACAGACAGAACTTTCTGACAAGGTTATAAAGGTTAGTTTTATACTTGTCAGCAATTCAACGGGCTTTTTTTTTTTTTTTTTTACGTGTCAAAGAAAGTATTTTGAACACGATTTTAACTAGAAAACCGATAATATTACATAACAGTCATGCTGATAACATTTCATATTTACATAACTTTTGAAAAATGTAGAATAATGTAAATCTATTTGAGGGTGACGCCAAATTTCAGTTTCCGGAAGGTGTAATGTGTGAAGAGAAACAATATAAAAATTAGGCATTGATTTGATTTTCAATCTAAAAGACAGAAATTGTCTTTTTAACACTTTACAACATAGATAGAAAGTGTTTATGAATTCGGTTTGTCTTGCTGTCTCTCTGTCCATGCTCTAACTCGAGTAAATATACTCGGATTGCCATACAATTGATATATGTTAGTGAGGTTTACTATGGCATATTCGGTATTGAACATGAAGTGTGTAGCATTTATAGTTCTTTTACAGGGACACTCTAAAAATTTCCGTTATATTCGGGTCTATGGGAGAAAATCATTTTCAGTGAATTTCATGATGTTACACTGCATTTCAAAATTGTTGAAATTAATAAATATCATTTAGGTGTACTACGAGAGGCTTACTATGGAATATGGTGTGCATAGTATTCATCGTTCATTTACAGGGACATACAAAAGAGTTCATTTACAACAGGCCTGTCCGACCTTCAAGTAGGCAGGGGCGCACTTCAGCTTGTAGCAAACATTGAAGGGCGCCATTATTTACATGATTCAAATTATTCTACAATATTATCTGATTATAGTAGGGAAGTAGGCTATATACATTTAAATAAAGTTGATTTTATTTGTTTTACTGTATAAAGACATTTATGGTGATTACTTTGAATTGAAACTCGTTTTACAATGCAAACAAAATTTTAAATTATTCATATGGAAATGATTAGGAATTAGCTATTCATTACTGATACTAAACTATCAACTAAATTGTTACATAGAACACACAAACGCAAGATATATGCAATTAATCTATCTACAGGCCTGTCCATCCATATAAAATTAAAAAGATCTTAATCCAAGAAATTTTATTTGGTTATTATGGTGGAATACAATGTCTTTTCACCAATGGATAGACCTCCGTATCCGAGTGGTTAAGATACCGTTCCGTTAATCGCTTGGCCCCACCAGTGGCTGAGAGGTTGTGCTCTCGAAGCTGGTAGACGGGAGGTGCTGGGTTCGATCCCAATCGCGCCCGTCGGCCTAATCGTTCGGAGTTTTCGTGGTTTTCTTCGAGCCGTGGA
This sequence comes from Maratus michaelseni, assembly GCA_963931845.1. Classification (NCBI taxonomy): domain Eukaryota; kingdom Metazoa; phylum Arthropoda; class Arachnida; order Araneae; family Salticidae; genus Maratus; species Maratus michaelseni. Next base: position 199,485,932 of record OZ007592.1, on the reverse strand, counting down.
TTTATCCATGCGTAAATACGGATTAGGTTCCCTTAGAAAGACCCCCACGAAGGGCACTCCCCCCGGGCCTATATCCCTAGTGTAGATAATTGGCCGTCAATAATCAACCCAACCCAACCCGTTAATCGCTTGAGAGCGTAGGAGTCAGGTCTGCGGGTTCGACTCCCGCCAGCTCCATTGCACACACTTTGTGGAGCTCCCGGATGTAACTCTCTGGTGTTGTAAATTTCCTTGTGGCTCTCTCGTCCCTGTATATTGACGATGACTTATAAGCGGGCACTTGATGTCAAGCACACAAGTCAGATGTATGTTATCAATAAAACACACAAACAAAAACCAATGGATATATTAGAAACAAATTTGCAACGCGCAAGTCTGCTGACAGTCCGGGAGAGCGGAGCCCCCTAAGTATATATTAATCCTATTGTAACTGTTTTATGAAGCGAATTTATGTAAATATTTTATAAAGCGACTAATTTTATGAAAAAAAAAATACATATTAAATACGAGGTTTTTAGAACGCTAACGCGTAATGTAATTATAGTAGGTTGTTAAACTCACCTACAGCATGCTTTTTCTTGAAGAATGTGTATATAACATTTATAGTTAGTATACAGGGCCACACGAAAGAATACGAATATATGTAACGATTGTATGAAGCGAATATCTTAAACGCGCGATTTGTAGAATGCGGAAGGTAATGTAATTTTAATATGTTGTTACGTCCACCTACAGCATATTTTTTCTTAAAGCGAGTGCACATAACATTTATAATTATTGTAAAGGCCCGCACAAAAGAATTCGATTACACTAACGTCTATGGGTAGTAATTACTTAAAATGCATTTTAGTACCATTATGTGTGGTTTGAAACGCTACGAAATTTGTATATGTTACTAAGGCTTATTGCGGCGTGTTCTCTATTGAAAATATCCATAGGCGGAAAAATACTCCAATTATTTTGTGCAGTCCTGTATTTAATTAATAGATTTGTATATATCTAACATAGTATGATAAAAAGTAACCTAAAATTTATTTTAGTAAAAAAACGCATAATAGGTTAAAAATTCGCCTTCAGCAATTTCTACCAATAGACGGAAATATACTTGAATTCTTTTGCACAGCCCAGTATATTACCTACAGATATTTTAACACTCCACATATTAAACTAAAATTTAATTCCGGTAAAAGCACGCTTGAAACTACCAAAACCGCACTTCCAAAAATTATCATCCATAGGCAGCCGTATAGCCAATTCTTTTCTGGGGCCTATATATGGTTTTATTTATATTCTACAAACATCTCTTAGTATTATAAATATATTCCAGCTTCAAAATGCATAACTCAATTAAAAACTACCTTTAAACAATTCACGCTCATACTTCGTAATGCTTACGAATTTCTCCCTGAAAATTATTTTCCCCTTGTGTAGCCCTGTATATGATCTATAACATTTATACACATCACGTAGTATGCAAAAATGTAGTTAAATTTAAAAAATACATAGTATAACTGAAAACGCACTTCCAGCAATTATCGCTAATTGCTTTAATCGACAATACGTCGGATACTGTACTGTAACCGAAATCTTTTGTATGTGCCTGTAAATGAACGATAAATGCTATGCACAGGGGTGTAAAAACTGGGAACCAATGAGCCGATTATCACCACTAAATTTTATTATTCTTCTTCGGCTACATTTTATTAGTATACTTCAGCTAAATTTTATAAGTATTCCTATTAGACGAAGAATACTAAAAATTTAGTGGTGGCAATAGACTCATTGTCGCCCAGTTTTTACACCCCTGGCTATGCACATTATATTCTACAGCAAGTATCTTGTAGTAAACCCCAATAATGTATATCAATTTCATTATATTTTAAATAGTGTTACATAAAACTCTGCAAACTGTTTTTTCCCCGTAGACCATTATGTAACGGAATTATTTTGTGTGACCCTGTAAATGAATAATAAATACTTTGCACCTTCTATTCTACAGAATGCATGTTTTACTGCACTTCATAAATACACACCAACTTCATTATGTTTGAAATGGTGTAATATCATTCAAATGCACTTGAAACGATTTTTGCCGCCGAGCGTAATGTAACGGTAAATACTTTTGACTGCCCCTGTAAAATAACTATAAATTCCACACACTTCATTTTCAATAGCGATCATGCTATAGTAAATGATAATAACATACAAAAATTTCACGGCAATTCGAGTACATTTGCGAGAATTAGAGCATGGAGATAGACGGACAGGTTAACCGAAGTCATAAACACTTTCAACTATGGTGAAAAATATTTAAAATATAAAGTAATACTGTATTACCATAACAACTTATCGAAATTTCGCGCCTATTAGCCAATTTTTATATAAATTAGAGCATAGAAAGTCAAAAAGCACAAAAAAAAAAAAAAAAAAAAAAAAAAAGCGGGCATACAACATCTCATTCGTGGTTTCTGGTGAAATTTAGGAAGGGTATGGGAGGCATGGGATTACATCCAAAACAAGCTCATTCCAAATATTATTAAAAAAAAAAAAAAAAAAAATCTTTGTTTGAAAAATTTAATTTCAGAAATTGTCTTTAAGATACAAAGGAAAAGAAAAATAAATTAACATCAAAAGCCGAAAACTAAAATTACTGGAAATATTGAATAATTATATTAAAATGAAAAGTTTAATAATATCCTAAACACAATTATTACAAAAGGGATGGATAAATTCAACTTTTCAAATTCAACATTCCTATTTCTTCGTAATATTTAAATAATACTACGAGTAATGATTATTCGTAATATTTAAAAATGAAAGTATACAAAATAACTATTACATACTTAAAGTTTTACATCTTCAATGTTCGAATAGGATAAATTCGCAGCTAGAACACCAACATCTGTTTTTCAAATATTATGTTTGAAGAATTTTGAAATAGATGCTCTGTGATATCTGTGTCATTTCATTTTCAAGAATGGGTGATTTGAGAAAAAAAAATATATGAATGAACGGGAAATAAACAAATTCAAAGAACAATAGAAAAAGATTTGGATTGGAAATATATTAAATCTATATTTCTTAACAATTCGCTAACTGTGTCAAAGACCTCGCATAATAACATCAACATTTATTTTTTCTCTTTGATATCCTATACCGACTATTTCACAAGACTGGTCTAAAAGGAATAAAAAGTCTACGATTCATTCTACAATTACAGTAAAATAGGAAATCACACCAGGAAAAAGAATTTAGTTGTGGTATATAGTTGTAATCTTAAGTCCTTCCGACCTGTACAGGGAGGAAAAAGTAGCTTCTCTATCCCTTGGTTTTAAGATTTTAGTTAATTTTACTGAAAAACACGAAGCTAAAATACGTGCAAGCCGATTATAGAAGATTCATTCCCAGTTGTCGTCAATACTGAATTTGAATGAGAATTTCTCCAAATTAGTCAACTATATCCCAGTTGTCTTCATTTATGGCAAACTATTTTTATCGCCAAATTTGGCGTTATTTCGCCAAGTGTCGCCAAGCTTGGCGATAATTTGACACTGACGGATATGAATATATAGTTTTGAGAGTTGGAACAATAGTTACAGCAATTAACAAAAATTTGAAACAAACCATGTTCACTAAAACTCATAAATTAAACCCCGTTTATGGAGAGATCCTGCTGCATAGTTTCAAAATTTCACCCAACCTAAAATTTCAAACTGCTATATCTCAGCCATTTTTGAAGATAGAGACGAAACAAAAAATACTCCGGAATCCTTGTGCCGAGGCCAAACACTTAACGGAAAAAACTTTTAGGATTTAAAATTTTTTTGTACATCTTTCTGAATTTGGAATTTTTAAGTGGCCGCCATTTTGAAATAAGATGACGGATGAAGCTGGCCAACGAACTCCGTCCAGACCTTGGTAAGTCCTATACACATGTTTAGTCGCATCCAAATCGGCTCATAAATATGAGTGCTACCACATGACAAAAAGCAGATACATATATTATTTATTTATAAATCAACATTTGAACGGAGGGGGGTTTCGGAGTCTGGGGTCATGATCGGTGAAAATATATCGAAATTTTCTACATTGCCTCCGGACGGCTGCAATAGGTAGCTTCTTATTTTTTTTAATGGGAGCTACCTAAAATTGGTATCTGAGGGAGGGCTACAGTGATATAGCAATTCAAAATTATGGGCGAGCTCAAATAGTCAGTTAAATTGAACAATTAGGATTGTCATTAAGTAATAAAATATTTATGAAAATAGTTAATCGTTCAAACTAATAACCTTTCACAGGTATAAATAAACAATGCCAGAGTATCAGTGCATTGCATGTAATCGCATTTTCCGTTACAATTGATAAGAGTTACATGTCCTAAAACTACTTGAAATATTACATGCAGGATAACAAGTATGAAAGTGTTGAAATTGCAGGTGGAAAGTTTCAAAATGTTAATTGAAATGAGTTCAAAATAAAAATACGACTTGTAGAGCTTACGTTGAAGCCCCTGATGTGCAAATTTACACGTTAGAAATGTAACCAATATTTATAGTATATTCTTTATGTACAGAGTTGGTTTTTAAAGATGAATTATCAAACATCGCAGACAAAAAAAAATATTGTCTTTGGTACAATTCGTGTGATTTAAAAAATAAATAAATTGCCCCCATTTAAATAGAAAGGGCATCTTCTTATTCTAAGCCTCTGAGGGCTATATGTGTAATAATTTTGTGTGTCTGTCGACTGTGTTCTAGATCGCTGCACGCAGAGCTACAAAATTTGGTAGAAAGGTGCCTCTATATATGTAATTTTGCAGCTCGAAGCCCGATTTTGGATTTTTTTATTAGTTTTTTCAATTTAATTTTTTCTGCGATTTTTAGCGTTTTTCACGTTTTGAGACGATTTTTCTACATTAATAAGAATAATCCGGTTTCAATCTTTATAGTAAATTTTATCCTCTTTTCAATTTCAATAAAGTTTATTCGCGATTCGTATAGCGATTTTTAAATTTTCCGCGAATTTTTTTATGCGATTTTTAGATTTTTTTTCGCATTTTGCGGCGATTTTTTGACAGTGGTAAATGGAATTCTGTTTCAAACTGATAGCTTAATACAATAAATTTTTTCCTGCAGGAAATTTGAATTTCAGCGATTTTTAATGCGATTTTTAGCGAGCATTTTTACGAATACCGCGGCGATTTTTAGAGGAATTTGGTTTCAAAATTTCTAACAGAAATTTTGTCCTCTAGGATTTTTGATTTTGAGCAATTTTTAACGCGAGTTACAATGTGAGTTTCAGCGTTTTTTCCCGTTTCGAGGCGATTTTTCTACATTAATGAAAAGAATCCGGTTACAATCGTTTAGCCCATTTTAGTAAAATTTGTCCTCTTTTCAATAAAGTTTATATATAGTACAGATATTTTTGAATTTTTCGTGAATTTTTTATGCGATTTTTATAGTTTTTTTTTTCGCATATTGCGACGATGTTTTGATATTCGTAAAATAAATTCGGTTTCAAACTTTTAGCCAAATATAGTAAATTTTGTCCTCTAGGATTTATGAATTTTAGAGAATTTTAATGCAATTTTCAATGCTGTTTTGAAACGTTTTTTCGAGTTCCCTGGCGATTTTTTGACATTCGGAAAAGGAATTTGGTTTCAAACTTTTAGCCTAATATAGTCAATTTTGTCCACCAGGATATTTTAATTTCAGAGTTTTTTTTTCGATTTTCAATGCGATTTTTAGCGTTTTTTCGAGTACCCTGGGGATTTTAAACTCTGAAAAAGAGTTTAGTATCAAACTTTTAGACTAATATAAAATTTGCCCTCCGCGATTTTTCATTTTTATCGATTTTTAATGCAATTTTAACAATTTTTAGCGTTTTTTTTCGAGTACCGTGGCGATTTTAGACCCTGAAAAGGAATTTGGTTTTTAAATTTTAGCCTAATAGAAATTCTGCCCTCCACGATTTTTATATTTTTAGTGATTAATGCGATTTTCAAGGCGGATTTTTGACATTTGTAAAAGAAATTCTGTTTCAAACTTTTGGCCTAATATAGTAAATTTTGTCCTCCAGCATTTTGGAATGTCTGTGATTTTTAATGCGATTTTTAGCAGTTTTTCGAGTACTGGGGCGCTTTTATAGTATACGGAAAAGGAATTTGGTTTCAAACTTTTAACCCAATATAAATTTTTTCCTCTATGAGTTTTGAATTCTTAGCGATTTTTAATGCAATTTTCAATGCGATTTTTCGGGTTGCGCAGCAGTTTTTTGACATTTGCAAAAGGAATTTTATTTCAAACTTTTAGCCTCATACACTAAAAATTTTACTTCGCGATTTATTAATTTTAGCGATTTTTAATGCGATTTTATTGTTTTTTCGGGTTTTGCTGATATTTTTCGACATTCGGAAATGAAGCTTGTTTCAAACTTTTATCCTAATATAGTAAATTTGGTCCTCCGCAATTTTTGAATTTTAGCGATGTTTAATTCGATTTTTAGGTAGTTTTCGGGTTCCGCTGCGGTTTTATAACATTCGGAAAAGGAATTTGGTTTCAAACTTTTAGCCTAATATAGTAAATTTTGTTCTCCGCGAATTTTGAGCTTTTAGAAATTTTTTTTAAGAACTGAGAATTTTTTAAAGAACTTTTAGCAATTTTTAAAAGAGAAATATTGTAGCTGAAAACCTAAGGCTCCCCCCGCCCCCCACACACACCACATACATAGTCAGAAAAAAAAATAGAGGGAAAAGAAAATTCTGGCTACATGCTTAAATTTTTGTAACGCTGTTTACGGTTTAATATAATTAGCTTAGAAAACTAAAAGACCGTAGACAACTGAAAACATTCACTGTATATAGGTAAGCAGTGTTAGAGAGTAAAAGTTGCAAGCTAAAATAAAGCTACGATTTATACTTTTAATTAAAAACAACGAAATACAAAACACTTTAAAACAGAATTATCATGCAATGAAATTGCAATCACTTAAAACTCAATTCAATCACAAACAAACTTTTATATTTACACTAGCAAGCTACGCCCGCTACGCTCGCTGGTCAATTTCTCTTAACGAACTTTTAATCAAACAAAATATTGACATTTCATAATTCACTCTTATATTTTAACAGAATAATAAGGCTACTATAATTTGTGACTCGTACCAATATACACGTCAGGACACGTCGCCCTTATCATTATCTTTTTACGCATGAAGGTTTTGCTATGGTACTCCCTTGTGAAATTTGGTAATTTTTGAAATTCAATATTTGAAAAACGACATAATTATTAGATTTGAAATTTATATCAAGAAAAATACAATTTTTTACCTTTCAAACGCAGTTTGTCTAATAATTTTCTGACAAATACTTTTCGAGCTATTATTTTTTTCAGCAACTTCAAATGTTTCATTTTTCGAGATTAATCTGTGGCAACAATTAGCGAAAAACCCAGTCGTCAGCAACGCATAGCTTTTTATTAAAGAGGCTGTTGGAGCAGGCATTGTCACCATCAATTTGCCACCATCACTTTTGAAATGGGTTCTGTAGTTCTAAAGATTCCATAGAAATTGTAATTTAGTATGATTTTAGAACGCTTTTCGCTCATTTAACCCTTTTAAATTTCGATTTTTTTTTTAATTATTATTCTTAGAGAGCATTTACATCTGATAAGTAACTATAATACCAAATTTCAAATTTCTAGCTCCTTCAGTATAAAAAAGTCGCAATTTTCGAACATTTTTCGCTCCTGCACCCCATTGGGGTTAGTGGCACCGACATAAAATATAGCCTATATTGGAGTAGGGATTGTCACCATCAATTTGTCACCATTACTTTTGAAATCGGTTCTGTAGTTCCAGAGATTCCATAGAAATTGTAATTTAGAATGTTTTTAGAACGCTTTTCGCTTATTTCACCCTTTTAAATTTCGAATTTTTTTTTAATTGGTTCTTAGAGAGCATTTACATCTTATAAGTAACTACAATGCCAAATTTCAAATTTCTAGCTCTTTCAGTATAAAAAAATATCAATTTTAGAACGTTTTTCGCTCCTGCACCCCTCTGGGATTAGTGGCACCAACATAAAATATAGCGTATGTTGGAGCAGGGATTGTCACCATCAATTTGCCTCCATCACTTTTGAAATCGGTTCTGTAGTTCCAGAGATTCCATAGAAATTGTAATTTAGAATGTTTTTAGAACGCTTTTCGCTCATTTCACTTTTTTAAATTTCGATTTCTTTTTTATTTTGTTCTTAGAGAGCATTTACATCTTATAAGTAACTACAATGCCAAATTTCAAATTTCTAGCTCCTTCAGTATACAAAAAATCGCAATTTTAGAACGTTTTTCGCTCCTGCACCCCCTTGGGGTTAGTCTCACTGACATAAAATATAGCCTATGTTGGAGCAGGGGTTGTCACCATCCATTTGCCACCATCACTTTTGAAATCGGTTCGGTTAGTTCCAGAGATTACCCCCTACAAACAAACAAACAAACAAATAAACAATATTTACTCCTTTATAATATTAGTATAGATTATCATAGTTCAAAAAATTATGAAAATGTTAAATAGTATTATAAATATTTTTCTCCATTTAAGAAAATTGTAAGGATGTTAGCTTGGATTTTTAGGTTCTTATAACAATAAAAGAAAAGTTGACACAAATCTCTTAAGGGATCTGTGCATGAAATTGAAAGGCGGGAGAGCGCTTTAATATTGCTAATTCAAAAAGAATCTTTTAACACTTAACTGCTGTAATAGAAATTGTCGCATAACTACTCTATTGACTCACGGTTTCTGTACTAAACTTTATGGTCCAAGACTATTATAATTAAAAATCACTGACTGCTCGGCCAACAGGCACAGGTATGATTTTGAAGACGCAGACCGTGGGGCGCCTGTTTGTTGGAAATTGCAGAAGAAATGACCTTTTTACCATGATGCCGCAGTTGGAAATCTAACTTGTTTGCAGGCGGAGCCGACAGGGATTTTTTTGTTTTTAATTTTTATTTAATTTTTATTTATTTATTTATTTATTTGCTATAAGGGATGGTCCTATAAAAAACTTGTCAATATAAAAGTTTTAGATAATATTAAGAGGATTTATAATAAATTTAAGCGGATTTGATATCTTATGAAATGACGAAGTTATGTTTTTTTTCTTCTAAAACCCACCTCCCCCCCCCGCGCTTGGGGTTATTTTTAATGATATCAAAAATCTGTCATACATAACTTTTCGGCCCTTTTTCTAGACGTAATAATAACTTTAAACGGATTCGATACGTATCATAATTAAGAAGTTATGGGGTTTTTTAAAAGTCCCCCCCCCCCTGGTTCGATTTTGCTCATTAACGAACTTGACCAAGATTTTATGCCCCTTGATTTTATGTATCAGTTTGGAAGAGACATGTGCAGAATTATTGAAGTTATCGTGTCCATAAAAAAGTAACATAGATAGATAAAGTTTTGAACTGGGGATGGTTTTGGGTTCTGGGAGTCATGATCGGCGTACATCTGCAAAAAATTTTCAATAATTCCAACTTCTAGGGAGAATGTAATAGGTAGTATTTCTTACGAAATCTACCTAAAAATCTCCTATTCAGAAGTCTCTAGCGATTAGTTGACAAAAATTCCAAAACTTCAAAGACTCCAAACGAAACGAAATTTCATCAGTAATCTATTAGTTATACTGAAAATTACAAGTCAAATTTTGAAAATAGACAAAAGCAGCGGTCTGTGAGACCGCTTAACAGCAGTTAAGGGAGAAAATGATGACAAATTAAAATAACTGAAACCAATAAATTGATTGTGACGGTTTTATAAGAGCTAAATCAAATCTTACTTTTCCAGATGATAAATATGATTTTAAGTTTCCTATCACATTACCTTCTGATTATCCTGTTGTAAAATTGTTGATAACGAGTGTGCATAATGATTTATTGCGTGCTATACTTCATTGTCAATGTCAAATTTAATAAGAAAAGTATCGTATCTTAAAATCACGTAAGACTGTATAGGAAATTGCATAAGAAAATGTGTAAAATGTTAAAAGTTCAAAGCCAAAAAATTGTGAGGCAACCCCAGAAATTTTACCAAATGATACACTGCAAAAAAAAGTGTTATGCGCGGCAGCGTATTACTGCTCATGTTACTGTTTATTACTGTTAACCCCTTGGGGACGAGCGACACGTATACATGCCGCATAAGATGCTCAGAATCCTCGATTATTCCCACCAGTTGTTTTTTAGTGTAAGCTTTGCCTTATTTAATGGTAGCATTTCTGCGATTCATATAGGCGAAAATTTCTGTTTTAAAAAACCGGTGGTAAAAGATTAAAAATTCCGTAAAGGACGCTCGTCGCGAAGGGGTTAATTTTACGGTATAATACTGGCAGCTGGGATGCCAGTATTATACTGTAAAATCAACACATATTTTTGGCAGTGTAGGGCGCGCGATGCATGTATATTTGAAATTGTAGGATGTGTTCTTGCTGGTCCAACTTATTTGGAAGGTGATCAAAAATCATATATTGTACTTTTTACCTGTACTGTCATCTATTATACCGTCCACTTGGGCTTAATCACTTCCTTATCGACTGAATTCTTTTTTCAGACATTTTATCGCTCGTCGGGAACGACCTTCAACGATATACTTAGATAACGGAAAAAATTTCACAGGCACGGAGACATGTTTGCAAACTGTTGACTGGGATGATCTCTGTTCTCAAATCCGAACTGCCTACTTTATGACATATTTTTTAATTTCTTTTTGCTCGGAAACGGATGAAATTGGCAAGTGTTCTTATTCAAAAACTTTGTAATCGAAAGACGTTTTCCATTTTTCTGGTAAAGGCAGAAGATCTGTCAGAAAACACTGTCAAAGTCGGCGTTTTGAACCGAATTCCCGACGGGACATCGCTAGAAAGGAGAAAAATGTGACGTCACGTGAACACGATTCGCTTATAACTCGATAAGTAATATATTTATCAAAAATCGGAAAACTCATTTCGATTCCAAATCGCTTTCATAGTCAGACATACCCATTTATGTCCTTGCGTTTAGAAATAGGTCAGAAAGTTTCACGTTGTTGAGCAAATCATTTGAGAACCATCTTAACACTGCTAAACAAAATATTCAATGGAAGTTTAATCCTCCATTCGCAGCCTGGTGGAGCGGATGGCGAAAGCGTTTAATTCCGATTGTAAGGCTAATGTCACACGAGCGATTATTTCGACGCGCATGGTCACGGCGCTACAATCCGGGCTGACTCACACCGCCATTTAATTGCCCGTAGATACGAGCCTTACGGAAACCGTGAGCGTCGAAATAATCGTTCGTGTGACATTAGCCTTAAACAAATCTTAAGAAAAATGTTGGTCCGTGCTTCTTTTTATTATGAGGATACTGTATTGTGTGACTGTGAGAGAGTTGTTAACTCTAGACCAGTTACATGTGTGTCAGAAGACACTGATGATGACTTCCCCGTTCCCCGTAACTCCTGAAAAATTCTAGCACGAAACCCCACAGTCAGACATTGATAATGTGGATAAAGTGAAATTAAATAAAAGAATGAAGTATCCGCAAGGAATAAGAGAAGCACTAAGAGTTCGATTCCGTTCAGAGTATTTAGGGCAGTTAAGACAGCAGTCAATAAAATGCTATAAAATACAAACTAAAGATAGGAAAAATTGTCCTATTTGAAAATTCTAATTTAAAAAAGCTCTTACTGGAACCTAGCTCGCGTCTCAAAAGTTGCACCGAGTCGAGATCGCCAAATAAGACTTACGCTTATAAAAATGAATACAGTAAAATCCCGTTACAACGAATCTCTAGAGACAGCTTATTAAATTCGTTGTATTGAAAAATTCGTTAGTGTGAAATTCTAATATGGCGGATTTAAAAAATGAATTTGCATGCATATCGAATAAAATTATATTTTATTACTACACCTACAAATTTCTGTTAATGTGCAAACATGGCAATACAAAATAAATATGTAGAACCTTATTGTGAACTTATTAGTTAGAAATAAGATGATTATTAAGCTCATTAAATTTCAAGATTTTAATCATAACTATTAGAAAGCAATTATAATTTTTTTACTTAACTAACAGCTGAAAAAAATCACACTGGCATCAATTTTTAATGTTACTCTTAATTTAAATAATAATAATAATAATAATAAATGATGCAATTTTAAAATAATGATTATAATAAAAACAATTATTATTATTTTACTTTAAATCAGAATTTTTCTTTTCTGCACAACAGTTGCAAACAAATTTAGATGCACATACTACATCTCACAGTGGTAGCCATAAAACCTCTACGATTCGGGAATTCTGTGCAAAAATACACTCGCCTCCAAAAATTAAGGTACAACATGTTTTTCAAAGCTCACCAGACAAAAATGGCAGTCCGATTAAACTTCATAGTTAATATGAATGACAATAATAAGCTTTAAAAAAACTTACGCAAAAATTACAGCTACAACTTTTATTTTATAGAAAAGAATAGGTATTTGTGAATAAGAGAAAAATATGCAATTACGAAGCTTTCGTAATTTCGCGTGTAAGTTTTGTTGTATTCAAACTATTGTTGCCAGTTTTGTTCACAACAGCCAATAGAGTCTAGAAATGTCTAGAAGAAGTCGTTTGCCCGATTCATTAAGGTGGCGGGCGGTAGGATGGATGGAAATGGGGTTGTCACAGGCCGATACTGCTAGACGGCTCAATGCGTCTCGCAGTGTAGTCCAATGACTCTGGGATCAGTATGAATCCGAAGATTCTGTGTCCAGAAGATATGTTCCAGGCCGCCCACGTGTTACCACACCTGCAGAAGACCGGTTTCTAGCTCTTTCGGCCCGAAGGAGAAGACGCACTATTGTGCCGCAACTCATTGCAGACCACTCTGCAGCATCAGGGAAAAGAATCTCCGCTACTACGGTGCGAAGACGTCTTCATAACGCAGGTCTCTATGCAAGGCGACCAGTTGTGTGTGTCCCCCGCAACAGACGACAGAGAAGGGCCCGCTTATGTTGGGCAAGAGAACATGTTCAAGAAAAAGTTATTTTACTTTATCTTTACGCTGCAGTGTAAGCAGTAATACGCTACCGCGCATGCGCGGTAGCGTATTACTGCTTGCGCGGCAGAGTATTACTGCTTATTTTACTATTTAATACTGTTAATTTTACGGTATAATACTGGCAGCTGGGATGCCAGTTTTATACTGTAAAATCAACAGTTATTTTTTGCAGTGTATATTAAAGCATCTATTTTTTTAATGTAAAATTCAGACCAAAAGATAATAACCAAGTAACCGCGTATTTAGTCGTTCGTTCGGTACACTTTACTATATTGTTTGTGGAAAAAAATTCAATGAACTGATTTCTTCACTTCCGACTTTTTCTCATCTTTTCGTGCTTTTCTCTACTTATGCTGATCCACTGGAGATTATCTTCGTGACACGCTTTTATCCCGGCACGAGCATTGAACCGCAGCAGTCTACGTCAAATTATTTCTTTTTTTGGTGCAGGTGTACCTGTGATCTTGTGAGGACTGCACTTGAAACGATTCCATCATTCAAATTGTTAGTTGAAATAATAATCTCATCACTAATTCTGGTGTTATTCACTGTATTTAGATTACAACGTTGCCATTGAGATAAAAGTCAAAGCACAGGCGAAGAAATAAGTTATTTTTAAATTAAACTAATTTCTTATTTGTACGTTTATAACAATTTATTTTTAAAATAAATTATTTCAATTAATATTTCAAATTAATTTCATTTTTAAACCAAACTAATGTTTAATTAATAATCAGCAGAAAATAGGGTAAAACCTCATACCTTCTTATTAGCTACTTCTAGAAGCCTGAATTTCCAACAGAATTTAGTGTAACTTTGCATACATATTCTGTACACATCCTTGTACCATAATATCATTTTAAATACACGATTAGTTCATCACATAGGTACACTGTAAAAAAAAAAAAAATGTTGATTTTACAGTATAATACTAGCACCCCAGATGCCAGTATTACACCGTAAAATTAACAGTAATAAACAGTAAAATAAGCAGTAATACGCTACCGCGCAAACAATTTTTTTAAACAGTGTATTATTAAGCGATTATTGATAAGAGATAAATCATCCGGTCTTACCCCACCGGTGGGGCGTAAAACCGCACGGATATGTTAATCTTACAGGAATTGAAAAAGTTCAGACTCTCTTTTAGAAAAGAATATTATACTCTATTTTAGAACTTTAACTAAGAAACTAAACTAATAATATTTCAATTATACATCTAATGATTTAATATTTAAAGACAAAAGGATAATTATCTTCATTCTAATTTTAGAAAGTGGAGATAAAAATGTCTCCTCTTCATCAGCTTTATAAAAATCATAATTACTCTTGTCCGTGTCGTTTTGATTGCCTTTTCTTCAAACATTATTTATGGGCTGTTCAGTTCAATTATTGTTTTACAAAATCCTTTTTTATCCCATGTAGGATATCCGGTTTTACCACAGGGAATGACGATTGAAAAATAAGTTATAACATGATATATTTCGATTTAAGACTCTCAGATTTATTACAATTCGCATTTTATTTTGCAGGGAGACATTTTTTTTATTTTTTTTTATTTTTTTTTTTTTACCGACCAGTGTAATACTGGTTACTACATACTTAATATTTTTATCTTAACGAAAAAAATAGGAATTGGAATGAATTTCAAAGCATTAATTATCAGTTTCTCTTTTGCTCAAGTTTCTAAAAGTGAAACATAACAAGAAACACTTTGTTATTTTTTCATACCTATTAGAAGAGACAAAGAGTCGTTCTTAATGTAGAAAAACTTTTTGGACCGGTTTTTTTCCTTGTCGGATAATAACTGCAGTCAGTATATCTAATTAAAAATTAAAACAAAGATCTTCATTTGACCGTGAAGAATTTTGCGCTAATGAAACATCATCACAAAATCTAGTCTTCCGGTTCATTTCATCTAGACTACAGATGATTTCGTGTTAAAAAGGCTTCTTAAAATAATCTTAACACTTCAAGCTACTTTAAAAAAAGCAAAATTCTCCTACTGCATGTCGTTTGTTTCAGAGAATATTTTGACTTCCTAAGTTTTGATGTAAGTTTTAATATTGTCGATATTGTTTAATTTTTCAACAAGATGGAAGTTGATCTTTATGCAATGTGTATTACTTTTTTTTTTTTTTTATTGTACTGCTATATATTTGATTTAGAATATTTAATAATATAAAGTTTACTTTATTATATATGTATTACAATTTATAGTTACAGATCTAAATTTGATAGGAATTTTATGAAATTTTAGAATAAGAGTACAGGATATGAATATTGTAATTATGATTTTTAATTTTAACGATTATGATATTATAAAACGTTATTATCGTTGGCTCTGATTGTTTCGGTAGTTTTCGTATAGATGTGATTGTTTTTATGGAGTTATTTGATAGTTAGTGATAATAGGATTTACAAATGATAGCATAGGTGATTTATCCCCACATGTAGTGATGAAATCGCTTTGAGGTTGTTTAATATATGTTTATATGTTTTATAGTTGTTATTGCCGGATGTTGTGCTTTACTTTACACTTAAGTTCTGCTTGAAGTTTATTTAATACTGTATATTTCTAGCCATTAAAATATTCAATAGATTTGCTGTAAGCGATAGCTATTTTATATATAAAATATTCAAAGTCATATTTAAATTGATCAACAATTTCATGTACACTGTGTATTAGGTGATAAGCGGTATTTAGTGCAAAAAATCATAAACATACGTAGGGTGTAACGAACGACTTCAAGAAAATAAAAGAATAGCAAGTGAGTCGAATAATGACAGCTTACTTAGATAACAAGTAACAATGTTTTAAATTAGTTAAGTAGTTTCTTAATTAAGGAGAAATGAGATATTGCAGAATTTCATACAACCACCAAGGCGAACAAGTTTCATTCAATTTTATACTCCGCTACTGTTCGGAAGTAATTTCAGTTAATGAGAGAGCCTTGCACTCTTTGATAAGATAAGTTCTGCACCCCGGAGGTTCGGACGGGTTGTAGAAAAATCACAGCCGGTCAGTAAGACCACTCACTCCCTTTCTGCAAGTGACCAAGTCAACCTCCTCGTCTCGAATCAAATCACTTATTAATCAAATCTGAGTTTTTAATTTAACTCTTAGCTCGTTTTTTGGAGGGAGCAAGGGGGCAGAAACACTCTTGTCTAGTGTCACACTTTCCGAATTTCCCCTGATGATGACTGCTTAGAACAGTTGAAAGCGCTCGGGTTTTTTAACATATTTTTAACATCTTTTGACGGGTTTTTATGTTTTAAAAACCTTTATATGTATATTTGCAACTTTTTAATAAAAATAAATATTCTTACACATAACATTTAATATTCAAGGTGAACATGACGTTTAAAATTTATAGTTAAACTATATTTTATATTAACAAAAATTCGACTGCGTATTTCACAAGCTTTTCGACTAGGGAAAAAAGAAAGTTTGTCTCATTGTTCTAGATTAAATTTACGATGAGTTATCGTTTTCACCGCTTGACCCTCTTTTTTAGAAGCGTTCCTACCCATCGGCTGGCCTGCAGTCATTTTTTAACATATCAACTAAAGAAGTCGTAACAAATGAACGATAATTGAACACTCACCTTTTCAATAAAGAACATGCTTTAGTGAAATTCAGTATCATCCACCGCCCCCTGAATAGTAGGCCTAAGCGCTGACAACAATGGCGGCTGTCGCAGGCCGATTTTTTTTTCAGCGTTTGAACGGTCCCTCGAAATTCCACACCAATAATTTCTAAAAGTTTTCTTCACCTTGTTTTTCGGAGATCAAATAAGTCAAAGAAAGCTTTTAGATATTATTGGTGTTGAAGTTCGAGGGACTGTACAAACGATTCCGCCTGCGACAGCCGCCATTTTTTTCAGCGCGCAGCCCTAGTATTCAGGGGGCGGTGTATCATCCATTAATTTCGTAGCAATCAAGGTATTTGCGAAAGTTAGACCACGGAAAGACAGAGGGACAGACAGACAGATGAATCACAGAAGAATTATCAGATTTATCTTTTTTTTTCCTTGCTACATTCTAAATTATGCTATTTACTTTATGCTTAAATTTAATGTAATGAAGTTGCATTTATTGTGGATTTATTCCTGCTTCTAAATACTATTACTAAATGTACTATTAATGCTCTCTGGATTGGATGGAAATTGTCTTAGTTTTAAATGAAAGCGAATTTACATACCTCAGATAATTTAAATATTACGGAAGATTTAAAATAAATGGAAAAAGGCAGAAGGTAGCAATGAAAAATTCCTCGATGAATATTAGATTCTGCTGTTTTCTCTAAATTGCAAATTGAGAAGTATTTAAAAAAAAAATCTTTCTTAATATTATTTTTATGTGAAATGAGCATTTCTGTTATGGATAATATTTTTTAAAAAAATCTCGGCTAGATCCTTGTAAGAATATATTTAAAACTATATTTTTCCCGGAAATTAGATCTTCCAAAGAAAGAAAACATTCTGAAAAACGTCAAGCTATCATGTCATTAAATATTAACAAATAAAAATAAATAAATAAAAATTTAAAAAGTTTTTAAGTATTTTAATTGTTTTATTTTTATTACACATTGTAATAAATTAACCCCCCCCCCCCTCTTTTGTTTTTGAAGAAAGATCTGTGATGGTAAAAAGGAAGACACGAGCATATTGCATGTGTTAATAAATAATTTTTACAAAGAAGTATACGTTTTTTCATCATACTCATACCCTGAAGGTACCGTACCGTTATGTTATATTACCGTTACAAAAAATTCTGTTACAATGCGTTTATCTGACGTTAGTACCGATTATGGACATTCATGAGTTTGTCCCGCAATAAATCGACATAGAATTATAAATTAATGATTTTCAAATTTTTTCCTTTACATGTGCTATAAAACTTTCCTTCGTGCTAAATTCCAAGGTTCTATGTGAACCGGAAGTACCCTGTAGGTTTTACTCTCAAAATTTATCGGGTACTTCCGGCTCACATAGAACAGCCGTACTCAACCTTTTTTTCTCGCGGGCTGCAACACGCTTAAAAAGGGTACACAATATAGTAAGATAACATATAGTAAATTAACGGAGTTAATATTATCAGTAGGTTTGAACGTTTCTCGCAAATAAAAAGGTAAAAAAAAATGTAACATTACTATTCCCAAACATTAAACTTCGTGGTAGATTTATAGTGCAAATGCTTAAAAAATAGGCCGCAAAGTTTGTTGGAAATAGTGGTGTAAACATTTTCGGTGCCATTATTTTTCCGCCACAAACGTTCAACCTACAAAAGTAGTATTAAGCTATATAAGTATAAAACGTAATGATATAACAATGCAGAATTTCCAAGTTGTAACATTTTATTTATTTTTTAACTGTAGAAATATAAAGCGCGAATTTAATTAATTTGGAATAATATTTGAAGATTAAGAAATGTAGCACAAGTAGGACTACGTGAAAAAAGAACTTTTGACTAATAAAAAGACATTTATGATGTTTTAACATCATTTTAAATAACAGGACAGATTTTGTCGTCCCATGAAAATATATAAAGCAACAGTGAAGACCTTAAATTCCTTTTACGTACATCTCAATTTTATAAATTTGGATTAATGATTATGTGTCTGGGGCCACGCAAAGGATCGCCGGGCTGCAGGTTGAGTATGGTTGACCTAGAACATTGAAATTTGCCACGTCTTATAGTACATGTAAAGGAAAAAATTCGAAAATCATCAATTTATAATTTTATGTCGATTTATTACGTGATTTTCCATAATCGGGATTTCCAAAGCGAGACTGTAAGGGTTCCGTTTCTTCATTTTCAAATACGGAACCCTAAAAAAGATTGAAAAACACTGCCATCATCTAAATGTTGAATATCAGACATTTTTTTCTCCGAGTAGGATTTCTCTAGCTCTGGCGAGGGCAACATGGAATTCCGGGGAGGAAGGAATTTACGCTTTTAAACCATCAATAAGCATAAAGTCTCAAACTCCAGGGGAATATTTTGATGTTCCTTGTTGGGGACGGGGGATCTTTTCGAGGACACCGTCTGAATTCATCACGGGGTTTAACAGCTAAAACTTTCTTTTTCTCTACGCTATTGAATTAATCAAATTCCCAACCATATACAGTACAAACAAAAGAGATCCTTCTGTAAACAGATAAACAAGAGATCAAATAAGCTTTCATCTCTTCCAAGCCGGATTTCTAAAAATAGAAACTTAGTTTACAGTATGACAAGTTATTTCTGTCTTGTCCTACATTCCTATCAGTGTTTCAGGTGAATATTTTAAACATAAAACTCAAAGTCGAATATCATCCACTCAAAGGTCGGGGTCCATTCATTGATAGAGAGAGGCAGTTTCTACGGCAATTGACAGGTTGTTATGGTTGACGCACACGCATGTGCATCAAAGTAACGTAATGAAAGTGACGATTGGGCGATAAAGATGGAAAAAGAATTGTTTAAAAAAAAAATTTCCCTAACCGGTTATCAAGACACAGCTTAAATTTCAAGGATTTATAATCATATTCCTTTGGACTTAGTTCATCAAAATGCAAATAAGATGAAGATGATGCAAGTATTGCAGCATGGCGAACAATGTTTCTTTATATTTGTTGAAAGACAAGTTAATATGAAAAAAATATATATTAATACGTAGCTCCGCCTACTTTATATAAATATCTAATGTCTGTTTCTTTAAAAACTGCCGTTGGATACAATGATAGGAAGAACTCCAACCACATCGCTTCAAACTTCGGAATTTGGCACCATTAAGAAATAAAACCCACGCAATTCTTTTTTCCCTCTATATTAAAGATAAATAAATAACAACAAAATGTTGCTAAGCTTATTTTGAGCAAAGAAAAATAATATCAATCGCCACAAAGATCTATTCTTGGAAAATACAGAGAGGTCAACCACACACTTGAAAAACATTCTAGCACAAACAAAAAGACTATAATGTCAAGAAATTTTTTCAAAGGGTCAGGTGAATGAGCTAGTTAAATCCCCACTTGAATTAATACATCTGGCTGGAGCAAATTGATAATGACGTGTTAAAATTCCTCATAAATTAAAATAGGCAATAATCATCCTGCATTCTGGGAGACGATCCCAAATTAACAGTTATTATCCTGTATTGTTATACTGGGATCAAAAAGTACGCGGAATGGTGGCATAAAACAAAAAGTATCAATTTATTGGTCAAAATTTATTGCATCTCCTTCAAAGTAATCTCCTTTTTTACTGCAATGCACGTCTGCCAACGTATTTTTTTCAATCATCAAAACATGCCTTAAAATCGTTTTTGTGAACCCCCTTCAGAGTTCGTAGAGAATTTTCTTTTATCGAATTAATGGACTCAAAACGGTAACCACGAAGAGGCAATTTCAACCGTGGAATTAAGAAAAAGTCACACAGTGCCATATCAGGTGAATATGGAGCTTGTGGAGCCTTATTTGTTGAATGTTTGATTTTGAACATGCTCATGAACAATAATTGCACAGTGAGAAAGCGCATTATCGTGCAGCAAAACGCATGAGTTTTCTCACCACATTTCAGGCCGTTTTCCACGAATTGATTTATGCAAATGGTGCAAAACACCCAAATGATAATTTTCATTGACTGTTTGGCCAGTTGGTAGAAATTTATATTGCACAACACCATGAAAATCACAAACAGTCAACATTACCTAGATTTTTGAGCGACGGATTCTCTACCATCTTTTAACTTTTTATATCAATCAAATACTGTTGTTTTTGATAAACAGTCGTCTTTACAAGCTATTTGGAACATTTCAAATGCTTTTCCAGCAGACATTTCATTACGAAAGCAAAATTTAATGCATGTTCTTTGCTCAATACCATTCGCCATTTCGGAAAATCAACAGAGTAAAAATTCGGTACTGCTCTATTATCCCGTCGACCACTTTTCATAACAAAAAACTATCGTCAAACTGTAAGATTAAACGCCAAAAATGCAGTCCCATTTACTTGATGTCAAAAGCATTATACGTGTTTGTTATGTCATCAAGTGGTTTTTAATTCGACATTTGCGGGTATTTTTCATTATGTTTTACTGATTTATTAGTTATTTCATTCATTAAAACTAGTCGTTGGGGGCCACCGTAATACTTACCCATCATGGATATGCATAATGTAAAATATTAAAATAAAAATGTGTAAACTACTTATAAAATGCATTGCAATTCGAATAAAATCGTGGCTTGATGACGTCATAAACTTTAAAGGCTCGATTACTGAATTGCTTGAAAGAAACATCCTTATAACTCCAAAAATAATAATCCTATTAACTAGCGGTTTATTGCGCCTGATTAAGCGTCAAATTTCCAATTAAAATATATCTTTGAAGTGAAATTTGGATGAAATACAAGGTCATGAAAAATCGAAGAGTGTGGAAAATAGGATTCCAAATATCTCGGCAACTAATTATGAACGATCGACTTCATGCTGTATGCAAAATTTATGTTTTTTTATTGTCTTTCATATCCATTTCTTAAAATAACCAATTTCGAAAATTTTTATATAACTTTTATCAGAACGAATATTTCGAGAGTCCGAAAAAAATAGTTCCGGTTAATCGAGGTTATTGAAATGAAATAGGCTTCTTCCCATTATTACATACTAAGTACATACCAAATTGCAAGTCTCGATCTCAATTTTTTCGGGAGATAGAGCGTTTACAGACACACAGACGGACGGCAAATTTTTTTTTCTCTAAAAATATGTTTTTCGGAATCTCCAGTGTCTGAAACGTGTAAATCCGTCAAAAAAAAAAAATTTCGACTTTCAAAACGATTACAAGATTTACCCTATACTAGGTATGATGAGTAAGTAATAACAATTGTGTCCTTAAATTCTTATATTTTATTTATTTATTTATTTTGATATTCCAATAGCAACGTTCTCCCGTTTATTTAGCGTTACAGTTTGGCGATAGTTTTTTGTTATGAAAAGTGGTCGACGGATAATAGAGAAGTACCAAAAATTCTTATCTCATTAAAAACAAATTTATTTTGAGACGATAAAATGAAATAAATTCCTGACGATTTCTAGCTGTTTAAAGAAGTCGTAAAAATATTTGATAAAAGTTTGCAGACGATATCTACTATAGATGTATTATAAATGAAGCCTTCCGTGATACTTTTTGAACACAGTAGTACTTTTGTATAACGTCCCGCAAAACTCAAATATGTTCCGTAAATTCTGCGTTATAAAGTAGTAAAAAAATAATAATTTTATATAATGAGCTGATATGGTTGGTTGATTTTATGACGGCCAATTATTTACACGAGGGTTATAGGCCCTGGGGAGGAGTGCCCTCCGTGGGGGTCTTTCTAAGGGATCCTAACCCGTATTTACGGCAAGGTTCAAAGAAAACCACGGAAAACTCCGAACGGTTAGGTCGACGAGCCGATAGGGGTTTGAACCCAGCACCTCCCGTCTACCAGTTTTGAGAGCAGAACCTCTCAGCCACTGGTGGGGCTAATGAGCTGATATGATGTAATGTACAGCGGTCTCTCACTTATACGAATCTCTCTGCCAATTTCTTCAGGTTCCGACGATACCTTATGGGGAACTGTAAAAATATTTTCTTGAATATGCTGGGCTACCTTTTGTGACTATTTTAATTTTATTAATTATTATTTTGTCTACCACTATTTCAAAACAATAATTTTCGTAGTAGATTTCAACTAATATTCAAGGTAGATGTTTTATTTTATTTATTTATTTTTCAAATAGTGGTAGTTAATAAAATAATCGGCAGTATCATTCCAGGATATGCGATGTTATCTCTCACTTATACGACACTAATTTGAAATTGCCATTAATCATTTTTCTCTTGTTTTTCTTCCGAAATTAATTTTCTTATTTAAATTTTATTCTTATTAATCTTATTTAAGTTTTATTCATATTATTAATCTTATTTAACTTTTATTCATATCATTACTATTGAAGTTTTATAGCATAATATGAAAATCTTATTACTTAACAATTTAAAACTTAAAATGTCAATCTTTTAAGCACCTTAACCCCGCTATATTGTGCAAGCGTAGCTTTATGTGACCTTTTAAAAGTTCCGTAACAAAATGATTGTTTTAAGTTTAAAAGCATTGTGAGATATGAAAAAAGATTCGTATGCATTACATTCCCATACAAAAGAAAACAATGTTTACTACAAATTTTTAAAATCAAATTAGATGTAAATTTTAGAAAAAAGCAACACATATGAGGTAATAGTTCTTTGCATCTCTCTGTTCTACACTGCAAAAAATAATTGTTGATTTTGCAGTATAAAACTGGCACCCAGCTGCCAGTATTATACCGTAAAATTAACAGTATTAAACAGTAAAATAAGCAGTAATACGCTGCCGTGCAAGCAGTAATACGCTACCGCGCAGCGCGGCAGCGTATTACTGCTTATTTTACTGTTTAATACTGTTAATTTTACGGTATAATACTGGCAGCTGGGTGCCAGTTTTATACTGCAAAATCAACAATTATTTTTTGCAGTGTAAGAATAAGTTACTAACGCTGCCGTTATTGAATCTATTGTGTTCTTTGCACTTTCTCGGCTAATTCTGCAAAAATTGTAGCATATAAAATATGAAAACTGATAGTTTTATAAAGAAATGTACGATAAATATGCTCAAGTGGACAGTTTTTAAATTGAAGAATTATTTTAAGCGTTATTTATTGTTGAAATCGGAACAAGGTAACTCAGTTACATAAGATTTATAGGATTAAAAACTTTGCATAACATTTTAACCATCTTTAAGCTAGATTGCGGATACTTGACTAGACTGGTGGTATGCAATATCCAATCATTTTTTTTAAAAATTGTCTAAACTTTTGAAGGTTTTTTTTTTTCTTTTCAAAAATTTTTTATTAAAAATTCTAATCTGAATAGAGGTTGAATTAATATTTTGAAATAACCGTTTTTAATCTACTGTTGCCGGATTAAAAAAGGCACGAATAATAATATTTTCAAACACTGCATTTTCAATTGAAATATACACTGCAAAAAAAATAAAAAAATGTTGATTTTACAGTATAATACTGGCATCCCAGCTGCCAGTATTATACTCTAAAATCAACTTTTTTTTTTTTTTTTTCAGTGTATATTTACGCGTGAATATTGAAAAAGAAAGAAAACTTTAAAATAATTAAATTATTATGAGCGAAAAGCGTTTGATGGTGAAATTTAACGTCATACTTAAAACAATACGTGCATTTTAAGACGTTGAAGTATTTTTTCATGATACATGGATCACGGATAACAGTACATAAAGGAAAGTTTAAATGGCTATTGAGGCATTTTTTCCTCTTTTTAAAACAGAGCAAATTAGCATGTTCTTACAGACCACAAGGTCTGGACGGGGATTGGCGAGCGTAGCTCGTAGGGGGCAGAGCCCATTAGTTTTATAAATTTTATAACTATATATGCTTTAACTAATTGTTTATAATATATGTTTATAACTAATATACTTAATTATATTCAAATATATAGTTTTTGAGAAATCATCTCAACTCGAATCCGATACACAAGTGTTAAAACACAACACGAAACCGATCCGACCCACAGTAAATCAACCTGACTCGAACCCGGACCACGAGGTTGGTTGGATTCGGGTAAAATCGATGTAGGATCTAGCCTGGTAACACCCCGAAAAACGCTTTACCTGAACCCATGTCATATTTTAATCTGTCATCTTTCAAATTAGCAAATTACACTTCTGGAATGAAAAGGGTTATTTTTATTTTTATTTATCCTTTTGATAGGATTATTCTGTTTGTTTCTTGTAAACGCTTATCAGCCGCTATACGCATACTTTTGGAAAAAGAAAAGGAGAGTGGAAATTTCTACACGTGCAGATATTTTTTTACTTCCGCAACCGTTAAGTTCACCTTGTAGATAAATCACATCGACTTTCTTAATATATTTGACCCTGCAGACTAAAAATATCTTGCTTTGTGTATGCACTGTGCAATTATGTTATCTTTTGACAAGGCGGTATTTTAGATATTCGCTCTCCCCCATCCCTCTGTGGGGTTCAAAAGTCAATTAAATCAAATGATTGAAGCTTCAGATATTTAATTTTCGTAACAATAACAAAAGAAAAAAAATAGAACGGGCCTATGAGATTATATCGAATTTATTTTCGCAAAATGTAAAATTTCAGAATATAGCCATTAAAAGCGTACTGTTACCATACGGAATAGCTGCCATCCATTTTGTTGTTTGTATACCAGTATATTTTAAGAGAAATATTACCTTTATCTGATGACAAAGACTCCACATTAAAAGGAGACTAAAGTTGCTACTTTAAATTTGTAAAAGTTGCTTTTTAAAATTGGTGTGAAATGTAATTTTTGCAGGAAAAGAATTCCGGATTTTATGGGTTAACTTATCGTACCACTAGCGTTAGCCATTCAAAAATTATAGACGTGGCTCAAACAGTCATTAAAATAATAATAATTATTATTATTATTAGGATTATTAATAATTAATGAAATATTTCTAAGAATAATTAATCGTTCAAACTAATTATTAATCCCATATCACGAAACCAATTTTTTAACCATTTTTATACGATTTAAGATATTGACTTCTAGCAGTGGCGTAGCTACGTTTTTTGGCGCCCGGGGCAGGAAGAAATTCTGCGCCCCCCCCCCCCAAATAAAAAATAACCTAATTATATTTTCTCAAAACGACAAAAAAGCCTTTCCGGCTTGTACCGGGAAGAAAAGGTAGTTTTCCTCTTCTTTGTTTTTCAGAATTGAGTTAATTTTACTCAAACACACGAAGCTAAAATGCGTGAACCTGATTATAAAAGATTCCTAGTTCTCATCAATACTGAATTTCAATGGGAAGTTTGAAAAATTAGTCAGCTATCAACATTTATGGCGACGTACTTTTATAGCCAATATATTTAGCTAGATATTTCCTAATTTGACATGAATTTGACGTTAGCAGATATGTGACTATGTAGTTTTAAGCTTATGAGAGTAACAACAATGATTGCAACAATGAAAATAAATTTGCAAGAAACCACGTTTGCTAAAACTCATAAATTAAACTTGATTATGGAGAAAAAAAATCTGCTCTCTTGTTTCATTTACAAGGTGCGTACACTCTTTGGAATTTCCAGAGAGTTCCATATGTCCTAAGTGACCAAACTTCAAAAAATATTTTTCAATTGTCTCACTATTTTTTATTTATTTATTTATTTTTTAATAATCCTTAAAGTGCATTTCATAAAATTAAAAATAGGATTTGCAGCAACATAAATAGTTTATTTTCTAAAAACAAAATTTTAAGTAAAAAGTTATTTTTATTATATTTTTTAATTTGTTGTGACGTTTTAATTGATTAATTCTTTTGAAAATATGGTCCTTACAGTTATAAGAGTAGATTTGTAAGGAAAGTATGAAAAAAAAATGTCGCGAAAAGTTAAAAATTGTAGGAAAAGTTGTTTAAAATTTTCTTAATTTTTTTTTTCAATTAAATATTTATTGTACTCAATTAATTTTATCCCAAAAATTGCCGTTTTTGGTTGATTATATCATAAAACTTTCATAAAACTATGTTATATATTAATAAAAACTGTATCTTAAAAATTTACAACCGTGCACCTTGTTTGCAAATTTTAATTACCATAAAATTTTTACTTTGATTACCCTAAAGAGAAAGAGATATATATATTTGTCCATTCAGATGAAATTTCTTTATTTTCTGTCTCTTTTGCTTTATTTTGATCTATTTGGTAATCCTGGTTTGAAAAATAATCTAAAAATCTATTTAGAAACGTTGAGCTTGTTGTTTAAAAGTAGCGGCGTAATGCTCCTCGTTGCGTCCTCGAAACTTGTAATATTGTGGTTTACAACAAATTAATTGCTTTTATGGCTTAGCCATAAAAAGTATGCAGATGATCTCTGCAATATCATTTCTGATTTATAGTAAATACCGTATACAATGAGGACGGAAAATTCGTCTACGATCGCGTGAAAAAAAAAAAAAATTCGCTAGTTTTGCCAGCAAGGCTTTGAAAAACATCCATCCGAAAATTCGGCAAATCGGTCTCAAGAAACAGTGTTGCCAGCGGCTTTTTTAAAATTGAGATTGTTTCATTCCCACCACTTTTTTAAAATGGTATAATTGGTCTTATTCTCGCGTTATTTAATCTGTCATTAAATAAGGCGAATATTCCTACTTAAAAAAAGTGGTAGCAATCAAGCAATTTGAATTAAAAAAGAGTAGCGAACTGGCCACACTGGCCAGAAAGAAGAAATGCAAAAATCGCCAATCAGCAGCAGGAATGTATCAGCTAGCAGTAGTAGGAATATATGGCTGTATGATACAGCCATTTGTATACTGATCGTACTAAGAAGATTGAAAAGCCCTGCTTTCAGTTTTATACATTTTAAGAAGGGGTAATTGGGGGTATGTAACATACATTTTATTATTTGGCTTTTCTCAATGCCAGTTCAGCGGAAAAATATAATTTACAATATAGAAGAAATAATATATTTACTTCAGTTCCTCCAGCTAAATCTATTTTGCATTGGTTCTGAAAAGCCCCTATTACACGTAATTACTCATATGGAATGCTAAGAACCCAAAAATCAGCGTGAAAATCAATACAGCAATAAAGAAATGCTCTTTTGACATAAGAAATGTGACACCAGCAGGGTTCTTTGTTTTATAAGCTAGAGGATAGACAGTGAGGAGCATCCATCTGCGCCTGGCATTCATGGATCTCTCCATATCCCCACTTCATCGCCGAATTTCATCAAAACATTCACGCACACGGAAAAAAATACGTCAAAAACTCTTATTTATTGTCAAAATATGTGAGATAATTTTGGCTTAAAGCTTCTCTCAATTGGGCGCCCCCTCCTCCATTTAATCATGTTGCTCCTCCTCCATTTAATCATGTTGCTCCTCCTTTCAGATACGTAATCATGTAAGGTACAAATTGTGTTGAGCCACTCCTAGAAACATTTACAAAAGCTTTTTCGTTCATTATTTGGATATAATAAAATATTTTACTAAAGAAAAGACACACACACATAAAAAAAAAAAAAAAATCAACAATTTTTATTTATTGTCAAAATGTGTGAAAATTTCGATTAAAAACCTCTCTCAATTTGGCGCCCGGGGCGAGCGCCCCCCTTGCCCCCCCTTAGCTACGCTACTGACTTCTAGAGAGTTACAAATATAAAAAAAAAAATCATGTGGCAAGTGGCAGTGTGTTCAAGGACGCAGAGCCCCCCGCTCACCCCCATGATATAATTAAAAATTTTCATAGAAAATAAACAGTCCCCAAATATCAATGTATGTAATTGTATTTGAATTACAATTCGCAAGAGCTAAATCTCCCGAAACTACTTTCTAATACGAAATAAATGAAACTGCGCGTTGTGCGCAGTAAATGAAACTGCGCGTCTAAAATATTACATAAAATGAGTTTAAAATAAAAGAGATTCTTTCGGAGCTGACGTTGAAGCTCCTGATCTGCATATTTACTAGTTATAAATACAGTCGAACCTCGTTAACGCAAACACTCACGGGGATATTTTTTTTTTTTTTTTTGTTCGTGTTAAAAGTAGTTCGCGTTATCCACACTTTAAAAATATTATATATTCCATGTAACACGAATTTACAGAAATGAAATCAGATAGTTGTCAAGGAAGTCATTACAATACATCCCCCCTTCCCAGACTAACATTCTTTCAAACAAAAAAAAAAAAAAAAAAATAGAATTTAACACTATTGCACCGAAAAGTAGACAAAACTTGCTTCGGTCGTACTATGAGTAGAAAATATTTCAACGGCCGATCCTTTTCAATTCGTAATAAACAATACTTCATGTTAAGCGTGTTCGTGTTAAAAGGGCTAAAATCACAGTAAATGCCTATAAAACTTGACGGGACAACTGGAAACAGTTCGTGTTAAAAGTAATTCGCTTTAACCGTGTTCGTGTTAACAAGGTTCGACTTATAATCAATATTTACAGTATTTCTTTATGTTTCTTTAGTTGTTTTGTCAGAGATGAATTACCAGGGCAGTAAAGGGAATCCGCGACTCGCAGTATTCATTCGAATATAGTATAGTTTAGATATAGGTATATAATTTTTAAAATAAGTTTGTTGAATAATTACTTTTAAAACGAAATACATATTTGCTTAAAAAATAAGCATCGGTATATTAACAAAATATAAAAGAAAAATTAGCATACGAGGTATAAATATTTTTAGCCGCCACAGGGACCTCTGAAATATTTTTAGCTGCCAAGGGGACCTCTCAAGATGGGTGGATCCTGCAGTAGCTAAAAATGATATCACTGCTGATAATTACAACAACCATTGGGAAAATGTTCCGAGTGCTTAAAAATTATTTGTCATTCGATTGTAAGCAATGCGCCATTCCATCATCGCATGTCGATGTCGTAGATGTTTCAACCAGCTAACGATAAACGTTGCGCGATACGTAATAATATTTAACAACGACGAACAACTATGTAAAAACATTTCGTCTGAACCATCGCCGCAGTTATCATAACCGTTGCATACTGCTACAAATAAACACCTTTTCCATTACTACAGTTGAAGAGATCCTGGCATTCTCTGCCCTCGCAAAATTATTCGTCGGAACCATCTACACAATACACATTTTCCTTTACTACAGTTGAAGAGATCCTGGTATTCTCTGCCCTCGAAAAAATATTCATATGAACCATCTACATAATCAATCTCTCCATCGCACCCCTGACAGCGTTGAATGCATTCGTCATTCGATTATAAGCAATGGGCCTTTCCATCATCGCATGTCGATGTCGCAGATGTTTCAACCAGCAAACGATAAACGTTGCGCGATACATAATAATATTTTACAAGATGTTGTCTGGAAGAATTGTTTAAACGAGTAGGTTGATAAGAGAAGCAACTGAACGCTATTGAGTAACATTAAGTCGTGCAAATAAAGGGAAAGTGCTAACCAATATATGTTAACCAATATACTTTAATATTTTATCGGGTCCTTCCTACAGTAACTTTTGTTTAGATTGATACCTAAGCTAAAGATATTTTGAGGAAATTAAAGTTGAAGACCACGTTTTTTGCTTTATAAGACGATTTCTCATCCGACCTCAATTTTTGAATTCGGCTTTTTTTTCATATCTGATAATTTGCATCTATCCTTTCTGTAACGATTTTATGCATTTCTATTGCCTACTCAAAGAAAAAAATTTCTAAAGTTACAGAATTTCGTTAAAAACGCTTAGAAAAATAAAGTGACGAAGCCAAGAGGTCCATTCTCGACCGAAAACAGCAACCATTTTCCCAATGGTTAAAAAAAAAAGTGACTTTTTTTTTTTCTTATCGCTGCAGGAAAAAAATTTTAAAAAAATGTACATTTTTATATGATTCAAGTTCTGACTTTTTCATTCGTTTACTTATAAGTTATTTCAATATTTAAAAATTTTACGTAAAAAAAAGTTGCTTTAATCTATTTTTTTATATTTTATTTTAAAAAGGGATGGGCCACGGGCCCTGTAAGAGAGATGAACCAGGGAATTTGTACCGGCTCTAACCCCCTCTCTGTAGCTCTGTGAATTACCAAACGTTAAAGACAGAAAATAAACATCGTTGAAACAGCTTATGTGACTTATCCTCTTGATTACTGGCCTAATAGCGACTATTTTTATATTCAATCGTACCACAATTTACAAAAAAAAAATTCTTTATGGTAGATTTCTCTAGAAAATATCCTAGTATAAGTAGATATATTTTTAGTAGATATTATTACTCAAAAAATGGTACGAATGGAATAAAAAATAGTCGCTGGATTAACATATGTCCCGACCCCGTAATCAAAAGTTTAACTTAAAGGTTATCCCGCAATTAAAAGTTAAGCACAAGTAATTGTGTTTCTGTAATGTTGAATTCACGCCAGAATTTTCTAAAAAATATTCTTTGAAAATAAGCACTGCAAAAAAATTGTTGATTTTACAGTATAATATTGGCATTCCAGCTGCCAGTATTATACCGTAAAATTAACAATAATAAACAGTAAAATAAGCAGTAATACTAGCAGCTGGAATGCCAGTATTATACTGTAAAATCAACATTTTTTTTTTTTGTTTTTGCAGTGAGGAAATGCAAATTTTACAGCCTTTTTTTTCACCAAAGTTATTAAAGTAAAATTTTGTTAAAAATTGTCTTCATTTGAATAGGGAGGGCTTGAACCCTATGAGTCTTTCCTATGACTTTGTATTGTACTTTTTTTTCTGACCTATTCTGCTATTATTGTCTTACAGATAAAATTCATGAACATTCAACGCCGAAAAGAAATCACTACTAAGTTTCAGTATTAGTGGAAAATTGGAAAAGTACTTTTCCATTTTTTTTTCCAAGACAATAGTAGCAGAATAGATCCGAAAAAAATGGTACTACAAGGTGTCATAGGAAAGATTGATAGGGCTCAAGTCCTCCCTATTCAAATGAAAACAATTTGTTTAATTCTTTCAAGGGTGGTGGGATGCTTTTTTAATCCCATCTAATTTTAATCAAGATTTGTACCTGCATTTTTTTTAACAAAATTTAACTTTTATAACTTTGGGGGGGGGGGGGGGGGCAGGCTGTAAAATTTCATTTCCTCACTGAAAAAATTGTCGATTTTACAGTATAATACTGGCACCCCAGCTACCAGTATTATACCGTAAAATTAACAATAATAAACAGTAAAATAAGCAGTAATATGCGCGGTAGCGTATTAATAATCATAAGTGAAATGCGATATTTGTATTTCTTTGTCCTGTGGGGCTCTGGTCCCATATGAGCTACGCTCACCAGCCCCTGTTCAGACACCGCAGGCTCTAAAGATACGCTAATTTGCCCTGTTTTAAAAATATTACGAAAGATTGAATTATAATTAAATGACCAGTAGTGATATTCTGTAATCGGGTTGCAATTCATTTCCCTTTGATTGAGGGATTTTTCGGTTCTTAAGGCCGAATCAGCTGCAGACGCGACAGCTAACGACTGTTTTCACGACTGATTAAATAAGATCAATTAAATATTTGAAAATCAACTTGTATAAAATGGCCAAGTAAACAACGTCGCTGCCTCCTGGAATTTTATAAGGACGCTGTAAGAAAATTGCTTTAAATAAGACGTTTTAAATATGACGTAATTTTCACAACTTTTTTTTTTCTCTCTCTTTTTAATATTCACATAAAAAAAAATATTTTTTTAATTGAAAGGAAATGTTATTATTTGCGCTGTTTTAAATTTGGGAACTATAGGAAAAAGACTCTTTCGAAAAATAAAATAAATCTCTCGTATATTATATTTTTTAATTGAAACTGTTTGGCAATTTATTATTTGGGCATTTTAAGTATGACGTAATTTTCCCCATTTACTCCTTTTAACACCTGATTATTTAATTATTACTTTAAAGTTTTCTTCCTGTTTCACGTGTAAATACATTTTTCAACTGAAATTACACATAATTTGCACTGTTTGAAAATTTGGCAGTAAGTAAAAAAAGGACTTTTT
The DNA here is from genome assembly GCA_963931845.1 of Maratus michaelseni. NCBI lineage: Eukaryota > Metazoa > Arthropoda > Arachnida > Araneae > Salticidae > Maratus > Maratus michaelseni. The sequence goes on along the minus strand of OZ007592.1, from coordinate 199,453,264 downwards.
CGAAATATGAAAAAAAATCTTTATTTATATAATTTAATTTTGAATAAAAAATGAAAAAAAAAACTTATAAAAATTAGTCAAATTAAAAAAGTGATTGCATACTGCAGACTGCAAGCTCGTCAAGTATGTCCATGCTGAAGATGGTTAAATTGCTATGAATAGTTTTTGATCCCATAAAACTTTTTCAACGGAACTATTTTGACAGACTTCAACATTAAATAGCGCTTAAAATAATTCTTCGATTTTAAATATGTCTACTTCAGCGTGTTTATTGAACATTTATCTATAAAACTATCAATTTTCATAATTTTATGCGCCAATAGTTTTCTTAATATTAGCCGAGAAAGATCTCCGGCCACAAAAAATTCATTTATGGCAGCGACAGCAGCAGCGTTAGTTACTTTTTCTTAGAATAAAGAAATTATTGTCTATGTCTATTTTTGAAATTTTTTTTAAGTTTAAATTTCTATTTTTAATTATTCAACGTAACAAAATTGCTTACTGAAAAACTTCAGTTTCTTTTCACGACAAAAGTCTTAACGTATAAGACTCCACAAGAAATGAAGCCATAAAAAACCGAATAAGGATAAAATCTCGGCAGAAAAATAGGATATTTTTATGGCGTTAGAGTTTATTTATTTCTTCTTAAGTCCTTATACTTTTTATCCGTGATGTCATATAAATGCTAATGTAAACCAAGGTGACACCAGATGATGTGTTTATCTTAAATATGCATGAACTAATTGATTAATATAGAAATTAATCGATATTCTAAGGAATATGTGGCACAGATATTTATCGTTTTTTAAAATCAAGAGAGGAAAATCGTGTATCACGGACACATTATAAAACTCTTTCTTACATTCAAAGAATATAATTCAAGCTTCACATTTTAGGTACGGGCAGAATTACTTTTCGCGGCCATGCATAAGAAGTTCCCCTCCTTTTCTGGATTTAAAAAAATTTCCCTACTAATATATTTTCGCTACTAATACTATATATAATAAAACTTATGTTAATAATAACCATCAAATCACATAAATAATCGACAATATAAGAACCAATAATTATAATAAAATACAAAGAAATTTATAAAAAAAAATGTGATATTCTCAAAAGAAAATAAATAGAAAAAAAATAAAGTGATATGAAGAAAAAATCCAATGTGCATACGGTGAAAACATGACAAGAAGCAAATTGAAACTTATATCGCGAAACACTTTATCAAAAGCAAAATTCCACAAATATAAGTAAAACGTAATGGATTTCTGTTTGAATAAATAAGCCTAAGCCAAACTTTATTCATTCAAATTTCTCGATCAATTACGATACAACAATTAAAGAAAATTGAATAAAAATGAACAGATATTAAATATCTAAAGATAATAGGTGTAAAAACAATTATAATGGAACATTAGGAATATACATGAAGAGATTTATTGAAAAAATGATGAAACAAAATGAAATATAGAGAATCAAAACGTACCCTTTCAGTAACATTTTTCAACGTGTTTTTACACACACAAGATTTTCTCGTATCATAAATATATGATTCAATCTTCCGTAATTATTTTAGAGCAGATCAAATTAGCATGTTTTTACGGTTTGCGGTAAGTTTTACGAGCGTAGTTCGTAGGGGGCAGAGTATACAAAATATATAATCTGTAGTTGCGTATCTTGAGTTTTTAACTCTGTTAAAATTACAGAGAGATTATCAGTTGAAAATCCATTAAAAATATACCTCATCTGCAAATTCAACTGATGCACCAGCAAGCAAATTGCATCTTTTAATATAAGAAAGTAATTTAATCTTACTCATTTCACTATATAAATAAAATCTACCAACAAGGCAGTTTTATCAGAATTGAATCGAAATATGTTTTCAAGACTAGAAATTTGACCACCTTTATGGGCATACGTAAATAGAAAAAACAAAAAAATCTAACCAAGATTTATTACGGCTTTGTTAAACAGAAAAATGATACGCATATGACTCACAAATGTTTTAGTAACATTTTGTAGGAAACAGGCAAATCATGAGAATACGCTGGAAAACACATCTTTCCTCATAATCAATCATGTATTCAAAGAGTTAAATTATTCTTGACCTTCTGATTGTGGTAATATTGTATTACACTTAAAAATGCTCGATCATTTGTAGATCGTTTTCGAGATTTCTATTTCTACCCATTTAAGGCTGTTGTCAAATCCAAACATGCTACTTTCTAGAACCTTCACAAAATCTTCATCCATAAATGCACACAACTTGCGGATATTCTTGCTCGAATTTCAAGAAATCAAATATTTTTTTGTTTCCTACAAAAGCAAAGCATACCCCCCCCCCCCCCCCACTCATTAGAAAATGCCTTCAAAGCGGAGATTTTAAGACAATATTCGAAACACGGTAATCATGAAAGGTGGTCATCCGGTAGCAATCGGCTATAATAACCAAAGATGGGTAACATTTATAGAAAAATGAGGAGCGCTTTTCGATGTCTTGGCATCGGAATTTTCAAGCATATAAAATGAGTTTTGTAAAACAAAAAATTGTGTTGTCGTACGGGGAAAAAAAATAAGAACAATGCTCATAAGGAACATGGGCGGATCTAGAGATTCTTTAAAAGAGGGGCGGTATTACAAACTTGCCATTTCTACGTAATGATGGATTAACAATCCCCCTGAACAATGAACAACTCCACAATAGATATACAATGGACGTTCGATATAACACGACAGATTAGAGCGACTTTTCTCATTCTGATTGAAAAAAAATCGATATATGTAACCATTCATGCAACTGCAACATTAATCTTACATTGAATAAAACAACAAATTAGATCAGACATTGCAATAAAACAAGTATTTTAAGGTTTTCTACGATAGTTGTTTGATTTAAGGATGTTTCGCGAGTCTTTCAAAAAGGGAAAAACTCCATTTCATACTTAATTTTAGCAACTCTTTCTTCATTCTTGGGTGAAAAATATAGCAAAGACTTATTAGTGTCGTCTATATATGTTCTGGGGACAATGTATGTAACTCTTGTGTTCAGAATTATTGTAACATGTAATTGTAAAAGGTTTACTACATATAAAGCTGCTTGTTTCTTCATTTCTAAAGTTGTTCAATAAAGAATACTTTGAAACTGATAAATGGAGCATTTATTCAACAACTAATGATAGATGGCTGAAAACTGGATTTAAATCTCTTAACTAATTTCTGGCCGTCAGACTCATTCAGAGTTGCTAATTTTTATTTCAGATGCTAATTTTTGTTTCCAATATTTTTTTAGAGCCAGAAAATTATGTTATCATTTTTTTAAACAACTTTTGTGGTAGTAATATCATTTTACAATGAAGAATGATAAAGACTGATCTGTGTTGACTGGATAGACTAAAAAGCATTAAAAGTGGCTTTGATATATGTCACCTGGATACTCTTTATTATCGCCCAAGGGAAGGGCGATCATCCCATCGCCCCCCCCCCCTCCTTGGATCCACCATTGATAAGAAATGACAATTGAGTAACTTACATTACTTAAACGTAGATAGACTTCAGAATAAAAGTAATATGAAAAAAAAAATCCCTGACGGCTCGGCCTACAGGCACAGGTACCTTTCGAAGACGCAGACCGTGGAGCGCCTGTTTATTGGGAATTGCAGGAGAAATGACCTTTTTACCATGATGCAGCAGTTGGAACCGTCCACTTCGAAATCTACCTGTGTCAAGTAGGCGGAGCAAGCAAAACACTTTTTTTTTTTTTTTTGCTGTAAGGGTTGGTCTTATAAAAAAAACTTGTCAGTATAAAAGTTGTAGATAATATTAAGAGGATTTATAATAAATTTAAGCGGATTTGATACCTTCTGAATTGACAAAGTTATGATTTTTTTTCTAAAAACCCCTATTTTTCTCCCCCTTGAGGACATTTTTAATGATATAAAAAATCAGTCATACATAAATTCTCGGCCCTTTTCCTAGAAGTAATAATAACTTTAAACGGATTCTATACCTATCATAATTAAGAAGTTATGTTTTTTTTTCTGTTTTCACAAAAAGCCCCCCCCCCCCCTCTGGTTCGATTTTGCCCATTAACGAACTTGACCGAGATTTTATACCCCTTGATTTTATGTATCAGTTTGGAAGAGATTTGTGAAGAATTTTTCAAGTTATCGTGTCCATAAAAAAGTGACATAGATAGGGGGGGGGAGGGGGCTGTAACCCCATCAGTCATCATTTCCTTTTTAGGTATGCTCTGATGTCAATGTGGACTAATACGGGACTAAAAAGAAGAGAGTCAATAGTCTGTTCTATGACAAAAAAAAAAAATTACAAATTTATCTCAAAGTAGAAAAAAAACAGCACTATTTTCATGAGATGTTCAACTATTTGGGGAGTAGGGGGGCTGTAACCCCATCAGCAACCTTTTCATTTTTAGGTATGCTCTGATGGCAATGTAGACTAATATGGGACTAAAAAGAAGAGAGTGGATTGTCTGTTCTCTGACAAAAAAAAAATTACAAATTTATCTCAAAGAAGAAAAAAACAGCATTATTTTCATGAGATGTTCGACTATTTCGGGAAGGGGAGCTGTAACACAAGCAGCCCTCTTCCCCTTTTTAGGTATGCTCTGATGACAATGTGGACTAATATGGGACTAAAAAGAAGAGAGTGGATAGTCTGTTGTATAACAGAAAAAAATTACAAATCATATATTCTAATATGAGCAAATCTTGTGTGTGGTTATATATATAAATAAATATATATATATATATATATATGCAAATTTTATCTTAAAAACGGCTCTAACGATTTTGACGAAATTTCGTATCCTACCGTTTTGGGGCACCAGAAAACCATTGGGCTAGGTCACATGTTCGAGAAAATTCGATTAGTGGGTCATTTTGGGTCATGGTATAGCTAATTGTATCTAAAAAACGGTTCAAACGATTTTGACGAAATTTTGTATCCGGCCATTTTCAGGCACGAGAAGACTATTGGGCTGGGTCACATGTTCGAGAACTTTCGATTAGTGGGTCATTTTTGGGTCAACGCGGGTCAAATTAATTTTATCTAAAAAACGGCTCTAACGATTTTGATTAAATTTTGTGTCCTACGAGTTTCGAGCACGATAAAATAATTCGGCTAGGTCACATGTCCGAGAAAATTCGATTAGTGGGTCATTTCTGGGTCATTGTGGGTCAAGATCTAAAAAGCGGCTCAATTTACACTAAATTTTGCATCCAATGGTTTTCGCGCACGAGAAGACTGTTGGGCTAGGTCACATGTTCGAGAAAATTCAATTAGTGGGTCATTTTGGGTCATGGTCAAGCTAATTGTATCTAAAAAACGGTTCAAACGATTTTGACGAAATTTTGTATCCAACTATTTTCGGGCACGAGAAGACTATTGGGCTGGGTCACATGTTCGAGAACTTTCGATTAGTGGGTCATTTTCGGGTCAAATTAATTTTATCTAAAAAACGGCTCTAACGATTTTGATTAAATTTTGTATCCTACGAGTTTCGGGCACGCGAAAATCATTGGTCTAGGTCACATGTTCGATAAAATTTGATTAGTGGGTCATTGTGGGTCAAGATCTAAAAAGCGGCTCAATTTACACTAAATTTTGCATCCTATGGTTTTCGGCCACAAGAAGACTGTTGGGCTAAGTCACATGTTCGAGAAAATTCAATTAGTGGGTCATTTTGGTCATGGGTCATGATATTTGAACTCAAATTTAATTTTGACCGAGCATAGCTCGGTCTTCCCTGCTCGTTTATCTCAAAGAAGAAAAAAACAGCACTATTTTCATGAGATGTTCGACTTTTTCGGGATGAGGGGGGCTGTATCCCATCAAGAAAAAAACATTACTATTTTCATGAGATGTTCGACTATTTCAGGAAGAGGGGAGGTTGTAACCCCATCAGCCTCCTACTCCTTTTTAGGTATGCTCTGATGCCAATGTGGACTAATATGGGGCTAAAAAGAAGAGAGTGGGTAGTCTTTTGTATAACCAAAAAAAAAAAAAATTACAAATTCATCTCAAAGAAGAAGAAACAGCACTTTTTTAATGAGATTTTCGAATATTTTGAGAGGTGGGGGGGGGGGGGGCTGTAACCCCATCAGCCATCATTTCCTTTTTAGGTATGCTCTGATATCAATGTGGACTAATATGGGACTAAAAAGAAGAGAGTGGATAGTCTGTTCTCTGACAAAAAAAAAAAAAAAAAAAAAAAAATACAAATTTATCTCAAAGAAAAAAAAACAGCACTATTTTCATGAGATGTTCGACTATTTCGGCAAGGGGGCTGTAACACAAGCAGCCTCCTTCCCCTTTTTAGGTATGCTCTGATGACAATGTGGACTAATATGGGACTAAAAAGAAGAGAGTGGATAGTCTGTTGTATAACAAAAAAAAAATACAAATTTATCTCAAAGAAGAAAAAAACAGCATTATTTTCATGAGATGTTCGACTATTTCGGGACGAGGGGGGTTGTAACCCCATCAAGAAAAAAACAGCACTATTTTCATGAGATGTTCGACTATTTTGGGAAGAAGAGGCTGTAACCCCTTCAGCCCCCTTCTCCTTTTTAGGCATGCTCTGATGTCAATGTGGACTAATATGGGTTTAAAAAGAAGAGAGTGGGTAGTCTATTGTATGACAAATATATATATATATATATACAAATTTATCTCAAAGAAGGAAAAAACAGCACTTTTTTCATGAGACATTCAACTATTTCGGGAAAGGGGGCTGTAAACCCATCAGCCCGCTTCCTCTTTTTAGATAGGCTCTGATGTCAATGTGAACTAATATAGGGCTAAAAAGAAGAGAGTTGGTTGTCTGTCGTATAACCAAAAAAAAATTACAAATTTATCTGAAAAAAGAAGAAGACAGCACTTTTTTCATTAGATTTCCTACTATTTCGGGCGGGGGCGAAAACTTCATCAGCCCCCTTACCCTGTTTGCGGACTAATATGGACTAACGAGAATGGTTAATCCGCTGTATAACAGAAAAAAATTAGAAATTTATCTAAAAAAGAAAGAAAAAAGCACTTTTTTCATTTTACTCTGGACAATTTCGGGGGGGGGGGGGGTGCTGTAGCCCCATCAGCCCACCCCCTGGATATGCCACTGAACATAGGGGAAAATGTAATAGGTAGTATTTCTTACGAAATCTACCTGAACTAGTGGTTGAGGACCGCCGTAATACTTACCCATCATGGATATGCATAATATGAAATATGAAAATAAAACATGTGTAAACTATTTATGAAATGCATTGCAATTCGAATAAAATCGTGGCTTAATGACGTCATAAACTTTAAATGCTCTATAACTCCAAAATCAATAATCATATTTACTAACGGTTTACTGCGTCGGATTAAGCGTATCATTTCCAATTAAAATATATCTTTGAATTGAAATTTGAATGAAATACAGGGTCAGGAAAAATCGAAGAGTGTGGAAAAAAAGATTACAAATATCTCGGCAACTAATTATCCGACCTCATTCTTTATGCAAAATTTGTTTTATTATCGTCTTTTATATTTTCTCCTTAAAATAAACAATTTCGACAAATTTTATATACCTTTTATCAGAACGAATATTTCGAGAGTACGAAAAAAATAGTTCCGGATAATCGAGGTTACTGAAATTAAATAAGCTTTTCCCATTATTACATACTAAATACACACCAAATTTCTAGTCTCTATCTCAATTTGCTCGGGAGATAGAGAGTTTACAGACACACAGACGGACGGCAAAAAAAAATTTCTAAAAATATATTTTTCGTTATCTCCAATGCCTGAAACTTGTAAATCCGCCAAAATTTTATTTTCGATTTTCAAAACGATTACAAGACTTACCCTATACTACGTATGATGGGTAAGTAAAATCTTAAACTACCATAAAAAAGGGAGGAATATTATAGTTTTAAAAGAAATTAATCAGCGGTTGCCTTCACTACGTGGAGCTTAGGTGTACTTACACGAACAAAAGTAGAAGCAAATCCCTTGCTTTCAGTTGGAAAAAAAAAAAAAGAAAAAAAAAAAAAGGCAATATGCTGTATGATACATCCCACAGCATATTAAAATTATAGCGCCTAGCATCTATAATTTTTTTTAGAAAATACAAAATATAATACATCTATGGGCAGTTATAACTTCAATACGTTGTAATAATGTTGGTACATTTTCAAACTGAATGAACTTTTAGTTTGCCAACTAGTGAGTGTAGCACCTATTATTCTTATATTAGCATCACACAGAAGAATTCGAATATATATCAAGTTACATTTAAAATATATTCTTGTAATGTTGGAAAAGGTTTCACAATCTATTTATGACGTATATTTTTTTTTCTTGTTTAACTTTCATAGCAAATTTAACAAAAGAATATATTTAACGATCGTTTCTGCTTGTCTTGAATTCATTTTTAAATGTAGGTTATGTTGTATAATAAACTGTAATAAAATTGAAAGTGAGCAGCGAGGAATAATATTGAAAAAAAAAGCAAGATTGAACATAAGGGGAAATGCCCAAATATCGTTCTCCTTACGAAAATTTGTAATTTTGAAAATCAGGATGGAGCTAATAATGCCCAAAAGTTCAATTTAAGTACGTGTGCTCTTTGCCAGCAGAAGCTAGTATGATAACTGGACAGAATTAATTGCTCTTACCTATGAGTAAGCAAGAACAAAATTAACACAATTTTTCGAACTTTGAAGAACTGTTCCCAATTCCGTCTCCCTATTTAATAAATACACAATTTATACATTATTTGATATGGGGAATATTTGATAAGGAGGCAAATAACTTCCAGAACGGAATTTATTTTCTTCGAAATTTAGTTGTTTCTTCTGGTGCAAGTTGCTGTTTTTGTAATGGAAACACTGCTTATCTCAGAGTGGGGCTTTATAAAAGACAAAGAAAAACTCTAGGCTAAAAATCTAGAAGAAATAGCTGGCGAATACACGGTCGCGAAAAGATGCAATTTATCCATTTGAGACTGGATTCCATTATACACAGGTTTTACTGTAATTAAAAATAGCGTTTCTGTAACCTTCAGGGAAAAAAAAAAGTATAAAAATGTTTTTTTTTTTCTTTTATATATATATAAACATTCAATGTTTATCTTTAAAATCACACCTAATTTCATGATTGCAATTCATGTTCCAAAAAATTTCCATTACAATACGTTAATTTGGCGTGGGCCTCGTTTATGGAAAATTCATAGTCTTCATTTACGCTTGGTAAAAAGTGCAACCATATAGAGAGGTATACTAATAAATCACCTATAAGCGACTTTATTTAAAAAAATTATAATTGTCTTTTTTTTTCTTTTTCTTTTGATAGCACCAGAAAAGAAATTTTTAAAATGCATCATTTAAACTATCTATTCAGGATTTCTAAATTGTTTTCTCCACGTATAATCATAACTTGATATTAAAATATTAATTCATAAAGTCGTATTTTTAAAATACATTTATATTACACTTTTTATATTTTTATTTATATTCAATATTCCAATTTTTAGTGTTTAAAATATTTCATTAGCTAATACTCTACTCATTAGCTGATTCTAAAATTTATTTTATTTTTGTATGTATTAGTCTATCAACCAAAAAACACCGGAAAAACTACCAATGTTTAATAAATATGTAAAAAACTTTGAAAAAACCTCTTAAGATATTTAAACTACAGCGATAACACACATTACGTACCAAAAAGTTCACCAGCTTATCGTCAGGTGCATGAACTTAGGAAGAACGTTCATGGTCAAGTTCATAAACACATGTCGCGTCGGTGGTAAACTAAAGAAGTTGGATTATACTATTCTACTTCTATGTGGTAAACACAGCACGCGAATATTTGTTGACTGCAGTTTTAAGGATGGAATAGACTACGTTTTTGCTCGTCGGAACGTCTCTTGTGGTCTTAGCTCTCTTTAATGTTTTCAGCCTAGCCTGTCTAGAGGTTAAAGGTCAGCGAAAGACATCATTGATATGTTTATCGCCGCATCTTTCTTTTGTTGAAACTCTCCTTTCTTTTGTTGATGACCACAGAACCTTTGGAAAAGAAAGGACAGGGAAATGATTTGCGAGTTTTTGTCGGGGATTGTTGAAATCCAGATAAAAACGCAGCCTTACATTCTATCACTGAGCTCGTTCAGTGCAAAGAAGTTGAAGTCACAGACGTTGTCTTTGCTCAGTGGCACTGTATTAGCGTCGCCAGAGGTACCAATTTATGCGGGACGTCAAAAGGTTCCAAGACCTCGCCTACGGGACCAGCAAGGTCGGCCTTCTCTTTAAAGAGGACCGGTTGAAAGAAAATTTTAGGGGCTGTACATTGCTTTAAAAATATGCTATCAGAGTATACATTCTGAAAAAAATTAATAATTTACTTGAATTTTTCCATATAGCGATTTACAAGAAAATGAGAAAATGTTAAACTTGGTTATAACGAGAACTCTGTTATAATGACAGGGGTCGGTGATATATATCAATGGATATATATCCGATATTTATTTTCAAGATATTATATTTGATTTTTTGATATTTTCAAATATTTGATACTTATTTTCAAAATATCATTGTGTATGATATTTTTCATATTTTCAGTTGAACTGACATTGATTGTGCCATTTTAGTAAGTGAAGAACTTTTGCTCAGACAGTGACTTTTTTTAGCCCCAAAAAATATTTTTTTCCACGCTTTACATTTGAAACTGAATTTTCAAAGGTAGAACCAATAATTATGTGGGACAATATTTAGTCAGAACAACCATTAACAGATAAACTGTCTTACTTGAATAAGTAATTTACAGTTTCATTTGAAAGAATCTTTTCTGGTTTTAAATTAGTTTAAGCTTTCATAACAGGTTAAGGAATAAAACTAGTCGTTGGGGGCCACCATAATACTTACCCATCATGGATATGCATAATATAAAATATTAAAATTTAAATGTGTAAACTACTTATAAAATGCATTGCAATTCAAATAAAATTGTGGCTTGATGACGTCATAAACTTTAAAGCGAGGCTAACGAAACAGACAGGCTACCGCGGTGCATTCTACTTATCTTTTTTTACAGACCGCTAGAGTGACGTGATGCTCTTTTCGTACACCTGCATTGGTGGATTCGAACAACACGTGACTCCCGCGGTCTGTAAAAAAAGATACGCGTAAAGCACCGCGGTAGCCTTTAAAGGCTCGATTACTGAATTGCTTGAAACAGGTTTTTCCTTATAACTCCAAGAATAATTATCCTATTAACTAGCGGTTTATTGCATCTGATTAAGCGTCAAATTTCCAATTAAAATATATCTTTGAAGTGAAATTTGGATCAAATACAGGGTCATGAAAAATCGAAGAGTGTGGAAAATAGGATTCCAAATATCTCGGCAACTACTTATCCGATCGATTTCATGCTTTATGCAAAATTTATGTTTTTTTATTGTCTTTTATACTCATTTCTTAAAATAAACAATTTCGATTTTTTTATATACCTTTTATAAGAACGAATATTTCGAGAGACCGAAAAAAATAGTTCCGGTTAATCGAGGTTATTGAAATGAAATAGGCTTCTTCCCATTATTACATACTAAGTACATACCAAATTGCTAGTCTCTATCTCAATTTTTTCGCGAGATAGAGCGTTTACAGACACACAGACGGACGGCAAATTTTTTTTTCTAAAAATATGTTTTTCGGAATCTCCAGTGTCTGAAACGTGTAAATCCGTCAAAAAAAAAAAAAATTCGATTTTCAAAACGATTACAAGACTTACCCTATACTACGTATGATGGGTAAGTAAAAGCAGACAAGCTTATATTTAAGTTCAACTTTTTCAAAAAATAAAACAAAAAACAAATTATTTTGCATTTAAAATTTTGTTGTATAAAACATAAAAGTTTCTTGATATTAAATCCTATTTTGTTTTTTGTAGTTAAAAGCAAATTGTATCTCTTACAAATAAGTTGATCTTCAAGTTTATTATATACATGAAATCATTTAGAATATTGTTTAATTAGATATTGTCTAATTTAGAATATTGTATTAGTATATTTTTTTATCGAGTTTCCATGCCAGTGCAACATCTTTTAGTTTCTAATTTATATTAAGTCTGAAAATATTTTATATATATATATATATATATATAAAACATTTTAACACTCCAAATAACACGACCCTACTATTTCTCTGTCTGGTGGACATGACTTTAGCTCAGTTTAATATTTTCACCCTTTATTTGATTTATAATTTTTGCTTTCAATGAAATTCTAGCATTTAGACCAAAATGCTGCACTCTCTACAGATCTGTAGATACTTTGATTCAGTTCCCCATTGCAGTGCACCATTTCACGTTGCATATACCGAGATTATTATTTTCTGCGACTTATACACAGGATCCTTACTCTTCTACCGCCAATTGCTCTCCTGCTCCTTTTCCTGCCTTTACCAAGTCTTGTTTTGCGTGACTTGGACATTCCTTTGTTAATTTACTTCCATTTTCTTCATAACCATAGCTTTATACACTTGAAAATATTGTTATACATTCATTTCTAGGTAACTAATCAACTCTTTATGATGTTTTCTTACTTTTATTATGCTTTACTAGCTCAAAAATTGAAAGATGGCAAAGAACTTTAGCAACTTGATAGCAATCATAAAAAATAGTGATAAAAGTCCGCCTATAAGTACCAAAATAGGACATACTTTTTGTTTAAATCCTACCCTAGCTTTGATTAAGACACATTACCAAATAAAATGGAATCTGTCTGTCACTCGAAACATTCATATGCATTGGCTACATTCAAGAAAAGGAAAAATAATTATAGTCAACCTAATCAGGTTTTACTGCCTTTTTCTGATTATTGGACTATAACGTTTGATAAAATCATTATAATTCAACAAACTGTATTGCATAATATTCTTGATTAAATTATCTTTCCAGTGGTATATACCTTTTATGGTATTACTAAGAAATATTTGGTGTTATGATCCATCAAACCTCATAAAAGCATTTTTCCCAAAAGGTGTCCACAATTTTAGTCACCACTGTATATACAAAATATCGGATATTATCAAAATATCGGATATTTTTTATATTTCCGAAAATATCATGATATTTACGAACCCTGATAATGAGTAAGTGCTTCGGTAATTTGGTCCTCGCTTTTACAAGGCTTGACTCTATTGACCTATCTGGCTCATATCGTGACTGGCCATTATTTTCCTTTAACGAAAAAAAAAAAAGGTCCTTCCGGCCTGTACCGGGAGGAAAAGGTAGCTTTCCAATATCTTCGTTTCAAAATTTTAGCTTTTGTTACTCGAAAACAGCAAACTAAAATGCAAAGAACCCGATTACAGAAGACTCGTGAATATTGAATTTGAATAATACATTCGTCAAATTGTCAGCAATAGCCAAATTGGCTTCATTTATGGAGGCTTATTTTTAGTCACCATATCTGGCGATATTTGCCAAGTTTGAGGCTAACGATTCCGAATGTATATTTTTATATGTATGATTGGGAAAATGATTACAACAATGAAAGATATTAAGTTACGAGAAATCACGTTCACTAAAACTCAAAAATCAATCCCTGATTTTTTTGTATTTTGTAATCTGCTGTCTTGCTTCAAAATGTCAGCAACCCTAGAATTTCAAACTACTGTATCTCAGCAATTTTTAAAGATAGAGGCAAAGTAAAAAATGCTCCGGAATCCTTGTATCAAAGCCTAACACTTAAACAAAAAATAAATTTGAATTTCTAACTTTTTTTAAATTATTTATTTAAGTTTTAAATTTTGTAATACCCGCCATTTTCAAACAAGATGGCGGACCAAGCTGGCCAACGAATTCGGTTGAGATATTGGTGAGCCTAATACACACACTTAGTTACATCCAAATCGGTTTATAAATAAGAGTGCTATCGCATGATATAGATCAGATATATAATAATACCTTTGAATTCAAAAGACAACGAACAAGTTCTTTTACTAAATAGCTAATATATATACTATCTATAAATCAACATTTGAACGAATGGTGGTCTGGGGGTCATGATCGGTGAAAATATACCGAAATTTTCCGGAATTGCTTTCCTCCGAATGGCTGCAATATAGATAGCTTTTTATTTTTTGTAATGAAAGCTAACTAATAATAATAATAAGCCCCAACCATTTAATTGTAATAACAACTTGTTCAAAACAGTGTTTTGTTTAGTTTAAATAGGAAATATACAGCACCTTTCTTCTAATCGTTAAACCAAGCTAATCCCTTTAGTTTTAGAGACATAGTCCCAACTGCAAAAATATTTTAAATGTTGTTTTTCATCACATGAAGATCTAGTTACGTCAAAATACAGTAAAACCTCTGAATAGCGGAAACCTCGGGAAAGCGGTATCTATCCTTTATTCGGAGGTGTCTGTTTTTTCGAGGTTAAAAACATACAAACATATGTGTTGGAAATTGAAAAACTACCCGCTAAATAGAGGTGTCCGCTATTCGAGAGTGTCCGTTATGGAGGTTTTACTGTAGTTATTTTTATAAAAGTTAAGAAATTAAAATTTTTACACGTTCCCAGGGTCCTGTAAGTCATATTTTGAAAAACTTTCTTCATCTCTAACACGTGAAACAGTAAAAATTCTATTCTTCTACGACTAAAACCTACCGAGTTATGATACTTTGAATTTTATAAAATTTTAGAGTTTTCTGGTAATAAAAACAAGATTTTCCCTTTTTAGTGCCAGAAAGCATACTGAAAATTCATAAACTTCAAATTACCATAATTCGGTAAGTTTTGGTGGAATAGAATGGAATTTTACTGCTTTACTTACTACAGCATGGAGAAGAAAGTTTTTCAAAATATAACTTATAGGACCCAATTACTTTAATTAGGTTGATTTAAGTTTTATTCAACAGTTGAAGTATTTACAGCGATCTAGTGAGTTACATTTTATAAGATAAAATTTCGGGGTTGAAACACAATTGTTTGTTCCGCGGATTATATAGGCCGAATTTTCAGCATTAAAACGGTTAAATATAATTGTAGTTTAAATGATCTTTAAGAAAATCTGCGATGTTCATCTTCAGTTAATCACATTTATTCTTAGTGACAGAGAGCTTTAATATGTTTTTTTAATAAATCCTGGGATGCATTTGAATATGTCCATAAAATATGTGTATATCTGTAAGATTCATTATCAATGACACAATTACTAACTTAAAAAATGAAAATAAATATACAGCTAAATCCACAATCCATCTATTCGATTAAAGCTTAATTGAAGAACCTGAATGACATGTTCAGGTGTCAAGCACAAAAGTGATAATTCGTGTCACTTAGAAAGCGATTCATTTACAAATTATTTAATTTTATATTTTAATAAAAAAAAAAAAATAATAACTGTTTTCAATTAGCACCGAATTTTATTAATTTTACAATACAACTCTTATTATTTCATAAATAGAGAACATTATTTTGTAATGTGATGTAAAACTGAAAAGGGTAGTAAAATAAAAAAGTATTAGTTTCGACATAAAACAAATAAAAATAGTACGATGCTGTAAAAATTTTACGAATCGTTAAATTTTCAGACTCACGATCCCACGATTTGCTACGCTTCGATTGTTCATCTTTATATTCCCAATCTCTTGGAGCTAAAATTTAAAATTGAGTTATATCTGTCTATTTACAGCACTGTTGCTGCTAGGTGAGCGGGATTTTTTAACTTCAAAATGCTACCACATTCTGAAGAGGAATATTCTTCTTATTTAATAAAGGAATAAAAAAGACAAATATTAATATTCAAAAATAATTGTAGCATTCTGAATAAAAGAAACTCTGCTCAACTGATACCACTATAACATATCTTTCTGATGTTTTCAAGACCACTGTTGGTACAACTGTGTTTGTGCAATATGTAATTTCAACATGTGTGTTCGAACAACTGAATTAAATACAGGTTAATGCCAAAGGCTTGGAGGGCCACAGATAAGTTATTGGCGGACCAGTTGTGGCCCGCGGGCCACATGTTTGACATGCCTACTCTAAAGCTAACGATTTATTATATAAGGAATTAGCTATTAGTCAACGATAAGAGAGGAGGACATCCTCTCTAACTCATAAGGTTTTTAATATTTTGGGGTGAAAAAAATAGAATAAAGCAATACATTTTTACTACTATTTTGAAAAAAAAAATAAATTAATCGACACATTTTTAGTCTAAGCAAGCGAATGACGTAGTAAGAAGGAAACATGACCCAAAATTATTTTTAAATGTCTTGAAATAATTAATGTTCAGAGATACACCTTTGTTACATTTTAACTTTTTAGTGTTTTATATTCAATAAAATGGACATACTTGACATTACTTAAAATTTTCTTGAATTTAAAAGAAAGAAAGGAACAAGGGGGAAAAAATATAAAAAGAAAATTGTAGAAATTTTCACAATAGCAGATCAAATTCCGAAGGTGCATAAAAAAGGTAACTAAATAATTAAATACTAACGCAGAAATCCATTTTTTTTTTCTAGAATGCTACGTTATTTTTTACGTTTTTTTATTAATAGATCTGCTAGATCAGAATACAGGTTATCAAATAAAAATAGAATTTTTTTTTTTCAAAAATTTTATTTCAAAATAACATAAGTCTTAAACTACACAGGGCGTTTAAAAACGGATGAAGCATACTTTAAGAGGTGGTAGAGCACACTACAAACATTTTTTGCATAGGAAACCAGGATCGTAATCCATTTATTCTATCAAAAATACAGGGTGTCTCACGTCTCACTTCAAGTCGAATTCTGATTTTCGTTCACAACTTTAACAATATTGAAAACACTGTAACAATTTTTTGCTTTCTGTGACGTGCGATAAAATCACGTGAAGTGCTGGAATAGCCACCATTCCGGTAAACACAACACTAAACTAGAGAGTTCGAAAATTAGAAATGCAGCTGACATTACATATGGTTGGTTGCGGGCGCCACGATCATCTTTAGCACACGAGATCGAATCAAACCAGGACCTCTGTTTAAAGTAGAATCCAAGCCAGTACCCTAAACACTAGACAAGCAGATAGGCCATTATATACGGTGTCCCTAGTGTTACCAGATGTCCCGATTTACACGGGACGTCCTTTCGGGCGCTCAAAGACCCGTCCGGCGAAACCCTTACGCGGTTCGCCAAGTGTTCCGATTTTTCACGTTTTTTTTTTTTTTTTTTTGTGTTTTAATTTATTTTAGTACAATGCTATTCGCTAGCCTGTATCAAGTGAAACTTAATTCAGTAAGACCTGTGAAGACAGAACTTGTCTATAATGGAATTTTTTTAAGATTCCACCGAAAGAAATACCGTACAATTTTACCTGATAAGACGGATTTGTTTTCCCCATTTCCTAGCTATTTTATTTTTACATGTCTTACTGTACTTTGTTTAGCAAAACTTGTGAAAACGGTACCTGTTTATAACGGAATCCTGCCTGGAACTTAAAAATTTCATAGTCCATCCGGAAGGGATACCATACAACTATAACTGCTCACTCGGAAACCTCTTTAAAACATAGTTTTGTTTCGGTTCCCAGCAATTCCGCTTTCACAGATTTTACTGTATACGATTTAACACGGTAAAATCTACTAAGGCGAAATCTCAATTGATCTGAGAAATATTCCGTTTTAGGCAGGTATAATTGTATGGGATTCCTCTATTGAGGGACCTGAATTTTTATGTCCCGCTTTTTGTGACAGTGAGCCTGACAACACTAGGTGCAGGGATTTTTTGAGTTTGTGAAAAATCTAGTCATAATTTTGTGAATTTGAAACTATCATTATATTTAGGTTCTTTTCAATCTATTTTTAACAAGAACTTTTATGAATAAATTAGGTAGGCAATAGGTTGTTTGGCGACTTCAGCTGTTTTATGACAGGTCAGATTTTGTTTAAAAATTATTAAATTTGTTTAAGATTGAGTTTGGAGATGAAAAAGTTTTGTGAAATGTCTATTTTTAAGACAAAGAATTTGGTGACGAGTCCTGTTTTAAGATTAAAAGATTTGTGAAGGGTTTAAAGGACCCAAATTTTTTCTAAAACATATCCCTGATGTGACACTCACAGTGCACTTCCAGTACTTACCAAGATGTTATCATATTTCATAGAAACTAATTCAGTTGAAAATTTCGATGAAAATTATTATTAATAGTAAGTTGTGAACAAAAATCCAGAATCGGTTTGGGATGTATGACACATCCTGTACGTTTGATTGAATAAGGGGATTGTGACCCTGGGAGTGGTTTGAAACACAATGTTTATAACATCACATAAGATAACTTTACATAAAAAGACAGAGAGAGAGGGAATATCTAAAGAAAAATTGTGAGGGTGTAAGTGTACCCCAAATCACATTTCTTTTCTTTTCTTTTCGCTATATTAATTAGTTCCTCTTCTCTTTTTTTCCAAACACTGAGATAAGAAATTTCTCCCAGAATTAATGTCTAAATTGATTGTATTAAGATTTATATAATTGTTATTTAATTAAATTGTATTGTATGTGTTTATTAATTAAAATAAAATTTATCCATTTTTCCATTAGTATGGTGGTAAGAAATTAAGTCAACGATATTTTTTTTAATTAAAAATGAAATTTCGTAGCTGCAAGATTTTGGTAACACATGTGATTATTTCCAGATATGTTAATTATTATTTAATAAAATTGCATATTTTTAAAATTCAATTCAATTAAAAATTATATTTTTTTTCATCGGTATAGTGGTAAGAATGATTTTATTATTATTATTATTTTTTTTTTTCATTAAGAAAAATGGTCTGAAGTAGCGAGATATGATTTTGGTAATTCACGTGATAATTTCCAGAAGTGTCACTTACCTTTAACACACGCTTCAATCCTTTAGCACATTTCTATCCAAATGTTAACGAGTACTGCACGGTGTTGTTTTCGGTGCAAAAGACATTCCACGTTTGACATCCCCTCGAGTTACCTGGCGTTATATTTTGATTCGACTCGTTCTTGACCTTGAGAGGTTTATGAAAGAGGTGAACCGGATATTTTGTCCTGGAGCCGAATTTGTAAAACATGGCTCGTGGGAAGATGCGAAAAAATGGCCGACTGTTTACTCTTAACAAATTTCCGTAGCATAAATTTCGTCTTTATTTTAATATTCACTGTAAGAATACAATCGTACATAGGATAGGGAAAAACCCGACCCGATCCGTCCCGCGGATTTGCGGTGGGTCGGTCGGCGGTGGTCGGTCATTTCTTGCGGTGGGTCGGTTCGGTTCTATGGTTTCGGTTTGGGTTTCTGTTCTTGCGGTTGGTTTTAGTCAGAGTCACGTCGAATCCAATTTTATTCAAATCCGAACAGCGGGTTAGCTCTAATTTAAATTTCTTGTGGCTGATCGAGTCGGGTTTTATACTTTCAGTTTCGGTTTCTGTTCTAGCGAATCGGGTTCAATATTTTCGGTTTCGGTTTCTGTTCTTGCGGGTTGGGGTGGCTCTAATTTTTGCCCCTGTGTTTCAAATTCGGGTCAGATTGACTAATTTTCTTTCTGCGTATCGAGTTGAGTTAGGGTTGTGTTTGGTTCTTGCTGGTCGTGTATATCCGATTTTTCAAAAGAAAGACCAAAATACTCTTTCTGATGAAGTTCTGATCTATGCCGAGTGATTCAAAATAGATGTCTCGGCGATTATATCTTAAATAGCTGATGTTAGAAACATATCTCCAATTATAAAAAATATAGAAATCAAGTATAGTTTTTAGATACGTTATTTGTTTGTTTAGAGGCAGCATATTGAAATGCAAATAAATCTTTTTAAACGGTCTTCCTTTGGATTTCTTTTGTAATTTAAATTCAAAGAAAGCTTGCAATCGTTTAGGAAGCATATTTTATAAAAAATCCCATTCTTTTACATCCAAAACTTACATAGTTATGATACTTTGCATATTATGCAATTTCCGTGTTTTTAGGCACTAAAAACGGAAAGGTGTCATTTCAGCGCCGGAAAATGCTGGAAATTTATAAAATTCAAAGTAACGTAACCCGTTAAGTTTTGGTCATAAAAGAATGGCATTATTATCTAATAAAAGAAAAGTTTCCGCTCTGTGTGTGTATTGGCAATGGCTAGCAAAAAAAAGCGCACGTAGAAGTCTAAAAATTTGTGTGATGATAGTCCAAGGCAGATCTTGATGCACCTGAAGCTCCTATTTTTAATTTTTTCATAATTATCCGAAATATTAATTAAAAACTCATCGAAAAGGCATTCGTTTTTCTGAAAATCTGCAAGCGCGGCCTGGCATGCTCAGTTCCGAGCTTTCGGAAGCCGACAATAGAAAAAAGACAAATTGCCAGATCGGCTTTTATAATTTGCCGTTTTTAGGTAGATTTCGTAAGAAATACTACCTATTACATTCTCACATAAGTTGGAATTTTTGAAATATTTTGCAGATCTACGCCGATCATGACTCCCAGAACCCAAAACCACCCCCAGTTCAAAACTTTATATCTATCTATCTATGTCACTTTTTTATGAACACGATAACTGCAATAATTCTGCACAGATCTCTTCGAAACTAATACATAAAATCAAGGGGCATAAAATCTCGGTCAAGTTCGTTAATGGGCAAAATCGAACCAAGGGGGAGGGTGGAGGGGGGGGGGGAGGGGCTTTTTATGAAAACAGAAAACCCCCCATAATTTCTTAATTATGATACGTATCGAATCCGTTTAAAGTTATTATTACTTCTAGGAGAAGGGCCGAAAATGCATGTATGACAGATTTTTGATATAATTAAAAATGGCCCCAAAGGGGGGAAAAAGGGGGTGTTTTCGAAGAAAAAAAATTCATAACGTCGTCAATTCACAAGATATGAAATCCGCTTAAATTTATTATAAATCCTCTTAATATTATCTAAAACTTTTATATTGATAAGTTTTTTATAGGACTAACCCTTATAGCAAAAAAATATTAAAAACAAAAAAATCCCTGCCGGCTCCGCCTGCAAACAAGTTATTTTTCGAAGTAGGCGGTTCCAACTCCCGCATCTTTTCGAAACTGATACATAAAATCAAGGGGCATAAAATCTCGGTCAAGTTTGTTAATGGGCAAAATCGAACCAGGGGGGGGGGGGGAATGGGGGTGCTTTTTGTGAAAACAGAAAACACCCCATAATTTCTTACTTATGATACGTATCGAATCCGTTTGAAGTTATTATTACTTCTAGGAGAAGGGCCGAAAATTTATGCATGACAGATTTTTGATATAATTAAAAATGGCTCCAAGGGGAGGGGAGAAGGGGGGGGGAGGGGTTAGACTAAAAAAATTCATAACTTCGTCAATTCCCAAGATTTCAAATCCGCCTAAATTTATATTATAAATCCTCTTAATATTATCTAAAACTTTTATATTGATAAGTTTTTTATAGGACCAACTCTTATAGCAAAAATAAATAAATAAATAAATAAATAAATAAAAGAAAAATCCCAGCTGGCTCCGCCTGCGAACAAGTTAGGTTTCGAAGTAGGCGGGTCCAATTGCCGCATCAGAGCAAAAAGTTCATTTCTACCGCAATTCCCAACAAACAGGTGCCCCACGGTCTCCATCTTCGAAATCTACCTGTGCCTGTAGGCCGAGCCGTCAGGGATTTTTCTTTATGAGCTACCGTCGAACTGTACAAAATACGGAAAAAAGATAACATTCTTAAATTTTGTACTTTTACGTTTTAAACGCCGCAATCCATCCGAAAAAAAAAAATTACCCTTTAAAAAAATTAATTACGAAACATCGAATTCACGTTTTTTGATTTTCTTCCGTTTTACGAACCTCGCATCCGCCGAACTAAAAGAAATATGGACAAACCGATTACACCAAACTAAAGAATGTACTTTGATTTTTCAAACGCCGCGTTCGGTTTCATATAATACTAATATTAACCCTTTGAAAAAATGTATTTTCCGTACGTCGCGTCATTTTGCGATTTCTGCAATCTAAAAATCTGTATCAAAGCCTCCAATCAAGATACGAAAACAATAAAAATACCAAGACCATATCTTTATCTACGTTTACTCTCATTTTGAAATCTGAAATCAGTTTTTAAAAATACGAATATTATCCCTAATTCGTTTACAAAACTCACTTTTACGATTTTTTTAATTCTGCATCAGCTTCGAAAAGAAAAATACAAAAAGACCAAAGGCACCTAACTCCATCTACGTTCATTTTCGTTATAACGAAGCCTTTGGTTTGACAAAATATTTATATCAACCAGCTTTCAAAACGTTAGTTCCCGTAAGTCACTTTTGCGATTTTCTCAATTTCTGCAATATCTACGTTTATTTTCTATAAAACACAGCCTTCGGTTGTAAAAAATATCATAATTAACTCTTTCAAAAACGTTCGTTTCCTTAAATCGCTTTCACAAATTCTTTTTTTTTTTTTTTTTTTTTTTTTTTTTTCAGCGTTAACGTTCTGTCCCCGGAATTTTTAATCGAAAACGAAAAAACAAATCTCACACACTTTATGATCGTACATTCAACTTTCAAAATACACTTTTTTCTTTTCAAAAAATACGAATACCTTTGAAAAAAAATCCCTTCCGAAAGTCTCTTTTGCTGAATTTAGTTTTTTTTTCCGCACATTTGACCATACATTACGCACATTTTGTTTCAAAAAAAAAAAAAAAAAAAAACTTATAGGGTTAACATTGCGTATGCTTATTAACACTCAGGGGCAACACCAGGATTTGGCCGACGATGGGGTCATGGTATCCCCGACATAGGGCCAAATTTGTAATATATATTACAGGTCTTCACGGGCCTGGCCCTGTTCCAAAGTCCGAGCCCAGGAAAATTTTCTTTCAGATTTTCCTCGGGCTTAATTTTATTTTTTAAAAACTTGGGCCTGGCCTTGAGATTAAGGCCGGGCCTGTATTTTATTTTTTCCGGGCCTTGTCGGCTAAGAATGCTTTTTTTTTTTTTTCAACAGGTATTGACATATAACTCTCCTCCTTTATTAGTGGAAAAAGTGAACAATAAAACAACATTTCTTTGTTTCATTTCTTTTTTTCCATTTTTTAAATAGTTTTATATATGTTGGTTAAATCATGTGAAAGATATTCTGATTTTTCTTTTTAAATTTTGGGTATACGGAAACCTTATCTTGGAATCTGAGTAAAATCGTGGCCATTTTGATAGATGTTTAAGCACACTAAAAGCTTTAAATAGTTAGATAAACAAGGGGAGTTTTTTTGTCAAAGGATGGCTAAAGAAATTGCGAAAAAAAAGTGCCCTGATTTCCCTTACCTTTATCAGATTTCCTTGATTTCCATTATTAACGACAGACATACAGTACTTTTTAATGTATGTCGCTTCATCATGTAACACACTTATCCAGCTTGCTAATACCACATTTGGAAGAAAAAAACATAAAAATTGCACAATATTCATAAAGTACTGGTTCACAGTTTGATAAATCCAAACTCAAAATTTAGTCCAACAACTTCATATAGTGGGCAATGAATATATATATATATATATGGCGACCAGAAAATTTTCTCATTTTTAGCTTATGCTAATGTATCACAAAATTTTCAAAAATGGATAAATTGCCTTCAATATAAGTGCTATCCACAGAAAATAAGGACATCTGATCACTTTAATTTGTGTTAAATACCAAAAACTCATATCATGTGCAGCCAGGGCTTGACAAATGCGGTCGTCAGGTTGCCACTGGCTACCAAATTTTTTGATTTGACTACCAAGTTAGTTATTTAATCTTTCTGGGTGATTTCTGTAAAAAAAATTGAGATAAGAAATGAGCAGTAATGGCATTTTTTCTTTCCCCCACCTCTACTCGTGCACGGCAAGCAGTGATCTTCCTCTTCTCTCATACTTTTAATTGAAGAACTAAATTTAAAAGGCATTTTCCAACTCATGCACAGAAAGCACCATTCTTTTCAGCTATAGCCAGCTAGTATATGTCACGTGATTAGAATGTGTGTGTGGGGGGGGGGGGGGGGGAAGAGAGAGGATATTTCAATAAAATAGTAAGAAATAGTGTCAATATAGCCTCTGTGGCATCTAAAATTGGATACAATGCTAAAAAATGCTCGTTTTTTTTTTTTTTCTTTGTAAGTTTTAAATCTGATTTTTGTGCTTATATAAGTTGTCAACATAATATAAATGATTATAAGTTTTGTAAGTTTCATTAAAAAACATAGTTTATATTATCTCTTTAAATTATGTACTATTTTAAACTATGTAACTAATAATTCCAAATTATGCTTCTTATTTTTTCTCAATTAATTCATAAAAAACTCCTTTTTTTTTTAATTAAATCAATGACGGGGAAGATGATGGGAAGGGGTTCTGGCTACCAGATTTAATTAAATTTGTAAAGCCCTGTGTGCATCTATTATAAAAATTTTACCTTTCTTTATCGCCTACTACTATTGGCTTGTCGACGAATCAGCCTCAGGCAAAAACATAAACATTTTCGCATATAGACAAATTTCCCTGATTTTCAAGTACTTTTACGAATTTCCCTGATTTTCAAGTACTTTTACGAAATTCCCTGACTTTTCCAGACTGATAAACCTCCCTGAATTTTTCCCAATTTCCAGAATCTGTAGCCAAGCCTGTTTTTATAAAAAAAAATTTCATCTTTCATATTTTTCGAGAGACTGACTAAGGTGAATGCTACAAATCTATACTAATATTATAAAGGAGTAAAGATTGTTTGTTTGTTTGTAGGGGGTAATCTGTGGAACTATCAAACTGATTTCAAAAGTGATGGTGGCAAATTAATGGTGACAACCCCTACTCCAACATAGGCTATATTTTATGTCGGTGCCACTACCCCCAGGGGGGTGCAAAAGCGAAAAACATTCTAAAATTGCGATTTTTTTTATACTGAAGGAGCTAGAAAGTTGAAATTTGGCATTGTAGTTACTTATAAGATGTAAATGCTCTCTAAGAACAAAATTTTAAAAAATTCGAAATTTAAAAGGGTGAAATGAGTGAAAAGCGTTCTAAAAACATTCTAAATTACAATTTCTATGGTATGTCTGGAACTAAAGAACTGATTTCAAAAGTGATGGAGGCAAATTGATGGTGACAATCCCTGCTCCATCATAGGCTATATTTTATGTCGGTGCCACTAATAACAGGGGGGTGCAGGAGTGAAAAGCGTTCTAAAATTGTAATTTTTTTAATACTGAAGGAGCTAGAAAGTTGAAATTTGGTATTGTAGTTATTTATAAGATGTAAACGCTCTCTAAGAGCAAATAATAAAAAAAAAATTCGAAATTTAAAAGGGTGAAATAAGCGAAAAGCGTTCTAAAAACATTCTAAATTACAATTTCTATGAAATCTCTGGTACTACAGAACCGATTTCAAAAGTAATGGTGGCAAATTGATGGTGACAATCCTTACTCCAACATAGGCTATATTTTATGTCGGTGCCACTAACACCAATGAGGTGCAGGAACTAAAAATGTTCGAAAATTGCGACTTTTTTATACTGAAGGAGCAATAAATATGAAATTTGCCATTTTAGTTACTTATAAGATGTAAATGCTCTCTAAGAATAAATTTTTTAAAAAATCGAAATTTAAAAGTGTGAAACGAATCATTCAAAATAACAATTTCTATGGAATCTCTGGAACTACAGAACCGATTTCAAAAAGTGATGGTGGCAAAATGGTGGTGACAATCCCTGCTCCAACAGCCTCTTTAATAAAAATCTGTGTGTTGCTGACGATTGGGTTTTTCGCTAATTGTTGCCATAGTTAATCTTGGAAAATGAAACATTTGAAGTTACTGAAAAAACATATTTGCTCGAAAAGTATTTGTCAGAAAATTGTTAGACAAACTGCGTTTGAAAGGTAAAAAATTGTATTTTTCTTGATATAAATTTAAAATCTAATGCAGTTTTTCAAATATTGAATTTCAAAAATTACCGAATTTCACAAGGGAGTACCATAGCGAAACCTTCATGCGTTAAAAGGTAATGATAAGGGCGACGTGTCCTGACGTGTATATTGGCTATAGCCACGAGTCACAAATTATAGTAGCCTTATTATTCTGTTAAAATATAAAAGTGAATTATGAAATGTCAATATTTTGTTTGATTAAAAGTTCGTTAAGAGAAATTGATCAGCGTAGCGGGCGTAGCTTCCTAGTAGTTAATAAAGAGTACAAGGTGAGAAAATAATTAGTTATTTATTAAATGGTAGTGAGTAAAAAAGGAAGCAAAAAATAACATGTTGGAAATTGTATATCAAACGTGACAAATGAGGTGCGATTGTACTATAACCAGTTTTATAAATATTCAGATCTTGGTGCAATAGCTGTTGCACTCTTATGCAAAAATGCATGAATACAAAATTTATTTTATGTTCAGATTTTCATATTATAGATATTAATTTTACTTTATGAAATTAAGTTTCAACACACTTTTAAAATCAATTACAATTCTGTTACATTAAAAATATATTATGCACAAATATCCAATACAAGACAATGTAAAAAAATCGTTATTATTTCAGTGAAATGAATTATATCGTCTGTTATTATGATATGATTAATTTCCGTAATCAAATAAGTACATTTTAAGTTGGCAACATCTTATCTTTTGTTGACATTTACTGAAACTTCCAATGGGAAACTTAAGCCTAGCTTTGAAAATTTCAGAAGTTGAAATCCATATTTAGTCTCTTTTTCCATTTAATATCTTTTTCTCCAGAAACATCTATATAAAAAACCGTCGGTAGATTATATGATTGCTATAATTAAGCAATTTTAGTGTACAAATTCGGCTTTTTAATTCAGTAATACAGAAATTATATGACTCCATCTTAAATAGGACGTAATCACCATGGCAACCTAGAATCATTACCTATCATGGGATATCATTGAATTAATTACGTATGATAGGATTTAATAGAATGAAGAAAACTTTTATTAATATTTTTTTTAAGTCTTGATTCGATTTTCATAAAATTGGAAATGCTCCACAAGATTCTGCAACGATTAAACATATTAAATTTCAAACCATTCGGTTAGGTAGTTTTTGCGCTGTTATATGCGGACAGACTGACAGACCAGACAACGACTATAGGTGCTACGTATTTATATAAATACAAACACATGTAAACACAAGTTGTTCTGGTTCAGTCGGAAGAGTAGGTTTTTCTTTCTTTTTTTTTTTTTTTTTTTTTTTTAAAGATACATACATCACATTTAATACAAATTAAACAAAGTTGTCAGATTCCTTCTAAGTTCGCTATTTTGACGAGAAAGGTAATTGACATTTTAAATTATGCTTACCAAATGTAATTTAATAGACATTCGGCAACTGTATGAAAAATGCTAAAAATTTATTGAACTTATAGTTTAAAAATTGCCAGTAGGTTGTAATATAACCCATCGAAGAGCAACATACTTAATTAACAAATTATTAGAAGATACTTGCAAGGTCAATATATTGTTCCAATTAGGTTTGAATTGGTTTAAGATTTCGAGCATTATCGTGATAACGTTTTGCATGTTTTAATTTTCTGTGTCCCTGTAAATAAACTATAAGAGCTACACTAGCAGAGCTTCGGCCGCTATGCTGGTCGGTTTATTCCAAATGGACCTCGAATTAAACGAACTTAGGATTGGGCACTCCCACTCTCTTCAGGTCCGGTCTCTGGAAATTGCCACAAAAACTCGGAACAATGTTAAAAATCGCAGAGAAAATTTTAATTTAAAAAAAAATCTTCCTGTCAAATCTTTAAAAAAAAAGTTTTAGTTTTCAACACAATGGCAGGGATCATTCTAGAACATAAAAAAAGGCAGGGTGCACATTACATAATAAGAGCAATTTTGTTGAAAAGGGCACATCATTTCATAAAAAGGACATTTTTGTAATAAGCGCATATATAGCAATATATTGGTGGGGAGGGAAGTCTGGCAACAGCTTAAAGTACTCCTTAATTAAAAAAATCAAATAACATTTCTAATTTCCATAACTTCACTGTTTGAAAAGTATTAAAAATAGCAAAATGAAACTTGTTCTCGGATTTTTATTGTAAAATTGTTTACTATATTCACAGTCATTTCCCCCTTTCCCTAAGATATTCAAAAACTTCTCTCTCTAAAACTTTTATTCACCAGATAACTTTTTCCCAGTTTCAGCAAAACTGGTTTTGAAAAAGCTACAAAATAAAAGTTCTAAAGCTACTTCTCAAATTTTTATAGGACTCATGTAAGTTATCATGTGGTCAAAGGCCGGAATGCCTGATCTAATACTATATTTCACAAGACAAGGTGAAATTAATCAATGACCCTTAGTTGTTACCCTATGTCTTGTTCAATGGAAAAAATGATAAATGAAAAAATGAATCGCTCAAAGTCAAAGATTAGACATACCAGAGCATTTCACAGAGAAATAAAGAGGGAAAGGGTACTGATGTACCATACTAGCATTCTAAAAATAAAAGATAAGTAAAGAATTTTTGAAAGTACAATACAAACAAGGCAGGATTCTACCCAGGAATAAAAGGAGGGTAGAATTCTACTTGGAGTAAGAGCAAAAAGGGTAGAATTCTACCTAGAAAAGGGGCAAGGAGGGTGGGATTTTATCTAAAAAGGACATGAGGGCAGGCCGCCCTTCTGAAACTCTCTAGAATGATCCCTGCAATGGTCATATTATGCCTCCATCCCCCTAATTCCCTTGCATACTGGTTCATTCAGACCGCTCTCAAACAAGAAGAATGGAGAAGAATGTGAAGAGTGGAAGAATGGAGATTGCTCCCTTCGTCTCTTACTTTTCACTTCTCTATTTCGCTTCCGGGCAATAGTTAGCTGGAAGGTTTAGGGCTAAACAGGTTTCCCATTTCGGAGGGGAGAAGCCTTCAAATAAAGTTGAAACATGCGCAATAAGATCAATTTTGTGTGGAAAATTTTGTGTGAATCTTAGAGAAAACGCTTTTCGCTTTAAATATATAGATACTTGATTAAGAAACTCGATTAAATGACATTTTTCAAGATCAATACATTGTCCCAGTTAAATTCGAATTGGTTTAGTATTTGAAACGTTATTGTGATGACAAATTTTTAATGTTTTGTTCTTTTGTGTGAACCTTTATTAAAAATAAAAGAGCTACACACTTGATTAGCGAACTCATCCAAGATACTTACAAGATCAATATACTGTCTCATTTAGATCCGAATTGGAGATCTTCCATTCATTTCGGACTTTATCATGATGACAAGTTTTGATTTTGTGTCTCCCTATAAACGAACTATAAGAGCTTATGCCTGATTAGCTAACTCATTCAAGATACTTGTAAGATCCATACCTGTCCAATAAGTTTTGAATGGCTCAACATTTCGGATGTTATCGCGAAAACATACAATAAATCTTATAAATATAGATGCAGTAATATATTATTGAATAGCTACCCAAAATTGCAGATTTATCAAACAATGAAAAGCATAATTAGATTATATTAAGAAATAATCTAAAGTTTCATTAATAAAGTTATAAAAATAGCAAAGAAGGAAAAATTTTGAAGGTAGTATTTAGATTGATTATTTATTAATTTAACTACAAAAATATAAAAAAGCCAAATAAAAATTTTAAAATTAGTGTGATGGTTTGGGTGGCATGCAAAGAAAAGATGTGGAAAATTGGGAGGGGGAATTTGAATGACCAATTAATTATTAATTGTAACAAATTGCCCCCCGTCCAACCCTATTGAGAACTAAGAACAGAAAAACAATGACTTTTTAAAAGAGGAATTAAAAATAAGGCAATCCTAAAAACTTTTAACGGGCTGCACACACCCTGTTTTCCTTCGAAAATATATGCCAAATTGCAAGATAAAACAAACACTAATTATTTTTAAGTATTCAAGGTAGAGTTCTGTGTTAGGCAGCCCAATTCTACCCAACTACAAAGTCAGGCAGATTGTTATTTTGCTGTGGATCAGGTTCCAACAGGAGTGAAACACTGGCACAAACATTTGTGAAATCCTATGGCAAACAGTTGATATTTGAGTACCTTTTTCTTGGGAATTACTGAAGCAATTTCAATATTTAAAAAAAAATAGTTCTGATAGTAGCTAAACTATAAATTCATCTTTCTGCAAGGGAAAAAACGTGATTTTGCAAAGAAAAGATTCTAGGAATTTTTTAATAATTATTAAAAAGAAATTAATTGTTTTTTCAGAAGAAAAAAAAGATTGAATTATAATGTTGCTAATATAATATATATATATATATACACTACTGGCCATTAAAATTGCTACACCAAGAAGGCGACGTGCTACAGGCGGGAAATTTAAAGGACAGGAAGAAGGTGTGATATGCAAATGATTAAATTTTCAGTGCATTCAGACAAGGCAGGTGCCGGTAGCGACACCTACAATCTGTTTAAATGAGGAAATTGCTCAGCCGGTTTCTCATACACAAATTGCATTTTAAGGTTGTTACCTGGTGAAATGTTGTTGTGATGCCTCGTGTAAGAAGGAGAAATGCGTACCAGCACGTTTCTGACTTTGATAAAGGTCGAATTGTAGCCTACTGGGATTGCGGTTTATCGTATCGCAGTATTGTTGCTCGCTTCGGTCGAGATCCAATGACTGCTCGCAGAATATAGAATCGATGGGTTCAGGACGGTAATACGGAACGCCGTGCGGCATCTCAACGGCCCCCTATCACTAGCAGCTGAGAAGACATGCATGTTATCCGCATGGCCCTAATGGATCGTACAGCCACGTCACGAGCCCTGAGTCAAGAAATGGGGTCGTTTGTAAGACAACAAGTGTCTGCACAAACAGTTCGACGACGTTTGCAGCAGCATGAACTCTCAGCTCGGAAACCATGGCTGCGGCTTCCCTTGACGCTGAGTCATAGACAGGAGCACCTTCAATGGTGTGATCAACGACGAACCTGGGCGCATGTTTGGCGAGACGTCATTTTTTCAGATGAATCCAGGTTCTGTTTACACCATCATGATGGTCGCATCCGTGTTTGGTGGCATCGTGATGAACGCACATTGGCAGCGTGCATTCATCATCGTCATACTGGCCCATCACCTGGCATGATGGTATGGGGTGCCATTGGATACACGTCTCGGTCACCTCTTGTTCGCATTGACAGCACTTTGAACAGTGCACGTTACATTTCTGGTGTGTTATGACACGTGGTTCTACCCTTTATACAAGCCCTGCGAAACCCTACTTTTCAGCAGGTTAATGCTCGACCGCATGTTGCCGGTATTGTACGGACCTTCCTTGATAAGGAAAATGTTCGGCTGTTGCCCTAGCCAGCACGTTCTCCAGATCTCTCACCAATAGAAAAAGTCTTGTCAATGGTTGCTGAGCGACCGGCTTGTCACCATACGCCAGCTACTACGGTTGATAAACTGGGCATCGTGTTGAAGCTGCAGGGTCATCTGTACCTGTACATGCCATCCAATCTCTGTTTGACTCAATGCCCAGGTGTATAAGTGCTGTTATTACTGCCAGAGGTGGTTGTTCTGGGTACTCATTTCTCAGGATCTAAGCACCCAAATCTCTTGAAAATTTAATCACTTGTCATTTCTAGTATAATATATTTGTCCAATAAATATCATTTTGTTATCTGCATTTCTTCCTGGTGTAGCAATTTTAATGGCCAGTAGTGTATATATCGCTTCAGTACTTGTCAAGTAAAAAATACATCAATATCAGTTGTTTTCAAAAAATTTTTGCAAGTGTTGTTGCACCCATAATTTATTCAGGTTTCAGTATATCTGATTTGCCAAAACAAAGATCAAAATATTATTTAACATGAAAAATAACATATTTCAATATGAATGAATCAATATATCCACCTTTCTTCATAAAAGATAAAATAATATTAGACATACGAATGTCGACTAATTTTCCGTAATTACATTAAAATAGTATACATTAAAATATTGCATTAATTTTCTTTCATTTCAGGTTTCAGTTTAACAAAAATTTGTTTGTGAGGTTAAAATTTGACTTCATTTGTTCTGTTTTATTTGGTTTTATTTTTTCAATTTTAAATGAAATTTCTGTAATAAATTCAAATTTTTAAATCTCATCATTGGAAATAAATGTTGTGAAATAAATTTTTAATACAGGCAGTACTCGACTTTAGAACATTTTACAATTTAAAACATGTTCTGTCTGTATTTAAAAGTTTGATTTTCATCTGTGTTTACCAGAAAAGTGCATATTTAGAATATTTATTAAATGAAGACTTGATTAAATATAATGGTAAATGAAATATAAAATGAAGGAAAAGAATCTGATAATGAACTCACTGTTAAAACTAACTTTTTATGAAGAAAAATACAATTCAACTTTCCCTTGTTTATTAAGAAAACACCAGGTACTAAACAATAAAAGTGTTATTGATGTGATAATTTATTATATGCATTTACTCTTAAATTTGACCTTAATTTCAGATTCAGAATTTAAATCTCTTTCTGTTGCTCATTGAAAAATATTCATTAAAAAACTAATATTACTTTTTTATTCTTATTACAATTATCATTATTATAATTATTAAACCAATTTCAATCACAAGAGAATCAATAATCTAACATCACTTTTTAATACATTATATTCATTTCATAAATTATTTTAATATTTATAATTTGTATTAGATATTTTAATGTAGAAACATAAAAGTTATTTTCTCAAAACAAATAATGTCCGATGAATCAAAATTACCATCTAATGGATATTTATACAGGGTATCCTAAAAACATTGACCTCGCCTTTTATTCCTTAAATATTGATAATAGACATATATTATAAATTAGAAAGTTACGTAAAAAAAAAAAGTACAGAATTTTATGAAATCGATTAAAATTTGAAGAAATACAAAATTTAAATTTTTTTACAAATTGCCCCTGTACAAAAAATTTCCCAATGAGTAAAATATGCAACATACACTAACAAGGTCATGTACAAAATTTCAGCATTTTATCATAAAATATTGCAGAGATATGAAAATACATAAATGCGACATAAACCATTTTTTGATGCCTCGATATGAGTTCACAAAGGAGAAAAATCATGCCGGATGATCACATTTCAGGGATTGTACACAAATTATAAAAGTAAACAATGATTGCATAAATAAATAATAATTGTGCTATTTATTGGTACATAAGTATCTAAACTGTGTAGAAATAATAATTTTACGCAAAGAATTCAAAGCTTATGAAGAAAATCTTGTGTGGATAAATATACACTAAAAACACCAACGTTTAACACACAATATCAAACTATAGTACAATGGACAGACGTACATTTCGTGAGTAACTTGGACTCACATCCTCAGTGTCAGTAAAATAAAATTAAACATTATTGTATCCCCCCCAAAGACATGAAATTGAGTCGAGAAACCCAAATGAAAACAACAACATACCGAAAAACTCATCATGCACGAGCCACCAATGAGATTAAGCCGAAAGTGATGCACTATGACACAGTAAATCAACACAGAAAGGTGAGATGTAAGGTATGCTTGAAAAATCATTGACCAGGGAGTTACCAAATTTATAAATATGAACTGCTTCAAAGAAGTCTAAATCTAATGGAGTGTTGCATTTCTTAATAATAGTGGCTGAATCAAAGTTCAAATTATGTCCCTCACTACAACAGTGACAAGCAATAGAGGATTTTTACAATTCCTTTTTCTTAATATAATTTCTGTGTTCATTGATTCTGAAACGGAGTCTGTCCAATATAGGACAAACCACATTGACATTGGATATTGTAAATGCCCCAAAAGTATTGATGTGGAATTTTATCCTTTAACTGTGAAAAATTTAGTTTATTAACTGACACCGAGGATGTGAGTCCAAGTTACTCACAAAATGTATGTCTGTCTATTGTACTATAGTTTGATATTGTGTGTTAAACGTTGGTGTTTTTAGTGAATACAAAGCTTGTTCAACCGATCAGAGGCAGATATTTGCATATGCAAACATTTCTAAGCTGTTTTAATGTTCATTGACTGCACCATTTCTAAGTTTTATTCTGTAATTCTTCATGTAAAATTTTAAGGTATTTTTCAAGAAGCGGAGTTATGTAAATTTTTAAATAAATATAGAGATAAGAGCCATATTTTATTTGCTTATGAAGCATTTTTGTGTTGTGTTATCTGCACTTTGTAATTTATAATATATCTCTACTATCAATATTTAAGGAATAAAAGCCAAGGTCAATGTTTTTGGGACACCCTGCATACAGCCCTTGACTTTCAGAAACCAATTAAGTTCGAAAGTCAAGGAGTGCCTATATTTGTTTAAGCAAAGGCTAAAAAAATATCATGAATGTTCTAAAAAATTCTTTTTCATTTCATTATACTTTTCTTTATATATATATATATTATACACTAATACATATATTGTCTTATACCCCCCCCCACACACACACACACATTTAAAAAGCTTTTTGAATTATTTCTCTGATAATCTTTTTATCTTTACAAATATTTTCAGCATTTTTTTTTTCCTTTAGAATGTTGCCCAGATTTAATTAGCAACAGAATCATTTCCCAAACTAGTATATAAACCATATCAAAAATGATGGATTGGTGTTCCATTTTCATAAGACTTCATACAAACAAACATCATGAGATTTTATTATTGAAAGGTTTGTATTGTAGAAAAGTACATTTTAAAAATGACAAATGATTTCTACAAATAAAAATTATGAGGATATATCTATATATATCAGGGCTCGAAATGTGCCGGAGCAAACCGGAACAATGTTCCGGTTCCTGAAATTCTGACAAATATTGTTCCGGTTCGTGAAATTATGGTAAATATCGTTCCGGTTCATGAAAATATTAAAACATATTGTTCCAGTTTTATATATATATATATATATTTATACATTAAAACATGCGACTTTACTTGCGTAATTGTTGATGTCAAGTGGTACTCATGTGCCTAGTTTTAATAAAGGAATTTATACTGCTACGGATAATTCAAAAACCACTAACTAAGCCACAATTTGGGTAAACTTCATTTTTATACTGCATGAAACTTAAATTAATTCCAGATAAATGGTAATTTAGAAACTTTTTTGAAAGTTTTCCGCTAATTTCATTTTTTATTTCAAATTTCGAATTTTTTAGAAGAAATGTTCACTCACATCTTAAAAGTAACCACGATGCCAATTTCCAAGCTTCTGGTTATCCAAGCTGTAATAATATCAGTACCGCAGAAATCGCAATTTTAGAACGTATTTGGTTCATGTACATATTAAATTTTCTGAATTTTTAAAGATGTTCTGTAGGTGCATTTACATCTCTAAAGTAACAGCCATGTGAAATTTCATGTTTCTATCCCTAATAATTTCGGATAAATCATAGTTTAGAAAGTTTTTACAATGTTTTCTGCTCATTTTACACTTTTAAATTTTGAAAATTTTCAGAAACCGTTCTTAGAGAACACTGAAATCTTAAAGATAACCACTACCATGCCAAATTTTAAGTTTCTCGCCAATACAAATCACAAAATCGCAATTTTAGAACTGTTTTGCTTTTGTACCCTTTGAAATTTCAAATTTTGTAAACTCCTGTGGTTAAGCATTTATGTCTTAAAAATAACAAACATATCACAAATTTTAAATTTCTATCACTAACATTTTTGAATAAATCGTAATTTAGTACGTTTCACTCTCAGAAATAAAACACTCAATTTTGACGATTCCGCAATCCTCAGGCCTCATTTCGTTATTTTTGACAATCATTTCGTCACAGAGTCACGTGGTTTTTGACGAAACGTGAATCCTCAAATATCTAAAAAAACTCTCACTTTTGACGATTCCGCAATTCTTGAGCTATATTTCAACATTTTTGACAATCATTTCGTCGTCTCAAAATTAAGTGATTTTTAATGAAATGAAAAATGTTTCCCCATTCCCGGCCAGTTTATTTTTGTTGTTACAAAATCGTTCAAAAAAAAAAAAAAAAAAAAATACACAAAAGTACTAAATTTACAATATATTAATGAAAACAGAAACAAAAATATTTCATCCTTGGGGGCCGCTATAACACGAAAGTACCAAATTTCTACTTTATTTGTCATATCTGATAATTTGCGTCTATCCTTTTTGTAACGATTTTATGCATTTCTATTGCCTATTCAAAGATAAATTTTTCTAAAGTTACAGAATTTCGTTAAAAACGCTTAAAAAATTCTTCTAAAGTTACAGAATTTCGTTAAAAACGGTTAAAATAGTAAAATGTGAACATCATTTGGTCCATTTTCGACCGAAAGCAACAACATTTTCCCAATGGTTAAAAAAAAAAATCAAAATTTTAGGAGCTCTTTTTATTTAAGAAATAGATTCATATAACAATCAAATTTAAAATAGGTATAACTGACCCCTTCCCCTCTATAAACAGTAATCTTATCCGCTAAAATTGATGAATTCGCCTCCAAAATATGCACTTCAAAATTAATTATTTCTGATCGACAAAATAACTAGACCATATTTTAATCATTTATTGAACAAAGGAAATTTCTCTAATAAATTATATTAATCAAGCCATATTCTAATTATTTATTAACCATAGAAAAACCATAATAATAATCTAGCCTTTTATTAATTAAAACATGCAGAAGTTATAACAGTACCGATAAAAATACAATCTGCTTTCTAAAAATATAAACACACATCAACATCCCGTAAATACTTTTAAAATCAAATAATTCCGAAGTCCCGCTAGCTAGGTGGTAAGAGGCGCTGGGCTGTCAAGCTAAAAGTCACGCGTTCGAACCCCGTCTAAGGACGATCTTATTTTCCCCCAAGTCAATTAAAGATGCTTCTAAAAACTCCGATAGATGGCAGCACCAAACTTTTTGGGAACTTTCAAAGAAATAATTTGACGAAACTCATTTCTTCGTAATTTTGAGGATGCAAATTTACTTGATTTGACGAAATATTTACTCTGAGCATTTCCCAGGAAACCGTTTCGTCAAAAACGAAGAAAATTTCTTGAAATCTGAGTATTCATTTTTGAGAGTGTTTCGCAATTTAAAGAAGTGAAATGAGCGTAATTTTTAATCAACAGTTTATACCATGCATCTGCATCTTAAAAGTAACCACTAGGCCAAATTTCAAGCTTCTAACTCAAATAAATCCAACTAAATCATAATGTAGAATTATTTTAGAATGTTTTCTGCTCATTTCACTCTTTAAATTTCTAATTTTTTAGAAACCGTTCTTAGCAAGCATTTACATTTTAAAAGAAACCACCATGCCCAATTTCAAATTTCTTTACCAACTGTATCACATAAATTGCAATTTTAGAACGCTTTTTGTTCCTGCACCCTTTTAAATTTTCGAATTTTTTAAAACACTGTTCTGGACGAACATTTACGTCTTAAAATAAGACACCATTTCAAATTTCAAGTTTCCAACTAAATTGTAATTTAGAACGCTTTCTGCTAATTTCACCCTTTTAAACTTCAAGATTCCCTTTACAATTCCATAGAAATCGTAACTTAGAATGCTTTTAGAGCGTTTTCCGCTCATTTCAAACTTTAAAATTTCCAATTTTTTTAAAATTATTCTTAGCGAGCATTTACATCTTAAAAGTAACAACCATGCCAAATTCCAGCCTTTTGTACAAATTGTATCACAAAAATCGCAATTTTAGAACTTTTTTGCTCTCGCACTCTTTTAAATTTCGAATTTAAAAAAAAAAAAAAATCTGTTTGTGCATTTGCCTCTTAAAAGCAGAAGCCATGTGAAATTTCATGTTTCTATCCTTACCAATTCCATAGAAATCATAATTTAAAACATTTTCCCCTCATTTCACACTTTTAAATTTTGAATTTTTTAAAGCCTGTTCTTAGAGAGCATACTTATATCTTATAAGTAACTACCGTGCCAAATTTCAAGTTTCTAGCCCCTTCAGTATTACAAAAATCGCAATTTTAGAAAAATTTTACTCCGGCACCCCATTGGAGATAGTGGCACCGACAAAAAGATACCGCCTATGTTGGAGTAGTCCCCTGTCACCATCAATTTGCCACCATTACTTTTGAAATCGGTTCGGTAGTTCCAGAGATTACCCCCTACAAACAAGAAAACAAAAAACAAATTTTACTTATTTATAATAGTAGTATAGATATAGCTTATTGTGCTCTGTGTAACTTTTTTTTTTATTTCGAATTTTGAATGCATTTTTTAAATATTTTTTTGTATGGCTAGATTAGAAATAAATTTGTCTATACTTCAAAAAAAAAAAATAAATAAATAAATTAGTGCACGGTAATTTTGAAATAGCGTTCTGGTTCGTGGATTTTTCCATTTCGAGCCCTGATATATATATATATATACAGTACAGAACCATTTATCCGGAATGGTTCGGGCCAGATGTATTCCGGATAACTGGTTTTTCTGGATAACTGGTTGGACATTAAAGCAACAACCATTTGATGAGATTTGTAGAATATATGTGGCTGTAACATTATTACTGATTTCAAATTATTAGATTGCTCTGATTAAGGCTCAGATGCTATCAAGATCAAAGATTAATTAGATTAATCAGAGTTTGAAAGAAGACAATACCAATACCTTGGAAGCAATAATTCTGCATAAAATTTAAATGCTCAATATCTAACTAAAAATGCTTTCATTTCAAATCCTAGATATTGATCAAGTTGTACAATGCATGTAGTATGTAGTAATGTATCAAGCAATGCACATGTCAAACTGGCACTGCATGGCACTTTTTTCTGGAAAAATTCTGAAATCAGTCAGTTGGAAATATCATTCTGGATAACTGGTTTTCCGGTTAACTGGATTCCGGATAAATGGTTCCATACTGTATATATATATATATATATATATATATTTTACTCAATATTAAATTTCTGAAATAGTTTAACGATTAGACAAAACATTCAAATTAAATATTAAAAAATAATTCATGTGCAAAAGTTTTTGTAAAAAAGTGTTATCAATGAGTTTCTAAACAGCTTGACTCACCACATAACTCATTGTTTGATTACATAAGCAAAATTAAATGCAAATTACGCTGTACTATGTATTCCTTATATTTTAATTACGTTTCATAAGAAAAAAAGTCCTTTTATTTACAATGGAAGCAAAATTTCAAAATCCGTCGGTAGATAGCGCTAATATACTGAATTGATCACCACACACCCTCTCTATGAAAAAAATCACTGCTATTTCTGAAAAAAAAAAAAAGGTTTACAGAAAAAATTGTTTACAGAAATGTTGATATGCATGTTTTATATGAAATAGTTTTTGAAGGTTTTAAACAAAATTAAAATATTTAAAAGCTTTAATATGCTTTTACAAATATTTTAAGAGTAGAATCATAATCCATGAGCAAAAGTTTTTGTAAAAAAGTGTTATCAATGAGTTTCTAAACAGCTTGACTCACCGCAAAACTCATTGCTTGATTACATAAGCAAAATTAAATGCAAATTACACTGCACTATGTATTCCTTATATTTTAATTACGTTTCATAAGAAAAAAATCATTTTATCTATGATGGAAGCAAAAATTTCTAAATCCGTCGGTAGATGGCGCCAATATACTGGATCGATCACTTCAAATCCGTCAATTCTGAAAAAAAAATGTTTACAGAAATGTTGATATACATGTTTTATATGAAATAGTTTTTGAAGGTTTTAAACAAAATTAAAATATTTAAAAGCTTTAATATGCTTTTATAAATATTTTAAGAGTAGAATCGTATGTTAAACTGTATTTTTTTAATGAAGCTTTCAAAGAGTCGTTCATTTATGATTAATTTGAATTTGTAATTCTGAATGGCAACGGTGTTCGTTTGTTTATATGGGATTCCGATGTTTAATCTGGATTTTTAATTAAGAACTTAAAACATTATAGGATATGATATACATGTTTTATAGGAAAATATGCTGAAGAGACATAATTTCAAATAGAAGATATTATCATTTAGCTGTAATATGTTAGCATAGGTTTTTCATTAAGCCTAACATGGCGCTTAACTATGGTCGATTCGCAGACCAGAGTGGTCGCGCCTGGAATCGTTACAGACACTTTCTTGCCTTCGGATTTTATTGTAAGTAGATTGTAAAGAATGAGCTTAAGGCTCATTTATTAGTGAGACCTCAAATTCCTATGGAAATGCATTCGTATTTTTCACATTTCTTCTCAGAAAATTAAATATTTTAATTTCTTTAACCCATATACTCTTTTTAAATGTTGCTTTTATGTGTCTAACTGATATATATATATATATATATATATAATATTTTAAGTGTTGAAATCTTTTTCAGAGTTTGTCATCTTCACTAAGGTTTTAACGCCCACAACATCATGCATTTAAATACAGTAAAACCTCTAAATAACGGACACGTCGGGATCGCAGAAATTGTCTGCTATTCGGAGGTGTCTGCTATTGGGAAAACTTCAGAGATTCACAAAATCGCTAAGAAAGGCTTAAGGTTTTATTAATTGGCTTGTATATGTCCGAGAACTTCTATTATATGATTAATCAGAAATTAAAATTACTTTTTTAAGCAATAAAACTGAAATGAATTATTACATTCTTACGGAAAATATCTGTTACAAAAGTTTGCTTTTGCTTGCGATTACATGTAGCAGGGCTGCCACTGCCTAATGGCATCAAAAATAGTTGCTTTAGTAGCCTATATGAAAAAAATAGTAGCCAAAATAGTAGCATTTGTACAAAAATAGTAGCCAAAATAGTTGCATTCTAACTTAAGAAAAGAAGGGCAAGAATCCTTATTTGCCATAAAAATAACATAATGAAAATCCACATCTTTCTCTACAGTTACCTTACATGTTCCACACATCCAAATTTGCTACTTTTTGTATTTTAATTATAAAATCACACACACACAAAAACGGAAACAGAAAAGAAACTTCTTAAATTATTTAAATTATCTGAAATATAGGATCAGAATGCAATTTGGTTTTCCCAAACTAAATTTAATATATGCTTAGCTTGTACTTAGCATTACTGTGATGTAACTGAAAACGATAAAACTTTTATTGCATGTTATTAGCTACAATTTTAATTCCATTTTGTAAACAAAATAAAACTGAAGCAAGAAATCTGCCAATAAAAAGTGACTTTATCAAAAAAGGATGCATTTGATAAAGAAAATAGGTGTACATAACTAATCTATTCTTTAGAAGAAATTTGTGTAAAATAAAGTAGCAAAATCAGCATAGTTAAAGTCTGATTTTATAGACACCAATGGGCCAAATAAAGCTATCTAAATAAGTAAGAAAGGCAATATTTTAAATGTTTTCCTCCATATTTTAAATCTGTTATTAAATTGAAAAAGTCCTTCCGACCTGTACCGGGAGGAAAAGGTAGCTTTCCTATATCTTTGTTTTAAAATTTAATCTAATGTTACACGAAAACAGCAAGTTAAAATGCAAAGAAACGTTTACAAAAGATTCGTTAATACTGAATTTGAATAAGAAATTCGCCAAATTATTGAGCAATAGCCAAATTGGCTTAATTTATGAAGACTTATTTTGGTCGCTGAATTTGGCGATATTTTGCCAAATGTCGTCAATTTTGTCGCCAATTTTTACGCTAACGGATATGAATATATAGTTTTATGCGTATGATTGGGAAAATTATTACAACAATGAAAGAAAATAATTTGCAAGTAATGGCGTTAATGTGCTGTTTTGCTTCAAAATGTCAGCCACCATAGAATTTCAAACTGCTCTATCTCAGCCATTTTTTAAGATAGAGGTAAACCGAAAAATGCTCTGGAATCCTTGTATCAAGGCCTAACACATAATTAAAAAATAAATTTGAATTTTTAATTTTTTTGTATATTTATTTTAGTTTTAAATTTTTAAATGGCCGCCATCTTGAAACAAAATGGCGGACCAAGCTGGCCAACGAACTCGGTCGAGACATTGGCGAGCTTAATACACACAATTAGTTTCATCAAAATCGATTTATAAATACGAGCGTTATCGTATGACATAGGTCAGATATATATATATATATATATATATATGGATATACCTATATATATAAATCAACATTTGAGCAGAGGGTGGTTTTGGGGTCTGGGGGTCATGATCGGTGAAAATATATCGAAATTTTCCGGAACTGCTTTCCTCCGAACGGCTGCAATAGGTAGCTTTATACTTTTTAGTATTGAAAGCTACCTAAAATTGCAATAGAAAACAAGATTTTCTTATTTCTAAGTAGGATTTATTTCAGCTTGTTTATTAATTAAAATTTTTGGTATGAAACATTTATAAAAGGTTAGAAACAAAAATGATTTACGCTGCCTAGTGAACAAATCTACAGTTAATTGTTTGGGGTTCATATGGCAGTTAAAGGGTTAAATACCTTTAAAAACAATCAAAAATTGGACAAATAAACTGTAAAGCATAAGGCTTATGGGTGGTAGCCAAACCAAAAGTCAGTAATTAGTTTTCCTACTGAAATTTGAATGATTGATATATTTAAACTATATTTAGATTGAAAAAGAATTTTTTTTTTTAAATTTCAATTGGAAGTTTACATATTTTAAAAATTGAATAAAAAACAAATTTATACAGAAATATTAGGTTGGAATATTGGGTTAAAAAATTTGTAATTCTGAAACTGGTGAATTATATTTTTTATTTTTTACAAAAATAGTAGCTGGAATTGGAAAATAGTCTCCTTTTTCCTGGTTTTCTCCCAAAATAGTCGCTTTTGAAGGTTTTTGGGCTAAAATAGTAGCCATAGTTGCCTGATGCTGAAAATAGTCGCTTTTAGTAGCATTTTAGTTGCAAATGGCAGCCCTGATGTAGTTAGTTTTCTGTGTGACGTGTTAATGCTATTAGTAGTTTTAATCCTTCTGAAT
Organism: Maratus michaelseni; assembly: GCA_963931845.1. Lineage (NCBI taxonomy): Eukaryota > Metazoa > Arthropoda > Arachnida > Araneae > Salticidae > Maratus > Maratus michaelseni. The sequence continues at coordinate 199,410,342 of OZ007592.1, read as the reverse complement.
CATCATTTTTTACAAAAAGAAAAAAAAAAATTGTAACTGCTCACTATATTTTGCCGCTTCTTGGAAGTTCTCTCCTGGTTTCAGTATCTGATTCATATCACTAATAGAGTCAGCTTTTGTCGAAGATTCTGAAGGAATATATTCGCCTATGTCAACTGATTCTTCTTCAGTAGGTCATCATCAATGATGATGGACATTTTGGCATTTCTTCACTCCTGATACATTTCATTAATTCATTTATTGCGATAGTTCTTCATTTCTATCAGAAATAAGTGTTTCATTTTCTTTTAATTAATATAAAGCCTGCTTTTCTGAAACATTTTTGTACTCATTCCGGTTATATGTTTTTTACAGCTGAAGAAATCAGAATTCGAGAGCATCGGGAACATTAACTAATTTTAGGCTGTTCTCAATTGTATTCATAGAATCTAACTTCGAAAGAATGTGGCTTAATAAAAGCTTTCTCTACCAAGCTTTACAATTGTGTATAACGCCTTGATCAAGGGCTGGCATACGGAAGTTGTGTTTTGGGGGGGAAAAACACAGTTTTAACATTGTCCAATTACAAATGTTTTGGATGAGAAGTTGCACTGTCCAAAAACAAGAGAACTTTTCTTTGTTTTTTCATTCACATCCTATTATCAAAGGAAATTAATCATTTAATCACTAAAAAACTGATTATCTATGCTTTTTCATTCACTCTCCACATAACACCAAATTTATTAAATTGGATGTTCTTTGAGAAACACATGGGTTTCTGAGATTTTTTAATTATAAGAGGATTTTAAATTCCCCTAATACATTGCAACATAATAAAATAGTCATTCGCTCTTTTGTCATTTTTCGCCGATACAGTCATCTTTTTTAAAGCACGTCTTATTTGAAAAATTCTGAAAAAGAGTCCGCTTTCCTCAGCATTAAAAATGTGTCTGTCCTCATAACCTTCACAAACAAATTGCAGTCATTCATGCCAATCCTCCAGTTTTTTCAGAGCTACAGATTTTGCTTTTCCACATATTGTTTTGAAAGAGATGTTGTGCCGAGACCAGAACTTTTCCAGCCATCTATCCAAAGCCTTAAAATAATGTAATCCGAGTTCTTTGGCAACTTCTCCAGAATCAAAGGCCTACTGATGGGAATTTTTTTGAACTAAGTGAAGTAAACCAAATCAGAATTAAAGAATCAATTTCAATGGAATCAGTATAGCTCAATTTCACATTTTTGGTGTTCTCGTTAGAGTTAGTAATCCACAAATTCCTTATTTCTTCTTTATTTCGTAAAATCTCAACTCACTTGTGTTTTACCTATTTTAAAACATTCGCCAAGTATATGTAAACTCAATTTCTTCATTTCAGATTCGCGTACACTTACAATTTCAAATTTTTTTTAAAAAGTTAATCGCTTTCATTTTGAGGTCATTCCCGAAACATTAATCACAAACAAGACACTAAATTCAGAATAAGCAGAACTCAATATATTCAGAAAACGATAAAAATGGTTTTAACATATTTTAAAGCTTTGAATAATGTATGCCAATTAAATCTGAAGAATCAAACAGTAATAGATACAAAATACATATGATATTGGGGGATTCCCTAGGCCACTGGGGATTTTTCTGAGACCACCCCCTACATTTATCTGTGGTCACAAAATTTGTGACACATTGTCCTGATAAATTTCGAGGCTTTCTACTTTTTTTTTCCATTTTCTTTCTCGTTAAAAAATCATTTTTCACCCTTCATCGCCAAAACTACTGTCCGCTATTCAGAGGTTAAACATACAAAAATTTAGATTTTGGGAGTGGGGATTTGAAAAGTGCCTGTTAAATAGAGGTGTCCGCTATTCGGGAGTGTCCGTTATGGAGATTTTACTGTATATACAGCATGGAATTGTTTATCTGAGAACCAGTTATCCAGAATGATCTTTCCAATTGACTGATTTCAGAAAATTTACAGAAAAAGTACCATACAGTGCCAATTTGGCATGTCGCATTGCTTGGAACATTACAACATGTATGGTATAATTTGATACCAACATCTAGAATTTGAAATGGAAGCATACTTAGTTAGATATTTTACATTTTGTTTCTTATGCAGAAGAAATAGAGGAATTTTTTTCCCAAGGTATTCCCATAAATTGCCTTCTTACAAACTCTGATTAATATTTGATCTTGTTTTGATCTGTTTCTTAATCTGAATAATCTAATAATTAATCGGAAATCGGAATCAATGCCATAATCACATATATTGTACAAATCTGATCAAATAGATGTTGTTTTAATGTCTAACCAGTTATTCAGAAAAAACATTTAACCGGAATACATCTGACCCCAACCATTCTGGATAAAAGGTTCTGTATTGTATTTTAAAATATTCTGTCAATCATACCACCAAGAAAAATTCTTTAAAAAGAACAAACAGCAAAAAGAAATGGAAAATTTAAACTTTATGATGAGAAATATGAAAAATATTAATGACGTAGATTAGAACATCAATGGAATAGAAATTTGAGATTTGATTGATAAGAAGACTTAAATTTCTCCTCCCTCTTTCTGTGAAGTTACTTAAAAAAAAATAAATAAACACATTTCTAAAAATATATTACAAATTTTATTATGATGTCTTACTTAAAACAAAAGCATCAGAATTTGATATAAGTATTTCTTTCAATTTTTTCTTTAACTCTTCTTTAGACAAAGTAGGGTTTTTTACACAGGCTTTATATTCTGCTAGAACCTAAACAATAACAAAATATTATTGGCAAATAGAAAATTAAATCTGCATTCTGCAGTATAACAGAGAAGTAAAATATGTACAGTGGGTGATCGGTTAACGAACAGTTTCGCGAGAGAATTTTATGTTCGGATAACGAACACATGTTCGGTTAACGAACACCTGACAAAACAAAGCCAAGAAGAAGCAATGCTGTGTTTCAGATTAGCAGAACTGTATTTAATTGCATCTATTATTATCGACTTAGAGAACATTTTAATAGTTGTATACTTATGACCTAATTTATTCAAGGGCACCTGGGGGTTCAGGACCTATATTTTAGGGCTCTCAGATTAGAATGAAGAATACAAAAACATTAATTTTTATACTTTGTGTCCCTTTTTAAAGAAATATTTTTAATTGCAAGTTAATTATTTTAACTGAAATTTAGTTCCTAAATTATTACCAGGCTCTAGGCTCCACTGGAGCTTTATCGGGCTATGCAGTAAACACAATCTTTTAGAGAACTAATGAAGTTTTTGATAGGTCAAAGAAATAAACTTATATGATTTATTTTAAGTACGTAACGGCATGGACAAAGCCACAAAACTGCGATCTGTCCATATTAAATACGGACGTATATTAGCCCTATTCAAATGGGAAGATTGAAAACTCCAGAAAGAAAAAATAAGCTTTTGTCAAATATTTAATTCCTCACAAACTCAAGAACAGCATGACTGAAGGCAGGACAAGACTGAATGCATGCAATGCGTGTTTTATTATTATTACATTTAAATAAATTTAGGGAGAATTTATTATTAATTTTTATATATTATTTAGCTTTTAAGAACGAATTAATTTAATTCCCATACAAATCTATACTAAATCTATGATCGGTTAACGAACAATTCGGTTAGCGAACTTTGTTTTGGAATGGATTAAGTTCGTTAACCGATCACCCACTGTACTGAATACTGTAACAATATTTTATATTTTGAAAGATTGGAGAAAAATAACTTAGACTTTTAAAGTGTTTTTCAAAATGATATTTCATCAAAAGATTTAACTAATAAGGTAATATGAAATCATGGCAACAATATATTATTTTTGTTATAAATCCTGAAACTTATGTACGTATAGCCCAGCAACATTTAAATGTTTTTGAGCTTAAGTCCCAGCTCACACCTATGTTTTTTAATGGTAAAATTTTAAGTATAATTGCAATTAAATTTTTAATTCTATTATATATTTTTTTCTTTTAAGAATTTCATTTCTAAAATCACTCTGTAATAGGAAGTTTGTTCTACATCTCTCTTTCTCTGAGGAAAAGTAAGAAAAGAAAAGGAAAAAAAGTGTTTTATCCGAAGAGTATGAGTACTTTTGTAAAGGACTGAATGACATAAAACAGTATTAAAAATCAAAGCAATTCTGATGACAAAACCAATTTAAATATTCTTTTAAAGAACCCTGAATTTAGACAAATTAAAGAAAAAGTACTAAGTATGGAACCCTAAGAAATCTGAGAAAATTTTTGATTTAAACAGGCTTTTATTTTGACTGCACACTCTTTCTTAAAAATGAAAGTTAAAAGAAAATCATATTTTTCAACAAGAAATAAATTAATTTTAATTTACTTTCTTTTATATGCATAAACAAATACAAAAATAAAATAAATTTTACACAAAATATTTATTATACATAATAGCTAATAATATAAGAAAGATAATAAGCACTCAAACACTTATAAAAGAGAAAAAAAAAATGATTTTGTTTTCCCTTTAAGAGGAAAATATTCTCAAACAACCATCTTTGAACTTCATGAAACAATAAAAAAGATCCCATAAAAAAACATAAAATTACTTATTTTCTACAATTTAGTGAATATATATATATATTTATTATTAATATTAGATGATATTTTATTTTCAATATGATTATTTACGTTGCTGATTAAGCTAAATAAATGTCCATGATTCATCAACCATGAAAAAACAAATCTGATTTAAAGACTTGAGCACTTCTTTGTAAATTTTGTAATTTTTTTTTCATCAGCAAGAAATACAAGCCACAACTTCTTCATTTAAATTTGAAACTTTAAGCAGCTAATAGTGACTTTTTATTAAATCATCAATAGATTCAGCTGTAGAAATATTCTCACCTATACTAATCTTTTAAATCTAGTATATTTTTCTGCATTTAAAAGCATCAGAAAAAGTCTTATAATTTTATTTATTAATCTGATTTTCTCATGGTCAATTGTTGTATTAGTACTGTTGTTACTTGCGGAAAATTAAGCCTTTCTAAAGCAGTTTTCAGTAAACAGTTCCAGTATGATGAAATCCACGAGATGCAGGGCTGTGCTTAGGGGATGACAAACCAGGCAGTCACCCAGGGCTGCTATAATTTTATAATGCATGTAAGAAAATATGATTTGCATCAATTTCCATAATTTAAGTAACCTCACTAACACAAAACAAATATTATAAATGCTGTTTTTTCCAAAAGTTTGGCTGAGTATAATTTTTTTTTCTCTCTCTCTTCTTTTGGTCATATTTGTGAAGATGCTCTTGGGCACCTAAAATCTTTCGATCATTACTGCTTATTCCTATATAGGTTTTTTTTTTTTTCTTGTTTTGGTTGTTTGAGATTTCAGGAGAAACTTCAAACAGAAACTGACATTTTCGGTTTGGTTTCTGTTTATCCCAATTACAAAATAATTTTCATATAGTGTCCTTGTCAACAACTACATTTTTACATGTTTTTACTAATTAATGCATCAATATAAATGAACTGTACTCAAATTTGAATCTATTTTTTATTCTTAAAAAATCATTTTGAATTACTCATACATATTGTTGAAAATGAAACAGAAAAAAAAAGCATCAGTGTATCAATAAAGGCATCTCTTTTTGCATTTCATGTTTCATCAAGTATTAACTGACATCTCTACAAATTTATTTTGGTTTTGACGAATACTTCAGAGATTGCTGTTTATTTATAGCCTAGGGCAGCTAAACTACTTCACTCAGGGTTGCTAAAATTTTTGCATGAGATGATGTTAAAAGTAGTCTCAGAATTTTAAAATTTGGATTAGTTTGTAAGATATTAATTTTTTTATTTTTTATTTATTTATTTATTTTGTATTTTTTAATGACATTTCTGTATTGATGACAACTAAATTACTCAATTTTTGTAAATAAAAGGAAAAAAAGTTTTTTTTTTCTTTTTTGTGTGTGTGAGGGGGGGGTGTCATTTTTAAATTAAAATTTGAAAATATCTTATTTCAACAGACAGTGTGAATGATATTCTGATTAAGTAACATATTTGAAGAAATAAAAACTTATTTTTTATATATTTAAGCTTCAGAACTCTTTTTATTTCAGAAAGCAAAAAATAGTAAGTCGCAAATTAACAAATTGTTTCATTGTAGTTTTTTTTTAGCTTTATATCTAAATCTAACCAAGGAGGTTAAGCAAAAACAAAGTTAAGCTCCTTGTATTCAATCTAGAAAGTTATTGAGATCCCTATTTACTCGAAATGTATTTAAAGAGGAAACACAAATTTTCAACTATTTTATAAAGATGGATATTAAAACTTTTCACAAGGGAGAAAAACAGAGGAATGGTTTTGCATGAAAAATGAATTTTTTTTTTTTTTTTTGCATTTATTTTAATTTATAAATCTAGAATAATTTGGTATAACTTCATCCTAATGATGTCCTGTTTAATTTTCAAAATATTTTGTTGTCATGAAAGAAAAAAGGATTATCAGATGTTTGTTGATGCCATTTTCATTAAAATTTAAAAGAAAAAATACTAATAATAATTTTATTAAATAAATAGTTTTAAGACTTTTCCTGTGGGCACTAGAAGAAATAAGCAATAAAAAGAAAAAATACAAAGATAGAAAGTACATATTTTAATATTTAATTCCGAAAACTGATTTTTATACACGAGGAAATTTGGCATAATTTTCATCCCACAAACTCTGAAATTTGAGAAAAATCTTTAAGTATGAAGCTTTTAAAATCGCGTAATTTGCAATTTGAATTATTGGATAATTACAGAAATTATTTTAAAATGTTGACATCATAATTTTTTTTTAGTTTTACATTCAACCAATGAGTTTAAACATAAAAAAATTTAAGCTCTTTGTATTTAACTGGTCAATTATTAGCCTCTTTTAAAAGTAATGAGATTAGAAAAGAAACATAGCTTTTCAACATTTCTTAAAGATGGTAACTAAATTTCCCATCAAAAGCACAAAAAGTGGAATGATTAAGCGAGAATAATGGCATTGTTTTAAGTTTTAAGCATTTATTTTAATTCCTAAATCTGAAATATGTTCATCAAAATGACGTCATTTTTCATTAAGATTGTTAAATGAAATCATTTGTATTACACTAGTTCCAAAATTATAAGCCAATAGCCAAATATTAAAAGTATGAAACTTTTTGACAAATCAAGTCATTGAAAACATGCACTTTTATTGAGAAAATTTTTAACATGCATTGTAATTAGGATTTCATACTTGATACTTAGTATTTAATAAAATCGAAAAAATATCGTAAATCTTTTCTAAATATGCAATAAAATCAGATTTCTTTTTTTCCCTAAATAATCGAATGATCTCATGCAATTCAAAAGTAACACATCAGGTTGCTACGCAGCTGGTTTCGTGTATATTTAAAAGTCATTTATAGAAAATTATTTGAATATCAATATTTTAAAAAAAATAACAGACTTTAAAAATAAAGCTGAAAATAAAGTGAATCCACATACATTACAACAATAAAAATTATAAAGGATCTCAGAAATATGAGATAATTTTATTAAACTATCTATAAATTAATCATAGTAATAGTGATTACTGTTATAAATTTACCTGTTTTTTTAATTCATTAATAGGAAGGGAATTTGGTGTATTCTGCAATAAAATTCTTTCAATAACTTCAGTCCAGTTAAAATCATCAGAATTTGCCATGATATCTGTATAAGGAGAAAAAAAAAATGTTTTTTAATATTAAATCAAGTAAAGACCTGTATGAGAATACTGGCTTAAATAGATGAAAATTTGCACCAGAGTAACATGACTTAGTATTCCATTAAATAAGATTTAAGTAATTAAACATTGTGATTACAGCAGCATTTTCTCTTTACGGAAATCATAATTAAAGTGCATAACAATGTTTTCTTCATCATTAAAAAAAACTAAAGTACTGTATATTTTAGTGCATAAGTTGACTTTTTAAACTTCCAAAATGCTCTGAAAATTCAGGGACCAACTTATACACTGGATATAAAATCAGAGATCTGGTGTTCGTGTTTTGTAGTTGTAGCGATAGTTATGAGATAAATATTGATCTTTCCCTTACTATTATGACCCACAATTTTTTTAATTTCAAACATATTTTGCACAATAATTAAAAATTACCGTAAAATCATAATTGTAAACCCGCTTTTTTATAAAAGTAAAAAAAATTTAATTCAAGGTGGGGCAAGGCTTATAATCAAGATTTGTTTAAAATTAAAAAAATTCATAAAGAATTGTTTTTATCATTAACTTAGAAGTTAAAAAGGATAAATACAGGATGAGAATCGCCCACATTTCAGCAGATTTTTGGTTAAAAAAAAAAAAAAAGAATAATTGGAGGGAGAGGAGTTGCAATTTAGATGATTATTTACTTATGTTACTAGGGACATATAGGACAACATATAGGACAGAAAAATCTTTTTAAATTCTCATGATGTGTAATTTGTGTGTAACTTTTTGTGCTGGAGAGGGGACAAATTTTTGTTTTCTTTCAGGTGGATTTTTCCAATCTGCCGGAACTGATTTTTTTTACATTTATCTTTTAAGTATGGGGAACACAAAAAAAATGCAGTCATTGTAAAACTCCCCCCCCCCCTCCCGCGTCTACAGGACCCAAAATAATGCAGAAATAGTAATTTACTTTTACTTCCTTTCCCTTGGATTTTTCAGGTGTGCGAGACCTAAAAAAACAATGAAATTGCAAATTTTTGCCTTTTTTCCCTGATTTGCAGGACCCAAAATAGTAACATTTTTACCTTTTTTCTTTCTTTTCCTCAGGGTTTTTGCAACCAGAAGTAATGTGAAAATTGGAAAATGCAAATTTTTAATATTTTTTTACTGGGTACACCAGATATGTTAAATAATGCAAAAATTATAAAATTTTCACACACGCCTATCTTGAGGACCATAATATAAGTATAGTGGGCAGGGGTTGATCCAGGAAAAATTTGGGGCCTATTTAGGGCCCCTTCACAAAGATCTATTTAATAAAATGGGCCCCTTCACAAAAATCAATTTGATAATATGGGCCCCTTCACAAAAATCAATTTGATAAAATGGGTCCCTTCACAAAATTCTATTCCATAAAAACTGACTATTTATTATTTATTTATTATTTTGTGATGTTTTAAAATGTGTAATTTGTAAACAAACAAGTTCACCAGAGAGGAAAACTTCAGCAAAAGGGTTTAAAAAAGTTTTTGTTTATAAATGCTTGGTTCGAATTTGAGTATAACTGGATTTCAACTGTCATTACAAAATGTTATTTTTCACAAAAATATAATAAATTTCACAAAAATAACCTTTACTTTTCACAAAATGGGCCCCAAGAAAAGAAACCTGCATCGACCCCTGGTGGGGCAGAGGGACAAGGATATAGCAGATAATAAAATTTTTAATTAATAAAAAGTTCTTAAAAAGTCATAAAATTATGCATGTCTGTTATTCTAAAAATTATCAATGACAAAAAGCTGAGCTGTAAAAGAAGGATTTAAAGAAAGCACAATAACAAGATAAAATGAATAATTATGAAAATTGTCTTTATAAAATTTTACTCTTTTTTTTTTTTTTTTAACGAGAAAATATATTAAATATCATCATTAAGTAAAAGAGTATATAATCATGAAAGGTATTAAAAAGTAAAAAAAAAAAATCGAGAGCACTTTGATAGATTCATATATATAATAGCATAAACATTGACATAATAGAGAAACATGTAAAAAAAATAAAAACTAGTAATATAAGAAAAATACTTATTTTTCTATGTTGGCCAACACCCTCTATTTCTTTTAATTGATAACCTTTTTTACAAAAAATGCATTACTTAGTGGATTTAAAATCAAGTAAGAAAACACTCTTTTTGGACATAACGTAAGATCTTATCATGGCACACAATTTCTTTTTGATGATAATAAATAGAAGTACACAATCTTGTACTTTTCTTGACACTAAAGAGATTGATCTTTTTCGACTAAAAATATTAGCACATCACTATACATTAAAGCACAAACAGGAAACTTTGGAGACTGGAGATAGTACACAAAATAATAATTTCGAAGACTTCATTGGGGTAGACAGATGGGCATACACACAAAATGCAAAAATTTTCACCAGTGTAGATGAAACAATGAATGAACTCTTTCATATATCTACAGTACCACAAATAATGTGATTATATTTTCTTGGAAAAAAAGAAACACTCATGGAACACCAAAAATATCCCATTTTTACTACTTGATGATGGGACAATCCAGGTACGTTACCATTAGAACCAAAGTGGAAACATCCAACTAAGTCCCTGGCATTCACACCATCAGGAAGACCTTTCTTGGAAAAGCATGATATCCATCTTCACTCTAGCACTGGGCGATGTATTGCAAAAAATCGATTTAAATCATAAATCGTCAAACCGGTTTCTTGATCTTTTTTTTTTAGCGATGCATCGCGGCGGCCGCGATGCATCACACGCACATCAGATCTATGATGAACGAGGGCAAAGCTTTCTCCCGCGATCTTCAAAACGCAACAACGCATGCGTGAACTAGACCGGTGTCAGAGATCGTCTTCCACTCTGATCTTTGATGTGCATAACGACGCATGTGCATAACGACGCATGCGCGAACGAGACCGGTGAGGAAAGGGCGATCTCGTTTCTCCTCTGCAGGTCTTGCGTTTCCAAAGTGGATAAACAACGCTCTCGTGAAGCATCGTTGAGAGATCGCATCGTTGATTTAGTGGACATCGGGATTATCCAAAATCGATGCCGATCGCAAATAACCAGGGAGATATAAATAGATTAGGAGAATTTTCCCTTATGGGATCTTCCTTGCAAACTTGAGCCTAACGCCGAAGTGGCCGCATGTGGCGCTGCGATCTTTAGCTGAGTCAAAGTAACATTGTTTGCTATAGGAGTGCGTTATTATTTCTTTAATAAAATATTAATTTTACATTATATTTTAATATGGCTCGGAACTGTTTTGTATATGGATGTGACACAGGTTATAAGAAAGTCGAAAGACAGAATAAAGAACTGGGTATAAGAAATCCATCGTTGTTTCCGTGAGCATAGCTCGTCTAGCACAGTAAAAAATGCCGCAAATTTAGTTCACATAGGAAATACAGTTAAAAATTATCTTTTCACCAATTCAAAAAATGAATCCCCCCCCTTCCGGGAAAAAAGAAAAAGGGAGGGGGGAGGGGCAACAGATAAATTAACTGAATAAAATGGATGGCCTTTGTGCTTCTTTTTATATATATAGTTTTTTTTTTTTTTTTTTTAATCCAAGGTGAATGCTGTGATTTTTAAATGTTTGTAGCCGAGTAATTCTTGAAAATATATTTTTTGTATTTTTCTTTGTTAAATAAATGTTTGTTAATTATTTCTGTTAAATAATGTTTGTTCCTTAAATAAAGTTATGCAATTTTTCTTGTGTAATCTTTATTTAAATTTACACACATAGGCACAAAAGTTTTTTAATTTTTCAAAATATCTTGATCATATGCAATAAATACATAGACATCAAATTATTTTTTGATTTGGGAAAAAAAAAAAAAAGTATTTCAAATAGGAAGTTATTGACAGCAAGTCTTGAACGTAGAAAATGATTCATATTATACATGTGTATTAATTTACAGAAAAAGCTAGTTGTATTTGAATTTATATTACTTTAAATATAAGAATAAAATTACAATAATCCAGCAGTATAGGATTATTTCCTGTATTGTCACAAAAATTTGAGCATTTCCGATGCCTCAAAGTGTAGATGGGAGTATGTAAATAAATATTTAGATATATATATATAAATATATTATTATCCTACTCTAATAGTATAAAATATCATCTCTAATGAAAATTACATGCTAAATTTGGGGGCCTAGGGCCCAATTGCTACAATTTTCAAATTTATTTTACATTTGCAGTAGGCATAAATATTTTTTTTAATCTAGAGTTTGAGTACAATAAAATTAATCCTAACAAAATTTACCTTATTCGAATACTTGTTTTGAATAGGAATTGATATTTTTGCTCATTTTAAATAATACAGCTGAGAAGAAAATATATATATATATATATATATATATATATAATATATATATATAATTTTAGTTATTTGCAGTTTGTAAAATTTAGTATGAATATTTAACAAATTCTTAAACTAAATAGTCCTGGTTTTCATATTTTATTTATTTTAAAAAATAAATAAAAGCATATAAAAACATCATCATTTGTTTTGAATAGAAAAAAAAAGTTATTCTATAAAATATTTACGAGAATTACGTGATAAATCCCGGTTATCGAAGTACAATAAAATTTAAAAGAAAAAAAAAAGATATATTTGAGTTCTAGGCTTGTTTTGAATAAGAATGAATATTTTTTTTCCCTTTTTAATATTACAGTGAAAATATATATTATTTGCAGTTTCTAAAATTTTATATAAATATTTTACAAACTCTTAAAATAGTTCGTTTTCTGTTTTATTAATTAAAAAACATCACAGAATTTCTTTTTAAATGCAGCTTGAGAAAAAAAAAAAAAAAAAGTTTTCCATTTGCTGAACTTCCATTGCTGACACAGATGGCGCTCCGGCCAGTACACGAGATTTCGCGCATTACCAAACTTCATTTCGGAGTCAGAAACCTAACACGGCGTTCCCTTACCTGAGGTATTCTATTACCATGCAAATAACTGCATGCCCAATTACAAGTTTGTTTTTCTAGCTGCATAAATGATCAGTGAGCAGCACCACGATGTTCATTTGAGAAAAAACGGCGATGCGATTTGTGAAGTATATATATTTCCATGAATTGCAGAGCCCGATTAAGGTCGTCTGGGGCCCAAGGCCCAGCAACATTTTAGGGCCCCCTCAAATTAAAATAGTAGCTAGAATTTTTTTCGAGGATTATTATTAGATATTATGATGCAGTTGACAGGTTAATCAAAATCTCTTTGCTCTATTTTTGAGAAAATAATTACAGAAAACTTCATTTTTATGAAATTTTTTCTGAATTATTTTACCCATTTTGGGGCCCCCATCAGCAGTGGGCCCAAGGCCGAGGCCTAGTTGGCCTGTGCGTTAATCAGGCCCTGTGAATTAGTCACTTAGAACACGTGCGATAAGCATTCAAAAACTGATAAATTTCAACTGTCGGGGGGGGGGGGGGGGGGGAATTATTTTACGAATTTTTTGCGAATTATTTCACATTTAAGTTTAAGAGATATAGTAGGGCCAAGGGGGATTTGCCTCATGAATTTTCAATTTAGGTATTCATCTGAAATTAAAATGATTTTCTTTTTTCTCAAAGTCAGAGCAGTAAAATATTATGGGTTATAGTGCTTGTTCTATTATTTAGAATTTCTTTAGGAACTACTTATTGGTCAGAATTAAAAGTGTAATACATCTAAATATCAGATATTAATATTTGGCCAGTACGGAAAATCGGGCTTCGCCCTCAAATCAATAAAATCGTTACTATTGAAGATAGTTGCTTAAAAGTTTGAGAGTGAATAGTTAAGTGAAACCTATTAAAATATTACAAATTAAATTTTAGCCAGTACAGGAAGTGGTCTACGCCCGCAAATTGATAAAATCGCTAATATTAAAGATAATTGAATAAAAATATGAGGGTGAATAGTTAAGTGTAACCTATCTAAATATCAGAAATTGAATTTTGGGCAGTGCAGAAACGCGGGCTTCGCCCGCAAATAATCAATAAAATCGTTAATATGAAAGATAGTTGCTTAAAATTTGAGAGTAAATACATCCCGTGGCAGAATGTACACGACGCTGCGACGGGTGTCGCAGACTTTTTAGGACAACTGCAGACTAAAAACATACAGTGATGCCGCGGATGCGCTATAGTGCGTAAATTACGTGAAAAAACGGCAAACTTTGTCGAAGGATCGCAAAATAAACGGCGAATTTCGTCAAAGAATCGTGGAAAAAACGCGAAATTCATTTAAAGATCGCGAAAAAAACCCCGCAAACTTAGTGAAAAGGCCGTGAAAAAAACGGGAATTTCGTCAAAAAAAACATCAGTTTCGTTGAAGGATCGCGTAAAAAGGCAAATTTTGCCGAAGGGCTACGGAGAAAACACCAACTTCGTCAAAGGATCGTAGAAAAAACTGTTAATTTCGTCGAAAGATCATGGAAAAACGATCAATTTCATCGAAGAAACGGCAAATTTCGTCGTCGGATCGCGAAAAGACGGAGAATTCTGTCGACAGATCGCGAAAAAACGGCAAATTTCGTCAAAGGATCGCCAAAAAAGGTAAATTTCGTCGAAGGATCTCGAAAAAAAAACGGTAAATTTCATCGAAGGATCTCGAAAAAATGGTAAATTTCATCGAAGGATCTCGAAAAAACGGCAAATTTCGTCGGATGATCGCAGAAAAAACGTGAATTTTGTATGATATATTGCGTATTGCAGACTATTTTTGAAAACATTATTAGCGTTGCAGACACTTGAAGATAGTTCTGCCACTAGCGTAATGCATTAAAATATCAGAAATTAAATATTGGCCAGTACAGGAGGCAGGCTACACCCGCAAATTAATACTATCGTTCATATTAAAGATAATTCCATAAAAATATGAAGGTGGAATAGTTAAGTGAAATATATCTAAATATCAAATTCTGGTTTTTGATATTATTTTAAGAATTAAAGCTCATTTTAAAAAAGATTCTTCTAATTAATTATAACATTTTTTTAAAAATTATGTATTTTTTGCAGCAAGTTTTAATATATTTTGCATTTTTATCTGTAAACATAAGCCTAAAGAAGAAAGACTTTTTAAAACATAATATAAGCTTAAGGTGTATGTATAATAAATACTCTTAAATTTTATATTAAAATTACGACCATGTTTGTAATACTAAAAGTCCAATATCGTGATGCATCGTGATATCGCGATTTAGCTCGATGATGTATCGCGATGTAGAAATCCTAATATTGCCCAGTCCTACTTAACTCCAGTATTTTTATTCCTCATCTGCCTATTAATTTCCTCCAGTAATAGGATCTTTAATTTTAAAAAAACGTTAATAACTTTTTAAAAAACACTGTCCGTTAGTCCGGCCCAACCGGGTTAGGCCATCAGAAAATCCTTAGAACTACATCTTGCTATTGTTCAGGAGGAGAGTCGCAACATATCTGGGAAATCCATTAAGAGTGCATTGAAAATGTCATTAGTTACATCAACCTGTACTTGGTCTTGAGGGATTTGGAAAGATTTAATATTAGCGTAATTTATGATAGGTTAAAGGTATTATTACTGAAATAATGATTCGATATATAAACAGACTACTTCATTTCATATTATTGTTTGAATTATTGCCTAATTTTGAGGAAACAATGAAATGAGATGTAAACAGATTGATTGAGTTATTACTTAATCTGCCTCATATAATGAAACAAGATAAAAATAGATTCTGTTTAATTTTGTATAATTGATTTATTGCCAGCTGCAAAAATTATCTTGAAAGGCTGAATCATTTCTATGATATATTTTACTATAGATAACCATTATATACAGTTCATAAAAGATTTGAGCATACAAATAAAGGTGGGTTTTTTTGTGGTTACCTATAATAAATAGATGTAATGTTTAAAGGAAATTTATTAAGCAATACTGATAAGTTACATGGAGGAAAAAAAGAGAATTAAGCACTACAATATGTCATACTTTATGACAACACCCTCCCTCCTACTAAGTCTGTGGGATAAAAAATAATACAGAAATAAATAAAGTTTATCTTTTCTTTCTTTTTCTCATATTTTTCTGGTCTTCATGACCTAAAATAACTCTGAAATTTTAACATTTTTGTCCTGTTTTTTGAATTTGCAGGACCTGTAATTGATAAAATAACAAAGCAAATAAACAGACGAGGCCTTGGATCGAATATATATTGAGTTACAAAATAACATTACACAATGACAAAAACATAGTAACTGAACTGAAAATTGAACATCACTTATATATATAAATTCGTCTGGGATTCTGCAGTCATGTTCCTGGACGTACAAGAAAGCTTACACAAAAGTATAATCCAATAAAATTTAAGATGTAATGCTACGATTACAATTACGATACGATATACTAACACCCGCCCATAATCTAGCATTACATTAGAAAAACACAGAATAAAAAATTACAATAAACAAACATTAAAAGTATGACACAGTTAAAACATTACTTATACAAACAGCAAAGAACCAACAATTCATAAAAGTTAGCTTTAGGCAATGTCTTTGTAAACATATCAGCAATTTGCATATTTGTAGCAATATATTCAATTTTGATATTATTTTCTTTTACAACATTACGAACAAATTTTAGTTTTATATCTATATGTTTCATTCTACCATAACTACTTTCATTACTGATACATTTTATGCAAGACTGATTATCCTCTAAAATAACTAAATCCTTAATACTTACAATTTCACAAGCAATATTTTTTAACCACAACAGGTCTTGCAAACTTTTAGCTAAGGCAATGACTTCAGCTTCAGTTGAAGATAATGCAACTGATTTTTGTTTATTACAACACCAGAGAACAGGCTTGTTACAAAACATTAAAATGTAACCTGATACTGATTTTCTATCATTTGTGTTTGCCCCCCACTCAGAATCAACATACATAGATAATTTAGGATCAGATTTTGCTTTTTATACACAAGTTTTAAGGACAAAGTTCCTTTCAAATATCTTAAGATTTTCTTTAGTGCAATCCATGCAACTTCAGTAGGATTTTCCTGCATTTGACTCAAACAATTAACACTATATAAAATATCAGGTCATGAAATATATGCTAAGTACAATAAACAACCTACAAGTTCACAGTATGGACCATTAAATGGTTTTCCATTTTTGAAATCAGATGGAGTGGATTTAGGAGAAATAGGAATATCACTAGGTTTACATTCTAGCATATTAAATTTACTTAACAATTTAATTATATAAGACTCTTGATCCATTATTAAATTATCAGATTTAAATTTCATTTGAATACCCAGAAATTCTGAAACACATTCTGATTTTGACACATGAAACTCTTTAGAGAGTAAAGAAATAACTACATTAGTTTCATTTAAATCTGAACCTGCTATAAGCATATCATCAACATACAGAGCAATGATTATTTTATGTCAATTACTATAACGAATAAAAATACAAGGTTCATTATCAAGAGATTTAAATTTTAATTTTGAAACAAATTCAAGAAACCTTTCAAACCATTGTCGTGGGGCCTGTTTCAGGCCATATAAACTCCGTTTGAGTTTACATTTTAACCCACTTTCGTCTTCATAGCCTTGCGGCTGATCCATAAAAACAAGTTCATTTAATTTACCATTCAGGAAAGCTGTTTTTACATCCAAAACAAATGCATGTAAGTCTTCATTTAAAATCACAAAAAGCACTAAACGTAAAGCTGGCATACTTATTACAGGAGCGAAAGTTTCACTATAGTCTAGTCCTTCTTTTTGCATAAATCCACGGGCAACAAGGCGAGCCTTATAACGTCCATCTCTTTTGATGGTATACACCCATTTGCAGGAAATAGCTCGTTTGTCAGGTGGTAATTTTTCGAGATCCCAGATGTCGTTGACTTTCATGCTTTCTATCTCTGCATCCATAGCTTCCTTCCATAAACGTTGTTCATCAACAGGAAGAAATTTGATCTCATCAAAAGATAAAGTTTCTTGTAATAAAGATAGAAGAGATAAAGTAATGCTTCATACACCACAGGAGCTGGATAAAGAATAGGTTGTTTTCTTGATCTCTCGGATTTTCTGATTTTATCTTCTTTCTCTTCAGAATCCTCTGAGTCTTCACTAGTTCTTTCTTGAGAATCTGGGTTAATTTCACAATTAGTCAATTCTGAATTTTCCACTATGTGTTGTTTTGAATTTATGGTATGCTTCTTCTCTTCATCAAATTTGACATTTCTTGAAGTGGCATTTCTTGAAATAGTTATGCATTTCGTCTCAGGATCTAACAATCGATATCCCATTGAAGAATAACCTATTAAGATCATATGTTTAGACCTATCATCAAGCTTCTTACGATGAACAGAAGGAACTAACATGTAGGCACTGCATCCAAAGACACGTATGTGCTTCAAATCGGCATCTTCTCCAAATTTTAAGAAATACGGCGTTAAGTTCTCAGTGGAGCTGTTTCGCATTCGATTTTTCAAGTAAGCTGCTGTAAGAATAGCTTGACCCCAAAAAGTCTTAGGTAAATGTGATTCAGCAATTAAAGCCCTTCCTATATCCAGGAGCGATCTATTGCATCTTTCAGCAACTCCATTCAAAGCTGGAGTGTATGGAGGAGCGGGATCAATCACTATACCAAGATCTCGAGTGAAATTCACTTTTCCGTTATCGCATCTGATTTTCTTTACTGTAGGATTAGTTTTTAAGAAAACTTTCAATTCTTCTGAAGCTTCACTTTTATGCTTCAATAATCGAACTTCAGCAAATCGCGAAAAATCATCTATCTAAACTAATAAAAGAAAGTTTCGCTCTGTGTGTCTGTTGGCGATGGCTAGGAAAATCTGGCCCACCTAGAAGGCTGGAAATTTAGATTTAGGTAGTCCAAACCCTCTCCTGTTGCAACATTACTTCAGAATTTTAATATTTTAATTACTTTCTGAAATATTAATTAAAATGCACAAAGAACTCTCATTAAAAATACGCTTTTATTCTCTTGGGTTGGTTGGTTCACTGGTTGGTTGCATCGATTCTTCACAGAAGTAATTAAATGAACCAGAGTAGCGATGCATAAATAAGGATTTCTAACTAAATAGTGTGAACATGGATTGAAGTTATCAACGTAGAGGAGCCATGCGATTGTCGCGCCACCTGTGCATGACAAATTACGCATATGTCCCACTGATTGAAATATTTTGCAGGCATATTTTTCTTCATGACAATTAGTCTGGTTTGTTTTGTTTTTTTCTTTTTTACCTGACATTTATTATTATGATGGAGATTAAAACTTTATTTAACAGATTGTTTTTTATATTTGCGGGAATGAAGAGGGGCAAGGGTCTAATTACATTTAAGCTTCAAGGTGTATTTCTAGAAAGCAGTTACCAGAATTTCCGAATAATAGTGTCAGCCAAATTTCAAATTAAATTCCTAGCTTAACCAAATGAATCAATCATTAAAGATGTATTGTGATCCTCCTAATTAGTTATTTGCTGAAGGCCACTTGAACAACCCCTCCACCCCTCCCGGCCCGTCTTTCAAGGTTTTTTCTCTAACTCTGCTCCGTTTCCATATCTCAGCAACTATCTTTCAGATTTCAACGCAACTGATTTCAAACATTATAATTAACTTAATAGTCACCCTTTATAACATTAAACTAAATTTATGAGTAGCAGTTACCACTATTTACGAATAACAGTTTAAGCCAAAATTGTAATTAAATTCAAAGCTTAAGGAAACGAACGAATTTTGAAAGATGCATAGTGGTCCTCTTAATTAGTTATTTGCTGAAGGCCACTTGAACCCCCCCCCCCCGGCCTGTCCTTCAAGGTTTTTCTCTAACTATGCTCCGTTTCCATATCTCAGCAACTATTTTTCCGATTTCAACGCAAGTGGTTCCAAACATTATAATTAATTTTATAGTCACCCTTTATAACATTGAACTAAATTTATGAGTAGCGGTTACCACTATTTACGAAAAATAGTTTAAGCCAAATTTGCAATTAAGTTCAAAACTTAAACAAACGAACGAATTTTGAAAGATGCATAGTGGTCCTCCTAATTATTCATTTGCTGAAGGACACTTGAACAACCCCTCCCCCCCCCCCGGCACTCCTTTCAAGGTTTTTTTCTCTAACTATGCTCCGTTTTCATATCTCAGCAACTATTTTTCCGATTTCAACACAAGTGATTCCAAACATTATAATTAACTTAAATGTCACTCTTTATAACATTAAACTAAATTTATGAGTAGCGGTTACCACTATTTCCGAATAATTGGGTAAGCCAAATTTGTAATTAAGTTCCTAGCTTAAGCAAACGATCGAATTTCAAAAGATGCATAGTGCTCCTTTTAATTAGTCATTTGCTGAAGGGTACTTGAACAACCCTCCCCCCCCCGGCCCCTCATTTAAGGTTTTTCTCTAACTATGCCCCATTTCTATATATCAGCAACTATCTTTCCGATTTCAACACAAGTGATTCCAAACATTATATTTAACTTAATAGTCACCCTTTATAACATTAAATTAAATTTATGAGTAGCGGTTACCACTATTTACAAATAAGAGTTTAAACCAACTTTGTAATTAAGTTCCTAGCTTAACAAAACGAACGAATATTTATGCATGCATAGTGGGCCTCCTAATTAGTCATTTTCTGAAGGACACTCGAACATCTCCTCCCTTCGGCACCACACTCAAGGTTATTTTCTCTAACTGTGCCTTATTGCAATAACTGGACTAATAATGTTCCAATCTTCTCGAAACCAGCTCAATTTTGTAGTGCGCCTACTATACAGTAACGTAGGCAGCGGGGACCTGTCTCAGAAGTTCGTTCGGAAAGAGGTTTGTTTAGAACAGAATGCTCCCCTGGCGGTGGTAGGGGGAAATAAAAGATTTTCTAGAGCGTACGATCATGCCGGGTATACGGTTCCGAAGCTATCGTAGACCGTTGCCAGAGTTCCGTTTTTTAAGAGATTTAAGTTTATTACAAGGGCTCGGGCAACGCCGGGCGGGTCAGCTAGTGATAGTCATAAAATAGCATTCACCAGAAAAAGTTTTCGGAACAATAGAACCACATATGTCAGAATGAATAGCAGTCATTGGAGTACTTTCTCTTTTCCTAGGTCCTCTTCCCTTTGGTGTTGCACTCTGTTTTGCTCAAACACAAACATCACAAAAAGAAAGGGGTATTGGAAGTTTCATTTCCTTCAACACTTTGGTGCTTGGATGGCCCATTCTGCGATGCCAAATTTCAGAATCACTTTCTTTTGATGTGAGAACAGTTTCATAATTTGGGACAAAATAACTAACATATTGTCCATTTGAATTACGTTCACCAAAACAAAAACGATTTCTTCCTTTTTCTATGAATACCTTTTCATTCTTGAAAATAACTGCATAATTTGCGTTTTCAATATTTCTAACGGAAATCAACTGTCACTTAAATCTGGTACGTAAAGAACATTATTTAGTGTAATTTCCATTCCGTTTGATAATTTTCCAATAATATATCCAACACCTTTAATTTCAATATTTGTTGTTTTCGACGCACACTCCAGAAGATGGCTGTAAAGACGTGAAATATTTCTCATTAGAGCACATATGGGAAGTCCCTCCAGAATCCACTATAAATTCATTCTTTTTAACGTTCCCCGCAACAAAAGATACCGCTGAAGAAGCAAATTTTTCCTCATTTGAATTTTTAACAGCTTTACAGTTACGTTTAAAATGGCCAGGAAGTCCACATTTGAAACAAGTAAGTTTCTTTTCTACAATATTTAGCTATGTGCCCCTTTGAATTACAGTTTTTGCAAACAAAATCTTTGCGAGTGATACAAACGCGGTATTATCATGAGTGGTCCTGGTCTGCACTTTTTCTTTCTTTGAGTCGAGCAAAAGTGCTTCAGCATTTAACAGCCGTTGTGTGACAAAATCTAAAGTCAAAACAGTATTCGGTTGATTTTCTAACGCAGTTTTAACATTTTCAAATTCTTGAGGCAACGACATTAGAATATAAACAATAGTATTGGTTTCACTTACTTCAGCACCGGAAATTTTAAGTTCCGAAATTAATTTATTTATTTCATCAATGTGACTTCTCATAGACACAACACGATCCTTTTCAATAGTTGCTAACCCCTTTCTAATTAAAATTTGATTAACTGCACGCTTGGTATCATATGTTCGTTCTAATTTATTCCATATCTTGTGCACAGTATTTTCTTCTTGCAATGATGCAAGAACCGCATCGCTTAAAAGCGATAATAATAAAGCATAAGCCTTTTTCGATTTTACAACTTCCGCAGTTTCAGTTGTCGCTTCATTGTCTAAAAAATTATCCAAATATTTCGCCGCAAATATGGCTTTTACACGCCTTTTCCAAACAGAAAAATTTCTACCGTCCCCGTCAAAAAGAGCAACTCCGTATAATTCTTTTTCACTTACCATCCCTGGGTAAAATAAACAGAAACAAAAGAAAAATAAATTTTCTCTCTCAAAACCACAGCAATAAATATGAAAAGGGACTAGTGTCACTCTGTCTGCGATTTAAACCACGCTCTGCTGATAAAATAACAAAGCAAATAAACAGACGAGGCCTTGGATCGAATATATATTGAGTTACAAAATAACATTACACAATGAAAAAAACATAGTAGCTGAACTGAAAATTGAACATCACTTATATATATAAATTCGTCTGGGATTCTGCAGTCATCTTCCCGGACGTACAAGAAAGCTTACACAAAAGTACGATACGATATACTAACAGTAATAATGCCGAAATATTACAGTTTTTCCTTTTTCCTTCCTTTCCCTTGAATTTTTTTGGTCTGCAGGGCCTAAAGTAATGTTGAAATTTTTAAAAAAATGAGCCTTTTTTTAAGAGTCTGCAGATAACACTTTTAACACGTTGACCTCCACATATTGCGATGGCATTGCTTTTTTGGCAGGTATTTACAAAGTGATGTTACTTTTATACATTTTTAATTCAAAAATATCAAATTTTAGTTAGTTTTACAAGTTGAACACCAAACTGAAATCACTAAACATGCCTGGTAGACCACAATTTTTTTTTTTTTTTTTTTTTTTTTTTTTAAAGATAAATGGTAATAAATTACCAATATTCCTGTTTCATAGCAATAAACTGACTTCAATAAGAACATTGATAGCACACATATTCGAGTGGTATGGCACCCAAAAAATATTTCTGGCCCACAAATTCGTGCAGTGTTAAAAGACTCACCCTGTCCTGTGGATAGAAAAATTCAGGTATGTCTCCAATTTACGCAGGGTAGATGGTTTGCCACTTTTACTTTGATCAGTCCCTGCATACGGGTTGAACTAGGTAAAATGCTTATTCTAATATTTAGTGAATTGTTTTGCTTTCGATTAGCTTTTTCCACTAAACATAATGATCTTATATAACTGGAAGGGTCAACAGAAAAATTCAGAACACAATCATGCCTGAAAAAATACCACACAGAGAAAAGATAAATGTTTTATAAAAATTTATAAGATAGTTTTAGCATATCGAAATAAGTTAATTTAGATATTTTGTGTAATTTAATATATATGAGCTATTTATTTTTTAGAACAATTTAGTGCATTCTTTTTGGAGATATGGTTTAAAAAATAAATAAATATTTAATCACATCCAGGTACCTTTCTTTCTAATTCCCCCCCCCCCCCCCCTGAAATATTAGAAGCTAAAGCATATTTTGAGAAAGAAAAAGTTTATCATAATTACTTATAAATCACAATCCAGTATACGAAATAAATAAATATATGACTAATATGGCTATGGTCACATTTGTTCTAAAGTAACAGTATGTGAGCAATATTTCGAATATTCAGCAGGAACAACTTCAAGATATTGAAGAGGATA
This sequence comes from Maratus michaelseni, assembly GCA_963931845.1. Taxonomy (NCBI): domain Eukaryota; kingdom Metazoa; phylum Arthropoda; class Arachnida; order Araneae; family Salticidae; genus Maratus; species Maratus michaelseni. Next base: position 199,386,715 of record OZ007592.1, on the reverse strand, counting down.
TCAACAATTCAAACGATAGTCTGGAACAAATTGAGGAGAGCTTAAAACTTTTATTAGCATCATTTAAAACTGAAGCTAATATTTCTAATGATAATGAAAGCTCAAATGAAAGTAAAACAAAAATGCACCTTCTAGAAATTCCATTACCAACATTTGGAGGTGCATACTGTGATTCCGTCAATTTCAAAACCCAATTCACAAACTTGATTATATATTAACAAACACACATATTTATTAACTTGAATTATTGACTTTTTAACAACATCATTAGATTTTAAATAACCTATACTAATAAAAAAAAAGTTTCACTCTGTGTGTGTGCAATGGCTAGAAAAATCTAGCATACTTAGAAGTTTGAAAACTTAGGTGAGGATAGTCCAAAACCTCTCCTGGTGCACCTGAGAATCAGAATTTTAATAGTTTGAAATTACCCTAGATATTAATTAAAATCTCATCAAACAGCGCAAAAATGTGATCTGAAATTAGAGAAAAAGGATTGTTTTTATCAGAACAAAGAAAAAAGTACATTTCCGCTTAGATTTGCACCTCAAGCTGAGGCTAGCAACGAACCAACAAGATACCAACTTCGTGCAGGACCCTGAAAGTTTAATTTTTGCATTCGGAACGAAACAGCAGAATTTTAAAGTACTGAGACATTTAAATCTCTATTAATTTTTTTTTAAATATTGCATTTATTGATTTGAAAAGTATACATCTAAGCTTATTTCTTGACGCTGATTCCAAAAATGTCATTTTCGTAAAGATATGATAATTAGAACCCCATATTTCATTTTACAATTGATTGAAGAAAAACAAATGAAAATTAATTTTTTCGAAGGTTACCAGAAACACGGTGTGCCAGTTTTTAAATTCAGCAATTTTAAGGCACATACATAATTTAAAATGTATATAAGATACAGATTTCAAAATTTTAATATAGGTGCAAATTGTTACACTGATTAAGATTTTCTAAAAATTGAAAAATACACCAACAAGTTTTTATTTTATAAAAATCCTCATTTTTATGGAAAAAAAAATAAAAATCTAATTCACAATATCAAATAATTAAAGATACATTTGCATTTTTTTATATATGTAGGTATGGGGAAGGGACGACATTTTATTAAATATTGCATTTAATCAACATGACACATATTACAATAGAAACTTGTGAGTTTAGTCTGCTATCAGCACAACGGATGTAATAAAGAAACATTTGTATTTGTTATATGGGGAGGGGGGGGGGGGAGGACTACTTTTTATTAAATATAGTATTTTGTCCACATGACAGATATTATTATGGTAGAGCAGAATAGCGGGATTTGCCTGCTATTGGGCACCTAATTTACACTGAAGTTTTCTTAAACTGTTTTTTGTTATATTTTTGGGAATGGGGAGGGGGGGTGGCGGGTAAACTACTTCGGCAGAGGGGATCTGGGCCAGAATTTAGTTTTTTAAGTGATTTAAGATTATTATACTGGATCGGGCAGGTCAGCTAGTAGATAATAAAAATTGTTGCTAATCATTCACCTGACACATGATTACCCTTCATTAGATTAAAAGATTTTTTTCTGGTTAACTTAAAAATATAACTATGAGGAAAATAATAATTTTAATGGATAGTTTTTAGGATAAATAATTCAAAATAACATCTATGTTTACAAATAAACATTAGATTAAAACTAAAAATATACAAGTATAGAAAACTAACAAAAAATAAAAATAAAATAACATGAATTACTTTTTGAGTCAACTCCATTAATGCAGGGCTTTTTATTAGAAGTAGCTTCTTTATTATCTAAGGGCCTTTTTTGTGAGCTATTAACTCCATTAACTGTCTCTGATTGATTTGTCACAGATTTAGATTCATTCTTTAGAAAATAATGAGAACATTAGTTACATTTATATATATATGTGTATATATATACATATTTATGTCATTTAAAATGTAAAGTAGATCACACATAAATCAGAATAATTTTAATATTACAAAAATACAGTTGAAGAAAATAAAAATTTTGAAGCTCTGTAAAGAAAAAAAAACAGATTTTTAAAATATTTCAGTGTGATTTAATAAATTAAAATAAATTTCTAAAGATTCTATTTAACAAATGTACATTATCACTTATTAAAAAAGAAAAAAAGTCAGCCCAAACGACACAGAAAGAATGAATATCATGCTCAGCTCGAATCTGCAGAAAACCTGTAAGCCCTGCCTGTGCAGGTCTCTATTTCTTCCATCAAAAGGATAAACAATGCCAACTGCTTTCTCGTCCTCACAAAATGAAAAACAACAATAAAACTTTTCACATGATTTATCAATCCAAGATTTAATCTCAGCAATGATTAGAAAAAAACAAAAACAAAAAAAAAACAAGTGTTGCTGTAAATGGGGCTAACGTGAAGTTACTTCACTTTGCTTCTTATCTGTTCTTTCAATGAGAAACAGATTTTGCAGCTACCCCACCATCCATAATCTTATTCAAATTGTTTCAATCTAAGAATAATCGTGCAATCGCCTTTCACTACAACAAAAATTTTTAGTTTTCTAATTTTAGAATTTGAGGCTTTTAGCTTCCTGTCTCAACTCAAAGTTTCGCTGAAATAATTGATTGTAAAACATCTCAATTAATGAATGTGGTTCACAAATTGATTGCTATCTCAATTGTTATTTATTACGATGGGATTGCTCTTGATTGTAAATTATCAAGAAATCACCTAGAGACACTTTGGGATGAGATTAAAATGGTGTGCATAAAATTCCACTGCAAACTTTGGTGAGAGTTAATGAAGCTAAAGGCCACCACATTCAGTATTTATTATGAATGTCTAGCCCAGAAAATGCATTGAAATTCTAAAACTGATTTGTAATCTTACTTTCAAGTTAACAAACATCTTTATTTGAAATCATTCGCACTTTTGTTTGTTTTCTTCTCCTGAACTGTGTATGCATTTTTTAAAGGTGTTTCTCAAATGGCCTGCTCAAGAATGCAAAACTTTCTCCGATTCATTTTCAAATGTAAAGGCAGGCCTGACTATTGAAGCAATTTAGAATCGAAATGAGTTCTCCGTTTTATGATAAATAAATTGCTTATCAAGTTATAAGTGATTCGTGTCACGTGACAACACATTTTGCCCCTTTTCTCTTGCTGCTGCATCAGAAATTCGGTTCAAAACATCGACTTTGACAGTACTTTTTGAAAGATCTTCTACCTTTACCAACAAATTAAAAATATCTTTCGATTACATACATTCAGGAACAGCCTTAAAGCAAAATAATGTTATAAATATTTTTCATCAAAAGGACTAAAAAGCTATTCTATAGAATTCATGCAGTATTTTATGCTAGAATACTTAAACTTTTTTTAGGAATAAAATTTTTATAGAATATTAATCACAGTATATTTTTTATCTATTTAATTATATAACAAACAGTGGGGAATCAAAGTTTGATTCTGTAAAAGTATTAGGCTAAGATATGGCTATACATTGCATCAATAATAAACTAGTTGGATATGCCAATCCCAAAACTTTCTTCTATCTCATACATGTAAATACTTCAAAAAGCATAATTTTTTTAACAATGCATTTTAGAATAAAAAAATTCAGCATAGCAGCACCATCTGTAATATGATTTACACAAAAACATATAATCAGCACCAACTTATGTGAAGTTCTTACAGAATATGAAGATTGATGAAATTCTCTGCATTAGTTCTTAAGATATGAATATCGCTAAAATCGTGTAAATCCTAAAAATGCATCATAGCAGCGCCACCAGCTGGGCAATTCACACCAAAACCTAATCAGTAACAACTTATATCAACGTCTAACTGAATCTGCAGTTTGATGAAAATCTGTGCATTAGTTCTTCAGCTAGAGCTAATGCAGAAATCGTGATAAATGCAGCGTAGAAGCACCACCTGTTGAGCTACATATGCCAAAAACTAATTAGCATCAATTCATATCAAGGTCTAACTAAATCTAAAGCTTTATTAAACTTTGTGCACTAATTCTTGGGATAGAGAGCCCACAAATTTTATGTCACATACAGACATTTTTTTTAAAAACAGTCAAATCATGTTCAGGACCTTCTAAAACATATAAATCTATTGAAAACCAGAAGTCGTAAATTTTCAGGAATCCAATACTTTCGTCTTGTAAAGACAGAAGAAAATAAAAACATAAATATAAAAAAAGAAAATAGACTGTAATCATACATCATTCATTACTTTGGAATATATTGCAGAAAATTATTTATTTTCAAATTTAGTTTATTATAAAAGCAAGACACAAACAGGTATACTCACTGCAGTACTTTGGGCAAAAATTTCCCATGCTTCACTAATCAATTTTGGATTCCTAAGTCTTAAACTGTTTCTAAGAAAATTCTGTAAAATAAAAAATATTCACATAATACTGTAATTAGAAAAATAATCAAATATATGCACATACAAAAGTAAAAAAGGGCACTCTTCAATAAATCAAATATAAAGCATAAAGATAACATGTATGTGTTATCAAAAATTTAAGGATTAGATATATGAAAGCTGTAAAAGCAAACTTCTTAAACATCAAGAGAGATAAAGAGAAAGAATCTGATTCAGAAAAATTATCATGAAAATTCAAAGATATCGAATTTTTCTGAAGCTAAAATTTTTCACATTATTCACAATGTTAAGGAATTTGATTTTGTGAATATTTTATCCATTTAAATTAGAAATGCAAACAGTGACATAAACCTTAGTGGTTCATAGAAAAATGTAATGCCCAAGTTTTCGACATTTTGCCTTGTGTTTGTCAATCTCTAACTTTGAAGTTTTTTTTCTTTCTAAAATTTCTTGACTTATATGTGTATATACAGTATGCCCACTAAAGTCCCTTGACACCCTCTTAATGTCAGAACAGCGGCAGCTATATTCATAAAAGTAGTGTCTAGGTATAGTAAAGTAGCTATGCGCTACTCAATGAAACCACCTACGGCACCACCTGGTGGAATGCTGCGTAGTTAGCATTCCTATTTCGAAAAGTGAAAGAAATAGAGAAATAAAGTGATTTACAAAGTTGTAGAGCATCATCGATTTAGTACAAAAAGACACTTTGTGGATATTAATGCGAAGAATAGAACGGTTAAAACGCGCATTTGTTTTTTCGTGATTTCCTACACTGTGATGTTTTTTTTCTTTCTAAGATCGTTTTCTCACAACTAGTTATAATAATATACCTTTATTTTAGATGTTCAAACTTCTCACCTTCAGCAGCAATGCATATTTGGATCCTTATTTGAATTTCACGTTAGACACATTGGAGCATAGATGGTGACACGTTGGCACAAGCATCCGTAATGCTTTGTTTAAGGTCCCGCAATGTTTGTGCAGGGGTCATATACACCTGCTGTTTCATAACTGGTTGTTTCTTTCTTACTAAGAGCCTTTTGTCACGTCACAGTGTAGGAAATCATGAAAAAACAAATGCGTGTTTTAATCGTTCTATTCTGCGCATTAATTTCCACAACATGTTTTTGTACTAAATCGATGATGCTCTACAACTTTGTAAATCACTTGTTTTCTTTATCTCTTTCCGTTTTCGAGATAGGAATGCTAACTCCGCAGTTTTCAACCAGGTGGTTGTAGGCCGTTTCATTCAGTAGCACATAGCTACTTTACTATACCTAGACACCACACACCACTTTTATGAATATAGCAGCAGCCGTTCCGAAGTTAAAAGGGTGGCAAGGGACCTTAGAGGGCATACTGTATATATATATGGTATTTTTTAAAACTACAAATATTTTTTTTAGCAGCTCCATGTAAATTATTTTAGTTGTCCACAAAACACAGATACAGAAAAAAAAAAAAATAAATAAATAAATAAAGCAAGCAAGTTTTAAGTCTCTCTCCTCCTCCTCCTACCACTTCATATATTTATAAATTGATTTTTTTTTTTTTTTTTTTTTTTTTTTTTTTTTTTTTTTTTTTAGTCATCAATTTTTCAGATTCATTATCTCTCTCCTTCTCCAGCTCTCTAGTATAGTTTTGTCCAAGGTGTCAACTATTTTAATCAGTATATTAAAGTCAGCCATTTAAGTTGCAATTTTTATCCTATGATTTCATAAAATAAATCATTGATTAAAATTGCATATTCTGTCAATTTTATATTTAAATATTTAGTATTTAGTATTTAATTACAGTCGAACCTCGTTAACGCGAACACTCAAGGGGAAACTTTTTTTGTTCGTGTTATCCGAACTTAAATACATTATATACAACTGGACGGGGCGATCGGAAACAGTTCGTGCTAAAAGTAATTCGCGTTAAGAGTGTTCGTGTTAACGAGGTTTGACTGTATTTTGAAAGAAAAAAAAATAAACGTATTGTTGCAATTTAACATCACCTATAATTTTTTTATTATTTTTTAAAGCATACTTTTTTTTCATTCAGAAATGTTTTTTAAAGTAATGCAAATCTACTTCTAATCAGGTTTAAATCAGGGTTGGTCATTTTGCCGGCAAAAACTGGTAAAAAGTGGCAAAAAGTGGTAAAAACGGCAAAAATGGCAAAAATCCAATTTTGCATAACTAAATGCAGTGATGCAGTTTATATGAAAAGTAATCATAACAACAAATGAAACCAAATGTTTTCTTGGTAAAAATAAGCAAAAGTATAAACCAAAAATATATTCTTATTCTGTTTTCTTGCACTACTCGTCTCTACCCCCCCCCCCCCCCCCCCCGACCAAAAAAAAAAAAAGATTTTCATGCACCTGCCTTTCTATTCATCATCCACAAACCTGTTTCCCACCTGCTCTCCATGAGCTAAGCAAGTGTGGATCCTCCCTCCCTACACAGGTGCCCAATTACCAATCAGGAATCAGCACAACAGCAAGTGCACAAAATTCCTGTTTTCAGTTCTCACCTTATCAGTTTTACAGTTAATCTGACGTAACTTTAGCCATTTTGTTTTTGATAGCTTAGATTATAAGCTTGGCTACAGAAAATAAAGAAATAACAATTGCAAAAAATAATGAATAAAGGAGGAAGAAGACAAGATCCAATTTGGGAGTCCTTTTATAAGTTATCTGTAGATGGAAAAACTGTTGCTAAGTGTAAAAAATGTGGAAACATTCAAAGCAATAAAGCAGCCAGAATGAGGACACGTGTTTCAAGCTGTGTAAAAATTGTTACAAATGAATGTGTGAATGTGGAAGCAGCCTCTTCATCTGAAAGACAAGCAGATTTAAACTAGAATAACAGTGATACAGTGATTGATGAAGAGGTGGACAAGTCGCAGCCTCTTTTAAAAAAGGCAAGATATTTAGAAGGTAGTTGTCAACTTCCGTTGTCCAGAACTTCATGCCTAACCCCCTCCCCTCAGGGTATCTCTGGAATTTCAGAATGAACTCTCCGATTCTGGTCGGGGGTCAAAGAGGGGATGCTTCAAGAGAGGAGAAGAGAGCGAAAAGACGCAGCGGAGAGCGGATGTTATGCTGGTCGCTAGCTTGTTTTGTTGAATTCTGGTCTTGACCGATGCTCTCTCGCAGAAGCAAAAAGAAACTGAGTTAAAAGCAGTATTCTTTATATGGAAAGAGTTCCATTCGTGTACAATTATCTATGTTTTTTTAATAAAATTGTTAATTATTTAGAGGCATGATTTTCATCAACTCTGAGTGGTACACAAATTTTGTTATCGGGAACCGACCACACAGGAAATGCAGCGGTGTGACAGTAGTATAAACAAATTTGTGTCAAAAACTTCAGATCAAGATAAAAGGAAGATTGATCTGATTGTTGCAAAATTCTTTTATGCGTGCAACATATCATTTAATGTTGTGGAAAGTGATGCATTTAAAAACTTAATCCACATCTTGAGACCAAGCAACAAACCACCTTCACACAAAGAATTCGCAGGTAATCTTTTAGATTCTGTTCACAGTCAAATGGAAGAATCAGTACATGAAAGTTTGAAAGGCAGAGAAGGTCCACTTGTTATCGACGGAAGGAGTAACAGCCACAATGAACCCATAACAGCTTCATGTGTTCAAGTTGATGGAAAATCATATATTGTAGACATAGAGGATACAGGTGCCACCAAAAAGACTGCAGAATTCTTGTCAAAAAAATGCAGTGATATTATTCAGACTGTTGGTAAAAAGTATGATTGCCAACTGAAAAGCATAGTAACTGACAATGCTAAAAATATTGAAAAGATGAGACGAGAGCTAGAACTAAAGTATGAAAGTGAAAATTCATGTCTGATATTATATGGTTGTGCAGCTCATTGGTTAAACCTCCTTGGGGAAGACATTACACCTTCTACTATCATTAAGCATGTAGTGGAGGTTCATAATTATTTTCTTAACTCCTCATGCTCCTTCAGCATTGCTGAAAGAATGTAGTGACCAGTTACCAGGAAGTACTAGGTGGAATAGTCAGTTGACTTGCCTAGAAACTTTTGAACGAAATCATAATTCATGTATAAAAGTATCAAATGACTATTTACAAGAAATGGACCAAAATATCATTGCTCGCATACGAGATTTTAATCTTTTGCAACAAGTAAAAGATCTCATTAAGCAATTACAACCAGTCTCAACAGCATTGGATATCTTGCAGGCTGATTCAACAAGAATAGCAGATGCTTGCCATTTATGGTGCAAGTTGCTGAAAGATGATAATTTGAAACCCCATTTTGTAAAAGTTAAAAAAAGGTTTGAAAAAGCAATTTTGCCCTGGCATGTTCTTGCCTATTTGTTACACCCAAAATATAAGGGTGAGCACCTTAGTTACGAACAAAAAGAACAGGCCAGAAAATGGCTACAAAAAATAAATCCATCTTTCCTATCATATGCCGTGAACTTTGAACTGAAAGAAAAACCTTTCCAAAGTACATTGTTTTCAGAACAAGTAATTATGACAATTGATGCCAATAAGTGGTGGAGAAGTGTCACAAAGTCATGTGAAATTTCCAAAGAATTTTGTGGGTTAATAGCACACCTGCAAGTATGCCCAGCCAGTAATGCTGCAATCGAGAGAATATTTTCCAACTTCTCTTTTGTCCACTCAAAAATTCGAACTAGGTTGACAATAAGTAATGTTTCCAAACTTGTTTTTTGTTATGGAATGCTGAAAAAAGAATTATTTTGTAATGATGCTGATGATGGTGATGAAGTGCCGCTAAATGTTGAATGTGTAATTTTCATGTTATTGTTATTAAAATATTTAATTTAAAAGAAATTTAAGATTTCACTTATTTGAACACAATATATTAATACATGTACTTACTACTATTGCTTATATTTTGCATCTCTGAATTATTGCATTATGCTGATTGATAGGTTGATACATTTTATTTTAAAACTAGAAGTGTTTATAATTTCTGTAGATTTTGCAATATTGTTAATTTATTGCAGCATAAAAATCAGACTAACAATGGCTTTTTTTCAATTAAAGAATTTTTTTTTATGATGAAATTAATAATTTCTCAGTAATTAAGATGAGTATATTAAGTTATCATCGTAATGCATTGTACTATTATTCTGTGATTGTTAATTTAAGATACGTAAAAGAAATGAAATGTGCATTTATATGTAAAAAATCAGTTTTTGCCATTTTTGCTGGCAAAAACCTATTTTTGCCAGGACGGTTTTTACCGCGGTGTTTTCCACCTGCGGCAAAAACTTGCCAACCCTGGTTTAAATCAATATTTAAGTGACAGTGTATTTCATTGCTCCTTGCGCAATCTTGAAAAGCCACATTAATTCATATTTATATTTTATGTACAGTCATTTCTTTTTTAAATTAAGATGAGAGAAATTATAATTTCTTTAAAAACTATTATCTTTAATCAGTCATGAAAAAAAAAATCACTAGAGAGTTCAATTATGTCTATCATGATACAAAGTTACCACAACATATGTGGACATATAGAGTAAAATGTTTTCAATGAAAATTGTGATATATCACAATTTATATTTATAAAATATATAATAAACCTTTTAGAATCAAATCAATATACAAATACAAATAATTAAAACATGATCAAATTACTGCATATATCCATTATAAAAATACATAAAATAAATTTACAATCTTAAAAAATATTTTTATTCTCAATATTTTTCCTTTATTTGTTTTGTTGTTTTGTACTATAAATTCAGTCACATAGTCATCTTAAAATTTTTGTACTATATTAGCATAATTATGCAATATTTCAAATATTTCCTATAGGCAACAGTGCACAACATAGACACCGACATTACAAAAACCAGAGAGAGGCAAGATTTTAGAGTGGATATTACTGTGATCTGCAGCCTTGGCCACATTTTTTTAAAATGAAGATTATAAACAAGAAATAAGCTAGCTAAACTACAAAAATTATTTTAATCAAAATACCTGTGTGAGATAATTTACAAAACATACTAATATAAAAAACAACTTAGAAATTTAATAATTAAAAAATGTTAAGGCGGTATTCAAAAAAAATTATTTTTCCACGATCAACAACTCAAAATTTTGAGACACATTTTCAGACTCATTTAAAAAAAATAAAAACATGAAACTTGGCGGCGTGATTTATGAAGAGATTTATAAGGGACCCATGTTTTTATTTTTCGTTCAATTAATTAGAAATTGATTTACAAACAATTATTTTCACAGTACGATATTTTTTTTTTTGTTTCCAGCGCTATCACTTCGAGAAATCCGGTACAAAATGTCCACTTTGACAGCATTTTTTGAAATATATTCTGCCTTTATAAAAAAATCGAGACAATACGGACATTATAAAGTTTCTGAATAAGAGAACCTACCAATTGGATACATTTTAGAGCAAAAATGAATTTAAAAATGTGTCTCAAAATAAGCAGTTTGGATTTGAAAACACCCCTAAATTAAATCAGGGATCTGTCCAGACTTTTTCCCCAGAGTGCTGTTTTTGTGAAATTGTGAACAGCTTTTTATATTTGTGAAAAATCAAGTCATAATTTTGTGAATTCGAAATGATTGTTATATCCAGGTTCTTGTTTATACATTTTTAAGAAGATATATGGATGTGAAATACATATATTTTCTTTATATGTGTAAAAATGACAGGTCAGATTTTACTTTTAAATGATTAATTTGTGAAATGTTCAGTTTAAAGATGGAAAAAGTTTGTGAAAAACCTATTTTTAGACAAAGAATTTTGTGAAGGGTCCTGTTTAAGGGAAAATAGTTTTGTGAAGGGTCCTTTAAAGGACCCAATTTTTTCCTAAACAGATCCCTGATTAAATACAGGATTTTTCGTTAGTGATACAGAAATTTGAATTGTTTGAAGTAAAACAGCACATAAATTTAATGACTTCAGTGCTGAATTAAAATATTCATTTAAAAAGATTAAAAGATATTTACAAAAAAAAAAAAAAAAAAAAAGTGAGAAGTGCAGTGCAGTTTTATTTCCTCTTATATTTTAGATTTTACTAAAACAAGTTTAACATAAGTACTGATACTGACGTTGTAGGTGGACAAGTCGATAAATCGCAGCCGTCCAGAACTCCAAAAGTTCCGTTTTCTCAAACACAGCGTAAAATAAATGTGGTGGCGCCATCTAGCGTGCATTCGTCATGTTTAAGCTGATATTTTTCTACAGTTATTAGCATTTTTAATTTAAACTGATTTGAAACAAAAAGGGAAGGGGGGGGGGGGGATACTTTATATGTAGGGTTGATATAATTATTTTTAAATAAAATTTTGCAATTAAAGACAATTTAAATTAAGAATTTATTAATAATAGATTTTTAAGAGTCTATTGCTAACATTTTCCTTCCTTTGAGCAGATTATTGCTTAGAAATTCATTATTTATAAAATATACATGTCAAATCTTAACACGATAAGTTTATGATGAGTTTAATTTCATGGAATTGAATTTTGTATAATAAAGGATTGTTTTGTGAAATAGAATCTTTTGAAGGGTCCCTTTTGATTAAAATAAATTTTGTGAAAGGCCCTTTTTAGTAAATAGATTTTTGTAAAGAGGCCCCAATTTTTCCGTATATTGACCTTAGATATAAGCTGTATTTATCATTATAGATAAATATAAATTATATTTTCCAGCTTTTATTGGTAATATTTATAATTATTAAGAAAATATTTATAATGAGATATTTTAAAATCAAAATCTTGTTAAACATTTAAACTGTAGTTATGTAGATTTTATGTTTAATTAGTACAATCTTTTTGGGCCTTAAAAAAAAAAAAAAAAAAAAAAAAAAAATACATGTAGATTTTTTTTTCTTGTAAAAATACTGCTATTGTATCGAAATTAAGATTTTACTTTAAGAAAATATTCAAATGTTGTAGTGTCTTCAGTGGTGCAGCCAAGATTTCCGTTTGGGAGCAGTTTTGAATCATTGTTATTGAACCAGGTGTCGATCCAGGCAAAACTTGGGGCATATTTAGGGTTACGTCACAAATTTCCATTTAATATAATAGAGCTCTTCTCAAAAATTTCTTTTAATAAAACGACTTATTTATAAAATTCCTTTTATTTAAAGCAGACTTCTTTGCGAAATTTTTCTTCATAAAATAGACCCCTTCACAAAATTCCAGTTCATAAAAAACATACTCTTCATTAATTATTTTTATATTGTTAGGTTTTATAAATATGTAATTTGCAAATAATATGAGTTCACCAGAAAGGTAAATTTTAGCAGAAGTACTTAACAAAGTTATTAATAAATGCTTGTTTCGAATTTGAGTAATTGGATTTCATTTTTCTTTACTTAATGTTAATATTCACAAAAATATAAGCCAAAAAAGAAAACCTTACATCGACCCTTATGAACAATTTCATTGTTTTATATGGGTATGACTTTATTATTTCCTTTAAAAAATGTATTATAACCGAAGTAAAGCAAACCACATAGTCATCTAAATATGAGTTGAAAGCTATTTCAAGGCTTCATAAAAGAGTCCCCTTTTAGAACGAGATGAAGAGTAGTGACGTCAAAATGCATGTGCTGCTGCTATTTCTAATAATTTCTCTCTGTTAAGAAGGTTTTGCTTCACCAAATGTTTAGCGGATCTTGTAGGTGAATTTAAATGATGACTATTGTTCTTTTAAAATTACTTTGTTGATTATACTTTGAAGGTGAAGACAAGAAGAAACGTGATCGTATATATATTATCAGGTTCAATACGTCATTTTAATGTTAAATTATAAGAGAGAAGTTTACCTTGAATCCAGGAGTGAGGTGACATAAAGAATGAGCAAAAATACTGTAGAATACTTCCATGATTTTATTATGAAAAACTTCTGTGGACTTGGGAAAATGTGCTGTCCTTTTTCAGGTGTTGAATGCTCACAAACGCTACAAACTTCAGATATCTGTATAATAGGATGTCATGCTGGGAGATGTTAATTACTACTGATTAAATGAATGAAGGTAAGTCACTTTACTATTTAAATAAACTAATATGAAATTGGAATTAGAAAGACGAATGGATCGGACACCAAGTCCGGCCATCGCGAGAACACTCACCACGAACAAGCGACCTACTCTGAACTCTACAATAACTAGAACTGAAATTTTGAACAGCGTGCGACCATGGCGAGCGTGCGTAAAAGCACGTCTCAAAAACTCGCCGCGCGGAGATGAATGCGCCAAACTGGTAGACTCAATGAAGAGTTTACGCACGAAGGAGAAACAGCGAAACGCTGCCGTTCCGCGGCCGTACGCACATGCGCACAATGTGCCGGCTGCCTAGCCGCAAAAGCTTGTGATCCGAGGAGGAAGGCTACGAAACAAGCTGGCACGCGGCCAAGGGCGAAACGGGATGGAGAAATGAATGAAAAGAGAGAATTTACGAAATAAATGAGATATGAAAGATGATCGCTTGATTAAACTTAAAATAATGAACGTAAAAAGAGGGAAAACGTAAGATTAATTAAATATAATATGTTACAATTAAAGATTGAATAATTAAGAATATGGATTTAAAATATTGAAATACAGATGTGAATTAGGGGAATTCAAAACAAAATATATCAACACGATATATTACTCCACCACAAATAGGGGAAAAAACTGAAAGATCCACATGAAAAAGGAAATTCACAACTTACCGCTGAATCAGATAAGCTGGAATGCAAAAATGGATTACAAGGAACATTAGGAAAGGACATGAACAATCAATTGAAAACATTAAATATCAATAAAACACTCATTACTATTAGAGAACTCCAAATGTCGATTGAGAACATGTAAAAAAATGTCAGTTAAAATGCAAAAAAAATTAGAAAGTGTGAAAAAAAAAAGCAAAAACTGCGTAAGAATACCAAATATTAATTGAAAAAAACTCACAACACTTACAAAAAGCTCTAAAGAAAAACTTAGCAATAAAAGGTATTCTATTGAGAGTGTAAATAACCTATAAGGAATATCCAAATACCAAGAGGAAAAACTGATCCAAGAATGACCACTACTTACCAAGAGCATCAACAACCGATCAAGACAGCACGGGAATACACGGGATTACATACTATACCCAACAGACGGGTATCTGAGATTATATCAACAATCAATATAAAATTTCAGTACAGCTGCTATCATGATGATACAAGACATATATATAAAGAAATATTAAATTCAAACAGACAAATAAAAGGGTAAGAAAAAAAGTTACGGGGAAATGAGTGGCGCCACAAAAAAAAAATAGGGACAAAAAATAAAATATATATACATTGCAATCTTGTAACACTTGATATTATACACTGCATGCTGAAAGAAAACTTTCAAGTAAACCTTGCATTACTTTATATGCAAAGATGATCATGATCATGAAAAAATTTATGTATACGTATACTGTTAAATAATGTTTACATATCCATGGAATAAAAATTTTACGTGAGTATTCATAAAAGATTGTATTAAAAAATGTATTCTAATTACCAGTGACCCGGAGCTGGTGCGCTCCGGAGCTGTGTTTTCCCGGGAGCTGGAGCCGGAGTTGGAGCTCTAAATTTTCCCCTGCTCCAGGGCTCCTTTAGTTTTTTAATGTTCTTTTAAATCTTTTTTTTTTTCAGTCTTTTAAAATTTTCAGGCTTAAAATATTTTAATTACATCATTACTCAGAATTTTAATTATATAATTTTTTAAGTTTTTTTTTTTTTTTTTTTTTTTTTTTTAAATTAGAGTTGGAAAACTTTGGGCAACACTACTTCACTTCTACTATCTACTTGAGCTAAGTGACAACATTACTTGAAAACAAATATGACCGTCCGTTACATGTGCAGCTGCACAATTTTGCTTGTTTGAAAAATGTAGAAAATATTTAAGATTTTTGTGTTTAAAATTCCACCAAATTTTCTTTTTTTAAAAGTAAAATCTAAAAGATTTCAGATTTTCTGAGAAGCATTTTAATTTGATGAGAAGAAAAATGTATTTTGTCAGACCTTTAATGAAAATAAAGGAAGGATCTGTGAGCAAAAAATTAATTGTGCAGAGTTCAAACATGAGAAGGCATATTGACAGAAATCATAAGAAAGAAGCACAAGAACTCAAACATGTAGATGAAGAATGAGAAACTAGAAAGAAAAAAGTATAAGCAGAATTTGACAAAAATAAGCAATTTCATTGTATCCTACAGACATTCAAGAGGCTTGCCGCATTGTAACGGCATTACCGATTAGCCAAGTTGCTGTAGAAAGACTATTCTTGGCATTTAAATACATTTATAATGATTTAAGATCAAATATGAGGGAAGATTTATTAGATTCAATTCTTTTCTTAAGAATGAACAAATAATTCAACTGTGAATTTAATTAAATTTGTATTTTCAGAGTGAGCTGATGATTATGTTATTATTTTTTTAATGTTCCTTTTTATAATAAAAATTGCAAGTTTAAAATCTGAAACTCAAAAGCGTGGAATCGGAGCTGTTGCCGGAGCCGGAGCCATAGCTTATTATCTGGGAGCGGAGCTGGAGCTGGAGCCTGAAAATTTTGTCCGGCTCCGGGTCCCTGCTAATTACACAAAGTATATCAAATTTTACCATAAATTGAAAAAATAATACAACACACCCTTTGAATTTTTTAGAATGGTGTATTACTGAAACATTTGTCAACATCAACATTGACCACAAAAAAATTTAAGTAAAGTATTTACACAGGATACCTTTATTTTATTGAATGAAATTGCAAATACTTGCACTGTGAAATGAAGATTCAAAACTAAAAAAAATATGAAGGAAGAGCTATCATACTATAAAAAAAACATCATTTTAAGTCTGAAAAGACTGATATGTGAACTGAATCACAAAATTGAATTTTTATCCACTTGTCAAAATTTTAAAGTTGAATTAAAAAAATTAAAGTTAGATTAAAATGTTTAGAAAAACAAAAGATAATTATATGTACATTAAATGCAAAAAAATTTATATACCACAACATAACTAACACATACATATCTGAAAATGGTACTATGTAAACATATTACATATAATTTCAAAAGGATTTTTGAAAAAAAAAAAATAAAAAGTTTTTTTTTTGTACCTTAAATATTCTAAAAGAGGCATATCTCTGTATGGATTTGCCTAAACACTGAAAGACTATATTGAAATTATGCTACAATACTTTCGAAAATGCCAAAAATTTAAATATTGGTTGTAAATAATTACTGAAGCATACTGTTGTGCACTGATATTACACAACAAATGAAATATATATTAAAAAACAATAAACTAGAAAAGAAATTTCTCTAAAATTTTGTTATCTCATGAACAAAATTATGCTAAAAAGAAATTATTTTGAAAAATGAATTTAAACAGTCTACTGAACACAATTACCTGTAAAGCTGAAAAAAAAACTTATATAAAAACCAACTTGAAAAAGGAAAAATCAGGTAAGATATGAAAAAAAATTTCTATTATTGTTATTATTGTAAAAGTTAAAAATATTATGAACATATGTATCTGTCGGGTTAGGGTTAAAGAAGTGTCAAGAAATATCTTGACAGTACCACTCCATTGGGTACCGAAATCTTATTTTCCTCCGACAAGACACAAAAAAACTTACAAAATTAATATATATATATAATGCATGAAAAGAAATTAAAACACAGACGTATCAGTTATGTTTGATGTGGCACAAAAATTTATGTAACTCGATTATTGAGTTTAAGTCTTATTTTATATAAGCACAGTCTGTATGATTCACAGTCTCTAGAAAAGGCTGGATGATCAGTACGAAAGTTGTGTCCATTTTGATTATTATGAACACAGTTTCTGCAATTGGCAGGTTTCTCACAAAATCCAGGTGCGTGATGTTCACCGCACCATACACAACATCTTGATTTTTTGCACTGATTTGCTACGTGATGGAAGGCTTGACAGTTGAAACATCTTTTGATTTTTATGAATTTTTTTGCTGTAAAGAGTTTATCCTTGATCTGGAGTTTACGCCGCATTAGGCAGTAGGCAATGTTGCTTGGAAGTTCTAAAATGTGGTTGAGGTTATTGCTGAATTTATTTTTATATGTTTTTATTACATTTATATGGGATGTTTCCTTGAATTTAGTGATTGCTTCAATTATTTCGTGAGTGTGAAAATATTCAGGTACATCATAAATTATTATCTTGCTTAAATGAGTTGAGGATGATTGTGAATTTAATGTGGAGTTGAAAAAAGATTGATTTATGGTGTCGTCTACATGACTTGATGAGAGAATTGAAGACTGTGTATAAGAATCAGATATTGAGATGTTATTAGTAGATGGAATGCTCTGCTCTTCCGCTTGTGTGAATGAGTCTTGAGTTGTAATGCTTTGTACTTTGGTTGATTCTTTTACTTTCACCAACAGTTTCTGATTAAGTTCTTTAAGGTTGGAGATATCTTTGAGTGTATTACTGAACGTATCTTTAATAAAGCATTTATGCATTTCAATCATGTTACTTCCTGTAAACTGTAGTGTTTTAGTTATAATGGAAAATATGTCAGAGTCAAATGTGGTATCACCACCACTGCTTTCAACAAGATACTTAATTGTATCTGGAATACTCTGTACAAAATCTGAAAGTGCCTCAGTAAATATATTTATACGATTCATTACTTGAGTATTTTGATCCATGATTATGGTAATAGAAATTGATGAAATAGAAATTAAAATGTGTAAATTTATTGATTAGAAATTAAAAATTATTGATTATTCACAATTATATCTTCCAGAAATATCTTCAAAATAACATCTTCAAAAATATATCTCTTCAAACAAAATATCTTCAAAAATTTTCAAAAAAAACATCTTTAAAAAAAATATTCTTTTCTTCATACACTTATTTAAATATCATATGCAGTGAAAAAAATTATATACAAACACTATAGATGAACTTCAGAAATTTGAAAAGAAAATGAATTTTATATATGTACACCAAAAAAAACAAGCTTCCATGTGTTTAAAAAAATCTTCTATGTATATTTTTCAATCTTCTAACATCCTTTATAATTTTTATGCAAAATTGATAAAAACTGCACTATATATTTTAATCTTGCATATTTCTAAAAAGGATTGCTTATTTTATAAAATTATGAATATTAAGGTGGAAAAAAAAACATGTCTGCAAATATCACTTGAAAAACGACGTATTACGCACTTATTGTGCACTGGAACGAAGCACCATATTTATTAAGAAGGTTTTGCTTCACCAAATGTTTGGCGGATCTTGTAGGTGAATTTAAATGATGACTATTGTTCTTTTAAAATTACTTTGTTGATTATACTTTGAAGGTGAAGACAAGAAGAAACGTGATCGTATATATATTATCAGGTTCAATACGTCATTTTAATGTTAAATTATAAGAGAGAAGTTTACCTTGAATCCAGGAGTGAGGTGACATAAAGAATGAGCAAAAATACTGTAGAATACTTCCATGATTTTATTATGAAAAACTTCCGTGGACTTGGGAAAATGTGCTGTCCTTTTTCAGGTGTTGAATGCTCACAAACGCTACAAACTTCAGATATCTGTATAATAGGATGTCATGCTGGGAGATGTTAATTACTACTGATTAAATGAATGAAGGTAAGTCACTTTACTATTTAAATAAACTAATATGAAATTGGAATTAGAAAGACGAATGGATCGGACACCAAGTCCGGCCATCGCGAGAACACGCACCACGAACAAGCGACCTACTCTGAACTCTACAATCACTAGAACTGAAATTTTGAACAGCGTGCGACCATGGCGAGCGTGCGTAAAAGCATGTCTCAAAAACTCGCCGCGCGGAGATGAATGCGCCAAACTGGTAGACTCAATGAAGAGTTTACGCACGAAGGAGAAACAGCGAAGCGCTGCCGTACGCACATGCGCACAGAGTGCCGGCTGCCTAGCCGCAAAAGCTCGTGATCCGAGGAGGAAGGCTACGAAACAAGCTGGCACGCGGCCAAGGGCGAAACGGGATGGAGAAATGAATGAAAAGAGAGAATTTACGAAATAAATGAGATATGAAAGATGATCGCTTGATTAAACTTAAAATAATGAACGTAAAAAGAGGGAAAATGTAAGATTAATTAAATATAATATGTTACAATTAAAGATTGAATAATTAAAAATATGGATTTAAAATATTGAAATACAGATGTGAATTAGGGAAATTCAAAACAAAATATATCAACACGATACTCTCTATCTTTCTTTTCCTCTCCCATTTTGCTCTTAAATTGCTTCTTTTTATGAAGTTTTGAAACAATTTAATGCTAATTTTTTAGCTATTTTGTGTTTCAGTTACTTTTTACACATTATTTATTCACTATAATGGTCCTTGTACTTATCTTATATGCTTTCAATTGGTCTGGGAGGAGTTTTAAAACCCCTAAATCCTGTTTTCTGCTGTGGCAGTGGTAGCTCAAATATTGACTGCAAAATTTTTACTGCTTTTAACAAAATTCTGATTTTTAGTAAAAAGCTCCTTATAGTTGTTTTCTAATTAATAAGTAAAAAAAAAATTTATAAGTATAAAATTTAATCTTAGTAATACAGTTAAATTTTTATACTTATCATGCATGGTATCATTCTAGTGCTGATTCTAGTACCTGAGTATAATTCTAGTGCTATACAATCATGTTGGGTGGGAGGGGGGTGTCATTATCTTTTACCTAAAAAAAGTCAAGCGATTTCTGAACTGTGAGAACATTAGATATAAACCCATATAAATAGAAATAAATTATTTTTAAATGTTACGGTTTTCTATGCAATTTAAGATGAAAATATCACATAATCATAAGGGGAGGAAGAGCCAGAAATTAGCTAATTTTAATTTATAAGGACTTGTAAAAAGGCCAAAATTTTTTTATATCTGGAATAACCCTCCTAAAGTAAGCCTTTAAATAATGACTTAAATTTTGAACAAACACAAATTCATTTATTTGGTACATTCTCTTTTTCCTGCATCAAAACAGGTATTTTTAAAGAATAAGAGTGATCAACAGATTCAAGTTCAATAGAATCATTTAAAATTTCTTCTTGTACATCAATTATTTTTCCTTTGTACATAATTTTTGCAATTTTTTTTTTTTTTTTTTTTTTTTTTTTTTTGATTCGTTGAATAAAACTAACATTGTTTTTCTACATTTTTATTTTGTGGAACTTTCCTGAAATTTAATTTCACGTTTCATACGTCCACAACCACCTAACATTAACAAAACACAATCGAAACAAACCACAAATAAATCCCAACTCCATGTGCATATGCGGAACAGTGCTTGAGAAAAAAGAACTTTTGGACTTCTGGACGGCTGCGATTTATCGCCTCGTGTAGATGGAAGTATTGAACAGTATAGGCCTTCGTGCCAGTTTCCGAGACTTGTGACTCTTTTGTGCTAATTGATTACATTCATCTTTTTTTTTTTTCCCCATGAATTTTGTTTATTAGTTTTTTTACTCCCATAATTTTTTTAGATCAATAAACAGGGTAGATTCGATAGGGGGAGTCTCCCACAATACTGCACTAAATTTTAGCACCTACCAATCAAAATGTGGTGTAACAAACCAAATTTTTGAGTGTCGCAAAACTGGAAAATGGTGTGGTAAAAATATAATTTAATTAAATAAATGATTTAATTATCATTTAATTAAATAAATGATTTAATTATCATTTAATTAAATAAATGATTTAATTATCATTTAATTAAATAATGTAGCAATTTATTTGCATAATTTGTTTCCTGAGTAATTTATTGTTTTATATTTTAGCAAATTATCATTAACTTGCTTTTTTACTAAAATTGTAAATGAAAGAAGCAAATTTATTTTAGCATAAAGTCTGTTAAAACTGAATTCAATTTATTCAACGCAAGAGATTATTTCACACTATTGAAATGCTTACATCTTTTAATGCGGACTTCGGTTAGGACGAAAAACTTTCCTCCCTTGGAAGTCCACACTTACGGAATGCACTGTAGTTACTTATAAAAATATTCTATATTGAGAAGAGAAAAATCATACAATTATAGATACTAACTTAATATATATATATATACTCATTTGGCAAAAGATATATCCACTGCATTGAAATAAATTGGGAAAAAAAAATTAATTAATAATAATAATGATATAATAATAGTTTTAAGTAATACCTCAAATTTGGATTTTTTCCTAGGAATATTTGAATATTCAACAATTTGTCCTAGTAGTTCTGAAAGAGGTCCTGATAACTTTTTTGTAGCAATAACATTTTTAATATGCTGTGGATAGAAAAACAAAATGTGATAAGAAGAAAGCATATTCAAAATAAGCACAATTAAATTAAAATACTGATAAGTACATTTCTGAAAATTGGAAAAGAGAAACTTTATAGTTATGGCTTAAAGTTACATAACTATAGCCGACAAGCAGAGTTGAAAATAATACAATCTCCTTTTGCATCATGGTGAATAAACAAAATAAATGAGGCGACTAAATAAAATAAACAATAAGACCAGGGCTTGAAAATTCTAAAAATTTTAAGGTTCCCAGAAAAATTTATGTGTTCAGAGTTTTTTAATAAATTCAGAGCTTAATGAATGAAGATATTGTGTCACATAGACATAGTTTTGACTGTTCTCTATCCAAAAGCACCTCCTCCCTCCCTTCATATTCTTATGGATGTATAACTTAAAAGGGAAATGTTGCATTACATTTGCCAACTAAGATTAAGCATTACATATTGCTTTTATTAATTTATTCAAACGTATACAGAACAAATAATTAATATATTATATATATATATCAGAGTTTCCCCCAGACAGTTTCAGAAGGGTGCTGCACCCTGCCTGCCCTTTGGTTTACGAAATAGCACCCTTCTTGCCCCCTCCAGTAAAATAATTAGCACTTTTCTTGCCCTCAGTAAAAAAAAGTGCCCTTTCTCCTTTTTGCATTAAAAAATTTGCTTTCATAGTAAAAACTGACTCAATGTTGTCTTAAAAAGGGTGTTTTGACTTTGAAATATCAAAAGTGTCTTTAAAAACCAAAAGAATACCTTTAACATTTAAAAAAAGTGCCCTTAAGAATCTGAAAAGTGCCCTCAAAAATCCAAAAAGTGCCCTTTTCTCACCAGCAGCATCCTGCCCTTTTTTAAACCTGGGGGAAACTCTGTATATATATAATATTTAATTTTTAAACTGTCCCCTGTGTGCTCAGCGCTCCACGTGTTCTGTCCCACCTTCCCCCTCCTGAAAATCGCCACGGTCCATAGAATAAAAATTCATCGCCGATGGCAGCGGTCACAGCGACTTGCGAGCGCTTCCGTTTAGGAAGTTTAGTCCGTTTACTGCCGGGAAACTAAGTGGAAAAAATACGTTCCCAGAAATGACTTCTGGGTTCCCTGGGAACACTATTTTTCAAGCCCTGAAGAAGCTTTTTTTTTTTTTTCAAAAAATTTTAGAAAGGTGTTCCAACTTTTTAATAGTTTGACCCATATTTTTTTATATACTTATGGGATGGTTGGTATCAGACACCCATATTTTAAATGATCAGTTTCAGCAGAAGCTCTGTTAACTGTTGCAATCTATATAAGGAATTTTAATCTATTTAATATTAATTTAACAAGAATTAAAATTGCAAAAAAGTAGCTATTATGCTAAAAAGGTTTATTGGCCACTGGCTTCCAACTAAAATTTCAATTTTCAGATCTACAGGCAAGTCATTTATTCAGACTCTTAAATGAAGAAATTATAGTTAGTGTGGACATTTATTTTGCAGAAGTCTGGATTGAAGAACTTTCATGGGAAAAAAAAAAAAAAATCAGACTAAGTTATTTATTACGATGTCATTCAGAGAAATAGATAAGCATAAATTTTGACTCCAACTTGCTCCAGGCAATTTCTCAGAGTTAAAAATGAACATAGCTTCCTGTTTTTAAGTGTATTCTATATAGCTGGGTTTTATAAATCTTCTCTTGCCAATATCCATTTTCACAAAGAAAGTTTCATTTAAAGGACAGACAGTTATCCGATTTGTTGACTCTCATATTTTTTCACACTGGGCAAGTGTTTTTTTTTTTTTTAAATATATTATTTGCATTGAAAACTTCTCATATTTACTTATCCCTTAAGATATTTCACACCATCGCAGTTATTTATTTCTTTATTATTTATATATAAGAAAAAGAAAAAACACTACCTACAAACAAACAATGAAATTAAAATATTTCTTTATACTTATTAATATCAGAGTGTCTAGATTTTAGCAGACAAAATAAGTAAACCAAACAAGACTCGCAGCATAAGTGATAAATTGATCTCGCCTTTAACAGTATTTTTACTTGTTGTCTGGACCTTAGAATTCCTAACATCAATGGACCTAATTTACATCTTTTGTACAAGAAAACCATTATAAGAAGTGCTAACTTAAAAAAATATATATACAATGCACAGAGTAAGCATAGTTATTTACACAAAAAATAAAAACAAAATTTAAACTTACTTCAATCCATTTTTCTTGCTTAATTTCTCCTTTGTTACCAGTAGGCTTAGGTTGGTAGTTTTTGCCTCCATACTTTTCATTTTCAGTTATGCATTTAACATGCTGTTTATAATCTTCACCCCTAAAAAAATCAAAGTAAAAAATTCAATTAATGAATGTAAATACACAGGATATTTTTTCATTATCTATACTAATAATCAGGGCTGTGGAGTCGGGTTCATTTTTAAGAAAAAAAAAGTCATAGTCGCTAAAAAACAGACTGACGACTGCGACTCCAGCTTACTTTTCAGGCAGTTTGAAGTAAAATTAAACCTATTCTATGTCATTTTAAATTTAAAAACTGAATTAATATTTTTTTTGGACTATATATACCAGCAACCCAGGTTAAACAAGCCCAATATACTGTCCAGTGTACAGCATATATGAAAATTGTTTTTAATTGAAAACTCTAGTTGATATTTTATATTTAGTATATAGTCCTTTCTCTTTGTTTTTGGGGTTTGTGGAACCAGAGGTAATTAAAAAATTGGAAATTTCTGCTATTTTTGGAGTCTACAGAACCCGAAATATCATTGTAATAGAAACTTATTGCCCCCCTTTTTTTTCTTGTTTTCTCTCAGATTCTTTAGGTCTGTGGAACCAGGAGTAATGCCGAAATTGTAAATTTTCTACCACTTTTTTTTTCATGTGCACGAGACCCACCCCAAAAAATGTGAAATTGCAATTTTTTTTCCTGAGTCTGCGGCACCCAAAATAGTGATGACATAGTGAAATTTCTGTTATCTTTCTTCTTTCGATTTTTGGGTTTTGCAGACCTGAAATAAAGCCCAAATTATAAAATTAATGCTGGAAATATAAAAGTTTCTCCTTTTCTTTCGAATCCTTAAAACCTGATTTATTTCAAAAAATAGTAAAATTTTCATCTTTATTTTTCTTCCTTTTCTGGTCTGGAAGACACAAATTAACTCCAAAGTTACAACTTTTTGCATTTTTTTTTTTTTTTTATAAGTCAGCAGAATTCAAAATAGTAAAATTTCCATTTTGTTTACTTCTTTAGATTTCAATATTTGGATTTTTCGTGTCTGCAGGACCCAAAATTGTACAATTAATAATGCTGAAAATATAAAATTTTTGCCTTTTTTTTTACAAAGCCGCGGGAACAGTATTAATTCCAAAATAGTAACATTTTTGTTTTTATGTTTCTTGCGTTCCCCCTCTTAATTTTTCGGATTATGGAGACTCCAAATAAAATAATGCTTAAATCGTAAAATTTTCACCTTCTACTTTTTGGGTCTGCGGTAATGGATATAAAACCAAAATTAAACATCCTTTCTCCCATATTTTGGTTTAATATATATTTGGTTGTTCAAAGTAAATTTTGGAGATTTATTAGATTTCAACTGTTGTTTCTATCTAATAGCTTAAAAGTTAACTTTTCAATTACAATTTACATGCATATAAATATTTTACATACAGTTTTTGCACATTTCTGACATAATTAAATTTAGTTTTGACATAATTAACATAATTCCACATATAAAACTTAATGCACATTGTGTTTTTGTGTGAGAGCACATGGAGTATCTGGAAAGGAGGGGGGGGGGGGGTATGTTTAAAATATTTTCTGTCTTGACCAGAACTGATTAATGCAGGGGCGAAGTTACACATGCATTTTATAAGAGTATTTTTGCCTTATTTAAAAAAAAAAATCTGCATTTAAAAAAAGATGAAAATTCTTATACTAAGATACTGTTGGAAGTTTGACACTGCAGTAACTGAGTCTTGGTCTTGACTACCTATCACAGTTTACACCCATAATTCACACAAAGAAATTAAATGGGGAAAAAAAAAAAAATATATTGGTCGATGTGCACGAGAATCAAGGTCAAACAGGAATGTGCCAGTAGGTTTCAGTGTTGCCAGTTGGGTATTTTTTTTTAATTCCGATTGCTTGATTGCTGCCACTTTTTTTAAATAGTAATATTTCCTTTATTTAATGACAAATTTAATAAAGCGACTATTACTATTTCAAAACAAATGACAGCAATGGAGCAATCTGAATAATAGGAACCCACCCAACATGCAAATGTACTTTAGCCATTCCGGAATCGGTTCCTTTAAAATTTCTGGAGTCTGAGTCGGTCATTTTTCTCACCGACTCCACAGCCTTGCTAATAACAGAAAGTTTTTGTCTGTCTCTGTATGTTTCGAAGCAACATCCAGGAAAATTGAATAGAATGAAGACAGGTCCAAATGTACCTGAGACTCAGATTGTGGTTTTTTTGTTACATGTTTGAAATAGTGTAATGTTATTAAAATACACTGCAAATGATTTTTTCCTGTAGACCATTTTAGTAACTGAATTCTTTTGAATGACACTAAATGAGTAATTGAATGATGAATACTTTGCACTACAGAAACCCTGTTTTAGTGCACCTCATAAATGCATATCAATTCTGTTTTGTTTGAAACAGTGTAACATCATTAAAATGCACTGCAAACAATTTTCCCCTATACACCAAAATGTAATAGAATTCTTTTGATTCTCTTGAGTGTCTCTGTAATCAAATTAGAAAGGCTACATACTTCATTCTCAATAGGAAACATCCCATGGTAAATCTCAATAACCTAGAAATCAAAGTATATTTATAAGAATTCAAGCTCGGACAGACAGACAAACAGAATTCATAAAAACTTTTACACTATGTTGGAAAGTGTTAATATATAAGCAGCAGATAAAGCAGTAGTTTCTCAAAATGGTAAAATTCATAAACATATTAGACTGTGAATAAGTTTTGAGCTGCTTAGCAAAATAATTTCTAACCATTATAATTCATACTTGTTCATTGCTACTTTTTAACACTTTTCAACTTTGTTGCAAAGTGTTAATGAATTCAGCTTGTCTGTGTTGTCTGTTTCACACATAAAATTTATATGCATTTATGTGGTACACTAAAACATGCTTTCTGTATACAATAAGGAGTGCAAAAATATTTATCATTCATTTTCAAGGTCACACAAAAGAATTCAATTACACAATGTTCTACGGGAAAAAATCATTCACAGCATATTTTAATGATGTTAAACTATTTCACACATAATAAAATGTATATAGTCATTAAAAAAAAAAAAAAAAAAACAAGAATGAAAAATTATGCATCAAGCATAGATTATGAAACCCTTTCCAACACATTCAGAATACTGTAAAAAAACTCCAAGGTTTAATATGGTGAAAGATGATGTCTAAGTAAACAATTTGGAAAACACTTAACACATTTGAAAAACCAATTTCAGCAATTTCCATCTATAGTCAGAAAAATATTTATTTTGTGCAATCCTGTACATGATCTATAGATTTGTATATATACTACATAGTATGATAAAATTTAGTTCCTTTTAAGTACGGAACCCTAAAAAAAAAAATTAAAATGTTGAAATGTAAATGAGAAATTTGAAAACAACACTCCCATACCCATAGGTTTAACATTAGCTTGTGAGTGTTTTTGTGTGACTAGCAAAGGCTCTTAAGATATGAAATACTGTCTAAAGCAGATTTTTTACTTTTTCTTTGGTCTTCCTCTTCAGCGATTTCATTTCGACAGTAAATCTATAATTGTTAAACATTGAACTAAATGCATTTCAAGTAAATACTTTATGCAAAAAAAATATTTAAATTGATCTCACTATATAACGAAGTTTAAATCAAGATAAAAAACAGATTCCAGATTCTTACCAAAATTCTTTTCCACAGTCAATACATGTTAGTGACTGACAATTTCGACACTGGAAATTACAATGACTTTCAACTTGATTTTTCTTCAAAGGTTGACCACACTGATTACAAGTGAAAACTACCATGATCTTGAGAAAGAAAGAAAAAAAAGGTTAGGAATATGTTCTTTTCATGTAACTTAGATTTTAACAGTAGGTTAGCTAAAGATTTAACCCTTTCAGGGGCAAAATACTTCTATTCGTAAAATGCTGAAATGATTGAGTAATACCAAAATTTACCAACAAATTTATTTGAAAATAAGTAAAAGCTTTTCTTTGTGTTTATAATAAAAAGAAATCTTTCATTTCAAAATTCTGGTGCCAATGTGCCTTTTAAGGGATTAATAACAGTTTTCAATAAATTAAATAATTGAATAATCCAGGACTGTATAATAAATATAGATGCACACACATATGTAGTGTATAGATATTATTCCTATTTGTTGATATTTTATATTTTCTTTTTTGAAGTTTTAAGGGAAAAAAAAATTATATGTGCCAATTTTTCCAGTTTTACCCTCCAGAAGGTTTCTCTTTTTTAGCAATTTTCCAACCAGAAAGCTAAATCTTCTAAAGCTTTTAAATTTTACTTGATTTGAAAAATCAGAAAATTTCACGTTTTAATTGGAAAATCTAAAAATTTCCAGGTAAATCAGAAAGATTGGCACATATTATAATCCCCACATCCTCAAAGCATTTAATTCACACGAGAAATGAATCAGCAAATGTTCCAGAGTTTCTATTTTATGCATGCTTAAACAGGCCTATATTATCACATACGCAAACTAACTTTGCCCAGAGCTCCCACATTGCAAATGGGTCCTCAAACCCACAAATTTTAAATTATGAAACAGTTTTAATTTATTTAAATAAAAATTTTAATGTTGATTCTTTTCATTTATAAAAAATATGAATTTTGCCTCAAAAGAGGATTGTTCAAGCCAGAAGCAAGGCTATCCAATAGAGTTAAATTGTTGCAAACAATATGGAATTCATGTGCAGAAATTAACTATGAAAATCTTTTACATAAAGTGTGAATGTTGGCTGTCTGTATTTTTACAGTTGCAATTTTTAAATACTTTCTCCGTCATAATGGCAGGTCGAATGCAAAACTTAACAACTTCGTTGAAGAAACTTCATCTCAACAAAACCAGAAATCAAGCCTCTACAAATCACACAGATATGAATTATCTAGAATGTTCCAATTTTACTTTGAAGAAGTTACAAATATTTCTCGTAAAAGCAAAAGTATAAATAGGGATGTTTGACAGTCAGTGAGTTAGCAATTTTGTAAACTAGTTCTAATGTTAGAATGTTTTATAATCTACGTGTAATGTACTATTTTCCTTTCTTGTATATACTAGAAAAAGTCATACGAGCAGAGAACCAGTTGTTAAATTTAGTGGTGTATCAAGTAGTACTTTGGCCGAGTACCGAGTAGTTAAGTTGTCTGTGTGTAAAAAAGAACAACTGATGTGCACATGAAGTGAGCTTATGTGTAACACTCTGATGTGTGTATATGTGCATATATACACTATATTGCCAAAGGTGACCGGTCACTTGCGATTTTAGACGCTTTGTTAACTATCTAGAAAAATACAGGAGGAATTAACCTGCAACTGCAGGTGTGTAGTATAGGTTATATATTACCGCGAAGATTTTTTCCCGAAACCCCATAGGGACCACCAACAAATTGAAAAAGAACGAATATCTTTTGAATTACCCTGTAAAAACTAATGTAGCAAAAGCATTCAAACTCGAGATTATTAATAAGTGGCCTATTGTAATATACTGTGTTCATTTTTATGAGGATAGCATGTATACTCGAAGAGAAATTAAGATTTTTATAAAAACAGTCCCAAATTTCACCAAGTTTTTTGCTTATAATTTGCAGAGTTCTTAATATAAAAAAAAGTTACTCTGAGAAAATATGTCAAACAACATTGTACATAACACTCTGCAATCGGAATTAAAAAATAATAAAAATTGGATGAAAAATGGAAGCAAAAACATGAGGGGTTGTATCCAAATGCGTGCAATATTGTGTACGCTATCTTGGCACTAATCAACAGATATTTGATACAACCGCTCATCTTTTTGGGAACAACGGATTTCGAGCTTATTCTATCGACGATAATTTTCAGAATTTTCAAGCTATGATTTTAAGACTTGCACAAAAGTTGCTCTATATACTTAGCTAATACATTATGCACATTATATTTTGATTGCATTCGCGCATGCGCAGTGAAACATTTTTTAGTAAACCTGCTCATTTTTCATCCAATTTTTATTATTTTTTAATTCCGATTGCAGAGTGTTGTGTACAATGTTGTTTGACATATTTTCTCAAAATAAATTTTTTTTATATTAAGAACTCTGCAAATTATAAGCAAAAAACTTGGTGAAATTTGGGACTGTTTTTATAAAAACCTTAATTTCTCTTCGAGTATACATGCTATCCTCATAAAAATGAACACAGTATATTACAATAAGCCACTTGTTAATAATCTCGAGTTTGAACGCTTTTGCTACATTAGTTTTTACAGGGTAATCCAAAAGATATTAGTTCTTTTTCAATTCGTTGACAGTCCCCTATGGTGTTTCTGGGAAAAAATATTCGCGGAAATATATAACCTATACTATACTGTTTACACACCTGCAGTTTCAGGTTAATTCCTCGTGTATTTTTCTAGATAGTTAACAAAGCGTCTAAAATCGCAAGTGACCGGTCCCTTTGGCAATATAGGTATATGTTAGTTTTTTACGAAGATGATTTAATATTTCACGAGAAAATGGCCGTTTGTTACAGATGAAGAATTATTGCAGTCGTTATCAAGAATCATGGCGAGGAGATTAGGCAATGATGAAACACCATAAGAATTTCTCCAAT
Organism: Maratus michaelseni; assembly: GCA_963931845.1. Lineage (NCBI taxonomy): Eukaryota > Metazoa > Arthropoda > Arachnida > Araneae > Salticidae > Maratus > Maratus michaelseni. Next base: position 199,356,121 of record OZ007592.1, on the reverse strand, counting down.
AATGTGCAGCAAATTGCAAGATAAATTGTTTATTAACGACCAGGAACGATGCCAGTAACAGTTCCCACAGTATCAAGGTGTAATCATATAGCCCTCAGGCTTGACTAGTGTTCCCGCTAGGCTTTTTTTGAAGGGCACAGCGCCCTGCCCTTTTTAAAATTGGCAAAATGCCCCCTGCCCTTTTTGAAATCGGCAAAATGCGCCCTTCCTTTTTTAAAACTAGTCAAAAGTGGGCAAAAAAAATCACGAAAAAAGACAAATTTTGTCAACAAATCGCGGGAAAAACGCGACTTTCGCCAGAGAGTCGCGAAAAACGACAACTTTCATCAAAAGATCGCGAGAAAATGACAAATTTCATTAAAAGTTTAAAAGCATTGCGAAAAACGGCAAATTTCGTCAAAATATCTGGAAAAAACGGCAAATTTCGTCAAAAACATTGTGAAAAACAGCAAATTTCTTCAAAAACATTGCGAAAAACAGCAAATTTCGTCAAACACATTGCGAAAAATGGCAAATTTCGTCAAAAGATCGCGAAAAAACGACAAATTTTGTCAACTCGCGGGGAAAATGGGACTTTTGTCAGAGAATCGCGATAAAACTGCAAACTTCGTCAAAAACATTGAGAAAAGCGGCAAATTTCGTCAAAAGATCGCGAAAAAAAACGGCAAATTTTGTCAACAAATCGCAGGGAAAACGTGACTTTCATCGGAGAATCACAAATAACGGCAAATTTCATCAAAAAAACGGTAAACTTTGCCAACAAATCGCAGGAAAAACATGACTTTTGTCAGAGAATCGCGATAAAATGGCAAATTTCGTCAAAAACGTCAAATTTTGTCAACAGATTGCGAAAAACTGCAAATTTCGTCAAAAAAATAGCGAAAAAAACCGCAAATTTTATCAACAGATGTCGAAAAAACTATTGCAAATTTCGTCAAAAGATCGCAATAAAACGCAAATTTCGTCAAAGGGACGCAACCCCCTCCCCCCCTTAACACCCTGGGGGAAAAAAACTCATCTTTTGCTCTCTCAGCTCACCAAGCTTAAAAGCCTTATCTTTTTTTTTTTTTTTTTTTTTTTTACTTTTTCTGCTCTGTCACTTTATTATAGCAAATAATCGATCAAGTAATTTTTCACACCCTCACCCAAAATTGATGCCCACCCCCCCCTTCTTTCCAAGCACACGGAATTTAAAGTTAAAACTCTTTTATTTAAATTTTTTTGTCCTATTTTTAAATCTTTAGTAAGGTAACTAAATCAGTCATCTTAAGTTCAAAATTTCTGCTTCCCCCTTAAAATTCATATAGTTTAGAGGCGGCTAATAATTTTATATCCACATATGTTAACCTAATTACTTACTAGAACCTTAAAATATCAATTTAATAAAAATGTATTTCTATAATTTATGTTACTAAATGTGTGTACAAACATTGATGAGTATATGATGAACAATAATGAGTTTCTTATATTGGTTCCGAAAATGTATACTTTTTTTTATGAAACAATGCCTTTTTTCGCTGAAACTAGTGCCCTTTTTATGCTTCAATAGTGCCCTTTTTGTGACTAGCACCCTGCCCTTTTTTTTTTCTAGAGTGAACAGAACACTAGGCTTGACGTTAACTCACTACATTATTTAATGATCTTAAAGTACTGTTATAAATTCTATGTCACCGAACACCAGATAACGCTTTGGTTAGCACTTCCAAACACGACAAAAATCTGTTCTCCAAATGCTTGCAAGCGAGTTTTGTTAACTGCGTGTAGAGTTACTGAAACGATGTAATGTATGCACGAACCATTGATAGAGAGACGAAGTTAAGCTAAGCGAATGAGGTGCGATGGAGAAGATTTACCAAGAAAGAATTCCTATCCCAGCTGCGCATTGATTTTGAAGTGAAAAATACTCAGCACGCAAAGCGAAGCATGGAATAAAAAATTTAAAAAATGGCTTTCAAAAACATTCGAAATGACAACAAGCGTCTCTCAGAATTTTAGATTGGGGAGTTGATAAAAGTTACGAATGAACTTAAAGTTTTAGATTAAGATTTGGAATAAGATAATTAATATGCGTGTTATTACTTTTAAAAGGACATTAAATAGGAATAAATATTATTAAGAATTAAGGAAATAATGACTATGTCAGAATTGAGATTAATTTAAAGGAATAATGTGAAATAAAATTTTTATGTAACATATATATCTCTCTATATTAAAAAAAAAAGTAATTGCCGCAGCTGCTGTCAATGAAAATTTTGGGCCTTGAGGTCTTTCTGGGATAATATTCAGAAAACTATTGCATATAAAAATTAGTAGTTTTATAGAGAAATGTTCGATAAACACGCTGAAGCAGATAATTTTTAAATCTAAGAATTATTTTGAGAGATATTTAATATTAAAGTCTGTCAAAATAGTTCTCTTAAAAAAGTTTTATAGGAACGAAAAAATGCATAAGAATTTAACCAAAATTTAAAAGGATATAGATGACAAGCTTGTGGTATGCAGAGTGCAATTATTGCTTTAATTTGACTCATTTTTTAGGCTTTATTTAAATTTTTTATTCAAATTTTTATTATTTTGATGGAGATTTATTTCATATTTCAAAAAGTCTATTATTTGAATTGTTGCCAATTTGTAAAATAATGCACATAATAATATTCTCTTTCAATTTAAAAAATGTATTTACACATGACTATTAAAAACAGAAATAAAACTTTAGAATAATAATTAAATGATCACGTGTTAAAAGCAATAAATATAGTAAAACTATGTTAGTGCTTGACATTCAAATTTTCGTAGGAGGGGAGTCTCCCTACAAACATTTATTATTTATAAATGGAGGGGAGTTGAACTATTTGGGAGGGAAAAAAAATATCTTTAAATCCTATTATTTTATGTACTACTTAAATAATTACATTAATACAGACATGACCAAATACCATTGAAAAAATTTAAATGAACAATTCAGAATAATTATGCAAAATGTCTTATTTTTATTAAAACAGGAAAAAAAAAAAAAAAAGGAAAAAGACAAACTTTACACACGCCTGTTTTTCAATTCGCACCGAATTTTATAAGCTCTTAACAATTGTGTTTCATTGAATTTTTTTAAGTCCTAATTCTGAAATTCTTATTAGAATGTCTAAATTTTTACTGTTCAATGAATTTCAGAATTTTGATTTAATTCTATTTTGTGTGCTGAAACCCCTTTCACAAGGTACACTTGTAACAGGCAGTACAAGTGCAACTTTAATAATTTTGGAAATAATCGGAAATGTATCATTATGCTCTCTTAAAACTTTTTCAGAAAATTTTGCAAAATCAGTTGTGTTTTTGTTCTTGACTACTTGCTTGAGCAATGCATATTCAGCGATGGCATCATCATCAATATTCGGAATTGGTTATCTTTATTAAAAAAAAAAATCCGCAATGAAAATCGAAAAAGTAATTAAACGGCGGAAACAGAGATTGATCTCATCTATCTAATACAAAAATAAAAAAGTGTTTAAAGATATTGAAATGCAAATGAGATATTAGAAAATAACTACCCCATAGGATTAACATTAGCGAGTGGGTGTTTTTGCATGAGGGGGAGGGGAGAGGACCCTTAATATACGCATAATAGCCATGTTATAATTAAAAGAAAAGCTCTCAAAAATTGACAACTCTTTTCAATTTTTTAACAAATAAAAATAAAAAATGTGCGTGATAGTTAAACACCATAGACAACATTTCACTCTAGGGTTTTTTTAGAAGACAGCACAATATATGGAAAACTGCTGATATGGTGATAGTGATATAAATGATTTTATCAAATTACACAGTTTTTAACCTTACTATTTCCATAACTTGGTATAAACTGACAATATAAAACTGCATATGACTTTTCATTTTTAATGAGAGAAGTAGCATTTCGTAATCTATTTTTCAAGTTAATGTTTCACCTGGAATACTGAAGCATGAAAAAATAAAAAAAAAAGTCAGAATGTAGCTATCATAAAATTTTGAATACATGGAATTTTATATTTTCCAAGTGGTAACAAACCACAGGCTTATTCCAAAGCTATGCCAAATTGTTACTAGGTAATACTACTTTCAAACTGCAGTTTTCAAATTACTCAACTAAATTCTTTCCACAAAAAGTTTTTAAAAAATCAGAATTGCGAAAAATATGTACCAACATAAACATTCTATACAATACAATCATAAATACATTCAGTAAAAAAATATTTTTGAGTGTATTATTTTTCGTTAGTTTGCCATAATAATAACGTGCTACTTCAATACAAATAAGATAAGAAATAAACTCTAAAGTGCTTTTACATTACAAGGATAAACATTTGTAGCACAGTATAAGGATATACTTGTACTGTGATTTGTAGTAGTAAATTAATCAACTTACTAAATAAATAAAACGATAATGCAGGACACACGTGAAATCTCGGAGTCCAGATCAAAACAAAAATACACGATGCCAATTTAAAAAAAATAAGTATTCATTCTCTAGAGGCATTTATGCTTGCATTTATGCATCACATTTTAAAATTAAATAATTAGTAGTTATAATAGTTTTTTTAAAATAAAATAGTAACTACAATGTATTTAAAGCATTTTATTTAAATGTAATTTAGAAATTTTTTTGCATATTATTTATGCATCTCAATATGGCAATAGTAAAGATCGTGGTGAGGTCGAGGCAAACAAATATGGCGCTGGATCTCTAAACAATCCTACAAACAACGCAGAATGTGATAAAATTTATTTTTCTTGTTGAAGAATCTACTGTATGATGTCTTGAAAGGTATTATTTATTCATATTTGAGTTAACTTCATCAATATGTTGTTGAATGTTTTTTTTCGTATTCGTCTTTTCTTCCTTATATCTGCTGATCATCACCAATAGGACCAATAGCATATGCGAAGTTTCTGCATTATTTACGTACTTTTGTTTAAAATGGTGCGCTGTGAGTTAAATGTATGCATTGAAGGTTAAACATTCTTAAAGTTCTTACGCTTGGATTGTCAATTCATTTCTCTTAGATGAAAATTGTATTATGTAGGGTAAAATAAAAAGAACATATATATTTGTTTAATTCATTTCTCTGGTGACATGTTAAACATATTATAAATTTCTCTATCTGTTTTATTTGACCTGATTCCATGTATATTTGCTATATCACTATATTTATGTTTTCCTATCCCTTTTCCGCCCTGTTAAATATTCGTCCATAAAATAATTTAAAACTATTTAGCATCTACACTCCTCATCAATACTGCAGTTTTGTAGCCAAGGTGTGGGGGTCTGGACTATAGGTGCAGATTCCCAAAATTTGGAAGGAGCCAGTGGCTCCTAAATCCAAAAAATCCAGTGGCCACAATTGTGAAACATATGCATAAAAACAATAGTGTTTATATGGGGCAAAAAGCAAAACAAAAAATTCAGGAATTCAAAGTGTAAAGCAATTTATTTAATATACACGTATGTACAACAAAATTTGAATATTAATTAAGTGTAATATAAATCTTAAATCATGTATACAGTCAGAATATAAAGTTGGGCAAGATACGGCTTAAAAAAAATTCTATAAGCTAAGCAATCATGATAGCGGGAATCTTAGAAAAACAATAATTCTTATTTTGATTTTGCCATACAAGAGTACATATAAAAGAAAATATGAATGTGTGAGATTATTTTGCACTATAAAAATCAAAACACATTTAAAACATTTGTTTTTCTATTATTATTTTTTTCTTTTAATCAAAGACTATGTAAAATTATCAGACTCAAACTGTTACGAATAACATAGCTTTGAATATATTTAATAGTTTGCTGCATTAAACCGATAATTCTGAGATGTTATCAAAAGATAATAATAAAGTTTCTGATGTGTTTTGGTCTTAATCTTAAAAAAAAAAAAAAAAAATTACATTGGTGACTGGGAATACCAGAAATTGATCACTTTTAAATCACATGGCGACTTAAATACCGAAAGTTAGTGGCCACGGCAAAAAATTTAGTCGCCATGTGGCGACTGGCGACCATGAATCTGCACCTGTAGTCTGGACCCTCCCCTCCCCCCGAACGAAGAACTGGTTGTTTAGTGAATCATGGATACAATAACCAGGGGTGAAGAATTTTCAGAAAATTTTACCATCCAGGGATTTATTTTACCAGCCAGCAAGATGCAACATAACAGGGCAAAATGTGCACAATTGCAAAAATAGTTAATTACTATTACTCCAATGCATTTTAATATTTTTTCTATAAAATTAAAAATATATAATACAACAGAGGAAAGATTACTATAAGATAGAACTTAGTTTGGAAAGTTGCAACATACAGCTAATTAGTAAAAGAAATACAGTTTTTAGCATATCTTCTATAGCCTGCAGTTTTTCAAATTCACTCGCCCCATCATAAAATCCACTCTCCAGTGGCGAGTAAAATGTTTTTCTCCACCCCTAACAATAACAATAAAACTGGTAAGACAGAATCGCAAAGAACTGATGAAAAATTCTGCTTTAGACAGATGCTTGTCTTAGCAAGTATAATTTAAAGGTATGTCTTTCGCCGGGACTATGCATTTTTTCCATTTAAGGCAGGTTTTTTGTTATAGACATGTTCCGTTTTCACAGATACCCTCTAAATCTGTTATAAACTATTCATTGTATAGTGTAGCACTGAAGATCATATATGCATTTGAATGCATATATTCATTCTCCTGTCTTTTTGAAGAAAAACAGAAGTTAATAAAAAGCAATACAACTTGGTTTCATAGAGCATTAAAGGATTCGAGCATTTTTGGATTTCGAGCTTTTTTGTTATTATGAAATAGACTTTCTGATCTTAAGGAAATTTTCCTGAATTTTGACTCCTTCCCGATTCTTATCATGAATACTTGGCTGGTATAAAACTGATTTACAGAAAAATATGTGTATATACGATGATTATAGTTAATCTAGATGTCAAGAAAGTTTGAAACAACATAGTCGGTCACTTTAAAAATTGGCAACTAAACCAATTTTCCAGTTTTCACCCATAGAGTGGTCTATTGTAACATTATAATGCTTAGTTAAAACTCAATCTTTTCTATTCTTAAAAATTGTTCAGCTTTCTATCCCTTCCTCTGATTAAGTGAAAAAATAAAAGCAGTATCTGAAGACTGAAAAATTAAGTTGTAGTTTGTTAACTTTCATTAAAACAGCAGAAGTATCCTCGAGTAAATATATTGTTTTGAAAAACTATTATGTTTATTGTTTTCATTAATTCTTTCATTACTAACAGAGCACATTTTAAATTTTTATTCACTTTTAGGTGCAGAAAAACATTTGTCTACTTCTTATTTTCATCATGTTTTTAGAAATATCTTCATCCATGTGAAACTTTCCCGATTGATTTTCAAAATGTCTAGTTCTGTATCTGATGAAAATCTCGAAAAGAAGTTTAACAGTGTACAAAATACACAAGACAGTATTCAGACACTCTCCTTGTGGCTTTTGCACCATAAAGCACATCATCAGAAAATTGTAGCAGCATGGATGAAAGTCTTGAAAAAGGGTAAATATATATATTTTTTATTAGCATGGTTATTTTAAATATGTATTATTTTATAATGAGCCATTTACTATTTTATGAATGATGAATATATATATATATATATAACCTTTGAATTCATTTGACTAATAAAATCTGATCAAATCTCCAATTTAAAGACGGCATGTAATTTTATATAATAATTAATATAAACAGTAGTCTCAAAAATCTGCACAACTTGGGACCACATTTTAAAGTTTTACAAGATTCTGGATTAAATGGCTTATTTTTTTCAACTTACTTGTATCCATTTACAAGAAAAGCATGTAATAATTCAATTTAAGCAAATCAAAACTTGGATCCCTTTTATTTATCTGTACATTATAATTGTAATTTCAAAATTATTTTTTATTATAATTTTTAAATATTTCTTGTATAGTGCTTTGCTTGAGAACTTTCATTTTCTCTTGAAGAAATTTCTTTTGATTTCTGTAAACAGTCGTTATTTCCTGTTGATCTATACTGCTGCTCCAAGAACTTTTAAAAAAATTCTGCTAAACCAAATCTTCTTCAAACTTAATTTTTTTCTCTCACAGTCACAGTCACTGTCAGACAGAGTTTCACTGTCTTCTTGTGGGTTCATTATTGAAGAAATAATTCTTCATCCACAACAGGATTTACCAAAACTTCATCATTATTATTCATCCATTCAACAATTTCTTCTTTGAAAAGCTCTTGTGAACCTGGGTTGAAATCTTTTGCATAATTCAATAGTTTAGATGCTTTAGATTTTTGTAAAGTTAACTGAAAACCTGAAAAATCTGTTTCTTTATCCTCATTTTCTATAAATAAAGACCCAGGCCATACTTTTACATACAATTTCTTCTTTGAAAAGCTCTTGTGAACCTGGGTTGAAATCTTTTGCATAATTCAATAGTTTAGATGCTTTAGATTTTTGTAAAGTTAACTGAAAACCTGAAAAATCTGTTTCTTTATCCTCATTTTCTATAAATAAAGACCCAGGCCATACTTTATGCCAGTGGTTCCCAAACTTTTGGGCTCGTGGAGCCCTTTTGGGGAAGAATTTCTAAGGCGGGGCCTCCTTAACCTCCCCCAAGGTACTGTAGGGTTTAGAAAGATCTTCTGGATATGAGTCTGAACCAGTAGTTTCAACATGGGGCCAAGGTTCTCAGTTTGGCCCTTTTCTTGATACAGAAATTCTGAATTCATACTAGAAATTTTGAAAATCAAGTTTTCTGTTATTTAACCCCTTAACAGTTTTATTTAATACTATTATTGGACACGATAAATTAAAAATAAGGTCTAAAAATCACTTTTTTAGATATGTCCTCCAAATACAGTAAGAATTATAGATAAAAATTTGTGATTTCTGAAAAGTTTAGTGAAGGAAAAAAAAAAAAAAAATCTTGCTCGTGCGACGTTCAAGCAATACCGTTTAAGGGGTTAGTGACATCCATTTTTAAAATAAAAAATATTCTTTCGGGATTTCCAGTATCAACTCGGTATTAAAGATCAAAATGGTATAATGCAGCACATATTTTTTGTTAGCATTTATCTAGAATATAAGAAGAGAACATAGCATACATGAAAATGGCACTGTTCTTTTGGAAAATTTTGACTTAACAGGAAGCTTTTAGTTCACATTGAGCATTATTATTACATTTTAATTTTCTGTAATCTAAATGCAAAATCTGGGAAAGATTTTAGGAGCCCCAAAAAATAAATCTCCAGGTTTGAATTTATAGCTATATAATAATTAATTATCAGCATAGCAGGGTTTAGTTCCACTAACTTAATTACTGGACAAAGACAAAATAGTTGTATGCTGCAAGTTACAGTTTGAAACAGAATGTTGGAACCACTTGGATGAAAACTTTTTTGGACTTTGTCCACTTAAATACGTTATTATAAATCTTATTTCAATCTTTTGCACTTTTTGTTTAGCTGTAGGCAACATTGTCTTCTTATTTTTGAGATCTTCTTCCAGTATTAGGCACTATAAAATAAGCATCCATGTAAGTTTTTGCAAAAGAAAGGGGATATTCCTATTAGAATAATGCATTTTTGAGAATGAGTAATATAATGAATTATTTGGACCATGTTGTAAAGTAAATTCAACAATGTGTGGAATGATCCTATATTACGCAAAAATTTACAATCTACACAACTCCTGGTAACAAGGAATGGAATATAAAGATACTCTACTGTATTTTGACATGTTTCAGACATATTTGGCCATATTTACTAAGTGTCTAATGATGTGTGAAATTTGATCTATATAGCACACAACCTTGCATTTTTAGGTTTGTGTTATAAAGATCTTCTACTGTATATATATATATATATATATATATATATAGTTAAAATTAAATCATATGTGTAAAAAAAACTAAGAAAGAGACAAAATAAAATTCAAATGAATGAAATGATACTACAAAATTAAACATATATATATATATTGCTTTGATTTTGTCATTTTTATAAATTTAAATAAAATTACAAATTATTTTTTAGCTAAAATCAATCATAGATTAACCTTGTTTTACTTGGCCAATGATGTTGTGCAGAATGGCAAAAGGAAAGGTTTTTTGCAGTTTGGTAATTCATTTGCAGAAGTTCTACGAGAAGCAACTCTGCTTGTCAGGTAATTATTATTTTTTTACTAGTTTAAATATTCATAAATTCTGTACATTTACTTAAAACTACTTTGGGTGATCATACTATTAGAGACACTTTCCGTAATTGAGAATTTCTCACTTTAGTATGTTATAATTAAATGAAAATTTACTTATTCTTTTAAATGAAAAAATAATGCTTCATAAAAGAACACTTTAAAACATATGTTAAAAGATGTTTCAAATAAGTTCCTTTACTCACCAAAGTCTGCAGTATTTGCTCATTTCAAACCCGGCTTAAATTAAAAACTTTTAAAAAGAGTTAAATTTTCATCACATTGGCCACTAAAGGTTTTCCATAAAATCAAATTATTCTTTCTACTCTCAAGTTCACAATATGCCATCAAAAGACATCACACTGTTATTTAACTGCAACGAAACTGCCATAATGTTGCCGATATCCAACAACTAAACACTGTAGTTACAGGGTTCATACTCATCAGGAGATTATGGGATTCAAGGGATAAATTTTGGTCTTAAAAATCAGGGGAATCTCGTGGGATAATCCAAACCTGGCAAAAGCCAGTGGCTGAGAGGTTGTGCTCTCGAAGCTGGTAGACGGGAGGTGCTGGGTTCGATCCCAATCGCGCCCGTCGGCCTAATCGTTCGGAGTTTTCGTGGTTTTCTTCGAGCCGTGGATTTATCCATGCGTAAATACGGATTAGGTTCCCTTAGAAAGACCCCCACGAAGGGCACTCCCCCCCGGGCCTATATCCCTAGTGTAGATAATTGGCCGTCAACAATCAACCCAACCCAACCCAAACCTGGCAAAACAATCAGCTACTCTGGGAAATGAGGCAACTCACTGCTTTTAGTGTACTTTGTGATGTCATAATAAAATCAAACTAAGACAAGCCTTCTAACATTGTGAGATATAGAATTGGAAAGTATTCACTCTTTCTCTCATTAAATATAACATAGTCTGTGCTTCCTCTGGCGTCTAGCGACATTCATTCAGACACTAGACACACCTGCTAATAGGGTGTAAAAAAATCCTTATTTTTTTAAAAAATTAAAATCAGATTTATTTTATTTAAATCGGATTTTTATGACTTTTTTCCCTGCTTTAAAATACAGAATAGCTGCTGTAGGGATGAAAATTAGTGTTAATTTCCTATAAAGCAGCGCTTCCCAACCTTTTTTCTTATGTACCCCTTGCTTAGGCTTTTCATTTCGGAGTACTCTCATTTATCATAAACACCCACCTACTCCTCTCCTCCCCCACATATTATTAAAATCTTCATCTCCCGTAAATGCAAAATCCATATTTCAAGAATTATTCATTATTATATTTTCCATTCATTGAGGGAGAACTGATGTTTTCAGTATTATAAATTATAAAGTATTATTATTCTGTATTTATCAGTTATGAGAACATGCCTATTAACAGCTGCATTCAGGTGCTCTTGTATTTCAAAATAATCAGATTGTTTCGAAGAACTTGTAGTTCCCGAATCATCAGGTTAAATTTCAATTGAAGTTGCAGTAATCTTAAGAGGTCCAGATTTCAACTAGTTATCCATTTTAAATATAAAACCAAATCATTCAGAAAAAAGAAAAAAAAACTCTTCAAATTAAATACTCATTAAAAGGAAGGAAACTTTCCGATTAGTATATGTTGATGATATAACTTTGCCTACTCGAAAAAGAAAATGAGGACCTGCTTTTCAATACGTTTTAAAATAAAACAGTAAAACCAGAAGCTCTGGCGTAATTTAGACATTTTGTAATTACTATTATTAAAAACGGGGATAAAAATAATGCGGGGGAAAAGAACATTGTATAATGATCAATGGGTAGTTTTCTCAGATTGGGCAGCGATGCCGCGGACACGCTATAGCGCGTAAATTATGCGAAAAATTGGAGTTGTGATGCAGAAAAGAAAAAAAAAAAAAATAGTTCTTATGCGTCCCATGGGACTCGTAAATTCTTCGAAGAATCTCGAAAAAACGGCAAATTTCATCAAAAGATCGCCAAAAGAATGGCAAATTTTGTCGAAGGATTGCCAAAAAAGGTAAATTTCGTCGAAAAATCTCAATAAAACGGCAAATTTCGTCGAAAGATCTTGAAAAAACGGTATATTTCGTCGAAGAATCACCCAAAAAACGGTAAATTTCGTCGAAAAAACAGCAAATTTCATCGAAGGATCGTCCAAAAATGGTACATTTCGTCGAAAGAGCTCGAAAAAATGGCAACTTCCGTCGAAGAATCTCGAAAAAGCGGCATATTTCGTCGAAGGATCGCCAAAGAATGGCAAATTTGGTCGAAGGATCTCGAAAAAACGGCAAATTTCGTCGAAGGATTGCCCAAAAATGGCAAATTTCGTCGAAGGATCTTTAAAAAACGGCAAATTTCGTGTAAGGATTGCCCAAAAACGGCAAATTTCGTCGAAGGATCTCGAAAAAACGGCACATTTCATCGAAGGATTGCCCAAAAACGACAAATTTTGTCGAAGGATCGCCAAAAAACGGCAAATGTCATTGAAGGATCGCCAAAAAACGGCAAATGTCATTGAAGGATCTCCAAAAAACGGCAAATTTCGTCGAAAGATCTTGAAAAAACTGTAAATTTCGTCGAAGGATCTCGGGAAAAAGCAGCAAATTTCGTCGAAGGATCACGAAAAAACAGCGAATTTCATCGAAGGATCGCGAAAAAAACGTGAATATCGTCCAAAGGCCACGGAAAAAATGCGAAATTCATTCAGCCTGAAATCGACTCGAATCAAAAGCAGAGTTAATCTGACCTGCAACAACAAAAATAGTGCTGAGAGAGGATTCTCTCCCCCCCCCCCCCTTTCTGTTGTAATGTAACCTTTCAGAAAATTTGCTGTGAATTTCAGAAAATATTTTTTTAAAATCAGAATCACTCCTGAAACTCCTTTCCAAAGAAAATTTTTGATTCCGGCACTGATCTATGCTGATAGGGTTTAATCTAGAGCTAGCCAAATAGCCAAAAAGCTAACTGAAAGCACCTTTTGCCCCCAAAGCTTTTAGTGGATTAGCCAAATAGCAACAGCCAAAAAAATATATCATTTCCATTTTGTTGTTCCTGCCTTTCGTAAACTTGCAACTGCCATGTGTAAAAAAATCTCAAACCGCCTCTGTCCCGGTAACTCACTTCAAAATTTGTTTCGTCCTCTCTGTGTAAGCCTTTTACAAATAGTATGACGTCATTTGCATTAAACAAGTATTGAGAAAAATAAAAGAGTTTGGTTATTTTTTGTTGATGATCCAAACTTAGGAAATGAAACCAAAACGGTTCATGAATGGAAGTTATTCAGGCAGGTTCTGGCTACAAGGGGTAAAGAAATGAAACCAGCTGATTGTATTCTTTTTCAATAAAAATGGCTGACATGATTAAGTACAAAATTACTGAAAAATTACTGACATGTTTCCCAATGTGACTTCTTTGTATGAATTTGTAGCAACAATTCTGTTGTCTACAGCAGATTGTGAAAGGGGATTGAGTCTCGTGAACAGGGATGTAGCTAGAAGTAAACAATAGGGGGTGCTCAAGAAAATGTAGGGGGGGGCTCATACTATTTCTCTCTCTCTGACACATGTACGCACAAACACAGATATATATGATCAAAGTATTATATAGAAAGGTAAATTAGTGCATATTCATAGTGTAGGCACTATGTTTCTTATTAAATTGTTTATAATAACTTTATTTGATGCTAAGAAAAGTAAAAGCTGCAGACAGGGATGTAATACCTTTTGGATTATTTTAAGGAATACCGTATACCCTCTTCTCAAAAACACTATAGCATATACTTTTTAGGATATACCCTCTGCCTAAAGCGTATGCCCTCTGGGTTTTTTTTACTACTACATCACTGGCTGCAGAATGAAAATTTTCAGTGTATAAATATACTAGTGAAATAATATGTGATGATGTCAAAAAGTAAATAAAAAGCTGTTTCACCTGTTTCAAAAGAGTCGCAACCTTTAATTTTTTTCTGAATATTCCCTGCCCTTCAGGATTCTAAAGTTATGTTATTATATGATAAAAAACATTAAAATAATCAAGGGTGTAATTTGCATTTTAAAATTATTTTTGTGTCTAGTCAAAAGCTAAAACCACTTGTATTTAAATTGGCCATAACTCATTAAAATAACTTTGTTTTATGCTAATAATGGAAAACGCTGCAAAATGAAACATTTCAGTATATAACTAATGCAAAACTCAATGTTTGCATCAGAAAAAGGTTGCTAATTCTGAATATGTGCAGATAGTATGCGCGCCTGTTGAAGCACTTATTTGCAGCTTTTAAACAAATACTACAATTTAGTATTTATGCAAAACTGTAAAGAGCCCCCTAAACTAAGTTCGATTTTTGAACAGAGTTTCATTTGGATTTTTGAAACAGAATTTCATTTGGCGGCCTTGGCTAGATTCCCGGGGGGGGGGGGGGGGCTCAAAAATTTTCAGGGGGTGCTGAGCCCCCCCTGGCACCCCCCTAACTACAGACTGACAATCAAAAATTTAAGTAACTTAATGGTGATTAATTTGGAAGGGGAAGTTTTAAAAGAATTTCCATTTAAAAAAGCATTTGATGTGTGATGTATGGCCAAATCTCGAGAGAGTCAATTTTACAGAGTGGTGTACTGTTTATATATTGTATAATTACAAATAATACTTATTTATATAGAAATTTTGTATAAATAAAAGTTTTTTTTTCTTGGCTAAAGCTATTTTTATTTGGCTAACAGTTATTGGCTGCAATTAGCCAAAAAGCTACAAATCTTTTTTTCCTAGATTAAACTCTAGCTGACAAATAATCCAATGGGAAGTTTAATCAAAGCATCCATTCCATTCATTCAACAAAAGTATTCTTTTATCCAACAAAAATGTCCTTTTCAAAAAATCCGCCCTCCCCTTTTTAAAAGAAATGCAAATATTAGAGATACTTGTCATCTTCTACACTCAAATAATCATTATTTTATAATTAAACATTTACATTAAAAAAGGGCAAAGAAAATTTCTCTTAATAGTTTAAAAATATATATATTTGATTGGGAAATACTGGTTTTAATTATTCATTATTTAATTATTATCAAAACAATAACTATTGCGTTTCTCTTTTCCAAATAAACAAGTTCACTTGTTCCTTTAAAATATGAATTTGAATTATTATGAATGGGGACCCGCTTTTATAAAAAAGGGACCCAGATATTTGAAAATCCTGGGTCCCAGGATTTTTAGGATCCAGTGACATCACTGTTGGGGAAATATATAAGTACTCATGCAATAGGATTATCAGTGGGCGGAGGAAAAGACATAGAATAAGCAATGGATTATTAAGTCTAGTGGGCTTTTATGCTCATTTTGAGTGTAACATATTGGAATTACACCTGAGACTAACTTTGTAATCCAAAACTATCAACTTTCTTTATGTGTTTTCAGTTAAACGATTTTTGTGATTTCCGCAATTACCGATATTATTTTCACGTACTCTCAACAGGCCTGCCACGTACCCCAGGTTGGGAACCGCTGCTATAAGGTATTACAAGGTGTTAAATGAAAAAGTAAAAGTGATTAGTACAATTTAAAGAGCTGTGAATTGCTTAATCGCCACGTTGTGAAGACGATAAAAATAAAGCAAGCTCTGGTTTGTTATTTTAATGCTGATCTTGATTATCTGCGACCGCAATATTAAAAAAAAATCTAACAAAAGAAATAGGAATGCACTACATGCATACTTTTATACAAAATGAAAAAAACTAGGAAAAGCAAATGCGTAAACATCCTAAAATTTTTATAAAGTAAGGATTTTTACTTCACTACATAGTATAAAACAAAGTCGCTTTTTCTGTCCCTATATCCCTATGTACGCTTAAATCTTTAAAACTACGCAACGGATTTTGATGCGGTTTTTTTTTAATAGATAGAGTGATTCAAGAGGAAGGTTTATATGTATAACACGACGTTCTACGTAGATTAGTTATTGAATTATGATAGAAAGTTTTGTTATTTTGGCCGAAAAGGTTACCATCATTGCTATTTTTTTGGCGATCATTATTGTTGCAGAAAGAAATGAAAAGGCTATACATACATCTCCAAAAATAAAAGAAAAACTGTGTTAAATTAATTTAAAAAAAAAAAAAAAGAAAAAGAAAGAAAAAAGAGTTTTGATGAGAGAATATTATAAAACGAAAATATTTAATTTAAACATGATTGGGAATGTTCGCAATGCTTAAAAAATTATTCAAGGGGCAAGATTGCTATCGAAACAATATTTCGCGATTTATCTTTTGTTTTTGGCGATTTTGATTTTACTTTTGACCCTAAACAATTTGATTTTAAGCCAAAAGGTGTCTTTTTTTTTTTTTTTTTTGATGCAGAAAGAATTGAAATGGCTATACAGCTGGAAAAATAAAAGAAAAAGCTGTTATTAATTTTATTTAAAAAAAAGAAAGGAATTATAGGGGGAAATTCGAAAATCAGGTGATATTTTTTTTATCAAATATTAGCTTTTTCAGTATTTGATTCGGATTATGAAAGATTAGCCTTCTGAAAAAGTTCTACTGGACGGATTTTGATGAGAATTGTATTGTTAGTCAGATGCTATTTCAGGAATGGTTTTAATGTACTACACATTGTTCTACGCTGCTTAGTCAAACAGTTGTGTGAAGGTTATACAGTCAGGAGAACCCGATTCCGAAAGATTAGCCTTTTTGATCCCTTTTATTTTAGCCTTTATAAAAACTTCTACTGAATGAATGGATTTTGTTAATTAGTTTGCATTGTTAGCTCGATAATTTTTAGTGATGGTTTTAGTATATTGCATATAGTTTTATCATTCTTTAGCAAACCTTAACTGTAAATGACCAAATAAAAGAGTTGGTCCTTAACAGCTAAAATTTTGACTGCACATTAGAAAATATAATAGCGCAATCACGTCATTTTTCAGTAATGTGGAAGGATATTCCAGGTAAATATACAGATTGCTTTCAAATACAAGGTCAAATTAAACGATATATTTTGTTTGCTTCAAGGTTCATTTGTAGAAACTGACCAGCGCAGCAGGCGTAGCTTGCTAGTAAATTATAAAAAAGGATATATAGGATTAAATTTATTAAAATTATGAATTTAGAAAAAAAAAAGATTTTGTGTACATTCTCAATAAATAAAAAGGAATACAAAATGAAGTGGAAGGAAAGGGGAAAGGCTGAAAAGAAACTGTAAAAAGGTTATCATTAAAATACAAGCATCAATATTATCTCATAAAATAAAATGGTTCTCACGACTCTGAAACATAGATACATAAATACATAATCTTGATAATTCTTATCAGCACAGTTTTTTGAACTTCTAATTATTTTACAGTAACAACACAAAATACTACAGTAAATAATTTAATGATAAGCCAAAATTACAATTAAATTTCTGCTTTATTATTAGTATTATTTTCCAAAATGTACAAACACATTTTTATATAACCACCATGGAATTACATAAGAGTTGGCTCATGATTTAGAGAAGGTTTGCATTAGCATTTTTCTTGTATTTAAATGATGAATAATACACTATATGGCCAATGATGACCGGTAGGGCTGGACGAATTCAAAAATTTAATATCGCAATATATCAACGAATTAATATTGATATTGGTGATATATCGCGATAACTACCTTAAAGTGTGTGGGAATAGAAAAAATGTTAATTTTCAAAGATAAATGGTATGGTAGCAGCAATTTAAGTACAAACAGGTGTAGAAAGCAACGAATCAACTCTCCTAACCTATTTGCTCACACAGCATCCTTTAAATATTATAGTTTCATATTTATACAAAACAGAAATATTTTAGGAAATGGACACATTGTGCGATATATATTTGGCTTATACCATTGCTTGGATAGTGGTTTTCTTTCAAAATAGTATGCTCCCTATTCTTCCTATTTTCAGCACTATTTTGACTATTTAATATCCTCGTGTATAACTAAGAATATTATAAAAAAAGAAACTAAAATAAAATGTTCTTAAATTTAGGACGTTGCAGATTTTAATATTATTAAAATAAGTAAAAATCAACAGCAAAAACTGAAATTAGTTTAATGCCACATGTCGTGCTAATATACTTGTAATTAAATTGCTTTCAATGGATTACAGATGCTGCAGAAATGTTGTTTTTCAATCTTTCTCTTAGATATCAATGCATTCTTAATAGAAAGAAAATTAAAAATTTTCACTGTATTTACAGCTTCCTATCTATTTACTATACATAAATACAACATTGAAATCTTTTTTGAAATATAAATATTCAAATCGCATTTCGGAATAGTTTTGTACTAATTAAAATGTACTTTTTTGACTTCGTTTTAAGCTAAAGTATCAAGACAGCATATATTAAAATCAATCCGATTCGCGTGCTCTGTAACAATAAAACAACAGACGAAATAGGAATAGAATAAACACTGGCTGGCTATTCAGCGCTCGCAATATTAGACGTTAATAGTTAGGAAGCTCCTCTCAAAAGAAACGAATCACAGTGAAAGAATGTGGAAGCTTAGCTTCACCAACGTAGCCGAGAGGCGAAATTTTACCATTTCGCACTCTGATTGGTTGCTCGCGAACCGAGCATTCCAGCTGCTAAGCTCTGGTAATATTATAGACTCCACAACTAACTCGTACGTATTTTAAGCGCTTCTTTATTCGTTTGAATTTGGACATATCAATATGTGGGATATATTGCAATATGTCTAAGCAGCGACGGAAACACAGACCAACGTAGCCGAGAGGCGAAATTTTACCATTTCGCACTCTGATTGGTTGCTCGCGAACCGAGCATTCCAGCTGCTAAGCTCTGGTAATATTATAGACTCCACAACTAACTCGTACGTATTTTAAGCGCTTCTTTATTCGTTTGAATTTGGACATATCAATATGTGGGATATATTGCAATATGTCTAAGCAGCGACGGAAACACAGACAATAACAGTTTTATTCAGTAACAAACGAACAGGGAAATATGCGGTTTGTTTAAATAAAAGTAAAACATAGATTGTATCGGGATATATTGGAATAACAACGAAAAAGAGATAATCATTAGAAGGGATATTTGGCTTTGAATGAAGCAGGCAGGAATGAATGAATGGTGGAAAATGATTATTCCGATATTAGTACTGCAATTTCGGTGCTTTTTCTAGGATTTCGAAGTCGCGCTGCGGGAAAAAAATGTTATTGGGATACATTGGATTACAGTCGCGCTGCGGGAAAAAAAATGTTATTGGGATACATTGGATTACAGTCGCGCTGCGGGGAAAAAAATGTTATTGGGATACATTGGATTACAGTCGCGCTGCGGATTTTTTTTTTTTATTGGGATACAATGATTATTCTGATATTAGTACTGCAATTTGGGTGATTTTTCTAGGATTTCAAAGTCGCGCTGCGGGAAAGAAAATGTTATTGGGATACATTGGGTTACAGTCGCGCTGCGGGAAAAAAATGTTATTGGGATACATTGGATTACAGTCGCGCTGCGGGAAAAAAGAATGTTATTGGGATACAATGATTATTCCGATATTATTACAGCAATTTCGGTGCTTTTTCTAGGATTTCGAAGTCGCGCTACGGGGGAAAAAAATGTTATTGGGATATATCGGTAGAGTTTCAGCTTAGCTATCGTTATTGGGATATATCGTCAGAATCAGAGCTCAGGTATCGGTATTGTGATAATTAAAAAATATTAATATTTGACCGATATATCGATAAATAATCCAGCACTAATGACCGGTCACTTGCGATTTTAGACTTTTTTTAAATATCTAGAAAAATACATAAGAAATTATCTTGCAACTTCAGGCATGTAAAAAGCATAGTTGACGTCCCATATTTCGGCGAAGATTTTTTCCCGAAACCCCATAGGGGGCCCCAGTGACAGAACTATCTTCAAGTGTCTGCAACGCTAATAATGTTTTCAAAAATAGTCTGCAATACGCAATATATCATATAAATCTATTCTTGCTGCTGCTGTAGTTGTAGTGCTAATTAATTAAGGCATCGGCATTTATCAGCCTTTCTGAGTTTAAAAAAAAAAAAAAAATTCACATAAAATATTCTGAAAGGTTACAGCAGAGGGGGGAGGGGAGAAAATCACCTCTCGGCAATAATTATTCTTGTTGCAGGTCGGATTAACTCTGCTTTTGATTCAAGTCGATTTCAGGCTGAGTGTAGATTCTTGCAAATTGGGTTCAGGTTAACCCAATTTTTCAAAAGTTAGTTCAGTATATTGTTTCAGATTAAAAACTATGCTATATTAATAAGCATAGAACTTTGTGCGTCTGCTGTTTTCTAAAGGAATGCTGCATTTTTTCCGGGACTATTTCACAAAATTCACGTTTATTTTGCGAACCTTCGACGAAGTTAGCGCTTCTTTTTTTTTTCCCTGCAATCCTTTGGTGAAATTCACGTTTTCTTTTTCGTGTCCCTTCGATGAAATTCGCACTTTTTCCGTGATCCTTTGACGAAACTAGCAGTTTTTTCCACGATTCTTTGACAAAATTGGCATTTTTTTCTGCGGCCATTTGACAAAATTTGCGTTTTCTCTGTGGCCCTTTGATGAAATTCGCATTTTTTCCACGATCCTTCAACGAAACTCATGTTTTTTTTTGTTTTTTTTACGGTCTTTTGACGAAAATAAAGTTTTTCAGCTGCCCTTTGACGAAATTTGCGTTTTTATCGCAATCTGTCAACGAAATTAGCCATTTTTCCAGATCCTTTGATGAATTTCGCTTTTTTTCTTTGGCCTTTGGACAAAATTCGCATTTTTCCCACGATCCTCTGACGAAATTTGCCATTTTTTCGAGATCCTCTGACGAAATTTACCTCTTTTTTTTTTCGACGATCCTTTGACAAAATGTGCCGCTTTTTTCACGATCCGAAGACGAAATTTGCCGTTTCTTCGACGAAATTGACCGTTTTTTCGTGTTCCTTCGACGAAATTTACAGTTTTTTCCACGATCCTTTGACGAAGTTGGCGTTTTCTCCGTAGCCCTTCGGCAAAATTCGCATTTTTCCGCGATCCTTCAACGAAACTCATGTTCTTTTTTTTACAGCCTTTTGACTACAGTTGCGGGTTTTTTTTGCGATCTGTCAACGAAATTAGCCATTTTTTGTGATCTTTAAATGTTTTAAAGATCTTAAAGTGTTTTTTCTGCGATTTTTCGACAAAATTCGTCGGGGTTTTTTTTCGCAATTCTTCTTTCGCGCGTGATTTATGTGCTATAACACGTCCGCGGCACCGCTGTATGTTTTTCGTCTGGAGGTGCCCTAAAAAATCTGCGACGCCTGTCGCAGCATCGCGTACATTCTGCCACAGGGTAGGGGACCGTCAATAAATTGAAGAAAAACGAATATCTTTTGGATAACCCTGTAAAAACTAATATCGCAAAAGCGCTGAAACGGTAGCACATGCTTAGAAGGCTCCTTTTAATAAACTATGTTCATTTTTATGAGGATAGCACGTATACTCGTGGAGAAATTAGGGTTTTTATAAAAACAATCCTAAATTTCACCAAGTGTTTTGCTTATAATTTTCGGAGTTCTTAATATAAAAGAATGTTCTTTTCAGGAACAATGACAAACAACATTATATATAATACCCTGCAATCATAATTAAAAAATAATAAATATTGGATGAAAAATGAGCAGGTTTGCTAAATATTGTTTCACTGCGCATGCGCGAATGCAATCAAAATATACTGTGCATAATATATTAGCTTATAGACCAACTTTTGTGAAAGGCTCAATAACATAGCTTGAAAATTCTGATAGTAATCGTCGATAGAATAAGCTCGAAATTTGCTGTTCCCAAAAGGAAGCAAAAAGATGAGGGGTTGTATCCAAATATTATATACTAACTTATTTAAGTTGACATAATAAGAATGAAGTGTCTCTCTTTATATATTTACTCTCATTGTATTATAGAAAAACTGATAGCTTATACACCAAGATTCCAGAATTGGCATATTTTGGAGAGATAAATTTGGTAGTTGTCAGAGTAAATATGGTCATAAAAATAGTCATGGTATTATCTCATGGAACTGCCAATGCTAAAAGAGGTTTTTCTATAAGTTCAGAATACCTCAATGACAATCTGAAAGAGGATACCCTAATTGCACAAAGAGTTATCTATGACAAAATCCAGTCATCTGTAGGAATGATGGGGATATTCTTTGGCAGTGTACCACATGTGCCTGACTAGCACGAAAATACTGTTATTACATACTTGTAATGTTAAAAATATCGCAAATGCCCCTAAAATTTTCCTAAAATTTTGAAAAATCCTAGTGCTAGCCCTGCATATTTTATGTCATTTGCTTTAAAAGCATTTTTAAAGTTATTAAGTATATACAACTTTAATATTATTTAAAATTAATTTAATTTTATGATTACTTTATGTTTGCATTAAAAAAAAAAAAAAAGTGATAGAAAACTCTCCTGATTTCTTTTTAAAAATCTCTTTATTTTCACCCTCTGGAACTTGGTAATTCTGAAAAAGTGAGATTCTATATAATACTGGAAAAAAGTCTTTTAAGTTTTACTTCGTGGTATTTGTCAATATTGCAGAAAAATCATAAATTCTGTATTTATAATTTATAATCAAAATAATGTTTAGTATAAATACGAAGGCACTCTTGTAATGAAATTTACTGTATGGTAAATAATAATAAAAAGTTGTAAGAGAGTTATTTGTATTTTTTCTTTATTTCTGCATTTATATTACTTTGTTGTTTTAAATCAGAACTACTGTACATAAAACTTAACAGTTTATAGGACTTATAGATGTATAGAAAACATTAAGTAAATAATTTTTTGTTGGAGTAAAATTATTCTAATATAAGTATGTAGTATTATTATACATTATTGTTGTGTATTTATGAGAAATAATTGCATTTTTAATTTTATTTTTAAAAACTGTTTTGTGATGTATTTGAGTAATATAGTTTTATGCTTTTTTTCCTTTTGTGCAAAATATGGTTTCGCGCGTGGTTTTTTAGTTTTTTAAAAAATTTGAGCTTACGCGTATTTTCAGACTTTTGTTCTTTACCCACTCTCATGCCTGATTTTAGCAAAAATAAATCAAATTATCTGCAATGCCTCATAGCAGGCACTTGGTAACCAAAACCGGTCAGCCAAGTTTTCAAATGTTAAGTATTTAAGATAAAAGTTGAA
The DNA here is from genome assembly GCA_963931845.1 of Maratus michaelseni. NCBI lineage: Eukaryota > Metazoa > Arthropoda > Arachnida > Araneae > Salticidae > Maratus > Maratus michaelseni. The sequence goes on along the minus strand of OZ007592.1, from coordinate 199,332,712 downwards.
TTTTAATGTGCAATGTCTCAAATTATAAAATGACAACCAGTTCATCTTCGAGTTTTAAACTCGCCAAGCATATCCAGGAACACTTCAGAATACTGAAGTTACAGATTTTCTAAATTTTAAAATTTATAAACTTTCCTATCACTATAAATAAATATTTATTGGTCAAATTTAATTTTTGACTCTTTCTTTATTTTATAGAGAGGAACAAATCAGACCATATATTCAAAGAGTTTTCGGTATATGGGAAGAACGAAGCATCTATACACCTGAGTTTATTGCTGATCTGCGTGCAATTTTGGGTAAGCCCTGTATAAATTTATTATTTACTTTTGATTTTTATCTGTGGTAATTAATATAAGAAAGATCTAGAACAGTGGTTCTTAAGCTTTATGATTCCAAGGACTCCTTTAATGGTATGTGCATTTTTCTGGACCCCTAACTACAATTTGCTTAAAACAAGGTCAGAAAATATTATCAGCTATATACCATTTATATTTTACTACACAAAGTATTACAATCTCATGTTTTGTCTACAGTTTTTGAAAAAAATTGTTTTATGGCTGCCAAAAAATGACAGCATATTTTTATGAAAGTAAAATTTTTATAACTATCTGTGGAAAGGATGGTGCTATTTCTTTTCCGCTGGATGCGCAAAATCTGTTTCAGTGTTTGAAATTCGAAACAGATGTATTTTGATGACATCAGGGCCATATTTAGGCATATGTGGCACAATTTTGAGGCCGGAAAAAATCTTTCTTTTGAGGATGGCAAAATATTGCTTGTACTTAAAACAGGTATTAAAAGTCTTAATTTTGACATATTTCATTTCAGATGCTAGTATTCAAGTAGGATGCAATATTGGGTGCACCCTTTATTCTTATTTATTCAATGTTATATCGGCATTTTATTTTTTCATGTTCTTAACTTAAATTTAAACACTGTTTGTACATGAGTATTTTCAATGATGAAGTTGTTTTTGGAAATGATATAACCTAAAATATATTCAGTTTTCATCTTCATTGCAATATTTTTCAGTTAAAAAATAACAGTTTAATTTAGTTCTTGATGTGAGTGGTGCCTGAAGTTAAGTGATGCTACAAATCATAAGAAAGACTCAGAAAAAAAATTGAGAAGGAGAAAAATCTTACAGAAAACCCCTTGACTGGGCTCATACGTATTATTAAAGCTAATGTCACATGAGCGATTATTTTGACGCTCACAGTTTTCGCATGAAAAACGTCGCTTTTGCTGCAGCGGCGACACGGATGTAGATGCTATATTTTGTTCACGCTAAAACAGATCCGATATTCTGCTTCTTGCAGAAACAGAGATACTTCCAATCTATGTTTTTAACTGAGCACTTTTGCACAAAATAAATTATTCTCTAATTTTATATCATTAATTCAAGAAATTAATATATATATATATATATGTAACCGACGGTACTGGATTCATCCTCTTATAAAGTGATGGATTATTTACCAGCAATTTTTATTATTTTGTAAGCAGCGTTGGATCAGTACTGTGGCAAAATCAGGCTGTAATTTAATTTGATATTAGTCCTATTTTAATACATAGTTATACTCTATTGTATCGCTATTTCTATTTCAATAATTAAATTAATATTAGAATGTTAAAATGGAAAATTACTGAAAATAAAAAAATTATAAAGATATGTCCAGAGTTCATTCTAGGATCAAGGGCAGGCAGGGTGCACTTTCCCATAAAAGGGCACTTCGGAGACAAAAAGGGCACACTCATGAATTATTACACATTACTCCAGTATGCGAGTGTGTATATATATATATATATATATATATATATATATATAGTGTATTTACAAACTTTGATTTTATTGATATATGGGTATGGGTAGGGGTCGGAAAAATTACTTTTTTATTGTAGTGAACTGCAACTACTTTATCAGAAATGTAGTTAACTACAACTACAATTACTTGTTTTAAAAAATAGTTGCTAGAAACTACTTTTCAAAAGTAGTCCCTACTTCGCTATTTTCAGATCTTGTCAAAGGATTCAATCTGCACTAGAAATTGAAGATACTAATTAAATAACTAAGAGACCACTCATTATATTGCGTCTCTGGGGATACAATTAAATAAATGCAATATAACTGAAGGCATTAAAAAATTAAGGAAGATAACATACAAGAAAATGTTTTGTGTTTGTCTCCAAAATGTTAGTTTATACACACACTACAAATTTCGTAGCAAAATTAAAAGAGATATAAACTAGAAAATTACAGAAAAACAACTCTAAATGCAAACAATAAACAAATCTTTAAATAGAGACATTTTGAATAATAAGGAACCCGGCATTAAAACATGAAGACCTAATAACGAGTAAATAGGCAAATGTTGCTATAGCAAGAAAATTAATTCCTTGGTGGGCTAGTACTAGATTTTAGCAGCAAGTGTCAATGGGAAAAAGCTATGACTTCATGCGATGCATTACTAATACACTGCAGCTGAGATTTGCCATTGAGATTCGCAAATTGTTGAACAGAAGAAATTTTGCACAAAAGAAGCAAGTTTCGGTCACGTGATTTGTAGAATGGCACATTTTTTTCCCCTAAAGTAGCGTTAAAAGTAGCCTCATTTCTTGCTACTTGTTTTTTGTATCGTGCTAGTCGCTGCACTACATTCTTCAAAATGTAGTGCGCTATATAAAGGTGAACATAAAGCACTGGCCGGTATGTTGATTTTTTTTTTTTTAGTAGCCAGTCAGTGCCAAGTGAGAATAATTTCTTTAATAGCCAGTAAGTAGATTTATGTCACTGAATATTTAAGAATCGTGTGTATTTCACCAATTAGTTTCGAAAAAATTGCAGATTTCGTCATTCGTGAGCGTAAAAATCATGAATTTCGTCGTTCGGGTACGTATAAAAGTCATGAATTTCATCCATCGCGAGCGTGAAAATCATTAATTTCCTCGATCGCGCGCGTAAAAATCATGAATTTCGTCGATCGAGTGCGTAAAATTAATTAATTTTGTCGATCGGGCGCATAAAAATCATTAATTTCGTCGATCGGGCGCATAAAAATCATGAATTTCGTCGATCAAAACGCATAAAAATCACGAATTCAACGACCAGGCGTGTAAAAATCATGAATTTCGCCGATCGGGGGCGTAAAAATCATGAATTCCGTCATTCAGGAGCTTAAAAGTCATGAATTTCGTCTAACGGGTGCGTAAAAATCATGAATACCGTCTAACGGGTGCGTAAAAATCATGAATTCGATTGAGCACGGAAAAATCATTAATACCGTCGATCGGGAGCGTAAAAATCATGAATTTCGTGAAACGGGCGCGGAAAAATCGCGAATTTTAGAGAAAAAAGGAAATTGGAAAATCCTGCATTTGCCCGGTTCTTTCCATATTTTTAATCGCCCGTATTTCAAGTTTAATCGCCGATTGATGACTGGCGAGTGCTTATTTTCACCTTTAGCCCTATACTACAAACTACTGTAGTTTCGCTACTTTCGATCCCTGGCTTGACAAATGCAGTCGTCAGGTTGCCGCTGGCACCAAGTTGTTTATCTGGCGACTAAGTTATTTAATCCGGCAGGGGTTTTTTTTGTTCAAAAGTTGACTTAAGAAATGAACGCAAACTGTATTTATTCTCTCGTACTTTTAATAAATGGAAGAACCAAGTTAAAAAGGTATTTTCTGTCTCATGAACAGAAAATACCAATCTTTTATATTCTAGCCAGCTAGAATGTCACGTGTTCAGAGTGTGTGTAAGGGGGGGGGGGGTGTTCAGAACAGTAAAAAATAGTGTCAATACAACCTCTGTGACATCTAAAACTGGATACAATGTTAAAAATTGTCAAGTTTTTTGTAAGTTTCAAATCAGATTTTTGTGTTCAGAATTAAAACTGATTATCACATTCGTTTTAAAAAAATAACATATACCGTAATTTTCGGAAGAAACGACACGGCGTTTATGTGTTTTAAAGTTAAAATTTCAAGCTATGCGGCGTTTACGTGCAGTTTACATTTTTTTTTCACCCCAAAAATACAGGCACTAAAGATGAGAAAGTTTCATATTAATGAGATTTTTAAATAATATGCACGGGCCGAAATTTTTACTCATTTATTAGTTTAAAATGGAAAAAAAAGACAGATAAAAAAAAAATAATTTTGAATATCTATAAACATTATTTAAAAAAAAATTCTTTATAATTTAATAAAACAAAATTAATTTTCTTCGAACAAAGATAGAATGTCACTGTAATTTTCATTTTAAAAAAATAACCGGTCTGACATAGTCCGGGATAAAAGGAGTTCGACACCTGACACGGCCCAGCCTGGCAAGAGTCTGCAGAAAAAAATTAAGTCCGGTCGCGGCCCAGCCCGAGTCTAAAAAAAGAAGATCGACCCCGATCTCTAACGTGTACACTTAATGTGAAAATTCTATAAAAATGATTTAAAGCAACATTCGTATTTTACTTTAAAAAAAGTAGTGGATATAAATTAAAAAAACAATTAATAATCCATATTTTCTAAGAAAATATAACTGCAAGAAAAGATTTTATTTTCTAGAGAAAACTCGAGAAAAACTTGTAGATATAAATTTCAAAACTTCTTTGCCATTTGGAAATTTCCATTTCTACCCTTAACAAGAGGGTAATATCGGATTATAAGATCACATCCTGGACTCTAGTCTGACCAGGTCAGACTGTATTTGACCCGAACCCGATAGTTTTGTTCAAAGCCAAACAAGGACCCCCTCTCCCCCGCCAAAATATATACCCGAACCCGAAATATTCAAACCCGAATCTGAAATAAAAGAAAATTAATCCATATTTTAACAGAATTATGCAAAAGTAGTCTACAGTTACATCTCTTAATATCTCATTGTCATAAATATTCGGCACTTTCTTTTGGGGGAAAAAAACCCCGAAGGAATCAAAACCCAACCCGAAACCGATCCGAACCTGAAACATTTAAAGTCTACTCGACTCGAAACAACAACAACAAAATAGCATCGACCCAAACTCCAGGTCGGATTTGCGTAAAATCGGGTTAACAGACCGGCCTGCACCCAGCAGTTGAAATAAATATAAAATATAATCATGAAGTATTCATGCATAATATATTTTTTAAATACATACAATATCATAAATACACTAAATATTTATATGCAATATTAAAAGTACGACTATAAAATAGAACGCATTAAATTGCATAGTTAAAATATGTAGTATTTAAGAGAAATAGCAAACTGCTGGTATTAAGTATTATTTTTTTCCTTTTAATTACTTTGTATGTAGTATTATTGTAAACTCTTTTCAAAACAAAATCTTCTAATTGTAATCTTTATTTATTAATTTGGGATTCTGACAACTAAAATGTATCAAACATAATGATAGAGGAGTGGAAAAAAAAAAAAAAAAAAGAGAGAGAGAGAGAAAGAAGACAGTTTTTCATTTCGTAGTTAGTTAGTATGAATCATATGTTTCTGATCTTTATCTCTCCATGTGGAGAGGAATAATAAAAGTAGGTCATGAAATTTCTTGTCGATAGACCGATAAGAACCAGATTGGAAAGTCTGGTTTTGTTTTCTAGAAATTAATTTTGAAGGAAAATTATAGTCAGGTCCGGGAAGAGAGAGTGGGAAAAAATATTTAAAATATAAGTCAGTTTTAATCTAACATATAAAACTAGCTGGTAGCCTTATTTATGTTTTACAAAATTGAATAGCGTTTTTCGTTTTTTGATAAAGGGGAAAAAATCATTTAAAAAATGCTGTTAAAGTTAATTTAGAACAGAATTTCCGGATGAGACAGCTCGAGAAAGATCGTCATGAAATAGTAATTACTTATAACTCAAGATTTAATACATTTATCGAAAACAGAAAAACGCATTCGATTTCAAGTCACTTTGATAATTATGTCAGCAGATTTGATGCTTTTACGTTTAAAAATGAATCTGTGAATTATCAGAAAGTTTCGCGTTGTTGATCAGCATATATATATAGTTTTTTGAGAACAGCTTTAAAAGCTTTTTTTTATATGCCTGCATTTCTGATCTACAAATTCTTTTATAAATGATTAAAATGAAATAGTACTTTTATATCTGAGTTAATTGACAAAATTGGATGTAGCGTTATCTTATTTGTGCCTAGAGCTAAATAATAAAATCAATACGTTTATTGCTCATTTGTAAATAATTTTAATGTATGGCTCGGTGAAAATAAACTTCATTTTATCCCAATCAAACACGGTATTTTATTTAAGATACTTTTTTTCAATTCCGTATTTATTATTTATAACAAATTATTAATTTCATGTTTATATTTTTGTTTTCTAAATTTAGTTTATTGGTAATGTGTTAAGGGTAATGATATATCATTTGCGATTAGAGTCCATATGCCGAAATTTTGGCTGCCACATTTATGCAATTTTAGCGGGAATTTTTAATTTAAATATTATTTATTGTGTAATAATAATTTTGAATATCATATTTATATTAAATTAATAATTTAATATTTGCGTGTTTGTGATTTTTAATTCAGTTTAATTAATGTTTCCAAAGAGTCCGTTAAAAGTTCAGAACTTATTCTCGGCCCTGCACGATCAATTTAAATTTTTTCATATACTGTCAGCTTTACCCGATCCTTTTAAATTTGTTATATTGGGCCAGACAGCCCGCTTAATTCTTTTTATCTATCCGGCCTGTTTAAAAAATTCTTTATTTTGCCGGCCCGTTTAAAAGAATGCCTTCATTGTGCGGGCTGGACACGAGTGAGGCCCGAGTCCTTGCAGACCTCTAAAATTGGAGGATAAAGTTGAGAAATATGCTAAATTAGTTGATATGCATTGAGGTAAATGCTTTTAAAAAGAATGAATATATCAATATTTCAGTGTTTAATATTTTAAAAATACAATGCAATAAAACCCGATCATTGAGATTAAGGATAAGTTTTGAAAAGATATTTTACATATTTAAAAAAAAAGAGAGAGAGAGAGAAGAATATTTACCCATATTTTCCTGGTGTGTGTCGGAGGGGGGAGGAGAGGTCAACTTATAACTTTTTTTTTCTCCAAATGCAGTATTTTCTCCCTCATTTTTCTCTGAAGCCCTTATCGCTGAATAACAGATTTTTAAAATACAAATTACGCATTCAAAACTCCACTAATTTTTAGAAATAAAAGTAACTAGACAATTCTGATACTCGAAATGCTGACTATACAAAAAGCACGGCCGATCAGCCGTATACAGAAAGAAGATGGTCAAATTTTCATCATTCGCCTTTGTTCCAATCAGAAATGGGCCACCCCCACCCCCCGAAAAGGAAAAGAAAATGGGGGAGCAATCATATCCTCTGAGGGAGCAATACTTTCATGTTTTTAAATATTACTAAGAGACAGAAAACAAATATATTTCTCCCTTTTCTACTGCCTCAGATCGTCAATAAATCGGACTGGTAAACAGACTTAAATTGTCGATATTATTTACCAATGCCAAAAAATTTTAACTCATGGTTTTTTTATTAAATTATCTAATTTGGGAATATCTATGCTCAGAAAAAGTCTCACCAAAGAACCTGACTAATATATTCTTTGAACTGGCCTCACGTTCAGGGGTGGGAGGAGCAAGACAGGGGTGTCTTTCTACACAATGCCCATACTTTTTCTTCTTTATTTATTCCTCTTCGAAGGGCAATAAAATCAAAGGGATAATGGTCAACATAGTAATTTACGAGTTATTTTTGCTTGGTTTCCATCGCCAGTATCCTACGGACACCTAACCTAAATTTGACTCTTCCTCTTCCAATAATTACATGAAACCAACTGACAAACAGAAAAAACTCAATTTTATTATTTTCCAACGAAAAAATGTTTTTGTGAAGGACTATGTGCAGAGCTGGCCTTCTCCTTAACACTATTCTCAAATCCAAAGTGACTATTTTCTGACTCATCTCTGAATTCTTTTCTATTCGTAAATGCAATTAATTGGCATATGCTCTTATTCAGAGACTATGAAATCGAATAGCGTTTTCCATTTTTCGATAAAAACGGGACGTCGTTCAAAATATGGTGTCAAAATTGGCGGTTTAAATCAAATTTCCGAGGCGCTACAACTCGATAACGGAAGTAGTTTACAAAAAATTATACTTCATGTATATTTATGCGAAAATTTTAAAGTACATTTTAGACTATATGTCCGCCAGCCATAGAATAAAGACTAAAGTGGCACAGTCACGATCTTCATTTGCAGGGGAGGGGGACAATTTCATTGCATTACTACATGCTCATAAGGTAGAGTTTATTAAATACGTGAAACATAAAAATCGACATAATGAAAAGCACAAGAAATGATAATTTAGCATTTGTGTTTCATAAAAGTCTCTCCTTCAATCTACAGACAAGAAAAAAAAAAAAAGAAAAAGGTGGGGGGAAAGAGAAAAAGCAGTTACATACATACATACTACTTCGCTAATATTGCTTCAAACTTTTTCTTTCATTAATTTTGTGTTCAAATAGATGATCTTATTATGAACCCTTGAAACAGTTATATTATAAAAATTTCACGCTGTTTATGATTTTCTTTACTTTGGTTTTTACATATCCTATATTTATCTTAACACAAGATCTTATCAGTTTTTAAATGCTCTGGGAGAAGTTTTAACCCCCAAATCTCCCCTTTCCCCTTTGCTGCGCCAGTGCAGAATAGCAACATTAATTATCTCTAAAACTATTACATAAAAAAAAAAAAAAAAAAAAAAAAAATCTCATCGGCCGGGCCCATGGGTCATGCTCGGGAAAATTTTCATTCACGAGACTAGAACCGGGCAAACTTATTTTTCTGCAGGCTCGGACAGAACCGGCCAGACTTATTTTTTCTAGGCCAAGCTTAGCTTGGACTTCATTCTTCCTAGAGGTCTGTCAGGACCGAAATTTTCAGACCCATGCAAAATCAGTAAAATGAGGCCCGGCAAAATAACTTTTGCAAAAAATGTATAAATTTTTAAATTGCCATTATTTTAAAATTAAAATTCTTTTTAAAGAATAGCACATACATTTTTCTAGGCAAAAATAAATAAATATATTTAATTAATTAATTAAAATATAATAAAACGTATGAAATAGTACCTGTCTATGACGAAATCCTGTCTTAAACGAACATACTTTTATCTGTGCAAAAAGAATATAATACATATACAATAGACGATGTACCTGCTAAGAATGGAAACTGTCTATAACGGATTTTTCATATCCTGATTTTTCTTCTCTTACTAAATCTTCATTTGAATGTGTAATTGTCTGAATCAATTTTTTAATCAGTGTTTATGTACTTAATTGTCTAAATGGTCATTAATGTTGTTGATATTTTGCATTCCATGCATTTCGAACATAATCTGGAAATAAAATCTATGCATAAGTGTGCTTTTTGAATAATTTTAATTTTAGGGTAATGTTGACTCAGAAATATCGGCATGTTTTGTAGAAATTCCGTCGGCTGAACTTTTTGCTTTTATACCGGGCCGTGGCCGAGGTGGACCTAACTTTTATACTGTACCGAGCCCCAAAAAATTGTTTGGTTTGGCCCGTGCCGGGAAATTTTGGCAACGTGAATGACGATGCTGAAAATTTGAATCTAATCTGGGCTTTAATATAAAAGCACAATAATTCAATATTCGGTTGATTCGTGATCAGAGCGGGCTTATCCCCTCTCCACGGGATGTGCAATGACGAAGGTAGTGGCTAACTCCGATGAATTCGAGGTTCGTTTGAAAAATAAATGATCAGCAAAACTCCGCAAATACAAGGATAAAATAGATATTGAGATATGATTATGAATTATCTTTCGATAATTATATTAAATTATCAAATTTTCTTTGATTGTGGATATCACGTTGAAGTATTTCGAGTTTGAGGCGAGAGTAGATCAATTTTGTTGTTGTTGTTGTTGGATTCGGATTGGGTTATAGATTGGCTTTAAAGAGTTTATTAGGGTTAATTAGAGTTCGGGTTAATTAATAAGCAGAATTTGAGGATTGCGAGATCCATCCCGCGGAATGCGAATGATTTTCCGAGATCTTAAATTGGAACAAAATTAATAAGCTGAAACGAAATTTATTTTGAATAAAAAACTTAGTCTAGCTAATTGTATTCAGGCAGGACACAGAGACTTTTAGAACAAGAAAGATAAAGGATGAAAATAGTAAACTTTTAGCTTTCAACACAGCGCTTGATGTTTTGCATTTCCTCAGAGCCGTCCTTAGGGGTGTGCGACAGGTGCGGCCGCACAGGGCCTCGCGCTTAAAGAGGCCTCGCACCCGGACGCAAAATATTTTTTCTTTAATAAAAAGAAGAAGGTTTAATAGAAAATCTTTAATATAAATTTATGATTTTAGTTAAGAAAAGATAGTTATCTTCACATAAAATATAGCCTATGTTGGAAGAGGGACTTTCACCATCAATTTGCCACCATTACTTTTGAAATTGGTTAAGTAATTCCAGAAATTATCCCTACAAACACACAAACGCTACTTCTTTATAGTAGCTAGGGGAGCGAACCCGGTCTCCCCGGGTTACAGTATATAGGTGAAAACCATTCTTTTTTATTGATAGTATAGATAAGATTATGTTAAGAATCTGGAAGGAAAGGGCCTCGCAAAATCCTTGCACCGGGCCTCGCTTTAAGTCGTCCTCGCTAAGGACGGCTCTGCATTTCCTTCGTGGCGTGTTTATATTATTAATTATAAAACCTCCATTTAAGACTTTAAAGAATATGTGTCCTCATGAGTCAACATCTGAAAGTTAAAATGAGGCTCAATTATTTCAGTTATTCAAAATAAACATTTTATAGTAAAGTGAGTAAGAAAAAATAAATTTTCGATGAATCAAAGCTGGGAAAATTAGGAAAATACGGAGTGCTTTTCATAAAATATGAAAACGTGCGAAGAATGACGGCCATAAAGTGGGGAGTACGGCGCGGCGAGTAAAAGTGTAGAAGGTATTGAAACGAGACAAAAGAAAAAAGATAGTATTAAAAAAGGGGGTTGCGCCTAGTTTCCGCGCATATACGGAGCCCCTGACGAAGCAATTATTATTATTTTACTTTGGAAAAAAAGTTGTAAGGTCTTAAATTTTATTTTTGCGCCAAGGGCCCTTTAAAGAGACAGCCGGGCATGCGTACTGTCCTGATTTATGCATGCTATAGAATTAACAGATTGAGACATCCGGGATTCAAAAATATTTTTTATAATTAACTTTTTAATAAAAAAATCAGTTTAGTTTTCTAATAAATCGATTTTTTTTTTTTTTTTACATCTTTCACTAACATGAAAGATGATTTCAATATTTCTTCTTATGCTCCCATTGCGCGTACGTTTCTTTCAGTTTACAAACCAATTCTATGAACTGTATCTTTTGTGTTTTTGGTCATCTTCATATGTCCCAACTACCCTTTGGAGAGAAAATATCAGGAGATATCTTTGGGGGGGATCTCTTTTCTGTTGTTGTTCCTATGTTGACATTTCCACCAACATGAGAGAGGGAGAGAGTAATTTATGACTAACGCGCAGCTCGGACCTTCAGCTGAAAGGAATGGGGCATTCAACTGAAAATAATTGGTGTCCGCGTGTGTATGCTATTGGGAACGTGGGTGGGGGTGGGGCAGGAACTGTAAAAAGCAATGAATTGGATAGAAATAGTTACAGTTCGTTTGAAATTAACGATAAACTTTACTTAGAGCTTTTTTTTCTTTTTTTCATTCAGCCGAGTTTTCGGGTGTTAGGGCACACTGGGCGGGGTTTTAGAGCAGTGGGGCCCTCGGGGCGGCAGATTTTGTAAACAAGGGCAGGCAGGGCGGCCCGCCCCGCGAAAAACGCCTAGAATGAACTCTGGATATGTCATTTGTATTCATTTTAGCCATTTACTATTGTAATGCATTTTATGATAAATGGAAAATCAACCATACTTAAGAAGTGCAAATGACTTCAGATATTATTAAAATGAAGATAGTTGTTATCCAATTTTTATTTATTTAACATTTCTTCTTTATTATTATTAATTTTTTTTTTTTAAATGATAAAAATATTGCTACAAAACACAATAAGTAAAACTAACATCTTAACTACATAAATGAGAAATAGAAACGATATGTTTCCAAAGTGTCAGATTTTTGTTATTAGTCAGAAAACATGTGCTACCACTTCATGAGCTTAAGCAAGACTTTTTTCCTCCCTCTTCTAGTCAGTCAGCCATGCTTCTGCTTTTCCAGTAATAACGAAAAATGTTTCACACTATTGATTTTTTCTCTATATTTTTATAGTACATTTGAAAATTTAATAACTTTAATTATTATTAACATAGTTGAAATCCCATAAAGGCTGATGGAAGATACAATATCAAATATTAAATTGAATAAGAAATTTCTTTCAGTGGTATTTAACTGAAAAAAGGCTAAAAAGTCATATATTGGTAGTATTGAAAAATGAAACATTTCTAGTTGAAATTCATACATATTCGCTATAAATGTGATTACGCTATAACTGGGTAAAATTGTCACCATACGCAAATAGCATACTTTACCAGAGAAAGTTAGTTCTGCTGCCGCACATAATTTTACAAAAAAAGAAATATACCACTTTTTCCAAACTTAACTGCATTTGCTTCAAAAATATAATTAATTTTGTATATAACATATAAAAATTTGCTTCAAAAATATATTAAATTTTTTCCTATAATAATACTTTACTATTTTAATACTTTTCTTTTAAAACAACTACTTTTCTTCTACTTTTTTACTTTTCTTTTATTGTAACATTACAATAATTTTAAATATATATATTTTTTTTATATATATGGGGGAAAAAAATCAAATAACTTACCAATATATTCCTGATCTTTAGATTTTTCTTAAATTTGTTTATCAAGGATATTACATAATTCTATCCAAGTTATTATTTATTAACACTTTCCAACATAGTTAAAAAGTGTTTATGAGTTTGGTTTGTCCATCTGTATATGCTCTAATTCGCGTGAATTTACTTGGATTACCTTGGAATTTATGTACGTTATTGGGGTTTACTAGGGCATATTTGGTATTCAGGGGTGGAAAATCTGCTCCAATTTTGATTTCCTGCTACATCCTGCTCCAAAAATAGCAATTTTTTTAAATTCTGCTCCAATCTGCTTCAAAAATGAAAATTTCTTAATCTAAAAAATTAGAATTAAAAAAAAAAATCATTAACTTCGTATAGACTTGGCAACGCACTGCTATGATGCATGTAGCTAAGATATGCAGCATCATTTAAGTTAAAAAATTATTTCTAACTGAATAATGGATTATAGTACATAATGATTGTCTTACATTTCAGTTTTTATAATATAACATATCTTAATCCAAAGAGGATGATTACTCCAAAACACAGCTGATGTACAATCTATCAAAAATAAGCATTATTGAAAAGATGTCCAGCATTAAGACTGTTCTCAAACAAAATATTTTTACCCCCTCAACAGTGCAGAAATTTCTGACACATCCACAAACTATTTTCAAATGTAACAGCATGAAATTGGTAAGGCATGACTACTGAAGTAATATGAAATTGAATAGCAATTTTTGATAAATGTCACATCTTATGCTATAAGTGATTTTTGAGGCATAAAGACCTTTACAGAACTGTAGCGTCCTAAAATTGAGTTAAAAATGCTCACTTTGATAACATAAAAAATAATCTTTGTTTTTATTGAAAAATAGAAAATTCTATTTGATTTCAATGCTAAAACATAAGTTTGTTCTACTACAAAACCATTAAATTCTGATACAGAACTGCAATTTATTCTGATACAAAAACAATTTTTTTATCCTGTATTATTTTCTACTCCTGTATTATGAGACTCCAAATCAGAAGATTTGTTGTTATTATAAAGTGTGCTTCAGCCAATTAGCCAAAAGATTGGTTACGAAGATTGTAAAAAACAAATTGCATGAAATCAACAATAATACTGTTGATATAGAAGCATGTACTCTTCACAAAGTCCACAATGCATCTGGCCACGATTTTAAAATGTGTCTTATTGACTTATACTACTTTTTAAAAAGAAAACCACTGTGCAGTCTAGTGATTACTCACACTTACAGGTATCACTTGGGTTATTTAAATTTACTATCAAATGTTTGTCATTTGCAAAAAATATACAATAACTATTGCAAGTAAACATATTTAACTTGTTACATTCTGTTTTTAATTTAAATCCTTTCCTAAATCTTTTCCTAAAGTGTTAGATAAGTTGAATTATTTTTTAATTTCTAAAAGGGGGTGTAAAACATTTGTTGTCAGAATATGGTATATTAGTTATGTATTCTTGGAATGTGGAAAGTTAATTCATCTGTTATAGTCATATTACTACAAATTTTGAAACTCTAAGTAATTAATTTTGTTGAAATTGTATATATGCACTATGTTAAAGGAAAGTTCATTAACAAAGCATATTTGCTTTTAATTTGGAGCTGCTACAAAATGTAATTAACCCACCCCAAAACTGTAATTGATGTGCTCCAAAACTGGCATTTACTGCTCCAAAACTGTAATTGGTGTGCTCCAAAACTGTAATTGACGTGCTCAAAAATTGGCATTTACTGCTCCAAAACTGTAACTAACCTGCTCCAAAACTGGTATTTACTGCTCCAAAATTGCAATTTGACCTGCTCCAAACCTGCTACAAAAATGGATTTTCGATTTTCCACCCCTGGGTATTGAAAATGAAGTGTGTAGCATTTATGGTTTTTTTTCAGAGGGACACTCAAAAGAATTTTTTTGCATTACAGCCTATGGGGAAGAAATCAGTTGTGGTGAAATTTAATCATGTTACACTATTTTAAACATAAATCATATTGTACTAGTAACTAAATACTAGTAAATTTTACTTTACGTACTTAAATAATTTAATAGCAATTTTACCATGAAGAACTTTTAATCATTTTCTTTTATTGTAAGAGATCTATTATTAGCTATAATACAACACGTAGCCCATTTCCATTTTGTTATTACTAATACTCAAAAATGTTTTCTGTTTTGGATGGACTTCTTGTACCCAGTGGTGCTCTACAAGGTGCTTACTGTAGAATAGGGTATGCATAGAATGTATTGTTCATTTACAGTGACACTCAAAAGAATTTGGTTACAGTACTGTCTATGAACAATAATTGCTGGTAGCTCATTTTCAGTTGTGGTACATGTTTTTAAATGTAACTATTCTTTTTGCATATAAATTCTATAGATCATATACAAGTCTGATCAAAAGATGTTGCGTACATTTCTGTTTTCTGACAGAAATTGCTGAATTGGAATTTTCAATTGTGTTATGTATTTCCTAACTGAAGTAAATTTTAGCATACTGTGTGGTATACATACATATCGATAGATCATATACACAGTTGCACAAAATAATTCAGATATTTTGTTGCCTATTGGAAGTTATTGCTAAAATTGGGTTTTCAAATGTGTTATGCTTTTTCTAAATTGTTTACTTAGTAAATGCGAAGTTTTGTTACAGCATTCTGAATATGTTGGAAAGTGTTTCATAATCTGTGGCAAGACGCATGATTTTTCGTTCCTGTTTATTTTTATCTTTATATAATTTGGACTGATTTGTCCCTCAATATTGGACGTTCTTGTATCTCAAAAATTAGTTGCTCCACGTCTGTATCCATTTTTTAAATTCTAGCCAGACAATTCAATACGGAACCGCAATAAAAATTCGCCTGAAAACTCAAAAGAAAAGTCAAACTGCAATGTCAAAATCGCAGTTTGTGTGAACATTATGTCATTAGACAGTCATCATTATAACATGATTAGACAGTCGTGGAGGTTAAGGTAGCTTAAACTCTGCTCAAAACATCGTTAGCTTTTCTTAATTTTATTTAAAATCACAACAGGTCTTTGATGTTGAAACTTAAAAACATTGAATATTAAAACAATATAAGAAACATATTCATAATCGTGATTAATAGCCACATGCTACATTAGACGGTGAAAAACCATAGTATCTATAAAACAGAACTGCTTGCAAAATGTCATCACCACCGCCAAGATACATGCTATTTTAAACACTATATATATATATATATATATATATATATAGTCAGTTCATTTACTATGTCACGCCACACAATTGCCGAAAAATTTAAATAAAGCAAGATGCCAAAAAGAAAATGTCAGAAGAAAAACTCTCTGCATGCATCTGTACACAGAAGCTTGCGTAAAATGCGAAGTGCCTGACTATATGAGGGGGGAAAAAACCCAACAATGTGTGGATGCAAAGGATTTTGCTTGCAACTCGGGAAAAGTATTGGCAGGATAATTAAAAGTAAGTGAAAATATTTTAACTTGCGAAAAACTGTTATACCTGCCTGTCATTGCCCCTCCCCCCTTTCCTTCTGTAGTTACAAGAATACATAGTTTAGAATCACTTTAAAACAGCCTTTAAACTGCAAAGAATTAAATACACTATACATGATTACAATTCCAACAATGATTTTTAAAATACTGAGTAACATTTCAAAAATATTTAAATATAAACACAATTTTAAACATTAATATATACACACATTTTTCTAAAATATTTAAATAACAATATATGTGCCTATAATACATCTCAAATATCTTTAAAATACACCAAGTAATTATTTAAACCTAGCATCAACCTTTGGATGCATTATAAACAATACGACTCGTGAAATACTGATTAGCAAAAAAAAAAAAAATTAAATAAGCAAAAGGGGAGGGGTGGATAAGTGCACTTATCGAAAGAAAATATATCTATATATCAAAGATTGTGATCACAATAAAAATACCCTTATACAGCATATTATATCAAGTACATTAACTACATTTATGCAAGTTTAAATACTAGGTTAACATTGAATAATAAAATAACATAGTTCATTTTGAAAAATTCCAGTTATACTATGTATTCTGAATTTTAATGTATAAATGCAAGAATTTATAATGTTTTTGTACTTATTCAATCTGAAAACATTTCTTTACAAAAGTCTTTCACCCTTCTTTAGGGAGAAGTTTAGTTAAGATGTAAGCAAAGTTTTCTTTTGACGTAACATGTTTGATGGTGAATACATTCTCATAAATTAAATATCTTAGAAATTTATATCTAACACTAATATGTTTGGTCCTGTTGTTTTCAATAGGCGAATGTGGAAAATCTATTGCAGCTTGGTTATCACACAGAAACTGACCTGAAAAATTTACTTTATTTGGAAACATGTTTAAATTTATGCATTCCTGTACAATATGGATTACCCACTGTAAGTCTTTAGCGGCTAGTTAACGTTATACATTCGGATTCCATTATAGAAAGTGCTACACATTTTTGCTTAAATGTGCACCAGATAATAGAAGCCTCATCTAAAAATAGAATAATCCCGCTCATCGAAACACAGTCATCTCGACTAGATGCGAAATCTGCATCACTGTAACATGAAAGATTTAAACTTTTTGTATTTGAAAGGTTGAGTTTATAGTGTTGCGTAGATTTAACATAACCCAATAACTTCAATAAATAATTCCAGTGAACCATAGCAGGGTTTTTCTGAAACTGAGAGAACATATTAACTGCAAATGCAAAGCTAATATCAGACATGTGCGGCTTGAAATGTATGCTAGACATCCGATTAAACTACGGTACAGTATTTTACTCATTTCTTGAAACTCTGTTTCTGGAGTTGGAGAATCCGTTTTAGATAACACAATTCCTTTTGCTATTGGTAGTGATGTTATTGGAATCTTAAACTTGCTAAACTTTTTATATACCTCTGAAATGTAGTCAGATTGGTGTATACATAAGGTTTTATTTTCCCCCTCAAAGGTTACTCCTAAATGTCTTGTTTTTCCAAGGAATTTAAGATCAAATTTACTTTTTAGCTTGTCCATCGCCTGGTTTATATCATGAGTGGTTTTTCCAAACAGAACAATGTTATCTACATACAGCAAGAGAACCAAATTTTCATTAAAAACATATACACAATTACACCAGGTTAAGCATTTAAATTTTAACTCTATCAAAACTGAATTTATTTCAAAGAACTACTCTCTTCCAGATTGCTTTAAACCATAGATAGCTTTACTTAGTTTACATACATGATCGGTATAGATGCAGATTCACGGTCGCCACGTGGCGACTAATTTTTTTACTTTGGCCACTAACTTTCGATGTCTTAGTCGCCAAGTGTTTTGCAGGGATGGCCCTTCTCTGCCGAACGGCAGATTTCAGTCTTTTTTTTTTATGTAAAATCTGCAGACTGTCCTCCATAATTCCGCAATATTTAGTGCATTTTTTCTGTTTTCTATTATCCATAATTAAAAAAATATGATTGAACATGGATGCCACATTTCCGCTACTTTCCTGTTTTCTTCTAAAAATTAAACTGCAATGTCCGCGAAATCAGGAAAAAAAAAAAAAAAAAAGTTGATGTACACTGCAAATGAACTCTGCGATGGCGGCATACCGCAATTAGCCTTGTAGCTGTGTGATTTTTCACATATGTTCTTACAGTTAGGCATAGATATCGGCATGCGATTCTTCCACGAATTGGCGGAACTCCTCGAATTATTATTATTATTTTAGATTTCGCCATTCAGTCATGAAAATAAATCGGGAATTACCTCAATTGGTTGCGAGCTTCGTGAAAATGGTCACGGAAAAATTCCACAAATTTCAACGATCGCTCGCCAAATAAAACCACAAATTTCGTCAAGTGGTCGCGAAATAAAACCGTAAATTTCTTCAACCAGTCCCGGAAAAAAGGCGAATTTTGTCAATCTCTACAGAAGAAAAAAACGCAAATTTCATCAGTTCGTCGCCAAAAAATTGCGAAGCTTAACAATCGATTACAGAAAAAATTTGTGAATTTCACCAATCGGTTGCGAAAAGAAATAGTTTCGTCAAACCATCACGAAATAAAATCGCGAATTTCATCAATCGCAGGGGTCACAGACCTGCTCCAAATGAAAATATCTGCTACAATCTGCTACAAATGCATTTTTTTTACTATTTTTGCTCCAAAATGAGCATTTTGTTTTTTCTTTTCTACGGTGAAATCGGATTTCTTTGCGCCATTTTCTTCCCATGAATGCCATTTTTCTGCCGAATGGCAGATTTCCCCTTTTTTAATTTTTAAAAATCAAATCCATGATCTAAAATCAAGATTTTCGTCAAGTGATCATAGAAAAAAAACGGCTATTTTCGCCGGACTCTCACAAAATAAAACCTCTATTTTCGGCAAGCGAACTTGAAGTAAAATCATGATTTTTGGCAAGTGACTGAGAAATAATATTGCAATTTTCATCAAACGATCGCAAATTGAAACTGCAATTTTTGTCAGACGATCACGAAATAAAACCTCTATTTTCGGCAAGTAACTGCGATATATGACTGCGATTTTCGGCAATTGACCACGAAATAAGACTGCTATTTTCGGCAAACGATCACGAAATAAAACTGTGATTTTTATCAAACGACTGCGAAATAAAACTGCAATTTTCGTCAATGATCGCAAAATAAAACCTCGATTTTTGGCAAGGGACCTCGAAGTAAAACCTCGATTTTCGGCAAACGACCTCGAAGTAAAAAACCTCGATTTTCGGCAAGTGACCGAGAAATAATACCACGATTTTCATAAAACGATCGCTAAATAAAACTGCAATTTTCATCTGACGATCGCGAAATAAAACCTCGATTTTTGGCAAGCGACCTCGATTTAAAACCATTTTTGACAAGTGACCGCGAAATAAGACCGTGATTTTCATCAAACATTCACGAAATAAAGCCGTAATTTTCATCAAGCAATCGTGAAATAAAACTGTAATTTTCATCAAATAATCTTGAAATAAAACCGTAATTTTCGTCAAACAATTGTGAAATAAAACCGTGATTTCTGTCAAACGACTGCGAAATACCACTGCAATTTTCATCAAACAATCGAGAAATAAAACCGTGATTTTCGTGAGACGGTTGCAAAATAAAATCAAGATTTTATATAGAAGAATATTTTGTGATGGCCTCGCCATACTAGTTAATATTGCTAATGCATCCCTGATATAAATATTTCATGGAGTAAGGGAGGGGTTAAATTAGTTTTCATTTCTTTGTTTTTTATGGCAAATGATCCGAAATTTGGAATTGCTGAAGTCTGGAGTATAGATTTTGTACTGTATGAGATTTCAACATATGTGTTGGGTACAATTGTGATACTGAATTTATTTTCAAAAGAAGAGCTTTTGCTGCTCCAAAAACTCATTTTCCTGCTCCAAAAACTCTATTTCCTGCTTCACAAGTCATTTTTTGTTGCTCCAAAAACTCATTTTCCTGCTCCAAAAGCCGTTTTTGACTGCTCCAAAACCTGCTCCAATTCTTCCTGAGTGAATGTGACCCCTGCAATCGTTCGCAGAAAAAAAATGCGAATTTCGTGAATTGGTTGCAAAAAAAATCTCAAATTTCGCTAATCAGCCGCTGAAAAAAATACCGAATTTCGTCAACTAGTTGCAAAAAACGTAAATTTCATTAATCAACCGTGGAAAAAATACCGAATTTCGTCAATTAGTCGCAAAAGAACGTAAATTTCGGCAATCAGTTGCGAAAAAATCGCACATTTCATCAATCAGTCACGGAAAGAAATAGCGAATTTCATCGAATGATCGCGATAATAAAATGAGAAAATCGGTGATCGGCTTCAAAAATTGCAATTTATCGTCTTATAGGCATTTAAAAAAATCATCTTGCCAACAAAAGTTTCAAACGAGGCTTATAGTGTTCGATCTTTCTCCATCATCTCTGAATGTCAGAAATTGCGAAATTTATTTTATTAAAATTTAAAACCTAAATTAAATCTTTTCCATATGTTTTTCATATATATTTTTTTTATTTTGATTATTATAGACATATTTTTTTATGCCAATCCCACTGTTGAGCCTTTATTTTCAGCTATGAAAAATACTTTGGGAAGAAACGATGTATCTATATAGAAACAAAAACTTTATAGAATCGTTTATTCATAAAATGCTCAGCCCTTACATTACAAACATTTATTCCTACAAAATGTGTACAATTATTGTGGGAAGATTCTATAAAATACCGTCGTACAAAGTTAAGGGAGAAAAAATATTGTTTTTGTGCTTCTTTCACAATGTGGCCACTAGATTTTTTGGGTTTAGGCACCACTGGCTCCTTCCAGATGTTGGGAATCTGCACCTATAATGATCGGGGTAATCTCTATGAGTAAATCCTTGGGGTTGATACATGTAAATATCATTATTTAGTTTAGCATATAAATATGCTGCTTTAATATCAAGCTGATAATGTAACCAGCCGCATAAGCAAACTAAAACAGTAAAGAAAAGTCTAATGATTGAAAATTTCACGACTGGGCTAAACACTTCATTGTAATTTATTCCTTTTTTCTGACAAAAACCTTGAGCAACTAATCGTGCTTTGTATCTAGTGATTTTATTGTTCTCGTTACGTGTCACAGTATAAACCCATCGGTTATTTACGATTGTAATTTTAGCAGGTTTAGGGATTAAAGTCCAGACTTTTTTTTCTCTCTTTGTTTGAATCTCGTTGTCCATAGCCTTAAACCATTCCATTTTCTGGGGGGGAATTATAAGTTTCATTATAATTTGAAGGTATTTTAATATCCACAAAGTTAACTTCAGGGGTTTCATTGTCAGACTCCTCGTCACTAGGTATTTTAACTGGAACTTAATATGTATTAGAAATACAAAATCAAAGTCTTTTCTTTTAAAAGGTATATTATTTTTCTCACAATAAGCCCTCGCTTCTGACAGTGATTTTATCCTTGTTTTACTTCCAACTGTACGTAAATGTCATATCTGGGTTATTCCTTTTGTTTTATAGCTAAGCGTTCCAAAAGGTACTTAAAAGATCCAGGCATAAAAAGTACTTGTTTAGACGTAATAGGTATAGAGCCATTTTGAGCTTTCTCTTGATTAGGATATCAAATATTATGCAGATTACTGTAAAATCTCGGTACAACGAATTTCAAGGGACTATCGATTAAGTTTGTCATTCTGAAAGATTCGTTAATGTGAAATTTTAATATGGCAGATTTAAAAAGTTAAATTTCGAAACATATTGGACAAAATTATATATTATTGCTAAAGTAATATTAAATTTCTGAAAACATCTCAGTAAAGATAGATATACAGTATATTATTGTGAACCTATTTGTTATAATATTGTTGGGTGATTTGATAAAGTGATAAATAACAAAAAGAATGAATTTTGTTGATTTTGAAATGAAAACAATTTACACAATCACTAATTAAAAATTTAAACAGAGAGATGCAATAAACAAAACAAACCAAATAAATTTTGAATAACTAAAATTAACTAAGTAAATGAATAAATTTATAAAAAGGGTGTCAACAAAATTCTCATTTATCACAATATCTCATATACTCAACAAGTGGTTTGACGGATTGGAACATTGTTATGGTAACACAAAATGAAATTCATTAAAACTTTACAAGATGAATTTTGAGTAAAAAAAAAAGTTAAAAGGGACCTGTAATCCTTTCAAAATTCGAAAGGCACCAAAAAAAAAGGAAGTAAGTTAATTAAAATAAGGAAATAGATAATTAATTAAAGTTGCAAAACATGGCCATAACAATGTACGAATTCGCCAAAACCGAGATCGCGAGTGGTATAGTGGTTGATATCATTTCAATAAAAAAAAAGTAAACAAAATAACTTTCTTTCAATAAGAAATTTGTGTAATTTAACTATCTTAAATTCAGTTAAAATTATTTAAGAGCTAGATGTAGCTGATATTAAATTTCTTATACTCATCTTCATTCCTTTACTATAATCAAGAGCAGGTTAAATTTTCTTTGTTTATTTTATCTTTTTTTTTTTGAAAATTTGGTCTCAATATATTATAGAAGCAATTTAAAATTCAAAGAAAATTAAATTAATAAACACTTTCAAAAACAGAACAAGAATTTAAATTTATTTATATTATTTTTATTGATAAAAGAAAATTAATTGGAATCACAATCATAGTAAATTAATCTTAGGAAGAATTAAATATTAAGTAATTACTTGCTCAGATTATTTAAATAATTAAACGAAAACTTATTATCCTTTAAACAGTAAAATTAAGTTTAGGTAAGAAAAAATTAATTTCTACGATGCAAACAAATAGATCAAAGACAAATTATCAACAGGAATTTGATTTTTTATTAACTTATAAAAAAAAATTCATTAAATAAAACGCCAACATATTTAAATTTATAGGTGTTAGGTTAGTTTGTATGAGAACAGGTGATCTAATTACACATATGTGCATCAAGATATATTCATGGTCAAATAATAATAATAATAAAAGAAAACTGCCCAGTTAAACTGACGGCATTGAGCTCACAGGCTATTCACACTAACAGTAAATTATATTCTTATTTCAAAGAATTTGAAATAAGCCCTCGAAAAATGAAGAAATCGACAATATATTAAGAGGGGGGAACCATCCCCCGTTTTTCCTTCTTATAATTAACCAATGAACCCATAAAACTAATCAGAGAAGCGCCTTACCACAATGAACCTATATACAAAATTTGAAAAAATCGGATAATTCTGCATGAAAAAACCATTTATCCAAATTAAGGGGAGTTAGCCCATCGTTCCCCCCCCTGTCCCCCCCCCCCCTTTATAGTTAACTAATCAGGGAAGCGCCTTATCACAAGGAACCTATAAACAAAAGTGGAAGAAAATCGGATAACTCTGCATGAAAAATTCATTTATCTAAATTAAGGGGGAGTATTCCCCCCCCCCCCCCGTTAGCCCTTTATACTTAACCTATGAACCCCCAAAACTAATCAGGAAAGAACCTTATCACAATGAACCTATATACAAAATTTGAAGAAAATTGGACAATTCTGCATGAAAAAACCATTTATCTTAATTAGGGGGGTTAGCCCCCCCGTTCCCCCCTTTATAGTTAAACAATCAATCCCCAAAACTAATCAGGGAAGCGCCTTATCACAAGGAACCTATAAACAAAATTGGAAGCAAAACGGTTATTTCTGTCAAGAGTTATCGCGTTACATACGTACATACATACATACATACAGAACGGGCGGGCACATAAGCTCTCAGGCTTTGATAGCCTGTGAGCTAATAAAAGGCACTTATTCATTAACATGGAAAATATTTACCAAAAGTTCACTGACAGACTCAACACTCGTAGCACTGGGGCTTACCAGCCATAGTAAACAAATCAGTAATGTTCCAGGGTTAGCAGTCTTATTTTCATAAACAGGGAGCATTACTTGAAGAAACTTTAGACATCATTGAATATCCAAGTAATCTTTTCTTTTCTGTACAGAATATGGAGCGAGTAACCAGCTATATGATTTTTCTTTGAAGATGGGTCTCGGCGTTATGTTCTGTAGTTCAACAGTGTCAGCTGATAGGGGCTAGGATTATCTTTTCCTCCTCTCCCGAATTCTCCGACTGCACCTCCGATTAAAGATTTCAACATACTGCCCTTACAAATGACAGTCTTTCAATTTACCGAATTTATGTTTAATTATTATCGAGTGAGCATTGATTCCAACAAAAATGCTCTCAACCGTCACAGCTCCCGGTGGTAAGATCTTGATTTAAACATAACTATTATAGCGACTCGCTGGTTCGTCGGTCAGAACATCTTTCTATATAGAAGCACCAGACATCTTTTTCTTTTTCCGACCTTCCAACTCCGTAGTTAAATTTCGAAAGAATCTTAAATCCTCCAGCTTCCATAAGGAAAAATTATCGGGGGGGGGGGGGGCTAAGCCCTCCCTGAAACTCAACAGCCGTCTATCCCAGTTACATTCTCACGCGCTACGCAATACCAGGGAAACAAAAAACAACTCCAAATATTTTCCTGTAAAACCATTGGCTGTCACTCCCCCGCGGATGAAACTACTTTTGTTGAAGGGATGCAGGCATGTGTCCAGCTGCCTTCGCCATCGTTTTGCTTTCCACGAAGATGATAAAAACTGCTGCCTTTGGGCGACCTCCCACGTGAATGTTGTTTACGAAAACAGAATAATTGGGCTGGTAAAAAAGAGATAAAACTCCAACAATACGAGCTATCATTTGTCGTATGGGAAATAGTATTTTTATTACTCAAGTGTCCGAGTGTTGTAAAAATTCCCATGGATAAAAGGACCACCATGCAAGCAAATTTAACTTACAGGGAATATATAAAAATTATGAATTTAAGTAAAAGAGACAATGAATTTGTTTTAGCTTTGACATTTAAAAGAAGAGGTATTTTAACTCCATTATTAAAGAACTAATGGTATAAAACAGTAGAGAAGGGGGGGGGGGGCTATGAATAGTAAAACTTATATGGAATAAAATAAAGAGAATATTAAATGAAAAACATTACAATTATTTTAAAAAAAAAGAGGGGAGGCTACAACTTATATAGAATAAAATAAAGAGAATATGGAAAATTTAAAATAAATGAAAAAACCACCCTAACAATATAATTAATCAATTACTAAATTTTAAGATTTTAGCAGTAACTACAAAGAAATTATAATTTATCTTACATACCTGAGCAGCTGAAAAATTTACACTGATATATACTGATAGTGTAACTTTTAATTCTTTTTTTTTTTTTTTTTTTTAAACAAAGTAAGAATTTTCCCTTTTTCTGAAACTGACAGCAAAATCTTCAATATCACTAAACATTGCATAAAATGTTTCCAGCTCATTGTTTTGCCAGGATAAATGGTTATTAAAAACTCCCATGTTCGACAGAGATACTTTTCACTATTGGATAAAAATCACCTTTGGGTCATTCCATGTCAATTCAACCAGACCTTGTAACCCGCCAACAGGGATTTGTATGAAACTTTGTGCACATACTACACCTACCTAGATATGAACCCATTAAAAATTTTTCCTTCCTAGACCTCATAGTTTTTGAGATAGGAGTTCAAAATTTTGGATTTTTCTCAAATCGCACATTTCTAAGTCTTAAAAAATATCACTGTAAGTACATCAAAATATGCAGATTCTAATAAAAAATATTTAAAAATTTATTTATAATTTTTAGAGCCAAAATGTAAAGTTATTGTTATTTTTGTCATTTTACAAAAAATGCTCTCCACAAAAAGGCAAATGAAAATTACAATATTTTTTTTTTTTTAATAACAATTTACACATTGTGCTTTCTATTTATAAAATAAAAATGATGTCTTTCCCATTGCTTATGTAAAAATTTTGCCCTATTCTGGGATGTTGTACCAATCACAAGATAAAAATCTCTAACTTTGCTTATGGTATCTAAATAATTGCTGCACATTGTAATTTTAATTACATTTATTAATGGTTTTGAGTTATTTAATAAATATGAGTTCTTAAAATCACTCTGATTTATTTATTTTTTATAATAGTAGAAATTTTGAAACGTACAGTCCTAGTACATATCACACATTATCTGGAATTGTGTTGTTTTCAATTTTATCACATGTTTGTCATGTAAATGTACATCTATCATTGGATTCAATGGTATATTTTATTTTATAAATATTTTCATAATAGTTGTATACATCAATATTGAAATAAACATTAATTAAATATGAAAAAGTATATTAAATCAAATAGTAAATAAATAATAAGATACTGTTTAGGGCATCAGACATGATCATCAACACATGCTAATTTTCATCCTACATGCATACAAACATGACTATGACATAGACTCACTATGTCTCATGTTGACTGGCTGCGATAAAGTGTTAAAAGTAGAAATTATTCATATTAATAATTCGAAACATGTAAATGAAAAAAAAAAAAAAAAGAAAATATTGCATTATCTATTTTTTTTTTTTTTTTTTTTTTTTTTAGAAAAAAACCATTGATTTAAATTGCGCCAACCCTTCTTTTGGCATGGGTAAAGAACTTATAGAAAAGTTATATTTTGAATACAAGCAACAAACACTTTATCAATGTAGAATGGATGTACAGCTTGCCATTTGTTTCTTCAAACTCTATACTTAAGAGCTTTTTAGTTTTCCATAACTTTTTTAAATTGAATTTTTTTTTAATAAATCCTCACCAAGTTCCAAATCTTTTCAGTTTTACCAAAGAACAAGTCTATTTTCAAAGATATAAACACAGCTGCACCAATTAAGTTTATAAAAATGTAATTTTAATAGTACATAATCTGTTTCAAAGAACCATTGCCTACCACATTGGTGGAGGCCACATAAAGCTTTCTTTCACAAACTTTACCTGTTTCACTAAATGAAACCATCCGGCCACTGCATATAAATGGTTTTATCTAAATCTGCATACAAATAATCATTGTTAATATCTACTTGAACATTTAACCATTTAAAAAGACATACAAAAATAATGAAAAATAATCTTATAATTGAAAATGGTCCCCTCGATGCTATAGTAAATATCAGTCGTAGGTTCAGTTTTACTAGGAAGAGCACCACGTATCCAGTTAATGGATGTACATGAAAATAAATCCATGCTGCCACTTAAACTCTGTTGAAAACCTGAACTTCTAATTTTTACAGGACTCACAAGACTCTGAACACTAATCCCCTACATTTTGGATGGGCTATCACTTCTATTTTGTTTTAGAACTTAATACTGCAGAAATATGTAACAAAAAGTCATAAACTGTATCCTGGACATTACTGAGAAAATGGATATAGAAGGATAGACTTACTAAAAATGAATTGTTAGCATTTGTTCTTATTACCTTCAGAAACTATAAGTGACATTTTTATTTAGAAACACATTGAAATAATAAATAAGTCATAATTTTTTTTTGGTTTTTTAGTGTTTGAATCAGAATAGCTATAAAATTCTGTGCATTTAAGAATGAAAATCACTTCATGAATGGGTAAAAAAATAACCAGTTTAGAAAAGCATTAAAAAAAAAAAAAAAAAAAAAGAAAAAAGAAAGAAAGAAAAAACTTTTTTTTCTGAATTATTCATTTGGCTAAATATTCGGCAAAAGAGCCAAATAATGAATACTGGCTGAATATTCATTACATCCCTAAGTGTCACTTGTAAAAATTTATTCATACAAAGAATAGTATAAGATATTGTTCATAAAATTCATGATTTCCATAATATTTAACAGTAACAAACTATAGTTGTTTTTACTAAAATATATATTTTTTTTTAATTTTTCTTATTAATTTCTTTCTGTTTATTTTCAGCAAGTACAAAGGTGCCATCAACTGCTCAAACTAAGCTAATTGCAGATTTTAAGGTAAATTTATATATGCTTTTGTAAAACTGCCATTATTTTTTACATATAAAACAAGTTGGAAATTGTACGTCAAACAGGCAAATGAGATGTGTTCGTACTGTAACTAGTTTTATAAATATTCAGATCTTGGTGCAATAGCTGTTGCACTCTTATGCAAAAATACATGAATTGATTACAAATGAATTTAACATTAAGTCTTCCAAATTTTAAACCTTCATAATTCCTAAACTACTTGACTAAAATGATTACCATTTGGTGTGAGGTAAAATGTACCCAAAAAGTCAAAATTAGGTGTTCATATTAAAATTTTCAGAGTTTGCTACAATTTCAGTGTGAAAATTGCCCCTTAAGTTTATGTTTTTAACAAATTGAAAAAAGGCAATTTCCGGTCAAATGGCTATTTTATTTCCCCCTATGGCAATTTGAAGATTAAAATGTATGAGATGTTCTCTTTTAGGTAGATTTCTTAAGAAATACTACCATTACATTCTCACCTAAGTTGGAATTTTTGAAACATTTTTGCACATCTACGCCGATCATGACTC
This sequence comes from Maratus michaelseni, assembly GCA_963931845.1. Classification (NCBI taxonomy): domain Eukaryota; kingdom Metazoa; phylum Arthropoda; class Arachnida; order Araneae; family Salticidae; genus Maratus; species Maratus michaelseni. Next base: position 199,303,856 of record OZ007592.1, on the reverse strand, counting down.
CCAGAACCCAAAACCAACCCCAGTTCAAAACTTTACATATATATATGTCACTTTTTTATGGACACGATAACTGCAATAATTCTGCACAAATCTCTTCCAAACTGATACATAAAATCAAGGGGCATAAAATCTCGGTCAAGTTCGTTAATGGGCAAAATCGAACCGGGGGGGGGGGGCAAATGGGAGGGGGCTTTTTGTGAAAACAGAAAAAACCCCATAATTTCTTAATTATGATACGTATCGAATCCATTTAAAGTTATTATTACTTCTAGGAAAAGGGGCGAAAATTTATATATGACAGATTTTTGATGATATTAAAAATGGCCCGAAGGGGGGGGGGGTGAAAGGGGGATTTTAGAAGAAAAAAATTCATAACTTCGTCAATTCACAAGATATCAAATCCGCTTAAATTTATTATAAATCCTCTTAATATTATCTAAAACTTTTATATTGACAAGTTTTTTATAGGACCAACCTTTTATAGCAAAAAAAATTAAAAACAAAAACAAATCCCTGTCGGCTCTGCCTGCAAACAAGTTGTTAGGTTTCGAAGTGGACAGTTCCAACTACCGCATCATGGCAAAAAGGTCATTTCTTCCGCCATTCCCATCAAACAGGCTCCCCACAGTCTGTGTCTTCGAAATCTACCTGTGCCTGTAGGCCGAGCCGCCAGGGATTTTTTTATCACTGTATATGATTCTATGTATTTTGTGAAAACATTTTTTTAATATTAAATTGCTTCATGACTGTATGCATGATAGTGTTGTCTTTTTTCCAACAAAATACTCATCATCAGGAAATTTCCATGTAAAGTATTTATGACCACCCAGTGTTATTTATTTAAATAAAAAGTAAGTACTACATGTTCACAATGCTAATGTGATTTAATTGGTTACAATAAATTGATATTTAATTTCTTAGAAAAATGAAATAAAGAAATTATTAGTTATTTATTATTCCTATTTAAATATCTTGTTGCATGATTTTTTAATGCATAAAAGTAGTGTTACATAAGGAATTACCTATGAAAATTTCATTATTTTAATCCTAACCTGGAAATATCAGGGAATTTTAACGTAAGGTATTCGTGACCATCCTGCTATTATCTTATCATGTATTTAGTAAGTTTTAAATATTTCAAAAATTTTTCTTTAAACACTTATTAATTTAATGAATATGATTGATTTTGGTCCATAGATAAATAATTTCTTTAATTTTAACTAAATATTCTTCATACATGCATGTATTTTAGAAAAAATTATATCTTTAAATGTATGTTTATCTTTTTTTTTTTCCCCTTTATCTTTCTCAGACCGATTCTGTGATTGAAAAGTTAAGATTGGTAATGAAACTTGAATTAGATGCTGCATCTAAAATATCAACTATCAATCTCAGCAAATTAAATGCCACGAATGCAGAAATAGTCCAACAGCTAAAAGGTAAGTTTATCCACCTACCCATAAAGGTGTAACTTATTTCTCTGTCTCTCTCTTTTTAATTTGATGGTAGAAATTATAAAATCATTAGTTTTTAAGTCAAAAGTAGCCAAAATTATGTATATGAGTTGTAATTTTTCCAATTGAGTGAAAAAGTTTTCAGGCTGGGAGTCAAACCTAAAACTTTGAAAATTTTTGACTGGTGGTCATCTGTAGCACTTGATAGAGTTCCTAAAAACTTCTGTATTTTCTTATGTATGTTTTTGATAGAGAAAAACAAAAAATCTCTTTTATAATGTGCATCATGCTTTTAACAGCAGGAAATTAAGAAATCCTGACTGATTTTTTTTTCTCCCCTAGAAACTAAATTACTGTATTCACATATTTTGCCCCATTTTTAAAATACCATAAAATTAAGATTGTTGTAATGAGTACTTTTTTTCTCATTGTAAACTTTGTTTTAAAATATTTATCGACAATGGAAATCCATACTTTATTTTGATCATAATATACAAACTACAGCTTGTGAGTAAGATTATTTTACTTATTTCAACTGCTAACTTTATTCTCATAACTTTAAATCAAAATTCATGTGTTGTATTCAGTTACTTAGTGAAAGCATGTGTGGTTTCATACGCCTGCCAGAAATATTTTGTGTATGATGCACATCACAGGGCTTTTTTAGGGGGGGGGGTGCCTGTATTATATATGATTAATACGGTATATATGACGTAGGGTAATTGATATATTTTGCCGATAGCAACGAGTGGTTTGTTTTCACTAATTTGTGAATATTAGGAAAAGTATTTGAGATATCGATTTAAAATTCACCACACATATGTAGAAAAATTTCTACCCCTGAAAATCCAATTATTGTAAAAATCCGCCAGTATTTCTTAATTTTTGCAAAAAACTGACCCGGACTTTCGTAAAAGGAACGCAAGTAGAGTACAAACCAAAAAAGGCTCCATTTTGTTTCTGTTTCAAATGTTGTTAATATTTAAAGTCATTTGGGAGGGGGGTGGGGATCATAATTTAAATCTATATTATTAATGTTCGGAAACATCTTTGCGTGCGTGTGTGAGTCTGTACACAGATAAACTCCGCGAGCAGCAAAGCGCTTTTGGTGTCAAAAAATTCAGAAAAATCCAGGCCTTCAAGAATTAAAGTTTCGAAGAAGTCTGCTTTTAATTAAGAAAGATATTGATTAAAAACCTCATCACAATTAGCGAAAAAGAAACCTATTTATGGAAAAAAAGAAAGAAGTTCAGTTTTGACTATAATGGAACCCTGATACAGGGCTCACAACTGACCAATGAGCTTTCGTCTTCAACCTGCACCTCGATAATTTTCATTCTGGCTGCGGTCAAAATGGCGTACTGTATGCTTTCTGGGCTTTTCCGAAAAAATCACAGTAATCGCTCTATCCACACGCAAATTTGCAAATGGACGTATATATATATATATATAAAATCTTGATTTTAGAGAAGCAAAATTTGTAAAATTCGACTAATTAGAAGAGTAGATATCAATTAAAAAACTTTTAATTTTAAGTCAAAAAAAAAATATCACTTTTAATTTCAATACTCACAGGTATTCAATGCTGACAAATCATCTGAATACAAGTTATTTCGGAAAGGACAGAAACCACATTTCTTTATACTAGAAGAATTCTGGCCCTGTTGAAATTTTTTTAAATATTTATTGCATTTATCGATTTGAAAAATAGACATCCATTTGTATCTCTTCACAAGGATTCTAAATATGTAATTTTCGTACTTCTTGGATAATTAGAACATAATTTACAATTAATTTTTTATTTAATTGGACCGCTTAAAAAGAAGTTATTTTTCAGAGCCGAAACACCTGACTTTCATTCCCGACATTGAATCTACTCACCAAAAGATTGAAAATTTTTATACTGGCAAATTTTAGGGCCCTATAAAAATTTTTAAAATATCAGTTTTTTGGATCTGAAAAATATGCATCCTTGCTTAAAGTGGGCTGAGATTTCAGAGTTTCAAAAGAATTTCGAATTCGGCCCATAATTAAATTATCTCGGGTTGTATGGGTCCGATCACGATGCGGTTTAGCTCATTTGACTTGATATCCATAGAACTTATCTATTTCAGTTCTGAGTTTCACCACCAGGACCGCTTTTCTATCTCTGGTTCTATGGGCTGGAGCACAACAAGGTATGGCTCATTTGACTCGACATCAATAGCCTCATTGATTTCAGTTATGTTCATATAGAACAGATTGTGCTAATTAATAATGTTGTGGTGTAATGGCCTGTATGAAAACAATCAACGTTTACAACATTTGACATGGTCACAAAAGCTTTCATTGAAGTTTACAATAACGGAAAGGACAAGGGAGTTCTAACGCATGTCATTTGTAGTCCTAATACATGGTAGACACCAGTTTTGTGGAAGTGGTAACCGTAATAAGTTAACAATATACATATGGCTTGACAGAAGACTTTGGGTTCACAATAGACTGCACCTGTTTACGAAAATATTGTGGAGTGAGATTTGTACAAAAAGAGCTAACTTTACAAATAACAATTTATCAGTTTCAGCCCTTTGTAATGGTGATGGGTTAGAGAAAAGATCAACAAAGGGGAAAATGCCAGAGGCTGTGTTCTGTCCAGTCACAAAAAGCAATGAGAAAAAAAGTTAAAGTTTTATAAATGAAAATTTTGATGCTTTTGTTTTCAAATAATATAATACAATCACTTGTTAACTTTAAATTAAAGTCTACTAATGCTTAAAGTGATAAAAAACATAACACAGAATATTTAAAAATACCTTTTTAATGTAGATTACATATGTTTCGTTCGCTCTATTGGCGACATCTTCAGATCTAAATGATAAATACAATATTCTCCATATTTTTGAAAATGGTAAGCATAAACCACGAGATCACATGTCCAAGGCAAGCAGGTGCTGAAGTTGGTCAAACTGGGAAACGTGAAAATTATTATTTGTTTTGATTTTTATTGCTTTTTCAATCTGTCGATCATCGCATGCCAAATTTTAGCTAATTCAAAAGAAGTGGCTTCGTTGCAAATGTTATCTTTTCGCAAATGTATTTCTGTAGATTCACGGATAATGGATGGGAAATGAGCTCTTGGTTGAAAAATTATTTTACTATTCTGCAATTTTCTTCCTTTCCAATTGTCTTTTGTTTTCATTTCTAAAAGTTGACCAAAGAGATAAGGGGGGGGGGGGGGACAACTTTGAATACAACATTGCCTTATAAAAATATTTTTTTTTTAACTGAAAAGAAAATTTGGAAATGTAACTTCATATTGATCAAGGAGAAGAGCCATTGTGTCAATCATGTGCTGCCCGACCTGGCACCCCTCTAGTTACGGGCCTGTACCAATATCAAGAAGGTGTTTGTTTAGCTATGAAGTTGCTAAATGTTGATGTTTAACTTCTAGTTATAAATTTAAGTTTTATTGAAATAAAGTGCATGGGTAGCTCTAAATACAGTAATATTAAATTGTAAGAGTAAAGAATTGTTTTATCTGCATAATTTTAAAATCTCCTTTATAATACTCTTAAATAACATGACCCATCTTTATCAGGTTGCTGGACAGTATTTAAGTTGTTGATTCGTAGAAGGTTTGCTTTTATGAATTTTTTAAATGTTTTTACTTGTATAAGTATTTAGTCTGCTTTTTATTTTCAGATCGTACACATGGTCAGCAGTTTAAACGTGAATTTGATGAAAGTGCTCGATTATTGGAAGAAATAATAAAAACTTGTACTAAAGAAATAAAAGAAAGGAATGAACTAATTTTACTTCTGGAACAAAGTGAAATCTATTATGATACTCAAAGAGGTGAAGCCAAAATTGTTGCTACTGTAAGTTTAAAAATTTTATCTGTTTTGAGTGAAACTTTCAATTTATAAATAACTTATTTTTTCACTCTAGCCTTTTCTAGTTATTTTTATATCAATTAAACAATATTTATACATTTTTCTAATTTGTATAATTGGAAAGTACAACAAGTAAGTTTTAAATGTATCCTGATGTTAGTTTTCTTATTTTCTTGTGATATATAATTTTCAAATTAACTTATACAGTGTGCAGCAAAAATTGAGACAATGGTTGATTACGCTTCTGTACTGAGAAGTGTGTAACAAATTGTTGTAAGTCAACTGTCATATATTGCTTGTGACTTATCCTTTATTCACAAGCAATAAATTTTAAATTATACTCTTTAGATAATATATAATGTCAAAAAAACAAAATTAACATTGTTGCAAAAATATAGGCAATCTGTATATTTACATTAAAATAACCATAAATTAAAATCAAATTGCACATCCATTATTTGCAATTAGTGCAAAAATGCAACTTTCAATCGAAGAAATTAAATCCTACATCACTTGGGGGTCTATTTCGTACCAAGCACGTTCAACAGCATCTCGAAGTTCATTAACAGAGGAGTATTGTCAAAAATTTGCATAAACCTTACGAGACATGATGCCCCAAAGGTTTTCGATTGGGTTCAAGTCAGGGCTACACGCAGGCCAATCGAGAACAGTAATATTTTGAAAGTTAAACCAAGTTTTTGTTTTATGTACAACATGAATGGATGCATTATCTTGCTAAAATACATACTTTGGACCAGCTAAAAGTTCCCTAAATGGCTGTAAATTGTTCTCCAATGTATGTATGTAGTCTTGTGCTGTTTGGCGACCACAGAAGAATTCTAGAGTTATTTGACCATTAAAGCAAAATGAGTCCTAAATCATTAAAGAGCCACAACCTTGTTGTCGACTAAAGAAAATCCTAGGTTTTTTTATGCAAGTTGTTCCAATAACATGCCCACCCATCTGGGCACATCCAAATTCCACTTTTTTTCATCACTGAATATCACAGTACACCACTTGGGTCTATATGACATATATTTACGAGCCCACTGCATTCTTGTCAATTTTTAGTGAGATTTTCAAAGCTGGCTGTATTTTAATTTTCCTATAAACTAATTTACCTCTTTCCTTAATTCACCTGCGAATCGTATCTGTTGATACAGAAAGTCCTTACTCACTTTTAATTGGATTAGCACTCACCATCTGTGTAGATGCCAGTTTCTGGATCCTTTTATCATCTCGTTTTCTGTTCACACAGGGCCTTCCAGATCTATGTTTTGCTTTGTATTGTCACCCTTAGACAATACTCGATAGACAGACTTCTTTGAACCATTCAAAGTAGCTGAAATTTCTGCAACAGTCTTCCCTTTCGATTTCAGCTTCCATATCTCAATTACTTCATCTGACTGAATCTCTCTAGCTCGCGGCATCTTCAGTAACCGATGCTAATGCAAGGTGCACTTAAATACTTCATACATATGACTTCTTAAGTTTAACATTTGCATTTTTCCGTGAACAGTTGCCAAAAAGCAAGAAAGTGTCTAAACTTTTGCAATATGCAAATTTCACTGTTTTCAGTTAAATTAAATATTATCTTACATTAAAATCAGTATTTCCGTCCTAAAATGTTTACAATATATTTTAAAATAAGTATACCGATTTGTGTAATCCAAGAGTTCGTATTTTTTATTTAAAGGTTAAATATTATCAATGTCTAAACTTTTGCTAAGGACTGTATATTCAAACATTATATTGCAGCATTTTTGCATATGATAAATATTCTCAAACATATTTTTCTTATGTAATGAAGATATGTATCAAGCCCTTCCCGCCAAATTATCGTAAGTGACAAAATGTTAATTTTCCAAAAGACAGTTTTATTTCTTATTATTTTTTATTTTGTTTCCTATATAATTTCCTACTCACTTAAAGAAACTGTTTTAAAACTTTCAATATGCTTCATAAGTAAAAATAATACCATTTGTAATTTTAAAAAGGGTCATTTTGTTAAAATTTGTCACTTACACAATAATTGGTCAGGAAGGGTGAAATACATTCTTAATATAACTTTTTAATTTTTTGTGTAATTTTATTTCCCCCTTGTTGAAAAAAAAAAATTATCCTTATTTTTATTTTTATTTTTTTATTATTATTATTTATTATTATTAATTGTAGCAACAGTAACACTGAAAAATGAATGTGAACTCTTAATTATGCTTCTTTATGATTCATCATTGTGAAAGTGTAATTTTTCAAAATAATATAACAGGAATGACTTTTAAATTTGATTTCAGACATTACTAATGTGCAAGCTGTTTGTATTGTTTTAAAGTAAAATTTTATTTACTTTCATATAGTTAATATTATTTTAAAGCCATTTTGTGTGTTTGTGTTTGGGGAACTATGTTAGAATGAATAATTTAATGTTTAAAAATATTTGTCCTTTTATTATTTTGTAGTATCATTATTTACTTAGTTAAATTTATATTGTATTATGTAATGTCGCTGATCCCAAACTATGGGTCGCTAAATGATCAGTCAAATCTTTAAAAATGTATAATTAATTTTATCTGCTGCAATAATTTAATAAAAATATTGTTTAACTTAAAGGATTGCTTTAAAGGAAAATATTGTGAAACAATATATATAAATAATTTTGTGAAAAAACAGTGGTGAGAGCATCTTGAGGCTAAAATTTAAAAGGTTTCAGTCCTGACAAGACTCTGTCATTGATGCAAAACAATGTCATAAATTGCATTGACTTTTAAAGTGCAATTTTTCCCCTAATGCATTCATTCTTAAACATACTTTTTAAATAGCATAAACTCTGCTTTCACAATAGTATTAACTACAGTAGAAGATCTTTATAAAACAAACCTAAAAACTCAAGGTTTTGCATTGTATAGATCATTTCACACATCATTAAAACTTACCTACCTTATAAACATAGCAAAATATGTCTGGAACGTATCAACATACAGTAGAAGATCTTTGTATCTCGAGGCAACCCCCCCCCCCCCTCCTCCCCATATCAAGACCAAAATTTTTAAAATATTATGAAAGTTTTCAGTTATTGACAGGTACCGTTTTTTTTTTTTTTTTTTTTTTTTTTTTTTTTCAGGTATTCTTTAAGACTTAAAACCTCCTTTCTATAAAGCACTTCTGAAAAACATAGATGTATTACAGTGAAACCTGTCTATAACATAATTCTTTCTCAAACTGGCAAAAAAAATCAAGTTTTGACGAAAAAAACGCCATACAATTATACTTGCTAAGATGGAGACCTATCTAAAGAGGAGCTTTAGTCCTTTTCAACTCCTTCTTTGCAGGTTTTACTGCAGGGGCGCCATTTCATGAGTTTCTTGGGGAGGGGGAGGGGGGGGGAACAAAGTTTTTTTTTTTTTTAGAGACAGGGGTTGAAATATCGTGCAGGACTGCCCAAATCGTGCACAAAATAGAAATATGCCCCCACAATAAAAATGCAGGGTGAGATTTTGCCTTCTTATCTTAACTTATTTCACAAACATATGATTCTTCAGCGAATATATTTTTTATTTTAGTGGTAGTCCGCGAATTTTTCTTCTTTTTACGCAAAAGCAATTCGTCAACCGATCGCGGTAAACATTGCGAATTTTACGAATTGGAATTAGAAAAAATAGTTAATTTAGCAAAATTGGTCGTAGAAAAAATCGTTAATTTTTTCAAACGACCGTGGAAAAATATTGCAAATTTTGCCAAAGATCACTGAAACAAATAGAGATTTTCGTCAATCACTCGCGAGAAAAAATCGCGAATTTAGAATAACTATTACAGAAAAATATCGCGAAAATCGTCAAAAGATTGAACAAAAAAAAAATCACGAATATAGTCAAACAATCGCGCAAAAAAGGGGAATTTCGTCAAAGATCGCGCAAAAAAATATCTACTTTTGTCAGACGGTTGTGGAAAATGACTTCCGAATTTCAACAAACAATCGTAGAAAAGAGTCGTGAATTGCGTCAAAAGATTGCGAAAACAGATAGTGAATTTCGTCGATCGGTTGAAAAAATGTCGCAAATTTAAACAAATGGTCGAAAAAATCAATTCCGTCAATGATTCACAGAAAATTAACGAATTTTGGAAAATTATCACACCAAAAAAAAATAAAAAAATGAAACAATCACGAAAAAAAGTCGTGAAATGCAATCGGTCACGAGGTAATTGTAACGACAAAAAAATGGGATAATGGGGGTGAATTAAAATTACATTAAAATTTAAAGAATTAATTGAAAGTGGGGTAAATTGAAGGAAGGGGGTAAAGTTTTAAATTTTGAATATTAATAAAAGGAGAAGGATTTGAATTTTGAAGAAGAGCCAGTGATCTAAATAATAAGTATAGTGGTAGAGCATATAGAAAATAATTATAAAGTAAATGATCATAGTGGTTAAAACATGGTGAAATTACAACAAGAGTTTCTTACCTGAACTTGAAACATAAATCGCCGGGAAATCAATGTCGTACTTAGCATTGAAATGCTATACCTATATTCCATACGATTAATCATCTTACTATATATTTGAAGATAATAAAAAATAATGGAATACTAAATGAACAGACATATTACATTTAAAACACATATTTTATTTAAAAATATTCACCTAATGTAAATAGAATCATACTCAACGAATTATCTGACCAGATATATTCTTACATGTACAGTTTCTTAAGATAAAACAAAAATATAAAAATACTATCATTTAAGTGACAGTAGTGTAGGATATATTCCATAAAATTCAATATTATGCATATTCATAATAATATTGGGAAATATAAATATTTGCTTTACATTGATACTGATAATTATATTATTGATAGTTGTGATATATGCAGCCATTATGCTGAAACTAGATAAAGTTCTATTGTCATCATGAATGTATATGAGTTCATTGAGGAATTATCAGTGTCATAAGAAATACGTGTAATAAAAATTCACTTCACATTATATAAAACAATGTGTAATTATACGACAAGCTTTGAAAATAAAATATCCGCCGCTGGGTGATAAAAGGGAAGATACAAAAGAACCATCTTACCAAGCATTGAGACCTTCACACATTCCCTCTGGGATAGATATAAAACCAGTAGACTATACACAAGATCTAATCAGCTAGTAGTTGTTAGACGCGCTTGTAGATACAGCTTTGAACTCAACGAAGAACAGCGATTATCTTGCTCCAAATGGTATATATGCCAGACCGTCTATAATAGCATCCGTGATGACTACTTGCTTTCCGCGGTTATCACTTATAATTTCAGCATCACGCTAACATAAGTATTTTTTGGAACGTTATATTTAAATAAATATTTTAGATTTTGTATTTTAATTTTAAAGTAACTATAGCTAGACATCTTAAATGGTACCGATCGCCGAACCCGTTTAGTTCGAACGATCGGCCCTCATAGAATTTTTTAAGACGCTCAAAAATTACGTCTTTACTGCATGATGATCATTTTGTAAGAGAGAGAACGCTACGAAAAATTTAAAGAAGTCGCGGGAAACACTAGCCGTTAAAAGCCAGTTAAATTATCTCAACCGCTGGGACTGAAGAGTTCCTCCAATCAGAAAAAAGTATTCGCGATCGGGTTAATCGCAATTAACTGATGCTGTGTTCAAAATCCCTGAACGGGTGCATGTCGCTGAAGCAGTGAACTGTAAAGTGAATGACCTCAGCACCCACACAGACACGCTATGAAAGGAATGTTACTGAGAGGCGAAAAAGGGGGATTCTTCCTTTCTAGACTAAACAGAAACGTTAAATAAGATATTGAAAAAGGAAGATGCAGAAATATTATGAATGTAATAGTATTTTATAAAGGACTATCTTTTAAAGTAAAAAATGAAGAATAATATTAGAAATAAATTATTTAAAAATGATTAAAATTAGGACTTAATTAAAATATAGATTTTAAAATAATTAAATAGCAAAAGATTTAAATTAAAGATATTTAAATTTTGAAAATAGAATTAATACACCGCCGTCGCGTAACAGTAATCAGCACACGAATACCATAAAAAAAGTTGCGAAATTTGCAAATGTTGTAATCCATATGTATAAGAAAATTTTCATTAATGATTTTCTGTCAGTAAAAATTTTCCGCAATCGTTTTCTGCCTTCCTCTTCAGACTATGATCTAAATTCCATACAATTCAGAAATCTGCAAAACCCTTGGTCTCAGGTCCCTTGCTCCTGCATTGGGTGGGGCAACACGACCCAATCTGCAGTACGGATCGATCGGGGTTGACGCGGCTTATTTTCGTGACGGGTCAGGTTGACTTGGAACATTTAACCAGTAAACTATTTTTTATTCCATTAGTATGACTTTTTGAAATCTGTCATACACTTATATTAGGATATTTTCAAGAGAAATCTGTCACAAAGAATTTTTTTGGAAATTGTAGAACGATTGAATGCAAAGTTAGTAGTCAATCCTGGTCCGTTATCAAAGGGTTAATTGTTTCGGGTTCAAGTTGGGTTTTCACTATTTTGAGTCAGGTTCGTGTTGCTCGAGTTTTCAAAGAAATCCTAAATATTTTCAGATGAAAAAAAAAAAATTTCTTCTACATAAAAGATAAAATTGTTATTAGAGATATAATTGTAGTCTACTTTTCCAAATAATATTGAATTATGGATTAATTTTCTTTCATTTTGGGTGGGGTTGCGGTCAATGAAAATTTTTTGGACGTTTCCGAGTTTACTGGAAATTACAGTCCTGCATCGGCTACCCGAAATGCATTTTGTTTTGGGTTTGGTTGATTCTTTTTTTTTTTTTTTTTGTGGATTGAGTAAACTTTATACGCTTCGGGTTATACTTTGACTCGGGTTCGAGATGAACCGATTATACTAAAGTACTAAAGGAGGTTCTGAATAATTTTCATATGAAAAAACTATAGTATATGTGAATATTAATGGGTGTATATATGGGTTATTTTTTGTACATAAGCGGTAAACTTGTAGATTACTTTTCCATAAATGTATTAATTTATGGAAATTTCATTTTCTTTCACTTCTGGTTCAGGTATGAAAATTTCGGATTCGGCTTGAAGTCTGTCGGGTTGAAATCAGAATTCGGGACGGTTACAACCAAATCTGGGCTGGACTCTAGTGTCAGGCTTTGGAAATTTTTAAGAGCATACTGTATATATAATATCATATAATAAAGCAAATGATTTAATAGCATTATAATGATTGGAGTAAATATAATGTGACACTAATAAAACAAAATTAACAAATCATATAATTAGGAAATTGAATACCCCTCTCCCCGAAAAAAAAATTCACCTTAAATTTTTAGCTAAAGAGAGAATTTATCACTAAAATTCTAGCCTTGGGGGTGACGAGTTTTCTTTTAATCATGCTGTACACAGCTCAGAAGCAATTCATAGAGTTTCTTCTCACATATATTTCTAAAACAAGCCAAAATACTCATTAATGATAAATGTCTCACTTATAGAATGTTACAATAGCAAGGCTTTAGAAAACATTTCAATGTTTAAAGTGTTTATTAAATGTTTATTACTTTCTTCTATCTTTACAAGAAAAAGGTATTGGATTTATGAAAATTTACCACTTCCGGTTTTCGACGGATTTATACGTTTTTAGGAGGTCCTGAACACAATTGGAATATTTTTAGAAAATGTCTGTCTGTGTGTCTCAGTGTCTATATGTGACAAAAAATTTACAATTTGTGGGCGCTGTATCTCAAGAACTAATGCACAGAATTTGATAAAACTTTATATTAAGTTAGACATTGATATAAATGGGTGGTGATTAGTTTTTGGTATAAATTGCCCAACAGATGTCGCTGCTATGCTACATTTTTTATGATTTTTACGATAGCTATATCTCAAGAACTAATTCACAGAATTTCACCAAACTTCAGATTCGGTAAGACCTTGACAAAAATGGACGTTGATTACGATTTGGTATAAATAGCCCAACAGGTGGCGCTGCTATGCTACATTTTGCATGATTTTCATGATAGCTTTATCTCCAGAACTAACGCACATAATTTAATACAACTTTAGATTCAGTTAGACCTTAATATAAAGTGGTGCTGATTTGTTTTTGGTGTATGTGATACCTGTATGAGATAGGAGAAAGTTTTGGGATTGGCACATCAGACTAGAGGTCTGCACGGGCTCAGGCCGGGCCCGGGCTTTACTTTATTTTGAAAACTTGGGCCGGGCCGAACTGGGCTTGAGCCTTTCTTTATTCTGCATGTTCGGACCCAGTCGGGCCTTGTGTTTACTCTTTCCGGTCTTTACTTTTATCTGCAGGCTCGGTTTGGTTGAGTTAGAATTCGTTTTTCTGAGCCGAACCGAGCCTAAACTTCATTCTTCTTAGAGGTCTGCAAAAGCCAAAATTTTCACTTACGATCTAAGTCGTATGAAGATCATTATTGGCCAGACTCGATCCATGCAAAAGTCAGTAAAATGTGCCCCCACGCAACAATCAAGGACGGATCCAGCCCTCCATTTAGATGGGGAGACATGGTTCCTTATTTGGGGGAGTGGGTTCACATCTCTTAATAAGCAACTTTTATATTAAATGCTGTTGCCATATCCAAAATGGCTACTTTTCCGAAACTTTTAGAAAGTCATTTTCATTCTTAAATACAAAAATATTGTATTAATATTTGTAAAAATTTAAAATTTACACATTTTATTCAGATACATCCCATTTTCTTATAAAGGCAAAGAATCATCCAGAAAATGAGGATTTTAAGCCAATTTTTAAGACTTGGCAGTTACAGAAATGCCGTCATGAGGAAGCAATTGGCTGCTGTGGCTTGAAATTCAGATTAAAATACCTATTTTACGGATCAGGCCGGGCCAATAATCTGTTTTCATGGGCCGAATTTTCAGATTTTATACCGGGCCGGGTCGGGCCAATCACTTGTTTTACATGTTCCGGGCTCGTGCTGAGCTTTTATACCGGGCCGGGACAATAATTTTTTTGCACGGGCCGGGCATATTTTGATTTTTTTTTTTTTTTTTTTTTTTTCTCTAACCTGTGATAACTGATAAATTTTCTGAAATTTTAAATTCCTTCCCCCAGCCCCCCAAAATGACTCACTCACTCACTCACCCGTGATCAAAAAGATAAGGTACATCCTTAAGCCCTAGAAACTTGAAATTTGGAATAAAGGTAGTGTTTAGAATAAATACAAGAAAGAAAAAATTTAAAAATCCGGAAAATTCAAAATTCCAACAAAATTGAAAATATATTGATCTCATAGTCTTAGCAACTTAAAATTTGGTGTGAAGATAATGTTTAGGATTCAGAAAAAGAAATAATTAAAAACATAATAAAATTCGAAAATAAAATAAAAACTTTAAAAATAATTCGATCTTTGTAGCCTTAGAAACTTAAAATTGGGTGTAAAGGTAGTGTTTAGGATTCAAAAAATTAAAAACACAATAAAATTCGAAAATAAAATCTAAAAAAAAAAAAGAATTTGAAAATTGAAATAAAAGCAGTATTTATGATAAAAAACGGGGGGGGGGGGGGGGGGGAATAAAAATCCAGAAATTTCGAAGAAAATAATTGAAAAATTTGGAAAAATATCAAAAATAGTTTGATTTGTTGAAAAAAAAGCGAAAAATTGAAAATCATTTGATCTTTGTAGTGTTACAAACTTAAAATTTGGTGTAAAGGTAGTGTTTAGTAGTAAAAAAAGGGGAGGAAATTCAAAAATCAAATCAAAAAATCAAATTATTTGTAAAAAATCGAAAATTCAAAAATACATTGATTTTGTTGTGCTAGAAACCTGAAATGTAGCATAGAAGTAGGGTTTAGGATACAAAGAAAGGAAAAATTTAAAAATCCAGAAATTTAGAAGAAAAAAAATCAAAAATTCAAAAAAAAAATCGAAAATTAGTTTGATTTGTTGGAGTTTTCCGGTTTTTTTATTTTTGGCTTTTTTTTGTGACTTAACAGCACTTTTATGCCAAATATCAAGTATCTAGGGGCTGAGAGTAATACCTCAGTCTTGCGTTTTTACGAGATTTTGTTTCGTCTGGCAACCCAGTATAGCAGATTGCATGTGTTTTATATTAAAATAGCTGATTTGCTCAGTCCCGTCAAAAAAATGGTACAAAACTCATAAACACTCTAAATATTGCTCCACGAATAAATGCGTTATTTAATAAAAAGTCATTCACAAATCTAAAAAAATTCTGTTAAATAAAACTTTTCTTTATTAATTCTGTCCATTGTCAAATAGCTATTTATTTATTTTTCCATTTAAAAAAACAAACAAAAAAAAAAAAACAGGATTTATGTTGTTACACCTTGCTATGTTATGGGATGGGATGATATTATTTGATTAAGGCTAATTATATACAGCTCTCACATTCTTATGCTGCATAATTGCCAAGTCACAAAATAATCATTAACTAAAGAGACTAGAAGTGATTTGTGAAGGAAAATTTCAGAATTAATAAGATAGCTAAACTTGGCTTTACACAACCTCAGAACTTTTTACGATAAAAGAGTCACGAGACTTGGCTTCATTTTTTACATGCAACGTTTTTGATGGGATTGCATTTCTTGGGACCAGAAATTGTGCAGATTATAATTTTTTTTATAATGTAGATCATTTCACACATTGTTAAGTTACCTTATAAACATGATCCATCCAAATATGTCTGGGGACAAAATCATTATACTACTTATTTCCAAAATTTTAATAATAGCAATATTTTCATAAAAAACTCTAAAGCGATAAAGATGAAATAATGTCTGAAACGTAATCCTCTAGAGCAGCCATACTCAACCTGCGGCCCGCGGGCCACATGTGGCCCGGCGACCTTTTATGTGCGGCCCGAGATACATAATCATTTCTCCATATTTATAAAATTAATTGAGATATGTATAAAAAGTTTTTAATATTTTCACTGTTCTTTTATATATTTTCATGGAAAGACAATTTCCTGTTATTTATAATTACAAATTTAAAATTACCTTGAAATATCTTAAATGACGTTTCCTTAGTCAAAATCCTTTTTACATGTAGTTTTACTTGTGCTATAGTAGTGTATACATTTCCTAATCCTGAACACTAAACAAACATTATTCCAAATTAAGTTAATTTGCACTCTATATTGCTACATTAAAAAAAAAAAATTGCATTGAGGAAAAAAAATGATTTATTAAAAAAAAATCTTTTTTAGAATTTGGAATTGCTGCATTGTTGTTACGTTTTATACTTATAATATAGCTAATTAGGCTTATTAGGGTTAAATATTTGTCACAGAAAATGTTTTATACCACTATTTTTTAAAAAAAAATCTTTGCGGAATTTGCAATAGAAATTTGTATAATTTTATATTATAAAAGTGTGTTGCGGCCCGCGAGCAAGGTTGAGAATGGCTGCTCTAGAGGGTAGTAATATTTCTATAATGTGAATTGCAGGCACTTCTTAATTGCAAGATTCATTGTTTACATCTGAAAAGTTGCGTGTTATATAGAAAATTGCGTTATAAAGATCTTCTGCTGTATTACTGTTCTTGTAGTGTCCTTTGTGCTAAAGGACACTACAAGAATCCACACATTTGGTGTGTCTTGAAAAACTTTGAAACTTTAAGGTGGGTCGTCTAACAATTAAGTTTGGAAACTACTGATCTAATGTTTTCAAAAATCAAATATAGTGTCTGATCTGTTTTAAATTTCTTGTCTTAAACTTATGTGCAGTTTGAAATAATAAGAAATAATATGTCATTTTATTGATATTGCACTTTTAATTGTTATTCAAGCTGTAATTAATGTAGTTATATAATGTTTGTTCTTACAGGCATATAAAAATTTTAGTAATAGGGTAAAGGCATTACAGAAAAAATTAGATGAACTTAAAGCAACTTTCCCAAGCCCTGTTCCTTCACCTACTGCTGATGCACCTTCCCCAACATCATCTGATCATGAACACGAGTTAAACTTACCAAGTGATAAAGGTATTATTCTTTCTTTTTTTTAATCATTTTTATGTTTTTGCATGTATTTATTATGATGTAACTTTTGTAAAATTATTTGCATCCTGCTTTCATGCCACAATTCTTGTGTTTAATAATTAAAGAAATTAATAGGCAGTCTCAGATTTCCAAATATGTACTTTTTGTATAAATTGCCAAAAACCATTTTTCTTGACTGCCTCAATTAAAAAACTTACTTTAGTAGATAGGCAGAAAAAGTAATACCTTAAACATTGTCAAATAAAAATAATAAGAAGAAGAAAGAAAAAGCGGTAATAAATCTTTAGATAGCAGTAGAATGAAGCAGTTCAAATCTGTAAGTAATGAGGACTTTCAGTTTTATGTATGTATAACTCAATCATTGATTTAGTTCTAATCTAGATCTCACCTCTAATTCTAGCATTAATGTTTATTCATTCTATGGAACCCATTATTACAGAGTTATTATGATTGTAACTTAGAATTAGCTTCCAAATTTATAGATTGCTTTATAACAATGAATAATTTTTAATTCTTTCCCATTCTTCACTCTTAAACTTTTTTTAACATCATGTGTAAGCTATAATTCCTCTTTTATTATTTTACAAATTTTAACTATTTAGTTGTATGTTTACATTACTATATACTAAACTTAATCTTTTAACCAGCACAAACTAATGAATTAGAAAATCTGGAAAATGCTCCCTCTCCAGTTGGGACTCCAGAAGGTTTAAATCTCTCACCTGTGCACAAAACTGCAGAGACAGAGGTACAGCCAGTATCTACGCAGAGTGTTGGAAATCCCATTCCTACTCTCTCAAATTTTTTCTCTAATGGTAAATTCATTAAACACACTAAACTTTGTTTATTTTTCTAAATACTCTTTAGTTTTTTTTTTTTTTTTTTTTTTTTTTTTTAGTTTTTTGCCTTGCCTTATTGTAAGCATGAAAATCTTAGTTTTTATTTTTAAGAAAGTTATTACATTCTTTTGCATTAAATATACAAAGTTTTATATAAGTTTTCTGGTACTTTTCCGTTATAGGGTCATTCCATGGTAACTTAAGTTACATTTAGAATAATTTTCTGTAGTAATTTTCATAATATAACACCAAAAAATATTGAAAATGTAATGTTGATGTGATTTATTAATTAAACCTATCCAAAGCGAAATTTGGATGAAAATTACCTACCTTTAGTTCTATTTTTTAAACACTGGCCATTATATTTATTATGGTAACTTATGTTCTTTTTGTCAGAAACGTAAGTTACCATAGTAAATATAATTTTTAGTGTTCAAGAAATAGTAGGTACTAAATTTAAGTAATTTAGCTTTGTATAGGTTTAATTAACAAATCATATAAACATTACATTTTGAATATTTTTTAGTGTTATATTACTAAAATTACTGAAGTCAATTATTCTAAATGTAATGTAAGTTACCATGGAATGACCCTATATGGACAGCATGCCAAAATGTATGCTAATGCATAATGTATGTAAATGTATGTATGTATTAAATGTATGTAAATGTATGCTTAGCGACAATGGTGTCCGTATAATAGAAAAGTACCAGTTTGACATTAAATATATGTATAACTGTGAAATTATAATTTATTTGGTAGCTGTTAATTTACTAGTTCTTGTCAGTTATAAATTTTGAATTTTTTATTTATCCATATCCTTCTACAAAAGATGTTGCTAAGTATTGTATGGCACCATATTTTTTTTTTACTTTTGCTAATTACTTCATTTTCTGTTATGGTTTCAAAATTTAGGGTGTGATGATAAGTAAGGGAAAAAACTATTTTACTTACTGTAATGATGAAACTTGCATCATTAAATATATAATAGAGAAATGAAGATAATTTTGGAGGGAGGAATTTGGAATTATTGCCATAGATAAAGCTTCATTGAAAAAATTAACAGAATAAAAAATCGTCTATAGATCTGAAATTTTCCACTTTATTATGTTTTTAAGTGTTTGCTGTTTTCTACATTTTATGTTTGATTAGCTGACTTCAAACAAAAGAAGTTATGCAATTTATTTGTGTGTACATCTATTTATTTAATCTATTATCTCTATGCATAGCTTTTCAATGGATGTGCCTATTTTGATAATTATTTTCTCGTTGTTGTTAGAAAGGACTTGTTTTGTTTATGGTCAAATATAAATTTCATCATAATCCAAATATGGTATGTTTATCTGTCTGTTTGTTTTCCTTTTGTCTTTCTAAGCTCTTAATTTTTCCTGAAGTTGTCATAAAATTTGAATACATTAAGATATATTTATATTATAAGATTATATTTTGAAAGTAGTCTTCATGTATAGTTTCTTTTTACAGAGCCACATCAAAAATTGTAATGTGTGATCGTCTACCACATATGAAACACAAATGATGCTAGTGACAAGTGTTTAAAATGATTGCGGATAACAATAAAATGTTGCTACAAAAAAATACTTTTTTGTGCTAAACCACTCTTGTTAAAGTATACCAACCAATTGCAGACATGTCAAGTCTCCTGATTTCTGTTTGGTTTTCCATACTTCTGATTTTTGACATATTTCTCCTGATTTTTTAACACAATTTTTCTCGTTATTTTATATTTAAATATGCTAGAAAAATCACAGACGTTTATTTCTTCTCTGTGTTTGATATGATAGCAGTTCAGGTCAAATATATATGATAGCTCTTTGTAGCTCTTGCTAAGCAAATTTTCATTCTTAAATGTAAAGTCTGATACCATTAATTTTATTTTCAATAATGAATTAATTGTAACATTATGTTGGAAACTGTAAATTCATTTTTTTAATGTAATCATCATGTATCATTTTATTTTTTTTTATTAATAATTTCTTTACTAATAAAGAATTCTCATTCATAACTTTTATACTTGTATATTTTTATGACAAGACAAAACCATTCATGGTATTTATAACAATCTTTAAATTGTTTTTTTTTTTTTAAACATATTTTACAGGGTTTGTATTTTAAGTAATGAGAATATTTTTGTCCTGACGCGGCTGTACGCCAGAGGGCGCTCCGACCGGTTGGAGTCGGTAGTGGGGCCTTCGACCTTGATAACGCTCCACTCGACAGTCGCCTGCTGGCTGTGGTTGAGGCAGGATCAAGCATGGCGTAGACGTCTTCAAAAAAGTGTGTGCAAGTTCAAAATGCAACAAAGCATTGAACAGCGTTACGCAATCAAATTTTGCATTCGCCTTGGAAAATCGGGTGCATCTGTGGCGTGATATTGTTTTGATGGGATGGAGAAGAATAAGGAATATAGTGAATTTTTAAATTATTTTATTGCAGTTGTGATTGAAATAGCAATTAACCCTGCACAATTTGTGCATCTGTTCTTTAGGTCGATATTCTTTGAGAAGAGAATCAAAAATATAAAATAAATTAAACATTCTTACTTGTTCTTTGTTGAAAAATAAGAGACTCATACTACTTGAAATAAAAACTCGTTTAGGTTTGGATCCAATAATGTTTATTATATTTTCTTGAAGAAGGAGGAAGGATGAGAATAAAATCAGCTGCACATCATTGCTTTATAAAGTTCTGGCTCAATCATCATGAAATTCGAAGAATCTCTAAAATAGTCCTTCTGGCCGAATCCATTAAGGGATGTAGAATTAATGCAGAATTAATTAAATTACCAGTTGATTTAAACCTTTAAAATATTAAATTTAAAACAGCATTTTTATAAAATAATTAAAAACTGAAAACGCGAAATTGATCTCCAAAGAATCCGCGCATGGCGATTCTAGGATACGAGCGCGGCACAGGCCAGGCCTCAGATCAGACGACGTTTTGCATAAATTTACAGCATCATTTTTGTTAAAATTCTGTTGGAAAAATGCGCAACATTAGTATTTATACCCTTAATAGGGGTGCACAAATGTGAGAGCAAGATTAATTTAAACTAATTTGTTGACTATGAATTACATGAAAATTAAAATAACAAATCAGAAACTCATTAACATTTAATAATTAAAAGAACCATTCTAATTTGTATTTGAAAGACACGCCCCTTTCGCCTGCAGCGCCAAAACAAAACAGCTCCCGAAAACACAGGGAACAAGAGCGACGGTGACGCATGCGCACAACACACGAGCGGAAAGCCGCTGAATGCGATGACGTCACAGCTCAATATCAGCGCCGATTGAAGCGAACACAGGAGAGATGCTTTGCCATAGAAGCAACGTACAAGGCGCGCGATTGCTGGTAAAAAGGCATTTTAAAAGAACAGAAATTAAACTGGAAAGGCTATAAAATAGAAATACGTTGAGCTGAAATATAAAATAATTAAAAAAGATAAAACTGTGATATATCTTTATCACAGCATCAACGCTGGAAATGATTCAGCAAGCGTACGGCAGGGAAAGATTATCGCAAGCTCAAGTTTTTAGATGGCACAAAATGTTTAAAGAAGGCCAGGAGAGCGTGGAGGACGAGCCCCGTTCAGGTCGCCCGTCAACATCAAGAACCGTAGAAAACGAACAGCGTGTGCGACATTTGCTGAACACAGACCGGCGTTTAAGTGTTCGCATGATCGCAGAAAAGCTAGGAATGGATAAAATGGTTGTGCACAAAATCCTCAGTGAGGATTTTGGGATGAGGAAGATTTGCGCCAAACTCGTGCCAAAAGTTTAAACAAAAAATGGCATCGTAACAATTCCACAGCCTCCCTACAGCCCCGACCTTGCCCCAGCAGACTTTTTCCTCTTCCCCAAAGTGAAAACCGCCCTCAAAGGGCGCCACCACGGGACCCTGGATGCTGTCAAAAGGGCTTGCACACATGCTCTGATGGATGTTTCGGTTGGTGACTTCCAGGGAGCATATGAAGCGTGGAAATCTCACCTGCAGAAGTGTGTTGATGCTCAAGGAGCATATTTTGAAGACTACTAAAGTTTTGTAGCGATATCTCTAATAAATTATTTTTTGTGGACTTATTCTCATTACTTAAAATACACACCCTGTATGTTATTTGCTTAATTAAAAACAATTTAAAACCCTTAATTAATAGGATTTTTAATTTTTTTTAAATACATACATCGTTATTATGATGATTTAAAATTAATTAAATTATTATTATTCTATGTTTACATTTAAAAACAAAAAAAAATTATTGAAAATAGTCTCCTGATTTCTGCCCTTTGGAACATGACAACTCTGCAACTGACATACATGCAATAAGTAAAAAAAAAAATAGACTATAGACAATCAGTTGAAGTTCAGTTTTATTATTATTACTATTTTAAATGTATGTTGTTGAAAAAAAAAAAAAAAAAAAAAATCAAGATTTTGTATTGGTATTGATATAATAATTCTGCTCAAATGAATATTACTAAAATAAATAAGGGTACTTTGTGGCAATTCTATTACTTTCATCTCTAGACGCTTCTTTTTAGATAATCTGTAATTCAGGGTTTGTGTGGTCCTTGAAAGTCCTTACATTTTTCAAAAGAAATTTTTTTTCCTTAAAAGTTCTTAATTTTACTCTCCTATTATTTCTCAATTAGGGATGAAAATCATCTGCTTTTCAGTGAATTTCTAACTTTTATAAACATTTATCTAAATTCTCCCCCCCCCCCCCCCC
Source organism: Maratus michaelseni (assembly GCA_963931845.1). Lineage (NCBI taxonomy): Eukaryota > Metazoa > Arthropoda > Arachnida > Araneae > Salticidae > Maratus > Maratus michaelseni. The sequence continues at coordinate 199,280,933 of OZ007592.1, read as the reverse complement.
CCAAGGTATGGGTTTCTTCCGGAAGAGACTGGAAAAAAACGGAAGAAACCAACAGAAAACCAAACAGATACTCAAAATTAAAAGTATATTAACTATGTAAAAGAATTAAATACAAAACCTGATTATATGAAATTTAAATTGGAACCTTCAATTAATATTAAAAATATTATTTATGGAAAAATAAATTATTTTTTAATAACAAACTTCAGGTTCAGCTAGTATTTACAGGTTATGTTTTTTGCAACTTTAGAGGTTTGGGGGATATTTTTTAATTGTTTATGTCATTAAAAAAAAAATTACCTGCCCATTCTTTATTTATTATATAAAAATGCAATATTTCAAAAACTATTGTGCAAGATTTAAAATAAACAAATTTGCAATTATGTATACTAGCATGCGTATCCCAATGCTGATGTTAAAAGATAAATGTTCTAAAAATAAACTCTATGGGTATACCAAAATTCTTTTAAACTCTCCAAGTTCTGCAGGACTTGAAAGAATGTTTTCATCGTTTACATTCATCCCTTCTAAGTTGATAAATTGATTGCAGCATCCTACTGCTAAAATACTTTTGTTTTGTTGTACCATGTTGCACTGTAGTAAGGAAAATGGAAATTTTAATGAAATCTTTCAATACAGTAATTATTGTTTGTTAGTTCCCTTAATAAAATGGATGTAAATTAAAAGCACTGACTTTTATTTAAAGGAGTTTTATTCTACAGTAGGTAAATGATCCACATACTATTTACTACTGGTTACAGAAGTTTAAATAATAAAAAAATGTGCCTGTTTTGAATTGAATTACTTTTAATTGATTTTGTGTATTTTGGATAAATTTATTTGGTACATTTCCGTTATACCAACACCATTGTCGTTGTCAGGCATAATAATTGCCGTAAAATAAAATTCATGTATAAAAATTCATTTAAAAAAAAAAAATAAATAAATAAATAAAAAAAACCTTGACACAAAATTGAACAATTAAAATATAACATTTAAAAATTACAGACTTTCACGAACTATTTTATTAAATCATTACAAATCTAGACTTAAAATAAAAGAACAAATAAATATAAGATAAAATAATAAAATAAAACTCAATTTAAACTACAGGCATAGATTTGTAATTATTTCTTAGCATTGCAGTAAATATTTCACTTTTTAAATAAAGACCCTCATGTTTTTTTGTTTTTTTTTAAATAAAACTTTTTGTGTATCCATAGTCTTGAAACAATTTTATTGTAGCTTCTTCATCATCTGGTAACTGCCAAATTGTAAAATCCGTATTAGTGTCAACAATAAATATAAGTTACAACTTAATATTAAATATTTTATATTTGAAAAACAGCAAATTGAAATGTTTTGCACGGTTATGATTAAGTAATAATAATAATAATTAAAAAGATTCATGTTCAATAAATAGCAAATCACAATGTTTGGCACGGTTTGCAATAAAAATCCTTTGCATGTTCTGGGTTGAAATAAATGGCACGTTAACATACATTTTGGCATGGTGTTAGTATAACGGAAAAGTGAAATTTACTTTATTCAGGTACACAATGATTGGAAAGCTTTAGACAAGTGTGTAATCTTGGCTTAAAAACTGATGTAATTATTAATTTATCATATTTAATTAACTTTTTATAGGTCTAATTAAGTTTACTTAAGGTTATCTATTAGAAAAATGCATTTATTTTTATTGTATCTTTCAAAATGACAACTTATATGGTAAATTCCTAAAGAAAAACAGTTTTTTCCATTTCTTCCAGCTGGTTTTTTCCACTTTAGAAGAAACTTGCCAACCCTGCCCCCCCCCCCTACTGTACCCATAGTAACTCTTGATTTTTTTCAAAACTTTATCTCTCCTCTGTTTGTTACTTTTTTGTTACTAAAATTTATCCTTTGTCCTATTTGTAAGGTAAATAATTCAGTCAGTCTAATACGCCTACCCCAACAACAACAACAAAAATCTGCTTCTGCCCTCACAATGTTTAAAATCTTTAAAAGTCTTTATTTTATTGTAACAATAAATAAATCTAAAATCCTCCCCCCACCCCCCAATTCAAAATTGCTGTTTCCTGCTTAGCCCCTCCCCCCCCCCTTTTTTTTTTCATTACACACAAAATTTAAAGTTTTTAAAACTTAAAAGAAAAAAAATTGGTCCTATTTATAAATTTGTAACGATAAATAATTAATCATCTAATAAACTTCCAACCCATAAAATTTCTGCTTCTCCCCCATTGTTCCTCCTCCCCTCACAGTTCAAAGTTTAAAATTGTCAAGCCTCTTTAATTTTTTGTAACTTTTTTGCTCTGTTTGTAACAATAATAATACATAATCATTTAAAATTCCCCCCACCCCACCCCTCCCCATTCTCTTTCCTATCACACAAAACTTAGTCTTTAAAACTTTTTTTTTCTGCTACAATTGTAAATATGAGTAATGATAAATAACTAAGCAATCATCTTAATCAACCTCATTCACCCCTCGAAAAGAAATCAGCCCCCTCCTCCTCCTCCTCGTTATGGATTTTCAAAAAGCACAAAAGCTTTTTATGAATTAAGTAAATATGTTATTGTGAAAATAATAACAAACATAGTTTAGAATTATTATTTTTCTAAGGGAACTTATCAAAATTATATATCTTTTAGGTAAAAAAAAAAAGGAGGGAGGGAATATTGTAAATTCTGAATTAACCGGCATGTTTGGAAAATGCTGATTGCCGAATGCTTCAAATGTTCTAATAGTTGACTTCTACAAAATCTGTATCTGATGAGAAGGCATCGATAAAATAGTGAAGTCGTAAAACGATTTTTTGCTTATTTAGCCTATCAAACTCAGTCAAATAATTATGATTTTATTATTTTAAAATTTGCATTTGATGAACTTTCTTAGTTTTGCCAAATTAAAAATAAAAGTTTAATTTTTTTTATGTTTAAGAAATAAATTTGAAATTATATTCAATGTTTTGTAACTTTGCAGCATCTATAATGAAACATCTTACAAAAAATTTAATTAAACATTGTAACGTTTGCAAAATAAATCAAGAGCTACTATGTAATATGCATTGCTAAAAAGAAAAAAAAAACATTTTCCCACACAGGTATTACATAATCGGGATCAGCAGCCGGCTGAGGTTTATTTTGATCCAACGATTTACGATAAGAATTTAAGAATAAAAAAATAAATAAATAATACCTTACCCTTCTGAATTGAAATCAATGATTTTTTTATTTCCATTTACTGCAGATAATAATCCGAACAATGTAATTATAAAATATTCTTGAGTAACAACCCAACACTAGACACTTTGCCTCCAAGATAGAGTGACACTGAACTACTGTCCAACATGTGTGGTGCACACAGATGCTAGGCGCCAAGCATTTTAAGCAGGAAAGAAATATTTAAAATATATATATGTTTATGAATTATTCTTGAAATTTTAATTAAGTTTTATAGATTTACTTCACATGAATTATTTATGATCACTTATATGATATTATTCTTTTAAAATGAATGTAATAGGTTAATCAGCTTTAATTCTAAACACAAAAATCTGATTTGAAACTTACAAAAAGCGTAAGCCTTTTTTACCATTGCAACCAATTTTTAGATGCCACATAGGTTGGATCAACAAAATTTCTTACTTACAATTTCTTACTTTTTTATTGAAATTTCTCCCCCCCCTTTCCCCACATTCTAATCACGTGATATGCTAGCCGACAAGAGCGGAAAAGAGTGTCGTTTTATGGGCGTGAAATGGAAGAGAACAGAGAGATCACTGCTTGTTGCCCCACACGATTAGGGATGTTAGACTGGCGACCGCGTTTGTCAAGCCCGGCCTTTAACAATAAAAAAGGTGACCTTATAAATCTGAAATGTGCACTCTTTTCACCAGCAGCACCCTGCCTTTTTTTAAACCTGGGGGAAACTCTGTACAAATATATCTGGGCAAAAAAAAAAAGTATAATGCATTACCAAAGTTAATGCTAGCTGTACTAATCATCCCACACAGCAATGCTGTGACTGAAAGGGTATTTTGTATTGTTCATAAAAATCAAACTGATTTTAGGCCTAGTTTGGGTACTTACACCCTAAATGCTTTGTTGATAGAAAAAATAAAATCATTGTCTTGTAAGAAAGCTGGCATAAAAAAACTTTCACTGAAAAACAATTCACATCTTCTAAAAAAAGCTACAAAGTTAGCCCTTATAGGTGTGGAAGTTATGAGTTTTAATAAAAATATTTTGGGGAAAAAAATCTTTCATTTTATTTTTATATTGTTTTTTTTTTTTTTTTTCTAATTTTAAGAAGCCATTCATCTACAAATCAGTATTTTTATGGTAAGTTAAGAATTTTTGTTATATGTTAAAGAATATTGATTAAAGGTGAGTGGCAAGAGTTTTTCTCAGTTTCTTAAATTTCAAATATGTTTAAATTATTAATTGCTTTATTATTATTTCAAATTATTGTTGTTAATTATTGGACTAACAATTATCTGTAATTTCATTGTTTCAATTTTGATTGCGTTAGTTATATTACTTTGTAGGTTAACTTCTTTGTAAGCGTGTGGGATGGGTCCCAAGTAGGTTAGGCTGATGTTAGGCTGATTACTGATGGCTTTGGTTAAAAGTTGGCACCTCTGGTCCTTAATTTTTTTTTTTTTTTGGTCCTTGAAAGTATTTGAAAGTCTTTGATTTTTATTTAAAGAAATGTGTGCGAACTCTGTTATTGATGGATTAAACGTTTCAGTTTTTTCAAATCTTTCTATTCTTTGTCTCAAATTCTTTCTTTTAATGTTTACAGTAGTGTTTTACTATATTTAAAGACTTTTGCTTTTTTGTTGCTCAGCGTCAACATTGATTCATCTCAAATTAAACAAGGCTCATTCCATTTTATTAGAAATCATTTTGAATATGTGTATATTTTTTTTATAATACATATGCACTCTTGTTCTTAGAAATTCTTAATTTACTTATTTATATGAATTTATAAATACTTAAACCCTAATCGGAAATGTGAAATATTGTGCACAAACAATAACATCCAAACAACTTCTCATAACTTACCATAAGCTGAACATAAATATTTATTCTTCAATTCTGCACTAATAAGAATATTTTTTTTTTATGTGATAGCAGTAAAATGTACTAAACTAAATATACTAGTTAATACTAATAACTACTAGTTAATAGTAATAAATATGACATAACTAAAAATGTCAAACAGTGCATCAGTTTTACTGGTGACACATTACAAGTTAAGATTTAGCATTATCACAGATTGCCATTTCCAGTTAAGGGTTAAGTATAAAAGAACGAAACGTTTCTTTTAATCTATAATTTTTTTTGTTTTTCTTAATTTTCCTTTGCTTAATTAGTTTATATATATATGTGTGGTACTTCTCCATTATCCCATCGACCATTTTTCATAACAAAAAACTATCGCCAAACTAAAAGATTAAGCGCCAAAAATGCAGTCCCATTCACTTGATGTCAGAAGCATTATACAGGTTTGTTATGTCATCAGGTGGTTTTTAATTCGGCATTTACTTGTATTTTTTTTAATGATTTATTAATTAAAATAACAGTTGCAACCTTAAACGGCAGTGCTATGATATTGAAAAAAAAAGCATTGAAAAAACGTTGCGAGGCATAGTTAAGTACAATAGATCATTTTCAACTGACGTCACAATCATTTATTCACCAGCTGAGAAGGATAATTAAGAAAGATTATGTAACCAAATAAATATCCAAGATTGTTTTTTTTTTTCTGTTTTCATTATTATATTGTAAACTGTTTTTGTTAAACTTACTGATAGTTGACACTGGTGAGTGGGGCTTTTCTGAATTTCTTGTATTTTATTTATTTATTTATTTTGATATTCCAATGGCAACATTCTTCCATTTATTTATTTGGCGGGAGTTTTTTGTTATGAAAAGTAGTCGATGGGATAATGGAGAAGTACCATGCATATATGTTTTTATTTTTATTCTGGTATTCCCTATATGTATGTTTTTCTTGATTCCTTTTCGTACTTTCCCGCTTTTTAGCAGCTTGATTATTTTCAGTTCTACCCACAGAAATTTTTTTTATTTCATAAAATCTATTAAAATATATCAAATTGTTGTTTTTTAGTTATGTAAGTTGTTAAATTTTTGGTAATTAACTTTAGTAACTTAGTACTTTTAAAATAATATTTTTTGCTGGCTACCAGATTTTATCAAATTTGTAAAGCTCTGGTTATTAAACATTTTGAAAGGATATCTATTATTGTTTGAAAAAGTTTGCTGTTGATTTTCATTTTTGGATTATTGTAATTATTTGTTATTTAATACATGTTATTAAAAATACAGTATAAGATTGTAAATGTAGTATTTTTTCTTCATATTTGTGTTAAAAAATATTTTGGCTGATTTTGTTATGGTAGTTATATTTTTCTTTTTAGGTCAGAGTGGAATGACATCATGGTTAGATACATTTTCAAACAAGAAATTATTGAATTCAGGTGGGGAAAAGACTAAAGAAACTTCTAAAACGGACTCTAGTAGCCTAGACAGTAGATTGTCTAATTTGTTGCAAAACATACCAAATCTACCAAGCTCTATTTTTGGTAACACATCATCTGGTAACAATACACCTCTTCATGATTCACCTCTCACAGGGAAAAAAGATGTTGAATCAACTACTCCTATTAAAGATGAGTACAGTGGACAAAACACTCCTTTACAAGATGAAGAGAGTACTCATTCAAGCAATGCATTTTTTCAAAAAATGTCTTCAAATAATAAATCAAAAGATATCTTAAAAAATTTAACGAGTTTAATACAGTCTGCATCTGGTGAAAAGTCTTCAGATGACAGTTCAAAGAAAGAAAAATATGGCTATGGTTCTGTTGAATCTTTTGACCAAGGTGGTGGAATGTCTTCTTTCATTAAAAAAATTATACCAAATGTCTCTCAACCATCTCAATCATCATCATCATCATCATTTTTTAATGTAACACAATCAGCGATATCCACTCCTGTACAAACAATACCCGTTGCTCAGACTTCAACTGCCTCTTCATTTGAAACATCATCATTTCATGATACTCCTGTATATTCATCTAAACCTAATTCTGATAAAACTGAGCAGTTGTCATTCATTCCCACACTTGTGCCTTCAATGCCACAGGAAAATTATAGCTATGAAAATTATTCTTCAACTGAATATAATCCAGAATTAGAAACATTTGATACTGATATGGATGTTGGAAATCCAATAGATGATGTCATAGATGAGAGTTCTCCTTCACGTGACTCATTATCTCCTGTTCCGTCATCATCTTTAGATGAAATACCAAGGTCAATTGGAGGTCGAAGGTTGAGCACTTTAATAACTGTAGTAACTAAAGATTCACCTGAAAATAGTCTTCCTTCATCTGAGTTTCCTTCTGATGATGTTTATAAAAGTGATAAAGAAAATGTGACTCAAGATCCAAATTGGCTTACTAGTGTATCCCCAAAGGAAAATGTGACTCAAAATCCAAATTGGCTTACTAGTGTATCACCAAAGGAAAATGTGACTCAAAATCCAAATTGGCTTACTAGTGTACCCCCAAAGGTAGAAGATGAATGGAATGAAACTGTACCTCCTCCAGAATCTATCGCAGACCAAATCAGTGTATCATCACCAAATGAAGAGTTTTTTATTGGAAAAGAAGCAAGTGCTCTCCCACCTGCCTTTTATTCTTCAGTACCACCCCCACCCCCTGCCCCTCTTAATGGACAGAATGTTCCTTATGTAGATACCAATGTTCCTCCCCCAGTTAATGCTCCTTCTAACTTACCACTATCTAAAATAGAAACTGTTCAGACACATAGGGATGATACAAATGGAAGATGGTTTAGTGGAAATAATAATTGGATTGAAAATGATAGAAGGCCAATTCCACAAATTCTTCCACCACGTCCTCCTCCAATGCCTCGTGGTGGTCCACCAAATCGCTTTTATGACAAACGTAATTTCCATCCACAACAGTTTCCCCCTAGGAACAATTGGGTCTCTAGGCCTAGGCCTGAGAAAGTATTTTATCGGCCTTATGGACCTCCTCAAAATAAAAGATTTCCATTTCGAGGTAGAGGAGGAGGAAGAGGGAGGCATTTTCCTCAATATTAGTTATGTTTGTTGTTGTTGTTATAAACTTGTACATTTTGTATACTAGCAGAAAATATAAATTTCTCTTAGTACATCATCTTGACATTATAACCACCTACAAATTATCAAACTATGGAAGTCCATTTTGTAAATGCAATTTTTAAAGTTATGATAGCAATATATAAGAATCTTCTGATGATGATTTACATATTTCAATCTTTTATCTTCTGTTCTTAATGCATGTATTTTTGTTAGGACATGTATATATGACATCAATAAATAATTTGTTCATAAGTTGTACTGATCATAATGTTTCCTTTTTATCATATTTGAAAGACAATATTCTGATTTTTGCAAATTTTTTGTTAAAAGTACATATTATGTAAAAAGAAAAAAAAAGTTATTAAATTAAATTTGTTTAATAAGTGTATTTATTATTTAACTTTTATAGTCTAACCTCAATTTTAAAGGGATTACATTTCCATTGGACTGTATTTTCTGATGCATTTTTCAACAGATTTTCAGATCATTTTAATAGATCAGTAGATGAAACCTAATAGCAAGTAAGAAAAACATAAATGGGAAATAAATTTTTAATTTGTCCTCTTAAATTAATTTCCATTCCAGTAGCTGCCATTTAAATTTATTACATTAGTGTACCTAAATTTGATTCAGTATTCAGACTAGGTACAAAAGTTATGCTGCCCATTGGTCATGAATTAGAAAATTTTGGAAAGAAATTTCTGCGATCTAACCACAAAAGAGAGTTACTGGATGGTACCTGTTATTTTTGTTTCAATAAACAGGATAAGTTGTTTAAATTTTTCACATAGAAGTGAATTCTTAATTTAAGTATAAAATGACAAATTTTCTTGAATATGTGTAATAACTTTTCGTGAATAAAAATAACATTAAACGGTAACACCATTTTAACTGGTTCAAAAATTCCTTTTTTTTTCCTTGCTGAAAGTATTTTTCATCCATGCAAAAATCATTTGAATAGTTAGAAATCAATATTAAAAGTGAAGGGGCAATGCAAAGTGAAGTGCATCACAGAGGAGAGTAAACAGTAAGAAAAAAAAAATCAGAGATGCATTTTCAAAATCAGTGAACATTCTAGCTCTGCCAATTTTCAATCAATCAACTTTAGATTTTGAAAATTGTCACATATTTTTCTAGTGAAACATGTAGGATTTTTTCTGAATATTGATATCTCGCTTTTCTGTTTTAACTTTAAGTAACAACATTTTTGGTTGAAAATTTACATTTTACTTTCAACTGATGTCATTTCTCTCAAAATGCATATTTTTAAAAATCGCTTTGCTTCATATTTCACTAGCTTTTGGACTTAAAAAACTATTTTTTATATTTCTCTTGTTCCAGGTTAAATCTGATGAGTTATCGTATCCACCACTTGACGTCTTTTTCTTTTTTTTAAGCACCCCATCAGCTGTAAGATTGCCTTATATCAACTAAAACAAAATACAGAACTATTTTTAATATTTTAGTTTATTAACTTAATAATATAAATCCTATAATATTTCAAAATATATTTGAGTCATTGTATTTACAGGGTTTTTTATATACTTGTATATAACTTTATGAATTTACTATTATACTATTTTGAAACTTATCTATATAATAAAACCGTATGTCATGTGACTGTCCTCAACAGTTCCGGGATGCCGCTTCACTTTTTCATATGCCAGGCAGCCATTTTTATTCAAAATTATTTTTTCTAATAAAACTGCATAAAAGTTACATTTTTAGAAAGATCGTTCAAAATAAATTAATATTTGAGAGATGACTTACGTTCAATTATGTATACATTCTGCAATAACTTCAGTTTCAATTAGGTTCGCTGTTCAAATTCTCTATCCATGAAAGTAAACAACAACAACAAAAAAAAGATTCATTCGTTGTGAACGTTTAAAATATTAAACCATGAATTTTTGGACCGCTGCCTGGTGTAAAAAAAAATAATCAGCACCAGTGAGACAGTCAAAGTTTACCATAATTCTGTTCCATACAACTCAACTTCCTTCGGATCTTTTCTTGATGTAAGTTGAACTCCGTGGTTGAACTCATGTAATAATATTTAATGGATCAAATTTCGAAACAAATTGTCAGCTTTTATTTTTCGTGTGTATTAATTAGAAACGATATTTTAATTTTGAAATCAAATGTTTTGATTTATGATAATATTTCTTATTTATCTATTTTCTATTTTAAAGAAAAATGTGAACGTCATGTATTTTAAATTGGAACAGCTGTCACGGACGCACCAGGGTTGGCGGAATTTTTGTTTTGCGCCATTTTGGCGAGAAAATCCCATTTTCAGGTACCTATTAGAGATTACTAAAACAGCATATACTTTTATTTTATTATGAAATAGTTTATTTTATATTAAAAACACACACACAATGATTAATTTATTATAAAGTGGGTTAAGCGGTTTTTGTCAAGAAAGATGAAATACATAACAACAAAAAATATGCGAAATGCCACCACGATAGCAAAAGTTCTTGATTTGTCTATTAGATTTTTCCGGTTTGGCGAAGGATTAAGGAAAAAAATAAATTATGAATAAAAATAATTTGTTACAATGCTTAACATACATTTAAGGGCGACCAAACTGGTCGCCAGTGGCGGCTAGTTTAAAATATTAAAATAATAGTAATAATAATAAAAATTGAACAATAAATACTATTTCATATATTTGCACCACATATACACATATTAGCATTTGTTTATTTGGGTAAAATAAAATTACTCAAATATTCACTAAAAAAGAAAAAAAATGGTAATGTCAATTAATGCAATCCATTCAAACAATTGACTGGCTCATGTATAGAACATGTCAACTGACTTTTTTTTTTTTTTCCCCTGTTGATTTTTTAGTAAAATTATTTACCTACATCCTGGCATCCTTTTTAAAATACTGTATTATGTATTACAATTAGGGCTGGATTATTTATCAATATATCGATCAAATATTGATATTTCTTAATTATCGCAATAACAATATCTAAGCTCTGACACTGACGATATATCCCAATAATGATAGCTAAGCTCTGACTCTGGCAATATATCCCAATAACGATATCTAAGCTAAGCTCTGACTCTACCGATATATCCAAAAAACATTTTTTTTTTCGACTTCAAACCACGAAAAAAGTGCCGTATATTCCATATAATATCCTCTTCAACCCATTCCTTTCGTCCGATCCATGGATTTAGATATTCACTGCTCTACTTTATTCCAATCAGAATATCTCCTCCAACAATTATCCTTTGATTATCTTGCTTTCGTTAATATCCCCAAATAAAGAATATCCCAATACGAACACATTCTCTTATTATGTCTAAGTTCCTTACTATCCTCTCAAACTGCAAATTAAACTCTTTGTTCGTAACTGAATAATACAGCTATCGTCTATGTTTTAGTTCCGCTGCTGCTATTCGTCCAGACTTATTGCAATATGTCAAGGTGATATGTATGTGATGGCCAATAAAATACGAGCTAGGGTATCTGTTGGTTATTGTCGAATTGATAGCATTGTACTACTTCAGTGCTCATTGAGATTATTTTCTTGGCCAATATTATCGGTAGCGCATATATATTATCGGTAGCGCATATTTGATATTAAAATGAATGTATGGTGTCGTGTCGATTATAATGCTGAATATTGTTTGTTTGTTTGTTCTTATTTAATTTTGTTAGCCCAAAACTTATTTTTATCACTTACAATTTATTTTCTTTTGAATTCAATGGCACTTTGAAATAAAAAAAAAACAGGTTGAAATATCAAACCCAGTATTTTGCATAATAAAGCAAAATTTTATTGTATGTTTTTAGCTCACAGGCTATCAAAGCCTGAGAGCTAACGTGCCCGCCTGTTCTGTATGTATGTATGTTTGTACGTAACGCGATAACTCTTGATAGAAATAACCGTTTTGCTTCAAATTTTGTTTATAAGTTCATTGTGATAAGGCACTTCCCTGATTAGTTTTGTTGGTTCATTGGTTAAGTATAAAGGGGGCTAATACCCCCTTAATTTAGATAAATGGGTTTTTCATGCAGAATTATCCGATTTTCTTCAAATTTTCTATATAGGTTCATTGTGATAAGGCGCTTTGCTGATTAGTTTAGAGTGTTCTTTGGTTAAGTATAAAACGGGTAAAGGGGAAGGGGCTAATCCCCCCCCCCTTAATTTAGATAAATGAGATTTCATGCGGAATTATTAGATTTTATTCAAATTTTGTATATAGGCTCATTGTGGTAAGGGGCTTCCCTGATTAGTTTTGTGGGTTCATTGGTTAAGTATAAAGGATGATACGGGGGGCTAATACCCGCTTTATTTAGATAAATGGGTTTTTCATACAGAATTATCCGATTTGCTTCAAATTTTGTATTGTTCATTGTAATTAGAGGCTTCCCTGATTAGCTTTAGGGGTCCAGCCCTAATTACAATATATGCTATCATAATCAAAGATAAATTTTAGGTAAGTGCAAGGAGTTTGTGTTATTAAAATTCAATAAGTTCAATAAAATAAAGCCAACAAGCAAAAAAGGTTGCACATAAATTAACTGAAGGTTCAGTATTAATAAACCAGCTGTTTTAGAGAAAGCAATCACAATAGTTTTAGTTATAGTTTTCTTTAAAAAACTTTAATATCGGATAACTCGAAACTTTCATTTTGTTAGTTACTTGTTTTACATTCGAACCCTTCAATCATAAAAGTTGTTCAGTTTTAGAAACTTGACTTGTTCATGTGCAATTGGGAAAAAAAATTTTTTTTTTTTTTTTTTTTTTTTTTTTAACTTTACAGAATTATTAATCCATTGAAGTTTTTTATGAATTTTAAATTTCTGCTTAATTTTTTTTATATTGGTAATAGTCTAAAGCTAAGTGTATCTTTGACCAAATTTTTATCGTAGGATCTCTCAACAAAGCAGAACATGTCTTGTATGATCTAAATTAGAATTGAAGTTAAAAGAAACACAACTTTAATTTTTTTTTTTTATTGATTGTGTAATCTTTTTCAAAACTAGTCTAAAACTTTTTTTAATGATTAAATAATAATAATAGATAGCTGCTTATTGTTTAAAAAAGCTATTCAATTTAATTGATACTGACTATATATATTTTTCTATTTTATATATAATCTATTTACATTTAGTTTTTCTTATACACACCAATATTTTTCCTATACTATCATGTAAAAAGTCGTGCTATTTTAGGGGTAGAATAATTATTTCAAACATGCTTTGTTATAAATGTAAATGTTAACCTTTTTTTATTAAGGCAAAAGCCTAAAATGCTGGCTAATAACAATCAGAATTCATTCTTACAAAAAAATTGTGCATATACAAAGTGTTCCAAAATATTGAAACACACTTTATTTTTTTACCTGTCGGTTGCCAGAAATACATAAGCATTATTAATGTAGAGTGTTTAAAATAAGACAGGAAAAAGTTACACTTTTCTAATTTTTATATGATCTCTGTGTTTTGTAAGTTATATTTAGAAACATTTTATCCGTGCTCTGACAAGTATAACAGTAAAAGTTCTGTTCTTCTACGACCAAAACTCACCAAGTTAAGACATATTTTAAATTTTATAAAATTTTGGAACTCTAAAGCAGCCATACTCAACGTGTGGCCTGAGACCATACAATCATTAATCCATATTTATTTTTAAAAAATTAGATGTGCATAAAAGGTATTTAAAACCTTCAATATTGTTTTGTATATTTTTATGGGACAACAAAATTTGCTCTGTCTATAAATAATTTATGTTTTTATTATTAAATGATATTAAAACATCCTAAATTTCACTTGCTTAGTCAAATGTCTTTTTTCACATAATCTGTATTTATTTGCATTACAGTAATGTATATATTTTTAAATCTCTAACAATAATAATTTATTTTTTTAATTAAATTTTAACTTTATATTTTTACATTTTAAAAAGATTTTTTTTTCTTTTTAATCTTTAGAACTTCGTAGTTCTGCATTATATTATTATGCTTCATATTTATCATACAGATAATATTGATTATATTTATTTTGATATAATCAATATATTGCTTTATTATCTCACACTATTTTTTTTTTTTTACATTATTATATAAATATAGTGTGTTAAAGGCCACTTAACATAGCAAACATGTATTTGCAGCCTGTGAGAAAATAGGATTAAGTATGGCTGCCCTAAAGCATCACATGAACTTGGCAGGAAGTACATTTAAAAAAAAAAAAAAAAAAAAAAACGTAATTCAACATATTTATTAATATGTTGACATAGCAACTAACATGAATGAAATTTGGCAAAGGCTTTTGCAAGGTTTGACTTTATTTATATGCAGCTCTTGTTGACTTCAAGGCATCTATGAAACCTGAGCTAACAGCTAATGACTCAATTAATTTTCTCTTTATGACTTTGCACCTCTTTTTACGTGGTGCAGAGTTACTCAGTTTTTCTCAGAAATTAATCTTTAAATTACTAGTGATGATACAGTGATAAATTAAATAATCAGTCAATTAAGATTTTATAGGTATGATTTAAATGGTCATATACTGGGTGTCCTAAAATAGACTGACTGATTTTAAAACTCAGTAACTTGCAAACGGTGACAGATATAAAAAAAAAAATGTAAAAGGGTTATGTAAAATGTCAGGAGTTTTCTTAGTGTGATTCCTGATTTTAGCTTGAATTATCAGCAATAGATGGTGCTGCGATCAATAGATGTCCAAGCGAGGCAAAAGCAGAAATCACCCAGTATGGATGCTAAGGACGGCAGTTAAATAGATGGAATGGGTCTCAGAATCGGCCCCAAGAACATAGTATTTGTGAAGAGACCCACTCCATATATTTAACCTCCTTCCTTCTCATCAATGCTTGGTGATTTCAGTTTTGGCCTCGATTGAGCGCCTATTGCTTCCAGCGCCATCTATCGCTACTATTTGAAACTAAAACCGGGAATTGCAGTAAAAAGACTCTTGACATACACATTACTCTCCTGCAAATTATTGAATTTTAAAATCAGTCCATCCAATTTAGAAACCCCTGTATGTGCTACAGATTCTGCCATGGAGCTAGGCAAATCTCCCCCCTCCCCTCCATTTGTGTCAAAATTCAATTGTCAGGGAAAATATTTTGACTTTTGGATTTCGATCCAGAAGGGTTGAGTAGGCTCTCATTTTAGGTAGATTTTGTAAGAAATACTACTTATTACATTCTCCTCTTTGTTGGAATTTCTGAAATTTTTGCAGATCTATGCTGATTATGTCTCCTAGAACCCAAAACCACCCCCAGTTCAAAACTTTATCTGTCTATATAAAGTAGACTCCCTAAAATTCACATATTGTTACCGATGTAAACAGTGAAACTTACAGTTAAGTTGAAGGAACAAAATTCAAGATGCCGCTGAAATTGGTGGCATTCGCAATGTGTTTTTTTTCTTTTACTAAATTTTTTGTTAATCAAGTTCTTTTAGCTATTACAGTTGGTTAATTATTAAATAAAATTCCATTATGATCTTGATGTAAATATCTAAAGCAAAACTTCACTATATTGTATATCCTCCTGCACGATATTCGCAAATGCACAATATTCGCGGTATCTGAATTGTTTATTTTTCAAGTATTCATTTCGCCGTTTTTCAAAATTAATTTTTTTATTATTATTATGTATGGATTTTAGTATGTAATTATGGTTAAAATGGCCAAACTCAAGCTTTTTCAATTTTCTTCCGAAAAAATTAAAAATGGCACTAATTTCAGTGGGGATTGTGATCTTTCCAAGGCAATTTTTAATTAATCAAGCTTTTTTGTTTATTAAATCTGTATAAATCTGAAATAAAATTTAATTATTTTATGATTCTGATGTAAATTATTATCATATCTAAGGTATTAATATGGTGCAGCAGTAACTTCACAATACCTGCAACTGTAACTGTTGAAGCCATATTGTTTATGCTTAGGTTTTTTGCTGTCGATCCTTTGATGTTTAGTTTTTGGTTTTAATATGTAATTATTTTTATTTTTTCATAAGTAATGTGGCCGATTCCAATACTTCTAATGAAAAAAAATAGGAAAAGAACTTGTAAGTTTGACAATAATTCAAAAAGTAGAGATCATAAAAAAAGCTAGATTCGGATTTATGTACTTGTTTTGTGGCACACAATCGTAATGAAATAAGCCCTAGAATGATGTATGACATTAAGAAACAAAAATAACAAAACAAAAAACTTAAGCAGACAAAAATTTTGTCCATGTTGACAAAATATAATGTAAAGAATTGAATGAAACTTGTAAAAATAAAAGTAATAAAAAATTTACTTTCCTTTATAGGGAGTTTTTGTTGAATAAAACAAGAAAATTTTATATTTCATCATTATTATGCATATCTAGTACTGCATCCTTAATTATTACACTGGACTTTATTTTTTTATTATTCTACATAATTATTTTAATTTTTTATTTAAATTATTTTAATATTTTACTTTATTGTAAGCATGCATTCGTAATTTCCAATGCTTTACTACATTCAAGTTACTGTTTTAAAATTGTAAACAAAAAAAAATGACCAGAAATCAGCAAAATTTTAAAATCTATGCAACCCCTGGTTTTAAGCTGTGCGAATTTGTGGGAGTTTACTGTATATACAGTAGATTCACTTAAATCTGCATAGCATAAATATAAAACCAGAGGTTGTGCAGATTTTAAAATTTTGTGGATTTCTGGTCACTGTTTTGTTTACATTTGTTAAACAATATTTTGAATTTAATAATGCATTCAAAATTATAATGAATGCTCACAATAAAGTAAAATAATTAAATAAAATAATAAAAATTAAGAAAATTTAAAGTATTAAAAGTAAAGGTCAAGTAAACAATTAATAATGCATAACTAAATATGCATAATGATGATGAGATATTTTTTAGGGTTTCGTTCATCTCACGAAACCCTATTCATCTCGCTTCTCTGTCTGTCCATCACAGAGTCTGTTCTCAGAAACTGTATAAGTTAGAGACTTGAAATTTTGTGTACTTACTAGAGATGTGTCATTTGTCAAGGAACAACTCCGGCAGTGAAATTGAAGGAACGATTCCAGTCTTTAAAAAGGAGTCGGTCCTTTTTGGAACGATTCCTCGGATTCGGTCCAACACATATCGAATCCGAAAAGGACCGATTCCTCGGAATCGGTCCAGAATGTACCGACTCCGAAAAGGACCGAGTCCTCGGAATCGATTCCGAAAAGGACCGATTCCTCAGAATTAGTCCAAAATGTAGCGATTCCGAAAAGGAACGATTGCTAGGAATCCGTCCAAAATATACCGAGTCCGAAAAGGACCGAATCCTCGGAATCGTTTCCGAAAAGGACAGATTCCTCGGAATTAGTCCAAAATGTAGCGATTCCGAAAAGGAACGATTCCTAGGAGTCGGTCCAAAATGGATCGATTCCTCGGAATCGGTCCTGAATGTACAGACTCCGAAAAGATCGAGTCCTCGGAATTGGTCCTTGTAGACTGGCCAGTTTTAATAAATTAAAATACGCTATTTTATTTTAAAATAGCAGATTTTGATTCTATTAAAGCTTAGTTTCTGGCCAAAAAATCCTTCTAATGTGTACGGGATAAAAAAAAATAATAAAATAGAGAGAAAGATAAAGAAGTGCGGGTAGTGTGTGTGTGTGGGAGGGTGGGGGCGATTGATTAATAAACTACAACTGTGTATTACTTTCCCTTAAATTTATCTTAAGACAAATAGAAGTATATTATTGTACTTCAGTTAAAATATTGTCTATTATTTAGCTATGTACTTATCACCTGCGACTTAATTACATTGCTATTGAAACTTTTTGTGCTAAATTGATGAGAAAGAAAAAAATTAATCTAAAGTAAATGCTTGTTTAAATAATAGTGGGAAATATATATTTTTTTTAAAATCTGATTAGAAACAGTTTTGAATAATGTAAGAAATACATCGCTATGCCCTGAACAATTGCATTTTAATTAGTTAATAACTTTTTTTTTTAATCTGAAAGAACTGATTTTCGATCAATTTTAATAATTGCATGGTTACGCACTTTCGTGTATATTTCACTGTTTCATATGTTTTTATCAAGCATAATTTTAATTTGAGGATCCTCTCTGTCAAAAGAAAAATAAAAAAATCCTTGACGGCTCGGCCAGCAGACACAGGTAGATTTTGAAGATGCAGACCGTGGGGCGCCTGTTTGTTGGGAATTGCAGAAGAAATGACCTTTTTGCTATTGTAAATAGATCCACTACGATAGGCTGCCGTAAGTTTAAGAGGCCGGGAAGAACCTCCCCCCGCCCCCCTTTTTTCTGAGGCGAGAGGAAGAAGAGAAGATGAGATGGAGATGGTTCTTCGGAGGCAAAAGGGTAGGACGTGACCCTGAAAAAGCAGAGTCTTGCAGTGAAGCGAGAGCGAAGTGAAACGGAGGGAGGACAGACGGCCAGGTCTGTGAGAGGAAAACTCGGAGGAGCGATCCGTCTCGATCACCCAAGGACATCCTGTCCTGTTTAATTTGTATCACCGAATACAGAGAACGGAAATTAAGTTTGGAACGAGACTGTCTGGTGTAGAGACCTAAGGAGAAATTAGAGGACTTTATAGAACTCGTTTATAATCACCAGCACCCACGCATTTCATCTTATTGCATTTTATTGACTCTTGGAGTACAATAATTACGCCATTTGATCTGACCCGACAACTCCTGAGGTCAATAGTAACGTAACTCAGCTGGGATATGGGAAAATATCACAGCATTACCCCCTCCAGCAGTTGAGATTTTTCAAGCATTTGGAAAATCTTACATCATTACTGGTGCGCTAGCCTTCCATACATACCCAATACACAAGTTAATTCTCAATAGAGGCTTACCTTAAACATTATTATTCACAAGTTTACAATACACTCTACAGACTCACATCGTTAAATTAAATCTCAATATTCATTGCATGATTCAAATACACAATTATTTCAATTACAAAATTAAAAAACTATATACAAAATTACTGAGTGGAATATTATTTATTCCATTCTACTTAAACAGTCTACATGTGGAATTTGGTATACCTGGCCGATAACCTAACGATCTGCGAATATCCTGCCTTTTTCCACAATCTCTAATTAGTCGGAAATCATTTCCGGCGTCGTTTTTCGACTGTTTAACCTCGCTGCCTTTTACTTCGTTATGCGGCGATATGTATCCTGGGGTTTCTAAATAATCAGAACTGAAAACCGTTTTTCGCTTCCTTCCTAACGCACAATAACTGTTTACCCCTTTTGTTGTTTTCTGTCCCGAAGATTTAAACCTAAAATCTTCCTTTTGTTTTAAGACTGTGTCTTTATTTTTTTCCCCATGCTTACTTTCCCGGATTTCATTCCTTAAATAAAACACCCTCGCTCTTTCTTTATAACCCTCTTCCTTCATCCTTGATTTGGGTGTCGCGCGGATCGGGGTCGTCGCTGCACGTTGGCTAAGGGGAAAAGGAACAAAGCCTTTCTTTTCCTTCCTGTCTGGTTTTCTCACTTCATTCTTTTGATAAGCCGAAACTAAGCGGTTCGTGGGGTTGGGGGGAATTGGGCGGTCACTCCTGTGCCTTTTTTTCGGTGCTGCACTCCCAAAGCTAACAGGCGGTTTCGGTTTCATTCTGTCTAGCAAATTTTGTGTTTTGCTTCCCAATAAATAATAATCCATTTCTATGTCTGCATCGACAATACCTGCGTAAGTCCTAACTCTTTTTCCTAAATCACACAGATTAAGCTCTATTTCTGCGAGGGGTAGACATTTTAAATCATTTTGTAACGGTTGTTTTACCCACACGACTCTCCCTGTGTATTGTTCTCGGGTCACCTGGTTGGCACTAATTAAATCTAGCGACGTAGCAGTGTCTCTAAAAATTTTCATTTCTTTCCCATTTATAATCCCTTTTGTTAAATAGGGCTGGAACATTTCGTTTAACTCATCGAGGTCAGCCAACCGATTAACCACTTCAGGTATTTCACTACTCCATTTTAGTTTGGGGCAAAATTTGCGGATATGAGAAAAACTACCACAATGGAAACAAGACCTGTCTTTTCGCTTATCAAAAATTACATCTCTATCTTTTTTATCTTCCCTCTCCCTCCAATTTCTTTTCATTTCTGCGTTTTGGGGTTCTGTCTCTGGTCTATCAACCAATCTGTTTCCCTCAACCTGTTTGCCGTTATTTGGATATCTAGGCGGGGACTGTTTCATCTCTGTTCTTCTAACCGCCTCATAATGATCTAGTTTTTGGGTTAATTCCCCGGGCGTAATTAAATCACTCCAGGAATCTATGAAATGTTGTCTAATTTCAGAGGGCACTTTCCGTTTGATCTGGTCAGTAATTATCAGGTCCCTAAGTTGATTAAATTCGGACACCTGAACACCGCTTAACCATTGGTCGAAATAATTCGTAATTTCATACGAAAAATCTTTCCAATTTTTTTCTTCGGACCGTGGTGTTGTTACGAATTTGATTCTGAAGTCTTCTGCACTAATTTTAAACCTTTCGAGTAATTTACCCTTCACAAAATCAAAATTGTCCGTTTCGTCTGGTGGTTCTCTAAGAATAACTTCTGTCAATTCTATAGGAAGTAAACCTAGCAAATTTGTTACCCATTGCGACTTATCTAATTGCGCTTTTAATGCCTGTCTCTCAAATAAGTTGAGATATAAGGAAATCTCCGATTTTCCCATTTCAAATTTAGGTAACACATTTTTTAACAGAATTTTAGGTTCCCTTTCTATTTGACTAGATGATAACGTTAAAGTATCATTTTCCCGTTCGGCCCTAATTCTCGCGAGCTCATGTTCTTTCTCAATTTTATCTTTTTCCAATTTCGATCTCTCTACACGGTCTTCTTCAATCAACTTTAATTGGTTTAACGCCATAGTCTCATCATAATCGGGGGCCTCCGTTATCTTTTTAACCAATTTAGGAATTGTATCATTTGACAAAACCTCTACTTCAAATTCTATCGCAAGGGTTTGCAGATCGCATTTTCGAAATCCCGATATGCCTGCCATAATCACTAATTTTAAATTCTAACACAATTTAATTCCAATTTCCCGCACATAAATGCAATAAAAAAAAAATACACAATTTTTTTCACCCCCAAAACAACATAAAAATAAATACAGTAGTTTCTGCTCGACACAAAATACAATCAATATTCATGAAATTTTGATCGCAGGTCACAGATTTTTAAAATTTTGAATTACAAGCAAACCAATTCCACATATAGGCTACAATTTGCCAAAAAAAAAAAAACATATATCTTACTTTAACTTAACTGAATTACTAACAGACTTCAACTTAATCTTACAACTTCTTTAAATTCAAAATTTAATTCCTTAGCAATCTTCAAAATAAGAGAGCACATTAAAAATTTCGGCCGAAAAATACAATTAACATAATTTGCTTTTCACCAAACAAAAAATTTTTAATTAAAAAGATTAAAAGAATTTTTCAATTACTAGAAACAAGATGAATTTAAAGTTTGTTACACTTTTAATTTACCTTCAACACACAAAAACATCTGTTGGTAATTTATATTTAAAATTTTTACCTATATTACCGAACACAAATAATTAAAGAAAAATTGCTTCCTGTCCAAAATTAAAAATATACACACTAAGCCTCCACTGAGAATAAAACAAGTGCTCACCTGGGTATAGCTCTGTCTGCGATTCTCGGTGGTGATTCTGCTTTCTTTTCTCTCCACACTGTCAGCAAAGTTCGGATGCTTCTGGTTTCTGGTTCAGCGGATGCAGTTTCAGATCAGCTCGGGTCTCTGCCTTGGTTTTGGCGGGTCACTTTGGGGTCGGTGGATCTTCCTCGATTCAGCGGAATCTGTCTCTCTATCACAGGATTCTGTACGAATTCGGCGAGTTGTCCTGCTCTGCCCCGATTCGGTATGTAGATTCAGGTTCCCAACGGCTGGTGTAGATTCTGAAGAAATTCGGCGAGTTGTCCTACTCTGCCCCGAATTCATAAAACTTTGTCACGCACGTTTCTTTCACTACTTTAAATCCCTTGAAGCTGCCACCATCTGTAAAAACTCCGGCGGGATTTATAAAATTCCAACTGGTAGCTGTGGCTAACCGGAGTAATTACTCAAGTTGATTTGTAGAAAGAAAAGTTTCTTTATTCGAAGCTCGAAGTACAGAGCATTCCTTCTACAGGTTTCATTATTTAAATAAAATAGAACAAAATAAAATAAGATGAAATGCGTGGGTGCAGGTGATTATAAACGAGTTCCATAAAGTCCTCTAATTTCTCCTTAGGTCTCTACACCAGACAGTCTCGTTCCAAACTTAATTTCCGTTCTCTGTATTCGGTGATACAAATTAAACAGGACAGGGTGTCCTTGGGTGATCGAGACGGATCGCTCCTCCGAGTTTTCCTCTCACAGACCTGGCCGTCTGTCCTCCCTCCATTTCACTTCGCTCTCGCTTCACTGCAAGACTCTCCTTTTTCAGGGTCACGTCCTACCCTTTTGCCTCCGAAGAACCATCTCCTCTCGTCTTCTCTTCTTCCTCTCGCCTCCGAAAAAAGGGGGGCGGGGGGAGGTTCATCCCGGCCTCTTAAACTTACGGCAGCCTATCGTAGTGGATCTCTGGTTCTCATTCCCAGATTTTAAAGGACTTCCCTTAGCGTCCGAAAGTCTCTGGGAATCTCTCCATCTGCGACCTCACAAGGAGAGTAATCAATCCGTTAGTGTCGGACTAGGTGCCAGGCAGTCTCGGTTATTGTTCTTAAAATGTCCACGCCATTCAGCATCGGGAATCGATTGTTTCGTTTGATCTGACCCGACAACTCCTGAGGTCAATAGTAACGTAACTCAGCTGGGATATGGGAAAATATCACACTATGATGCTTCAGTTGGGATCGAACACTTCGAAATTTATCTTGTCTGTCTGCAGGCGGAGCCGGCAAAGATTTTTTTTTTTTTTTGCTTTAAGGGTGGGTGATATAAAAAACTTGTCAATTTAAAAGTTTTAGATAATATTAAAAGGATTTATAATAAATTTAAGCGAATTTGATGTGAATTGACGAAATTGTGAATTTTTTTCTTCTGAAACCCTGTTTTTTTTTCCCTTTGGGGCCATTTTTAATGATATAAAAAATCTGTCATACATAAATTTTCGGCCCTTTACCTAGAATTAATAATAACTTTAAATGGATTCGATAAATATCATAATTAAGAAGTTATGTTTTTTTTCTGTTTTCACAAAAAGCCTTCCCATTCCCACCCACCCACCCACCCTTGGTTCGATTTTGCGATTTTATGCCCCTTGATTTTATGCATCAGTTTGGAAGAGATTTGTTCAGAATTATTGAAGTTATATAATATAAGTGAATTTAAGTTATATAATATAATGAAGAATAAAAAAGTGACATAGATAGATAGATAGATAAAGTTTTGAACTAGGGGTGGTTTTGGGTTGTGGGAGTCATCGGCGTAGATCTACAAATTTTTTTCAGAAATTCCAACTTAGGGGATAGTGTAATAGGTAGTATTTCTTACGAAATCTACCTAATAAGAGCATTTACGAGCGCTCGAGTACCACTTTGTTTCCTCAGTTTGGAGTCTTATTTTTCTCTCCTGATAAAGATGATTCAAAAGATCTCGGAACTCTCGTAGATAGTTTTAACCCTTTCAGGGGCAAGCAATTGTGCTCCTGTGACGTCGAATTCACACCGGTATTTACTAGTTCAAAATAAGGAAAAGCAATTTTTCAACTTTTTCCCGTCAAAGTTAAAAAGGTAAAATTTAATTAAAAGTTTCTGGTGCGAATCCTATTAAAATTAGGTGGTATATAATATATACCACCGCCCCTCAACTTACAGTGGATACATAAAGGAAAACCTATTTGAACAAGGAATGTTTGCAAAACGTTTTCAATTCTTTCTTAAAATTCCTATAATAAAGATTTAAAAAAAAAGTCTAAAAAAAAAAAAAATATAACAGTAGCAGTAGTGGGTGGGATTCAAATAATTTAACCGCTGTTCGCTACCCTTATGAACGTTTTGAGTATGAAAACGGGAAAGAAAAATTACGTGCTACATATAGATTATCGGACATTTTCCAACATTGTGACATATATGTAAAGATGCGTATTTTATGCTTTTTTTGTTTAATAGATATATGTTAAGATTACATTAAACTAGTTTTATAATATATGTATATAGTAAAAAAGTATATAGTATATAGTAAAAATATATAGTGAAAAAAACATAATTTACAGTAAAGACATTTATGTTTTTTATTCTTTTCTTTTCTTTTTTTTTTCTTTTAACTGATTCTAGTGCTAATAAAATTGTATAATTGTGTACGCGTATACAGATTAATAGACATTTTTATATTTTGCCAAAAAAAAAATGGAGCAGCACTATTACGCTAATTTCTTTTTTAATTATTGATTACTAAAGAATGCAAGTTGTGATTTTGTGTAGTTTTTTTTTTTTTTTTTTTTTTTTTTTTTTTGTCATTTTATTTCTATTTTTTGCTAAATAATAAGAAGTTAAATATCTTTGACTGGAGAAATCGCGAATGCTTTTATCAAGTTTTATACTGCCCAAACACAAAAATCAAGGGAAATGAAGCTTTGGGAAAAAGTACTAAAAAAGGAATTGAGGGAAACAATAGCAGAAACCCGTTTTCAGGTAGATAGCATACTTACTGATCATTTCACTATAGACGAACTAAATTTTGCAATTGCAAAAGCAAAAGTCAGGAAGAGTCCTGGACCGGATAAAATTCAAACAGAATTCTTGAAACACTTGGGACCAAAAGCACTACAACTAGTCTTAAAACTGTTTAATCTATCCTGGGAAACTTCTTGTCCAGCAGAGTGGAAAAAAGCTATTATAATCCCCATTTTAAAGAAAAATAAACCACCTGAACAACTTTCCAGTTATCGACCTATTTGTCTAACTAGTATATTGTCAAAGATCATGGAAAGAATGGTAAATGAAAGACTTATGTACTTCCTAGAACTTCATGAAATAATCGATGACGCACAGGCAGGCTACAGAAAACACCAATCTACTAACCAACAAGTTACAAGATTGGCACAGGAAATTAAAGATGCGATGGATAACAGCGAGACCGTTGTCGCTGTTTTCGTTGATTTCAAGGCGGCATACGACTATATCTGGAGAGCTAGATTACATTATAAGCTCCATAACATTGGAATTAAAGGAAATATGTTGAATTGGATCCGTAGTTGTACTACACAAAGGTTTTGTTCTGTTCGATATGGAAACCAAACTTCAAAATATAGGCAGACTCATCGCGGACTCCAACAGGGAGGAGTTACTAGTACATCGCTTTTTAATGTTTACATTAACGATCTTCCTCAAGAGCTAAAAAGAATCGCAGGAATTAATTGTGCGATGTATGCAGATGATTTAGTTATCTGGACCTCCGGAAAACACAGAAAAAGAGATGAATTGATTAGCAGAATTAACAATGCAATGATGGTACTGGCCAATTGGTGTAATTTAAATGAAATGCAAGTAAACATTGAGAAAACTGAATACCAAACTTTTACACTAAGCCATCAAGAAACGGAAATGACCATAAAGTATATGGGCATACCTATTAGGGAAACTAATGCCAGTACATACCTAGGAGTAACATTTGATAAAAGGCTATCATGGAAACACCATATTGCAAATATTTCAGAAAAGGCCATTAAGAGATTTTCAATTCTCAAAAGATTAGCAGGAGTGATGTGGGGCTGCTGTTTTGATAACGTATTGCTGGGAGCCACTGATAACATGCTCAGGGCTTTATATCGAAAAACTCGAAAGAGTTCAGAATCAAGCTTTAAGACTGATAACCGGTGCGATTAAAACCACACCGATCCAGGCAATGCTGTGTTTGACGGATAATAAGCCTATTGAGGAGATTGTCATAGAAAAGGCACTAATTTTATTTGAGAAACTTATTAGGCTGCCTTCAAATAATTACTGGAGAGAATATAATACTGAACAATTAAGAAAGTTAAAAACTCAGCAGGGATTCATGCAGAAAGTGACTGAGTATCGCCTTGCACTAGAAATTCCTAGTAATCCTGAAAAGCTGCTTCCAATGTTGAACCCGACAGAGTTACCTTGTATACGAGGTAATACCGATTTGCTGTATCCAATTAGGAAAAAGGATGCTGGGGATAAAGAGTTACATGCATATGCAATGGAAACTATTTATACTAGGTACCCCATAAAAGAATGGCTCCACGTTTATACGGACGGCTCCAGACTCTCTTTGGAAGAGAATGCGGGTGCTGGAATCTACTCGGAACTCTTCGCATTTTATGCATCCTTGGGAACAAACACAACACCGTTCGATGGAGAGGTGCAGGCTATCTGTATTGCCACACAACAGCTAATTATACGAGATAATGATTTCAAAAAAGCAGTTATTTTATCGGATTCAATCTCTGCTATTCAAGCAATAACTTCCTTTAAGATTCCCGACTCAAGAAGAATTGAGGACTGCAGGAAAAATTTTAAGCAACTAAAAGAGAGTGGAAAAGAAGTGGAACTACAATGGATCCCGGCCCATTGTGGAATATACGGGAATGAAGCGGCTGACCAACTAGCCAAAAAAGGAACTAAAATAATACAAACACCAAGCAATGAAATACCTTTCAATTCAATATCAAGAATTATAAAGAGAAAAATGGATTCTCAATATGAAAGGAGAAAACTAAGTGAAATCGAAAATAAAGAATGGAAAAATGCAATATCTCATGTCCCTGCAGCACCTAGAAGAACAAGTGTTGCCTTATTTAGACTTGCCACGGGACACGATTGTCTACCTAGTTACCTTTTCAGATTTGGTATTCTTGAAAGTCCAAATTGCCCTATTTGTGGAGAGGATGTAATCTTGAATGCACAGCATTTACCACTGTGCCCCGCACTATCAAGTAACAGTATATCTGGCAGATATTGGGAGGCCAGGGAACTAATGAGGACCTCAGAGCATCAGCCTAATTGATTGTATTCCTTGTTTACAGTTGACTTTTTGTTTTCTCTAAAGTCTCTATATGTCACCCTTGTTTCATTTGTTGTTCCGTTTATTCTTCAATTGTTTTGGTGGCATATAATAGTGTATAGATGTTTGTCTAAGTGCTATTGCTTTGAAAAAAAAAAATATCTTTGACTTTGTTTTAATACAACATAAAATAAAAGCAAGACAAAAATCGTTTTCCATAATAATATTTTCTTGTGACAATCGCGATTCCACGATCGGGATGGGATTGATACTCGCAACTCCCAAAATCAGTTCCTGGATTTGGCTGTTACTGTGGTGCTGGATAACAGATATTTGCAGCGCCGAAACTACGGACGAGCAAAGGGGGCATATGCCCCGGGCGCCAGTGTAGAAGGGGGCGCCAAAATAGGATTCGTTTCTTCTTTCGGTACAAAAAACAAATAACGAAATTTGAATAAAAAAGACTGGTAATCAGGCAACCTAAAATAAAAACGTATTCGTTTATTTCATTATCTTTGCTTTCAACAGGGCTGGTTTTTATCATTAGGTGATCACATAGGGGTAACAAAACAGTACTTGATTAACGAATTCTTCCAAGATACTTGCAAGAACAATATACTATGTCCTAATTCGGTTTAAATATGCTCAGTATATTTCGGATGTTATCGCGATGACAAGCTTTGAATGTTTTTTGCTTTTGTGTGCTCCTGTAAACGAACTATAACAGCTACATACTTGATTAGCGAACTCATCTAAGATACTGGCAGATCAATTTACTGTCCCAAATAGGTTCGATATGATTCAGTATTTCAGACTTTATCGTGAATTTTTTCCATATATTGAAAGTTTAACAGAGTTTTGGAATTATATAGCAGTAATTCTTATTAAACAAAAATTATTAGAAAATGAAATCGATTTAAAAAAAAAATTTTTTTACGTCAATGATTGAAAAATTTTAGAAACAAATTACCATTCCTGGTTGTTTTATATTATTGATGTTAATTTTCTTTACTATCATGAAACTGTTGTTGAATTGTTTGTTTTACTAACATTTTAGCCTACTTTTTTGTTGCGGATTATTTTAGGATTTCACCAAATCAACAAATTTTATATATTCCTATTTTTGAAATAAAATCTTTTTTAAGAGTATCGTATTTTGTATTTTCTTATTTATTTTGTGTATTTGAAATCGTATTTGTATTAAACTATAAAGTTGACGAAAGTTAGTTAAGTTATTGAAACGTATTGAACTATATAGTTATGATTTTGTTTCTTATCTCAATATCTACAGTTCTAATTATGTGCAATTTCTAAATTTAAAATATACTGGTATACCTTTTCAAAAACTTTCAATCACCTAACAGTTGAATTTCAGAAAAAACTTTTTTAATGGATTTTTATGTCATAACAGGAAGTAACAACTAAAAATTTACGATTTCAGGTGCAGGCATTTCGGTTTCGGCTGTGCATTGATAATGTAGTCAGAAAGGACATAGTTATATATTAAGACTCTCAAATATACTTCGTTTAATGAATTATGTTTTCCCAAATCGACAGGTATCCGGATTTGATTTTATAAAAGATTCTATTCACGCATGAACTTAGTACTAAAAGGAGATAGTCCTGGGAATTGTTTAGAAATGGACAGACTGCGAAAATGACCGATTTCCAAATAATCGTATCGAAATGGAGTGACTCTGAAAACGGCCGGTTCCGAGGACTGGCATGTAAATGAATGGTTGGTTATCTTGGGGTGGATTTAGAAGAGGGATCTTAATTATAAGGCTTAAAATTGCGTAGACCCTGGTGCCAAACATCAGAACTAGAATAAAGATTCCTGCATAAATTAATTAATAGTATAAATGGAGGGTCATTCAACGATATATTTTCAAGAAGAAACCCGATTACACTAAAAATCGAATGGGTCGCCACTCTGGTGGGCAAAACAAACAGCTACAATAAAATTTCTTTGATAAACTATAGCGGTAAATGAAAAGTCATCCAGGGGTAAATTTTCAAGAGGAATTGAGTTTAATGCCATAAACCATAAAGTCAGGGAGTATATTTGTATTATGGAAATTAGAAATAATTGCTAATTAATTGCACTCACTCATCAATGAAATGAACTCTTGAAAATGAAATCATCTGTCCAAAAAATTTAAAAATAAGGTGGATGAATCCGTAAGAAAATAAATTAGTATTAATAATATTATGGATTTCATGTTCGTTCTAATACTTCCGGATTTGTTACTTTTTTCTTAAAATTATCCCTTTTATCTTGAAATCGTTATTTTTATCTCGAAAGCGTTTCTTTTTCTAGAAAACCTTTTTCTCGGAATCGTTCCTTTTTTCGGAACGATTCCAAAAGGAACGACTCCAAAGAACTCGTTCCTTTCGGTGAACGATTCCGGCTGGAACGATTCCCTAAAAGGAACGATGTTGCCCATCTCTGGTACTTACAGCTGAATACCTACTGTCACTCTGAAAATCATAAAATTTTGAAAAAGTCGTATTATTTTAATTAAATGGATTAATATAATGACATCCCTTCATTTCTGCAATTTCAAAATAGAATCTTAATTTCAAGCTTTTCGTTGTAGACCAGGTGGTAAAGTGTGTTCTTTCTGACCCGGAGGTCCCAGGTTCAATTCTCTTCGGCGGGAGCTGAAATTTTCAATTTTTTTTCATTTAGTTGTCCAATGAATTATAAGAAATTTCTTATTTTGTTGCCATTTTACTTTTTTTTTTTTTTTTTTTTTTTTTTAAGGTAACTTTAAATCACGTAATTAAATATATTTTCCATATGCATTCAGCTCTCACAGATTCGTAATTAAAAAATTTATAATGCGGAAATAATTCCTTTACGCGGATCTGACAGTTTTTACATTTCATTGTCCGATGGATTTATCATGAAAATATAAATTATTCTTGACGTTTTATTTTATCTTCAAAACCAACTTCAAGAATTAATTTTCTAAAATACAAAAGGCGAAAAATTATTTAAATGTTACATTATTGAAGCTATTTTCAAATTATATATATATATTTTTTTTTTTTTTTTTTCTAGGACTTTACATTATTTATTGTTTGAAGCTAGGAGAAATAAGCACAGACATTGATAGAATTTTCTTTTATTAAATTTTCTTTCCAGAATAATAACTATCTTGATGTATTATTATTATTATTATTATTATTATTATTATGTGATAAATGAATAACATTAAATGATTTATTTACGAATAAAATTAATGTTTAAAAGCAACATAAGGCAAAATTTCTATTTAGTCTTGGAAAAAAATTATAGATTATTCCTAGAAGATGTTTGGTGTCACCATCTGTTTGTAAACATGGGTACGAAAGTTTTTATATTCCAGAGTATCATACTATTAAAATAACCTTAATAATATGTCTTTAAAAATGTTTTCAAATTTCTAAATGAGGCGTATTAGGGGGGGGGGGGGAATCATTAATAAGTGGTAAAACAAGATCAAATAATCCAGTAAATTTATTTTGCAAAAGAATCATAATTTTTTTTAAATTAAAGAACAAATATCAGAAATAAGCATAATAATAATGTCATAGGAATAGCAAAAAAAGAAAACAATCGAGATTTTATTATTTGAATTACCAATTCAAGACTATTTTCATTTTTTTTTTTTTTTTTTCAAGAAAGATGGGCATTGTAGAATTATTTGATGCATATGTGTGGTTATGCCATCTATTAGTGATAATAAGTAATAGATGTTTTATTAAGATCAACAGTGCAATACATTATTAGGTGCGTTCGTAATTATATAAATACGTAGCACCTATAGTCGTCGTTTGGTCCGTCCGTCTGTCCGTCCGTCTGTCTGTCTGTCCGTCCGTCTGTCTGTCCGTCCGCATATAACAACGCAAAAACTACCCAACCAAATGGTTTGCAATTTAAAATATATTATCTTTGCAGAATTTTGTCGAGACATTTCAAATTTTATTAAAATCGAATCAAAACTTTAGGAGATATTAATAAAAATATTTATTAAGAAATTTGAATTTTTTTTTTAAATCGGTGCTTTTTTGTTAGAGGAGCTTCCGATGGATGTTTAATCGTCAAGCGACCGAGATACTTATTTTATGACAGAAATTAATCTGCAGACGATATAATTCATTTCACAGAATTAAAAATCATCAAGATCTGAATATTTATATAACTAGCTGATACATATATATCTGAATATTTATATAACTAGTTAAGATATTTGTATGAACAGTGTCATAAAATATATACTTAACTAGCTGTTTAACCCGTTCCACGCACGGGATATCATGAATTTAATTCTAAAACGTGCGTACGAACGCACCTCGTTTGTAACGTTTGACGTACAATTTCCAACTTGTTTTTTTTATTATTTGTGTTCACATATAATAAAAGTAATATTTTTAAATGTTTTTAATTTTATAATTACGATTAAAGAAAAAGAAAGATAAATGATTAAATATATTGTCTAAGTAAGAAACTTCATTCCTTTAAAAAAAGAAAAAAATTTCATGAGAGCTCAAATTGTATTTTTCAAATACTGCATGATTTAAATATTGCATTTACTGACTTGAAAATTTTGCATCTATGCATATTTTTTTACGGTGAATCCAGAAATTAATTGTTATAAAGATCACATTATTAGAACCAAATTTATATTTTCAAAAATATATTATATTCACAAAATGCTGAGTTTTGTATAGAAAAAGAAATAAAACACTAATAGACAATGATGTTATTAATAATACGAATAGGGATTATTAATAAAAAAAAGGGGGGGATTCTACTTTTTTTTAATTGCATTTAGTTCACATGACAGATATTATTATGACCAGGGCTTTACAAATTTAATAAAATCTGGTAGTCAGCAAAACATTCTAGTGGCCAGTAAAAAATACCTCCCACCCCCACATCATTGATATTTAAAAAAAAAAAAAAAAAAAAAAAAAAAAAAAACATAAAAGTTTTTAGGAATTAATTGAGAAAAAATAATAACAAGCAAAATTTAGAATACTACATGATTTTGAAAGATAATATAAACTAAGTTTTCTAATGAAACTTAACATAATTATGTATCTCTAAAAAAAGGTAATACTGTAAAAGGCTGAATTAACTAGCCTATTCAAGAAATTCTGATTGCTGAATGCTTCAAATGTATAAATAGTTGAGTGCTACAATTGTTTACCTATTTTCCTGCCGAATTTAGCATTTTTTAGCATTGTATCCAATTTTACATGCCGCAGAGACTCAATTGACACTATTCATTACTAGTATATAACCCCGTCAAAAATGATGGATTGCTGATCTGCGTTTCATTTTCATAAGACTTCATACAAACAAACAGCATGAAGATTTTATTACTGAATGGTTTGTATTGTAGAAAAGTACATTTTAAAAATGACAAATGAATTCTACAAATACGAATGATGAGGATATATATATATATAATTTTTTTTTTTTTTTTTACTCTGTATTAAATTTCTGAAATAGTTCAACGATTGGATAAAACATTCAAATTAAATATTAACAAATAATCCATGTGCGAAAGTGTTTGTAAAAAAGTGTTATCAATGAGTTTCTAAACAGCTTGATTCACCACATAACTCCTTGTTTGATTACATAAGCAAAATTAAATGCAAATTACGCTGTACTATGTATTCCTTATATTTCAATTACGTTTGATAAGAAAGAATCATTTTACAGTATATGACTTATTATCCGGGGGAAAAAAATCGAAAATTTTCTAAATTTGTAAATTTTTACTAAAATTTTAGAATTTCTAAAAATTTTCGAAAATTTTACCGATTCCTAATTTTTTTCCATTCTATTGTGTTTCAATGTGTAATCACTAAACTATTGTTACTTCGGTGCGGGTGAACACGCACCCACACACACACACACACCCCGCCCCTCTTCTCGAAATTAGAAACAAATCGTTTTCCTCTCAAATTTTAGTCTCAAATTAGTTTATATTACGATTCGTTAGAAACAAAAAATAGTTATATATTTATTTCATCAGGGTTGATTCTGTTCCGAATTTTCCTAAAAAATTAAGACATTCAGTTTCGAAAATTTTAGTCTTCAGTCCAAAAATTCGAACATAAAAAATATCTCGAATTTTGAACAATCGTTGTCGAAAAAAATCAATTATGTCTATCGTTTGCAGAAAAAATAGACAATTTCTTCAAAGGATTGCGGAAACAACGTGAATTTCGTCGCAGGATTGCGAAAAAAAAACGCTAATTTTGTTAACAAATCGCAGAAAAAATGCGATTTCTGTCAAAGGCGTGCGAAGAAAACGAAATTTCTTCCAAGGACTCCGAAAAAATGTAAAATTTCATCAAGGGATCACAAAAAAACAAAAATTTGGTTAAAGGATCGCAAAAAAAAAACGCGAATTTCGTCAAATAATCGCGGAAAACATGAATTTCTTCAAAGTATCGTGAAAAAAGTGAAATTTCGTCAAAGGATCGAAGAAGAAGAAAAAAACAAATTTTGTCAAAAGATCGCGGAAAAAATGCGAATTCCGTCAAAGGATCGCGAAAAAAGCGCTAATTTCGTCAAGAATCTCAGAAAAAACTCTAATTTTGTCAAAGGATCGTGAATAAAAAGCAAATTTCGTCAAAGAATAGCAAAAAACGCAAATTTCTTCAAAGGATCGCAAAAGGAAAACGCAAATTTCTTCAAAGGACTACGAAAAAATGAAATTTCGTCAAAGAATTGTAGAAGAAAAATGCAAAATTTGTCAAAGAATCACGAAAAAAAAACATGAATTTTGTCAAATAATCGTAAACTTCGGGAGGACCAGAAATCCGGAAAATTCCCAAACTCGGAAAGCCTTTGGTCCCGAGGATTCCGGATAATAGGTCTTGTACTGTATTTACGATGGAAGCAAATTTTCAGAATCCGTCGGTAGATGGCGCCAATATACTGGACCGATCACCTCAAATTCTCTCTACGAAAGAAATCACCGATATTTCTGAAAAAAAAAAGTACTTAAAGAAAAAAATGTTGATATACATGTTTTATATGAAATAGTTTTTGAAGGTTTTAAACGAAACTAAAATATTTAAAAGCTTTAATATGCTTTTACAAATATTTTAACAGCAGAATCGGGTGTAGCATAGGTTTTTCATTAAGCCTAACATGGCGTTTAACTATGGTCGATTCGCAGACCAGAGTGGTCGCGCCCAGAATCGTTACATACACTTTCTTGCCTTCCGATATTATTATAAGTAGATTGTTTCATTGAAACATTCTCCCTCCTTCCTACAGTCTAATCACAAGATTTGCTAGATGGCTAGAGTGGAAATAAATGCCGTTTTCTATGCTTGAGATAGAAAATGCTTTCTAAACTTGGTTCTTCCATTAAAAGTACAAGAAAAGAAGAAGAACACTACTTGAAGCGCACGATCAGGGGTGGGAAAGAGAAAAAATACCGTTTGTGCTTAGGTTGTGTTTTTAGGTGAATTTTTGTAGGAAAAAAACCCGCCAGATTGAATAACTTTATCGCCAGTGTCGACCTGGCGACCGCATTTGTCAAGCACTGATTATGACAGAGCAGAATATCCGTTTGTTTCTTGAATTATTCAGTGAACTCACCTTATAAATATAAATCGCAACAAAATCATAAAATAACAAAGTTTTATTTCATGTTTAGCCATACTTAATAACCAAAAAAGATTGATTAATACATAACTTATTTGGTAAAAATATCATGATCGCCCCTGATATCAGCACTATCTTGAATTTTTTCAAATGGAAATTTATACTTCCTTCATGACAAAACATAAGTTGAATCATATTAACCAGAATTGTATATTAAAATGTGTACAGAATGATATAAAAATTTTTAAAAAACTTAAATTTTACACCAGCAGTACTGTAAGTCTCATTGTTTACATCGGAAACAATGTGTGGATTTGAGGGAGTATACTGTATATCACACGATAACTTCCATAATTCTGCACAAATCTCTTCTAAACTGATTCATAAAATCAAAAGGTAGAAAATGTTGGTCAAGTTTGTTAATGAGCAAAATCAGACCAAGGAGGTGGAAATGAGGAGGGGTTTTGTGAAAACAGAAAAAAAACCATAACTTCTTAATTATGATACATATTGAGTCGGTTTAAAGTTATTATTACTTCTAGGAAAAGGTCCAAAAAATTATGTATTTTTTATATTAAAAATGACCTAAAGGGGCGAAAAAATAAGGGTTTAAGAAGAAAAAAATTCATAACTTCATCAATTCACAAGATATTAAATCTGCTTAAATGTATTATAAATCTTTTTAATATTATTTACAATTTTTATATTTTTGATAAAATTAACTCTTACAGAAAAAAAAAAAAAAAAAAAAAATAGGGGTTGTGGAAGAAAAAAAAATCACATCTCCGTTAATCCGCCACTAAGGCGATAAAAAAGTATTATTGGCGTGATGAAAATTTTAACAATCCTCAGAGATGCTGTATATAGGGTTGCATTATTAAATGTGCGCGTGTCTCAATAAAATAAACGTCAGAATTTAAAATATATAGTGTGTGGTTTATTTAATGAAACATTCACCACACGGTTTAAATTTATTATATGAATCTTAATATTATCTATAACTTTTGTAGTAACAAGTTTTTGATAGGATGAACTCTTACAGCAAAAAAATTGGGTGGGGTAATAAAAATATTAAAACCACCATAACTTGTTATTTATGAAACACATCGAATCTCTTTCAAAATGTTATTATACTTCTCAGAAAAAGACCAAAAATTATTGTCTGAGTGGGTTTTTTGATATTATTAGAAATATTCTCAAAGGACCAAAAGTTATTATTACTTCTTAGAAAAATGCGAAAAAGGTTTTTTGATATCTTTAAAAATATTCTCACGGGTTAACAAAATAATGATTGAAAAAGAAAAAAATTCATAGCTTCATTAGTTGGCACGGTAATATTAAACTTTTAACAAACTAAAATTTAATCTTATTAAAATGAGGGGATTTTTTCTTCTTCTATGTTTAATTTATTTAAACCAGAATCTAACCCATCTTTTAAAGTTCCGATGAAGAGAAATGACAGCCGAAACCGGTAAGAAATTAAGATTCAAAGCCATTAGTTAAGAGTATAATTATTGATATTTTAAGAATTAGTTATAAAATCTATCATTCTAGCTGGTTGTTAAATGCTCCAATACGTCAAATCTCTGTGTAATTATGTTGCATAAATAAACTTCTTGTCACTCCATAAAAAGAAAATAACATGGAGTGTAAAGAAGTTTATAGTTTCAGCTCTTAAAGAAGGCTCATATTAATCTCGGCTTGGTGGAATTGATAGTTAGAAGCTATCCCACCAACGAACTTAACCGTAGATTAAAGATAAATTTAATTTATGGTCATTTATTAAGTTATTTATTAAGTTTTTTAATTTCGCACTTTTACCAATTAACAAGACTAAATAATTGAATAAACACGGGAGAATTTTTATAATTTTTTAAGATATAATTGGAGTATAACAGAAAAAAAATACTCGTCAAAAGCGAAAAGATGACATTGTTAAACTGGGTTTATCTCTAATCTTGATTTAGTTTGTGTGGGTGAAATTAGTACTTAACTTCGAAATCTACCTGTGTCTGTAGGCCGAGCCGGTAGGGATTTTATTTGTCTTATACGGATCGGGTTTCACATTGACTGGATATAGAATGTTCGGGTCGGGTATAACTCGATCCTCGCAGAACTCAAGTTGCGGGTTGGTCTGAAAATTTACAACTTCGCTGGACTCTAGTTTGGTATTCTAATTAATAATGTTTAACTGCTAATTTTCGCGATGACACTTTCTCTAACAAATTTTAAAAATCACAAAAAAAAAGGAAAAAATTAACTTTTATTATCCGAATGGCAGGATTTCCTGCCAAGCAGTGTTGCCAGTTGGGCGGTTTTATTATTATTATTATTATTATTATTCAGATTGCTACCACATTTTTGAATTAGTAGTACTCGCCTTATTTAAAGCCAGATTAAATAAGACAAATATTACTATTTCAAAAAAGTGGTATCATTCAACCAAGTTTAATAAAAATAAAACAAGATTATAAACTTTTTAACAAAAAAAAAAAAAAAAAAAAAAAAAAAAAAAAAAAAAAAAAACACCTATTGCAAAGTAAAATCACTAGAGACCAAATTGACTCTTGGGAAATGCACTGATATAGCAGCAGTTGCGTTCGTGGCTTTTTCCGAATCTGATCCAATTACATGCGGGCAGTTACAAATTTTTATTAAATTGGCAGTTTTGTCAACAGCACCCAGCATCGTACGTTAATTACTTGATTTCATATTAAATTCAAAATTTTGCCAGGGACTTTTGGTCCTATAAAGCTGCGTACTGTCTCGTTCTTGAGCAAATGTCCGGCGATAGGCATAAATCACTCGTCTTCCCATTCTTTTCTAATCATTTTGTGGTCGCAGACAAAGGAAAGGTGAGGTTCCTATGCTGTCAATGGCTTCCCTGCTTGACTGTCGGACATGCTTAAAAAGTCGTAAAACTTTAAAGAAAGCGATATACCTCATAAAACAAGAGACACCGCCAGTTAAGTCTGGACTTTGATCGAAGCCTTAGTGTACAAATTCCTCCACCGTTAAAAATATTGTTCTTCAAATGAAGCGAGTGCACTGCAGAAATCAGAGTGATTCTCTTCAGAAATTTTCGAAAATGTAAGGCATTCAGTTCCGAAAATTAGAAAAAATCGGTCATCAGTTAAAAAATTCGTACATAAAAAAAAAGTATAAGAAAAATCTGGAATGGAAAACAAACTTCGTAATATAAAATCCTCTTAATGGATAATTAACCACGAGTGAATCGTGTTTCTTTCAATATTTGCATCACAAATTTCCATCCTCAGAAGAAGGGATGCCATTTCAAAAGTTTATTTTCTTTTCTGTGGGGGGAGGGAGGTTTTTTTAGGGGCAGGGTTTGAAATAGCGTGCCGGATTACGCAAATCGCCGACAAAATCACTAATAATAAAATTCTGTGCAGTATTTTACTTCCCTTAAATTCTTTAACAGGCATGTGATTCTTTCATGAATATTTTTTAACTATCGTGGAAGTCCGTGATTTTGTTTTTCTTTTGCGGAATTTCACAAAATCAATAAGCGAATCGCTCGCGCAAAAATCCGCGAATTTCTTCAAAATATCGAAGGAATAATATTGACAAAAACAAATAGCGGATTTTCTTCAATCAGTCGCTGAGGAAAATCGCAAATTTCGTCAAACGATTGCATAAAAAGTCGCGAATTTTGTCAATTGGGTGCGGAAAACTCAAATAACGAATTTCGATAAGCGATTGAGGAAAAATATCGCAAATTTCGTCACAAGATCGCGGAAACAAATAAATTTTATCCATCGGTCGCGGAAAAGTATCGCGAATTTTGTCAATCGGTCGTGTAAAAAAATAACGAATTTTGTCAAACGATCACAAAAAATCGCGAATTTTGTCAATCGGTCATGAAAAAAAAATTATTTTGTCAATCGGCCGCAGAAAAAAATAATTTCTTCAATCGGTCGCAGAAAAAAACAAATTCGTCAATCGATCACAGAAAAAAAATCGTGAATTTTTCCAAACGCTCATGGGGAAAAAGTCGCGAATTTCGTCAAATGGCTGCGGAAAAATATTACGAATTTTGCCAATCGGTCGTGCAAAAAAAAATCGCAAATTTTGTCAATCGGTCGTGAAAAAAAATAAATTTAGTCAATCGGACTTCGAAAAAAATCAAATTCGCCAATCAGTCTCAGAAAAAATCAAATTCGTCAGTCGATCGCAAATAAAAAAATAAATAAATAAAAATTTGTCAATCCATCGCAGAAAAAAAATCGCGAATTTCGTCAAATAATCACGGGAAAAATCGTGAATTTCGCAAACGATATCATGGAGGAAAAAATCGTGAATTTCTTGAAACGATCGCGGGAAAATATCATGAATTTCTTGAAACAATCCGCGAAAAAAAATCGCTAATTTTGTCAAATGGTCGCGGGGGAAAATATGAAATTCAATCGGCCACGATGTAATCAGTACACGAACATCATCAATAGATTATGAAATTTTCTAATTTTTTCCTCCATAGGGATAAAAAAAAATTGATTAATGATATTGTGTCAGTAAACATTTTCTATTAATGATTTTCTGCCTTCCTCTTCAAACTATGGTTTAAAGTCTATACAACTGAGAACCCTGCAAAGCCCTTGGTTT
Organism: Maratus michaelseni; assembly: GCA_963931845.1. Lineage (NCBI taxonomy): Eukaryota > Metazoa > Arthropoda > Arachnida > Araneae > Salticidae > Maratus > Maratus michaelseni. Next base: position 199,241,475 of record OZ007592.1, on the reverse strand, counting down.
CAGATAGAGTTCTGCATCGGGTTGGTTGACGCTGCTTTTTTACATCTCGGTTCGGGCTGACTTTAATTCAGTGGTGTAGTCGATGGGGGACGGCATCCCCTCACTTTTTTATTTTATCTCGAGCGTCCCCTTACTTTTTATTTTCACGAAGGACGCGAAAAGACGCAGGCTTTTCAAACTTATTATTTTTTTAAAGGATGAGTACACCAATAAATTAACAATATTAAGAAATAAGGCATTGATTTTTAATTTTTCAACAGCATCAACATGGAAAGGTGTTTGCGGTGTCGGATCACTTGTCTGTCTCTGTCTGTTCGCATTCTAACTTCCAAAAGTAATGCTTGAATCTCGACAAAATTTTATGTATATTTTTTCAATGTAGTATTATGTACTATTATAAATGTACTATTATAAATTATATGTATAGCATCAGTATTTCAGGGTTCCCAGCGACATGGAAAGTCGAGGAATTTCAAAGTAGTCAGGGAAAGTCATGGACATTTTAAAATTATATAGAAAAAGTCAGGAAATTTACAAATATTTCCTAAAAAGTCATAGAAAGATCTGGGAAAAAAACTGAATTTAAAATAATTTCTTTTTTAGAAAAGTGTTACAATATTTCTCACTACATGGCGCCTCTGAAAAATTTCTAGACTCTTGTCGGTTTCGAAATCGAAAAATTCATCCAAATGCAATGCAGAAAAACCATAATATGGACAAAAGTTTTCTACATTTTTCGGACTTTTTCATGACATTTCACATTCTAGACTTTGTTGTATGGCATTCATTTGAAAACTGGCAAAGGTGAAGTTTTTTTTGCATTATAGTATTTTATCGAATTTCATTTTGCAATTTTCTTGAAAGGTGCTTGAATTTTCTCCTGGGAAAAGAGTATAAACCCTGCTATTACAATAAAAATTTCTGATTTTTTTATGCTGCTTGTTATTTTGTGTTATCTAAAGCAGATTTTGTGTGTGCCCGTTTGGTCATAGAATTTTTTTGGATTTGTTCAGGGAAAATCATGGAAAGTCAGGGAAATTGACAGACATGTTTTGCTGGGAACCCTGTATTTCGTTTACGGGAGATTCATAGACTCTGAGGAGAGATAAAAACTAGTCGTTGGGGGCCACCGTAATACTTACCCATCATGGATATGCATAATGTAAAATATTAAAATAAAAAATGTGCAAACTACTTATAAAATGCATTGCAATTCGAATAAAATCGTGGCTTGATGACGTCATAAACTTTAAAGGCTCGATTACTGAATTGCTTAAAAGAAACATCCTTATAACTCAAAAACATCCTATTAACACATCCTATTAACTAACGGTTTATTGCGTCTGATTAAGCGTCTCATTTGCAATTAAAATATATCTTTGAATTGAAATTTGAATGAAATACAGGGTCATGAAAAATCGAAGAGTGTGGAAAATAGGATTACAAATATCTCGGCAACTCATTATCCAATCGACTTCATACTTTATGCAAAATTTATGTTTTTTTATTGCCTTTTATATTCACTCCTTAAAATAAACAATTTCGAAAAAAATTATATACCTTTTATCAGAACGAATATTTCGAGAGTCCGAAAAAAAATAGTTCCCGATAATCGAGGTTACTGAAATTTAATAAGCTTCTCCCCATTATTACATACTAAGAACATACCAAATTTCAAGTCTCTATCTCAATTTTTTCGGGAGATAGAGCGTTTACAGACACACAGACGGACGGCAATTTTTTTTTTTCTAAAAATATGTTTTTCGGAATCTCCAGTGTCTAAAACGTGTAAATCCGTCAAAAAAATTTTTTCGATTTTCAAAACGATTACAAGACTTACTCTACTACGTATGATGGGTAAGTAAAAAAGTTCTTTCATATTACGGTTTATGGGCGGAGATGGTTTGAAATACATATAAATGAAGTTATAATACTTTAAATATAACGAAAATGACCTATGGTATTGAAATTCGTTACAAGCAGATATTCCCTATTGAAAATAGCATTTATCGTTCGTTTACAGGGACATTAAAAAATATTTCGAAACACCATGAGCTATTAACGGTAATTGTTTGTAATGCATGGAAAGCTGTGGAAAACGGTACATGAAACATTTATAGTTTTTTACAAGGGTGATACAGACTCTATGGGTGATACAAACCCTAATGATCGAGACTATGAGCGTCCCTTCACTTTTATCCCCAGGACTACACCACTGCTTTAATTGTTTCGAGTTTAGGTTGGTGTTTCCCTATTGCGAGTGGGTTCGTGTTGACCCGATTTTTTCAAGAAATCCTGAATATTTTTCAGATGAAAAAAAATTTACCGGAGATTTATTTTCATTTCAGAAAAGAAGAGTAAAAAAATCGTCTTGTCACGCAAAAAAAAGGTAAAAATCTCATAACAAATCGAGGAAAAATTCAAAAATCGCAAAAAATAAAATTCATTGCATTGTCCTGAAGATTGAAACTAGAGTTGCCCTGCTCCTCGGAGTTGGGTGTTACCCACAGAGCTCGGAGAATAATAAATATTATTATAGAGAATATACTTATTATTATTCTCTGAACTCTGTGTGTATTACCCGACCTGATGCAAAAAGTCAGACATTTTTCTCCGGGAATAATTTCGGTAGCTCCGTCAGGAGAGGGGGGATTTCTCCGCCCCCCTCTGGTACCTTTCAGAAAATTTGCTGTAAAGTTCAGAAAATGTTTTTTTTTTTTTTTTTTTTTTTTTTTTTTTGCTTAGAATCACTCCTGATTTTGGTTGTATTTAAACGCTTTACAATTTTTATTATTGATTTATTATTTATTTATTTATTTATTTATTTATTTTTACTGATTGTTTACGTCATAAAAAATTTTAACGATTAAAACAAACATTGCTTTTTGGTTTTGCCTACAACAACCCTAGAAACAAAACCGTATAAAGAGGACGGAAAATTGCTAGGTAGCGACTTTTTCCCCAAACTACATCACTTGATGAAAATCATTGAAATAGAAATATTTTAAAGATGTTTATTTATTTATTTGTTTGGCTTTTGTAGAATTTCTAAAAAAGTACTGAATCAATTTTGATGAAATTTAAATGGGAACAATTCGAGAGTATATTCTTTCAATAATAATAATAAAATCACATGAATCGATCGCGTAGTTTCGAAGTAATCGGTGACATATACATACACGTTTAAAAAAATACATGCGCGTCGAATTGAGAACCTCCTCTTTTAGGTAGATTTCGTAAGAAATACTACCTATTACATTCTCCTCCAAGTTGGAATTTCTGAAAAATTTTTGCAGATCTACGCCGATCATGACTCCCAGAACCCAAAACCACCCCTAGTTCAAAACTTTATATCACTTTTTTATGGACACGATAACTTCAATAATTCTGCCCAAATCTCTTCCAAACTCATACATAAAATCTCGATCAAGTTCGTTAATGGGCAAAATCGAACAAAGGGGGGGGGGGGGGGTTGTGAAAACAGAAAAAAAACCATAACTTCTTAATTATGATACGTATCGAATCCGCTTACAGTTATTCTTACTTCTAAGAAAAGGGCCGAAAATTTATGTATGACAGATTTTTGATATCATTAAAAATGGCCTCAAGGGGGATTTTAGAAAAAAAAAATCGTAACTTCGTCAATTCACAAGATATCAAATCCTCTTAAACTTATTATACATCCTCTTAATATTATCTACAACTTTTATACTGAGAAGTTTTTTATAGGACCAACCCTTATACCAAAAAAATAAAAACAAAAAAATCCCTGCCGGCTTCGCCTACAGATGCAGGTAGATTTCGAAGTGGGCGGTCCCAACTGCCGCATCATGGCAAAAAGGTCATTTCTTCTGCAATTTCCAATAAACAGGTGCCCCACGGTCTGCGTCTTCGAAATCTACCTGTGCCTGAGCCGTCAGGGATATTTTTTTAAGTCTGTTAAAAAAAACAAGAAAAAATTCTCGGAATAAATGGGTTAATTTTACTTTGGATAAATGTGAAAAATTACATTCATCAGATTAGAATCAGAGATAAAAAGGTGAAATTTTATTTAACAAGGAGCAAGTCAGCTGCTTTCCCAAAACTATTATCGCTCACCACCACGCAGACAAAAAAAAAAAAAAAACTCTGTCTTCGTACTAGGATTGCCAGAGTAAGCTTTCTCCGCTCATTTGGGTTATTTAACATTTTAAAGTATGAACTATTCCTGAACAAGAGTAACTTTAGGATTAAAGCGCGACTATAATTTTTGTGGGAAGTGTTTGAAATAACGCGTCGCCAATATTCAGTTATGTTTTAAAAGAGATGGTAACCTCAACATTTTTACAAATCGTTACTTATTCTACAAAACTTATTTTTAAAAAAATCCCTGACGGCTCGGCCTACAGGCACAGGTAGATTTCAAAGACGCAGACTGTGGGGCACCTGTTTATTGGGAATTGCAGAAGAAAGACCTATTTGCCATGATGTGGCAGTTGGGACCACCCACTTCCAAATATACCTCTACCTGTAGACGGAGCCAGCAGGGATTTTTTTGTTTTTAATTTTTTGTTTACCGTAAGAGTTGGTCCTATAAAAAACTTGTCAATATAAAATATTGATACATAATATTAAGAAGATTTATAATAAATTTAAGCGGATTTGATATCTTGGGAATTGACGAAGTTATGAATTTTTTTCTTCTGAAACCCCTATTCCTCCCACCCCCCTCCTTGCGGGGCATTTTTAATGAAATCAAAAATCTGTCATACATAAATTTTTTACCCTTTTCCTAGAAGTAATAATAACTTTAAACGGGTTCGATATGTATAAAAATTAAGAAGTTATGGGTTTTTTTTTTCTGTTTTCACGTCTGCTTGTAGGCGGAGCCAGCAGGGATTTTTTTTTTTTGCCACAAGAGTTGCTCCTATAAAAAACTTGTCAATATAAAAGTTGTAGATAATATTAAGGATATTTACAATAAATTTAAACGGATTTGATACCTTGGGAATTGGCGGTTATGAATTTTCTTCTGAACCCCCCCCCTCCCCCCCCCCTTGGGGTCATTTTTAATGATATCAAAAATCTGTCATGCATAAATTTTCGGCTCTTTTCCTATAGAAGTAATAATAACTTTAAGCGGATTCGATACGTATCATAATTAAGAAATTATGTTTTTTTTCCTGTTTTCACAAAAAGCCCCCCATCCCCCCCCCCCCGCTTGGTTCGATTTTGCCCATTAACGAACTTGACCGAGTTTTTATACCCCTTGATTTTATGTATCAGTTTGGAAGAGATTTGTGCAGAATTATTGCAGTTATCGTGTCCATAAAAAAGTGACATATATACATATATATAAAGTTTTGAACTGGGGGTGGTTTTGGGTTCTGGGAGTCATAATCGGCGTAGATATGCAAAAATTTTTCAAAAATTCCAACTTAGGAGAGAAAATCTTACGAAATCTACCAAAAACCGGTCGCTGATTTCAGGACCACTCTACCGTGGTGTAAAGAATCCATGATGTTGTGTGTTTTTGAAATGGGGTAGCGTGGAACCGTTTCACAATGGATCACCTTCATTAAATATTTCAGAACAAATTTTATTAAAAAGCGTTCTTGAAATTTCTAGAGGTAAAAATTATTTACAACACTTTGTTTTAGCTGAGTTCGCTCGACTTGTAATTTATAGCAAATCACCAAATAGTCCAGTCTTTTACAGTAGTTTTAGAATCTTAAAGTCTTAACTAGTGCTACTTTTCACTCTCCCCGAAAGGTCATATCCAAGGCTTTTGCGTTGACTTCAGAGAGATCGCACTCTCTCATTCAAAAATCTGTCAGCAAACCTTTCCTTCCCTACTAAGATGGGAATCCGTCCTGAGATGAGTGTTTTCCACCAACACTCGTTCTCCTGCCAAAACTCTTTCTGACTCCCCTCGATTCCCTTTTCCGGTCCGCTTGCTCGAACAAAGATTCCCCGATCACCAATCAAAAAAGTTTTAGTTTACGTCATTAGTTTCGGTTTTTAAGTCATTGGATAAACCATTCTTTTGGGAGGTCTTCCTGAACTTTAGAATGTTCACACGGGCAACTTTCTCATGATTCGAGACCTCCCATGTAGTCGGACAGATCAGAGAAATGTTTGCTGTCTAGCAATTTCAGTTTCACAAGATTGATCGAAGCTCATCTTTTCCTATTATTGTAAACCACATTCTTGTAACACCACAGCGAAGCGTGAGAAAAGTTTTCCAACTCTTGGGAACTTCTATCTTTGATTACTCTGCCTAATTAGCTGTTTGCCGAACAATACGTTTTACACAACCGTTCAATTTCTTTAAAAAGAGTGTCACAAAGGCGTGAATTTCCACTGTCCATACTATCTTTCAACAGAATTTCGAAGGATTTTAGAAAACTCTTTGTGAATCCGCTCACTCCCTCCAGATTAACTTTCGAATGATAACCCTTCCTGTCAACACTCACTTCCATATTTTCGCGTTTATTTTTCGAATTTCCCTGCCGGTCGAAAACCAACTCATCCACTTTACTTGACCTATTCAAAAGGGTTTCTTTTTCCCCAATACACTGAGAACGGTGGTTCTTCATTTCGGGGGGGGAATGACGAAAGAATTTCTTCCTGCCCTTGGGGATCTGTTAAAGGGTTTATCTCAATCCCCGGGTTCTCAAAACTGGAATTAGTTTGCGATTTTTGCTTTCGCTTTATCTTTTCATTTATTAAAGCCTGCGTCTTATTACCTAAGATATAGTGTTTAATTTTAGAGTGTCTAGGCAGGATTGCCGCTTTCGTATTTACATATCCGAGACCTTTTATTTCCATTTTTATACGTGCCACTCTAAATCGTTTTGGATATTTATCAAATGTCTGTTTAAGCCAAACATATTCATTGCCTAATTTGCTTTTATTTACCAAATTCCATGGGCAAACACAATACGAGCTACCTGAATCTCTAAGTACACACGCCCTCTTCCCATTTATTTTGTTTTCACTCAAAAAAGGTCGGAACAAGCTTTTGTCTTCGCTTATATCGCCTAAGTGATTTATGCTCTCGAAAGATTTTACTTCCGTACTATCCCTTTGTCTTTTCGGACAACGGGCCATTAGGTGAAATTCGCTTCCACACGTATGGCAACACCTCTTTCGTTCAAAGATATGTTCCCTGTCTTTAATTTCTTTGTCTCACCAATTTATTTTTTTGTCGGAATTTTTTTTTTCTCCAGAATTTCCCTCGAGTTTCGTTTCTTCAGATTTCCTATCATAAAAAGATCTCGCATTCTCTTTTTTATCTGAAATCCCTTTCACTGCTTCATATTCGTCCAGACATTTTGCCAAAACTAACGGGTCTTTGTAGTTTGCCCACGAATCAATGAAATGCTCTTTCATTTCACTAGAAGCACGGAGCTTGATTTGGTCCGTAATCAATAAATTTTTCAGACTACTGAAATCCGTAACACCTAAACCATTCAACCAACCCTCTAAATAACTGTTGATCTCAAAGATAATATCCTTCCACGGAGCATCTGGATTGCGTGGATATTTCATTAATTTTTGACGATACGATTCGGGACTCATGCGGAATCGTTCTAGCAAAAACTTTTTGTCGTATTCAAAGTTATCCGTCTGATCTTGCGGTTCCCTTAAAATTAACTCTGCAATTTCGACCGGCACTAAAGCTAATAAATGCGTCACTAAGTCACCTGTCTCTAGAGTTGCAAAGGCTAGAAAAAACCCGGTTTAAACCTGGGAATAAACCCGGTTTTTTGGGAATAAACCAGGTCTTTTGGCAATAAACCTGGGAATAAACTGGATCTATTGGAAATAAACCTGGGAATAAACTGGTTTTTTGCAACTCTACCTGTCTCTATTTCCGCTTTGGTCGCCTGTCGTTCGAACAAATTTAAAAACAAAGTTATATCCGAGCGTTCCGGATCAAATCGATGCATGATTGTTCGGAGCGGCAATTTGGGTGGGCGTTCCGACCCGCCACTGGTCGTTGAACTGCGTCTATTTACATCTTGCGTCAATCTAAGTTGTTCCAACGTAAATTCGCGTTCTTTTTGTTTTTCCTCTCTTTCTCTTTCTTCTTTCTCCCTCTCATATTCCCTTTGTTTTTCCTCATATTCCCTTTGTTTTTCAGCTTTTTCCCTTTCTTTATCCTCTGCTATCTTGTCTTCGCGATCTTTTATGATATACGCAGCTTGCGTAAATGCAAAATCTCTATCGTAATCATCGGCAGCTTCGATTTTTTGGATAATTACCGGTATCCTGTCATTTTTCCCTATTTCCACTCCCAATTCTTCCGCTAAATTCTGCAAATCAATTTTCCTGCACTGTTTCAGATCAGTTATTTTTTGCATTTTAAAATTTTATGTAAATACAATATAAAGATGAAAATAATATTTTCGCTCGCTAACTTATGCAGTAGGGATTCTAACACTTTATGAAAAAATTTCTGCTACTACCCACATAATATTAACAATTTTAAATACAATTCAATTTTGAGGAATAATAAAAATAGTATACATATAAAAATAAATTTTCAATATTGTAGAATTTTCAATACACTGACACGTTTTTCTGTCGATCATACAAATTTTAAAAAAAATTAGAAATTTGAAATTCTGTGTTCATAATTCAACCAATACTTGATATTTCTGACACCGCAGGTAACAATTTTCAGAGTTATAACAAAATGAACACTTTTTGCAACTGCTAAAAATTTTCTTAACATCACATATGCAAAATATTTTAGTATCAAAAACATCTATTCTTTCATAAATAATGGGAAAGTAAAATCTTTGAAATCTTTCAATCAGGAATTTCTAGACAATCGACTTATATGAAAAGTCGGAATTTTTACCTCTTTTTTTTTCAAGAAAAAAAAGAAAAATTACACATTTAGCCTAACCGTACCTCCTTATATTATTTTACTGCCAAAAGAAAAATTCACACTATCAAATTTTATGCTGATAACAAATACACATATATTTTTCCATATATGTTAAAATTTATTAGATTTAAAAATTTATCATAATCTATCATAAATTAATATTCAAATAAAAATTTTCTCAGAAATGAATTTTCCTCACTTAAGAATATATAAACAAAATGAGAGCCACTCAAAAATGAATTGAGCTTACCTTTTCTACAGTCTTTGTCTGCATTATCTGTCGCCGGTTTCGGGTCTGGCCTAGACGTCGTCGATTTCACAGGTTATCTCGGTTTGTCGGCTCCTGATGTTTCCTAGAAAGGGCTTGCTTCGGACTTGTTCTCTGTAAACACGGGATTGCTTCCAGGACGGAACTGCGGTCTGTCGTGCCAATGCAAGGGCTTGCTTCGGGCTTGTTCTCTGTAAACACGGGCTTGCTTCCAGGACGGAACTGCGGTCTGTCGTGCCAATGCAAGGGCTTGCTTCGGGCTTGTTCTCTGTGAACACGGACTTGCTTCCAGGACGGAACTGCGGTCTGTCGTGACACTGCAAGGCTTGCTTCGGTCTCTGCTTTCCTCTCCTGAACTGGCGTCAGATCTTGCGCGCTTAGATGCGGGCGGGCGTCACTGCTACTGTCTGGGCTCTCTTCACTAATGCTAATAAATTTTTGTCGAAATATCCGACTCGCTTGCCACCAGCTGTAAAGAATCCACGATGTTGTGTGTTTTTGAAATGGGGTAGCGTGGAACCGTTTCACAATGGATCACCTTCATTAAATATTTCAGAACAAATTTTATTAAAAAGCGTTCTTGAAATTTCTAGAGGTAAAAATTATTTACAACACTTTGTTTTAGCTGAGCTCGCTCGACTTGTAATTTATAGCAAATCACCAAATAGTCCAGTCTTTTACAGTAGTTTTAGAATCTTAAAGTCTTAACTAGTGCTACTTTTCACTCTCCCCGAAAGGTCATATCCAAGGCTTTTGCGTTGACTTCAGAGATATCGCACTCTCTCATTCAAAAATCTGTCAGCAAACCTTTCCTTCCCTACTAAGATGGGAATCCGTCCTGAGATGAGTGTTTTCCACCAACACTCGTTCTCCTGCCAAAACTCTCTCTGACTCCCCTCGATTCTCTTTTCCGGTCCGCTTGCTCGAACAAAGATTCCCCGATCACCAATCAAAAAAGTTTTAGTTTACGTCATTAGTTTCGGTTTTTAAGTCATTGGATAAACCATTCTTTTGGGAGGTCTTCCTGAACTTTAGAATGTTCACACGGGCAACTTTCTCATGATTCGAGACCTCCCATGTAGTCGGACAGATCAGAGAAATGTTTGCTGTCTAGCAATTTCAGTTTCACAAGATTGATCGAAGCTCATCTTTTCCTATTATTGTAAACCACATTCTTGTAACACCACAGCGAAGCGTGAGAAAAGTTTTCCAACTCTTGGGAACTTCTATCTTTGATTACTCTGCCTAATTAGCAGACTGTGAGAGATTTAATGAAATCGTTACAGTGGCAAAAGAAGTTTGACTTTTAAAAAAAAACATGGGTTTTATGTTCCGGATCAATCTCAAAATTTTGCCAACCTCTGCAATAGGTTATTTTCATGTCCATCCGTTTTGTGCCTCTTCAATAATGCATTTCCCCCCCCCCCCCGTTAATCTAAATCTTTCTGCAACGGAACCCTTATCTGTCGCTTTAATTAATTTTATTAAATTTTACCGCCCAGAGCAAATGCACATTTCGCATCGCCACCAGCAAAATTCGCTCTGAATGGACATTAAAATAGAATTAAAAAATAATAATAAACATTGCCCTTGTTTTATATGTTTTGCACTCTATAGTGACTCAAAATGTTAAGTTTTTTTAACCCCTTGAAGGGCGGTGGGATATAAAATATGGGGATATATATTATCCGTACATATATTACACCGGATATATATTATATCCGGTGAGATATAATATATCAATATCCTACTTAATTTTAATTCCGAAACGCCGCAATGACACCGGAATTTTGGAATCAAATTTTGCTTTTATAATATACCCGAAGAAGTGCTTTTACTTATTTCGGAATAAATTTGTTTTTAAATCCAGGTGTGATTCAATGATTTCAACATTTTATAAGCATAAGTACTTTGCCCCTGAAAGGGTTAAATTTTCATGGAAAGTCTTCCATCACTAATGTATATTTTTTAAATTAAGTATTATGTAATGCTAGCTGACCCGCCCGGGCTTGTGATAATACCCTTAAATATACATAATCAGGCTTGAATGATTTTATGGTTTTAAATGAAAATCTATCCACACGAACCCCAGCTGTCTTCGACAGCATACACTCTCGAATTTGTAAAATTTTATATTTTAAAATGAAATTCTATCCTAATTAACCTAATGTTGGAGCCCCTACTACCTTTGGCACCGAACACCCTCGAATTTGTATGACTTTATATTTTTAAATGAAAATCTATCCAAACGAACTAAAGGGACTAATTCTGTCAGATAGATATATTAAACTTTCAATTCTGACCAAAAATTCCTGAGAAAACTCGAATAATATAAAACGCCTCTCACCGCCCCATCCCTCTTTTAAAACACGAGTACGATAAAGGTGCAAGATGTGTTTTCGACGCAACGATATCCGTGAATGAACGTACGAGGAAAAAAAAAAAAGTATTGCGATTTCGTGGAAGGATTGCTGGAAAATAATTTTCTTGAAATAGTAAATAGTATTTTTTTTCTTAAACAAAGATATCGTTATGAAAGCAATAAGTATCATCTATAAATTGTTTTTTTTTTTCCAAGTTTTTCGTTTAGAAAACGGATCAGATTTTTTTTTTAATTGCAAAAAAAATAATTAAAAAAAAAATAAACAAAAACGGCATTATACGAAAAAAAAAAAAAAAATATATATATATATATATATATATATATATATATATATATATTTGGAAAGGATTAATATTGATATATTTTTTACCGCTGTAATCAGAAAGGTACCATCTATAAGTGGGTAATTTTGATTTTTCCGTATTTGGATTTGGTAAGCTAACGCGGACTTCCAAGAATGCGGAAAACCTGCTCGTTTTTCCCCACTTGTTTCAAGACATCCGATATATGCATTCGTCGGCGGCGGCTCGCCATTTTGTAATTTTAATATTTTTTTTTAATTAATATCTCCGCTAATTATCAAAAAATGAAAAATCTGAACCTTAGATACATTCGGATTTGCCTTGGACTATCCTCATCCAAATGTTCAGACCTCTTCATGCGGTAGATTTTCGGGCACGGAATTTCGTAGCCATCGTGGACATACACGCAGACAGACAAACATCTTTCTTTTATTAGTAAAGATTAATTAATCAGAATCATAAAGGGGGGAGGGGATCAGAATATGTTATACAAATTTCAGTCAGATAACAAAATTCTGAAACAATTTAAAGAATGAAATAATGAAAAAGGTTGCTTGAATATTATGTATATAAATTTAATTTAAAATTTGTAAGTAGTTCTACTAATAAAATATTCAATCAGTAAAAAATATTTTAGTAATGTAATAATTGCACCACATTGCTCCATAGATAGAAAAGTATCAAAAACATTAAAAATCTCTCTATATTAAAAAAAAAAAGTAACGATTTGGAAATGTGCCAAACGATTTGGAAATGTGCCAAACGATTTGGAAATGGACCAATGAAAATCTGCGTAGATCTTCCCATTTTTTTCTTTTCTTTTCTTCTAGAACAGCGGTTCCCAACCTTTTTTCTCCCACGTACTCCTTGTTTAAGCTTTTCAATTATGCGTACCCCTTTTCACACAAACTCCTTCCAAATATTTTGTTTTTGTTCATATTGTTCGTATGCTAGTTACCAATGTTAGATAAAGTTCTATTCAGAATCCAATTTTCAACTACAACACAATATCAACTTTAAGTCACTCAAAACATGAAAATATTAGCTAAAGTTTTCAAATTAAGCACTCACAAAGAAAGGCTGAAGCTTCACCTATTAATACACGTTAATGAAACTAGCTGACCCCCGCTCGGCGTTGCTCGGGCCCGTGATAATAATTTTTTTTTTAAAACATCAGGTTTTTATTATTTTATATCTTTAACCGGATTTTGTATGAAATTATATTTTTAAATGAAGTGCTAGATTGGTTAATGGAACTGTTTGTTTGTAAACATGCCCTTTCCTTTAGCATGATCAAAGACATTTAACATTTAAGGTAAGGGCAGTTGCAATTGACGTCACCTTGGAGGTAAACAGTACAAATAGGCAGTTCTGATTGGTGGAATACGCCACCGAAGTGATTACGTCACTCGTGTGCTTTCGTCTGCTATGGGCCACAAATGGCCGAGTTTCTAATGATAGATGACATGAGAAATTATTTTAAAAAATCGTATTAAAACAAATATTTTTTTTCTGAAATTTTCATCCTTTGATTTGCATACATTGATATAAGAGGTACTATTTGCTGAAATGTGATTAAATTATTTGTAGCTCAAATTCATGTTTTTTAGTTTTAAAATTTAAAAACGCCGAAGTTCATACACATCATCCTAGCAATTTAAGATTTAGGGGTAGCGCCATCTAGGATCAGTAATCTCAAAGAAAGTAGAATCAGTCTCGGATATTTTTCTGCTTTTTACAGATTATATGTATTTATTAATTTCTTTATGATCGATTTAAATGATTTTTAAATAACTTATTTATATATATATATTTTTTACTGAATATTTAAGTTTTTGAATAATTTAAAATTTTTATAGAACAATTTGATATTTTAATGATCTAATCATAAAATACAAATTTATTTACCTTCATAATGATAGAAAATTTTGTATTTAGTAAAATCCTTAGGAACTAAAAAGTGTTAATGTTATATTGCTTTTCCATACATATATTTACAAATATGACAGTCAGATTAGAAATGTCAGAATGTTAAAATTCAGCGATTATTTTATAAAATCACGCTTGCTTATAAAGTTTCTTTTGATTGTTAGATGGGTAGATTAATTACTTTTTTTTTTTCAAATTAAAGATTATGACATTAGTAAATTATCTTTTATGTTACGGCAGTTTGAGGGGGTGGAGCGATAAAGTGTTTAGGAGGTTCTAAAGTGTGAAGATTTTAAAAATGTTTTAGCAGTTTATATACATATATTTGTTGCATATTTCTGCACTGTAAATTAATTATTATTTCTATTGCTCAAATCTGATATAGGTATGTCGAAAATATTTTATATATTTTTTTATAAACAAACATGATTTTTTATAGCATGTTAAATTGCTAAATTAAAAATTTGCTTGAAAAAAAAAAAAAAAGTATAAAGTTTTTTTATGGATATTTTGGATAAATTAGATTTTTTTCACGTTTTTTAATTAAAGATTATGACATACTATCAAACTATTTTCTTTCTTACTCTCTTTGCCTCCATATATAATTAACACTATTTAGTTTTCTGAGTTTCTTATTAAACAACAGATTTTGCACAGTACACGAGGTAAATAAATTATAATTAATGATCAGATTAATAAAAATATTAATTTTTTAGTACTCTATAAAACATTTTAAATGATTGAAAATCATAAATATTTAGTAAATAAAAATCTAGATAAATAAGTTACTTTAAAATAATATCACATAAATAAGAGAATGATGACCTTTACTGATCATAGATGGCGCCACCCCTAGACCTTTCTTAGATGTATTATTTTTTGGATTGGGATGCTAGTGTTTGGAAATTTTAAAACTTAAATTACACAAATCTGAGCTAAAAAATACCTTAATTACACTTACGCAAATCATACCTCTTATATCAAGGTATCCTAATCAAGGGATAGAAGTTTTAGAAAAATAATATTTGTTTTAATATGATTTTTTAAAACAATTTCCCTATGCGCCTATTATGTATCTCGCGTGGCCGTAGCAGACGACAAGAGATAAATGACGTCACACTTCGGTAGCGTTATTGGGGACCCTAAAATGAGCGACATTCCACATAATGCGCATGCGTCTGGACAAAGGGTCACAAGACATTTTCAGGCAACCTCTGGCATCTTGGCAGCATAGATTGGCTTGGCATAATTTATTTTTCTACAATACAAGTAACCCTTCGAACGTGTTTAGTTGGCGATATCCCATTCTCATTCATTTCCCTAGTAGGTAGCGTTGTATTTAGTGTTCCTTGTTGTCTCGTTCCTCTGTTTCTGCTGTGAAAATGTAGCAATTTGAATAAAGTAAGTTTTAAAATATTTATTATTTATGATAGTAGTTTATACTTCTACTTATAAGGTTTTCTGTTGGAAAAATGCATTTTCTAAACCTATACATCGATCGAAATGATAGTTGTATAAGGAAAAAAAATGGCTAATCGCGGTTCATTATTGTATACTTTTAATGAGTGACTAGTTTTGTTTGACCTTTATTGCATTTCTTACTAAGATTGCTGGTTCTCAGTTTAATACATACGTAAATATTTAACCCCGTAGAAATTCATGTACTAGTATCTGTCAAATATAAAAATTCAGCATTTTATAAATGCTACTTTTTGCAAAAAAAATCTACTATCGTGATTATTTAGTACTGTGCACCTTTTTACAGCAATTTTTTACATATTTTATAAATGAAAAAAAAAAAAAAAAACTGTCGTGATTGTGTACTTTTTTAAATTTTAAAAATAATTTGCATGATTAATATTATAGTATCTGAGCGTCACTTTAAAAATAAGCATAGATTATATTTCTAATAAACTATTTCATGAAATTGTGTTCTTTCAAACTTTTATATTGTATTCTTTTTCCTTTTTAGTGACAATTCCTGCCTACCACCATTGCAAGCATCAGCACCAGCAACTCGCAGCATATTAATTGAATGAGTATTGTCTTTGCTATATGGTCTGATAGTATTTCATGTCGTATCATTGATAATACTTGCTCAATTATACACCTAGTTCTGTTCTCAATACATCCTAATTCAATGTAGCCTGTGAAAATGAATGCCTGAGGAATAAATAGTGAAGAATGGAATCCACATTCTACTTCAGCATAAAAGGTATAATTTTGTTTAATATTATTGTTGATTAAATAATCTGTTATTTCAAGTTTCTCTTTTAAAATTTAAAAAAAAATCTGTGAAATTTACCTGAAAAAAAACCAGCAATTCATCGAATACTTTGAGTCGCTATTTTGTTTTGTCTTGTTTCTAAACAATATTTACAATTGATTAAAAATACCTAAGGAGTGTTGTTCATTTTTCAAAGAATTTAAGCCAAAAATACATAATTCTTCACTTTCAGAGATTTCTTTGTTGTAATATAACATGTTAGAATGATGCTTATCATTTTGTTAAATGTTTTGGTGTAAAACCATTAATATATGAATAAAATGCCTTGCCTTTAGCTGATTATATCATGTGTTGTTCTGCTAATGATCTTTAAAAACAAAGGTAAATATAGATAGAGTAGATGTACCAGTAATGGGCAACCCTTCAAAGTTTTTGGTTTATAGAAAAAAAATAACCAATAAAAATTTAGCTTTTTATTTTTATTTTTTCGCAACTTCCCCTTGCATGTTTTATAATCTATGTTACTGTTGACACTATTAATCAAACCAATCAGTTGGCAGAAAATAATGTTTTGCAGTGAAAGCTGGCTTCAATTATTTATATCTTTTTTATTTTCTTGCAAAAATTATATGCTTTTACTTTGATAGTGATAGAAAACTTCGAATTTTATATACTAACGGTCATTTACAATATTTTATTTATTTGTAAAGTTTTAGGACCCGTGTCTATTGCTGAAATGCTTAATTAGTTGATTTCCAGTAATGGACATCCCCATGTGGATATTTCTAAAAGTGCAATTTCTGTAATAGTGCTTAAAATCTTTATATTTAATGGAACAGCTACTTTAATTTGGATTTTTAAATTATACTTACCAGAATGTATTACATATATATATATAGCTGCTTTTAATTAATTTCATGTAATTAATAAAATTTTTAATGTTGCAATGAAATTAAGGTTTTTTTTAAAAAAAAACCATAACTTGCATATTTAATAATCTGGCAATCAATCAAACAGTCAGGAAACAAACAATGTTTGAGAACATAGGAACAGGAGGAGCTCATGGTGATCAAGCCCTCTCCATTTAAATAAAGACAATTTTTTAAGTCGCACAAGTTTTAAAATTTTATCACTTTCTATCTTAAATTTTTCATTATTCAAATCTGCACATTAAAAAAGTGTAATTTTAATTAAATTTATATTAGTAGTAATGAAATTGGTAAATCGGCAGATCAGGTGCCTCAAATGTCAATTGTACAGCTTTATTTTGAAACCATTTTATTTAGTATTTAAAACATTCAACGCAAGGATTGTTAAATGCCCGGGTTTTTTCAGAAAAAAACCAACCCTTTGGGTTTTATCAGGGATTTTATATGAAAAGAGGTGGTTTAGAATGTTTGAAAAAAAAATTTACTTACTACTAAATACAATTTAAAGTAACTAATTGATTACAAAAATATATAAATCAATGACAATAATCAAAATTATGCTTTGCTTTTAGATAAATTGATTATTAGTAATAGTTTTAATAATGAAATTATCATTAAAGTACTATACTAATACTAGTGCTGAATCAGAACTTTTAATTTAAACTAATATTTTGTTAAGGAACCTTTATTCAGAGTTTCCCCTAGACAGTGTCAGAAGGGTGCTGCACCCTGCCTGCCCTTTGGTTTACAAAATAGCACCCTTCTTGCCCCTCATAAAAATAACTAGCACCCTGCTTGCCCCTCATAAAAATAACTAGCACCCTGCTTGCCCCTCATAAAAATAACTAGCACCCTTCTTGCCCCCTCAGTAAAATAATTAGCACCCTCCTTGCCCATCAGTAAAATAAGTGCTCTTTCTCCTTTTTGCATTAAAAAATTTGCTTTCATAGTAAAAATTGACTCAATGTTGTCTTGAAAATAGTGCCCTGATTTTTAAATATCAAAAGTGGCTTTAAAAACTAAAATACCTTTTAACAATTAAAAAAAAGGTTCTCTTAAGAATCTGAAAAGTGCCCTTTTCTCACCAGCAGCACCCTGTCCTTTTTTAAACCTGGGGGAAACTCTGTTTTATTCATTTTAATTGAAGTGATTGCCTATATGTAATAAATATTTTCTCTAGTAAAAATTCATTCTGAAACATATTGATTAATGATGGATTGCAAGATTTTTTTTTTCTTTTTGAGTTGTTTGCATTCCAAAATGTGTTGCTATATTCTTTCTTAGGCACAGTAAGTAACATTTCCTCGGCCCGAGGTAAATAGGAAATTTTGGTTTTTCCTTGGTTGATTCCTTGTTATTGAATTAAGTTGGGTGGTAGTTTATATTTAATTAATCAAAGTTTTTTGCAATTGAAACTGGATAGAACAAAATTTGCAGAACTGGAAAAAAAATATTTGCTGTAAAGTATTTTTTATTATAATTAATTAATAGAATAAACCAAATAATTCTACATGTCTACGTCATTAAATTAGGATTCTCAGCATATGTGGTATTTTGTTACGAGTTTAAATTGTAGGATTATATATCAAAGTATTTATTTTAATGGGAAAAAAATTAGTGTTTGTGATAGTTATACATACTTATAGAAAATTAAGTTACAATTATTTGTTTTAAAAATTGTCATTGGGAGAATTAAGACATTTTTTTTCCCTTTGGGGGGGGGGGGGTGATAAACTTTACGACTGGTGTACTGACATTTAAAAATATATTATCTATGTAATTTAAAGTTGAAATTTTGAAAAAACCCACCCGGGTTTTTTGGGTTGGGTTAAATCGTAACAACCCTTATTCAACGTGCAATATCATTTATTTCATATTTGTAATACTAATAACTAATTACTACGAGTAATATATCAAGTAGTTTAAAAAGTTAAGACTGTAACAAATAATGTGAATTATGATTTTAATGCATTAGTACTCTAAAACTTTTTTTTTACTAACACTTCTAAACATTCCATTGTCTCGATAAATGTGATACTTTGAAATTTAATATTTCACCTAAAATAATTAAAATATTGATAGTGACAATAATTTAAGTCATGAATTATTCTCATATATTTTATTAGTTATACTATAGATATCCTAATTGTTAAATTTATTTGAAAATGACTTTGTTTCATTAGTATGCTTTCTTGAAATTCTGGTTCTAAATACAATTATAAAAACAATTATCTATTACTTTTTGTAGGGTGTCAATTACTGGAATTTTGGGTGTTTTGATTTATTTCTGTTACAATTAAATTTTTATTCACATTGGAAAATGTAACTATGAGAATGGTTAAATATTGTTGATAGATTAATATAATAATAAAAAAAAAAAGAAAAAGAAAAACAGGAATATAATAATTATAACTATTAATTAAAATATAATTTTTAAAGAAATTCTTTAAGGGTGTCCATTACTGGCACATCTATCCTATATACCCAAAAAAATTAACAAACTGAGATGTACAATTTTAATTAGATATTCTTAATGAGCACAAAGAAAAATTTAGGCATACTTCAATAATTCTGGGGATTTTTTTTTTCAGTGCATAAAAAAAAAAAAACTTGCAAAATAAAACACTTTTTCACATGTGAAGATGACCTTCACTTGCATTTTTATATTGTTCTGATGTTTTCAAGCTATTTTTTTTCTTACTTAAGGCAGGAATAACCATTATATGACCTATTGAAAATATTGAAGAAAAAAAAACTTAATTTAGATTAATTTAAAAAATGATTGCTAAAAACTACCGGTTTTCATGTTTTTATATGCAATAGTATTTTATTATGTACCACCGAGACAATCAAAAGATCACAATAAATTAGACTATGACAGCAAGAGTTATATATATATATATATATATATATATTATCAGAGATTTAATCAAAGTTAGCTCTTGGAATAGGTGGTAAAATAAACACTAATAGGATTATGATCAAGCCCAGTAGTAGAAATAGTGCAGCATGGCAGTGGATGCTGTAGATTACTTTGTAGCTAGCAGAATAATCTTAACAACTTGAAAAGAATTCTAGGCTTTTAAAAAAAAGAGACAAAAAGTAAATTTTATGTTCTTGCCATTCCTTTGAAAGTACAAGATTTTCTTATTTTATGGGTTACTTTGATTTCTTATGATAGTAAGCTTGGTTCAGCATAGTAGATAGATACATTTTGGTTTGCTGCAGATTGTCACAGAAAATTTGAAACTGGAGAGGTTAAAAAAAAAAAAAAAAAAAAAAAAATGTCTGAACCAGGGTTTGGTGATATATATAATATATCATGATAGATATCTGATATTTGTTTTCAAAATATCATGATTTTTTATATTAGGGGTCTGTCCGGATTTTTCTCACAGGGTCTTGTTTTTGTGAAATTGTGAACATTTTTTCTATATTTATGAAAATTAGTCATAATTTTGTGAATTTGAAAATATAGCTATATTCAGGTTCCTGTGTATATCCTTAATGTATAAAAAAGGCTAAGTAATTTGATGACTTTAATTGTTTTGAGACATGTCAGATTTAACTTTAATGATTAAATTTCTGAAAAGTTCAGTTTGAAGATGTAAAAGTTTTCTGAAAGGTCTATTTTTAAGGTGGAGAATTTTGTGAAGGGTCCTGTTTTAAGACGGGAATTTTTGTTGAAGGGTCGTTATAAGGACTCAAAAATTTCCTAAACATATCCCTGATTATTGATATTTTCATACATTAGATATTTATTTACAAAATATTGTGCATGATTTTTTTAGTCAAAACAAGTGTAAATGAATTTTTAAAGCTGTTATTGACTGTGTCGTTCTGCAGATAAAGAACTTTTGCTCTGGCAGTGACTTTTTTAGTGGAAAAAAATGTATACTACAGTAGAAGATCTTTATAACCAAACTTAAAAACACAAGGTTGTGCATTATATAGAATTTTGCATTATATAGATCACATTTCACACATCACTAAGCATACCTTGTGAACATGACCAAATATGTCTGTAATATATCAAAATATAGTACAGTATCTTTATACTGCAGTCCTTGGGCCCAAGAGTTGTGCATATTGATTTTAGATAATATAGATCATTTCACACATTGTTAAATTTACTTTATAAACATGTTCTAAATATGCCTGGACCAAATCATTCATTATAATACTAAAATTTTTATTGTAATAATATCAATTTTTTCATTAAAAAGTTCTGAAATAAGATGATAACAATGAATAAATGTATCAAATTTAATCCTCTGCAAATTAGCAATTTTTTTTACAATGTGGAATGAATGTGCTTCTTAACTGCAAAATTCATTGTTTACATCTGAGAAGCTGTGCGTTATAAAGATCTTCTACTGTATATACTATTCTCCAAGGTTGAGGTTAAATTTTTAAATGTAGAAATTTACAGCTTCATTATGAATAATATTTTCTGGTTCAGTTTAATTTAAACTAAACAACAGGTTAAGGAATGAAAAAGCAAAAGCAGACAAACTTACATTTATATTCAAATTTTCAACAAAAACAAATTATTTCGTATTTAAAATTTTGTTGTATAAAACATAAAATTTTCTCAAAACTTGATGCTAAATCCTATAGGGGTTTTTTTTTGCGGGGGGGGGGAATGCAAATTTTGTCTGTTTTCAATTATTTGATCTTCAATTTTGTTACATAAATGAAAAAAAAAAATACATTTTGAATATTGTTTTATTAAGTTTTCATGCTAAGTGCAATATGTTTCAGTTTCTAATTTATATTGAGTCTGGAAATGTTTCTAATAATCAATAAATTGACTATTTTGAAAATATCAGATAGATATAAAAAGTATCAGATATTTTTGTTAGTTCAAAAATATAATATTTAACCTTGGTCTGAACAGGGTTTCATAAATCTTGTATTTTATATGTACAGGCATGTAGATTCATTTATTGATGGATGGAAGAGCTAACTTTGATTTAATCTTTTTATTTAAAAAAGAGTAACTTAAAAGTAGATCTTGCATAAAATTTTTCCATTTCCAAATTGAACCATCTAAAAGTAAAATTTTAGATGTCATGTTTCCATATATAAAGAAAATATATGTATTTTACATACGTATGTCTTTAAAATGTATAAACAAGAACTGGGATATAGTGATAATTTCGAATTCACAAAATTATGACTAGACTTTTCAGAAAAAAAAAGATTGTCTGAAAAATGTGGACAGACCTCAGTGTTATCTAACTATATATAATTTAAATTGACTTCACAAAGTCAGTGTCCTGGTCCTTAAGTCAGTAACTTTCGTAATACAGCATTTGAATGACTGATTGCTCTATTTTCCATGACAATAAAAGGATGAATTGGGGAGGATAGATCATAGATGTCCTTGAGAAGCCAATTGAAATTATATGGAGTATAAGTGACTCAAGGGTACCTGCAAGGCAGGGCAATTGCCCCTCCCTGGACTCCAGTCAGATTTCAATTCATTCAGTATTTCAAACTTTATTGTGATGACAAGATTTGTATTAGATAAAACAAAGTAATCACAATAGGTTAACCTTTAAGATTAATATACTTCCTAACAATTATTTCATATTTTAAATTAAAATTAAGGGAATTGATTGAAAACTTCTCTTTATAAGTTTATTTTGGAAAGAAAGGTGGGGGGGGGGCAGAGAATAATGTTCAAGGACATAAGAAAAAGAGGGGCTCATTGAGCTGAAGCCCTCATAGTTGTTCATCTATTAATAAAATTTATGTGTACTTTTATAGTGTTAATAAATATTTTTTACTCCATAAACATTGTTTCCTTTATTTTTTTGTTGGAAGTTGGAAACCTATTTGCAAATAGAAGGTAGGTGCTATTAATTTATATAATGTAATTAAAAAAGAAGACAAATTAAACATTTATATAATAAAACAGATAAGGGTCTAGAATTTCTTTCTCTATTAAAATATCAGTTACTACAGCAATTTAAATTAATATAAATATTAAAAAATATTTAAAATATGAAAAAAAAATGTGAATTTCTAAAAATTTATAACTTGATATTTTTCTAAACAAAGTTTATTTTTAAAACTAATTCAAGAGAAGAAAATCCATATACATATTCTTAATACAGCCTTTGTTTACGTTACCAGTACATATTTTAAGATTATGTCAGTTGTCACCCATAACTGGTGCCGCACTTTAGGGTAAAATTGACTTCTAATTTCTATATGGAGAAACAGCGAAAGTGTTAAGCATTTAGTATTATGGAGATAGTGCTTAAAAAGGAGTTCAGGGTTTCCCTGATCTGATGAAAAAAAACCAAACTCTGAATTCTTCATTTTAAATAAAAGCAGTAGAAGTTTATTTTTGGATTTTTAATGTGTTATTTGTTATTCTTCTGATTATGATGATGTGATAAAAATTGCCTTGCACATGGGGTTGTGATGAAAAACTCTTAGTTAATTTATTTCATATTTATATTCATCATTATAAATAAAATTGCAACCTTTGCATTGGCTGCAGGCACTCTGTTCCAAAATCTTGCCCCTCCCTGGATTTTGTTTTGAAGGTGTTTATGGGCAGGGTGGTTTCAAATAAACATAGTAAAATAGGGAAAACGAACCTAATGTTTGGTACCCCTATGCTACAGGGGTCCACAACAGACACAGGCTGTACTCATCTAGAGAGTCAAACTTCCAAAAGACTTTTACGTTAACTCCTAATCACTCTTTGGTTAAAAGATCAACTTCTAAGCTCCTTGCATATTCTGAGGTATGGTTTTACCTCCTTGAAATAATATTATTTACTAACAGTCTAACTCGAAAGATGCACCCATGGATGCAAGACCTTCAGTCACAGGACTGATTTCAGTCTTGGAGATTTTTTTGTGTGACTGATTGTACATTTTACTTTATTTACTTGAATTATAGCAATTTTGCTCTCAGGAATTTTTAATCGCTTTCTTTTATTGCAAGAGATCAATTTTTAGCCATAATGCAAAACATAGAAATCCTCTAAACCATTTTCATTTGGTTATTCCTAAAAGTTTTCAGTCTTGGCATAGATGGATTTCTTGCACCCATGGATGCACCATAATGACAAATGATGTCACACAAAGTAGGTTATAACAAATATTCTGTGGTATAACTCCATTCTCTTAAATTAGATGCGAAAATGGAGTAAAGATCTTTCGTATTCCCACTAGAACCACCAACATAACGGCGTACCAAAAGAAAGCAGAACAAAGAAGTGACACGACCCCATGATGGCTGTAGAGGTATGCAGTGGTTGGACAATAGGTCTGCACGAGCTTAGCCTGCAGACTCTGGTTGGGCCAGGCAGTGGCGTAGCTACGTTTTTTGGCGCTCGGGGCAAGAACAATTTTTGCGCCCCCCCCTCCAAATACAAAAAAAATAACCATTTTTTTTTTCTAAAGGCGAAAAATGTCCTCCCGGCTTGTACCGAAAGGAAAAGGTAGTTTTTTTTTTAATTTTTTTTCAGAATTCAATTAATCTTACTCAAACATACGAAGCTAAATCACGTGAACCCGATAATAGAAGATTCATAGTTTTGTCAATACTGAATTAGGTGAACACTTAGTGAGCTATAGCCAATATGACTTCATGTAAAGCAACCTACTTTTATCGCCAAATTTCGCGATATTTAGCCAAATACCGCGTCATACATTTATATACACTTTTCGAATTTTCATTTTTCAACTAAAGCGCTGTTTTTTTTTTTTTTTTTTTTTTTTTTTGGACACTTTTTAAGGCATTTTCAGCAATACAAATAGTTTATTTTCTGAAAATAAAATATTAAGAAAATGTAATTTTTATTGTATTTTAAAATTTGTAATGACATTTTAACTAATTAACTTTTTGAAAATCTGATCATTACAGTTATAGAGCACATTTGTAAGGAAGGAAAGTATGAAAGAAAAATCTTGCGAAAAGTTAAAATTTGTAGAAAACGGGTAGTTTTAAAATTTTCTTTAAAAGAATTTCAATTAAACATTTTTAACACAACACAAGATTAATTTGATCACAATAATTGCATTTTTGCTTTATTAAATAAGGAAACTTTCATAAAACCATTTAATAATATCAATAAAAACTGCGTCTTAAAATTTTACAACGGTGCACCCTGTTTGCAAATATTAATTACCATAAAATTTTTACTTTGATTATCCCAAAGAGAAAGAGGGAAATATATATTTGACCATTTAGATGCAATTTCGTTATTTTCTGTCTTTATTCGTGATCGTTAATCCCGGTTTGAAGAACAATCTAAAAAGCTATTTACAAACTCTATGAGTTTGTTATTTAAAAGTAGTGATGTAACTTTAGTTGCGTCCCGAAACTTATAATATTGTGGCTATAAAAATATAACATTGCGGCTTAGCCATAAAAAGTATTCAGATTATCTCTGCGATAGCATACCTGACTTATAATAAATCCCGGATATAACGAGCGGGGAATTTCATTTCCAAGATAGTAAACCTTCAAAAGTTTGGTATATAGTCTTCCCGTTTTTCTGGTAGCTTTAATGAATTTTTATTTTTATTCATTTTATAAAGTTTTCTCTATTTTAAACAATATTTCTGAAGATCTAAAAAAAAACATTTCAGTTATAAAATTATCTATGATTACCATTATTTTTACATTTGGAATGCATCTTTATACTTGTGTCTTTATTCAATAAATAAATATTTCATTCATAATACATTAATTTATTTTATTTATTACACTCTTTTATTTTACTTAACTTGGTCTTTATACGAAAAGATGACATTATCTCATTGATTTTTCATTAACTTCCTGATAGGCTACAATATAAAAATTATGTATGTAGGTATATTTCCTATGACAATACATCATTTTAATATTTTAAGAACTTAATTATAAACTAAAGTAATTTTAACCCTTAAATGCATAGTGTAATCAAATTTGAAACACTTTTTATTTAACTTTTAATAAATAAATCAAGCTCTTCGCAATCACTATATTTATATAAAAATATTAATCCTGTATAAATCAGATAAATATGCTACTAAATAAACTTAAAAATCCTTAATATAAGTAATAAAAAAACCCTAAAAGAAAAATTCATGTGTTTAGACAGCCACAGCGATAAATTGCCAAATAATTTGTATGGTTACAACTGTTACGAGCTACAAAAACAATCCAGTTAATTATGTGCTAAACTAAGCTTGTCAAAATATTCCATTTGGCTGTGAAAGTGCAACAATGAAATATTTTAAGCATTAAAATGCAGAAAATATCCTTCTATATATAAAAAAAAGTTTTGGCTTAAAAATGGACCAATGAAAATCTGCGTAGATATTCCGGGTTAGTCTCATCGCTTTTTTATTAGGGACTTTTTTGAGGAACGATTACTTTTTTTCTAGCCATCCTACGGATTCGAAAATCATACCACCAGACGCGAAATATAACAAGCTTTCAGAAATTCAAAAAATTATCACGGTCGGACAATAAAAACTCAAAAAATCCTTAAAAATCGAGTAAAAAATCTTTTATTGAAAAAGTCATTTTTTATATTGTTGCCAAAGAAGCGCAAATGATCTCAATTTTGATGCTATTTTATCACAAATAAAAAATGTATTTGCGCGAGACTATTAAAAACAATAATGAAAGTTTAAAATAATAATTAAATGATCACGTGTTGAAAGCAGGAAATAAAGAAAATTACGTCATAAAAATTGTGTTTACACATGAATCCTTCTAATACCTCGAAACGTATCTGATTGGTCAGAGCTTTCTGACTTTTCTTAGGAGGAATTAACATGAAAGTAGAGAATTTAGATAGGATGGACGCTATTAGAGGGGTTACCAAGAGGAAGAGACCCGAGTATGTCGCCAATTTTAGCGCCAACTGGGCGATATATCGCCAAATTTGGCGGCCAAAATTAAATGCCAAAAGTGGCGCCAACTTGACGCTATTTCCAATATTTCACCAAATTTCCATAGACTCCTATTGAAATCCAATAGCGTTTACTCGCTTACAAAAAATCACCAAATTAAGATATTGCAATGCAACAAAAATTAATATTAGCTTATGAATAGAGCTTAATTGAACTATTTACATTATTTTTAAACACAAACACTAGCTATTTACAATATTCGTAACACTATATATACAATTGGTTCTTGTTAGTTATCCTGTCGCCAAATTCATATATATTAAACGAGCAAGAGATTTTCCCGATTATTCATATATATTAAACGAGCAAGAGATTTTCCTGATTATGAATGATATCGTAAACGACGTGGAAGATTTTCACGAAAATTATCCCCTGTACTAAATCGAGCACGAAAAAAAGATCTAGCTAGGTTCCGAATACAAGCAAATTTGTTTTTACAGGGTAAAACAAACTCAGCCCTGAAAATGTTTTTTGTTATAAATGGAAAAATACTCAAACGATTTACACGAAACGCGTTGCCTATACTAATTCGAGCACGAGAAATCAATCTAGCTAGGTCACTAATTCGAGAAAACACGTTTTCTGTGTTTAAAACTCGACGTGGTATAAAAAACAAGTCTTGAAACAAAATCGAAAAAGTACAGAAAGTTCTTTGTCCAGATCGACTTTAAGCTATCCAGTGCCAAAAAAAGTGGGTGCTTTTCGAACCAAAATGTACCAAAAAAAAAAAGAAATAAAGGAAAAAAACATTCATAAATATTGAAATGCAAACGAGATATTAAAACAAATATATCCCACAGGACTAAAGTAAGCCAGCGAGTATTTTTGTGTGAGGGTAGTATCCTCTTTAACTAACAATTGTGTTTTTAAACGACCTCGACAAAATTTTAAAAGCGGTAAAGAATTGAAAAAATTTAGTGATGCAGAGTTACATAGATTAGATCAGTTTCTACTGACGTCACAAACATTCACCTGTCGAGAGGGATAATTATGAAAAATATTGTAAATACATAAATATCCAATATTATTTTTTTTCTGTTTTCCTTAATACATTTTAAAATTTATTTTAATAAATATTGATAGTTGACACTTGAGTGAATGCAGCTTTCCGATTTTTCTTTTTTTTTTTTTTTTTTTTTCTTTTTTTTTAATTCCAACGCCAACATTCACCCATTTGTTTATTTGGCGTTAGAGTCTGGATCTGGCGATTACTTTGGCGATATTTTATGGAAAATGGTTGACGGGATAATGCGGAAATACCAAAAATAGTTTTTTAAAAACACTCTTTTATAAGCAACCAATGGTCATCTTGAAAATACCGCGGAATTTTTTTAACCGCAATTCTTATTTTTTACGTAAAATGTCTATTACAATGCATTAATTTGGCCTGGGCAAAGACCTCTATTATGAAAAATTCACCTCTTTTTTATACGTTTGCCAGGAAGCTCAAAATAATGAATTTATTTGAAATATATACTTTTTGCTCTGTTTATTTATCAACAAAAGAGAATCAGAAAGAAAAATGAAGCATTATTTAAATTATCTTTTTACTCTTTTAAATTTATTTGTCATCGTGTAATCGTAAATTTATTGATATTTAATTATTAATTGATGAAAGCGTATTCTGTATGTTAAATTTTTTTTTAACAATTTATTTTTTACTTTTAATTCTTTAAAATATTGACTTTTGCCATTTCACAGCGCTTTGGCCTATTTTGGCGAGCATTTTACTGTCACATAATTAAATCCGTTGTTTTTCAACCCCCATACAATTGCACGAGTTACAGAGATATTTGGCGATTTATCACCTGTGACCGCCTAATTGAAAAAGAACAATCAATTTCAAGTGAATGTATCATATATATTATTTCTCCTGTCAACATCTCTTTTTTTCTGAAAATACGAAACGCAGAACGACGAATGAGATAGCATATGAAAGGATTTTGAAAACGCTTCTGACATAGCACACTTAACATTTCGTTAAAACATGTTTTCGATTAAAAATTGCTGATAATTAAAAATTAAATTGGCATTGTTTTCCTAAATGAAATGAAAGGTTTTCCTCAAAACATTGTTGCCAAAAAAATAAAATACCACATTATATGATGCTCAGCAACTATAATAAAAAACACCGCACGGGTTTATTTTATATTTTTGATTAAAAAGCGAAATTTAAATTGAAATGTTTAGATTTATATTTCTATGTCCCATGTTTTTCCCTTAGCGGATGACGTCATCCTCTAATGCAGTTTAAAAACGATTGTTAATATTTTTTTTTTTTTTTTTCTCGCGCGTGCCTTTAGCAATCTTGGATCAGTTTTTACTCTAACTTTGATGGAATAAATTATATGATATTCTGGATTGACTAACAACTAAATGTTGTTTACATATATTTTTATCCTTGCTTTTTCTTTAGAAGTTTAAATCTGCATCTAATAACTATTACATACTGATAAAAAATGGTACTTCTCTTTTATCCCGTCGACCACTTTTCATAACAAAAAACTATCGCCAAATAAACGGGAGAACGTTGCCATTGGAATATCAAAATAAATAAATAAAATATAAGAATTTAAGGACACAAATGTTATTTTAATTAATGAAATAACTAATAAACCAGTAAAACATAATGAAAAATACACGCAAATGTCGAATTAAAAACCACTTGATGATTTAACAAACACGTATAATGCTTCTGACATCAAGTAAATGGGACTGCATTTTTGGCGTTTAATCTTACAATTTGGCGATAGTTTTTTGTTATGAAAAGTGGTCGACAGCATAATAGAGAAGTACCTAAAAAATGTTAGATATCAGTGCGAAATCCTCACACGGGCCCTCTGGTTAATTTATAATTAAGTTGTAAAAATATTAAAATGTTGTATTGTCATCGGCAAAACACTTTTCAACATAATTTATATAATTCTTGCCTATCAGGAATTGTGTTAAAAATCGATTGGAAAATTCCATGAATAAAAAAAAAAAGGAAATTAAAATAAGCTAGCAAAAAAATAAAATAAAAAAAATAACCTGTTGAAAAAAATTACCGAGCGAGGATTGGTCTACTAGGCACTTGTAAGATTAAATGCCAATAATGGCTGATCGAAAATGTCACATTCACTTGACAACACGTGTTTACGTCATCAAGTTATTTTTATTTCGACGATTTATTTATATTTTTATTAATGTTATACTAATTTATTTGTTTTTTTCGTTATTTAAAATAAAAATTATGTCAATTTGTATAATTTGGTGAGTGAGCTGGAAAAAAAGAAAATTACGTCATAAAAATCGGGTTTACACATGAATATTAAAAATAAAAAAGATGAATTAAATGAAAAAGCATTATAACCAGTTAAATGAAAAAGCATTATAACCTGATTACAGGAGAAAGTCGCCGTTCGTGATATCACCATCATCTTTTTAAAACAGGATACATTACCAGGTTTTAAGAGGATGTGAAATCAGAACGGGGGTTGGTGAGCGTAGCGAGCAGGGGGCAGAGCCCCCTAGTAAATAAAAAATAAAAATAATATAAAACCCTCTTTTGTCATTAAATCACTATTAAATAAATTATGACTATACGTTGTGAAAACAGTTTAGAAATTCTGAATAAATAATTGATATAATGCTTTTGTTTTCTATTGCATAGCTTTAAAAAATAATATATAAATAAATAAACAGAGCACACGTTATAGTTAAAAAAATAATAATAAAATCAACAGTTCACACTTTCTACCAAGTGTAAATCAAATCCGTGAATTTTCAATTGTCGGGGCTAATGCCAAATTAATGTATTATAACATAAAAGTTTTTGGATCTATATGAATTGCAGGCATGCAAAGTGTGATTTTTAAGATATGGAATGCTTATAAAAGCGAAATTAAAAATTCATATATTTTTTACTTTTATAATTTTTAATTAATTTGAATTAGAAGACTGATTAATCATGAAAACAACACTGTCTGTCATTCAAATAACAGAAGAAAATCGACCTTTGAAATATCAAAATGCACATTTCCTTTTTAAAGGGCCTAAATACTCTCCTATGCATTAAAAAAAAAAAAAATTGCCATAGATATCAATTTTCGATTTTTTTGTTTAGGAATGTATTTAGAGATCCCTAGTATATTCTGGTGAAGTTACCTAAAGATCCGATGATTTTAAATCTGTGAAAAAGGTTTTTTTTTTCTGTATCCATATATTTCTCTTTAAATGATTCAGAGTTTCAATTTTTTAAATATTTTTTTCTCAGTTCGATTTTTTTTTTAAATATAAAAATGCATATTTCCTCTTTAAAGGGCCTAAGTACTCTTCTTTGCAAAAAATACCAAAAATATTAATTTTCGAATTTTTTGATTAGAAATGTATTTAGAGATCCCTAGTATATTCTAGTGAAGTAACCTAAAGATCCGATGATTTTAAATGTGTGAAAAAGTTTTTTTACTGCATCCATAAATTTCCCTTTAAATGATTTTGAGTTTAATTTCTTTTAAATATTTTTTTCTCAGTTCGATTTTTTTTTTTTTTTTTTTTTTTGACATTTTGCTACTTTTAACTTTTGCAACCTTTTTTTCCCTCCAAAGATCACACACTTTTACTCGCATTAACAGTAAACAAAGCCAAGAGAATAACTTTTATTTTACTACATTCCCACGCAGCCATCTGTACAGGCCGCACTTGTAAGACTGAAAAGTCCTTTTCCGATTTTTATACGTTTTAAGAAGGGAAAAAATGGGATAAGTCGCCCACATTTTATTATTTCGTTTTTCTCAATGCCACTTCCACGGAAAAAT
Organism: Maratus michaelseni; assembly: GCA_963931845.1. NCBI lineage: Eukaryota > Metazoa > Arthropoda > Arachnida > Araneae > Salticidae > Maratus > Maratus michaelseni. Next base: position 199,209,825 of record OZ007592.1, on the reverse strand, counting down.
GGAATTTACAATAAAGAAGAAATGATATATTTACTTGCAGTTTCTCCAACAAATTCATTTTACACTGGTTCAGAGAAGCCCCCATTACACGAAAATATTCAGATGAAATGCTAAGAACGCAAAAATCAACACGAAAACTAATAGAGAAATAAATAAATGCTCTTCTAATATCAAAATGTGAAGCCTTTGCTTTATAAGCTGGAGACAGTGGGGAGGCTCCATCCACAATTGCCACTAAATACATCTCTCCTCTCCCCCTCCTTCGCCAAATTTCTTCAAAGCATTTTTTCACACTCACACAAAATGATCAACAATCCGTATTTATTGCCAAACAAAATATGTGAGATAATTTCTGTTTAAAGCGTCTTTCCAATTGACGCCCCACACTCATTTAATCATTTTGTAGGATGCGTACCTCCTTTCAGGTACGCAATCATGCAAGGTACAAATTATGTTAAACCATCCCCAGAAACATTTACAGAAACTTTCTCTTTCATTATTTGGATACAATAAAATATTTTCACTAAAGAAAAAATTCATACACACACACCAAAAAAAAAAAAAAAGTCAACAATTTTTTTAATTGTGAAAATATGTGAAATAATTTCGGTTAAAAACCTCTTTCCATTTGGCGCCCCTTAGCAGCGGCGCCCGGGGCGGCCGCCCCCCTTGCCCCCCCCTTAGCTACGCTACTGGGGCCAGGCGTCTTATTTCTTCTTCTCTCTCCCAAACCCCTCTGAGCCTATTTTGGGTTGGCGTTTTATTTATTTTTATAAAAATGAAACTGTGAGGTCTAATTTAATGCCTCCCCCTCTCCCCAGCGTACAAATATTGGAATTTCAAAAACGCTAGAAATTAGCTCTAATTTTCTCTGGTTTCGGTATCACGCTGCTTTAACCCTTTCAGTGGCAAAGTACTCCTGTTGCTAAAATGTTGAATTCATTCATTTTCACCATAATTTAGAAACAAATTTATTAGGAAATAAGTAAAAACCTTTCTTCACGCTCATGAAAAAAAAAAAAAAAAAAATTTCAAAAGCCTTGTGTCAGTGTGACATTTAGGAATTAAAATTAAGTGGGATATATATGTCCCACTGCCCTTCAAGGGGTTAATTGAAATGCAAGGAGAAGAAGTGTAGGTAAGAATAAAAATAGTTTATAACTGTGTCAGAGAATACCAGTAGGTGTATTTTAGTAAGAGTGGTTGTAACAAATTTTATTATCATCCACATTCAATATAATTTATGTTGTCACTAGTAGAGTGCCTTAATAAATAGGATAGTGGCAACATATGCAAAGGGCGTATGCTGAGATTGGAAATTTTTGTTAAAAATATCACAACCCACATTCCAAAACTTGACAGTTCTTGCCATGATTAGACAAGACTTGTCCATGTCATGTCAGCTAAGGTTGTATAGAAATAAACACCAAAAGACGTGAAGGATACTTGAATTCTGCTTCCTTGATTACCACTATACAGTCTTTTTCTGATATATATACCTGCAGAGACGCGGCTGTTGCTATTTGTGGGTAATAGACGCTTTCAGTGTGACGTCAGTCATGAAGTTTTGCTTGGATACTGACTCCAAACAAACGGTTGCTATGATTCATTTCTTATTAAATATAAATCGTAGAAAATATTACCACTGCACATAATGTATTTAAACACTTTGCCGTGAGATATAATTATAAGATATAGGTATAATATACAAACATAATAGAAAATACGACATAGCAACCGTTTGTTTGGAGTCAGTTTCCAAGCAAAACGTCATCAATGACGTCACGACTGAAAGCGTCTATGTCCTGTGAAACAAGGGTGCCTCTATATGAGTGTGCAACATATCCTATATATATAAAATCCTAATGAAACGATTTTATGAAATGACTAGCAAGTGATTTGAATATACGAAACGAATTTATGAATGAAACTTCATGGTTTGTAAAAAAATTTTGTTACATAGAGAGATAGACAGAGAGAGTGGGGAGAGATAAACATATACAAGGAGATAGATACAGAGACAGAACTAGAAGGCGATAGAGAGACAGACAGAGTTAGATGGGGATAGAGAGATGCACGGATGTAAAAAAAAAATAGAGGAAGATAAGAGAGCTAAATATGGACAGAGAACTAGAGGGAGTTAGATAGATAGCTCCAAACAGTGGCATAGTCAGGGTGGGGGTCCAGAATCCAGATGCTCTGAATACCACTAATTTTGTAAAGTTTTCTTTGACTTTTCTAATCAGAATACTTTTCAGCGATAATCAACGCAAAGAAAACTTTGCATTATTACTGGTATCCAGAGCATTTGGACACCATCCCTGGCTACAGATAGAAAGAAACAGGAAGATACATTGATAGAAGGAGATAGAGTGAGATATAAAGAGATAGAGGGAGATATAGTGATAGATAGATATAGAGAGAGGACTAGAGGAAAATAGAGATATAGACGGTGATAGGTAGATAAAGTGATATAGGTAGAGGGGAATATAGTGATAGATAGATATGGAGAGAGAACTAGAGGAATATAGGCGGTGATAGGTAGATAAAGGGATATTGGTAGAGGGGAATATAGTGATAGAAGGAGATATAGTGATAGATAGATATAGAGAGAGGACTAGAGGAAAATAGAGATATAGACGGTGATAGGTAGATAAAGTGATATAGGTAGAGGGGAATATAGTGATAGATAGATATGGAGAGAGAACTAGAGGAATATAGGCGGTGATAGGTAGATAAAGGGATATTGGTAGAGGGGAATATAGTGATAGATGGAGAGAGAACAAGGGGGCGTTCGAGAGATAGAAGGAGATATAGTGATAGAGAGATATGAAGACAGATAATGTCAGAGAAATAGAGTGAGATAGGGAGATTCAAAGCTAGATACGGAGAAAGAACTAGAGGGAGATATAAATGGAGGTAGAAGGAGATATAGCGGTAGATTGTGACAGGGATATAGAGAGAATTAGAAAATAGAGGATAGAGATATATACAGATAGAGAAATATATGGAGATAGAAAGTGATAGAGAGAGAACTAGAGGGAAATAGAGATATAGACGGTGATAGGGAGAAGGAGATATAGTGATAGATGGAGAGAGAACTAGGGAGTTGCAGAGATAAAGTGATAGAGAAATAGAGAGATAGAGTAAGATATGGAGATAGAGAAATAGGTGGAGAGTGAACTAGAGGGAAATATATAGTGAGAGGAGCTGGATATAGAGATAGACAGTGATAGAGATATAGAAAGATAGAGTGATAGATATAGAGGAAGTTAGAGAAATAGATGGAGATAGAGTGATATAGATAGATAGGCGGAGATAAGGAAATGGACATAGAAAGATAGAGAAATATGAATATAGATGGAAAGATAATATTTAGAAAGAGAGTCAGACAAAAAATTCCGGAGATTGGCGCAGGGGGCAGAGTCTCCTAGTCCTAGTGCGATATAAAATTTAATTAATTGAGATAACTTTGGGAAAAACGAATCCCAAGCATCTTAGAGAGCCTGCCATTATCGCCAAACTAATTGTTGTTAATTAGTCTGACTCATCTAATCGAACTCGTCCAGACGAGAGTTGACGAGTTCTGGGATATAATTTTGCAATAGTTTAGGTTTAGACAAAAACTTCTGTCTTAACACGTGTCTTGTGCGACTGGGGACATGTCCCCAGTCTCATATAGATGCACCCTGGTGAGATAATGCAATAAACATTAGTTTGGTGAAAACAGCAGGCTCGTCCATAGACATTTTAGATTTAGGCTGAGCATGGCAACACTTTAGTCTATATCAGCTGTAGTAAAACATCAGTTGTGCGTTACAATTAACTCTCGTATTTACCCTCGACCTTAAATACTGGTTAAGCGCGAAAGCTCAAATGGTATTCACGATTAATTTGATTGGACTTCAGCTGCGATCATGTCAAATCAGTTTAATGGTGAATATCATTTGAATGTTCGACCGAGGTTTTCGCGCTAACCGGCAGTTGAGGTAGATGGTGAATATGAGCGTAACTGGATTAGATCAACGATCTAATTCCAATAATGAAAAACAAAACTGATAAAACATCTCTACTAGGGTTCCTCACAGAGTGGTGACATTCGAGAATTAAAATTTGATTGGTGTAGACGATTTTGGACAAAAACATAGTCGTCAGGTAACGTTTGTTGATATCTCACTCATTTAATCGAACTCCTTCAGAGATTATCTCTACGTAGCGTTGCAAAATATGAAAAAAACGGGTTTAATTCCGGGAATAAATCGTGTGTTTTGGGACATAAATAAAAAAATTCCCGGGAGTTTTCAGAAAGTTTCAGTTATAGAATAATCTAATTTATAGCTGTTATGCAACTGTAATAGATCTGTATTCACAATTTTTTGCATATTAATGATTGACTAATAAAAATATTTGCGATAACTAATGTAAACAAAACATAAATACAGAAATATTGCACAGTTCACATGAAAACTAACAAAATGTACGCTTCAGCAGCAAAAATGTTAAGAAAAATTAAAATATCAAATTATTTATAATAGACCGGGAGGCGGCAGCACAGACAATCACCTCATCGAGTTCACGGCTGCAATTCCAGAATTAGTTAAAACTCGATTCGCTTACTAAAACGCAATCGGTCTGCCAAGTCATATCTTGGTGGAAAACACCTTAAAACCCGATTTTAGCAGTTGACTCGTAGGTTTACCATTGTGTTTTCCTGCATCCAAAAGTATGAAAACATGGAGAACTGGGTGCAGGAAAACACAATGGTAAACCTACGAGCCAACCGCTAAAATCGGGTTTTTCCACCAAGATACGGCTTGGCAGACCGATTGCGTTTTAATAAGCGAATCGAGTTTTAACTAATTCTGGAATTTCAGCCGTGAACTCGATGAGGTGATTATCTGTGCTGCCGCCTCCCGGTCTATAAGTAAAAAATGAGAGAGGCAGATCTCGCCTGACATGAATATAAGCTCCTGTTTGACATTTGACGGTGATTGCTTTGAGACCTATAAGCTACAGGGCTGTTTGTCTCATCATTCCTGTTATCAAAATCAGCCAATGTAAACAAAAATAAAATAAACCAACTTAAAAGAACTCAATGCAAAAATACAATGCAACTCGCAAACAAATCAATATAGAGGAATATTTGAAGGAGTGTTGCTTTGAGACCTATAGCTACCAAATATGCGGGTTATTTTCAACTTTATCTCCAAGTTATGGATTGTTGGCTGCCATAATTTGGACAAAATATTCAGTCTGAGAATGTAGTCAGAACGCAACTCTCTTATAGAGGCATCCGATCTTCATCAATCGCACATTTCGACCAACTGTAGTTAGGGTGCCTCTATAACATAATGGTGGCATAAGGGAAATAAAACTTGATTAGCAAAAACGATTGTGGACAAAAATGAATCGCCAATATCTTAATGCGTCTGCCATTATCGCCAAACTAATGTTTGTTGGCATGTCGAACTCGTCCCGGTGAGTTTCGCCACGCTCTGGAATATTGTTTACCACACTTTGGCCAAAACATTTGAAACAGCCATTTTGCTGTTAGAGATAATGAACCAGTCTAGTCAGTCGTAAAAGAGAGCACAAGAACAAGATGTAAAATTCAAAGTCAAATTTATTAAAAATTTAATTTGGCTAGGATTTTGAGAAAGACACCACTAAATATTCATTATATCAAGATAAATCAGCTTCCCCAAAACTTCAATCAACGAAATACAACTTCAAATGTCAATTATAATGAACTCAAAAACGTAACTTTTACAGCTTTGAAGACGTAGCAAACCAAGATGCTTTCAGCCAGACTTAATCTCCAATATGCAAGCTCGCCGAACACTGATTTCAAGATGTCCGCCTAGGCTACGACTAAAAATGGCACCCCGAAATTAACTTTATTGAATTAGCAGGAAATATGACAATAAACTCTTACCCACTATTATAGAGAAGTTGCAATCAGCTGATCAACCATTGTACTTCACTTGGAGGTCAGGGTACTTCCACCAATCAGAACTGCCTATTTGTAGAGTGTGACCTCCAACATGACGTCAATTGCAACTGCCCTATTCTCCTTTCCAGCTTCGAATTAGATGAGCACGATCGCCGGATCTCACAATAACTCACAAAGAGTAGAAACTCCACCCAAGTTCCAATTTCCCAACGCATTCCGAAGCTTATATATTATTTAAAACATCGATTGACCAGATGTGAAAATTTGCATAAATATCGATGAAAAGCAGAAACTCATAAGTTCCGAGGTTTTCACATTCATTCGTCGAAAGTTAAAGAAAGGTAGCCCTGATCAACTTTACCGCACATGGACAATTAGTGGACAAAAACTACTTCTCATTCAAAACTTCGCCTACTCTTATGATCAGAGTAGTCGATACATCATACATTTTTAGCCTGAGATATAGTGTGGAAATTAGCGCATCCGCCGTGTCCGTGTGTGTATGTCGCCATTGTTTTATAGTGACATCCTAGCTGTAGTTGGGAAACAACGTTCATAATTGACAACAAGTACCAGGCCCACAAAGCATCGTCTAATTCTAAAAGGTCTATCTTAATTAGGATGTCTTTATATGAGAGCAACGATTTACACACAGTGCAGATGCCCATACTATGCTTAGACAGAGGTTCTTGTCCAAACTTACATTCCATGGATTCCAGAACTTGCTGGTACCGTGACTAACACAAAATACATGGCCGGTTCATGACTTTTGAAACGTCATGAACCGGCAGTGTATTTCATTGGTCGTGCCGGTACACGGCTGATCGAATAAGACAAGTCAACGAATAAGAGCTTGGAGGCAGGTCGTACGTCGCCAGGAGAAAGATTGTATGCGACATGGAAGGAGATATTCGTATTAAACCGAGACCAACGAAATACCGTCTGATTCATAACGTTTAAAACGCGGATGTCAAGGCGTAAATCCAAATGCGGCCTGTGCCATATTCTGACCATGGCCTGGGATTTCATTTAATCTAAATTTTTAGATCCCAGTTGGCGCCATTTGTCTTTCAGCCGTATGTGGATCAGTTATAAAGCAGCAAAGGGCCTTTTTCAAGGCTGACCAACCCGAGCTAACTCTTGAAAACCTCCACTTGGGCTAGGCAATAGCCTGAAGTGTCTGAATCAAAATTAGTGAGCAGTATGACCCCCTAAGAGGTTCTTTGTGTATTGTGCTTCGGTTATTGGTCCTCTAGTGTACCAGTTGTTACAGCTTTGCAATTACTCTTGGTAACTTACTCACTTCACCTCTTCCAATTTTGTCAAATCCAGACTTAGACTTCTCTACGAAGTGTAGGGTAGAGGTCTGTACGGGCCGAAATTTACAGGCCCAGGCCCGGCCCAATCCGTACAAAAAACTTTGGCCGACCCGGTCCGGTATAAAAGCAAAATGTTTGGCTCGTACAATTTCTTTTTGCCCGGCCCGTCCGGTATAAAAGCTAAAATCTTGGCCCAAATCTGCTCCAGTATAAAAGCTAAAAGTTCGGCCCTGAAAGAGTGAAGACCAGACCCGGTGCAAGTCTCGTGAATGAAAAGAGGCCTGTGGTCGTGCAGACCTCTAGTGTAGGGCACCATAAAAAGATTCTTGGATGCTTCATGCCAGTAGCGCAATCTGGGTTTTAAGCGCGCAGGGCAATTCAAAAATTTAAAATCCCTTCTTAGAGGTTACTGTAGTTCCTTATATTATAATTTAAAAAAAATGACTAATTAGAGCTCTTAAAAGATTTAGCGCGCTGCGAAACTTTTGAGACCCTACAAAAATCCCACTTAAAGCTTTTCGAACTTTCCTCTTACAATTTTGATTTTGTAGCCGCAGAGTCCTGCGCGGATCGCGTTGTCCCGACCCAAACACGAAAATTCCATTGGAAGTAAAACCGAAACCCAACAAAAAAAAATCTTTATTCACCTGTAACCGAGATGAAAGAAAATTAATTCATATTTTAATAGATTTATAAAATGTAGTATACAATTATATATCAAACAAGCAGGCTAAGCCCACTGCACTGGTCCATTTTACAAATGAACCTTAAATCAAATGAAATGGTGAATTCGACCTTGTATTTTAAAGTATGCTTAATACATTGCCCTATGCTTAATACAATGCGAACGCCATTGCACTATTATATTATCTCATGCGTTAGACAAAATTCGGGCTATTAAGAAGCAATTCCCTTTTATTTGATCATTTATAGTAGAGTTTGGAAGAGAAATGTGGCCTTTATGTCCAATAAAATGTTCTCTAGTCACCACACTACTAAAAAAAGAGAGCATTACAATCATTGAAGAGATTGACCATTGAACTTAAATAATGTTCGGGTTATCTTCATACGCGCGTACTTCTCCGAGGTTATAAGGAAAGGGCATGTTTACAAACAAACAGTTCCAGCAATCAGTCTACCACTGCATTTTTGTCGCAGCTATCATTGCAGGAATCGTCATGGCGACGTAGGCCAATCATATTATAGACCAGTTTAACGTAGACCAATCAAATCGCTCCATGTCATGTATACGGTAGGAGTCGCAAAGAACGAACAGGTTTTTCTTCCAAACCAACAGTAATTTAACCAACAGTGACGTCATCTGTCCTTTCCTTATAGACACTGAGTGGCCAAAAAATTAGAGACACCTCTTATTTGAAAGTAAACCAGACCGACAGTGATGTACAATGACTTAACAACGCAGAATTGCTTATATAAAGAACTCTCTGCTTCGTAGGACCACTTCCACAAATTCAAATTATTATTATGGATATAATATGATTTTTTATTTTTAATGAGAAAAGTAACATTTAATTATCTTTTTTACATTTTAATATTTTCACATAGAACACTGAAACTGAAAAAAAGAAAAAAAAAAAATCAAAATGTAGCTATTATAAATTTTGAATAAATTATTTTATTAATATTAAATTTAATAAAATGCTTTTTTAGTATTCTTTCATTCATAATCTTTAATATTACAATTATATCTAATGGATGTAATAATAAAAACTGAGGCCTTTAACAAAACAGTTAATCCATGTGACATTTCAGATGCTTATATATACATGGATTAGCTAATTCAAAGCTGGACTCACCAATATAAAATGGTAAATCTTTTTTTTTCCAAATGTAAAGAGTTATTGATTTCTAATATTTTGCTAAGACAAGTAATCAATATCTCCTTATATGAGAAAAAAAAAGATTTGCCAATTCATAGTGCTGAATCCAGTTTTGACCAATATCGGTCGGTCCGACGTTCACCGATATCGGTCGGTCCGGGCTTCACCGATATCGGTTGGTCCGGGCTTCACCGATATTGGTCGGTCCGGTGTTCACCGATATCGGCCGGTCCGGCGTTCACCGATATCGGTCAATATTGGGTCCCGATATAGGCCGATATTGGAAAAAAAGCTAGCCATGCAATAACGGCCGGTCCGGTGTTTACCGATATTGGTCGATATTGCGAAATCGTTGTTCCCGATATAGGCCAATATTGCTGTGCTACCTGGGAATAAGCACGGCCGTTACTGTAAAAATGGGTAAGACGACAGATTTAATTTGACTTTGAACAAGGGATGATCGTCGGTGCAAGAAGAGTTAGTGAAACTACGACTTTTTTAAGATTTTCTCATCCAACAGTATATGGAGTGTTTACTGAGTGACAGTTGAAAAAAAAACTTCAAGCGATAAGCACCATTCCGGTCGAAAAATATTAGTGAACGAGAAAGGGGAAAAGCGAGCAGCACGCGTAGTTCGCAGCAAGAGAAGGGCAACAATACGTCAAATTACAGCTGAAATCAGTGCAGGTGCATCCCAAAACATATCCCAACGCACAACAAGACGGACTTTGCAAAGGATGGGCTTTAGCAGCAGGAGACCATCAAGAGTGCCTTTGGTATCACATAAAAATAGCAAAAGGCGCCTGTTATGGGCAAAGAAACAACGAAATTGGTCACTTGAGTACTGGAAAGCCTTGGGTGTAGCCTGGTCCGATGAATCTCGTTTCCTGCTCCATCATGCAGATGGCAGAATCAGAATATGGCGCAAACAGCTCAAATGCATGGACGCCTCCTGCCAAATGACAATTCTTCATTTTGGTGGCGGTGGAATTATGGTGTGGGGAATGTTTTGCTGGAGTACACTGGATCCGTCGATATATGTGAACACAACTCTGAACAGCACAGCTTGCCTCAACGTCGTTGCAGATCACGTGCACTCGTTTATGGCCATAATGTTCCCTTATGGAGATGGTCACTTTCAGCAGGACAATGCACCTTATCACCGCGCTCGATCGGTCTTAAATTGGTTGGAGGAACATCAGAGTTTAGTCTGCTTCCATGGCCAGCTTTGTCCCCTGAACCCTGACCTCAATCCTATTCAGCATTTGTGGGACAAAGTCGAACGCCTCTATCCAATCTGACCAAACTTACAGCTGCCATTATGTCAGCATGGGTCAACATTCCTCTGCAACTGTATGAGCAACGTGTTGAGTGCATGCCAAGAATAATATCGGCTGTGATCAGAGCTAAAGGTGAACCAAATCATCATTCGATCAAACTCATTTGATTACATCAGATTCATTTTTATGTTTTTTCATTTTCGATGGAGGTTACTTTCGGCGGTAAAGTGTTCCAGGTTGCCACTCCTTAAGCACTGCATTAACGTGACTAACTTGGCGATAATGACAAACTGGCCTAGATGCTTGGCAATTCGTCCTAAATCGTCATAGCTAATCAAATTTTATTTCACGTATGTCTCTATTCTCTTACAGATAGACCGGGAGGCGGCAGCACAGACAATCATCTCATCGAGTTCACGGCTGAAATTATAGAATTAGTTAAAACTTGATTCGCATATTAAAACGCAATCGGTCTGCCAAGTCATATCTTGGTGGAAAAAACCCGATTTTAGCGGTTGGCTCGTAGGTTTACCATTGTGTTTTCCTGCTCCCAGTCCTCCATGTTTTCATACCTTTGGGTGCAGGAAAACACAATGGTAAACCTACGAGCCAACTGCTGAAATCGAGTTTTAAGGTGTTTTCCACCAAGATATGACTTGGCAGACCGATTGCGTTTTAATATCCTGTATGTCACCCCTTTCATATAGAGGTTATTTATTGCGCGCAACTTGGAGTACATGTGCGAGTGTAGTTTTGCAAAACACAGTTATGGAAACCCTTTATTATTATCAGGGCTACACTAGATACTGGGCTTGTTCATTCATTATCATGACGTCACAAAAGGTGGCCGGTTGCGACGAAAGACATACAGCGATTGGCACAAAACGATGGACGCGTCACTTTGTACCAATCTCTGGTCGCGGCCAGCCACTATTTGTAACGTTTTGAGAAAGAATGAGCCAGTCTGGTGACTAGTGTTGCCTTCTTATTATGCACATTCAATTTAATCTACGTAATATGTTAGTAGTAGAAAAAGGCAATGCTAATAACGATTTTTTTTAAACAATTGTATGTCGTAAACTAAAAAATGCTAAATTGAAGTAACTCTTTTCTTTTCAAAATTACTTATTCGTAGCTCTTCCTCAATGCCTTCAGTCAATACGATCCCCAATACCCGATGCCGTATGACCGCACCCCTTACGAAAAGTTAGCTATTGCTTCTGATCCAGAAGACCTCGTCGCACGACCCCAGGAAGAGACGGGATCTCAGCCAAACTTCTGCAGCGTCTCCCTAGAGAGTACAGGAAAGTTACTGGCTCTCTACAACAACCTTCCCATCATAGTTCCTATTCGCAAACAAGGGAAACCAGCCCATTTCACATTGTCTTATCGTCCGATTGAACTGATGGCTGTCTGCTCCAGTCTTCGAACGCCTTATACTTCATCGCCTTGTTTACTGGGTTGGCAATAATAACATATTTCATGCTTCTCACTATGGCTTTATGCCGTTTAATTATTGTACATCGCTTCTCAGTAAATTCTATGATGACATCTCTGGTGCTCGTAACTCCCGTCAAGCGGCCTTCAATATGCCTAGACATCCGGTTGGCATATGACTCAGTTTGGATCAACGGGCTGATTTACAAACTCGCTGTCCTGGGCGTACGGGGCAAGATTAGACGCTGGATCGCACATTTTCTGACTGACCGCTCCATCTGCATCCGCTGGAAGTCAGTTTACTCCAATAGTCGGCAGTGCAAGAGAGGCGGGCCCCAGGGAAGCGTCTTCTCCCCGTTCTTATTCATGGTTTTCCTCCAACATATTTTTGAGATCCTAGAGTCCATATCCTGATCCTCTTATACACGCTGGGAGAAGACCCCTCAGCAAGCACCTTTGCAAAACCATAAAACAGCATAGACATGCTGCTATTACATTGCACTGCTTACCACCTTTCCGTTTCACCGGACAAAAGCGTCGCCATCGATTTCTTTCGTCACCGATCTTTTGTTTCTACGGCCATGCTCTGGGGTACGACACTCAAGTGGAGCTCTGTAGAAGACATTTGAGGAGTATTGTTCAGTAGATCCCTCTTTTTAAACCACAATTCTCATCCATATGAGCTAAGACTTTTAAGACGTTAAATTATCTGAAGGCGGTTGCCCGTGTAGTCATAGTGTAAACAGTGTCCATATGTTGAGCTTGGCCAATTCTACTGTTTGCAACCGCCTAGAGTATGCCTGCCATCCCTTTTTGTCAATGTCAGTCCATCCTCTCTCATCTCTCACTACAATGCCGCCCACCATATTACCACTGGTCTTCCAAAGTGTACGCTTATCCCGCATAATTTCCGTCTCCACCGCCGATCGACGATTGGGACTTTATCGCTTTCTGATTATTTATAAAATAAAACGCTTTTTAAGTCATTTCCGGTATTTTGGAGGATTATGAAGATTTAAGAAGATATGATATAAGAAATTAATATATATTATTAGATTATATAGAAATATTATATTATATAGAGATTAGATTATTTAGAAATTAATTAGATTATATTACTATAATATTTATTATATTACAGTTATATATTAATTAGATTATATAGAAATTAATACATATTATATAAGAAACAAAGTTCAACCAGAAATGACTTAAGAAGCGTTCGGTTTAACAATTAATCAGAAAGCGTTAAAGTCCCAATCGTCGATCGGCGGTGGACAGGGAAATTATGCGCTTATCCCACTCCTTCGCCGTGAGGCGAATGCTACTTCCATGGACAGCCGGATCCATTGTATGACTCAGTTTCCTTGTTTGCCAGCTGTCCCTTCCAAACGCTCCATTTTCGGCCCATTCTGCTACCGGGTTTGGAAACCTCTCTGCTGATCCCCTAGCTCTATAGGGGCCTCCATAAATGATGTCACGTTTGGAGGGGGAGGGGGGTTCATGAAATTGTGACAAGGGGGTTGGAGGGGGTAAGAAGAAGTGTGACATCACACACTTTGGTTAAAATAAAATCATTAAAATCAGCAGATCAAATTTTGAAATTACCAGAATTTGAGTGTATTTTTTAATCGGACTAAAACAACTTTCACGTGATTTGTTTTCACTTATATTCCTTTCTTTTCAAAAAAACATATAAATATTTTATTACTAATTTTATTACTTTATTGTATATTAATTATGTTTTTGTCGTAAACCGTAATCTTATTTTATACAAAATAAATACACGAATAATAATTTACTGTTATGCTCACAAATGTCATTAAAACTTATACTTAAAGTTGAAAAATAAAATTTGAAACATGATCTATAACGTAGTGCTTTGTTTCTGAACTCCAAGTATATGTTTATATAATATAGCGTGACATGTGACAAGGGGGGGGGAGGCGGTATGGTGAAGTGTGACACTTTGTGACTAAGGGGGGGCAGGGGGATGAAAAATATTGAAAAAAAGTGTATCATCATTTATGGACAGCCCCGTAGGGCAGTTGCGAGGCTAATGAAAAAGAAAGGCTACCGCGGTACTTTACGCGTATCTTTTTTTACAGACCGCGGGAGTCACGTGATGCTCGAATGCTAGTGTACGAAAAGAGCATCACGTCACTCTAGCGGTTTGTAAAAAAAGATAAGTGGAATGCACCACGGTAGCCTGTTTTTTTCGTTAGCCTCGAGTTTGGACCCTGTGACATCAGAATCATTATTTTATCCATGATCCTATCCATGTCTTTTTCGTTAGCCTCTGAGCAGTTGCAATTGACGTCAAGCGTACTCACCACTGATTCAAGGTTCTTGTGAACCCAAATGAGTTATCTACAGGGAAATGACCCCACAGGTGTGCTCTTCGGCCAAGGAGAACATCGCCACCTGCGTACACTTCCCCTGCACCGAAGCAGTTGATGAAGGTCGTTACAGTAGCAGAGCCTATGTAAAGAGGAAGCTTCCACAGAACACTTGGGGACTTACCAGAATTCTCTAGAAGCTTTAGGGCTGGAAACCCAAGAGTGTGCCATGCCGTAAACAAGAGAATTAATACATGCTCTTGCAATACCGACTGCTTCGAACGCAGGTGAATTGGGTAAAATTGAGCTGTGCCACCAGGTGCCGGAGATCACCTGTCAGGCACGTCAACTGCCGTACCCAAGTTCTAAGAAACTCAGGGGTGATTCTGAGTAAAAAAAATTCCGAAATTCAAAACAAATTTTCTGAAAGTATACAATAAGGGGGGAAGGGGGAATCCACTCCCGGCACTAATTATGTGTTTTTTTTTTCGCACCCCTTTGACGATTTTGCGATTTTTCGCCATCTATTGACGAAATTTCCGGTTTTCCGCGATCTTTTCACGAAATATGCGGTTTTTCCGCGATCCTTTGACGAAATTTGTCGTTTTTCGAGATCCTTTGATGAAATTTGCCGTTTTTTCGCAATCCTTTGACGAAATATGTTGTTTTTTTGCGATCCTTTGACGAAATTTACCGTTTTTTCGCGATCTTCTGACGAAATTTGCCGTTTTTTCGCGATTCTTTGACGAAATATGCGTTTTTTTTCGCGCTCTTTTTTTGAAATTTGACGTTTTTTCGCGATTTTTTGACGAAATATGTGCTTTTTTTCGCGATCCTTTGACGAAATTTGCCGTTTTTCCCAGATCCTTTTTCGAAATTCGCCGTTTTTTTCGCAATCCCTTGACGAAATATGCGGTTTTTTCGCGATCCTTTGACGAAATTTGCCTTTTTTTCACGATCCTTTGACGAAATTTGCCGTGTTTTCACGATCCTTTGACAAAATATGCGGTTTTTTCGCGATCCTTTGACAAAATTTGTCGTTTTTTCACGATCCTTTGACGAAATATGCGTTTTTCCCCGATCCTTTTTCGAAATTTGCCGTTTTCTCGCGATCCTTTGACGAAATGTGGTTTTTCGCAGTCCTTTGACGAAATTTGCCGTTTTATCGCGATCTTTTGACGACATTTACTTTTTTTGGCGATTGTTTGACGAAATTCAAGTCTTTTTTTCGTAATCCCTGGACGAAATTCACGATCCTTTGACGAAATTTGCGTTTATCCCGCGATCTTTTGACGAAATTAGCAATTTCTTTTCGAACGATTGACGAAATTGAATTTTTTCGTCGACCATTTGTTGAAAAACGCGATATATTCTATGTCCGAATTTATGACAGATTTTTTTTAAATTTTCGTAAATGGCTGCCTTAATTTTTCGGAAAATTCGGAACAGAATCATCCCTGGACGAGCACGACCAGGAGAGTTCCTGTATGCTCTACGGCCGGTGGACGTAATTCGCGATCCTTCACTGTAAAAAAAAATCATAACGTTCCATGTTAATCCCACAAAAACCTTTCTCCTTTTCGCAGGTTTTCCCAATAACTTAGCACTTTCCTGGAAAATACTGGTTTTCCTATCTGAAACGTTCCAGACAAAAACTTGCAAACGCAAAATATACTCACGGCGGCCATTTTATTTGTTGTCTGTTGCGTGCGCTAGAAAATGAATCCCTTATATGAATGTCAAAAAATCATCGTGGAAAGCAAATAAATGAATAGAGGACATAATCCTTTCCTCCTCTATTGTCAAGATATTTCAGGAGAAATTTTAATACGTTTTTGACATAGCTAAAGAGATTATCTTCTTTCCTGTGGAATGTTGTGTGTAAACACGTGTTAAAATAGTCTAACTGGGAAGGTATTCTCAGTTAATTTAAATGAAAAAATAAATCAGCTATCTAGAACATCTGTGTTGGAGTTTTTGTTTTTACATCAGGCGCAAACAAGTAAGTGGCAATAAAATATAATATTTAATTTTGTTTCGCATATGTATTTTATATACTATTTTGTTTTAAAAAATATGTGTCTTAATGTTATTTATGTTTTTCGAAGAGCATTTTTCTTTGAAAAAAAATAAGGCTGTAATATACAATTTGTGTGAATAGCCTGTGATCTCAATGTCATCAGTTTAACTGAGCAATATTCCTTTTATTTTATATTTTTAATTTTTTGTCCCAACAAAGGAAGTTTTTGCTTTAAAAAAAAAAAAAAGTCATATTTCAGGATTATAAAAATATAAACGTGTGCACATTATGTCAATAAAATTATACGCTATTTTATATCTTCAAAATTTCTTTAAAATATACTATTGATTTTTTCTTTTTTTAATAATTGATAGAAAACTGTCGAAAAGAACAATTATTTTTGCAATCCGAAAATTAACTTTGCAATGCTAATAATCATAGATATTTTAGCTGAACTATTTCTCTCCACAAAAATATTATGTTACGTTAAAATTTAATATTATTTAGCGTGAAAATATCTATATGATTTTATCCCATGCTTAAGAAGCACTCAAATTCACCTTTCGCCTCTAAAAGTGTAAATTTTTATATATCTTTTCATTTATCTTTGTTTGTATTGAAATATTCTATATTTCAGTCATTTTGAATAATGGCTATTCTTTTTGAAAATATATGTGTACATTTTTATAAAATTCGACCAAAGCTTAAAATTATCAAATTTCTTACGTGATTTATTGCTAATCATTTATAATTATTTTATAACCAAAACAGAGCTTTAAAAAATTCATGTAAATATGCAAAAAGCAAATTTGCAGTTACATACTACATAACTAAAGATCATAACTAATGTGATACTAAATGATATGTTTTGTTTGTTTTTTTTTCCTAAAGGAGACTTGAATGAAATAATACAATATTGACAAATTTAATTATTAAATGTATTTATATGTTATATGGAAGCAAAAATATGTAATGTTTTCAGATATTCCTAAGCGTGAGATGGAAATTTTTTAAATATGACCGGGGAAATTTAATATTATATTTTAAATTATGTATAAAACTAGTAAAAATAATTACTCCTGCTTAAAAAAAAAAAAAAAAAAAAAAAAAAAAAAACATTACTAAATCTTGTATCGAAAAATGATTTACTACGTATTTCCTAACTCATTTTTATTTTGTATAGTTGAATAAGTGTTAATAATAAAATCATACATAAACAATTACTTAACAACCCCCCCCCCCCCCCCCCCCAAAAAAAAAAAAAAAAAAAAAGTGTTACGAGAAATTTTAAATATGCTTCGAATGTTTGTTTATGAACATGTATCAGGATTTGTGTTTGTGCATATTTTCCTTGAATTATAAATGGATATAAAAATGTGTAATGATTTACATTATTAAAAGATAGAAAAATTCATAAAAGGGAAAAAAATAATTTGAAAATATCATTTTTATCTTGTCTAAAATGTTGAAGGGGTGAGAAAATTTCCAATTATGTCTAATTACATTGAATCTATGAAAAAATAACATTAAAAAATATTTCCAGATATGTATTGTATGTAAATGTCTAAAAAATTAAATTGACTAAAATTCATAAGCTGTTTCAACTATTTTCTAAGTAAACAACAACAACAACAAAATTATGTTTTTAATACTTAAAAATGGATTAATATATCTTGGTATCTAATCTAGTGAATGTAAGGGAAAAAAAAAACAAGTTAAATCTAATACATGAAACGTTCCTGCATTGGCCAAAAGAAATACAGGAATGTTCCTGGGAAATAATGGGCAGCTGGGTTGACCATTATTTATACAAAACGTTTCTGGAAAATAACATAAACCTTATTGAATAGTTCTGAAACGTTCCAGAGAAATGCCAGTAAGCTTCCTGGGAAATACCAGTAATGTTTTTATTATCGACAGGAACCTTCCTGGTATTTCCCAGGAAGCTTACTGGCATTTCTCTGGAACGTTTCAGAACTATTCAATAAGGTTTATGTTATTTTCCAGAAACGTTTCTTGGAAATAATGGGCAACCCAGCTGCCCATTTTTTTCCAGTAACGTTTCTGGATTTTTTTTACAGTGTTTGACGAAATTTGCGTTTTTTGCAATCTTCTGACGAAATTCGCGTTTTATCGCGATCCTTTGACGAAATTTACGTTTTTTACAATCTTCTGACGAAATATGCGTTTTTCCCCGATCCTTTTTCGAAACTGGTCGTTTTTTCCCGATCCTTTTTTGAAATTTGCCATTTTTTTCGCGATCCTTTGACGAAATGTGCGGTTTTTTCGCGATCCTGTGACGAAATTTCCCGTTTTTTCATGATCGTTTGACGAAATATGCGTTTTTCCTGCGATCTTTTGACGACATTTACGTTTTTTGTACCAAATGTGTGGTTCCTTGGCGATTTTTCTGCAACCCGTTTGTTTACTTTCGTTATCTCCTTTCCCTGAACAGGCTATAGATATAATTTTTTTTCCACGGTCTGTAAAACCATTATATTTATAACTGATGAAAAATTTATAGAATTCATACAACAGGGGTTATTAGGATCTCTTTATATAAACTATCAAAAGATAAAACTGGATCTGTGTGCCTGTGAACTTCATCGCAAATTTACAATGTTTTACAAACACGAGCAAATTACAGGGACTAAATATAACAATACCATGAGTAAAAATTGTGGATACGGTACAGTTAATTCTGGCATTTCGCATCGCTATTCGAAAGCCATTGAGACAAAAAACAATTGAGTCTACATCTGCGATCACTAGATTGATACATGCTCTAACGTGTGTGACACGCTACGTCACGTATGTAATCGCTTTAGTAGGAAAGGATGCAAAGTATTGGTATGGGAGAAAAAGGAAAACCCAATTTAGCTTCGATTTTTTAGAAATGCTCTTCCGCTGAGCACCGGAACGCAATGTTTATGAGTTCCGGTGAAGTCTGACCAATATTTAAACATTGACTAAAAACAAAGAAGTATCAGCAGGAGTCAATCCAGGCAAAATTTGGGGCCTATTTGAGGTCCCTTCACAAAAATCAATTTAATAAAATGGGTCCCTTCACAAAATTCCTTTTATTAAAATGGGTCCTTTCGCAAAATTCTGTTCCATAAAAACTTACCATTTATTATTTATTTATTATTTTATGATATTTTAAAATGTGTAATTTGTAAACAAACAAGTTCACCAGAGAAGAAAACTTCAGCAAAAGGATTTAAAAAAGTTTTTGTTTATAAATGCTTGGTTCGAATTTGAGTATAACTGGATTTCAATTTTCGTTACAAAATGTTATTTTTCACAAAAATATAATAAATTTCACAAAATACCGTTTACTTTTCACAAAATGGGCCCCAAGAAAAAAAAAACCTGCATTGACCCCTGATCAGAGTCAAGCTCCGGTAAGCTATCGCGCAAATTAATCGCCGCTCACAGGCATGGATCTATAAGTCAATGAATTTACAATCAGTGCGTTTTTCCTCCGAGGGACAGGATGCAGTACCTCCCCGAGAGCAAGACGTCGTTGCTACATTACCAACAAATGAAATACAGTCTTTAAATTTGTGTACAGACCCTCTACGAAACAAATGATTCGAAAGAAACACTGATTGCGAAAATCTGTTGAATCACAATAAAAAAATAGCTTTTTATAACTTTAAAGTACTTTATTTTAATTCTTACTTTTGTAAAGATATTTTCCTGGGTACGCACGTATTATACGTCTTAGATATAAGTGACAGAAAAAACCTAAAAAAAAGGCCGTTTGAAACTGAGAGATACTTACAAAGTGTATGTTTTATTTTTCCCTGGAATTCGATGGTCTGCTAGTGTTTTGAACATGGAACAAAGACAGAAATGCAATTAAGAAACGGCCCAGTGTATACTATATATAACTCAATGCATCTGTGTGGCAGTATATGACCCTTCTTTTACAATAAGACATCTTGACAAAGGGACGCAGTCCAAATAACCAGTTTTGACATAACCGATGAATATGCGCTTTCACAGTTTTAAGTAGAATTTTCGCCGTTTAATTGAATCACATTGGATTTGACAAAGCGGCAGATTCCGTCAAGGCAGAAAGGCCAAAAAGTTTAATTTTAACTTTAGTTTTGATTCATATAAGCGGAAATTATAGTAATTTCTTTAGCTCTGGGGGGGGGGGGGGGGGGACGCCCCTCCTCACCCTTGGCTGCGCCACTGCACATTACAACCAAAAATAAAACAACAAAAGCAATTTTCTTGCTAACTTAAATTTTTAAAAATAAACCAAATATACTAAATCTTTGCAGCTCATCCCAGTTATTACAATCACATTTAGTACTACTTTTCATAACGGATACCCTTATAATCAGTCTTTAATTTTAATACAATAAAAACTATCCTTATAATTCTTAGTGTAAAATAATATTGTTAACCTGAAAAAAAGTAGACAAAACATAAAACATTGCATTTGTTTAATCGTCGTGAGTTTTTCTTTTTGCATATAACATGCAATATAAAACATAGAGTAGTGATATAACATTCATTAAAAAAAACCTCATTAAAATAAATATAATAATCTCTAACTATAATAATTTTTATGACATATATGAGCAAGATGTTGAAGGCCTATGCAACAGCAGCTAGTGTCATTTTTATGTCAAACTTCTGGCACTGCATAAAGCAAATTAAATGCATCAGTAGTTTAAGTAAGCATTAAATTGACAAAGAATGGAATAACTATTTAATAACTGTATAGTTTTTCAAAAGTTATTTTTTATATATAAGTTAATTACAGTTATTAAATAATTAGTTCATTCTTTGTCAAATTAATACTTAATGAAATGACTGACATGTTTAATTTATGAGCTTACCTGTGTCATAAATTAAATGTGCCAGTCACACATTTAATTTATGACACAGTGTGACTGACACATGTGAATATGAAATCTTCCCTTATTTATTTTTTAATTGAAACTCAATCATATCAAATTGTGATATGCAGCTGAATAACAAAAAGACTCCTGAAGTTAAGATATTTTCAAATTACTTATTCATAATCTTATTGTTAGTAATTCTTTTTGCTTCTATTTTATATTGTCAATTTAATTGATGTTTTTATATTTTTCATATGTAAATAAAAAATTTTAAAATTTAATTTTATTGAATCATTTGGAAATTTGATGACCTAATGTGGATTTATATAAATGAACATACTATACGCATAAATATGTGAAGAAAAATACTTAGACTGTAACACTGAATTTTATTAACAGATGTGATAAGAAGTACTGTGTAGTAGTTCTGAAATTGGTGAAATACTGACTTAGAATTATTGAAATATAAACTTTGAAATTCCCAATTAAATACACTAATTCCTCGTTATGGTTATATCACACATTTGGCTATTTTGCTCTTTTTTAGTTGTCCCTGATAAATTCCTGGTTTGCTGATAAAAGAATATACGGAATAGTCAGCAGCATTTCTGTATAAGCAGAAATTATTTCTGCAGTTCAAAAAGATAATAGTTCTATGGCCCAAGAAGAGAATGACGAAGAGGAAGTATCTGACGAGGATTTAGTAGCTTTGATGACAGAAGCTGTTCAGTTTCTTGACAAAAGCATATGAAACTTTTGAAACGTTGATATCCAAGCATATAAATGAAATGCAATTAGTTCATTTTAGTTCTTTAACTTCCAGTGGCAAGAAAAGAAAATATCAAAGAAAATAAAAAACAAACAACTCTGGATACTCATTTTCAAAAAATACTATACATGTAAGTAAAAACATATACTGTATGTGTACGGATTTGTATTTTTTTAACGTTTGACCATTTCATTGTGTTGAACTTGTAGCTTTTTTGAACAAGTATTAAATCGAAACATAGTAGTTTAATTAAGGGTTCTTTATTTTTCACTTATAAACACTCTTCTCACTCCCTTCAGTTTTTCGCGCTTTTCTCTTATCTCCCTAGTAGCGCAATATATATCGAGGGGCTGTTATATAAATTTTAATGTTTTAAATAGAAATATTTTTAAAAAGAAAAAATATATTTTTTTAGGAAGAAATAGATACAATTTACATTTCAATGATTATTTTTCTCTTGAAAATGCTACTTTTTATTTCCTAATATTGATAAGGGTGATTTTAATTCTTGGATGATTGGAGTTTGATTAATGCATTGAAAAACAAATAAATACATTTTTGTACTTAAGTATGCCTTGTTAAGTACAGTACAAGAAAATTGAGCCTATACAACTAAATCCTATGTTAAATAGAAAATGAAATACAATTACAAAAGAAGGTGTATCTAGTAAAAAAAAAATTCTCCAGTACATAGTGATTCTATCCTAGCAGCTTTTATTGCAATTATATTTGACAATTAAAAACAAAACAAAAAATCTGTTTTAGGCACTGTTATAAGCTTCTGTGTACATAAATTAATTAGATAAGAATAATGATGCTATCTGATAAGGAGACTGGAGCACAAAGATTCAATGTACTTTTCAAGTTTAAGAGAATTAATATTAATATTTTGCTCTGCAGTTTTGAAATTAAAAAAAAAAAAACAAGATTCATAAACAAAAGCTATTCAGTGAAATAAAAAGGTAGTCTTGAAAAACAGTTTAAAAATTCTGATTACATTAATGTTCTGTTTTGATAAAAAGAGAAATTTTTCAGGAAAAGTGAAATTATGGTTATAAAACTAATTTAATAAGATTTTAAGTTAAAACATAACTCATAAAACACTTCTTGAAAGCTGTAGCTTTCGTTTTCAGAGAATAAGAAATATTTAAGAAGAGAAAAATTTATTAACTGTTCTACGTATTTGTTTATACTAGAAGTAATATGCATGATTCTCAGCCAACTTTATAAATCTGATACTAAATTGAAACATGAATTGGATACTTACTACTGTTTATTTAAAAAGTTAATTTTTTATCAATAAAGTTAAGTTTTTACTGTGTTTTATCAAAGCTTAAGCCCAATCCAAAGTTAAAAAATAAAAACTTATTTTGGCCCTTTTGTTAACTGGGTGCAAATCTTACCAAGCACCCCTCCCCCCCTTTTCAATAGCAGCTTTTATGTATTGTGTGTGTAAATTAGAAACAATATTTTGATGGTGAAATAAATTATTTTGGTTAATTATATTGTTTCTTCTTCTTCTTTTTTTTTTAATGAAATAAATTAAATGAAAGTTGTGTACTTTAAATGGTATAAGGTGTTTATACTTTAAATGAAATACATGCATTAGAAATATTGATGATGGGAACAACATTTAGTGATTTATCACCTATACCCAAAATAATTAACACATTTATTTCTAATGAAACAAAAATCAGAATTGAACATAAATTACTTTCTTAGTCCCTGAAGAGGTAAACACCATTTAAAAAAATTCAAATAAAAGGAATTAAAACACTGACATCAATTACTACTGGTATTTAACTTTTAGATACATGATAAATACAATAATTTATTTTTTACACAATAATATATTTCATTTAGATACTTTTGTAAACAGCTTGTTTTCATTACTTAAGAAGGAAAAATAAACAAAAAAGAAATGGACACATGTATTTGAATATTAAAAAAAATTCTTATTTGGAGAAAACATGTGGAAATTAATTATATATATTAAGGAAAAAAAATTGTCAACTATTACAAATATCCAAGCTGATTTTATTTAATTAAACATTCAAGACGAAATAATGATTTACATTTTTTTCATTGTTAGTAGTACATGTTTTATCTAGAAAAGAGTGCTGTAATCTATCTAATTGCATTAAAATATGATGATTAGAATTAAGCTTGGTTCCAAGCATTTTGAAACATTTTTGGTAAATTCAATATTTTTCTCTAATTTTTCAAAACAAATATTTTGAATAATTTTAAATTACCAATGGTAATAAATTACACACTTAAAAATATAGATACATTTTTAAAAATTTTTTTGTGTTTTTAAACATTACATCAACAGTTTAATGCCTCAACAGAAGATTTATTTGTTTATTTATAACCTGATTATCAGATTTTATGAATTATCTTCTATGTTTTTAAATGATTTGCATGCTCATTTCCAACCTGAATAAAATGAGAATAGAAAGCATTAAAAATAGGTGTGGTGTTACAATTCAGATTAAAAATAGTTTTTCTACTACAAATAAACAAATTTATTGAAATCTAGTATTTTTTTGTTCAAAATTAATTATTACTACCTTAAACCAAGAAATAAGTAAACCTGTAGTGTTAAAATAAAGAATGTTTTAAATAAATTTTAAATATGTCAAAAAATAAACAAATCTATGATGTTATAGAATAGTAAATGAATTAGAATATTAACATAAAACCTATTGCAGACATATAATTCACAATAAACACTACAGAACTCAAATAAATAGAACAGGAATCCAACCATTAAATATGAAAGTTATTCCGAATTGCAAGGAAATAATTTTAAATGTATAACCGAAAAGCTTGCATTCTGTGTCATATTGTTTGCTGAAATTTAAATCGAAATATTATTTGAATTCATACCGCAGTTTTGTAAACAGGTTTGAATATTTACAGAAAAGTTTAACATATGTACTAAAACACGAATAACACAATAGTATAAACTGTATCGCTCAGACTTAATGAATATAAACATAAAAATAGCGAATAAATTTTCTTTTAAACAGGTATTAGCGTTTCTTCAATAGATTTTTAAATATATGCTATATGCTTTTAAATAGAATATTTATTACACGTAATGATTAATAATTTTATAAGAAAAATAAGGCTTTATAAAATGCTTGCTAAATACAATCAAACACTGATTCAATTACTATAAATTATAAAATGAAGTTTAACATAGCCATATCATTTTTAAAAAATCAAAACAAACATAAGTAAAACACAAAATTGAAAGCGATTAACTGCCAAATATTGCATTCGTATATTTTCTTATTCACTACAACTGTTTGCTAAATTGCAAGCGATTTACCGCCAAAAATGGTAATACCTCGCTGGAATCAGGCTCTGAATTCCCAGAAAAGGTAACTTCTGACGCATGCGCATGAGATGGAATGACGCTCATTTTAGGCTCTCGTTAGCGTTATACGCTACCGCCATTTTTGAGGTGGTACCTCCCCGGAATTGAATACCTGTCCACACCGCCAAACGCATTTAAGATAACTCACTCAACATCACCGTGTCCAGTGCGCAGGCGCATATGTTAAAAGCAAACTGAACAGCCAATCGGCCTCCAGAGCCAATCAGAGTGAGCGGTGCTGACTGTATCTAGCAATGGAAAGTTCGAACTCACTCAGTGAGTTCAGCGGTCTAATACCCTGTTCACATCGGACATTTAAGATATCTCAGACCGCCATTTTTGAGGTGGTACCCTCTCGGAATTGAATACCTGTCCACACCGCAAAACTCATCTAAGATAACTCACTGCTCATCACTGTGACCGATATCTGAACAAACATAGAATGTGCGCATGCGCATATGTTAAAAGCAACCTCAACAGCCAATCGGCCTCCAGAGCCAATCAGAGTGAGTGGTGCTGGCTGCATCTAGCAATAGAAAGCTCGAACTCACTAAGTGAGTTTCTGGAACTCCCTCAGTGAGTTCGGCGGTCTAAGATATCTTAACTATCCGATCTGAACGTAGTATTAGATATCTTAACTATCCGATCTGAACGTAGTATTACCTCCAAGTGAATACAATGGTTGATCAGCTGATTGCAACTGCCCTATAGATATAAGTATCTGAAATGCCTTTGAGTATGATAGGGAGTCCTGCACAATAATATCAAAAAATCTTTCCAGCAGGAGAAGCAATAAAACAACTCGACAGTACTTATTTGTTTACATTTTTGTGCAGGGAGATATAAATAGATTAGGAGAATTTTCCCCTTGATTTTCCCCTATGGCATCTTCCTTGCAAACTTGAGCCTAACGCCGAAGTGGCCGCATGTGGCGCTGCGATCTTTAGCTGAGTCAAAATAACATTGTTTGCTATAGAAGTGCGTTATTATTTCTTTAACAAAATATTAATTTTACATTATATTTTAATATGGCTCAGAACTGTTTTGTATATGGATGTGACACAGGTTATAAGAAAGTCGAAAGACAGAATAAAGAACTGGGTATAAGAAATCCATCGTTGTTTCCGTGAGCATATCTCGTCTAGCACAGTAAAAAATGCCAAAAATTTAGTTCAGATAGGAAACACAGTTAAAAATTATCTTTTCACCAATTCAAAAAATGAATCCACCCCTTCCAACAAAAAAGAAAAAGGGAGGGGGGGGGGGAGGGTTGCAACAGATAAATTAACTGAATAAAATGGATGGCCTTTGTGCTTCTTTTTGAAATTATATATTATCTAAAGACTTTTGTACACACCACCTATTAAGCTAAAATTCAACTTAAAACTCACTCGCAGCAATTACCTAACGTAAACGACAATGTATCTTTTTTGCGTAGCTCTGTATATGAATTTATTTATATTCCACAAACTTCTATTAGTCTACTAAATATAGTTCAGCTTGAAAATGTGTAAAACACAATTAAAAACTACCCTGAAGCAATTCACTCCCATAGTCTGTAATACTTATGAACTCTCTTGTGTAGCCATGTATATGATGAACCGAGTTTATAAATACACACGTGCTATGAAAAAAAAATTGTTAAACTTAAAAACGCAAACCAAAGGTGAAAACGCACTTATCACACATAGACTGTAAATATCACACATATACTGTAACCAATATATTTTGTGTGTCCCTGTAAATAAGCGCAATGCACACAAGAGAGCAATTTATAGTGCATCTCAGTAATGCATATAATTTTCATTATGTTTGAAATAGTAAAATATCACTAAATTGCACTGCAGACGATTTTTCCCCATAGGACGATATGTAACATAGTTCTTTTGTTTGACCCTGTAGATGAATAATAAATGTTTTGCACCCCATATCCTACAAAAAGCATGTTTTAATGCGCTTTATAATTATATATCAAATTCATTGTGTTTTAAATGACGTAGCGTCATCAAAATGAACTTTAAGCGATTATTCCCCATTGACTGCAATGTAACGGAAAACTTTTGACTGTCCATGTAAAAAAACTATAAGTGCTACACACTTCAGTTGAAATAGGGAACATGCTATAGATAACGACAATAACATATAAAAATTGCAGAGCAATCCGAGCATATTTACGGGAGTTAGAGCACGGCCAGACGGCAGACAAACCGAAGTCATAAACACTTTTCAACTAGGTTGGAAAGTGTTAAAAAGAGCATAAAAAAAAAAAAAAAAAAAAAAAAACTATTACTTTTTATATTTATTTTCAATTCCTGATTTAATATTTGAAATTCTATTTTGAACTTCTATTTCTGCACATAGATTATTACAATCAAGAAACCCAAAATTCTTTTGGTTAATTCGATGAAAATGTTTCTATTCATAATAGTTTTGTTGGTCAGTGTCACAAATTATAAGTTTATCTGTGTGATTCTTTGTAGGTTAGATTTATATATATAGTATTTTTATTTTTATTAATGTTATTTATATATATAGTTTTCTTATTGTAATACTAAATTTAAACAAGTTAGCTGTTTCTTTGACAAAGAAAAGTAAATATTTTACTAATCATGTTTGTTACACAAAAAAACACTTGGTTTACATTTACTTTTTTCTTTGTTTTTATGGATTAGAAAAATACATATGCAATGTTTGTATTAAAATCATAGGGCGAAATGCAAATATTCAACTTACGTCATTCCTAAAATACTAATATGAAACTCAACAGAGCTCACTGTTATTTAAAAGGCAACATTTAAAATATAAATAGATGTTAAAAAAAGAAAGAGGTTTTTCAACATCTCTTTATATTTTAAATGTCGCCTTTTGAATAATATTCAGCTCTATTGAATTTCATATTAGTATTTTAAATGCTTGTATTACGGAAAATTTTATTATGTATACTTTATTGTTTGTTTTAAATGCTTCTTTAAGGGGACGGGATGAGATGCCGGGAAAGGTGAGGGCATTAAGGTGCATGGTGTTCAAAAATTGTATTTTAGCCTCCGTACAGGGTTAGAAATTAGTGGTTGTTAGTCGTATTGCTTTTCACGACCACAAAAATATGCCTATTCATCAAATTTGGTCGTCTTTCACTTTAATTTTTGTTTAACAAATATAATATTTCTCTTTCCTTATATGCTCCTAAAATAAGTTACTGTAAAGTTTTTATGTAGGATTTGTGAATATTTTTAAATGTCAGACCATAATTGATATCCAAAGGTTCATTTATTTGCGATTTTTTTTTTCTTTTTCTGAAGTACTTTCAGCTACAGGATTTTTTTAAAACTAGGCTTATCCCTGGCTGTATCTAAAAGTTAAAAGTTTCTTTCTATGGACATAATTGGTTGATAATCTGTTTTGTATGCATATTAGCTTTATAAAAATAATTAGTTAAACATTTTTTTAGAATCCAAATATTGTAGTTTGATCAGGTTTTACACTTTTGCAGAAAAAGATTTTTTATTTTTTTTTTAGTGATTAAAATATAAAGTGTCTAATATGTACAGCCCCCCTTGCAACCATGAAATGCAGTTTGGCACCTAAAAACAAAATTGTAGGCATCGTTCAATGCAGTGTTGAATCCAGACATTTTTCTCCGGGAGGGATTTCTGTCGCTCCGGGGGGGACATTTTAGAGTTCCGGGGGGGAAATTGCACTTTTTAACCATTAAAAGCATAAAATTTCAAATCTTCCGGGGGGGACATTTCAATGCTCCGGGGGGGACATTCCCCCCCGGGCCACCCCCTGGATTCAACACTGGTTCAATGCCTTACCTAAAGTTCTTAAGAGGCTACTTCACTTAGGCAAAAACACCGGCATGCTAATGTTAATCCTATGGTGGAAATAATTTAAGATATCTTGTTCGCATTTCAATATTTTTTTGCATTGGATAGCTCAGGTTAATCTCTGTGCATGCTTCTTTATACTTTCCGATTTTTGTTGCAGTTCTTTTTATTAAGATACTTTCACTTTCGAAACTGGTTCCGAAAGTGAAAGTATTTTAATAAAAAAAAAAACCTTGTAATCCAAATCAAAACAGTACAAAGGAGCGTGCATACAGATCGGCCTCAGCTATCCAATGCAAAAAAAAAAAAAAATCATTTAAAAATATTGAAATGCGAACGAGACATCTTAAATTATTTTCTCCATAGGATTAACATTAGCGAGCGGGTGTTTTTGCCTGAGTGAAGTAGCCACTTAATTTCTAATCCTGCTTCTGTAACATATTTATTAGAGGGTTATCTTCCTTAATTTTTTTCATTGCCCTCTATTATATTGCACTTTTTTTTGTTTCCTTAATATGTGGGACTACTGTAGGGATGCACAACCTATGGCCCGCGATCGGATTACTGGTGGCCTGTGGATCAATTTCGACGATCAGATGCAAAAAAATCACGAATTTCGCCGATCGAGTGCGCAGAAATTGCGAATTTTTTCAAATTTCGCCGATCAGACGCATAACAATCGCGAATTTCGCCCATCGGGTGTGTAAAAATTGCAAATTTTGCCGGTCGGGTGCATATAAATCACGAATTTTGCCGATCCGGTGCATATAAATCATAAATTTCGCCTGTTGTCTGCATAAAAATCGTGAATTTTACCGATCGTGCCCGTAAAAATCTCAAATTTTGCCGATCAGTTGCATATAAATTGTGAATTTTGGCAATCGAGTGCGTGTAAATTGTAAATTTCGCCAATCGCCTGCGTAAAAATTGTGAATTTTGCCAATTGAGTGCGTGTAAATTGTAAATTTCGCCGATTGCCTGCTAAAAAATTGCGAATCTTGCCGATCAGGCGTGTAAAAATCAGAAATTTCGCTGACTGGCACGTAAAAATCATGAATTTTGCCTTTCGAGCATGTAAAAATCAGAAATTTCGCTGACTGGCGTGTAAAATTCATGAATTTTGCCTTTCGGGCACGTAAAAATCGAGAATTTTGCCGATTGGTTGTGAAAAAAAATCTCAAATTTCGTTGATTGGGTGCAAAAAAATCACAAATTTCGCCGATCGGCGCGTAAAAATTGCAAATTTTGCCGGTCAGGTATGTAAAAATCGAAAATTTTGCCGATCGGGGGCGTATAAATCGCAAATTTCGCCGAACAAGCGCATAAAAATTGTGAATTTCGTCAATCAGTAGGAAAAAACTATGAATATTGTCAATTGCGCATGGTAAAAAAAAATTGCAAGTTTTTTCCATCCTTGCCAACTGAATTGGGTTATGCTAAGGCAGTGGTTGAGTATAAAAAGCTAACCTTCTTTTTAAAATTAGCATTTTTATGAACTTTTAGGCCGATCCTGCCCGTCCTTCTCCAAAACAAAATTTTGTCCACCCTACAGATGTTGGCTCTCGACAATCCAGTCATTTTTGTGACTGGCCCTCTTCTTATAATGGTTGTGCACCCCTACTTGATATCCACATTTTATGACTGAATATCTTAAGAAGTATAATTTTGAATAATATATGTTTCTCCTCCTCCCCACCTTCATTCATGAAAGCAGAATTTTTTTTCGGCACTGGCAATCTTTAAAGCTAAATTTACTCCTTCAAATAAAGTCAAGGAGTATTTTCGCTCTTTGAAAATACTCTTAGCTATATCTCTTATATAAATATAAACATAAACTGTTGATATATACTTGCCAACAGAACTAAATACGTTGACTGTGAAGGAAGGAACCTAGGGGGCTGAAATTACCCTTCCAAAATTTGTTTTTTTTTAAAAATCTAATTGTAAACTTAGATTTCCCTCTCCTTCCCCCCGTCATACTTCCTCGAAACAAAATCCTACTGATGGTGGCCCTCGACAACCCAGTCATTTTTTTTAAGTGGCCCTTCGCTTTTAAAAAGGTTGTGCATCCCTAGACTATTGTATAGTTATAAATATTAATTCCTGTTAACTTATGTAAAATTTGTTAATTTTTTAAAACATTTCTATTAAATATATTTGTAGCATTTTGACGAGGTTGAGATATTACGATGAATAATATTCGATAAAAAGATGGCAGTCCTTCAACGATATAGCAAGTTGCAGTCGATATTAGCGAGTATGGCGAAGTAGAAGGCAATGAAATGAGTCCACCAAAGTTTTCCAATAAATCCAGCCAATCTCCAGACAAATAATTTTATTAGAAGACGAACAACACAGAAACAATTCCCAAAAGTCTAAAACTTATAGCCCTCGGGCTAACGTTGCTTCACTTCATTGAATTAAGATGTTACTGGGCCAGATGAATATTCCACGGAATGAAAAACATCAGACACATATTTGTTTATGCTTCCGAAAACGTCAAAAATCTCGTGCTCCGACCGATGCGACCTGGTTTTGTTCCTTCAGCGGAGACATACAGTAATTTACGTCACGAGCGTACAAACCAATGAGTGAGAGGCTAGCTCCAGCCCAGCAAATGAGGTGCGAAGGAGGAGCTAAGACGGTAAAGAATCCCGTACTTGGGTGCGGATCAATTTTGAAGTTAAAATCCCAAGCGCGCGAAAAAATCAGAGCAATAATAATAAAAAGAAAATGGCTTTTAAAAAACATTCGAAATGAGAACGCGTCTCAGAATTTTATAGATTGGGGAACTGATAAAAGCTACGAATGATCTTAAATTTTAGATTAAGATTTGGAATAAAATAATTATTAATATACGGATATTTACTTTTAAAAGGACTTTAAATAGGAATAGATATTATTAAGAATTAAGGAAATACTGACTATGACAGAAGTTAGATTAATTTTAAAATATTAATGCGAATAAAATGGAAGGATACGAAGGAAATAAACTTTTATATAACACACACACACATATATATATATATTAGCCGGAATTTTATCAAGTGTGTCACACTAAAACTGCATATGAAGAATATGGACCTAGTATCTGTCGTCATAATCCAGTGTTTGGTTCCATGACATGAGGATTCACCATCTTTAGAGCTCTGCAGTTACTAACCTATAAAGAAATTTATATAAATAAATATATATATATATCAAAATATACGAACTTGCTTCCAGAATTCTATTTAGCTTACATCAAAAAAAGACTGATGTGCATTACATATGGAACAAATTTCAAAATTTTTGCGATCACAAACATTGCTCACACCTATTTAAATATTTCATAGATGTATTGTTTTATTTCTTCTTCTTAATACCTGTTTTTATTTAAATAGTTTGAGAGGAGAGCATCAGAAGATGATTTATAATTTTATAATTTTTAAAGAATGATTTTCACATTGTAATTATTTTGCATTTGCAATTTAATAGACATTAATGAAATGTATTATAAATAAATTCTGTTTCATTTATTAAATTAATATTGTTTTTTCTTTAATATGTGTAACTTTCTGTTCAGTGTCAACTTTTGTTAGACGATTGAGGTGCCACATTTTTCTTGACAACTACTCCAAAAATGTCTCTGAAAGTATGTAGAAAATCCACAACTATATGTGACACACATATATATGACACGACAGCATTATGTGAATTCTCTACTGCATGCTTAGCAAAAAGATTTTTTTTTCTAAAAAATGGGAAATTTTTTACTCTCAGGAAGCTACTGTTACAAAAAGACAAAGCTACCTATTGCAATCATTCTGGAAGAAGTCAGTCCATTTTCACAGATCATGACTTCCAGACTCCAGAACCATCCTCTGTTCAAATATATATATATATATATATATAATATCTATGAATTTCAAAAAATATATCAAGTTCTATTATCATTCTACTTAAATCTCCAAAAAGATAATTAATGATATTGTGTATACAGAATACCACATAGCTAATAATTAACATGTGCAAACATAATATTACCATAGCTTGTGCTTCAATGGTAATTGGCCAAATTTTACTCATACCTAAAGAATATTGAAAAAAGAAAAAAGAAATAGAGAGAAAGGGAAAAAAAAATTATAAATTGGAGTTGCAATTAAGTAAATACAAATGGATTAATAAATTAAATATGAACCATATACAATGGAAAATTGGACCACATGAGAATTAAATATGAATTGGATATGAAAAAACACATGCACATGTACTCATCAGCCTGGATGCACCCACATGTGTTTTAAATAATAATTCAGTGTTTCATAATTCTACTGGCATAATGCTAAGATCAGTAGAATCATCCAGGTACACTGAATTATTACCAGACAACAATTGGAAATATTAAAATTTGGAAATATTTAAATAGGAAATAAAAAACCATTAAGAATATACAATATATTTCACTCACATCGATTATCCCAAAAACTGTATTTAACACCTCACGAAATTACCACGAGATAACAGTTTTGAAATAATAAAATTGGAAATATGAACGCGTAAAGTGTAGATAAAATATTTTACTCACAATAATTATACAGAATCCTTAAAATGTCACAACTTCTGCATAATATTCACATCCACATGGCAATGCATCATACATGTTGACTAAGTCGAGTTGAGAGAAATGATTTGAAAGACAAGTTGAGAGCACACTTTTTTTAAAACACAACCCCATCGATGACACCCAAACACAAAATGATTCAAAAACACACAAAATAATTCTGGTTTTAATACACTTATAACAAAATTATATCCGTGAATATATATTACTCCATCCAATTTTAATTCCTGAAAGTAAAATTAATATACAATCAATAGCTCCCTCTATAGTTAAATTAAATATAATATTAACAATATTATCAACAACTACCTGAAAGGTAAAGTGTCGCCATCTATTGGTATTATAATAATTCATAATTAATATTTAGTTAGATATCCACTTTATTAGTTACATACTCACTTCATTAGATTTAATTATATAAATAAACTTTAAAAAACAATACTAACTTGTAGTTTTACTTTAAATTCAAATAATATATATATAAAGTTAAAAATTCAAATTTATTTTTTAATTCAGTGTTAGGCCTTGAAACGAGGATTCCAGAGCATTTTTTGTTTTACCTCTATCTTAAAAAACGGCTGAGATAGAGCAGTTTGAAATTCTAGGGTGGCTGACATTTTGAAACAAGACAGCACATTACAAAAATTTTCATTGTTGTAATAATTTTCCCAATCAAACGCATAAAACTATATATTCATATCCGTTAGTGCCAAATTCTCGCCAAACTTGGCGACATTTGGCGAAATATCGCCAAATTTGGCGACCAAAATAAGTTTTCATAAATGAAGCCAATTTGGCTATTGCTCAATAATTTGGCGAATTTCTTATTCAAATTCAGTATTAACGAATCTTTTGTAAACGTTTTATTTGCATTTTAAGTTGCTGTTTTCGTGTAACATTAGCTAAAATTTTAAAACTAAGATATAGGAAAGCTACCTTTTCCACCCGGTACAGGCCGGAAGGACTTTTTGTAATGCAATAGCACTTGTATTTATAAACTGATTTAGATGTGACTGAGCATTTATAGAGGAAATTGGCACGATGAAAAGTTCTCGATTCAGTTTGTTGACTAGCTTAATCTACCATCTTGTTTCAAAATGGCAACCACTTATAAATAATAATTAAAAAAAAAAAATCCAAATTTTTTTTTAAATTGTTAGTTACTCTTTGATACAAGAATTCCAAAGCATTTTATGTTTTGTCTCTGTTGTAAAAAGTAGATATAGCAGTTTAAAGGTGTAAGGCAGTTGACATTTTTAAACAAGACAACGAATTAAAAAAAGTTCTTCCGGCCTGTACCGGGAGGAAAAGGTAGCTTTCCTATATCTTCGTTTTAAAATTTTAGCTAATGTTACACGAAAACAGCAAGTTAAAATGCAAAGAAACGTTTACAAAAGATTCGTTAATACTGAATTTGAATAAGAAATTCGCCAAGTTATTGAGCAATAGCCAAATTGGCTTCATTTATGAAGACTTATTTTGGTCGCCACATTTGGCGATATTTCGCCAAATGTCGCCAATTTTGGCGCTAACGGATATGAATATATAGTTTCATGCGTATGATTGGGAAAATTATTACAACAATGAAAGAAAATAATTTGCGAGTAATCGCGTTAATGTGCTGTTTTGTTTCAAAATGTCAGCCACCCTAGAACTTCAAAATGCTCTATCTCAGCCATTTTTTAAGATAGAGGTAAACCAAAAAATGCTTTGGAATCCTAGTATCAAGGCCTAACACGTAATTAAAAAATAAATTTGAATTTTTAACTTTTTCGTATATTTATTTTAGTTTTAAATTTTTAAATGGCCGCCATCTTGAAACAAAATGGCGGATCAAGCTGGCCAACGAACTCGGTCGAGACATTGGTGACCTTAATACACACAATTAGTTTCATCAAAATCGATTTATAAATACGAGCGTTATCGTATGACATATGTCAGATATATATATATATATATATATATATATATATATATATATATATATATATATATATATATATATATATATATATGGATATATCTATATATATAATTCAACATTTGAACGGAGGGTGGTTTTGGGGTCTGGGTGTCATGATCGGTGAAAATATATCGAAATTTTCCGGAACTGCTTTCCTCCGAACGGCTGCAATAGGTAGCTTTATACTTTTTTGTATTGAAAGCTACCTAATAATGAATTTTTCTATAATGTGTTCAGTGCCAACTCAGGCTCAAGATAAAAGAGCTCAAAATCATTTCTAATACCCTTCATATTTGTTTAATTCGTTGAACTTTATTATAAAAGTAGTTATTTTTATCGATATAAAATGCAAATGTTCATTTTGAGTATATTAGATATTGAGCAGGGCTCGGAAGTAGCGCGCTACAAGTAGCGAAACTACAGTAGCCGCTATTTTTTTTAGTAGTTTGTAGTGTAGCGCGCTGCATTAAAAAAAGTCCTTCCGGCCTGTACCGGGTGGAAAAGGTAGCTTTCCTATATCTTAGTTTTAAAATTTTAGCTAATGTTACACGAAAACAGCAACTTAAAATGCAAATAAAACGTTTACAAAAGATTCGTTAATACTGAATTTGAATAAGAAATTCGCCAAATTATTGAGCAATAGCCAAATTGGCTTCATTTATGAAGACTTATTTTGGTCATTTTTCGCCAAATGTCGCCAAATTTGGCGAGAATTTGGCGCTAACGGATATGAATATATAGTTTTATGCGTTTGATTGGGAAAATTATTACAACAATGAAAATTTTTGTAATGTGCTGTCTTGTTTCAAAATGTCAGCCACCCTAGAATTTCAAACTGCTCTATCTCACCCGTTTTTTAAGATAGAGGTAAAACAAAAAATGCTCTGGAATCCTCGTTTCAAGGCCTAACACTGAATTAAAAAATAAATTTGAATTTTTAACTTTTTTGTACATTTATTTTAGTTTTAAATTTTTAATTGGCCGCCATCTTGAAACAAAATGGCGGACCAAGCTGGCCAACGAACTCGGTCGAGACATTGGTGAGCTTAATACACACAATTAGTTTCATCAAAATTGATTTATAAATACGAGCGTTATCGTATGACATAGGTCAGATATATATATATATATATATATATATGGAGATATATATATATATATATATATATAAATCAACATTTGAACGGAGGGTGGTTTTGGGGTCTGGGGGTCATGGTCGGTGAAAATATATCGAAATTTTCCGGAACTGCTTTCCTCCGAACGGCTGCAATAGGTAGCTTTATACTTTTTTGTATTGAAAGCTACCTAAAAGTGTAGTGTAGCGAGTAGCACGATACAAAATATCAGTAGTTTGTAGCGAGCATCGACGCTACTTCAGGAGGGAAGAAAAAAGTGCCAATCTTCAAATCACGTGATCATAACTCGTTTCTTTTGTCAGAAATATATTATCTGCAACAATTTGTAAATGTCAGCGACAAATCTTAGTTGCAGTGTCATATATTTTTCCATAGACGACGGGCGCGGTCACAAATTAACTGTCATTTTCACAGTTTGGGTTTCAGAAATTTCGTGCATTGTCATTTAAATCCATAATTCATCCCATAATTTACTCTTCTCCCCCACCCCCAACATACAAATAAATCTAAAATCTTTAAGTTATTTTTATTTTTATATTAAAACAAATCTTCTGCCCTAAATAGTGCTCTGTAGTGACGATAAATAATAAGTAATATAAATTATTCCCATTCCCCTAAAATCTCCACTTCTTCATATACAAAATTTAAAACTCCTCTTTTTTTATTTTTTTTTTTTAGCTCTGTATTCTTTGTTGTCTAGTAACTTTAAATAAATAATCAGTCTTCTAAAATATTCCCTTCGAACAAAATTTCTGCTCGCTTCCTGCCAGATTAAAATCGTTAGAACTCTAATTAAAAATATATTATATATTCGAAAAATCCCTGACGGCTCGGCCTACAGGCACAGGTAGATTTCGAAGACGCAGACCGTGGTGCGCCTGTTTGTTGAGAAATGTGGAAGAAATGACTTTTTTTGCCATGATGCCGCAGTTGGGACTGCCTACTTCAAAATCTAACTGTTTGCAGGCGGAGCCGGCATAATTTTTTTTTTTTTTTTTTTGCTATAACGGTTGGTCTTATAAAAAAAACTTGTCAGCGTAAAAGTTTAAGATAATATTAAGAGGATTTATAATAAATTTAAGCGGATTTGATATCTTGTGAATTGATGAAGTTATGATTTTTTTTCTTCTAAAACCCCACCTTCCCACCCACCTTGGGGACCAATTTTAATGATATCAAAAATCTGTCATACATAAATGTTCGGCCCTTTTCCTAGAAGTAATAACAACTTTAAACGGATTCGATACGTATAATTAAGAAGTTATGGGTTTTTTTCTGTTTTCACAAAAAGCTCCCCTCCCCCCCCCCCCCCCTTGGTTCGATTTTTCCCATTAACGAACTTGACCGAGATTTGATGCCCTTTGATTTTATGTATCAGTTTGGAAGAGATATGTGCAGAATTATGGAAGTTATCGTGTCCATAAAAAAGTGACATAGATAGATAGATAGATATAAAGTTTTGAAATGGGGGTGGTTTTGGGTTCTGGGAGTCATGATCGGCGTAGATCTGCAAATATTTTTCAAAAATTCCAGCTTAAGGGAGAATGTAATAGGTAGTATTTCTTACGAAAGCTGCCTAAAAAGCACAGAAAAAGAACAAGTGCACCATTGTATTATTAGAGAAAAGTGCACTAGGAAGGAATGATTTCCGCCTTCAAACAAACTAGCAGCTGAAACCTAAAACATCAGCACGCCCGTGATCTATTATAATTGCTGGATTTTCTGATAAAACCACAAAGTACTCACTCATCAAAAAAATTAATTTTCTTCCTGGTAACCCTTTGTTTTCTTGCTCATCATTAGATCTTGTGTTTTAATGTGGGAATTCTTGTTTTGAAATAGATGTAGTATGAATGACCGACAAAAATAGTATAGAACTGCCCTGGTCGGCATATAATGAATATTTTGAAGTTATAATACAACAAGAAAGTGGTAATTATTCTGTAACATGTAAACTTTGTCCAATTAATAAGAAGTTATCAGTATCAAAATCATCTGCTTACAACCTGAAGTTGCACATGGAGGTGAGTTAGGATTTTCTTTATTAATAATAATTACCGGATTGCATCTCGCATCGAATATCTAAATCATTATTCATTAAAATTCATAAATCATTAAAAAGAGTATTTTTGAATTAAGATCCCTCGTTCAGAAAATATTCTTATCGAACTGTTTATTATCGCAAAAAATTATTTTATTAATACATCTTTTGATAGTTGTGAAATATTTATCCAATGTATGCATACAAATTTATACTGCATATTTCCTTTTGAAGATTCCTATCGATAAAACAAAGGTGGTTGGAAAGAAAAATATTATTTTTAAAAATGCCTAAGAATGCTTAATTTTTATTTTTATGGCTATTTATTTTTACTTTAGCTGCACAGATTTTTTATCGCTAAAATAATTGATTTGTAATGTTTTATATTTGATTTGATATTGGTTAGCTTGGTGTTTTAATGAAATATCTTTATCTTTGCCTCCAGAATGAATCTAAAGCCCAGTAATATGTTGAAATTCCGGTTTTCAAAGGGAAACAAACACAAAAAGAAAAAGAAAAGCTAGGATTTAACTTATTCAAGTCTATATGATCTTGTTCAATTTTTAAATTGCCTTCAGGAACTATATTTAAATTGTAAAGAAATAGGACTATTTAGCTCTATTTAAAAAAAATAATGTATATTCAAATTTACCAAGGGCTATCCGCTCTTAAGGTTGTTCTCAAATCCAATCTGGCTACTTTATAACATATTCTTTAATTCATTTTTGTTCGAAAACGCATGAAAATGCAGGTGTTCTAATTCAGAAACTTTGTAACCGACAGACGTTTTCCATTATTCTTTATTTTATTTTATTTTATTTTTTGGTAAAGACAGAAATTTTTTCAGAAAACACTGTTAAATCGGCATTTTCAATCGAATTTCCGACGCAGCAGTAGGGGAAAGGGAAAAAACGTGACACGAATCGCTTATAACCCGATAAGTAATTTATTTATCAAAAAATGGAAAACTCATTTCGATTCCACATCGCTTCTATCGCCTGCCAATTTTATGTATTTCTGTTTAAAAATCAGTCAGATAATGTGTCAGAAAGTTTCGCGTTGTTGGGCAAGGAATTTGAGAACAACCTTAAACGCTACTGTGCTATATCACTCTCATAAATTTGTAAGATTATTACAATTTTTGTTTCCAAATTTTCTCTTTTTGACACTTTCCAACATAATTAAAAAGTGTCTATGAATTCGCTATGTCTGACTGGCTGTGCTCTAACTCTCGTAAATATACTCGGATTACCATGAAAGTTATATATTTTATTGAAGTTTACCACAGTATGGCCAGTATTGAAAATGAAATGTGTAGCATTTATATCTCGCTTACAGGGACACTTTAAAGAATTCTGTTACATTATGGTCTATAGGGAAAAATTGTGTGCGGTGCATTTAATTAGCGAAGATAGCTAAAAGCGAAGTAGCGACTACTTTCGAAAAGTAGTTTGTAGTCGCTACTTTTTATAACAAGTAGTTGTAGTTGTAGTTCGCTACAATCAAAAAGTAGTTTTTCCGACCCCTGATATTGAGCTTTTGGTTATGGACCTTTGTCGTCCTCACTAGAGTTTAAGCATTTATACCATGACATTGCAATCCAAAACATTTTGACTCATTTCATTTTTTATTTTATGCTGTTTATCAAATAATTAGCACAGTGAAGATATAAACTAGTGTGCAGTCGATACAAGGCTTTTAGCCTAAACAAATTTCGGTTAATTTTTGAAATTCATCTGAAAACAAAAACAAAACTTTCCCAGAAAATTTTAAGTTATTAGTATTATATAAACATGGAAAAATATTATTTATTAAGTTAATCACAAACTCATACCACTTGTGATATGCCTATGGGGACAGTATGTACATATGTTTGTTACAAAATCAAAAATGTTATTAAGTTAATGCTTTGTATTGTTATGTTAGTAACAATCAGTGCAGTTTGTGAAATAAAAGCTTAAAAATTGAAACCAATATTTATTGTATGGAGAGATCATTGTCCTGTTTTAAAAAGATGACCTGATTACGGAAGATAAGATGATAATATCACGACCCGTGTCGATCTTCTGTAATCGGGTTGCCATTCATTTCCCTTTGACTGGGAAGTTATTTTGTGCCCAAGGCCACATCCATCGCTGTCGCAGCAATTGACTGCTGTTTTCGTGATTAATTATAGGTAGCAACTATCACACATTTGAAAATGACAATTTAATTATTTTAAAGTTTTCTTTCTTTTATAATATTTATGTATGAATATATTTTTCAGTTGAAAAGTGCTTGTAAATATTATTATTTGCGAATTCTAAAATCTGGCGACAGTGGATAAAAAAACGGCTAATTCAAGCTATGAATTAAATCTTTATTCAAGTAATGAAATTTTGAATAAAAATATGAAAAAAATACTTCAAAAAATTTGACAAATTTTAAAAATGATTGAACACTGTGCATCACTATATGCCTACAAAATATGGATAAATTTTTATGCATAGTTTTTTATCCTATAAAACTTATTTAACTAAACTATCTGTGCCGATTACAACATTAAATAGCGACTA
Source organism: Maratus michaelseni (assembly GCA_963931845.1). Classification (NCBI taxonomy): domain Eukaryota; kingdom Metazoa; phylum Arthropoda; class Arachnida; order Araneae; family Salticidae; genus Maratus; species Maratus michaelseni. The sequence goes on along the minus strand of OZ007592.1, from coordinate 199,168,492 downwards.
AAATAATTATTCAATATCAAAACTATTTGCTGTGACAAGTTTATCACACATTTCTCTATAAAACTACCAGTTTTCATGTTTTATATGCAATAGTTTTTGCAGTATAGGCCGAGAAAGTGAGGTGATCATAAAAAATTCAATTATGGCAACAGCAGCATCATCAGATACTTTTATTTTTTAGAATAGACGGATATTGTGCTGTCCTCTAAAAAAAATCCAGTGTAAAATGTTTCCTAAAAAAAACCCACCCTATTATTTTATCAAATATTTCACTGAAGTCAATTTTTGGTTTTGCCCTGTTTCTAGACACCATTTGCAACAGTAAAAACATTCGATAATGCCAAAGGAGTGTTTATTTAGTTTTAAAAGAGTTTAATTTAATGATGCAGAATTTTGGCAAAACATGGGCTTCATTTTCACATATTTGCTTGTTATAATACGTTATGTTAGAATGATGTACATCAATTTTGAAATGTTTTTATGTTAAACCATTAAAATGTGAATAAAATGTTAAATTTTTAGCTGATTATGTCAAGTAGGGTTCGGCTGGCGACCTTTGAAAATGGAGCTAAAAAAAACCCATGGTGGAATTTAAAAAAAAAAAAAAACTTTTTTCATTAAAAAAATGATAAAATATACAATTTTTTTAAAAAAAGACATTTATTTTTAAGGAACATAATTAAATTATACAAATTTAATGCATATATTGAAGGCACTCCGAAGGAATTTTTTTTTAGTATGTCATAAAAAAAATCCATGTGTGCAAAATTAAAACCCATCAATCTTGTTTACATACAGATACCCTTCACTTCTATTTTACACATTATTTTGATGATTTCAAACTTTTTTTAATTTTATTTTATTCATTCTTTTCGCTTTTTAATGCAAAATATTTTACTTAAGGTAGGAATAACTAATATAGATGCATAGCTGCTAATTTGCACTATTTATCTTCTAAGCATACAGATGAACTGTGAGTTTGTGCAGTTTTGTGCAAAACACAGTAAGTGAATTGCAAAATATAATTTTGTCTTTCGCATAAAAGGTAAACTTGAAATCTGATGCATTCCCCCTTTCTTACGTAATTTAAAATATACCACAGAAGAAAATCGTAATACAACTCAGGAAGGAAGTGGCAGCAATTTAATCAGAAAATTTTCTTTCAAGAACAAGAGTGCAGTCTTTCTGTGTCATCATTAAACTTCATTATCTTGTTACTTATTAATAACAAATTTTGATGCATCAAAGAAAATAAAATAAGAAAATGCTTTCTCATATGAATTTGGAACATTGTAGAAAATGTGAAACGTGTTAAAAGAACATGTTTTGAAGTGAAAATATTTATTAAAAATATTCTTCAATATCCTTCTCGCATAATTTTTATAAACCTTTTTTAGTTTATTTGAAAATATAGCTTTATTCAAAGTTTGAAATTAAAAAATTATTTTATCTTTTATGGTATTTTAACTTATTCTAAAAGAGAAAAAAAGAACGAAAAATCATGCGTCAAGCATAGATTATGTGACACTTAGAACACTTGCAAAATAATTTTGCAAATCTTTACCAATTAATAAAATGAAAGACATCTAAGTAAACAATTTGAAAAATGCATAACATATTTTAAAACCCAATTTCAGGAATTACCAGCAATATTTGGGGAAATTCTTTTGTGCAGCCCTGTAAATGATCTATAGATATGTGTATATACTGCATAGAATGTTAAATTTTAGTTCAGTTGGAAAACGCGTAACACAGTTTAAAAATTCTCTTTCTGGAATTTCTATCAACAAACGGAAATGCACTCGGGAACGTTTGTGCTGCCCTCTATATGATTTATAAAATTTATACATATCAAGTAATAAACAAAAAAAAAGGTTAAATTTAAAACTGCATTTAGTAACGGAAAACGCACTTGCAGCAATTATTGTTAACAGACAGTACCGAATTCTTTTGTATGTCCCTGTATATGAACGATGACTGCTATACACACTATATCTATACTAATAAAAGAAAGTTTCGCTCTGTGTGTGTGTGTGTGTCTGTCTGTTGACGATGGCTAGGAAAATTTAGCGCACCGAGAAGTCTGTAAATTTAGGTATGGATAGTCCAAGGTCTGGCCATGTGCACCTGGGCTTCATAATTTTAATATTTTGATAATTAGCCTAGATATTAATTAGATTCTCATTAACAATCGCTTCTAAAATATCATCTTTTAAATCAAAATGGCAAAAGAAACGAACCGGCGCATTGAATTTGGAAGCGGAAATGAACGAATTCGAAATTATTTTACTAATTGGCGAATTTTAAGAAAACTAATTGAGATATCAATTTTAAAATTTCTGAGCATATGTAAAAAAATATTCTATATCTGACTATGTGATTTTTGAAAAATTCGGTTGGTAATTTTTTTTTAATTTATGCAAAAAACTGATAAAAAATACGCTTTTTTTCTCTTGGGTTGGTTGGTTCACTGGTTGGTTGCATCGATTCTTCACAGAAGTAATTAAATAAACCAGAGTAGCGATGCATAAATAAGGATTTATAACTAAATAGTGTCAATATGGATTGAAATTATGAGCGTAGAGCCATGCGAATGTCGCCCCACCTGCACATGACAAATTACACATACGTCCCCCTGATTGAAATATTTTTCAGGCGCATTTTTCTTCATGACAATTAGTCGGTTTTTTTTTTTTTTTACATGACATTTATTATTATGATGGCGATTGTTAATACAGAAAACTTTATTTAACAGATTCTTTTTTATATTTGCGGGAATGAAGAGGGGCAAGGGTCTAATTACATTTAAGCTTCAAGGTGTATTTCTAGAAAGCAGTTACCAGAATTTCCGAATAATAGTCTAAGCCAAATTTCTAATTAAGTTCCTTGCTTAATCAAATGAATCAATCTTTAAAGATGTATTGTGATCCTCCTAATTAGTTATTTGTTGAAGGCCACTTAAACAACCCTCCCCCCCCCCCCTTCCCGACCCGTCCTTCAAGGTTTTTTCTCTAACTCTGCTCCGTTTCCATATCTCAGCAACTATCTTTTCGATTTCAACGCAAGTGATTTCAAACATTATAATTAATTTAATAGTCACCCTTTATAACATTAAACTAAATTTATGAGTAGCGGTTACCACTATTTATTAATAACAGTTTAAGCCAAATTTGTAATTAAATTCAAAGCTTAAGGAAACGAACGAATTTTGAAAGATGCATAGTGGTCCTCCTAATTAGTCATTTGCTGACGGGCACTTGAACATCCCCTTCCCCCCCCCCCCTTCCGGGACCTCCTTCAAGGTTTTTTCTCTAACTATGCTCCGTTTCCATATCTCAGCAACTATTTTTCCGATTTCAACGCAAGTGGTTCCAAACATTATAATTAACTTAATAGTCACTCTTTATAACATTAAACTAAATTTATGAGTAGCGGTTACCACTATTTCCGAATAATAGTTTAAGCCAAATTTGTAGTTACGTTCCTAGCTTAAGCAAACGAACGAATTTTGAAAGATGCATAGTGGTCCTTCTAATTAGTCATTTGCCGAAGGACACTTGAACAACCCCTCCCCCATGGGCCCTCCCTTCAAGGTTTTTTTCTCTAACTATGCTCCGTTTCCATATCTCAGCAACTATCTTTCCGATTTCAACACAAGTCATTTCAAACATTATAATTAATTTAATAGTCACCCTTTATAACATTAAACTAAATTTATGAGTAGCGGTTACCACTATTTACGAATAATAGTTTAAGCCAAATTTGTAATTAAGTTCAAAGCTTAAACAAGCAAACGAATTTTGAAAGATGCATAGTGGTCCTCCTAATTAGTCATTTGCCGAAGAACACTTGAACAAGCCCTCCACCCCGGCCCTCCCTTCAAGGTTTTTTTCTCTAACTATGCTCCGTTTCCATATCTCAGCAACTATCTTTCCGATTTCAACACAAGTAATTCCAAACATTATAATTATCTTAAATGTCACTCTTTATAACATTATACTAAATTTATGAGTAGCGGTTACCACTATTTACGAATAATAGTTTAAGTCAAATTTGTAGTTAAGTTCAAAGCTTAAGCAAACGAACGAATTTTGAAAGATGCATAGTGGTCCTCCTAATTAGTCATTTGCTGAGGGGCACTTGAACATCCCCTCCACCCTTGGACCTCCTTCAAGGTTTTTTCTCTAACTATGCTCCGTTTTCTTTTTTTCTCTAACTATGCTCCGTTTCCATATCTCAGCAACTATTTTTCCGATTTCAACGCAAGTGATTCCAAACATTATAATTAACTTAATTGTCACTCTTTATAACATTAAACTAAATTTATGAGTAGTGGTTACCACTATTTCCAAATAATTGGGTAAGCCAAATTTGTAATTAAGTTCCTAGCTTAAGCAAACGAACGAATTTCGAAAGATGCACAGTGCTCCTCTTAATTAGTCATTTGCTGAAGGGTACATGAACAACTCTCCCCCCCCCCGGCCCCTCCTTCAAGGTTTTTCTCTAACTATGCCCCGTTTCTATATATCAGCAACTATCTCTCCGATTTCAACGCAAGTGATTCCAAACATTATATTTAACTTAATAGTCACCCTTTATAACATTAAATTAAATTCATGAGTAGCGGTTACCACTATTTACAAATAAGAGTTTAAGCCAAATTTGTAATTAAATTCCTAGCTTAACAAAACTAACGAATTTTTATGCATGCATAGTGGGCCTCCTAATTAGTCATTTTCTGAAGGATACTCGAACATCCCCTCTCCTCGGCACCTGACTCAAGGTTATTTTCTCTAACTGTGCCTTATTGCAATAACTGGGCTAATAATGTTCCAACCTTCTCGAAACCAGCTCAATTTTGTAGTGCGCCTACTATACAGTCACGTAGGCAGCGGGGATCTGTCTCAGAAGTTCGTTCGGAAAGAGGTTTGTTTAGAACAGAATGTTCCACTGGCGGTGGTAGGGGAAAATAAAAGATTTTCTAGAGGGTACGAGCATGTCGGGTATACGGTTCCGAAGCCATCGTAGACCGTGGCCAGAGTTCTGTTTTTTAAGAGATTTAAGTTTATTACAAGGGCTCGGGCAACGCCGGGCGGGTCAGCTAGTTCTATAATAAACCTCTCGTAATGCACCTCAGTGATATGTATCAATTTCAATATGTTTGAAATTATTAATTATTAAAATAAACTGAAAACGATTTTTCTCCATAAACTGTAATGTAACGGAATTCTTTTCAGTATCCCTGTAAACATAGTAACATAAGTGCTATGCACACTATATTCTACAGTAAGTCTCTTGTAGTGCACCTCAGTGATATATATCAATTTCAATTAGGTTTGAAATTGTGTAACATGATTAAAATAAACCGCAAATGTTTTTTTCCCCATAGACTGTAATGTAACGGAATTCTTTTGAGTGTCCCTGTAAAAACACTATAAGCGCTACACACATCATTTTCAATACTGAACATGACAAAGTAAGCTTCAATAACATATATCAATTACATGACAATCCGAATATATATACTGGATTTAAAGCACGGACAGACAAACAGACGGCAGACAGATTTATATTCCACATGAAAAGAAATATTGTATTTCTTGATAAATTAGTATAAATGCAATGAAAAGTTTTAAAGGGTGGGATTTTCACAGCTAGGAAATCACAAGGAGAGATATAAGGAGAAATATTCTATCAGATTCAGATGCCTTTGCATGGTCAGTGTTAGTAACAAAAATATGCCGTGGGATACCCTTTGTCTATACACGCTTTCTGTTTGCAGTTCTTTTCCTTAGGTACTGTAAAACAGAACTCATGTGTTTCTGCCATAATTGTTCAAAGATACTTAAAAAAAATAAGAATCATGACTTTTGCAGATTTCTGTCAGGGGTTGGGTATAAACAACAAGAGGTGCAACCAACTAATGATGGCCGTACGTTCATAGCCCCTGTGCAATTTTTCAGGCTTCGACGGTTTGCAAGCGGACAAGAAACCTTTCTTTCCAAACCTCTGGGAATGAGATCGCCTGGCCGAAAAGTAGTCGAGTTAGAACATTCAGCGAAAGTTCAACAGGGGATTACTTGCTGCTTGGGTAGTAATAACGATAACGTGTTTTATCCCGATTAAAGTGGCAATCATCCGTGATCGAGATATCAAATCATTTTTTAAATGTTTCCACCATCATCAAGTATGTAAAGAAATTTCTTCACCAGCTCTGTGTCTACAGAAAATAGTTTCATGATGCCATCCGAAGGAAGCCTTTTAGCCATTGCCCATCGTCAGACCAGCAACGTTTCTAGGGAGAACCACGTGGAAGTAGGCCCCTTTAGATCTCCTATAATACAAGCTGACGCATCCTCGCCGATTTGGGTCTCAAATTGAAGTTCAGTCGAAAAACCAAGCTAATCAGAACCGGTTCAGCCAATCAGAACCGAGTCTTAGGCAACCCCAACTCCGGCTGCGGTAGATTGATGCTGAACTGAGCATGAATAATCCGAAACAAAATGGATATGCGTCAGCTCCTATTATAGGAGTCTTAGGCCCCCTATCTCTACCCTTTCGCAGGCCCATTCCTCTGCTCATTCATACTTTCTTGCCTGACGTTGACTTCCCAGAAGGAAATGAGTTGAGTGTGGCCGGGGCCTCCGAGATGACGCTGTGTATCCTACACCGGGCCTGCTACAAGTATTAGTGACGTCACAATAGTGATCCACTTTGGTCAATGTATCGCAGCAGAAAGATGTAATAAAAAGAGCATTTCTGCTCTTATAATTTGTGATTACATAAATAATGTTAAATTTCATAATCGTGAAATAAAAGGGAATTAATACACTTGTTTTATTAAAGGAAATTAAAAGTTTTAAATTAAAAAAAATTGCTAAGATTAATAGATCAGATTGAACACATTGACTTACCTTTTCCTAAAAACTTTATTTTACAATAAATATACATGCAAAAAATATAATAAATCTACCAAAAACTTTACAAAATCAATCCCATTCCTCCCTTTTACAACTACATACCATAATTTAACCACCAAAACACAATAAATGTCAATTTAAATAGAGAAATCGACATTTTTTAACTATAAAGACCTTGGCACCTTTTTTTAACGCTTTGGCGTAATCCGGGCTTCAGAAAGTTAGATATGTTTTAAAATTATATACACAATTATGAAAACAAACCTAATGTACTTTTATGTTTATATAAAAAGAGATAAATGGCTTCTTTATATTAAATAAATTATATAAATATTGAAAAAAAAAATACTTATTTATATGAAACTACGAATAGGTTGCCAGAAAATATGTTGCAACTTTCCTTTTCTCGCCATCAGCCCTTTTCGGTTAGCCGGGCGCCAGTGATACATGTACATATATAAATATATATATTAATTCATACATATATGTGTGTGTAGATAAGTGTATATATATATATATATATGTGTGTGTGTATATATGTATATATATTACTGGCGCCCGCGCCCGGCTAACCGAAAAGTACCCAATTTTCTATCTTGACTTTGTAACTGATTTGTAATATTTTAAAAATTGTCTATTTATTGTACTTGGGTCTAGGATCTAATAACCACTCAAATTAACTTATCAAAAGATTTATTTTCATAATATATTTGTACACTTAAGTTAGCTAAAATGTTAAATGGAACTACGTAGAATTACTAAGTTATGTAAATCAGTTACTTTTAATTTTATAAACAAAGCACATCACTCACTTCTAACTAAATGTATCCAGATTTCAATAATTTATTACAGTATTTCTTTCAAAATCATTTTTTAAACTGTTTATCGTCTGCTTCTTTTATTATTATTTTTTTTTTTTCTAAAGATCATTTGAGTCTTTTCGATTTGGAAGTACAAATTCATTCAAATATGCCAGAATATTTCCATTACAGTAGGTTAGACATTTGTTGTTACGGTTTTTTTTTTTCTCTGCACAACAAGCTCAATACAATCATATTAATTCTAGCTTTACGAATTGAAACGTATATCGAAACATTTAATGCAGACCACTTCTGTTGAAATGTAAAAATAATTATCACAAGGTAATTTTCGTAGCTAAAATTTCTTCTTTTCACTATCAGTAGCGAATTTGAAGACTTAGATTAGAAACTAGAAGCACAACATTTTCTTCTCATTATTTTATAGATATAATCTACACTTTCTTTAATAATTATAATCAATAATTATTGATAGCATTATAATCTAAATTCACTGAAAAATATTATTAATTACTATATAAAACAATAAATAAAATCAAAATACTATCGTAAACAATCCGTACAAATGAACAAAGTACATGAAAATTTTTAAGTTGTTATGGATCACTGTTTTGACGTCAGCAGGTTGTGACGTCACTTGTAGCAGGCCGAGGCTAACGAAAAAGAAAGGCTACCGCGGTGCTTTACGCATATCTTTTTTTACAGACCGCAGGAGTCACGTGATGCTCGAATGCACCAATGGAGGTATACGAAAAGAGCCTTACGTCACGCCGATGGTCTGTAAAAAAAGGTAAGCGGAATGCACCGCGGTAGCCTGTCTTTTTCGTTAGCCTCGTAGCAGGCCCAGTTCAGGACACACAGCGTCATCTTGGAAGCCCCGGTGTGGCCCACTCGTAGGACCATTCCTCTGCTCCACGTAGATAGTGGTGTTCCCAGAAGGAAAGGAGCAGAGTGCATCCCCCTTTTATTGATGGTGATGGCAGTGAAAATGACATTTCAAAATGTATTTTGTATTTTAAATGCATTTTAAAAATACGTGTACTTTGTATTTGGGACTTTTTTATTTTAGAAAGTATAGTGTATTTTAGGTTCTAAAACCGATGTATTTTGTATTGAAAATGGTTTTTCGATGCATTTTGCACAGCTCTGTTTCCAATGTTTTAATCAGAGTTGAAAAACACGAAATAAAGTTATAACTTTGCACTAGATGTCAGCACTATGCTTCGCACATGCACTAAAACAATAGGTTGGGAAGAGTATTTCATCCTTATGATATGAGATGGCAGCACTAAAACTAACATTGTAAAATTTCAAGTTTATATCCCTAACAATTTCAGGTAAATCAATGTTTAGATAAGGTCTTTGGAACTTTTTCAGCTTATTTCACATTTTAAAATTTCGATTTTTTTTTTTTTTTTTTTTTTTTTTTTTTAGAAATCATTTTTAGCGAGCACTGAAATCTTAACAATAGCCACCATAACAAATTTCAACTTCCTATACCAGCAGCATCACTAAAATCGCAATTTTGGAATGTTTTTTGCTTCAGCACCTTTTTTAAATTTCGAATTTTGTAAAAACTGTTCTGTGGAGAATTTAAGCATAAAAAATAACAGGCATGTTAAATTCTAACTTACTATCGCTAACAATTTAGAAAAAAACATAATTTATAACGTTTTTTGCTCAGTTTACACTTTTAAACTTTGAATTTTTAGTAGACTGCTTATACCGAGCGTCTGCATCTTAAAAGTTACTACACTAAATTTCCAATTTCTAACCCGAATAAATCCAATTAAATCATAATGTAGAACTTTTCAGATCGTTTCTGCTCATTTTAGCTTTTTAATTTAGATTTTTTTAGAAACCGGTCTTAGCGAGCATTTGCATTTTAAGAGTAACCACCATCGTGCCAAATGCGATGCAATTTTAGTATGTTTTTTTCCCCCCTTGCTTCTCTCTTTTTACATTTCATATTTTCAGTAAAGTGTTCTGGGTGGTCATTTACGTGAGTAACAGCCAGACGAAATTTTAAGTTCCTAGTTTCAAATAAATCGTAATTTAGAGCGTTTTTAGAACGCTTCTCTCGCATTTCACTTTTGTAAATTCGGATTTTTTTTTTTTTTTTCAAATTGTTCTGTGCGACCAAAACAGCAGCTATGTAAAAATTTAAGTGTCTACCCCTAACAATTCCACAGTAATTGCAATTTAGAACATTTTTTAAACGCTTTCCGCTCATATCACCCTTTGAAATTTTGAATTTATTTACAAACCATTGTTAGCGAGCATTTGTATCTTAAAAGTAACCACCATGCCAAATTTGAAATTTCTAATCCTGTTAGTAAAAAGAAAATCGTAATTTATAACTTTTTTCCTTTTTTATACTTTTAAATTTCGATTTATTTAAAAATAAACTGTTCTGTGTGTGCACTTGTGTCTTAAAAAGTATCAGCCCTGACAAATTTCAAGTTTCTGTCCTTAACAATTCCATAGAAATCGTAATTTAGAATGTTTTTAGAACAGTTTTCCCTCATATCACTCTTTTAAATTTCGAATTTTTTAGAAACTGTCCTTAGAGAGCATGTATATCATATAAGTTACTATCTTGCCCAATTTCATGTTTCTAATCTCTTCAGTATAATAAAAATTGCAATTTTAGAACATTCTTCGCTCTTGCAACCCCCTGAGGTTAGTGGCGCTGACATAAAATATAGCCTGTATTGGAGCACAGACTGTCACTATAAATTTGCGAGCATTACGTTTAAAATCGGTTTGGTAGTTTCAAAGATTCCATAGAAATTATAATTTAGAATGTTTTTAGAACAGTTTTCCCTCATATCACTCTTTTAAATTTCGAATTTTTTAGAAACTGTCCTTAGAGAGCATGTATATCATATAAGTTACTATCTTGCCAAATTTCATGTTTCTAATCTCTTCAGTATAATAAAAATTGCAATTTTAGAACATTCTTCGCTCTTGCAACCCCCTGAGGTTAGTGGCACTGACATAAAATATAGCCTGTATTGGAGCACAGACTGTCACTATAAATTTGCGAGCATTACGTTTAAAATCGGTTTGGTAGTTTCAAAGATTCCATAGAAATTATAATTTAGAATGTTTTTAGAACACATTTAGCTCATTTCACCCTTTTAAATTTCGAACTTTTTTGAAACTGTTCTTAGAGAGCATTTACATCTTATAAGTAACTACCATGCCAAATTTCAACTTCCTTCAGTATAAACATAAATCGAAATTTTAGAACGTTTTTCGCTTTTGCACCCCCCTGTGGTAATGGCAACGATATAAAATATAGCCTATGTTACAGCAGGGACTTTTACAATCAATTTGCCACCATCACTTTTGAAAATGGTTCTGTAGATCCAGAGATTCCATAGAAATTGTAATTTAGAATGTTTTTAGTACGCTTTTCGCTCATCTCACCCTTTTAAATTTCGAATTTTTTTGGAATTTGTTCGTAGAGAGCATTTGCATCAGTAACTACCATGCCAAATTTCATGTTCAATCTAACTCCTTCAGTATAAACAAAAAAAAAAAAAAAAATCCCTGACGGCTCTGCCTACAGGCACAGGTAGATTTCGAAGACGCAAACCGTGGGGCGCCTGTTTGTTGGAAATTGCGGAAGAAATGACCTTTTTGCCATGATACGGTAGTTGGAACAACCCACTTCGAAACCTAACTTGTTTGCAGGCGGAGACGGCAGGTATTTTTATTTTGTTTTTTTGCTATAAGGGTTGGTCCTATAAAAAACTTGCCAATATAAAAGTTTTATGTAATATTAAGAGAATTTATAATAAATTTAAGCGGATTTGATATCTCTTGAATTGACGAAGTTATGAATTTTTCCCCCTCCCCCTCTTTGGGCCATTTTTAATTATATTAAAAATCTGTCATACATAAATTTTCGGCCTTTTTTCTAGAAGTAATAATAACTTTAAACGGATTCGATACGTATCATAATTAATGGGTTTTATGGGTTTTTTTCTGTTTTCACAAAAAGCCCCCCCCCGGTTCGATTTTGCCCATTAACGAACAAACAAACAATCGTTACTTCTTTATAATATTAGTATAGATTAGAAATTGGCTAATATTTTACTGAATTTTTCATTGTTAAAATTGAAATAGCTCTTTTTTTTACTCCGTAAGTGATTACGCGCATGATATCTTGAGAACGTATGCATTACTTGTTATGAAATTTGATTTAGATAATAAGCGCATATGTGTGTTTAAAATGATCTACTTTTAAATATGTACAATGATAAGATTTTTAATTATGACTATTGTTATTCATTAAAAAGTGCAAAATTTTAAACTTTTTTACAAAAATATTTTTTTTACATGGTTAAAGAAATAATTTTGACATAAGAGTAGATCATTTTTTAAATACATATGTGTTTATTATCTATATCAAATTTCATAACAATCCATACGTTCTCAAGATATTATACGCGCAATGACTTACGGAATAAAAAACAAGAACGAAAAATCATGCGTCAAGCATAGATTATGTAACACTTTCCAACGCTTCCAAAATAATTTTACAAATGATACCGTTTAATAAGTTAAAAGATAACATCCAAGTAAACAATTTTGAAAACACATAACATATTTAAAAATTCAATTTCAGGAATTACCAACATTATTCGAAAAAATATCTCAGCTGTTTTATTCAGCCCTGTATAGGATCTATAGATTTGTATATATACTACATAGGATGCTAAATTTTAGTTCAGTTAGGAAACGCGTAGCACAGTTTAAAATTCTAGTTTCTGTCAATAAACGGAAATGAGTTCGCGAACTTTTGTGCTTCCCTGTATAGGATCTACAGAATTTATACACATTACGTAATAGACAAAAAGCGAGTTAAAATTAAAATCGTGTTCAGCAACTTAAAATGCACTTCCAGGAATTATTGTTAAGAGACAGTAGAGAATTCTTTTGTGTGTCCCTGTAAATGAACGATTACTGCTATACACACAATATTCTGTAGAAGCCTCTTGTAATGCACCTTAGTGATATATATAAATTCCAGGGCAATTCCATGGTGTCGGACGTAAAAATTGTACGAAATTTACTCATATAAATGTTATTTAATCAGAAATAAAATAATGTATCAAAAATAAACAATATATATTTTTTTAATGCATACCCTGTCATATTTATTCAGAAAACATAAAAAATACTACCTAAAAAAGTTTTAAGTATTTAAAAAAAAAAAAAAACATTAACTCTTGGTGTCGGACGTAAGGGCACAAAATGAAATATTTGACATCCAAATTTCAGATATTAAATTCAGCCCACTGGTTTATTAAAAAAAAATTTAAACTTTAATATTTGAAAGAGCAACGATAAAAGATGAAGATTCCAATTTTCTTTATAAAATTATTACAACGAGCAGGGAAGACCGAGCTATGCTCGGTCAAAATTAAATTTGAGTTCGAATATCATGACCCATGACCAAAATGACCCACTAATTGAATTTTCTCGAACATGTGACTTAGCCCAAGTCTTCTCGTGCCGGAAAACCATAGGATGCAAAATTTAGTGTAAATTGAGCCGCTTTTTAGATATTGAGACCCAGAAATGACCCACTAATCGAATTTTCTCGAACATGTGACCTAGTCTAATGATTTTCGCGTGCCCGAAACTCGTAAAATACAAAATCGTTAGAGCCGTTTTTTAAATAAAATTAATTTGACCCGCTTTGACACAAAAATGACCCTCTAATCGAAAGTTCTCGAACATGTGACCCAGCCCAATAGTCTTCTCGTGCCCGAAAATAGTCGGATACAAAATTTCGTCAAAATCGTTTGGACCGTTTTTTAGATACAATTAGCTTGACCATGACCCAAAATGACCCACTAATTGAATTTTCTCGAACATGTGACCTAGCCCAACAGTCTTCTCATGCCCGAAAACCATTGGATGCAAAATTTAGTGTAAATTGAGCCGCTTTTTAGATCTTGACCCACAATGACCCACTAATCGAATTTTCTCCGACATGCGACCTAGCCCATTTTGTGCTTCCCTGTATAGGATCTACAGAATTTATACACATTATTTAATAGACAAAAAGCGAGTTAAAATTAAAATCGTGTTCAGCAACTTAAAATGCACTTCCAGGAATTATTGTTAAGAGACAGTAGAGAATTCTTTTGTGTGTCCCTGTAAATGAACGATTACTGCTATACACACAATATTCTGTAGAAGCCTCTTGTAATGCACCTTAGTGATATATATAAATTCCAGGGCAATTCCATGGTGTCGGACGTAAAAATTGTACGAAATTTACTCATATAAATGTTATTTAATCAGAAATAAAATAATGTATCAAAAATAAACAATATATATTTTTTTAATGCATACCCTGTCATATTTATTCAGAAAACATAAAAAATACTACCTAAAAAAGTTTTAAGTATTTTAAAAAAAAAAAAACATTAACTCTTGGTGTCGGACGTAAGGGCACAAAATGAAATATTTGACATCCAAATTTCAGATATTAAATTCAGCCCACTGGTTTATTAAAAAAAAATTTAAACTTTAATATTTGAAAGAGCAACGATAAAAGATGAAGATTCCAATTTCCTTTATAAAATTATTACAACGAGCAGGGAAGACCGAGCTATGCTCGGTCAAAATTAAATTTGAGTTCGAATATCATGACCCATGACCAAAATGACCCACTAATTGAATTTTCTCGAACATGTGACTTAGCCCAAGTCTTCTCGTGCCGGAAAACCATAGGATGCAAAATTTAGTGTAAATTGAGCCGCTTTTTAGATATTGACCCACAATGACCCACTAATCGAATTTTCTCGAACATGTGACCTAGTCTAATGATTTTCGCGTGCCCGAAACTCGTAAAATACAAAATCGTTAGAGCCGTTTTTTAAATAAAATTAATTTGACCCGCTTTGACCCAAAAATGACCCCCTAATCGAAAGTTCTCGAACATGTGACCCAGCCCAATAGTCTTCTCGTGCCCGAAAATAGTCGGATACACAATTTCGTCAAAATCGTTTGGACCGTTTTTTAGATACAATTAGCTTGACCATGACCCAAAATGACCCACTAATTGAATTTTCTCGAACATGTGACCTAGCCCAACAGTCTTCACATGCCCGAAAACCATTGGATGCAAAATTTAGTGTAAATTGAGCCGCTTTTTAGATCTTGACCCACAATGACCCACTAATCGAATTTTCTCCGACATGCGACCTAGCCCATTTTGTGCTTCCCTGTATAGGATCTACAGAATTTATACACATTATTTAATAGACAAAAAGCGAGTTAAAATTAAAATCGTGTTCAGCAACTTAAAATGCACTTCCAGGAATTATTGTTAAAAGACAGTAGAGAATTCTTTTGTGTGTCCCTGTAAATGAACGATTACTGCTATACACACAATATTCTGTAGAAGCCTCTTGTAATGCACCTTAGTGATATATATAAATTCCAGGGCAATTCCATGGTGTCGGACGTAAAAATTGTACGAAATTTACTCATATAAATGTTATTTAATCAGAAATAAAATAATGTATCAAAAATAAACAATATATATTTTTTTAATGCATACCCTGTCATATTTATTCAGAAAACATAAAAAATACTACCTAAAAAAGTTTTAAGTATTTAAAAAAAAAAAAACATTAACTCTTGGTGTCGGACGTAAGGGCACAAAATGAAATATTTGACATCCAAATTTCAGATATTAAATTCAGCCCACTGGTTTATTAAAAAAAAAAATTAAACTTTAATATTTGAAAGAGCAACGATAAAAGATGAAGATTCCAATTTTCTTTATAAAATTATTACAACGAGCAGGGAAGACCGAGCTATGCTCGGTCAAAATTAAATTTGAGTTCGAATATCATGACCCATGACCAAAATGACCCACTAATTGAATTTTCTCGAACATGTGACTTAGCCCAAGTCTTCTCGTGCCGGAAAACCATAGGATGCAAAATTTAGTGTAAATTGAGCCGCTTTTTAGATATTGACCCACAATGACCCACTAATCGAATTTTCTCGAACATGTGACCTAGTCTAATGATTTTCGCGTGCCCGAAACTCGTAAAATACAAAATCGTTAGAGCCGTTTTTTAAATAAAATTAATTTGACCCGCTTTGACCCAAAAATGACCCCCTAATCGAAAGTTCTCGAACATGTGACCCAGCCCAATAGTCTTCTCGTGCCCGAAAATAGTCGGATACAAAATTTCGTCAAAATCGTTTGGACCGTTTTTTAGATACAATTAGCTTGACCATGACCCAAAATGACCCACTAATTGAATTTTCTCGAACATGTGACCTAGCCCAACAGTCTTCTCATGCCCGAAAACCATTGGATGCAAAATTTAGTGTAAATTGAGCCGCTTTTTAGATCTTGACCCACAATGACCCACCAATCGAATTTTCTCCGACATGCGACCTAGCCCAATGCTTTTATCGTGCTCCAAACTCGTAAAATACAAAATTTAATCAAAATCGTTAGAGTCGTTTTTTAGATAAAATTAATTTGACACGCTTTGACCCAAAAATGACCCCCTAATCGAAATTTCTCGAACATGTGACCCAGCCCAATTGACTTCTCATGCCCGAAAACGGTCGGATACAAAATTTCGTCAAAATCGTTTGAACCGTTTTTTAGATACAATTAGCTAGACCATGACCCAAAATGACCCACTAATCGAATTTTCTCGAGCATGTAACCTAGCCCAATGGTTTTCTGGTGCCCCAAAACGGTAGGATACGAAATTTCGTCAAAATCGTTAGAGCCGTTTTTAAGATAATTTTTGCATATATATATATATATACAGTAAAACCCGCTTAAGAAGTTTTCCAAGGGAATGGAAGGCAAAAACGTCTTAAACGGGAAAACTTCTTAAACGGGAAATTAAGAATGTTTGAAACAATCATTAGTTTAAGTTTTCATAATCATGAGAGGTCTTTTACATTGTTAAAATAATACATAAATTTATATAAAGTTGAGTTTTACTTAAGAAATTTAAACTGATTTGCACATTTTAAAAAATCTGTCAATCAAGTAAAAATGCATAATTACCTTAGAAACTCTTTATTTAATCCAATGTTTGAAGACAGAGAGGGGACATTTCTCTTTAAGCATCATTTGATATGCTTTTACAGAAAAAAATCGGTTATACATTTTTGTTTATGTTTTTTCTCGGCAATTTTTAGTTGATAACAGTCTAGTTGTCTTAAGTTTTTAAAAATTTCCTCAGGCACATTTTCAACACTTTCGATAAAACGGCGAAATGTTTCTAGTCCTTTCACAGCATCCGAAAAACTAGGAATTTCCACGTGCTCTTCCTCAGTGTCACTCATTTCTTCATCTTCTGTAACCTCACAAATATCATCTACTGTAAGCATTTCACATGGCAATATCTCGTTATCTACGGACACATACTCTTCAAACGATGCTGTGAAATCCATCCTACTTTGTAACGTCTTCCAATCATCTTTAGTGTCCAATTCATATTCTTCTGTTGATTCTCCTTCCGAAAATCCTGCTTTCTGGAAACATTTGGCAATTACAGATGGCGTTATTAACTCCCATGCAGATAAAATAAAATGAATAGATTGCAAAACGTTCACTTTTCCTATCTCTCCAGTATTGTCCAGTTTTTCAATCATGCAATTCACACGTCGTTTTCTATAGTGCTGCTTAAACACTTTAATAACTCCCTGATCCATCGGTCAGTGCCGAAACTAAGGGGGGGCAGAGGGGGCACGTGCTCCGGGCGCCAGCAGAACTGAAGGTGGAGGGGGCGCCAAATGTAGGTTTTGTTTGTTGTTTGATATAGAAATGTATATATATATGAAATTTGTATAAAAAGTCTCGCAGCCCGAAAATCTAAAAGAAAAATGAACCAAATGCATTAAAATAGACAAATAGATAAAAAGATTCGTCTATAATACGAGATAGCAAATGAATAAAAAACGAAGTGTTTTCTTAGGCTATTTTATTTCTCCCATTCCAAATGTATCATGTCTATGCCGTCTATCATTTAAATCTCTTCCTGTGGTTTAGGAGAATCACTAACATTTTTCAAGGTCAATCCCTACTCGTGTCTGTACAGCCTTTGTAGAGGTACAGTAAAAAATCTCGCACAGCGCGCCATGGCTAGTAAAGCCGGAGCCGCCCCTGGCTTTATCTTCCAAAAAGTTTTTTACTCGTCTTTTTGCGAAAGTTTTCTAAGAGTTTTGCCGCCCTTGGCGGCAACTGGAATATGCCGGCCGGTTAATTTTGCTGAAATTAATTTTTTATCCAGATCCAATCTAGTATTATTAGAGGAGGCGAGGTTGGGCGACTGCCTTGGATACTAAAAACAAAGAATAATTTGAAAAATACGCAAAATAAAACTCTTTGTTAAAACTTTTTTTGAAAAAAAAAATGTCATTTGTAGGGGTGCAGGGAGAAAACCATACCCAAGTTGCTATGACTAATAAAACCGCAGCCGCCCCTGCCTTTATCCTCCCAAAATATTTTCTCGTCCTTTGGCCATTTCTAGATAAATGAAAAATGCCGCCATACCATTTGTTACAATTACTTTTTTACGTACAAATCCGGCTTTAAAGGGCGCGAAGTTGGCTATTGCTAATGACACTAAAAACTAAGGAGACGAAACATATGCAAGATAAAATAGTAACCTCTCCTCCCCTTTTTTCTTTCTTAAGAATATAGTATTTGTAGAGATGCAGAAAAGAACCTCGCACAGGGTGCCATGGATAATAAAGTCGTCTCTGCCTTTATCTTTGCAAAAAAAAATCGTCTTTTACCCATTTTTACGTGTTTTGCCGCCCTATTCTTTTGCTGTAATTATTTTTTTAGATCCAGATATAAATTTCCGGGACAAATACACAGGCCCTGACTATCGCACGTGCAAAGGGGCCCATGCTCTGGGCTCGAAATTTCTGAGTGGCATGAAAATTTTGATAATTTCATCTAAATTTCCATTAAAAAAACATAATTGTGCCAATGTTTTCATTTCTTTTAGAACTTTGTTTGCGCTCAGTATCAATTTGGTTTTATCATTTAATATCAATAACATCATTAATAAGTAGACTTCTGATCATTATTTTCTAGTAATTGGTGTACTGTATTTATCAAGTCATTCAATTTTATCATCTTGCACATTTATTCGAAAAGTGACACAACCGAAAAAATGTGATATTTGAGATATTAATACGATGAAATGACTAAAACACATCTCGATCTATGTTTAAAAGCACATTTCAATAAATAATAGAAAAAATATTTTATTTCCATTCCTGGAACAGTTTTTTAATCTTCTAGAAAATGTAATTTTTTGAGTTGACACTTTTCGAATAAGTGTGCAATATGTAAAAAAACTAGTATCAGTAAATCAACCAATCTAAGAGGGCACAAAAACTTGCTAGTCGGACCCTGCAAATACATCGTGTGCCCCTGTAATAGTCAAGCTGAATTTCTTTTTTGTTGTTAATCTTATCCTACTCTAAAACTGCAAAATATCGATTATAATCATTAACAAAGAAAATGCATTCTAAATATCAGCTTTATGTAAACAGCATACCAAGTATGGGGCACCCCTAAATCAGGGGTCACGATCCAGATTTAGATTTATCAGATCTGATTTAATTAGACTCTGAATCTGTGTAATTAAATCGTCATAAAAGTCTCTAACAGAAACAGGGTTCCTTTCAGCTCCGATCCAAGTTTGAGTCTCACCCCAACCCTCTACAACCGTTCACATTTCTGATAATTGCTAATAGAAAAGAAGACAAGGAAAAACATTTAAACATAACTAAAACATTTAAACATAACTAAAACATTTCTGGGAATAGCAAATGGTATAAATAATATTCTATTTAAATTACATGAAAATTATGTAGTAATACTAATTAAAAAAAGGTGCTAAGAAAATCCTTTGATCAAAAAATAATTTTTCTCGTTGAACTCAAAAGAGGATTTTGGGGGCCCTTTGGATGCGGGGCCCCTCGCGATTGAGACTATCGCGACCCCTTAAATTCCGCCCCTGAGAATATCAATAATTATACTTCCTAAGATGAAAACCTGTATAAAGCGGAATATTTTTCGGTTCCTTTCGATTCCATTTTCAAGGTTTTAATGAATCAGTATTTGACAAAGCTGATTACTTAGTTCAGTATTACAGATTATCTGATTATATACTTTAAATTTTAGAAACTTAGAAAAAATTCGCTTTGGAAATTGTCTTTTTGGAGGAGGGGGGGGGGGGGGGGGGGACGCCAAAATCCATGTTTGCCCCGGGCGCCAAAAAGGCTAGTTTCGGCACTGCCATCGGTTGCAAAACCGAAGTCGAGTTCGGTGGTAGGAAATGCACTTTTATGTTAGTAAAGTTACTCGTGTCTTTGGAATGGGCGGTGCAATTGTCTACAAAGATGATTATGTTCCGTTTAGCTCTCCTCATTTTAACATTTAATCTTTTCAAATAGGCTTCATAAATTGTAATCGTCATCCACGCAGTTTTGTTATTTTCATAATCACAAGGCAGTGATTTCACATTTTGAAAACATCTGGGTTTCTTGGATTTCCCAACAACCAAAATTGACAATTTCTCGGAACCGTCCATGTTTGCGCCCAATAAAACTGTAAGTCGGTCCTTATTTTTTTTACCTCCGTGACAATTTTCACCTTTATATGCATACGTTTTATCCGGTGAAAGATTATAGAAAAGCCCACACTCATCCATGTTAAAGACATCTTTAGGATGATAGCCGGTTATCAAATCTGGTAAGATTTGTTTCCATTCTTCGATTTCTTGTGGATCGACGCTTTTACTCTCACCTTTTATAGAATTGTAACTTAAACCAGCTCTTTTTTTCATTCTATCAATCCATCCATTTGAAGGTGTAAATTCAATCTCCATTTTTTTGGCAATTTCCTCAGCCTTTTCTCTAAGAATAGGTCCACTTATAGGAATATTGGTGGATCTAGCTTGCTTGAACCAAAGTAATAATTTTTCTTCCATAACTTCATATTTTCCTTTTTTCACTTTTTTAATTTTTCGAGATTTATCAGAGGAGTCATTTAATATAAGATTGCGTTTTGCTACAATTCCATTCAGAGTAGTCACCGGCATATTCAATCTCTTAGCAATTTCAACTCTTGTTACGTTTGGGTTGCTATCAACTTCTTTCAAAATTTTGATTTTGTCTTCAATTGAAAAGGCCTTTCTTTTAATTCCCTTGTCCGACATTTTGAAGAGGAAAAAATAAATAAGAATTTCTCTCGTGAATTTTCCAAGAGAGATTTGACGCTTACACTCAGTCAAAAACAGATTGAATGAGCCAAACTGAACACAGCTTTGGTTTGGAATGAACCAAACATAGCTTTGATTCATTCCATTCCTGGAAAGGGGTGAAAGAGACTCTATTCTAAGAGAAAG
Source organism: Maratus michaelseni (assembly GCA_963931845.1). NCBI lineage: Eukaryota > Metazoa > Arthropoda > Arachnida > Araneae > Salticidae > Maratus > Maratus michaelseni. The sequence continues at coordinate 199,147,309 of OZ007592.1, read as the reverse complement.
CAACTGGTCAACTTAAAGAACTACCCTGAGTAGGAGCAAACCATTTCTCTTTAATCCCTTATCAGTCACTATTGTTGCAGCCATAAGGGACTCGGACTTACCCTCTCTCTACATTTCATCAGACAAACTGATATGAAGGTGAAATAAAGGTGACGACAATCCTTTTCAATCTTAAATGTGCCCTTTTGAATAGCGAAGAATATAGAGAAATGTTTTTCCAGTACAGAATGGGGGGGAAAATCCCTCAAAAGACTGAAGTAAACGTGTTTTGAAAGTAAAATTAAGGGGAGAAAAAACTTCTTAAGCGGGAAAAAGTTTGGAACTAAACTTTTTAAACGGGTTATTTTAACATTGTAAGAATAGGAAAAAAATGGGAATCGAAAATATAAACTTCTTAAACGGGAAAACTTCTTAAGCGGGAACTTCTTAAACGGGTTTTACTGTATATATATATAACCACCCACAAGATTTGCTCGTATTAGAATATATGATATATGACTAAATAAAAATCATCTTTTTTTTATGGTGTCGGACGTAAATTGTACAAAATGCTATGGTGTCGGACGTAAATTAATTTCTTTATACAGCACAACTAAATATTCATTATTTGTATAACAAAGTAATAACAAAATATATATTTGTATTATACAAAATATGTATTTGTATTAACAAAATGCATTATTAGAAAGATGGATATTCTTTTGTCATTTACATTTCATATATTTTCATTAAAAATTAACTGTCCTCTTCTGCCAATGGTGTAGGTGGTAAAATTTTCTTAATAATACATTGTAAACTATAAAAAAATCTTATCTTATTTCTTAGGCCATTGTTAATGTTGGTTAGCTTTGTACATTACAGAAACTTATATTTCTTTTTCCGCAAGCTGTGCGATACATCCAGGATAAAGGGTGGAGTAGTATCCAATAATTTACACTAAGACTTGTTACATCAGTAATATGTGTTTCACTGTCCTCAAAAGAATTCTCTTCATCTGCTGATAATTCATCATCATCAAATAAAATTATCATATTTCTTGTCTGTGATAGGGATATAATGGACGTAAAAATTTTGTTCTCTTCTATGACTTTTAGACAATGAATAGTTTGAATATTTGGGTTGGACGAATTTTCTCCCAATATGTATTCAAAATCTCAGTATTGTCTCCTATCTCTTCTCGAAATATGTACTTGATGTGTGTGTTGGGCATTAAGGTTGAAGCAACATGTGCATGTGCTTCAGGGGTATTGACTACAGTTACTTTTCCAACTTTGATGTGCCTCCATATTCTTCATTTTACGGTGTCACTAATTCCATCAACAAATCCTTTGCTGTGTGGTGTTGCAAAAAAGTTCCATTTTAATTTGATTCTATAATTTTGCTCAGATAAAAATAAATTGGAAAACAAATACCGCTGTTTGAATTGGGAACTTGGGCCGTCTGAACACATTTGTACATATTTTATGCTTGGATGTTCTGTTTTTAAGAAACTAAAAAGGTAATTACAAATTTGAACACTTACTTTGGCTGTTTCCATTGAATCAGAAAAAATTGCAATACTCTGGCTGACATCTTTTACAACCAATATGATTCCAATGTGAAGCTTGAATTTCATTCTGTTGCAGAATTTTCTGAAAAATCCAGCTGTATAACACTATTTTCAGTGTTAACTGCTGATTTAAAATTGTTAAATGTCAAGGATTGTTCTCTTTTATAATATATGTGTGACGAAAGAAATACAGTGATCTCTCACTTATACAACTCTCAGTTATACGCCGAATTCTCTTGGTCCCGTCCATGCTTTATGGGAAATAATGCCAAACTTCTCTCAGTTATATGACTGCTTCTTTCACTTATGCGACGCTTTAAACGGTTCAGGTGATTTTACATTTCTCACTCAAGAATTCATTTTTACAATCTTTAAAGTACAAATCATTCCTGTTTTCTTTTAGCTTTATCCTTTCAGTATTGTTAAAGTGTTTATCAATAACGAATAACATTTCTTATCTACCTTCGTCTGTTATTAAAGATGAAATCTATGGCGGGAGGGTGGTTGTATGGAATTACCTTGTGCCTGCCATTTAACAAAAACCGAATAACCACCTGGAAAAATGTGACATCACAGACAATTAAGAAATGTTGTTTTTCACAAGACAAAACTGCTAGTTCAACGAAAGAACCCGATTTTGAGAGCATATGGGAATCTTTTAATAACGAAGACTGGGATGAAATGTTTATGGACGAAGTTATTAATTTCAAAGATTATGTAGATTGTGTTGAAAACTACTGAGAACTGCTGAAGAAATCTTTGAGGATATCAACAAGGAAGCGAGGAGGATGACGAAGATGAGAGCAATGTTATTGCTGGTGTAAATTTTTCAAAAACAAGTGCCGATTTAAATACATTAAAGAATTATGTCGATCAAAATGATTATTCCCAAAATAGCTTAAAAGATTTATTAGACTTAAAAGATACATTTTGTCTTTTTGTCGACGACAGAGACAAACTAATATCACTTCATTTTTGAGAAAATCTGATTTGTAAATCTTTAAAATAACCATTAATGGGAAGTGAACTATTTTGTGAACTTTTTAAAAATATATTTTACGTTTTATTTTTTAATATATTTTGTAAATTTTGTTAAGATATGTTCTTAGTACTCAAACCTTATTGTTTTTAATATAGGTAAAATAATTAATGCATATAAAGTTTGAAACTTGTATAATAAGACGATCTCTCACTTATACGACTTTTTTCTACGGTCCCCTGAAAGTGAAGACCCATAAGGTATAGGTAAGGAGGTATAAGTGAGAGGTCACTGTATTTGGATTCATTTAAAAGTTCACTGAAGGTTTCTTTTACTGTACTTATAATTTCCACTTTTTCACACTTCTGCCATTGTAAATATTTTACTGGTATATCCTGAATATCATTCTGTGACTTAAAAGAAAGCAACTTGTTGACACAGTTTTCACATTCTGAATACATACAATCTTTCACAGTGGAAGAACAAACAATTTGATTTACAAAATCTGTAAATTCTTGGCTTATGTTAGTGCTTGGTTTCAAAGCTTGCAAAAAGAGACGGACATTTTCGTGATAAATACACACACATACACTGTGTGGTATTTTGTCAAATAACTTCACATGTTTCGGACGCAAACTTGCAAATTTTGAAAAATCAATTTTTGTATAGCAGAAGTTTTTGCGAAACTGTTCATAAGCCTCATGCAGAAACATGAGCATATACCATAATTGAATATGTAATTTTCTAACTTTTCCATTTGGATCTTTTTCCCTAACCAGTAATCTGTTTTTCAGTCCTGGAGCCTGCCATGAAATTTCATCACTGTTATAAAGCTATATATTGTAAGTCACAAAAAAAAAAAAAAAAAAAAAAAAAAAAGATCCCTGACGGCTTGGCCTACAGGCACAGGTAGATTTCGAAGACGCAGACCGTGGGGCGCCTGTTTGTCGGGAATTTCGGAAGAAATCACCTTTTTACGATGATGGGGCTGTACCGCCTACTTCGAAACCTAACTTGTTTGCAGGCGGAATCGGCAGGGATTTTTTTTTTTTGCTATAACGGTTGGTTCTATAAAAAACTTGTCAATATACAAGTTTTAAATAAAATTAAGAGGATTAATAATAAATTTAAGCGGATTTGAAAACCGCCTACTTTGAAAAATAACTTGTTTGCAGGCGGAGCCGGCAGGGATTTTTTTGTTTTTAATTTTTTTTTGCTATAACAGTTGGTCCTATAACAAACTTGTCAATATAAAAGTTTTAGATAATAAGAGGATTAATAATAAATTTACACAAATTTGATATCTTGTGAATTGACGAAGCTATGATTTTTTTTTCTTCTAAAACTCCCTTTTTCCCCCCCCCTTGGGACCATTTTTAATTATATCAAAAATCTGTCATACATACATTTTCGGCCCTTCTCCTAGAAGTAATAATAATTTTAAACGGATTTGATACGTATCATAATTAGGAAATTATGGGTTTTTTTCTGTTTTCACAACCCCCCCACCCTCGGTTCGATTTTGCCCATTAACGAACTTGACCGAGATTTTATGCCCCTTGATTTTATGTATCAGTTTGTAAAAGATTAATGCAGAATTTTTCCAGTTATCGTGGTCAGAAAAAAGCGACATAGATAGATAGATATATATATATAAAGTTTTGAACTGGGGGTGGTTTTGGGTTCTGGGAGTCATGATTGGCGTAGATCTGCAAAATTTCCAACTTAGGTGAGAATGTAATAGGTAGTATTTCTTACGAAATCTACCTAAAATTGTTTAGCAGGCAAGTTGAGATGTTTAATTGAGTAAAACATGTTTTCTTCTTTTAACAATGTTTTACAGTATGATTTTACACTTAAAAATCTTAATTTGCATGTTACACTTAAAATCTTAATTTGCATGTTTAAATTTAAAAAAAAAATGCATGTATAAAAAAACATACACACACATATTCTAATTACCATGGTTAATAATTTAAATGGTATTCAATCTTTGCCTTAAATAAATTAGCAAAATGATGCAATAAAGCTTGAAAAATCTTGGTGTCGGACGTAAATAATCTTTTACGTCCAACACCATTATTTGAAAAAACAATAATTTGAAATAATTTTATTTGAATAGATATTTATACATAGATAGGAAATCATGATTTACTCAAAAAATTTCTTGTTAATTACTCTAAGCATTCTTGTACAGAAGAAACTTTTTATGAAATTTGGTGTTGGACGTAAAATTACAAAAATGCTTGCTATAAATATTCTTATAAACCTAAAAATCTATTAGTTGAGCACAATTTCGAATTATTAAAACATTCTATAACATATTGACCTAAATTTGAACATGTTATAATTTAAAAATAATTAATATTTATTCCAAATGTGGAATTCTCAGATTGAATGTGAAAAATGAGTCATAAAAAAAATCATAACACATCTTTGTTTAATTGCTTGCAATTGATAAAATTTTGTGTTTTTGTTAAATTTATTATTATTTTCTTATCATTTGGTTTATAACCTTTAAAATGATACCTTACTTGATAAAAAACATTGATTTTAAATATATGTAAATTGTTCATAAAATGAAGAAAACACAACTGTGAAAAAATGACCAACTGAATGAGTGTAAAAATTAAAATTTTAGAAAGTAAATTGTTACATATAAAAGATAACAATATAAATTTTCACTTACAGTATTAAATAGTTTTTTTTTTTACTCTTTTTGAACAAAATGAACTTCAGAACATATTAATGTGTTTTAGTGGTTTCAAAAGCTTACACTTTTTTGGTTTCAAAAATGAACTTTAGAACATATTAATGTTTTTTGTTCTTCTTTAGTGGTTTCGAAAATGAACTTTAGAACATATTAATGTTTTTTGTTCTTCTTTAGTGGTTTCAAACGCTTATTTTTTTTCGGTTTAGGACTCTGGACACCTTTGCTGCTGCTTGATCTTGATTTCTGTGACTTTGGGGTTGAGGACCGTTTACGAGATCTGGGTTTTCTTCCCTTTGCCGAACTTGAACGAGATCTGGGTTTTCTTCCCTTTGCCGAACTTGAACGAGATCTGGGTTTTCTTCCCTTTGCCGAACTTGAACGAGATCTGGGTTTTCTTCCCTTTGCCGAACTTGAACGAGATTTAGCTTTTCTTCCCTCTGCCGAACTTGAACGAGATCTGGGTTTTCTTCCCTCTGCCGAACTTGAACGAGATCTGGGTTTTCTTCCCTTTGCCGAACTGGAACGAGATCTAGCTTTTCTCAACTTTCCTTTTGGTGTTGAGGAGCATGCACGAGATCTCAATTTTCTTCCCTTTGGCGAACTTGAAAGAGATCTCGTTTGCCTGTCTTTTGCCTTAGAACTTCCCAATGTTGCACTTGGGTCAGATATTGTATTAAATCTGGTAGATTTATACCATATGCCACTAGACAGTGACAGTCTGCCTGCAGAAACTTCCTCATCAATTACACTTCGTACTAATCCAATTCTATCAAACTGCTGCATGCCATCTAAATGCCTCACAATATCTTGGACACGGAAGTTCTTATGCCGATTTTCCTTGTCTCTAATAAAATCAAGAATAATTTTCTTTACGTCTTCATCAGGCAGTCTTTTTTTCTTAACCATATTGATTAGTGACTGAAGACTTTATTAATGAAAACAGAAGACAAGACTTCTTCAGAATAACAAGAAATGGTATAACTACTACTTATACGATATACCAGACTGTTCTGGAAAATTTGAATACAGTTGTTGCCATTCTATAAAGAGAAAAACGTACGCGAAGCTCCATTGGCTTCACGGACTATGACGTCAAACGACGACCAATCAGAGCAGCGATCGTCGGACGAGAGCTCTGCGCCGAGAATAACAGCAAGTAACAGTGATTAACGGCGATCCAAAAGCACAGCGATAGATCGTGGATAAATCCTGTGTTTACCCGAAAAACCTCGTGAAGCATTCTAAGCATTTACGGCGCATGCTTGCTGCTTGGCTCAGTTTTACCTTTGGCGAATCTGTGGCGTCGATTTCTCCAAATAGCCTAATAACCCTATCGGGAGCCTTTTCTCTCCTTTTGAAGAGTCATTCTTCTCGCCAAGCAAGCGATAAATTGCCAAATACATTAACGTAAATGACCTACTACGCATGTGCAGCAAACTCTGATAGGGAGCCTATCCGTGACCTTCGATACTCCGGCCAAATAACTGGTTTTAACCAAAGATACTACACAAATGGAATCTGGTTGAGAAGATCAGGAATCAGCTGCAAGAATGATGATAGAGTTATCTGCCACCCTTTTAGGCATGGAAATGATGTTTTTCTGCCTCCAGTTAGAAATTGTATGCTTCTGATGAAGCCTTTCATTTCTCTCCACTTTTCGAAACGGATGGAATTTCTTGTGACAGCTGACCGAAGGGGAATACTTTTATGGAGAACTTCCCGACTGTTGATGCTATCAAAAAGATCATTGACTGTAGAACAAAATTCTGCAGTGTAGTTGGCAGCAGCAGGAAGCCCATTCAGCGAGGTCATATAACAAAGTGCAGCAGCCACAGAGTTGCTTAAGACCTGCGCAGCTCGCCTGACTCTCATCTTGCTGAAGCCTTTCAACTCAATGTGCTTATGTGTTAATTTCTTAACAACACGATGAGTTTGTTTGACATCAAAATTGAACAACTGCACAATATGATTCCAGACAGCAATCTTTGATACATTAAATTTGGCTTTATATCTGTGAAAATTATTCCTGAGGCACTTCAGAAGATGTGGATTGTCAAAAATGGTAAATATTTTCTTCTCATTGACGAAGAAATATGGCTTTTCTTCAGTAACTGCTAGTTCGGAGAAGAACAGATTCTGATTGGTTGTGGCCATGTCACATATGATGGACTGAGGATTCAGTCCACATTCCTGCAACTTCTCTACAGCTTCCAAAAGAAGAGATTTTAAATCTGTAGGGGAAGTAGAATTTTTCGCAAAAAAGATTCCAAAGACTTGCTTCCACTTCTTGCAGATGCCACGAACCATTACGCCAAGAGCATGGGTTGCAACTTCTGAAGCTTCACCATTGCTACAATTTTCGTAGCCGATTATCTGGTCACGTTTGGAATAATATGCAAGACCAGGCTTTATTTTCATCTCATCAAACATCACCGTGCATAATCTGTCATGAGGCTTCATGCTTGATGACATACATTTTAATGCATTGAGGACGGGAGAAAGAAAACCTGGCTTGATATCGATCCCAGATAAGCTTTTCTAAAGTGTCCTCTTAGTAGGAAATTTGAAAAATTTCCTCAAACCATTATAAGCTCGAGGACTTGCTAGATATATTTGAAGAGCCAAATTTTTGTCGTCAGTTGTCCACCTTCGGCCATATGCAGATTTTCCATAGCATTTCAGCTGTGAACGCAAGAATTTGTAAATGATGGGTGGCATCACTCTCTCCAATGTTTTTAAACAAGCATCAAGAGGCATGCCACGATTCAATTGCTTCTTCGCATAATAGTATTTCCCCCGGAATTCCTTTATTTTCATGGTTTTGGGAATGTCAATATTATGGCGAATCTTTTTAACAGACCTCCACCTTTCTTCTTTTAGAAGGAGATTGCAAATCTGGAATGAGATTACAAACTTGTTTTACATTAAAAAGTAAAAACATTACTTAAATAAATAAAAGAGAAATTCTTAACTTAGCCTTAAAACAGTAATTTAACTGTTTTGGACAATATATAAATTTTTCCATTATTCACAGATTATACTCGAATATGATAAATTTCTAATGAATAAAAGTAAAGTGAAGCTCACCTTCAGATTCATCTCTTTTCCTCTTGGGTGTGCTAGTTATTTGAGGAAGCTCCGAAATATTTGAAGCATCTTTATCTGAAAACATAATTATTTATTAAAAGACCAGTTTTTATAACATTTCACTTTATTCTTAAAATTGGGCTCACACTCCCTCATGTTTACTACAAACAGTTTTGACCAAATTAACTACAATAATTAATTTTGATTCATTAAATGCTCAATTATACAGCTTACCTCTAACAATACTTTCTTTTTGGGGCACAGATGTCAAACATCTTTGACGAATAAGTCTCCACTCTATTCTGCTCTGATCTGCTTGAGTTTCCAAAGAACTTTCAACTAAATAAGAAAAAAAAAATTATAAAGCTATAATTGATATGACACCATCTATGAACAACAGTTTAGAATTGTTAAAGTGTCTTATAATATGGAAAAGGGGAGGGGGGGGATCACATTTAAGTATTTAAAAAAATAGTCCTGCCAATTACTTTTACACATCAGCTGAGGCTTGAAGCTTCAATAATCGAATAAATTCTATAGAGAAATTCATTAGCCTGTCAGCTATGGATCATGCAAGAGGGCAAAAGAAATGTAACATTAATGAGATACAAATTTTGTTATCATCTATATCTATATAATTTTGAAATGTTATTATTTATTATGGTACAGTTCTTTCATTAACATTTTAAAAATAAAGTTCCCCCATATTACAATAACTAAAAAATATTATTCCCTTTTTAAACAATATTATTAATATCATATAGATTACTTATATAGAAGAAACACACATATAATTTTTTATTAAAAAAATATATTGAATTGATTAAAAAATTTTCAGATATAGTTATAAATGACCTCTCCTTTCCCTCCCCTGTTAAAAAAAATAAAAAATAGCTACATACCAACATTGATGTTTTTATTTATAAAATTAAATCATATAAAAGCTATAAATTTACCTTCAGATATTTCCAAGATGGTGGAATTCTGAGAGCAGGATGGTGAAGAATAAATTGTGGAACATCCATCTAAAAAAAAAAAAGTAACCGACATTAGAATATAACACTTACACACATTATATAGTTATATTATATATACACAGTTTATAACAGCCGATTATCTACACAAGGGATATAGGCCCTAGGGGGGGGGAGTGCCCTTTGTGGGGGGTCTTTCTAAGGGATCATAACCTGTATTTACGGCAAGGTTCGAAGAAAATCAAGGAAAACTCCAAACAGTTAGGTCGATGAGCGCAACAGGGGTTTGAATAATAATGATCGGGTTAATCATGTTGACCATAACATATATATATATATATATATGCATGATTTGATTGATGTTAAATAACACAAATTTATGTGCTAAGCAAGAATAGGAGATTTTTGTCTTAGCATGAACACGTATATTCACCAGTGGACATGTTTTTTTTTTTCCCATTTAAGGAAGAATCCATTACATACAAGTTCTGTATTAACAGACTTTACTGTATAAAAAATATTTTAAAATGGTAAAAATTAAAAACAGGTTTTAAAATGTATTTGACAAAATAATTTTAAGCAATATATCTTACATTCATAAACTGCAATTATTTTCTTATTTAATAAAGAACCCATGTTTTGTGAGTGTTTGCACCCTGGTGACCCAGGATTTCTAAACTCAAACCTAATGACATTACTTTGTTTTAAAAGCATATTAGTAAATTTTAAACAGCAGCATTTAGATGCCCATTCATCTTTGGATGATTATAATTTATTATAATTTGCCCTGTCTGCTCCTTCCCAAACTTCTTTGGGGCCAAATTAGAAACTAGTTTATATATATATATATATATATATATATATATATGTGTGTGTGTGTGTGTGGTTTTAGCGGCAACAGATTATGTGCATTGAATCTTTTAGAACAAACACATTTGAGTTATCAAGTCAGAATGGCAATTTTTGCACTCCCTCTTTAAACAAGTTATCTAAAAATATTCAGAAGAAAAATTTCTTTACTTTTAGCTCATCCCTAACACACACTAAAATTTACACACTCACCAGAAGGAAGTTTCATCTGCTGTTCAGCAGTAAGCTTTACAGATATCTTGTTCTTCATGCTTTCAAACACATCACCAGTATTCTAAGAAACACTGTTATCTAAAAAAAAAAATTATTTCTAATAATTAACTTAAAATTAATAATATATTGTTTAACTTTAATTAGAGTTATCAACAATAGGTTTATGAAGTAATTGTAAATCTCAATATTAAATAATCATATCAGTAAAAATAAATCAAATTTCTGTAGTAAAGAGACATCAAGCAGAAATTATTCATAAATTCTATATACTACCCCCCCCCCTCCTTTTTTTTATATATAAAAAAAAGAGAAATCAGTAAGAAAAGCTAGAACTTATTCATAATCTGTAATAGACTTAACATTATTAAATTACTGTTTTTTTTTTCTGGCTTTACATGAAGTCCTGCCTCCTCTCTCTCTTTTTTTTTATAAAAAACAGAAACTTTAACACAATGTAGCACTTAATCTCTCAGAAATAATGTAATGAAAAATACAAAGCTTTTATAAGAGAAAGAAAAGACAGATTAACTATAAATATTACTTTTACAAAATTAAACTATTGAAAATATTAATTTATATTTATTAAGAAACTTCGGTACTTTTCAGTTAGCCGGGCGCCAGTGAAATATATATATACATAATACATACTAGATGGAACCCGTCAAAATTTGACGGCAAACAACTTGATAATACCATAAAAGTAAAATTTATAGTTGCTTTAACTTGACAAATTTCATAGTGGGGAGCATAATATGATTAAGTGGTCACAGACTTTTCCACTGATATATCACATGAGGGGTGTGTGCAAAATTTAGAAAAGTACACCCTTGGGGGGTCAAAGTGGGGGGATGGACATGGGAGATGCATAATATGATTAAGTGGTGACAGACCTTTCCAATGATATATAACTTGAGGTTGTGTGCAAAATTTAGAAAGTACCCCTTGGGGGGGGGGGGCAAAGTGAGGAGATGGACATCGGAGATGCATAATATGATTAAGTGGTCACAGACCTTTCCAATGATATATAACAGGAGGGTAATGTGCAAAATTTAGAAAGTACCTTTTTTTTTGGGGGGGGGCAAAGTGGGGAGATGGACATCGGAGATGCATAATATGATTAAGCAGTTACAGACCTTTCCAACAATATATGACATGAGGGGTGTCAACAAAATTTAGAAAAGTATCCCTTGGGGTGGGGTGGGGGGAAGTGGGGAGATGGGCATCGGAGATGCATAATATGATTAAGTGGTCACAGACCTTTCCAATGATATATGACATTAGGGGTGTCAACAAAATTTAGAAAAGTATCCCTTAGGGGGGTGGGGGGGGGAAAGTGGGGAGATGGACATTGGAGATGCATAATATGATTAAGTGGTCACAGACCTTTCCAATGATATATAACATGAGGGTTGTGTGCAAAATTTAGAGATGTACCCTTGGGGGGTGGGGGGGCAAAGTGGGGAGATGGACATTGGAGATGCATAAAATGATTAAGTGGTCACAGACCTTTCCAATGATATATAACATGAGGGTAATGTGCAAAATTTAGAAAGTACCCTTTGGGGGGGGGGGGCAAAGTGAGGAGATGGACACCGGAGATGCATAATATGATTAAGCTGTCACAGACCTTTCCAACAATGTATGACATGAGGGGTGTTAACAAAATTTTGAAAAGTATCCCTTGGGGGGGGGGGGGGGGCGCAAAGTGGGGAGATGGACATCGGAGATGCATAATATGATTAAGCAGTTACAGACCTTTCCAACAATATATGACATGAGGGGTGTCAACAAAATTTAGAAAAGTATCCCTTGGGGGTGTGGGGGGGGAAGTGGGGAGATGGGCATCGGAGATGCATAATATGATTAAGTGGTCACAGACCTTTCCAATGATATATGACATTAGGGGTGTCAACAAAATTTAGAAAAGTATCCCTTAGGGGGGTGGGGGGGCAAAGTGGGGAGATGGACATTGGAGATGCATAATATGATTAAGTGGTCACAGACCTTTCCAATGATATATAACATGAGGGTTGTGTGCAAAATTTAGAGATGTACCCTTGGGGGGTGGGGGGGCAAAGTGGGGAGATGGACATTGGAGATGCATAAAATGATTAAGTGGTCACAGACCTTTCCAATGATATATAACATGAGGGTAATGTGCAAAATTTAGAAAGTACCCTTTGGGGGGGGAGGGCAAAGTGAGGAGATGGACACCGGAGATGCATAATATGATTAAGCTGTCACAGACCTTTCCAACAATGTATGACATGAGGCGTGTCAACAAAATTTTGAAAAGTGCCCCCTTACGGGGGGGGGGGGGATGGACCCCGGAGATGCATAACATGAATAAGTGGTCAAAGACTTTTCCACCGATATATCACATGAGGGGTGTGTGCAAAATTTAGAAAAGTGTCCCACTGGGGGGGGGGAGTGGGGGGATGGACACCGGAGATGCATAACATGAAAAAGAGGTCACAGCCGTTTCAACTTGCAACTTTTTTCTCGAAGGCATTTGACAATATTAAATTTTTTTTTTACCCAAGACAATTTAACGATATTCTTATTTTTTTTTTGCGTAATTCGTCAAACGTTCATGGAAAAAATCATGAAATTCGCTAATCAATAGTTGATAAATTATAAAATTCAACAATCAATAGCAGTAAAATTGGTCAATCGATAACGGAAAAATCACGAAATTCATCAAATGGTCTCCCGTAAAAAAAATTGTCCTGCACACTGATGTGATGATCAAAAGGGTTTTGAAGTATAGGACAAAATTAGCACTTGCCAAACAGTGAGTAATACTGAAAATTTGGCAATGGACTTTATTGCCACCACTGGTCAAACATAATAGTCACACTCACCAATTGCGATGATTGAATGGAAAAAGATTTTTTTCTCTGCTGTCGCGCGACAAATTTTGAAACCATTTGGCAAATTTCATCCCCGAAATTGGCAGATTGTGAATTTTTTTCTCGAAGCCATTCGACGATATTCGAAAATTTTTTCTCCCGAAACCAGTTGATGAATTTTGCGATTTTTCCACTGTGTCGATTAATGAATTTTGCACTTCTTCCGCTATCGATTGACGAATTTCGAATTTTATCGACTATCGGTTAACGAATTTCACGATTTTTTCCATGAACGAACAAATTGCGCACTTTCTGCTAATTGACACATTTCGCCCTTTACAATTCAGTCAATGAGTTGAACGTTGTTTCTTTCGAGAAATGTCAGGAATGAAACAATGATTCTTTAGGTTGAATTTACTTCATTCGATGCCCCATGGAAGAATGTGTGCGATGCAGCAATGGGCGTCACAGACTTTTTAGGGCACCTGCAGACTAAAAACATCTAACCAATCTTCGCGGGGGGAAAATAACAGATTTTGTCAAATGATTGAGGAAAAAACACTACTTTATCAAAGGATCATGGGAAAACATGACTTTTGTTAAAAGACCACAGAAAAAACGTAATTATGCAAAAGGATCGCGAAAGATAAGCAAATTTTGTCAAAGAATCGCAAAAAAGGAAATTTCACCAAAAGATCACGCTTTTTTACTAAATTTCGTCTAAAAATTGCAGAATAAAATGTATTTTATCAAAGAATTGCTGGAAAATGCGGATTTCGTTAAGGATCGTGAGAAAAATGCGAAATTCTTCAAAGGATCGCTGAAAAAACACTAATTTCGTCAAAGAATTGCTGAAAAAACATGAATCTCGCCCAATAACAGAAAAATCATGGTTCATAATCATTATATCTAGTAGTACATGTAAATACAGTTTGTGATATAAGACAAAATTAACATTCACCAATCGGCGAGTAATACTGGAAATTGGTGATTGATGTTATTGCCACCACTGGCTAAACTTAGTCACACTCGCCAATTGCGATGATTGAATGTAAAATGAAATTTTTTTTCCCGCTGTCACTCAAAGAATTTTGAAACCATTTGGTGAAGTTTTTTTCGAAACCATTTTGTGAATTTCCCGATTTTTTCTTCAAAATCATTTGACAAAGAGACTTTTTTCTCGATGGCATTTGACAATATTCAAAATTTTTTTACCCGAGACAATTTGACGATATTCTTAATTTTTTTTGTGCAATTCGACAAATGTTCATGGAAAAAATCATGAAATTCGTTAATCAATAGTCGATAAATTGTGAAATTCAGCAATCGTTAGCGGTAAAATCGTAAAATTTGTCAATCGATAACGGAAAAATAATGAAATTCATCAAACGGTTTCCGGTAAAAAAATTGTCTTGCACGCTGATGTGATGATCAAAAGGGTTTTGAAGGCATTTATTTTATTTGTTGTATTGTGTATAAATACCTAGGTGGAAGCAGTTTGCTTATTTTGTCAAATGTTTCAACAATATTCGACCCAATACGCATGCGTAAAAAAAATCTTCCAGTAGGACCGGCCAATGAGGTGAAGGTCTATTACGGTCTCTAGAAATGTGTTTGGGATCATCTCCTGTTGTTTTTTTCTTGCACTTTGCGTTAAACCTAGGAAGGTATTTATATAGAACTCACTGTGGAGTGTTTAGAAGGTATTTATTTATTTCATTTATTATAATTTGTATGAATACTTAGGTGTCCATTTCGGATTTACTGTTTAAAAATGAATTTAGGCTCTTTTAACGTTCGCGAAATCAATCCCGATGGAAATTGTCTTTTTAGATCTCTATCATTTTGTTTATATAGTACAGAAAATGATTATTCAAATGTATGTAAAAATATCGTAGAACACGTAATACAAAATTGAACCACTTATAGTCCGTTTATTATCGGGGATGAATCTTATGGTGTTCCGATTGCTAATGAAGACAATTATGTAAATATATGGTTCTTCATAGAGGTATATGGTTCTTCACACTTCAATAGAAGCATTGTTTAAATTAATATAATTCTACAAATATGATGCAGTTTTAAAATATCGAGTAATGATTAATACTGTCAAAGAATATACTCATATACGTAATTAAGTTTTGGTACTTCTCTATTATCTCATCGACCACTTTTCATAAAAAAAAAACTATCGCCAAATAAATGGGAGAACGTTGTCATTGGAATATCAAAATAAATAAATAAAATATAAGAATTTAAGGATACAATTGTTATTTTAATTAATGAAATAACTAATAAATCAAATAAACATAATGAAAAATACACGCAAATGTTGAATTAAAAACCACTTGATGACATAAAAAACACGTATAATGTTTTCGACATCAAGTAAATGGGACTGCATTTTTGGCATTTAATCATGCAGTTTGGCGATAGTATTTTGTTATGAAAAGTGGTCGATGGGATAATAGAGAAGTACTCAAGTTTTTTATACCAAGTTTGAAAATTTATCTTTTTTTGACATTTAAAAAAAATAACATAAAAAACATTACAAATTTGCCCATTTAAAACATTCAAGATTTGTATATATACAAACAATACAATGTAAATATTAATATTGTTACATGATACATTATATACATTGTTTGCATATATACTTCTTTGTATACATATATTGTTTGTATACATACAAACAAATATAATGTAAACATTATTCAAATATTAAGAGTTTGCAAATCAAAACATTCTAAAGATTTGTATACATACAAACAATATAATGCATACATACTCTTTACAAATAAAATAGCCCACTTATGTAATGACAAAACTTTTAAATCGAATAGAGATAATATATTTCTGTTTTGTTATGAAAAGTGGTCAATGGGATAATAGAGAAAAGTACCTAAGTTTTTTATACCAAGTTTGAAAATTTATCTTTTTTTGACATTTAAAAAAAATAACAGAAAAAACATTACAAATTTGCCCATTTAAAACATTCAAGATCTGTATACATACAAACAATACAATGTAAATATTAATATTGTTACATGATACATTATACATTGTTTGTATATATACTTCTTTGTATACATATATTGTTTGTATACATACAAACAAATATAATCTAAACATTATTCAAATATTAAGAGTTTGCAAATCAAAACATTATAAAGATTTGTATACATACAAACAATATAATGCATACATACTCTTTACAAATAAAATAGCCCACTTATGTAATGACAAAACTTTTAAATCGAATAGAGATAATATATTTCTGTTTATTTTATAACTTATATTCAGATGCTCAGATTCTGCTTTTTTCGAACACATAATAATAAAAATATTACTACCGTGCATACTGTCTTTTGACATTATATTTACATAAGATTCATTCCTGATAATAAACAGACCATAAGTGGTCCAATTTTGTATTACGTGTTCTACACGTTTGAATAATTATTTCCTGTACTATATAAACAAAATGATAGAGATCTAAAAAAAAAATTTCCATCGGGATTTCGCCAACGTATGAGCCTAAATTCATTTTTAAACAGTAAATCCGAAATGGACACCTAAGTATTCATACAAATTACAATAAATAAAATAAATAAATAAAATAAATACCTTCTAAACACTCCACAGTGAGTTCTAGATAAATATCTTCCTAGGTTTAACGCAACGTGACAACAGAAAAAAAACAACAGATGATACGATCCCAAACACGTTTGTAGAGACAGTCATAGACCCTCACCTCATTGGCCGGTGATTTTTTGACGCATGCGTATTCGGTCGAATTTCGATGGAATATTTGATTTGACAGAATTACCAAACAGCTTTAAATATATGGATATATGTATACATATATATATATATATACATGTGTATATATATATATATATATATTATGTATATAAGTATATATATATATTTCACTGGCACCCAGCTAACCGAAAAGTACTGAAATTTTTTTCTACTTCGCATGGTTTACAAGTGCAACACTATTTTAAGATACACTTACCTCTACTAAAAAAAGGAACAGCTGACGACTTTAGTCGACACATTTTTGGTACCACATAGTCAGATTTCTGGAAGTGGTCTGAACATATTTTGAATCCTTTGTTTAGTTGTGCAACAGTTTTGGTTATCAAATAGGGTCTACCACATGCAGCAACCCATTTTTTACACCTAAAACAAGAATTCTTTATATTATTTTTCATAAAACATATGCACTTTCAGATATTTTCAAATAAAATACACATCTGAATTAAAATTAACAAGAACAAAAAATAGTGCATCAAGCATAGATTATGAAAGTTCCCAGCAATTCAAGAATACATTAACATAAGTTTACTAATTAATAAAGTGAAAGTTGATGTCTAAGTAAATAATTTGGAAAGTGCATAACAAATTTGAAAACCGAAAAATAACTGAATTCTTTTGTGTTGCCCTGCAATTATGCTATAGCCGTACCGAGTACTTGGTATATACTCGGTACTAAAGCTCAGCCAATACCGAGTAGTTGTAGAAATTTTATTTTTTAAGCATATTTGAAGACAAATGAATTTAAAACTGATCTGTAAAATGTTATTTGTATCTAAATGTATAATATATGCAATAATTCATAAAAACTATTTACTTTGTACATAAAATTTATCTATAATATAAATTATAGAAAAATGTAAGAAAAAAAAAACCCATGTAAAATTAATGTAAATTAGTTTTGTTTTATAATTAAAACAAAAAAAAAAAGCAATTTTTAAATCTATAGGGAAAGACTATGATTTTGGATAAAGATGCAGTGTGTAGAAACAGAAAATACAATAAATGTAATAAAAAAATAATAATTAAATTTGTTATATTGTAAATTATGGTGTAAAAACATCATTCTATATTTTCAGCAGATAGGACATTTATTTTTATTATTGTAAATTTGGCCTGTCTCAGAAAAAATGTGCTCCCTGCGAGAACAGCTAAAATGTTATTTTAGCTGTTCTCGCAGGGAGCACATTTTGTAGCGAGAACAGCTAAAATAACATTTTAGCTATACATTTTGTAAAAAATGAAAAGAAACTAAAGCCAATACCCTTTTTGGCACTTTTGTGTTATAGTGGTCCCCACAATTACAATTATGCCAAGGTTGCAGCTACGATTTTGCTACAATCATTGAAAAGCTTATATATGCATCATATATATACATTATATACATATCTACGTTTTATATGTTATGTATCACATACATCTTATGCATTATGTCATATGTAATATCATATATACATTATTTAATAACTAATAACTTGGCCCATAATATATCACAAAATGTTATATACATCATGTATTATTATAATGTCATATATGCTTTATAATTTGGAAATAAATCTTTGTCGCTTGGCGATTGATGATCAGGGTCCACTATAACATGAAAGTACCCAATTTTTTTAATCAAAAGTAATAAGGTACTTTTAGAAAATATGAAACATTTTGCATTCTTCAAGGAATTGTTCAGCAAGCAATAACAATTTTTGATTGGCAGATTTCATGTGTCAAAATGACTAATGATGGTTTTAAAGAATCAGTTTTAATATCATATCTATTGATTGATTGAACTTTTTATATATCAATTCTTTTATATATATTTATTTATTTTAAATGATGCTACTGCTTTAAAAATTTTTAATTTACTAAAATTGTCTTTAAAAGGTGCAAGATAAATGAAATTTAAAAAATTGAAGCTAATTTAAAAAATAGGGTTATATTATATGCTCAAGATGTATGTTTATGAATACATATAAACACACATAGAAGTACACTTCATGTTCGCATCAGCGATTCTTTCTTACAGACAATTACTCGGTACTCGACCAAAGCACTACTCGGTACACCACTAATATGATCCATAGATTTGTATATACAGTAGACTCCCTCAAATCTGCCGCCTTAAAACCGGCACATTATTTCAGATTTAAACAATGAAATTTACAATTGAGATGTAGGTGTAAAATTCAAGTTTATATTTATATATATATCTCATTCTGTACACATTTTAATATGTAGTTCTGGTTAATATGATCCAACTCATGTTTTCTCATGAAGGAGGTATAAATTCATTTAAAAAAAAATTTAAGATAGGGCTGCTACCAGTCGCAATTCAATATTTTTACCAAAAATTTATGTATCAATCAAGCTTTTTTGTTATTAAGTATGGCTAAACATGAAATAAAACTTTGTATTTTAAGATTTTGATGTGAATTATTAGTGTACATTTATAAGGCGAGTTTCACTGAATAATTCAAGGAAAAATTATCTCATCATCATTATGTATATTTAGTTACACATATTTATGTACTTGATCTTTACTTTTAATATTTGAATATTTTTTTAATTTTCTGAATTTTTATTATTTTTCTTTATTGTAAGCATTCATTATAATTTCGAGTGCATGATTTAAAATTCAAATTATTGTTTAAAAAATGTAAACAAACAGTGACCAGATATCTGCAAAATTATATGATACAACAAACAGCATAAAAAACTGTCAACAAAAAAAAAAAATTAATAAAAATTACAGTAAAAAAAATGTGCAACACTAAGATAACCAAAACAAGTTATAAAATTATAAGCACAAAGACATTGAAAATAAATTTTGCATTGGTTGTATATATTAAGACTTTTTTCAATGAAATTGAAACGGTCCAAAGTTATTCTACATTCTTATTATAAATGCCTTATAAAAATATAAGTTTTAAGTAATCTCAATAACATGAAAAAATTTCAAAATGATATACTTACAGTTTTTCGTTAGCAGGGAATCTGAAATATTTCTTATCCGGAAAAGAAGATTGGTAGCAGTAACAATAAGCACATCTGTTACTACTCTTCTTCCTAAATCAGAATATGGTTTTGTATTTCATGTTTTAACAAAATAAAGTAAATAAATAAATATAAACAATATTGGTATAATAACTAATTAAAAATCAGTCAAACCAAGAAGTAAATAAAATTATATATTATATTTACTTCTATAATATATACTACTATATATAATATTATAAAAAAAAAAAATTAAAAAAAAAAATACTTTGATATGGCAGTTAAAGATGGTCATGTTACAGAGGCCATAACAATATAGAAAATTTTTTAGGTAATTTTTGAAGAGAAATAAAAAACAAAAAAACATGCAGCATATATATGAAAAGGGGAAAAAAAAAAACCCTTCTTAGGCAATATTATTAATTGTATAATACAAGTTTCCATTTCCTACTCTAGTATACTTCAAATAAATCACTGAAGCTGCTAAATTTTGCTTTGTGATAAGTTAGAGTATTTTGTTTATTAAAGGAGTTCTGAGTATTCATTGCTCCTTAAACTTTTTAAATTTAAAAGGCTTTTAAATGTTGTCTGCTGTATAGTATTTTTTATGTACAGAGTTGCTTTGTCAAATATGTATAATCAAACATCAAAGACAGATAATTTAAGATTTTTCACAACCTGTCTGACTTATAACATTGTCTTTATTTGAATAGGGAGGGTTTCAGCTCTATGAGCCCCTCCTATTTCTATGCCCCTGACATTATTCTCTGTTTAATGACTGATTGCCAGATTATAAAAAAATATATATACAACACAGTGTTTAAAAAAGAAAAATTCTGATTCAATATTACATTTTTATTAAAGGAGTTCTGAGTATTCATTGCTCCTTAAGCTTTTTAAATTTAAAAGGCTTTTAAATGCTGTCTGCTGTATAATCAAACATCGAAGACAGATAGTTTAGGATTTTTAACAACCTGTCTGACTTATAAAATTGTCTTTATTTGAATAGGGAGGGTTTCAGCTCTATGAGCTCCTCCTTTTTCTATGTCCCTGACATTATTCTTTGTTTAATGACTGGCTTGACTGATTGCCAGATTATAAAAAATATGCAATACAGTGTTTAAAAAAGAAAAATTCTGATTCAATATTACATTTTTACTAACCATAATTTAATAATATTTAAAAAATTGTTCTTATTTCATTCTGGAAAGCTCGGTTTTTCAAAATTCAATTTGATCTCATAGCTTTCCAGATAATGCAAAATATTTCATGCACTATAACAATTGCTTAAATTACTACACCTTTCAATAATGACCACTAATCCTAAAACTAAAAAAAAAAAAAAAAAAAAATACTTTTGTAAATGGCTATTAGTATATAAAATTAACTATCAAAACAAAAACATGTGCAAGTTTTGCAAGGAAATAAAAACATACAAATTTACTCTAAAGCTTGCAAAGTAAAAATTTTGCTGAAAATCAAGCAACAAACTGAAAAATAAACATTATTTTGTGTTTCCTGACTGGTTTGGCATTTCCGTTCTCTGTACCCCCCGCCATCTTGGATATTTTTTTCGCCAATCTTGGCGAAAGCAGGGAGCAGGCGAGAGCTGGCGCCATCTAGTGTTTTTATTGCAAAAAACAACATTTTTGGTTTGCGATTTTTTTTTTTCTCCGTAATGCATGCATGAGGACTGGAACATGAATGGAAATGGATGAGTTTTATCTATTTTTTTTCCAAAAGTTCCAGGGATCATGCATGCACTATGGCGAAAAAAAAATCGCAAACCAAAAACATCGTTTTATCAATAAAAGAAGTTTTTCTAGCGCGAGGGTCTCTACGCAACTGCTAATACTTTTTATAAAAAAATTAACAAACCTTTTGATTTCCTTCCACAGCTGAAAAAAAAGGAAATTAATCCTATTTCATAAGGTCTGAGAAAACTCGGCCTGCTCTGAAATAATAATAATAATCAAATCATTTTCGTCACCGATCCAATGTAATATTAGGAATAAAAGTTTTTTTTTTTTTTCTTTTTCTAAAATAATAATATAGTTTTGAAATGTATGTGCTTTAAATTTAGAAAATAAAAATTTAAGAAATGTATGCCAACTTAAAATTGAAAATTATCTGAACTAAACGAGATATATATTAAAAATAAAAAGATCCTATTAAAATTCTGAATTGAATTTTGTTAATCGTCTTGAATAAAAAATTAGTTTTTGTTTAAAAAAAAGAAAAAAAACAGCATTTAAAAAAAAAAAGCTTGTCTGACACACGTGCTGTCAAAATTTTTGCCTGACACATGCGTTGCACAATTAAATAGTTTGATTTAAACCAAGTAAAAAAAGAAAAGAAAATATAATTATATCTAAGCTAAAATTTTAAACGTTAATCTCAGATATAAAAAAAATGAACATTAATCATATGTATTAGAAAATATAAAAATGCAGATATAATACCTAAGATCAGCACGGCCTTGTTGAAAATATATTCTAGGGGTAGGGGGCACTGCTTGTTAAATTTCCAGGAGGGAATTTTTCATGGATAAGGGAAAAAATATCATCAACGCTCTGTATTTCAGGTATTTATTTTGGCGTGCTTATCACTTTATTGGCGAAATTATTTTTTACCTTTTAGATTCTAGGATTTCTTTGACAAATCATATCAACGTTTCCTCCTATACCCCCCCCCCCTTTTTTTTTTACCCACATTTCCCATGTGTGTACTACCTTAAATTTTAAATAAATGTAAATATATATGGTTAAAATTTCATATTTCGTAAAATTTTTAATTAGTTGATCCGCAGAACTGTTATAAAAAAAATTAGTAGGTTTTAATAATTAACTAAATCATATTTGTATTGCATTTATAGAGTTTTATTATGATGTCTCACATTTTATAAATATGTTGGGAGACATAATTTTAAATAATGAATTTAATTAGTTTGATTTTATTTTTTAAATCGGAAATTAATTATTTTAATCGAAATTTTAAAATTTTATTGTTTTTATTTTAGTTAAAAGAATGTTATTATCCTCTTACAGCTACAGTCGCTAACAAACAATGTCAATATAAAACATGCAATGGAGTTTAAATAAAATAATAAAAGCAAAATTTTTATCGGCTATTTTTTTTATTTAATGTAAAACAAAAGCTTTGTAGGGTGTCTATTACAGGTACATTAATCCTATATCTCTTGTTTTTAATCTTATTATTATTTTTTTTAAATAGAAAGCATTGATTATAATCAGTACACAGTCTAACTAGAATTGAAATATCAGTTTTACGAAATATGCATACTGAATTTAGGGGGCCCCAGGGTCACGGACCAAACTTCAATTATAAAAATGCTATTAAAAAATATATAAAATTATTATATAATTAAACATATACATTTGTATGCATTCTATTGCGCTTTGTTTGTGAACATAAACTAAAGTAAATTAAACATGCATTAACTATTTTAGAAAGCACCAGATTTACAATTTTTCATAACAAAAAAAAAAGAATATTACTTAGAGCGTGTTCAGCTTACACGACCACAACGACCATGGTCGAAGGAGACTGGAAAATGGAGTTGGTCTTTAAACATACAGTTACAGTGAACTTGAGAATCAAATGTTCAAATCACGCATTTGCCTACTTATATTAATATTTTGTTGCATGTTTGTTGTGTACTTGGTGGGTGAATGGTTAAAGCATTGCCTTTCTATCTAGATAGTGTGAGTTCGAATCCCACGCTTTCTTCAAGTTTTTTTTCTGCTTTTTTATTTAAAAATGTTTTGTCAGTTGCTATATATTTTTCATGCTAAATGGTAAATTTTGACATTAATAACAGTTCCAGATTAATATTAAAATAAATTAAATTAATTAAAATAAAATACTTATTTAAATATTGTATTTCAGATTTTTTTTTTAAAGTGTTTATTGGTTACTTTATGTTTTTCATGATAATGGAATATTTTTAATAAAAGTAAATTTTGATATTAATAACAATTACAGATTTATTTCTATTGTTATTATAAAATACTCATTTAAATACGATAAATGGGCAATCTCCCGATTAAAATTTTCTTTTACAGCGCTTTATAATATTTAAATTTTTATTCCAATTCGTTAATATTTTTTTAGCAAATAAGAATTGTGCAAAAATATCTGTGCGCATACGATGGGTGTGTGTTTTTTATGGAGTACCTTATTGGTTTATTATTACTAAAACTAAAATGCAAAACATATTTTACAATATAAAATTCAATGTGTAAAATACTATAAAAATAAAATTATACGTATAACGTTAATTTTGTTTAAAATCAAATTAAAAAATGAATTTTGACAATTAAATATTTAAGTTTCAAACAATTTGTTACCGAAATAAATGTTTTAATAAGAATATTAGAAACTCTTTTTATCAAATTTTAACAAATATTTTAATTTACTAATACAAATGAAAGTCATAACATGTTGATATCACAGTTTTGTTATATTAACAGTATTCCATTTTAATGAAAATATAAAGCAACTGATGAAGCCCTTTTATATATTAATAAAAATTGAAAAGAAAAATCTAAAATAAAAGAAGAGGCTTATGATCCAGGTTCATTTGTTTAGTACGACAAAACATCGTAAGTGTATGTAATATTTTTTATTTAATTTTTATTTTTGAGTGCTTCTGTCTAATTATTTTAAGGCTTTCTGTGTTAGACCTGTTGGGAGACGACTTTCATATACGATCCTTAATTATTTTAATATGTGTATTTCCAAATAAAAACGACTGACATCTCTAAATCAGTTTTAACTTTTCAGATAAATTATTTGCATAGAACAAACTTTTTAAAGTTCCAAACTTCCAAACAAAAACTAAAACTTTAGAGTGCTGCCAAATTTGAAAAGCAAAATTACATAAAATTATGAATTAGATAAATATAATACAACGAGCTACACATAATATGATGACCGTATAAAGACTATAAATTATGCTACAGCAGACCCACTGAGTTATATAGAATTATAAGAGCTCAGTGGTTAGGCCAAAAGCTGACACAAATCGGTGATCGAACATTTGACCTGTCATCAACTTATATGTCACTAAAACTGATATATTAATCGTACTCCGCTATTGTTATATTTTATATACTGTTTCGTTAAGAAATACGAAAGTTTAAAAAATCAGTTATAAAGTTGAAAATTGTTAGATTTCCGATCAAACTGTTATAGGTGTTCAATCAACCTTCCAAACGAAAAGCCCAATCACGTGATCAAATCGACCACAAAATTTTTTGGGTCAAGAGAGCGAAGTTTGCGCAGGCGCATCGGGCTAAATCAGATCACGTGATGCTTTGTTGTGTCACGTGATGTTTTGTGTTCATGATTCCTATTATGATATTCCTATTACAAGAGCCACTTTTTTGGAAGGATAAGGGCTTATAGTCGCTGGCTTCACTTATTATAAGGCACAGAAACAGAATATAATTCAATTATGGCTTATTTCCATGCTTCTAAGGTGACTCACTCCATGTATATTTTCTCCTTCGACCATGGTCGTTGTGGTCGTGTAAGCTGAACACGCCCTTACATGTCTGAGATTTCCAAAAGTTACAACCATGGAGATAGAAATAAGAAGGAGAACAGTGAAGATAGGTTTTCAAAATCAGAACATGGACCGGAAATTAGTACCCAGTTCATGGCGCTGGTGCTCCTAAAGGCCGGTCATGCGACCTGTCAAACATGACAAATTGTCGTCTGCTCTTCCTGCATTTTGCTTTCCAGCATGGTAAAGAGTTGGCAGTCGAAACCTGAAATAGAGGGCGCTACACTCCCCAAAGGCCTAAAAGATCGGAAACGCCGCCATATTAGGTACTGCTTTTAGTTCCATAAGTAGAAACATTATCGTTGTTCTCCTTTTCTCTATCTCCCTGGTTACAACACGTTGTTTTTCTCTTGTAAATTGTAACGTAATCAATAGCAATAATGGCGTTCCTCGGTCGGAACCGGAAGTTTAAATGTCTGTCAAAATATTTCGCGCTCAAAATTTTAAGAGATAGCAACCTTTTTGGCTTCTTGTTTGGCGTAGACGATTATTGCCCCTTTCAGGTAACTTTCTTTGCAATACAAATTCTTTGCTGACTATCCAAATTTGCACAATTCTGGCAATAGATGGCGCAGTCACGATTTCGCCCAAGCTTCATATCTTCTAGTGTAGTATCTTTGTTTCAACTAAGACTCCTATCACAGAGTAAGGAGATTTAAACAGAGAATCAACTCTCATAGACTTCAATGGTAACTTCTTTAACATGGGATTACACATAGACAGTGGCGCTAGCTGCGGATGACGTGAAAACTACAGCCGTAACAGAAGAGAGGTAGCTAAATAGAGCTATATATCGCTTTCTTGGCGACAAATGAGGGAAGGGAAAAAAAAAAACGGCGACTACTTGCTTTGCTTCTTGTTTTGGTTGGTTGGTTGATTGATTTTAAGACGGTCGATTATCTATCTACGCGAATGAAAACAGATTTATTATTTTTAACATGTTCTGAAACAATCAGAATTCAACTTTATTTTAAAATAAGTGCTGTGGTAAAACAATTTTTTTTTCCAAGTTTGAAAGGAAAATTTGATTTTTTTAATTCTTCAAAATGTAAGTTGTGATCAGGGAGTTAGAGAGATATTAGATAGAGAGATCTTATTTCTATCTCCATGGTTGTGATTTATTTTCATGTGCATGGAGATATAAATAGATTAGGAGAATTTTCCCCTATGGGATCTTCCTTGCAAACTTGAGCCTAACGCCGAAGTGGCCGCATGTGGCGCTGCGATCTTTAGCTGAGTCAAAATAACATTGTTTGCTATAGGAGTGCATTATTATTTCTTTTATAAAATATTAATTTTACATTATATTTTAATGTGGCTCGAAACTGTTTTGTATATGGATGTGACAGGTGGTATGTGAAAGGCAAAAGAGGGAATAAAGAATTGCTTGTAAGAAATCCATCATTGTTTTCTGCTGAGCTTATGTATGTTGTTGATCTAATATTTAACAGATTTTTATTTTAATTTCAATAAATATTGTTGAGTGAGCAAGACAAGGTCTAAAATAACTTCTTTTAATTCTTGCTAAAAGTGTTGTTTGAGAATCGTATTCAAACGTTTCATTAAAATTTCGTAACAAAACTTTGACAAGTTTGTAAACAGAGACTTTTTAATGAGATATTTAATGCAAGTATGTAAAATGAGACCTATAGTATTTGCTAAATATTTCTATGACATAAAAAGTGGGTTATTTTTGTTCGAAGTCTTCTTTAAAAGTCCCATGATATAAAAGTTTTGAAGATATAAAGATTTTGACAGAACTATTTAACAGGCTCTATTTTAAACATGGAGTTATTTTTACTTCAGAGCAGCAGATGGCAGCACCAGCAAAAGTCAATTTTCTGATATTTATAGCTGAGTAATTTTTAAAATTCTATTTTTCTGTATGTTCTGTTGAAATATTTGTTAATTGTTTCTTAAATAAAGATTTGCAGATTTTTCTTTGTGTAATCTTTATTTAAATAAGCACACATAGGCACAAAAGTTTTAATTTATCGAAATACCTTGTTCATATGCAATAAACACACAGACATCAAGTTATGTTTTGATTTGAAAAAAAAAAAAAAAAATGATGTCAATAAATTTACTTGAAATAAAAAGTTATGACAACAAGTCTTGAATGTGTAAAATTATTCATATTATATATGTGTATTAAGTTACAGAAAAGGTTAATTGTATTTGTATTACATTTAATATAAGAATAAAATTACAATAATCCAGCAATATATAAAAAAGCATTTTCTCTTTTCCAGGGCTTGGATCAGGGTTCACTTTCCTGTATTGTCACAAAAATTAAAGCGTTTTCAATGCCTTAAAGTATCCATAGGAGTATGTAAATACGTATTTAGATAAATATATTTAATATTATCCTACTCTAAAGTATAAAATATGAGTTTTAACGAAAATTACATGCCAAATTTGGGAACCTAGGGTACAGCGCCTAGAATACATAGTGTGGAAACCGGCTACAAAATAGTACTAAAAAATTGTATCCAATAAATGTACAACGTTGCTGAAAATATTAGGATGGGTTCGCAGCGCCATCTGCTAGCTCTTGACATTGTATTAGAATGTTTCGGTTGGTGGTAAGTATTTTAAATACTTAAATTATATCATTTTCACCTCTGACTTAGTGATTTTTATAAGTTGTTTTTTAAAATTATGACAGCATGGCTAAAAAACGTGATACGCATTTTTTTTGTCTCTGGTTGCAACATTATCGTAGGCTTCGTAGGAGCACCGTTGCACATTTATAGGCTACAACTTTTTAGCACTTTTTAAAGCATTACACCATTTGCCGGTTTCCACACTATGTATTCTAGGCGCTGTACCTAGGGCCACGACCTAATTGAATCAGGTTTCAAATTTATTTTACATTTGCAATAGGCATATGTTTTTTAAAATGTAAAATACAATTTATACTAAAAAAATTTACCTTATTCCAGTACTTGTTTTGAATGAGAATTGATATTTTTTTTGCTCATTTTAAATAATACAGCTGAAAAAAAAAATTATTTTTAGTTTTTTACAGTTTGTAAAATTTACTATGAATATTTAACGAATTCTTAAACTGAATAGTTCTTGTTTTCATGTTATTATTTTAATTTCTTTTTAAATAATAATAATAATAAAATGCATATAAAACATTTCAGCATTTGTTTTAGTTAGAAAAAATAAAGTTAATTAAAAAAAAAAAAAAACGAGAATTACATGACAAATCCGGGTTCCGGGTAATACGAGTACAGTAAAATTTAAAGGAAAAAAAATATATAAATGAGTTCCAAGCTTGTCTTCAATAAAATTTAATATTTTTTGTTCCTTTTTAATAACACAGTGGAAAAAATATGTATATTATTTACAGTTTGTACAATTTATTATAAATATTTTACAAACTCTTAAAATAGTTCGTTTTCTGTTCTGTTAATTAAAAAACTCGTAAAAAAACATAGCAGAATTTCTTTTTAAATGTAGCTTAAGAAAAAAAAAATAAGTTAGATAATGCTAAATAAAATCTTTTGTTCTTAATTTCGATTGTAGACAATAGATGGCGCTCCGGCCAGTATACGAGTTATCGCGCATTTTTATTTCGGGTTGGGTTGGGTTGATTGTTGACGGCCAATTATCTACGCTAGGGATATAGGCCCGGGGGGAGTGCCCTTCGTGGGGGTCTTTCTAAGGGAACCTAACCCGTATTTACGCATGGATAAATCCACGGTTCGAAGAAAACCACGAAAACTCCGAACGATTAGGCCGACGGGCGCGATTGGGATCGAACCCAGCACCTCCCGTCTACCAGCTTCGAGAGCACAACCTCTCAGCCACTGGTGGGGCCATTTTTATTTCGGAGTCGTGAAAAACGTAGCACGGCGTTCCCCTACCTGAGGTATTCTATTACCATGTTCATGTGTTATTTTTGTTCTTGTTTTTTCAAGTTCCATAATGTTGAATTGATAAGACAATCTCCCATCCGGAATTAGCTGTATAGTTTTTAGTTAAATTTGGTTCATTCGTTCGGAAAATATAGAATATTTTTTTTACGTCATAATGCTTTCTTATGGGGATGCAGACAATTTTTCAAATTTCATTTTTATCTGAAATGAAAATGGAATATTTGCGTAATGGATTTAGATGTAAAATTATGAAGGCTCAATTTTCGATATGGATTTTCAATAGTTTTAAAATTTTGCTTATAAATTTAATAGAATTTAGAAATTAATTGCTTAAAATATTTGAAAATGTTTTTGCATCTGTTCGGGAAATATAAACATCTTACTTTCATATTTTTTACAATTTTTAAAATCATTTATTTTTACTTACCACTTTAATTTAAGGATTCAAATTTCTGGAACATTCGAACAATTTTATATGCTTATAAACATGCATGCAATTGAAAAAATAATAATTGCGGATTGTACGAAGTTAAAATGATATTTAAAAAAAAATGATCTGCAGATTTACTAGTATAGGAAAAAACTTTGTACCATGTTTACATTGCGATAGAAAATATATATGAATAAAATTTTATACGGGGAAATTTTTTTTAAACATGAATGAGATTTATGGTATGGCAGTTATTTTAACGATAATATAAAGTCAAAATTTGTTAAAAATCTGCCAACACTGAATGTATATAAAATATTTCATACATAATGGAACTTGAAAAATAAAAACAAAAATAACACATAGAAATAAACCACAACTTACCGATTCTTAGGAATAAAAAATAACTTTGACATCTTGTTCTTACAAACAATAGACTCCTCTCTTCGTAGCATTTTGAAGAATTATAATCAACTATTTGATCTTCAAAGAATAATTTTTAAGAATAAGTATTAAACAAGATTCGAAAATAAATTAGCGAACGCCGAAAATTTGCACATGCGCAAATGACAACAGAAAGACGCCAAGCAGAATAGGGTTACACTTAAAATGAAATTACGAAGATAAAAATCGCCAAACCGATGATTTAGTTCTTATGTCATCCGCCGCAGTCGCTCTTTTCAGGCGAAGTTGGATCTCTGTCTTACTCTGGGAGCGGCACACTATGCCAACATCACAAGTATCATTCTGGCAACCATATGGGTCATTCGCCAATGCTTGGCGACTCTATTTGGCTGGGTCAAGCATAGGTGAAGTCGTCCCATAATGGGATTATTATATCTCGAAGCCCCCCCCCCCCCCCTTCAAAGTTTGTCGCCCTTCAAAGTTATATCTCGAGGCTTTAAATTTGTTTAAGGATATTCTTTTAAATTTACTTCCGCCTGTTAATTCAAAACTTGCGTGTTTACTCAAAAGTTTGCCAGTTTTTTTGACCAATAAAATGCGAATACGTCTGATCTAACTGTGACGTCAAAAGGGATGTTGTGGAAGATAAGGTGAGTCAATATTGTTTTTTTCACAGATGCAAGGCAATCATCTTTTAGCCGGTCTGCTAATACGCTATGAGAGAAGAAAATAAATATGATTTTATAAAAATCTGGTATGTGTCCAGTAAATTTTATCTATCAATAATTTTGAACGTAATTGAACTCTTTAACATATGTTCAGTCACGAGGAGTTTGTTTTGTTTATATATTTGAGAAAGTAATCTTCACATAATCATAATTACAATATATCTTGCTGATATTTTGAATTTTCTAATTGCAATATGTTTGTTTAAATTCATGATAATCCGGTATATTTAATCGGTACTTTTGTATATGCGTTTTATTATTTAAAAGAAAATTCTCTGCAAATTTATTTTGTCCTAAATTTGTAATCGCACATTTGATGAAGAAAAAAAATCTCTCTTTTTCAATCATCGACATAACGTCTTCTCTACACTCTCATAATATACAAATTTGCTTACTTATACGTAAGCTTGAATTACATTGAATTTTTCCACAAATTATTTGTTGGGCGGGTGGGGAGGGGGGACCCCTTTAATAAAATGTGTTTTATAACATGTTTTTTTTCCTTTCATACTTTAGGAGTAGTATTTTTTACATATATTTTTACATACTTTTTTACATATTTTGTACGTACTTTTTACATACATATATGTATGTGCATATATATGTATATAGCGTTTGTGTATATACATACCAGGGAAAGTCATTAAGTAAGTCCAGGGGTCACAGACCTGCTCCAAATGAAAATATCTGCTACAAATGCATTTTTTTTACTATTTTTGCTCCAAAACGAGCATTTTGTTTTTTCTTTTCTACGGTAAAATTGGATTTCTTTGCGGCATTTTCTTCCCAGGAATGACATTTTTCCGCCGAACAGCAGATTTCTCATTTTTAAATTTTTAAAAATCTAATCCATGATCTGAAATCAAGATTTTCGTCAAGTGATCACAGAAAAAAACGGATTTTCATCAGACTCTCACAAAATAAAACCTCGATTTTCGGCAAGCGAACTTGAAGTAAAATCATGATTTTTGGCAAGTGACCGAGAAATAATATTGCGATTTTCTTCAAATGATCGCAAATTGAAACTGCAATTTTCGTCAGATGATCACGAAATAAAACCTCGATTTTCGGCAAGTAACCGTGATATATGACTGCGAAATAAGACCGCTATTTTCGTCAAACGATCACGAAATAAAACTGTGATTTTCGTGAAATGACTGCGAAATAAAACTGCAATTTTCGTCAATGATCGTGAAATAAAACCTCGATTTTCGGCAAGCGACCTCGAAGTAAAACCTCGATTTTCGGCAAGCGACCTCGAAGTAAAACCTCGATTTTCGGCAAGCGACCTCGAAGTAAAACCATTATTTTCAGCAAGTGACCGAGAAATAATACCACGATTTTCGTCAAATGATCATGAAATAAAACCGTGATTTCCACGAAATAAGCTGCAATTTTCGTCAGACGACCTCGAAGTAAAAACCATGGTTTTTGGCAAGTGACCAAGAAATAATACCACGATTTTTGTGAAATGATCGCTAAATAAAACTGCAATTTTCATCTGATGATCGTGAAATAAAACCTCGATTTTCGGCAAGTGACCTCGATTTAAAACTATTTTCGACAAGTGACTGCGAAATGAGACTGCAATTTTCGTCAAATATTCATAAAATAAAGCCGTAATTTTCATCAAGCAATCGTGAAATAAAACCGTAATTTTCGTCAAACAATCTTGAAATAAAACCGTAATTTTCGTCAAACAATCATGAAATAAAACCGTGATTTCCGTCAAACGACTGTGAAATAAAACTGCAATTTTCATCAGATGATCGAGAAATAAAACTGTGATTTTTGTGAGACGGTCGCAAAATAAAATCAAGATTTTTGTCATAAATTGGAGAAATAGAAATAAAACTACAATTGTCAGCAAGTGACTGCGAAAAAAACATGTGATTTTTGTCAGACGATCGCGAAATAAAACTGCAATTTTCGTAAGATGATTGAGAAATAAAACTGCAATTTCTGTCCAACGATCATGAAAGAAAACTGCAAAATTCATGAATCGATCGCAGAAAAAATTGTGAATTTCGCCAATCAGTGACTGAAAAAAATTGCAAATTTTGTTAATCAGTCGTATTTTAAAAAAATTGGTCGTTATGGAAAAAAATAATTTTTGATTTAATGCCAACAAATATATAATTTTTTTATTTGAAAAATATTCAGGACTTACTTTTGAAAAATCGGATCAACCCGAAGCATTTAAAGCCAACCCGATCTGCAATGGAAGCGCGGGTTAGAATCAGGTTCCGTGACCCAAAACAGGACACTATCTGCAATTTCGAATTATATTTAGGAAAAGGACTTTTTGTAAGTAATTGCTGTTTTTGTTTGTTTGCACCCTATCTCAAGAACTGAAATACATAATTTATACAAACTTCAGATTCAGTTAGACTGACATAAATTGTGCTGATTAAGTTTTGGTGTAAACTGCAAAACAAATGGAGCTGCTATGCTGCATTTTTCATGATTTCCTTGATAGCTATACTTCAAGAACTAATGCACGGAATTTCTTCAAAATTCAGATTTACACTTTGACATAAATAAATGCTGATTAGATTTTTTGTTTAAATTGTCTGACAGGGGGCATTGCTATGCTGCATTTTTCACGATTTGTGCAATAACTATATCTGAAGAACTAATGCACAGAATTTCATGAAATTTCAGACTCTGTTAGACCTTTACCTAAATATACCCTTAATAATTTTGGGTGCATACTGCCCGACAAGTGTCACTGCTATGTTTTGTTTTCATGATTTCTGCGATAGCTATATCTCAAGCTCGAATACATTGGCATTTAACTTTTGTTGCAGACGATTTGATTTATATAGAAGAATATTTTGTGATGGCCACACCATACTAGTTAGTATTGCTAATACATCCCTGATATAAATATTTCATGAAGTAAGGGAGGGGGTTAAATTAGTTTTCATTTCTTTGTTTTTTATGGCAAATGATCCAAAATTTGGAATCGCTTAGGTCCGGAGTATAGATTTTGTACTGTATGAGATTTCAACATATGTGTTGGGTACAATGGTGATACTGAATTTATTTTCAAAAGAAGAGCTTTTGCTGCTCCAAAAACTCATTTTCCTGCTCCGAAAATTATATTTCCTGCTCCACAAGTCGTTTTTTGTTGCTCCAAAAACTCACTTTCCTGCTCTAAAAGCAGTTTTTGACTGCTCCAATTCTTCCTGAGTGAATGTGACCCCTGTAAGTCACAAAAGATAATTAAATAACTTATAATGATATTCACTTCAAAACTATTTTTATTTCTCAACATTTTCTCCACCAATATTTATGCACTTATATCACCGTTTTATCAGTGCCCCAACACCAGCTGCATAACATTCTTTGGGTTGCTGTCTCAGCCACATTAGGACTTCAAGTTGAATCTTTTCATCATCTGTGAACATCTTGCTTCCAAGATGGTTTAATAGTGGACTAAACAGATGAAAATCGCTTGGGGCTGAGTCGAAGCTGTATGGTGGATGTTGAAGTTACAAAGAAGTACTGAATTTTCTATATTAGTTTGCAGCTCCAAAATTTATTGCCTCAATGACATGGAACCTAAGCTACTATCATAAAAAATTATACTCACCCGCATATGCAAAATATGCTTTTACAAATATCTGCTAGAGCTAGATATGACCAGCACACAGAAAAATATATGGCTGTTCAATATTGAATTTGAAATAAATGTAATATAGTAAAGAAGCAAAGAAAATAATTTAATACAAAAAATAAAGTTAAACAAAATAACTTAAATAAAATACAACTGAATATTTTAAAATAATTCACTGTATTTTTTTCATTCACTACTACTGAAAGCTTGATAAAAAGTTATCTGAACTGTTCAGGATTTTTTTTAGCTGTTTAAATCAATCTGCAATGTCTTAATCTATAGTGATGCTGCTGTGTTGCATGTTTTCTGCTATTGGGTAACTACTTAATTGATTTGCCCGTATATGCTGTGCATCCACTGTATCTGTTAGAAAGTTTGCTTGTTCCATTGATTACTGTTTTACCATATTTTTGTCCCTGATTAGTTTGATAACTATGAAAAAAAAGTGGCACTTTTTAACAAAAATAGTTGTAATAAAGAAGCAATCAAGGGAACAGATGTTTTACACTCACGCACAGATGTTTGGCGTGATTTTCAAGCGCCTGCGCCAAACCAATAACTTAATACAATAGCTAGGTTGCCATTAAAGGAAAAAAATTCCCTAAATTTGGCAACTTTTTTCCTTTTTATAACCGATCCGATAAAAAAAAAAAAAAAAAAAAAAAAAAAACTGTGTGAGTAGGGGAGACTTACACAGTGGACCACTTTTTCAGTTAATTTTTTTTTTTTTTCAAACCGATCTGCATGAAAATATTTTACTATAATTTTCTCAGAACATAGTTTTCAATACATTTTTCAAAAAAAAAGTTTTTATATGCACCCGTAAAGTGGACCAGTGTGCCCCAGAAGTGGGGCACACTGGTCCACCCACCGGGGCACAGTGGATCACTGTTAGGTAGTATCTGAAATACAATATAAATCTATTTTTCATTAATTTAATTCTTTTTTATTTCTCCTTTACCCAGAAAATAACATAGTAATATAAATTTACAAGTAACATTTTCAAACAAAAACAAAAATAATTAATTATAATTTGAAAATAATAACACATTAATTTAGGAACAATTGTAATGTAGTTGAAGTTATTACTTAAGTACAAAAAAAAATTGGCGCACATTAAAATTTGCAAAGGAAATTCCAAAATACTTATGAGTAAGATTGAGCCTGGAATTTTCCTGAAATACTTTTGGGTCTGGCGCAGGGTTGCAAAAAAGCCGGCTAAAATTAATAAAAGCCAGGCCAGCGGCTTTTATTGGTTTTAACCGGCTTTTTTTGGCTGAAATTGGCCTTTTTTGGTCAAAATTGGCTTTTACACGTTGAAGCAATTTATTTATAAACTGTAGATTTTTAAGCATTTTTTAACAAATTTAAAAGACATTTTATTGAGTTAGAATTTAATAAATAACTTAATTTCTCATTTTCAAGACATTAATATTGGAATAACACATAGCAGACTGGTGATTTGAGTCAGAATTGTAAATATGTTACCTAAATTTTAACAAGGCATACTCAGTGCTTAACTATTGCTACATTTTTTAAATAGCTTTTTTATTATTATTATTAATTTAATGTACACTTTTTTTCAGTTTTACTTTTTTAAATAATTAAATAGGACAACAGTTGTTTAATTACATATTTTATTAATCAACTAATTTTAAAGGCTATTAACCCACTAGTAGAAATAATGCAACATGACAGTAAGCACTGCAGACTTTAGAAGATTAATCTAATAGCTTAAAAAATACTGTACTTAAAAAAAAAAAAAAGCTAAATTTTACTTTGTCTCTGGATTACTGTAATCTTCTTAGTGTATTATCTTTGTAATTGAAAATTTTGCTTATTTAATGGATTACTATTATTTCTTGTGGTAGATTTAAAGATAAATTTTGTTTTGCTGCAGATTGATACACATACACACACAAATTAGCTACTGGGGCTATTGATATGCAAGTTTTAATATTTCTCATATCTTTAAAATCATACGTACAGCAATTTAATAAAAACACCATTTTCCATTGTTAAAAACAGTAATATGAATAACATCTGATTTTCATTTCAACAAGTTTTATTTATTTTTTAACTGTTCTCTCTTTTTTTATACATTTACATCTACTGAAATCTCCTCAGATATTATATATTCTTCCTAATTTCTCTTTCAATGTTGATCATTCCTTAATTTAATCTCATCATATGGACTTATCTGGCATGAGTTTTGTAATTGCTTAGTAGGACATTAGAATACTGATTACTAACTAAATATGGATGCTCTCAAGTATTATATTATGCTAATTTCATTTATTAAATATATAAATTATTAAGTTTTAATCCACAATAATTTAAAAGTAAAAAGCAGTATATGTAAGAATTTTTCATTTTTGATGGTGATGCTTTGTTATTGTTTAATTAAATATAATCTTTTAAATGTATAGTATATGTCGAGCTATGTAATACATAATTTCAAAACACCACCTTGCAGTCTAATTTAATATATTCTTTTCAGCGAGTATATAAATTTTTTAGAAGGAAATATTTTTTATTGCATTAAAAATAAATTAATGTGAATTAGCTGTAAACGACTTTGTTTAATAAAAGCCAGCCTTTTTCAATTAAAGCCGGCTTTTTTTAAGTGGTTAAAACCAAAAAAAGCCGGCAACCCTGTGTCTGGGAGCAACATTATGAAATCATTGACATCAACAACAGATTCATCTACAGTTTCGGGGAAAATAAACTGATTTCCATTTAATTTGCATCTCATGAATCTTACTTGAATAGAATCATCACCAATTAGACTACAGTTATATTTATCAAAAATAGTAAATACAAAACAAAATATTTCTTACTATGTTAAATAAATTATTTTTCTTTGTTTACTTTATTTTACAGTTAAATAACTACTTTAAAATAATATTTCTTGATAGAAAATAAGCAATTATTAAATATTTTGAACATTCTGCATTACAGGAGCAGAGTGCATTATGGACCACTGTGGCCCAGGAGTGGGTGGTTCACTGTGCCCCATGTTGAAGTTCAATAAATAATCATATTAATATTGTTTATAGCTTTCTTTTAAACATATTAACTTTAAAGTTAAATAAAAACAAGTATCTTAGCTTTGCAAAAAAGCTGTTTTATCTTATTTATCTACAAATTTTAGTTACTAAAAAAATAAAAATATGACTATGAAAAATTTTGCTTTTAGAAGCTCAAAACAACCAATCAGGATAAAATAGTTCAATCTGAGCTAAACATATTTTCTGAAGGCTATAAATAATCAGTGCAGTGCTGTTGTCTATTAGGATAGAAGAGAAGCTTAAAAATAATTTAAATAAATAAAATATTAAGGGGTGGTCCACTCTGCCCATAGGTCCAGTGTGTACTAGAGCTCCTATAACCCGGTGTGTACCAGTCTCCCCTATATGACATCATAGCCCAATCAAGGATCTTGATGTGAATATCATTAATAGCTGTCAAAAAATACTCTGTTCTATTAAACCTACTTTGCTACAATACAAATATGTTAATTCACAGTGTACTTGATTACAGAAGATTATCCAAAATCATATTAATTACCATCACTCTATCATTATCATAATATGCAGTGGCACAAAGCCATCTTGGGATCCAGAAATAGTTTCTTATGGGGCCTAATTAATAAGTAGGGTAGATGTGCCAGTAATGGACACCCTTAAGGAATTTCTTTAAAAATTATTTTTTAATTAATAGTTATAATTGTTATATTCCACATTTTTTAATATTATATTAATCTACCAACAATATTTAACCATGCTCATAGTCATATTTCCCAATGTGAATCTAAATTTAATTGTAAATAACAGAAATAAATCAAAGCACCCTAAATTCCAGTAATGGACACCCCACAAAAAGTAATAGATAATTGATATTATGATTGTATTTAAAACTAGAATTTAAAGAAAGCATATATAGAGTTTAATCTAGGAAAAAGAAATTTGTAGCTTTTTGGCTAATTGCAGCCAATAACTGTTAGCCAAATAAAAATAGCTTTAGCCAAGAAAAAAAAACTTTTATTTATACAAAATTTCTGTATAAATGAGTATTATTTGTAATTATACAATATACGAACAGTACATCACTCTGTAAGATTGACCCTCTCGAGATTTGGCCATACATCACACATCAAATGTTTTTTAAATGGAAATTCTTTTCAAACTTCCCCTTCCAAATTAATCACCATTAAGTTACTTAAATTTTTGATTGTCAGTCTATTTCTCAAGTCAGTTTTTGTTATATTCACGAGACTCAATCCTCTTTCACAATCTGCTGTAGACAACAGAATTGTTGCTACAAATTCATACAAAGAAGTCACATTGGGAAGCATGTCAGTAATGCCATTTTTATGGAAAAAGAATACAATCAGCTGGTTTCATTTCTTCACCCCTTGTAGCCAGAACCTGCCTGAACAACTTCCATTCATGAACCGTTTTGGTTTCATTTCCTAAGTTGGGATCATCAACAAAAAATAAACAAACTCTTTTAATTTCCTCAATACTTGTTTAATGCAAATGACGTCATACTATTTGTAAAATGCTTGCACAGAGAGGACGAGACAAATTTTGAAGTGAGTTGCCGGGACAGAGGTGGTTTGAGATTTTTTTTCACGCGGCAGCTGCAAGTTTACGAAAGGCAGGAACAACAAAATGGAAATTATATATATTTTTTTGGCTGTTGCTATTTGGCTAATCCACTAAATGCTTTGGGGGCAAAAGGTGCTTTCAATTAGCTTTTTGGCTATTTGGCTAGCTCTAGATTAAACCCTAATATAGATGAAATAAAAAAAGCTGAATTTTTATTGGTTATCTTTTTATAAACCAAAAACATTAAGGGGTGTCCATTACTGGCACATCTACCCTATATGCTATTTTTGATTTTTATGTAAAATACCATTTAGGTAATAACACTATGTTACTGTATGTTCTTTTTATGAGCTATACAGGGGTCAGAAAGAAACTATATCAGAAAGGTCCTATATTTATAAAATAACCTTAAAAAATACCCCATATTTCTCTTTCTCATATATTTGATATTATAATCATCACCTGCTAGCATTTATGATTGTTTCTGCTGTTTTATTTGTGCCGTATTTCCATAATTACGCATGTATTTTTAAAACTTATCATTTGTGAGTGATTTTAGAATTTTTAGGTTTTGGCGCCAAAGACATCGCCAAATTAGAAAAATATGTAATATCTCATGAAACTATTGGACTTGGAAGAATGTATTTGGTACCATTCGATTCAGCATACAAAAATACATTAAAATATGTTTATTTGACACATAATTATAATATCCTATTTTTAAAGATTTTTTTTTTAAGTTTTTGTTTTTTTACCCCCTTCTTAAGGGTCTGGTTTTGGAAAATCCTTTCTTAGCATTCATCTACATTCTAAGAAGTATTTTTCTTGCAATTTTCATGTTTCTAGGTTCAGTAGTTTTGGCTGTGCATTGAGTTGATCATCTCATTAGTCAGGACTTTCTTAATATATATATATATAGATTTCTTGATTTAGTATCATTAATTAGTGAAAATTTATCAAGTAATATAGATTATGTATTAAATAATTTTTTTATTGCTGAATATTTCCTATAACACTATTTTCTAAATGTCCTATATTTTTCACGAAAAATGCCCTATATTTTGTATTTATGAATTGGTCACTCTGACCCCTGGCTATAGGAGCAAGTTAAATGCGATTTTCTAGACCAACTTAGACAAAGCACTGCATATGACATGTTGCATTATCTTTACATGTAATGTTTCCTTTAAAGGCCTATATCAAACATGAATCTTGAAATAGATTGTTTCAAATCAGGATAAATTTGTAATTTTGACTTTTTGAGTAGTGTGTATTTTTTCACACATATCCTACATTAAAATAGGTTTTAAACTAAGAAGATATTCTTCCATTTAATTGTTATCAAACTTATATCAGTGGGGAATTAGTGGATCCCCCCCCCCCCAGTTTTCCCTTTCCTCTCTGTGTCACTGAGTAATGTGAAAGAAATAGGGCTGATTGTGTTCTAGCTATGCACTGAATTTTATTTTTCATTTTCTCTACACTGTGAATGTTTCTGGTATTTTCACAGACATTCACAAACACCTTTAAAAAATTTTACATTTGAATTACGACAGTGATTTTCTACAACAATTCTTATACTTGTGTATATATACATATTTTTTTCTAAAAATATGTTTATGGGGACACAAGAAAGAGGTTTGATTTAAGAAAATTGGTAATATGATAGTCTGTCTCTGAATGATTTTAAAAATATCAAAATTCATCAAAAAGTGTATTAAAATTTATATATATATATATATATATATATATATATATTTTCCTTGGATTCACAAAATATTTTGCGGGTCTCCCCCCCCCCCCCCCCATCTACCCAGAAAAAAAAAGAAACATTTATATATATATATTGTGGTAGCGTGAGACGTTGTATATATAAATAATAAATTCCCTTTATCGTTTTAAACGAAAAAACTTTATTTTAAATTAACACATTAAAAAAAGAAAACAAAAGTAAAAATGAAAAATTATGATAAGCATCCATGCCACCATTTACATGGTCAGCCAAATTCCGATTCTGACGTCCGCTCAAAGTGGAACCTCACTCTCGAGTATTCCAAACCCAACTGATTCCACATTCAACTCCTTCCACCTTCAACTGCCGTCTTTCGTATCTCCTCGCATTCCTTCCTCTCCGGCAAAACAGGTATTTTTCTCTCCATAAGGAAAGAAACGCCCTCTGGCCTTCCTATGAGTGACAGCTATCTTAATCCCATACTTATCCAGTTAGAATTTCCAACTCATATGGGCTAGATCCATTGTATCCAAAAAAATGCCATTCACATTTCTTGTCCACCCATTCAGATAACATATCATTCAATACAAAGCATGTATTGCAACTTGGCTTATCTCAAAGTGAAAATGAAATCCACACTATTGATAGAATTTTTGTCAATAGAGATCAATCTGTCATATTATTTTCATCCCAGAGAGATTATCCTTTTTCCACAAATAAGGGAGGAGTTGAAACATGTCAACTCATCACAACACCTCCCCCTAAGAAAAAATTTCTAGAAGAAATTTGGCATACATATTAATAGAATAAGCTCCTTCAATCAATTTCTAAAGAGGTCAACAAAGTATAAAGGAATTTAGAACAACACATGAAAAATCCCTATAGAATACAAACACATTCCCATACTCAGTATTTGATAGACCACACTGTCAATAGGATTTACTATACTCCCCCACCTACAATACCTAAGTATAATTCCAGGAATAATTTATACAATTGATGCCCTAAGAAACAATTTTGAAATACTTCACATACATATAATACCAAATACAGATTACACTTTACATGATTCTAACAAAAAAAAGTAATAATAAAAAAAAAGAAAAAAATCTATATACAACACAATGCCTAAAACAATTCTCTTCAAAACTTGCTACTGGAAAACCTTATTTTTTTTACATTCCGACATACCGCAAACTAAAAATAAACTCACGCCTGTCTACTCAACCCATCGGCATTACCATGTAACTTTCCAGATTTATGTTTTACTTCAAAATTTAATGATTGAAGAAATAAGGCCCAGCGTGTCA
Organism: Maratus michaelseni; assembly: GCA_963931845.1. Taxonomy (NCBI): domain Eukaryota; kingdom Metazoa; phylum Arthropoda; class Arachnida; order Araneae; family Salticidae; genus Maratus; species Maratus michaelseni. The sequence goes on along the minus strand of OZ007592.1, from coordinate 199,104,942 downwards.
AACGAGAGTTAGTTCCAACCATTTTTTTCAAATACACTAAAGGATTATGATCAGTTTGTAATTCGAATCTCAACCCATCCAAGTAATAGTTTAATTTTTTTAAACCATAAACTACAGCTGCCAATTCTCTTTCAATTGTACTGTAATTTTGCTCAGCTCGCGAAAACTTCTTGCTCAGATACAAAATAGGGTGCTCCTCATCTTGGATTATTTGAGATAAAACGATTCCAGCCCCATACAAACTCGCATCAGTTTGCACAATAAATTTTTGTGTAAAATCAGGCGCATATAAAACTGGACTCTCCATTAATTTATTCTTCAATTCATTAAATGACTCGTTACATTTCTCATCCCATTGTATTTTTTCTTTCTTTATTTTCCCTTTCAGTGCATCCGTTAATGGCACAGCTATCGTAGCATAATTCTTAATATATCTAGCGTAATAACCGACCATACCCAGATATGCCCTTAATTGCGTTTTATTTGTTGGTATAGGGAAATCCTTAATCGCTTGTAACTTAGCCTCCCCAGGAGATCTTTTTCCTGACCCAACTTCATGACCCAAAAATTTGACATGATCCTGTGCGAATTTGCACTTAGATGGCTTCACAGTTAAATTAGCTTCCTTCAAACGCTTCAGTACTATTTCTATATCCTTCAAATGCTGTTCCCATGAAGAAGAAAATATAGCTATATCATCGATGTATGGTACCGCAAAATACTCTAACCCATTCAAAACTATAGCAATTAACCTGCAAAAATAATATGCCGAATTTAGGAGCCCAAACATCATAACTTTAGGGATAAACATACCAAAGGGCGTAACAAAAGCAGCATATCTTTGTGCCCTCTTTGTTAATGGGATCTGAAAATAGCCCTTTGTTAAATCCATAATAGTTATGTAAGGTGCTGCACTAACCTTTTCAACGACTTCCTCTATATTAGGAAGAGGAAAAAATTCTGTTCTAGTCTTTTTATTTAGATTCCTATAATCAACACAGGGCCGTGGATCTTTGCCCGCACATTCAACCAATATCATCGGTGACGCATAATCCGATTGCCCCACTTCTATCACCCCCAGGTCTAAAAGTCTTCGAATTTCTTCCCTTAGAATATCCATTTGTCTTGGTGACATGCGATATGGTTTAGATCTTACCGGCATATCATCGGTCAAGACTATATCCATCTCAACAAGAGCAGAACTACCCGGATCAGTAGAAAATACCTTCTTATGGCGTTCTATCATCGACTGAAAATCCCCGATTTGCTCTGTTGACATCCTTTTTTCTAATTCACTCCCTTTTACCAGCTCCCTGAAATCAAATTGAGTGGGATCCGCCATTGGGTAAGGTATTACTGCCTCATCTTCAATAGACTGGCCCACTTCATCAATTAACAAATTAACAAACTCTGGTCTACTATGGTATGGTTTTATCAAGTTGACATGATAAATGGTCGCTTTATTTCTCTTCTCTGGAATGTCAATGGTATAGTTTGTTTGGGAGATAACCCCTGTGATCGTACCCGGCCCAATCCAATTTACCACCATCTTGTTTGGTTTAGATGTGGCCAACACCAACACTTTATCCCCCACATTAAATTTTCTATATACAGCATTTTTGTCATACCACTGTTTGCGTTTCACTTGACATTCTGCCATCCTTTCACATGCCAAATCCTGACAACGTTTTAATCTGTTACTCAGATTCAAAATATAATCCACTATATTTTGATCTATATTTTCACTCTCCATCCAATTTTCATAAACCAGCGTATGCGGCATCCTCAAATTTTTTCCATGTACTAATTCAGCAGGACTAAAACCAGTACTCTCATGAGTCACTGTGCGTAACGCAAATAAGGCCATAGGCAAAATAGATTCCCAATCTTTTCCCGACTCCAAACACAAAGTTTTTAATACCTTCTTCAGACTACCATGCATTCTCTCTACACTGTTTGACTCTGGATGACACACGGAACTATGTACAACCTTTATTCCAAATTTATCAAAAAATTCAGATGTTAATTCACTAGTGAAATATTTTCCTAAATCACTTTGTACCTCCCTTGGATACCCTGTTCTCGAAAATATTTGCAAAAACGCATCAATCACGGAAGCAGAACTCAAATTTTCGACTGGTATAGCATCTGGATACTTTGAAGCGTAACAAATTGAAGTGATCAAATATCTGTTACTTCTTTCACTAAGACTTAAGGGCCCCACAGCATCAATATTAATTCTCGAGAAAACTTCTGAAATTATTGGCACAAGTTTCATCGGCGCCTTTTTCTTATCCTTATTTTTCCCAACTTTCTGACAAGGATCACAAGTCCTCACAAATTCCTCTATCTCTTTGTAACAATTAGGCCAAAAATAACACCTTATTATCCTGTCCTTCGTTTTTGTTGCCCCCAAATGCCCAGAAACTTCCTCGTGACACATTTTCAAAATTCGATTACGAAATTCCAACGGTAAAACTAATTGCAATTTCTCATCCCCACTGTTAGATTTTGAAATTCTAACCAGTTTATCATGCATCACTTTAAACTCATTTTCTCCTACCTGATTAGCTTTTTCCCAAAGTGTTTTTAAGGTTGAACAATTTTTCTGCGCTAATATGAAATCTTTTGCTGTAATTTTATCTAACCCAACATCTGATTTATCCTCCCATTCAGGCAAAACAACCAGATCTTCATTTATAACCTCATTTTCCGCGAATTCTTCAGTTTGCTCATCTTGTTCTCCCACACCTACCTCCTCAGAATTCAAAATCTCTTTTTCTCTACTTTGTTTTTCTATCAACCTTTTTAATGACTCATTTTTACTCCTAGTCATTACCATATTTAAAGGAATTTTATTCTTACAATTCTTTTCGATTAACTCAGCCGTCTTATTACCTAACAGATAATAACCCTGTTCTAAATCCGCAGGTTTAACAGCTGCCTTGGTGGTAATAATCCCAAAATCCCCTTCTATGGTTACCCAAGCTAATGGTAAACATTTACACTCATTGTCTAGCGGTTGTCTAACCCATATAGCTTCCCCGACTAAATCTTCGTTTTTTATCCAGTTTTTATCACATAAATCAATTCCTGCTCCCGTGTCTCTCAAATAATTTCTTTCAACACCATTTATAACAGCCTTCTTTAGATAGGGCTTAAAACACTCACTTAAATTTATATCATCTCTTAAATGGCTTATTACATCACCCTGATTTTTCTTTTTTAACCATTCTGGACATTCCGGTTTGATATGCCCAGGTTTGAAACAAAAATAACAGTGAATTTGCCTTTTTTTCTCAAAAGCATGATCTTTCTTAAATTGGTCAGTTTTCCCTGCATCTTTTCTATTCTCAAATTCCGATTTTGGTTTAATTTCATTTCTACTTTTAGAATTAAAGCTGTCTTTTTGCTTATCCTGAAAAGATTTATTTTCCCAAGGTTTTCTATCCGACCTCTTAAATTCCCTTCTTATACTCTCAAACTTATCCGATTTTTCCGCTAGTTTAGAAGCAATCTTTATTTCCTCCCAATCATCCATAAATTTTTCTTTTATCTCAAAAGGGACACGTTTTTTCAATTGTTCCGTGAGCATTAGTTCTTTTAGCGAATCAAAATCCCTCACTTCTAATGACTCTAACCAATTATCTAGATAACCCCTTAACTCATAAATCAGATCCACCCATAATTCACCAGATTTTCTTTGATGAGTTTCAAATTTTTGTTTTAAGGCGCCTGTACTTAGCCTAAACCTATCTAACAAAACTTTCTTTACATGTTGAAAATCATCACATTTATCTGCTGGTTGTTTTACAATAATTTCGGCAATATCAGAAGGTAACAAAGGAATTAATTGACTGACCAAATCTTCCTGAGAAATTTTAGCTTTCTCGGCTTGCCTTTCAAAAATCATAAAGAAAAGAGTTATATCAATTAATTTAGAATCAAAGCGCGGAACTAAATCCTTTAAATTTACCTTAGGAGTTCTATGAAAATCTACATTTGATTCATTAGATGAAACACTAACAATATCCGCAGAATTTTGAATACGCAATTTTTCTAATTCAAATTGCTGTTCTTTTTCAAGCTTTTGTAATTCAAGTTGTTGCTGTTTTTCGAGTTTATCTGCCTCAAGTTGTTTTTCAAGTTTTTGTAATTCCAGTTGTTGCTGTTTTTCGAGTTTATCTGCCTCAAGTTGTTTTTCAAGTTTATCTAACTCAAATTTCCTAAGTTTATCTTTTTCCTCTTGCTCAATCCTATCTAATTCAATTTGCCTCTCTCTTTCTTTACGATCTTTTTCGATTTGTTTTTCCTGCTCTTTCCGCTCCGCCTCCTGTTCACTAAAATATTGCAATCGAATTTTAGCGAAACTTTCATCATAATCCTCTGCATCTACGATAGCCTGAATTATAGCTTTATTTCTACACGTTTTTGACACACTGGTCTCAAATTCCTCTGCTAATAACAGCAAGACACTTTTATTATATTTTCCTAAATATTCTGCCATATTTTCCTCCAAAATATAATAAATTTCAAAATATCAGATATATTCAATTTACAATAATACAATAAACACAGAAATAGAATTTTCTTCACTATACGTATAATAATGTATTCAAAAACGACACAATTTTAATATAGCAAATTCTCATGCAACAGTGACGTCTTTCAAACTGAGTATATCCCCCAAAATAAATTTTATACCCAACAGTACAGTATAACATCAATTTATTTTGTAACATTAATCATAATCATCCACAGTATACCCATAAAATTAAGCTATAACTTTGTTACTGTAATAACTAAAATGTTTATAAACAAAACTCTTAATTCCAAAAGTTTTATACAAAATTATGATTAAAATACCCTGATTAATAATCTCAATTAATCAATAACAATTTACTATACCCCAAGTAAATTTTAACATATACATAAGTATATAATTTTCTTAACCCAATATTATACCAAACAGATACCAGAAAATCAACAAACATAAAAATTCTAACTAAAATTTAAATACCAAATTAATAGCTTCCCTAGAATTCTTAAATTTCTCATAGAGTTTTGTTCCCCAAAATTAAAATTTATACACAAAATTTAATTTAAAACAGACCTCTATAGAAGATATCATAAAAGAGCTTACCTCCAGATGCAGATATTTCCTCCACACTGATACCAGGCTTCCAAGCACTTTTAAAGATGACACACACAGATTTTTGAAGAATTGAAGACACTGATGAGGCACTAAATTGGCTTCGATCCATATGTAGACAACTCAGATGGTACACCGCATATCTTCATTCCACTGGATATATTAAGAAGCACAAACACGTATCACCAAATCTATAGTTGACTGTCCATACACTACACAGCTTTTGTCGATAAAGTTCTTTTACCAGTTCTCTGCTTGCTAGAACTCCAAGAAAAATCCACGACTCCAATTAGGCTCCAAGACTCCAAAACTCTGCTTGTCCGTTTTCCACTGGCTCTTCATCTGTTTAATCAGGTTAACGCATAGATCCGTAATCTAATTTATTCTAGATTACATATCCCATTTGCTGCCACCAATTATTTATATATACTATTGCTGTGGTAGCGTGAGACGTTGTATATATAAATAATAAATTCCCTTTATCGTTTTAAACGAAAAAACTTTATTTTAAATTAACACATTAAAAAAAGAAAACAAAAGTAAAAATGAAAAATTATGATAAGCATCCATGCCACCATTTACATGGTCAGCCAAATTCCGATTCTGACGTCCGCTCAAAGTGGAACCTCACTCTCGAGTATTCCAAACCCAACTGATTCCACATTCAACTCCTTCCACCTTCAACTGCCGTCTTTCGTATCTCCTCGCATTCCTTCCTCTCCGGCAAAACAGGTATTTTTCTCTCCATAAGGAAAGAAACGCCCTCTGGCCTTCCTATGAGTGACAGCTATCTTAATCCCATACTTATCCAGTTAGAATTTCCAACTCATATGGGCTAGATCCATTGTATCCAAAAAAATGCCATTCACATTTCTTGTCCACCCATTCAGATAACATATCATTCAATACAAAGCATGTATTGCAACTTGGCTTATCTCAAAGTGAAAATGAAATCCACACTATTGATAGAATTTTTGTCAATAGAGATCAATCTGTCATATTATTTTCATCCCAGAGAGATTATCCTTTTTCCACAAATAAGGGAGGAGTTGAAACATGTCAACTCATCACAACACCTCCCCCTAAGAAAAAATTTCTAGAAGAAATTTGGCATACATATTAATAGAATAAGCTCCTTCAATCAATTTCTAAAGAGGTCAACAAAGTATAAAGGAATTTAGAACAACACATGAAAAATCCCTATAGAATACAAACACATTCCCATACTCAGTATTTGATAGACCACACTGTCAATAGGATTTACTATACTCCCCCACCTACAATACCTAAGTATAATTCCAGGAATAATTTATACAATTGATGCCCTAAGAAACAATTTTGAAATACTTCACATACATATAATACCAAATACAGATTACACTTTACATGATTCTAACAAAAAAAAGTAATAATAAAAAAAAAGAAAAAAATCTATATACAACACAATGCCTAAAACAATTCTCTTCAAAACTTGCTACTGGAAAACCTTATTTTTTTTACATTCCGACATACCGCAAACTAAAAATAAACTCACGCCTGTCTACTCAACCCATCGGCATTACCATGTAACTTTCCAGATTTATGTTTTACTTCAAAATTTAATGATTGAAGATGATATATATATATATATTGATGTTAGAATTAACAAGCCCAGATAGACAACATAATTTTATTTAGTTCATAGCATGAACTTTTTATACTTTCTGGAATAATGGCACAGATGAAAATTCCACAGGTAAACACTGTGACATTTAATTTTTATACAACAAACACACAAAGCCCTTATAAATAGAAGTGTAAACCATTTTTATAGACACCCATGTATGAGTACAGAGACAGGAAATTTTAACCAATCAAATGACATTGCTTGTGTAATTAGATAATTGCTATAATTAGTCTCAAAAAAGGCAAATCTGTTTCCTACTAATAGCTGTTTTTATGAGAAATGGGTTAAGAGAAAATCATCTGCAGGGTTATAAAAGAATTTAAATAATGGGGGGAAAAAAAGAATTTATTACAGGAATAATTTAAAATAATATTTTAAAAGAATGAAATTATGATTTGATGAATCAGAATTTGATATAGGTTTAATAACTTTTAATTCCAAGTTTTGGATTAGATTTAAGAGGCAAAAAAATATTTATTTTATTAATATAATATATTTTTATATGTATGTGATGTTCTGTTCTATTAATTATTTTTTGTTTAAAATATTTATTTTTTTATTTTACAGGTGTCTCTGAAATTGTGAATGTAGTTTATGCTATAAACTACATACAGATTTAATACAAAGTGTGTTAAAACATATCAATTTAATTCAAATTTTTAGTCAAGAATGGATTTAGCAGCTAGTGAAGAGATTTTGGACATCTTGTTTGACAAGGATGATCCTCTTCTTAAAGATGTAGATTATTATGTTGATGATAATATGAGCACTAATTTTGATGAACTGAAAGACAATATTTTTGAAGTAAGACTTTATCGCTTAGTGTTTTAATTAGTTTTGTACTTCTGTTTAATTTTATCTTGTATATTACTTGAAAGATAATTATGACTTCCGTTTATGTTTAAAATATTAATTTTAATAGAATTTCTGTGATTCTGATAAAACTTGAATATGTTAAGATAGATTTCAGTACGTTCCCTTTGATAAACATGGAGTTTATTTTGTATAATTTTTATGATGTGTATTTTTTCATTGTATTCATATAATTTGTACATTGTATTAGTACAAAATAATTTAATGTGTTCGAAAGTAAATATTTTAATAAAAGCTAATATGCAATATGAGATGTTTTTGCTGCCACGGTTTTTCTTGACTATCCCTTAAGCACCCCTTAAGTATACTTTCCTGACTACCCCTTAAGTATTTTTTTAAAAATGCATGCAGTATTTAACATTTAACACAGTAAATAAAATATAACAGTTTATGTAAAACGAAATAGAGGAAAATCTGATAATTCATGTAGCTAAGAAAGATGTTTAAGATATTTGAAATTCATCAAAACCATCATTAAATAGAGGAAAACTATCTTTAAAACAAGGATCATTCTTCATTGAAATAAATTTATAAATGAATCCGGATCATTAAAGTTTATCGTTAAATAAGAAATTGTTAAATCAGTTTTATAATGTATTATTAATTTACAGAGAAACTTCTAAATTTTTTTTTTTTTTTAAACTTTATTTGTTTTTTTATTATTTTCTTTTACTTTTTTCACAGGCCAATGATAATGAGAATGACTTTTGGAATTCTTTCTTGAAAGATCTAGAGAATACTAACCAAGAACAGAAATATCATCATGATCATATGGACACGGATTCCTTTTCCACGTATAGCAATAGTTTATCACCGCAAAGTGCATCTTCGGGTGGTGAAAATATTGAACCAAATCTGTTAATGGATTCTATGGATTATGCAGCTAATGTATCTAAAGAGTCGAGCATATTTTCATATGAAAATATTGCGCCTGTTGATACTCTTTCTACTAATATTGATATTGGTAAGATTCATGCCTGTATATAATTTTGTGTTTTAATTGAATTTCATTAATACTGCGAAACATTCATGTAAAGAAATATAAAAAGTGCTGGTGTAATGTAAAGCAGTTTAAGTATTTATTGCACTTTAAAATACCGGGTGTACATAATTAAAGTTCCCCTACTCAGAGCTGTTTGTAGTCAAAATTATTCATCAGAAAAATATGAAATTTGAAATACGTCTAAATGAAGGGATGCAAAAGACATTTAGCCAGAGGAAAAATAAATTAAAAATGGCCACTAGAGGGTATATTATTGATTTTTTTTCAATAATTTAACAAAGTAGCTTATACACTGTAGAATTGGTTCAGTGGCGCAGCCAAGGGGGGGGGGGTTTGGGGGTTAAAACACCCCCCAGAGCTAAAAAAAATTACTATAATTGCCGCTTATATGAATCAAAACTACTAAAGTTAAAATTAAGTTTTTTGTTCTTTCCGCCTTGGCAGAATCCACTGCTTTTTTAAATCAAATTCTATTCAACAATGTGATTCAATTAAATGGCAAAACTTCTACTTAAAACTGTGAAAGCGCATATTACACGCATAGGTTATGTCAAAACTTGATTTTTAGACTGCGACACTTTGTCGAGACATCTTATAGTACAAGATGGGTCATATACTCTCACACAGACGCTTTGAGTTATATAGTATACAGTGGTCTGTTTCTTAATTGCATTTCTGTCTTTGTTCCACGTTTCAAACAATAACAGATCATCGAATTCCAGAGAAAAAAAAACATACACTTTGTAAGTCTCTCTCAGTTTCAAACGGCTTTTTTTGCGTTTTTTGCTCTCAGTTATATCTAAGACCAAGCTATGTGCGTACCCAGGAAAAAAATCTTTGCAAAAGTAAGAATTTAAAAAAAGTACTTAAAGTTATAAAAAGCTATTTTTCGATTATGAGCAGATTTTTGCAATCAGTGTTTCTTTCGAATCATTTGTTTCGTAGGGGGTCTGTACACAAATTTAAAGACTATATTTCATTTGTTGGTAATGTAGCAACGACGTCTCACTTATGATGGAGATTCATATATTTATCGTTAAAATTTTATAAATTAGTTGTGGTTCCTCTTTTAGCTATTTTTAATTCTATCGCGCTTCTGTGAAAAGAAAATCTCTTTCCTTTCTATTTAAAATTCAACAATTCTTAAACTCTTTTATCGCAGCTTGAAGTGATCCTTTCCCAATTAATGTACATGTCTAAATTCTTTCTTTCGTATGTGCTTGCGGTTTTCATATGAGAAATGAAATCATTTTCAGTTTGGCATGTGCGTGCTTTCCTAAAGCATACATTTTGGATCACAGAATAAATAAAGAAAGATAAAATGCAACGTCTATTTCTCGATACATCTGCATGCTAAAATTCCTGCAGATGTTAAGTTCGGAAAGTTAGTTTTCTGTTGTTATAAATATGCTGATATATGGTAATCTGGTTTGGCGGTTTGCGTTCAAAAAAATTAGAACGTGCTTCTCCCTAACGAATTTTCTTCTGTACCCTATGGGTCGACGCAGATAAATTTGTGGCATCTCAAAAAAAGGCATTCGATTTTGAGTTTTCATGATGTGAAGATATAGACGTTCTGAGTGCTGGGGGACCGCCTCATTTTTCCAATTATCTTTCTTTAAATAAAATATTTTTTTTCATGGAAGCCTCAAGTCTTCGATATGTTTCTTCACAGGATGAGAGCCTTCGGGTTCTTGCTTATAGCGTATATGTATGAGCTCCGGTACTCTTTTTCCTAGAATTTAAGACCTGCCTGTGAGTATGGATTTTGAAAAAAAAAAAAAAAAGGCGTTAAATGCATTTTTTTAGAAAAATACTATCTATAATTACGCACAATTTTACGCTAACCATGCATTAATTTAAATTGATCAGCAATATATTAGTTATGCATTGATTTACACTTATTACATTTTAACGAATGCTATCTGCATTTCATTAAAATTATACTAGCTGACCCGTCCGGCGGTGCCTGGGCTCATGATAATTACCTCAAATTTGTATGATTATATATCTTATATCAATTTTATATTTTTAAATGAAATTTTCACTAAAAAATATTGATTATTAGACAGAAAAGCATTTTTAAAAGACACCTTCTTGTTTGTTTTTTTGTTTTTTGTTTTTCCTCGTAAGGGTCTCTCGTTTCATAGTTTTTTTAAAAAAATAACCCCAGTTGTCCGAATTCTATAAATTTTTCATCAGTTATAAACAAGTCTTGACAAATGCAGTTGGCAGGTCGCCACTGGCGACCTAGTTTTTCTATCTAGCCACCAAGTTATTTAACCCGATTTTTTTTTTTTTATTATTATAATTTTTTGTACAAAAATTGACCTAAGAAATGACCATAAATGGCATTTTTCTCATTTTCGGAATTTTTAATTAGGTAAAAATAAGTTTAACAAATGCAAATTTTAAATTAATAAAAAATAATTATATGACTGACTTCGACACGAAAATAGGCAGAAATTTTTTTCCTGCTTCACTGTTTCATCCATGCCCCCCTCATCAGATATAGATTTTGCAGCACTCACTTATCCAGACATTTGAAACCTTCGGCAATCAGCATTTCCTGAACATACCGGTTAATGCAGCCTTTACAATTTTTTTCATAGATAAATAATTTTGATAAATTTCATTAGAAAACTTTGTTTATACCATCTTTTTAAATGATGTAACTGTTCTAAACTATGTAACTAATAATCCTACAATAGGCTTATTTTTCTCAATTAATTGATAAAAAACTTTTGTGCTTTTGAAAATTAGTGACTTCGGAGGGGAGCAGGTTATATTTTTTTACTGGTAACTAGAATATTTTTACTGGCTACCAGATTTTATCAAATTTGCAAAGCCATGGTTATAAATATAATAGTTTTACAGACCGTGGAAAAATATTGATATCTAGCTGTAAAAAAAATGCTTTCTTCTCGCGTCTTTTTGCGACGTGTTCTTTAAAATAACAACACAAAAAAGTTACTGTCTGAACTCTCTGAAATTTTATTCGATTGCAAATATAACTGTATCCAACCCCTCTTTAAAATTCCGTGAAAAAAGTCTAAGTCTTTGACTAAAGTCGAAGAGAACAGAGTCACGTCAAAAAAGACTAAGTCACATTTAATACTGAAAACATGAGCCGACGCCGAGCAAACCCACGCCAAAATACCCAACTTTCTTTTTGCATTGTCATCGAAACATTCTCAGATTTTTTTAAATACTTTTATTCATCAGAGTGTTTCCAAATTTTTGTAGGTGCTGTAATTTTGATCTTCCAAGATGCTTTTAATGGATTGTGTCGAAATACAGACGTTTAGTTACTTTTGGCATAGAAAAAAGATCGTCTTCGAAAGGCCCGATATGACGTGAGGTTCTAGATAAATCATAATTTAGAATGCTTTCAGCTGTTTCACACCTTTAAATTTACCATTTATAATAAATTCTTTATGCCAAGCATTTCCATCTTAAAAGTAATCTCTATACTAAATTTCAAGTTTCTAACACTAACAGTTTCAACTAAATTAGGGGTGCACAACCTGTGGCCCGCGATCGGATTACTGGTGGCCCGTGGATCAATTTCGCCGATCGGACGCAAAAAATCGCGAATTTCAACCATCGGGTGTGTAAAAATCACAAATTTTGCCGATCGGGTGCGTATAAATCGTAAATTTCGCCGGTAGGGTGCGTATAAATCGCGAATTTTGCCGATCGTATGCGTAAAAATCACGAATTTTGTCGATCGGGCGCGTAAAAAGCATGAATTTTGTCGATCAGGCCCGTAAAAATCGCGAATTTTGCCGATCGGGTGCGAATAAATCGTTACTTTTGCCGATCGCGTGCGTGTAAATTGTAAATTTCACTGATCGTTTGCGTAAAAATCGCGAATTTTGCCGATCGGGAGCGTAAAAATAGTAAATTTTGCCGATCGGGCTCGTAAAAATCGTGAATTTTGCCGATAGGGTGTGTATAAATCGCGAATTTTGCCGATAGGGTGCGTATAAATCGCGAATTTTGCCGATCGGGCGCGTAAAAATCGTAAATTTTGCCGATCGGGATCGTAAAAATCGTGAATTTTGCCGATATGGTGCGTATAAATCGCGAATTTTGCCGATCAGGTTTGTATAAATCGTAAATTTCGCCGATCGTATGCATAAAAATCGCGAATTTTGCCGATCGGGCACGTAAAAATCGTAAATTTTGCCGATCGGGCTCGTAAAAATCGTGAATTTTGCCGATAAGGTGCGTATAAATCGCGAATTTTGCCGATCAGGTGCGTATAAATCGTAAATTTCGCCGATCGGGCACGTAAAAATCGCGAATTTTGCCGATCGGGCGTGAAAAAACGACGAATTTTGCCGATCGGGCGTGTAAAAATCGCGAATTTTGCCGATCGGGCGTGTAAAAATCGCGAATTTTGCCGATCGGGTGCATAAAAATCGCAAATTTTGCCGATCGGGAGCGTAAAAATAGTAAATTTTGCCGATCGGGCTCGTAAAAATCGTGAATTTTGCCGATAGGGTGCGTATAAATCGCGAATTTTGCCGATAGGGTGCGTATAAATCGCGAATTTTGCCGATCGGGCGCGTAAAAATCGTAAATTTTGCCGATCGGGATCGTAAAAATCGTGAATTTTGCCGATATGGTGCGTATAAATCGCGAATTTTGCCGCTCAGGTTCGTATAAATCGTAAATTTCGCCGATCGTATGCATAAAAATCGCGAATTTTGCCGATCGGGCACGTAAAAATCGTAAATTTTGCCGATCGGGCTCGTAAAAATCGTGAATTTTGCCGATAAGGTGCGTATAAATCGCGAATTTTGCCGATCAGGTGCGTATAAATCGTAAATTTCGCCGAACGGGCGCGTAAAAATCGTGAATTTTGTCAATCACTAGGAAAAAAACTGAATATTGTCAATCACACGTGGAAAATAAATGCAAGATTTTTCTATCCTTGCCAACTGAAATGGGTTATACTGACTAAGGAGGTGGTTGAGTATAGGGAGCTAACTCTCCTTTTATAAAATTAGCAATTTTATGAACATTTAGGCCGATTATCTCCCTCCTTCCCCAAAACAAAATTTTGTTCACCCTACGGATGTTGGCTCGCGACAATCCAGTCATTTTTGTGACTGGCCCTCCTCTTATAAAGGTTGTGCACCCCTACTTGATATCTACATTTTATGACTGAATATGTTAAGAAGCACAATTTAATATATGTTTCTCCTCCTCTCCACCTTCATTCTTGAAAGCAGAATTTTTTTTCGACATTGGCAATCTTTAAAGTTAAATTTACTCCCTCAAATAAAGTCAAGGAGTATTTTCACTCTTTGAAAATAATCTTAGCTATATCTCTTGTATAAATACAAACGTAAACTGTTGATATATCCTTGCCAACAGAACTGAATACGTTGACTGGGAAGGAAAGAACCTAGGGCCCCCCCCCGTCACACCTCCTGTAAACAAAATTCTACTGATGGTGGCCCTCGACAACCAGTCATTTTTGTAAGTGGCCCTTCGCTTAAAAAGGTTGTGCACCCCTAAACTAAATCATAATTTAGAACACTTTTAGAAAGTTTTCAGCTCATTTCGTCCTTTTAAATTTTTAAATGTTTTTAAAAATGTTATAAGGAAGCATTTACTACATAAAAGTAATCATCATGCCAAATTCCAAGTTTTCATACCAATTGTGTCACATAAATCGCAATTTTAGAATGCTTCTTACTCTTGCATTCTTTTAAATTTTGAATTGAAAAAATAAATTCTGGGTAGCATTTACGTCTTTTAAGTAACATCCAATATAAAATTTCAAGACTATAGCCCTAAAAGTTCTAAATGATTTGTTACATTTGGCAAAAAGCAAGGTAAGCAAGTCATTATTATTAAAGTTAGGAATAAGAATTCGTGATTCTCTTGTAATGAAACCTTGTGTATTTTTGATTGAACAAATGAATCCCAATTCTGTTATTTTCTATGTAAAAATTATTTGCTGTAGTGTGTTCTTTCATCTTTAAGTTTTCCCCTCATCATTTTTAAACACTTTATAAATCTAACATAGTTTTGTGTTATTTCATTGGTGCATTTTATAATTTGTAACTCTAATATTGTAAACGCTGTTTAAATGAATCATAACAACATAATTGCGGAGAAAAGCATTACGATTTCATTCATTTAAAAGACTGATTCTATTAACCGATGATTCATATAACCGGCGACCATCTTTATTATAAACTCAAAAACCCCCCTAGAACCGAATTCTGGCTGCGCCACTGAATTGGTTTATAAAGACAAATACTTTTCAATGTGCTGACCATTATTATCAAGTACCATTTGAAATCTCAAAATAACATATTCAACAGTCACACAAAGCAAATTCTTTGAAATGTTGAGGATATGATAGGAAATACTGTCCTTGAGTTTTAGTAACGTTCTTGCATTGTCAGTTGTCATGACTAACCGTTTTAAGTAGCCTCAGAGCCAAAAATCACAGGGATTCAGGTCTGGAGATCTTGCATGCCAGACATGACGAAAATGGCTACTGACGGCATGATCTTCTGTAAAATGTCTCCTAAGCACATTTTTAACATTAGTGGCAGTGTGTGGGAAGCTTCATTCTGCATGAAAATTGTTCTGTCAAGGCACTCAGTGATGTCGGGGAAGTGCTATAGTGCAAGGCTTTACAAATGCAGTCACCACTGGCAACCAAGTTTTAAAAAATTTTTTTGCTAAGTTTTTTTTAATCTAGCTACCAAATTATTTATTCCGGCGATTTGTTTTTCCTTTTCTATAAAAAAATGGACCTAAAAAATGATTACAAACAGCGTTATTTCTCTTTCGCACCCCTACTTGTGTGCGTCAACCAGTGATTTTCTGCTTCTCATGCATTTTTAATGGAAGAACCAAGTTTAAAAGGCATTTTCCATCCTGTGCACAGAAAATGCCACCCTAGCCAGCTAGCATGTCACATAATTAAAATCTCTCTCTGTGTGTAGGGGGAGGGAGGGGGTTAGATTTCAATAAAACATTAAGAAATAGTGTCAATCCAGCCTCTGTGGCATCTAAAGTTGGATACAGTACTAATGCTTAATATTTTTTTAAAGTTTCAAATTAGATTTTGGCATTCAGAATTAAAACTGATTAATCTATAGCATTCATTTTTAAGAAGAATAATGTATAAGTGATTATAAGTATATCATTTAAAGTAAAACTTAAACCATATAATCAAAACTTTATGAAAGTTAATGGAAACTTCAAGAATAACAATTTTTAGTACAATTAAAAAAAAAATTTTTTTAAATTATTTCTTCCTTTCTTAAAATCCATAGGACGTTTATTATGTCGCCTGTATGCACCGCACACATTACACAATAGGTCAGCGGCACCTTCATTTAGAGGTGCCTATTACTGGTTGTTTACAAATGTTTCTTGCGAGAGGTTTCAGTTTCCAGTTTTTCATGGAAGGGATGTGTAAGAGAGAATTTTTAATTACATGACTCCATTATTTACTCAAAAATATTTTATAATATGTGTTTGGATTATCATCTGCAGTAAATATAAATAAAAATTCATTCATTGCACTTCAGAATGGTAAGTTTTTATTATTTATCCTCAAATTCTTATTGTAGATCATTGGATCAAAATGAACCTCTCCCCTCCCAACAGCAATGCTTATAACATAACTCTAGTTATTTTGCAAAAGTAATTAGCTTTGATATTTCTCATTGCAATTTATTAAGCACGTAATTTTTTTATTATTCAAGCCGGCTTATGCATATATATAATCTTATTTTTTTTACAGTCAATATGTTAATTCTAATTACTTGCCTGCATGTTCTATCAAGAGCAGCATCTGTTATTCATATTAGTCACAATGTTAAATTAAGATTGTCTCATTATCGATGCTTAGGGATGCAAGACCTGTGCCAAAGCTGTTTTTCTGTGCCAAGTTGCTCTAAAACAGTTATTTTATGCAATTTTGCATCAAACCTGCACTAGATCGGCAATTCTTGCAACTTCACCTGACGTCATTGTTGTGTACATAGATGCCATCATCTCCGGAAATTCTGGAGTTTTAGCAGAAATCTATACCTACAGAAAAATAAATAAATACATTTTCTATCTAATTTCAATTTCATTTTCCCCACAAGCTGTGAAGTTCCTCAATCTTGTTAGGAAACTACCCTGATCTCAACACTGTGACTATTTTGGATACTACTTTATATGCAACTATTTTGCTACTAAATCAGCCATGATATGCGGCTATTTTTAGCTTCAAAGGCTGCTAAAGCAACTATTTTGAATAATGTTTGGAATGGCAGTCCTGCTAATGTATATCGTACTACACACGTGAGATTCAAGTAAACAATTGGCCTAGTGCATCGTCCACACACTAGATGGCGGCACACACAATCATTCGGATTGGAAGATCGAACATCGAATGGGAGAAAGCACGTGTATGGTAGCTGACATTGGATTGCTTGGTAAGATTTAATAAAGCAAGTAATTTGATAGCATTCTAATGATTGCAGTAAATATAAAGGGATTGTAATAATGGAAAACAAAAAAGAAAGAATTAAGAACTTGAATTATAAATCCCCCTTAAATTTGAACTGAAAGATGAAATACCTCCCTAAAAATAAATCCTGCAAAAGTTTAAACCACTTTTTAGATTTGATTAAAATAGAATCTTTAGCATTAAATAAACACTTTAAGTACAGAAATTAATAGTAATATTTTCCAAAGTCTTGTTGTTGCAATTTTTTCAAAGTGAGACACACATTTAGTATTAATTAGCTAAACTAATTTTGAAAACATGTGTAAGAATAAATTTATATCAATTGCTTCTCAGTTGTGCACAAAAATTTTATGCCTTCCTTCAGGAATACTCCTCTTCCCCCCCCCCTACCCCCAAGAAAGTTTTGAAATTGTGCTCTTGTTCCCAACACATATGTATATACTTTTACCTTTGAATAGCAGACAACTTCTGTGATAGTCAAGTATTTGCTATTCAGAGTTTTGTTGTAAATAAATGAATGTATGATAAAAATATGTTCTTAGAAAATTCTTATTGTACATGTAAATTATTGAAGGTGAAGTAGCAGTAATTATAAACCTGAATATTATGGATTTCTCAAATTATTCATTTCTTCAATCATATATTTATAAGGAGTTTTTCTATCATATAGAAATTGGAGGAAAGGGTGGTAAAGTTGTCATGCTATGACTAAATTATGTAAATTAGACAGCATAATAAAACTAATTTTTATACAATGAATCATATTAATCTAGTGGTACATATCTTTTTAAACACTATTCTGTAAATTTGTATGTTATATATATATATAACACATGTATATTTTTAAATTTGTGAATTTAAAACTAGGTGCTGATGTTGTTGTCATTACATCAGATTCTGCTTTTTCTGAAAGTTCATTATCTCCTAAGATTGATCCACCTGCGAAAGTAGTTTCTGAGAGTCCTAAAAGAGTATGTTTATATTTAGCATTATTTTTATCTGCATTTAGGCATAATTTAATGTTAATTTAATTTTATAAGATGCTGGTGTTTGTACAGATTATTTTATTGAAACAGACATAATAATATTTAAATATAAGACAGTTTAATTTTTATTTATTATGGCACTTTCTTTTTTAATGTGTAAATAATATAGTTTGCTGAAACTTAAGCTGATTTTTTACTATTTGTACTTTTGAGAAGCCTTTTTAAGGTGTAAAACTATTAGAAAAATACTTCTGCTTAATTTTTTTAAAACACCATAAAAGTAAAATCAATGTAAAACAATATACAGGATGTATCAAAAAAACCTTGAGACATTTTAAAAATTTATTAAAAAAAATTATGCAAGATAGAAACTAGAAATTCACATATGTGTTACTTTTTTTTTTGTGTGTAAAAAAAAAATCAACAGATGGCGCTAGTTGTTCCGTGATAGCAACATTTATAGAATCTGCCAAGTTTTTTCTTGTAGCCCACAGAAATCAGTACGCACTAGACCTGGGCGATATCTCAATTTCAATATCGTGATATATCGTCAGCTAAATATCACGATATGACGATATATCATGATATTAAAACTAAATGTACAGAACAAATAAAAGAATATTTTGAGAAGAAGAAAGAAAGAATAAAAAATCAGTTTTACTGGTATTTCCACAATATGGTTTTCTTTAGACGAAAGCGAATTAGGGCGACCGCTTGAGTCGCTAAAATTATACTTACTTGAAATAGACAAAATATATGGTTAAAACTGATTATATTTGAAAGATATCATTCGTGGCAATGAATAAAAATTTTGCCTTCAAGGGACCAGGGCTAGTAAAATCGCATCTGGCACCAAAAATTGAAATTTTAAATACCACCATATTCCATTATGAGAACAATTTCTATATATAACATCTTTTAGAGAGCATTACATGCATGAAAAAATTCTTTAAATAATATAAAATAAGTTTTACTAAATTATTTGTCAATTTGCGCTTTATGAAATTTTAGCTGCTTGCGAAATCGCTAACAAAGTAATGAGACTGATTATTACAACAATTCAAACAAATATTTTCGGTTTGCTCGTTGTAATTATTGATTCGCTTCACACCCTCCTCCACTCAATTTATAATATAATAAATTTAACAGTATATATTACATTAAAACAATCAGCAATTTCCTGTACTGATATATTCAAAATCCCAAATAACTGAAAGAGAAACATTATCTTTCACGTAAAATATTTAAACAGAATTTGTTTTACTTTAACATTACTGTCAGTGATGAATTCAGGGGTGACACTGAGCCCCTAGAGTTTCCACATTTTCAGTTATTTAATGTTCCAAAAGTGCAACCCCCCCCTCTATACACACTCTGAATACCATGATACCATGGACGCTGACGATACACAGGGAGGTATAAAATATTAAAACAGTTGTTCTGCTAGCCCCCAACATGCAATACAGAAATTTAACAAATATATATATATATATATTTGCATTTCTTTTTCGTCAGAGGAGATAATTTTTCAACACATAAACTCAAAATTTAAAAAATAAAAACTTTGTTCCATGGGAGTTTCAGTGGGGCAGATCTCCCGTGAACAAAATTTCATAGTTCTTTCTTCCGGTAGTGCATAATTAATCATGCTACTTGGGCATAAGTAAATTAATTTTTTTTTTCAACATAAAAATTTACAGATTTAAATTTCAGAATTCAGGGATGGGCAATTAATTGTCCTCCCTCATCAGCGCCTATGATATTCCCCCCCCCACCACCACCTGCCATCCCGAACCTCCGAAATACCTCCCAGAGAAAAATGTTTGAATTCAAGACTGATTAGAGTATTATATAGTCATCAAGCACGTGTTTCAAGATAATGGAAAAAAGCACGAAGAAAATCTTAAAAATGGATGGAAGTATGAAAAATAATTAAAAAATGAATAATCAGCATGTTCGATTATTTTTTACCCGACAGTACATTAATATTTTACAACCTATAATTATAAAAAAATAAATATATATATATATATATTTTTTTTTTTTTTGCCGCGCCTTCGCGTAAATTGTTTTTTAATATCTCATTTGTGAAGAAGAAGAGGGGGGGGGGGGGTGTAAATCTGATAAAAATAGGGAAGAAACATTTCAATATATTTATTTTATTAAAATTAAAGACTTTCCATAATATTCCTTTCCACCATTTTCAAATAAAACATAATAATGCTTAATGGTTTTAAAAAATTTAAATGCAAAATTTCCACCAAACAATTTTTGGGCAGTGACCAATGGTCATATATACAGACAGTCAGATACCAAATATTCACATATATCACGCGAACGCGATTTTTAAAATAAATTCTGGAAAGAAAAAACTCGCGGTATAGAAGTAAAAATATCTGCATTTTTAAAAATCCTTCTTTGCCCTAGAATATACATTAATGAATACTACTAAGAAATTAATAATTTTTTTCATAAAATAATAATTATAAAGAACAAATAAAAACATGTCTGAATTATTCTTTATTCATGTGTTCCATTAAATCCACTGTTATAAATAAAATACTTCCTTTTTTTCCATCGGCCTAATTCACACATTATTCAACAACAAAGAGCAAATATTCATCCACACTGCATAGCATGCGAGTAGATATATCATCTACTGTCAGTGGTCGCTGGCGAAACTGTAAACAAGACTATACGATATTTATTACCCGTCTCATAAGCACCGAATAATCACCCTTTCTCCTTTTCAAAACCTTTTTCCGCTGGCTGTGAGGACGCACACCGTTAGTAATCATGAATATGGTATCCCAGCCGTCTCATACACACCAAACAAATCAGCCTTTCTCCTTTTCAAAAATCATTTCGGCTGTAGAACTCCCACCGTTAGTATTCATGAATACGGTATCCCACGGACCGCTGTTTGATATCGTGGTTTAGGCTGGGAAAATTCACACCGTCAATTCATGAATACTCGAAGTGGAGGAAGCGCTTTTAATATCATGGTTTTCGTCAGATTTATGATATTTCCGATATACCGTTGGGTAGGATTTTTTGATATCGGTATCACGATATGCATTTTATATCGGTTTTATCGATTTTATTGATATATCGCCTAGCCCTAGTATGCAATTATCAATTTCATTTCCAACAGTGCATCGTGTTTTTCATAAGAAACTGCCTTCATGCATATAAAGTGCAGGTATTGCAAAATTTACAAAGGAATGACAAACCTCGTTGTTTTGACTTCGCTGTGCAAATGCTCAATTATCTGGAAGAAGATAGCGATTTTTTAAAAAACATCATTTTCACAGATGAAGCAAAAGTAAACAGTGTTGAAGAACTGAAAATACACATAATTGCTGCAATTTCATGTGTCGTGCAATCAATGTTGGAATGCACATGGGTCGAGATAGATTATCGACTAGATGTTCTTCGTGCCACAAAAGATGCACATATTGAAATTTATTGACTATATTAAAAAAAACTCTAATATCTCAGGTAACACATACGAGAATTTCTAGTGTCTATCTTGTGTATTATTTTGTTTTATAAAATTTAAAAATATGTCAAGGTTTTTTTATACACCCTGTATTATTTTCTTGCACCATGTAGTATATCTTGTTAACTATTTAAACTATACAGAGACTGGATAAAATTAATTTATCTCTTTTAATATGCATTGTCGACTCGTAACTTGCTGCTGATTCTTTCAATTATGCAAGAGCTGTAAGAAGATTTAATTATATATATAATAGCGCTAAGTGTATAACACTTTCGGAGTGAACTCATCCGGATCCTGATAATCTTGCGTTAAAATCAGCCAATTTATTTTAATTTTCAGAGATTTAATTTTTTCAATAAATCTGCATATGATTAACCTTTTTAGAAGGATTGTGAAACACAAAATACAACTAGAGTGATGAACTACATTAAAATATGCATGTTTTTCGATATATCTTGCATTGAAAATCGTATCACCCAGCAATCAACGATGGTAAAAAATTTGCGATTCATTCCTTTGAGATTCATTAAAATATATACCATAGATGCAATAATTTTGCTCAATGACAGTATAAAATATACAAAATTAAAAACATTTTTGCAACCATTTCACGATTTAAAAAACAATGTTTAATTATGAATGTTCTCGATTAATTCCTTTGAGGTTCATTAAAATATACACCATGGAGCTCATTCGTAATATAGCGATCTGAACGAACTCCATGCATTAAAACTTTCTTTAAAAATGCCATTTTAAGGCAACCGAAGGTATGTATTAAATGCAATATCGTTAGAATTTTTATATTCAGGCTGTTTTAATAATTTGTTCACAGCCGTGACTGATTCTTAAGAATGACTCCATTGTTATTCCTAAAAAATATATTCTTTCAAGTGGCATCACGAGTGAATGTCTATTGCTTACTGTTTAGATTTTATTTTTCAATCTTATAACATGTGTTCTCTTTCACTATTAGCTAACAACAAATGTATTAGGAATTGAAGACTTCCGAAGTTTATAGATTTTTTTAAAATTTGCTATTGTGGGCTAAAATATTGCAACCGTAATTCTTTCACGAATGTAAAAAAAAAAAATTATTAGAACTAATTTGCATGTTTTTTGCGAAATAGTTATTCAAATTTTATGAGGGAAGTTCATTTACGTATTCTATGTCATTATTTTACCAATTCAATTAATAATTTTCTTGCAAATTGAATGAAAAATGGGCTATTTTAATAACCACCACATTGGCGTGATTTTTTCCCCCCTGCCAATTTGGTGAAAACTTTGTTTTTGAATATTAGTTACAAATATCATGCAATAATAGCACGTGATTTTTTATTTCAATATAAAAATGAAATAACATAATAAATGAAATAGCTTCTATTATTTTAAAAAAGGAAATATAAATAAATGATAGTTTGATATAAATAAGTCTTGATATATATAATAAAAATAATTTATAGAATTAAAATAAAAAATAAAAGTAAATAAAAAACAATTTATTTTTTTCGCCAAATCGGAGGGGGTGGGGGGTGAAAAAATCACGGCAATGTGGTGCGTGTATGACATCTGTGCCATATTTTACCCCACCTGACCCTATTAGTCAGATAAGATAAAATTTATTACTTCATAATTTTTTTTATAATGTAATGCTATATCATTCTTTTAAAAATGCAAACACGTCATTCTGACGGGCTATCTTCTAGTGATAAAAATAAAAGGCGATATGAAGTATTATATTTTATATGATTTAATAGCATTGTAGTGATTGCTGTAAATATAATACATGCATAATAATGAAAAACAAATTTTGAATAATTAAGAACCTGAATTATAAAAGTCTCTTCCCTTCCTCACCCCAAATTACAATTCTCCCTGAAGTTTTCTCTAAAGAGGGATAATCCCCCTCTCCCCAAATTAAAATTCTTCCTAAAGTTTTCACTAAAGAGTAAAAATCCTTTCTCCCCTTAAAATTCAAACCCTGATATTTATAATCATCTAAATGTTCTGATGTTAATATAGAATCATTTAGCTAAATCTTATTAACAGCATCCATTTTATAAATTAAATGCATAACAAAAATTAAGTTAAATATATAAAATGTTGCATCAGCAAAGGCTGTGTTCTCACTCATTATTACTGAAAATTTTGAAATAAAATAAAAAGAGGAACAAATGATTGCATTTTATATATAGGGCCGTAGACCTAGGTAAAAAAACAAATATGTGCAAATCTTCGCGGAAATATATGATGTCTACTATGCTGTTTACACGCCTGAAGTTTCTGGGTAATTCCTCATGTCTTTTTCTAGATAGTTAACAAAACGTCTAAAATCGCAAGTGACTGGTCATCATTGGCCATATTGTGTATATTATATATAGTATAACTTCCTTAACAGACACTCCGGAAAAGAAGACAGTTTTCAATCCCCAAGACATATATTTGTATGTTTTTACTTCTGAAAAGCAGACATCTCTGAATAGCAGACACATTCCGCACTCCTGAAGTGTCTGCTATATAGAAGTTTTACTGTATATTATTTCTGATGTGAACATCCTTTTTTCTATGTACATGCACAATGATGATTGAGGTATCATGCAAAAGGTTTTTGTACAGACTTTTGACATAGTACACTCTCATTTAATTGAAATACATTGTTTGATTAAAAATTGCAGTTAATTATCATGAAAAAGTAATATTCACAATAATCTCAAAAATTGCAGTGCCAAAGCCTTAGATGGGTCCACTGGTATATATGTATATTAATTTAATAAAAGTGGGCAGTTAGACTTAGAGAGTTCATTTTGCTTAGTTAAAAAAAATTTTAAACATTATTTCTTCATTTACTAAATTGCTAAAGTAAGTAATTATTATGTATGTATTTGCTTTTGAATTGCATGATGCTGTATTTAAAATCTCTTCCCTGTTTATTTTGAATTACTGTAAATAATAATACATTTCAGAAATCAGCAAATAAAAGGAGTTTAGAAAAAGAAGTAGTTTTTAAATCTGTAAGTACTTTAATTTGTATTGCAATTTTTAAAATCATTTTTGTGATTGCTGTATAAATTGAATGACTTGCATTACCATTTTTAAACTGGGATTTCTCTTTTTTGTACCACTAAATTTGTGTGCATTCAAATAGTCAATAATTTTCTTTATTTCTTTCAAACTTAACAATTTATTTAATTATCCAATAGTTATTTTAAGGTTCATTGTGCTATTTGCACTTCTTTTAATTTCATTTTAAAACTTTACATCTTTGTGATTCAGTATCAACTGAACTTGCATCGCATAGCTTCACTAGCAGGAGTCTGCTGACAATAAATAACATCTGGCAATTATAGTCATACTTATTGACACTATATTGAATGTTAAATTTTCTGTATTTCTAAGTCTGTGTAGCATTAACACCTTTGCGATGAGCATAGTATATATGTGATATATAGTGTGCTCGAAAACCTTGATTATTACCAATAATTTTGAAGAGTAAATAAGAGTTGTATTTAATTCTAGAATTTGTCCAGTTAAATTGGACAAAATTTCTCTTTGGAAATACTGGTGGTAAAAGCTAACACTCATTGTGAAGGGGTTAAAAGTAGTATGTATGCATAACATTTTGCTGACTGTTTTGTAGAGATTTTAATTTGTTAAGAATTTTTTTAATTGTTGATTTTAAATTCAAAAATATATTATTCTACTTCGAAAAATTATTAAATGTCAATATGCAATTAGCTTAAAAATTTCTAAATAAGTAAAAAACTAAACAGAGCAGCAATAATTTAAAAAATCTCCAAAATCGTATTGCAGTTAGTTTAGTTGGAGGAGAAGGAGCATACAGTCAATTTAAAAATTATCGGCTAATATCTTTATTATGACAGTGTCTTCCTGTTGTACTTATCATGTGCCAATTTTTGAATATTAAAAAATACAATAATGAAAAATTATGCATCAGATATAAAACACTTTTCTAACACTATAAGAATATTCTTAAGAAATTTAATTTTTTCATATAATTTAATGAGATATCTAAATAAAGAATTTAAGTAGCACCTAACAAAGTTTAAAACTCATTTTCAATAATTGTTGTCCTTAAGTGGTAATGTATGTGGATATTTTTATGCAGCCCTGTCTTTGATCTATTTGTTTTTATATAATACTGAATAGTGAAGCTAAAATTTAAATCAGCTTGAAAATGCTTAAAGCAACCAAAAGTGTTTTCTGGGAATGACAATATGTTCATATTCTTTTGTTCAGCCATGTATATGAATTTATTTATGTTATAGTATATAAACAAAATATAATGTAGTAAAATTTGGTTGAGCTGAAAAATTTGTAGTTAAGAGTGCTCTTTCAGGAAATTCTGAGCCTCAGGTGCATCAGGACATGCCTTGGACGATCCTCGCCGAAATTTTCAGGTCTCTTAGTGTTGCCGATTTTGCTAGCCATCACAGACACACACACACATGCAGAGAGAAACTTTCTTTTATTAGTATTATAGCTACCGAAACTTTAAGCTAAACTTGTGCCAATACTTAAATAAAATAAGTACTAGAGAATAAAATTTTAATAAGTATGTAATTTTGCTTTAAATATATTTAGAAGTATTTTTTTTTTAAATTCCATTTTAATTCTGGAACAAGATTTGTAAAGAAAGTAACATTTTATGATTTGCTGAATTCTGTAATCTGCAAACCTTTAGTCGCAAACTGTGCAGATAAGAAATTTGAAAGTATTTATTATTATTGTGTATGTATGAAAAATTTAGAATGTAATAAATAATAAAAGGGTGCTGACAAAAAAAAAAAAAAAAAAAAATATATATATATATATATATTGTTAGTCATTAATTATTACTTTAACTGAAGTTCTAAAATAAAAGTTAAATGGTTGTTAAGTGATTGAAATTTTCTGCTTCTATAGGTCCCAGATATTTTGAAATTAACAGACGATGAGAGAAAGCTTTTAAAAAAAGAAGGGCTGGAAATTCCCACTCATCTTCCTTTGACAAAGGTTTGTATGTAATTTTATAGTATTTCTAAATGTAATTTTTTTTTTTTCATTTTCAGTTCATGTTGATAAGTTTATAAAACATAAAATATTAAAAAAGAATGGATTTTTAAAGAAATATATATTTTAATATCTACATTATAAAAAATAAAAAAAATGTGTCACTAATGCCGACTCCATAAGGATGATGCTCATGATCTGCGCTATTGCTTTTATTGCACAGCACATATATTATGTTCTATATATTGCTTAATTTCAATTTTTGCACTATTGAATAGGGGGGAGGGGATGTACTTTCAAATAAAAATTGTTCAAAACTAACTCAATTTACTGATTTTTAAATAATTTTCAAGCATGATTTTTTTTTTTTTTAATCGTTCTCAACAATAAATGTTTTGTTTCTTGTAATTATGTGAGGTAACATTTAGAGTAATATAAATAAATTTGCAAAACTAAGGCAAAATTTGCAGTGTTATCACAATAGTAATTGATTGGCAAAGCTTCTCAAAACCCCCCTTCTTTACCTTCCTCACCTAACCAAAAAAAAAAAAAAAAAAAAATGTGTATGTCTTTTAAAAAGTGGAAAAATGACTCTGAACTAATTCCTTTGAAACTTTATAGATAGATTATAAATGAGATTAAAACAAACACTGCTTATTTCATTTAAACCAGGGGTCATCAATCTGTACATAATCATTATCATAAGTGCATTTAAATTTTTTAGTCATCTTCATAGGTGCATCTCCCATCTCACACATTTATTTACAGTTGTGCATGTTGGATGCACAATGCTTATGTATAAACATATACAATTTCAAACATGGATTACAAAGAATAGAATCAATGCTGAAAATCTTTTTATTTTTAAATGACAGCGAGTCCTGTAGTATTTTGTCCATAGCATATATCATAAGAAAATACTGTATAGATTGAAAATATTTTGTTTTAAATCAAAACCTATACATTTTACCCCTGAATGTAAAATATTTAATTATATACATAAATTTTAAGCTTCATGGGAGCTTCAAGAAAAATGGACTGTTGGTGCATGATTTGTGGCCCCTGATTTAAACATACTTTTTAATAAATTCTAAATTTTATTATTTAATTGATGTTTTTCATATAAAAATTTTTTTTGGCAGATAATAATAATAATAAAAAATAGATTAAATGTAAACAAATCTATTAGTTTTCAATAAAGATTTTTACCTGTGTTTTTTCACATTGGTCAAAGCATGGATTACATCCTCTGGTTTTACTAAAATAGATAACATTAAATTTTAAAACTATTTTATTTGGTGTTATATTTTTAAACATCTTTTGGAAACCATTTTCTTTAATGTAAATCAAATATTAAATGTTTGAAATTCCATTAAATAATTGCCAAAGAAAAATAAAAAATCTAATTTAAATTTCAAATTGTAATTTTCTTTTTCTCCAGTTAGATATTTTTTGCAACTGACATATTATTTTTGGGTTTTTCAGCTTATTTTATTTTTGTATTCGTTCTTTATTTTCAGGCAGAAGAAAGAGAATTGAAAAGAATCCGCAGGAAAATCCGCAATAAAGTATGACTTTTTCCTATGCTTTTCAATAAAACATTTTGTAAAATATCTAGCAGTTTTTTCTCATTATCTCAGCAAAGCAAAAACTAACACAGTAGAATCCTTCAAATCTGCAGTGGAGTATTTGAGACAAAATCCTGGCAAAAACTCTGACATAAATGTATGCATTTATTAAAAAAAAAAAAAAACATACAACGTTTACTCAATTGTTTATTGTTTATAAGAGGAAAGTAATTGTTGATAGGTTTGTTTTATTTACAAGTAATGTTTAATTAAATGTGGTTAATTTTAATACACATAAATGTTTAATTATTCATATAAACCAATATATATATAATATATATATGTTACTTGCATTTAGTATTTTGCAAAGTTGAGTCTCTATAGTATAGAGATGCTAGTTTTTGAGTGTTTATAGATTTCCTGTCCTCCCAAAAAACATTGATATTTAAAAATGGTAACAACATGCGGAAATTTTAAAAAATATATATGCCTTCAAAACTATAACCAATATGATTATAATTCAAAAATGGTTAGACAAACCCCAACACAGTTTTAAAAAAAGCTTTGAATATATTGGATAATATTTCAATAAATATATTTTAAATTAATCTAAACAGGCTTAAAAATAACTTATTTTCAATTTTAATTATTTTTTATATGAAAAGTAAAATTATTTAAATGCACATCACATGTCAAAGTATACATTTAAACACGATAACAAAGCTGAAACATAACAAAAAAGCACGTCTTATCACAATAAAATTTTTACTTCAACTGAAGCTAGGAGTTGCCGGATATGACTTATACTCCTGAAATACACTTAGATCAACACACCAGTTAGTCAGCTATTATAAAATATGATTTTTAGAATTGTTGAGCAAATTTAATTTTCTGCCTTTTTGACCAGGATTTTGCATCAAATACTCCACTGTGGGTTGTGCAGATTTTAGAATTTTGTGGATTTTTGTCATTTTATTGTTTACATTTTTAAAACAGTAATTTGAATGCAGTAAAGCATTGGAAATTATAATGAATGCTTACAATAAAGTAAAATATTAAAATAATTAAGTAAACTATTAAAATAATTTAAGTAAACTATTAAAATAGTTTAAATCAAATATTAAAATAATAAAAAATTTAAAAATGATTAAAATATCAAAAATAAAGTTAAGTGTAATAATTAAGGCTGCAGTACTAAATATGCATAATAATGATGAAATATAAATTTATCTTGTTTTATTCAATGAAAACTCAGTATAAAGGAAAGTATATTTATTATTATTATTTTTTATATAAGCTTCACTCATTTCTTTACATTATATTGGGAGTACAAATTAGTTCAGTCCGTTTTTTTGTTGTTTAAATATGCATTTATTTCAAAACAAAATGAATGAACAGATTAATCGAAGTATTGTAAATTGCTAGCTACTACTTTTTGCCACCTCTCAGACAAATTTTGAATTCCATCTCGAAAAAATAACTCTTCTTTTGAGGCAATCCAAGTTTGGCGGCAATTTTAGATTTCTGCGAAAGAAGTGAACCGGTGACTTGCTAAATTTGTGCAGCATCCATTGGAACAACCAATAATCTGAAGGAGGAATGTCTGGAGAATACGGCAAGTTTAGTAAATCATCCCACTTCAGCGCTTCCAAATATTTTTTTGCAACATGAGCGTTGTCGTGCAATAAAAACACTTTGTCATTTCTTTCCTCATATTCTGATTGTTTTTCTCACAATGCACAGCTCAAACGAAGCAATTGTAGCCTATACTGATCGTCCATAATGGAATCACCAGGTTTCAGCAGCTCATAGTACACAATACCCTTTTGGTCCCACCAGATACAGAGCATGACCTTTGAACCATGTGTATTTGGCTTTGGTGTTGATATTGAGATCGATGGCAACAATTGACCAGGAACAGCATAGACATTTTTTCATTTGCAGCATTTGTAGGAGATTTTAGTTTTCTGCTTTAATTGGAAGAAAACTGCAGCCAAAGCCCATTGAATGCTTGTGAAAGTTTATGGTGATGCTGCTCCAACTGATAAATCATGTAGGGAATGGTTTCAACGTTTTGAAAGATGTTCGTGGAAGACACAAGATCCTCTTGTGTATCCTCTTGCCAAAAAACTAATCTAGCTTTTTTTTTTATTATCTCTACTCTTTTATTGTCAAACTTCATCCATTAATGCCTCTAAATCTTTGTCTTAGAATTTTTTTGGCTGTCCAGAGTGAGGCTTGTTTTCAACGCTGAAATCATCATTCTTAAAACGTCAAAACCATTCCGTACATGATTTATCAGTTGGAGCAACGTTACCATGAACTTCCACAAGCATTCAATGGGCTTCAGCTACACTTTTCTTTCAATTAAAGCAGAAAACTGAAACCTCCTGCAAATGCTGCTTAGTTAACACAAAATTTGACATATTCAACACAGTAACAAACAAGGTTTTTGTATGAAACTCTGAGCGATATAAACTGAATATTATTGACAGATGTCTAACCTCTCTGAAACCACCGAAATCAGCTGTCACTATAAAACATTCAGAACAGTCGGCACCATCTTTTGAAAATGGACCAAACTAATTTGTAATCCCAATATTTTGTAAACATGGACAAAATTGTCCGCCTAAGTTTTTCTTTGTTTTGTTATTTTTTTATTAATGTCATACACCACACCATTCTAGGGGTCATACTTAATAGGGGTTAATGTCATACACCGTTCCATTACGATTGTGCCAAAAAAGATTAGCTTTTTTATGATCTCTACCTCTTTGAATTATTCTCAAACTTTTGTGTTTTCCTTTCCTTTTGTTTTTCATTAGAAAGATTGGAATCAGCCATATTACTTATGAAAAAATAAAAATAATTACATATTAAAATTGAATATTAAAGAATCGAAAACATAAACAATACAGCTTCTACAGTTGTAGTTATTGTGGGGAAGCTACTCTTCCGTATTTTTATCTTAGATATGAAAATAATTTACAAAATGAAATTTTGTTTCAAGTGTATGAGATTTAATAAACAAAAAAGCTTGATTAATTAAAAAATTTCTGGGAAAAAGATCATGATCACCACTGATATTAGTGCCATCTTGAATTTTTTCTGAAATGAGTTTGGTCATATTAACCAGAATTACTTATTAAAATTCATAGAAATATTGAAAAAATAAATATCAACCAACCACTAATTCAGTTTTAGTTATTATAAAAAAAGGAAGGCATCACAACTGTAAAATAAGAACAACCTCTCTCGTAAAAACTTACCAAATTATATTCACTTAAAAATTATGTATTTTGCACATGTGTGCGATAACACACGATAAACTTCTTTGTAGCACCAAGAAACATCTGTTAATGCAGGAGTCCGACAATCAACTAGTTGCTTCTTCCCGCTCTACACTGGAGTCAGTTCCGTGCGGTTTTCAGTTAACCGTGGAGCAAAACCATGGAGGACAAAACCATGACTCCGCTACTTGGAACAGTTTTGATTTTTGCTGCGATGCCAGATCCCCACTGATATGCTAATTTACATCAAAATCAAATTTAATGTAATTTTATCTGGTAATTAATTAGCTGTAATA
Organism: Maratus michaelseni; assembly: GCA_963931845.1. NCBI lineage: Eukaryota > Metazoa > Arthropoda > Arachnida > Araneae > Salticidae > Maratus > Maratus michaelseni. Next base: position 199,073,090 of record OZ007592.1, on the reverse strand, counting down.
GCCAAAAGAACATGATTAACAAAAAAATTAATAAAAAAATTGCCACTGATTTGAGTGCCATCTTGAATTTTGTTCCTACAACTTAACTGCAAGTTTCACTATTTACATCTGCAACGATATGCCAATTTTAGGCGTTTGCGGATTTAAGTGAGTCTACTGTACATGATGCAAGATTATTTGGGGACTCTACTACAGCAAATATTAAAACCTTTTCTCAAGCATAACTCAAAATGTACTTGTCAGATTTCATTCTAGTTTTTACAGGAGGTACTTATGAAAGTGAGAAAAGGAACCTCCAAGAATATATTTTGAACCATTAGGAATTTAACAAAAACCTTATTTACATTTTCTGGTAAGATTTTTTGTGATGGGCTAGTCAGCTTCCCGATAGTCTTAAAAAGGGCCTCAATTTCACCTGTTCTGCGAGTAACCCATCCTTTCCTGTTCACTGCCAGGAGCAATGAATAGTCTCGAAGGTGATTCTTTAACAATGGAAATCACTTTCAAATTTTTTCTTTGGGGTCTTCTGTTTGGGACCTTCCAACCACCAAATCTTCCTGTTTGAGTGTTGGTCAAATTTGATAACTACAAATGTCTTTGCTGTAAGCTTAAGTTAGTTTCAATTACAAGAACATGGAAGTCTTCAGACATTGAGTGTTCAAGAATGCAATTATCAATAATGCTGTTAGGCATAAGTCACAAGTATTAATTCTGATTTATTCTGTATTTGATTTTAGAGACAGACACCATGGCAAGTTTTGTTTATGTCTGGTTCAGTAGAGTCAAAAATATTAACGACTTGCTACTTGACATTTATGCTGATTTCTCCACCTTTTTAAGCTCCAGTAAGAACATTTTATATAGAAAAATTGTTTCTCAGAACATTTGAATGACTATAACAATGATGATACACTGATATTAATGATAAATAAGCAAATGTTTTTCAAAAAATATATATCTATTGACTTTATACAATGATTACTCAAAAGATGTTTTCATGATACTTAAAGATATGGGAATTTATATATGATATTTTCTAATTCTAATATACTATATTACTCATTTTGATTATTTAAATTTTTATCTTTAATTAAAGATAGCATCTCATTTTTTTCTTTCTCAGAAGTTATTATTAAATCTATGATCTCAGAAAAAACTCTCTTCTCTTTCAGGGAAAGGCCTAGTAAATTGTATTATTAGTGATATTATGTATCTAAGACACATTTTGAAACTTTTATGTAATCAAATTATTGAACCGATATTAAAATCACCTTGTTTTTGAAATAGCAATCAGCTCAAGAAAGTCGGAGGCGTAAAAAAGAATATGTTGATGGTTTGGAAACAAGGTATTTTTTTTTCATGTATTTGCATTAATAAAATAACTCTTATTATTTTTTTTTATGTGCTTTCTATTTTTCTCTTTTGTTTTTACTTTTCTTTTATTCTGAATTGAACTTGATAGTGAAAAAATTATATATATATATATTTTTTTTATATAATTAGAAAAAATATTTGAAATTGTTAATACCAGTATATTTTTCTAATTTTAGTTTGATTTGTTAAAAATAGAATGATTTAGGTTTTATTGTAATAATTATTATTGAATATTTTGGTGGCAGATAGTTTTTCTGTTATATATCTTACTATATACATGTAAAAAATAAGTTACATTATTTTATTTATATATTTTTTTTACATTTGAATGTTTTACACGAGTTTTTATTTTATAATAAATCATTTTACTGCAAAATAGATTTTCTGTTAAATCTCACCTTTTTTTACTTTATGTATAGCTGTTTACACATGCTGTATAAACAATATTTAACAGAGAGTTGGAAATATTTACCTAAAAAATGCTTCATTGTATAGCATAACATTTGTGTTCATTATATAATTTAAAGTAAAATCTATAATCATAACTTATTGGACATTTTACATATTAAAATGCCTGCTAAATTACATACCTGGTAAATTTTATAATGAGAACAGGTTATTACCTGCTTTACTTGAAAATTTCCTATTTTTTAGTCATGTGAAAAGAAATTTCTTTCTCTGCTGTTATATTTTTCTGTTTTCATTTCTAATATGTGGTTTTGATTTTTGTTAGGTCCAATGCTCATTTTCTAGTGTTTGCAAATCTGTTGTAGGTTTTATATGAAAGATTTTGAGTTAGTTCAGCCTCAGTCCTCTTTACCTTTTTACATTCATGTAAATAAGTGTGAAATAAAAGTGCACTTATCTCTTTTCATTGTTGATGTATAATGCATTAAATAGCCTAAAAAAGCTCACATTTCAAAGCTGATTGAGCAGTTGAGATATTTTAATAATAATTTTTCTTCATGTATTTTTAAATTTTTGTTTATTATTATTTTTTAAATATCTGTAGAAATGTTTTCATAGAAAAATATGTGACATGCTGAATGGAAACTTTTCAGATGAAAAATCAGTTCTAATTTAAAATGTTCGTGGAATAAAAATGTTGTAATAATCTGATAATATTACTCTTTCACATTTGATATTTAGTTTTATTGAGAATTACTTATCTCTTTAAGTAGACATATTTTTCATTTAAGTAGACTTCATACCTTGATTATACTTTATTTTTATTGCTTAGAGTGAAACATTGTACTTCTGAAAACATAAAGCTGCAGAAAAAAGTTCAAACTCTAGAGAAAGAGCAGAAGTAATTGCCTTATTTTTTTTTTTTTAATGTTTTATATAAATTTACTCATTAAATAATGCATGTTTGTTTTCCTAGTACTGTATAGGTACGAACTGTGTTATCTGAATTTACTTGTGTTACTCTTAATATTTTCAGGTTTTTATAATAGGTGTCCAAAAAAGTATCTACACTTTTGAATAGTCATTAGAAAAAACAAAAAAAGATATGCACTTATATTTATTTAATGAATACAATATGGAAAAGAAAGAAAAAATTCTCTAAAATCCATATCAGTATAAAATCAAATATAATTTTGTATTATGCCAGTGTTGTGTTTTTGCAACATTTTTCAAAATCAATAATTATAAGCAAACAAAAATACAACTTAGCTTGCCTGATTGCACCATTTTCATGTGAAGAAATTCTACTTTTGATTTATAAAAACTTTTTCCAGCTAAATATGTGCTGCCATCTATGAAAAGTAACCAAAGTTAACAAATAATAATTATAAAAAATGCATAATGTTTATCAATGGGTTTAACTGTTAAAAAATGATACATAATTCATTTACAAAATTTATTCTAAAAATTCTAGCGTTTAATAAAAAAAAAATTCTTTATTTGTTTATACAGAATTCATAAAATTTATATTATAAAATAAATATATATATTACATTTATGTTTTGGAAATGCGGCACTTGCAGGGAATGGTTTAAACATATAAGTACATATACAATAGAAGATATTTATAATACTGACCTATAAATTGCACTTCTCAGATGTAAACAGTGAATTTTGGAGTTAAGAAGCGCCTACATTCCACTTTGTAGAAATATTGCTACCTTCTAGGGGACTAAATTTGTGATATTGTTTGATCTTTTCTTTATCTCTTTAATTCAGAGCTTTTGAATAAAAAAACTTGCTATTATTACATGAAAAAATTTTGGAAATAAGAAATGAGTAATGAGGTAACATAGCACTATCTGGTGACAAACAAAATCATTTATTTCCAGAGAAAAAAAAACTTTATCAGAAAGAATTTAATTGGTAGAACAATGTTTAAAATTTCTCAAACCACAAAACTTTGTAACAAATCAAGACGTCATTGATTGTTTACAGAATTAAAGAAAAACTGATAGGAGAAAAACCAAAACTACTGCAATAAATTACGACTGACATTTTTCTATTTGTAAATAGTAAATGCTATTAAATTGTAATTTATGTATTTCAAAATTGTTGTAAAGTGTTAATATAATGCAGCCCAGTGGTTTTGCAGCTCCATTATTTTTTCATAAATTTTTCATCTCCCTAGATTTCAAAGTTGTTGTTGTGTGAGCAATGTTTTTACAACTAAATATCAATATTTTAGCACCAAAATTACACACAGGCTTAGAAAACATGTTTATAACTATAAAAATTTCAAAGAGTTGGGACAATAACAAATACAGTGAAATATGTTTAACATGAAAAATCAGTTAACCTGAAATGATATAGTGGTCCAAACTATATACTATGCAATTTAATACATTTTTTTTCTTTCAACAAGAAACAAAAATCGTTTAAGATGAAAAAATTTGCTTTCGATCTACAATGGCATGTTTGCTACAAGTCAATTTATTTAAGTCAACTCAATTTATTTATGGATTTGTTTAACTTCCAGGAATCTGTTCCATCAATGGCCTCCCCTCCTCAATAGTCGTCATCCATCAGGTGTCTTTCCCCTCGTCCTAATGAATAGAATCCTTATCTGTATCAAAGAATTGGTGATTGTAGGAACCCAGTTTCGTTGTGCTTTTCTCGCACGAAGAAAGTAATGTCGGGAGTTTGGTGATAAGAAATTCCCACGCATTTCAGTTTAACATATTTAGTACTGCTCTTGAGTTCGTTCACAAAGTTGGTTAGTTTAAGTTGAAATTGGTGAATTTGTGTTAAAACCGTTGAGTTTTAAATCAGTGAATTTCATGTTTTTTGTAAATTAGCTTATGTTTTATGAGCACAATGGCTGAGAAATAAGTACAAAAACAAACCGCTATTTTGCTTCAAATAAAGATGAAACTGCTTAATGTAGTTGATGAAAAATGCAGGACGAAAACAGAAATCTGCAAAGAGTTTGGCATTGTCAATTCTACTTTAATAACAATAATAAAAAAACAGGATCATATGACGTTAATGTTTGAGCCAGGGGTGATTCTGGTCCGAATTTTCCGAAAAATTAAGGCAATGATTTCCGAAAAATAAAAAAAATATATCGGTCATAAATCCGAAAATTCGGACATAAAATATATCGGTATTTCGGCAAATGATCGCAGAAAAAAATCAATCTCGTCATTCATTCGAAGAAAAGTCAGCAATTTTGGCAAAGGATCGCGGGAAAAATGTGACTTTCGTCAGAGAATCGTGAAAAAAAACGGAAAATTTCGTCAAAAACATTGCAAAAAACGGCAAATTTTGTCAACAGATCGCGGGAAAAACGTGACTTTCGTTAGAGAATCACGAAAAAAAGGCAAATTTCATCATAAACAGCAAATTTTGTCAAAAAATCGAGGAAAAAAACAGCAAATTTTGTCAACGCATCGTGGGAAAAGCGTGACTTTCATCAGAAAATCAAGAGAAAACGGCAAATTTCGTCAAACATTACGAAAAATGGCAAATTTTCGTCAAAAAATAGCGAAAAAACGGCAAATTTCATCAAAAAAGCGCAAATTTTATCAACAAATCTCGAAAAAACTGCAAATTTCATCAAAAGATCGGGGAAAAATGCAAATTTCGTCAAAGGGACGCAAAAAAAAAAGAAGTGGCGGGAGTGGACATGCCCCTCCTCCGTTAACTTTTCAGAAAATTTGCTGTGAATTTCAGAATTTTTTTTTTTACTCAGAATCAGCCCTGGTTTGAGCACAGTGTCTTTTAGCAAGAGAGAAAACGTATGAGAACTGCTAAGCACGAAGATTTAGAGACAGCTTTACTTATTTGATTCAAACAAGCTAGATCTCAGAATGCTCCTATATCAGGTCCTTTATTTGCTCGAAAAAGCAGATAAACTGGCAAAACAAATGTGTATCGAATTTTCGGCATATCCAGGCTGGTTGGAACGTTTCAAGAAAAGGAACGGCATTTTGTTAAAAAATGTTTGTGGTGAAGCTAATAAGGTTTTACCAACTATGACCGTAGAATGGTTGCAATCTACATTGCCCTCAATACTTGAAGAATATGACCCAAAAGATGTTTTCAACACTGAGAAACTGGTTTATTTTACCCCTACTTACTCAATAAAACTTTATCGTTTAAAGGACAGTAGTGTTCAGGAGAAAAAATCTCTGAAGAAAGAATTACAGTATTGGTTAGATGCAATTCGGATGGATCTGAAAAACTACCCTTATTTGTCATTGGTAAAAGTTTAAAACCACAGTGTTTTAAAAATGTAAGAACATTACCAGTTGAATATACAGCTTCAAACAAAAAAGCATGGATGGTGGCCACTATTTTCAATGATTGGCTTATCAATTTGGATAAATGATTTTTATGAGAAAAGCGTAAAGTCGCACTTATTGATAACTGTCCAGCACACCTCTATGTTTAATTAAAAGCTATAAAGCTTGTATTTTTGCCTCCAAATATCACAAGTATTTTACAACCATGTGATCAAGCTATTATACAAAATTTGAAATTAAATTATTGAAAGCAAATGCTTCGAAAATATTTAATCGCAATCGAAGCAAAAGATTTCTCCATTAATTTATTGGATGCATTGCACTCAGCATGGAACTTAGTGAAGCCGAAAATTGTTTTCGCCATGCAGGGTTCACCAAAGTAGCAAATTCTTTGGTACCTCAAGAATCAGCCGATATTGAGACTGAGCCGACATTTAATGAAATGTTTGGGAAAGTCTCAACATTACTAGACTGTCCTACAATATGATTAAGTGAATATGTTGCAGTCGATTATGGTGTAGTCGACAGCACCGATTCTGACAGAAAAAGAAATTTTGAAGATCGTTCATAATCCAAATGATTCCAGCTGTGTAGATTCGGACAACAGAATCAACGATGCAGTTTCTGTTCCCTCTACTTCAGAAATGCAGAAAATTATCAAAAGTATCTGCAGTTATTTAGATGCACATTCGAATGGAGAGATGGATAAAACAATGTATAATCTCGAACAATTTGTAGACAAACATGGTGCTGTGAAAAAGACACTTAAAAAAAAAATTTGATTTTTTCCCAAAAAAAAATATTTTTTTTTTATTTGCTTTTTATCCTAATGGATGCAATCTACTAGTAGTTTAACAAGAAATCGAGTTTGGCGACATCGAAAATATTAGTGAGTTCTGTTCTTTTTTTACGAATCTTTTAACAAGAAAAAGAAATTGGTCCCCTCAGTTTCTTGTTAAACGTATTTCACTGTATATAAATATTTTTTTCAATTTTAAATGTGTCACTTTTAGATTTTCACCAGACTTATTGCTTGCTCAGTTGGTTGGTTGTGTATAGAGTTTGCAAAAGAATTTTAATAAACCATGGTAGCAGGCCCAGTTAGGGTGAAGGTTACAAAGACGGATGCTTTGATCACAATTAAGGCAAACTAGTCCCTAACTCTATGTACTATACGTTTGGATTTATATGTGTTTAAAAATGTAAAATGATTCAACACTGATTTCAGGTATACTTAAAGTTATTATTATGGTCCCAGGCGATGCCAGGTAGTTCAGCTAGTAAGCAATAGATTAATATGTAATAAAATAATTATCCACTTATATTTTGTGAAGATGATGAGTTTATATAAATGAATAGAGGTATGCCAACTCTTCTGACCCCTACTTGCATGCATTAGGGTGTATGTCAGATTCCACTTCTCCGTCCACACAACTTCGAAATAAATCCGGTCTTTTGATATGCTGCCACCACCGATATGAAAACGTGATATTGGGCACGATACTTGATGTATATTCAAGAAAAACCTAACTCTTTCAATTAAAGTTAAAGTAACAATTTATTAACACTATTTACATTTATACTCGGATGTAAATTATCCGGTTTAACACTAAATCAAAACAATTACAGAAAACGCTCTACGTGTACCGCTAGACTACGTTCATTTATTCAGAACCGAGATTTCTATTAATCTCACACACTCCAATCCTGCGTTCGAACTCACTCCGGTCTCAGCGCTCATTTCTCGAGCAACCTTCACCCTTCGCCACCATGCTAGAACTAACTTTCTCTCTCTCGTAAACTGTAGAGCACACTCCTTTCTACGGGGTTTCTCCTCTGTTTCCAAGGGTCCTTGACAACCCTTCCTCCCTCTTGACGGATCTGTCTTCCTGAACAAAAGAGTGCAATCGCTTTCTTATCTCTGAAAGACCACATTGCAATGGAAATACTTCTTTCATTCTGTTCCACTCGCCACCCTTCGGATTAAGATTTTCTAAAGGACGCCTTTAACGGTACACAATAGATACATATACAATACATACAATATGCTAATCCCTTAAGAATAGCTTTCAACTCTTGCAGCTGATTCTAAGAAACCTGACACCCCCCACCTTAGCGGAAAATATGCCTTTTAGGGGCTAATTTTCCTGAAACTATGTAATGTCTGAGAAGAGTTCAACAGTTCCTTGATAGGTTTCTTCATTACTACAATTACATGAATATTTCAAGGTGTCTGAAAATTTAACTACTGACATCTCTAATGAACCATATACTAATGTGATAAATACAGAAAAAAAATTACACAATATGCTAATACACTGTTATAAACACAAAATGCAAATACAATTATAAATACACAAAAAAAAATAAAGTTACACTAGTATTATGTCATTTCAATGTCAGTCCTTAGGCTGAGATTGCTGGAGGCGGAACTTTTTCCTTCCAGTGCTTCCTCGTTAACTTAATTGGTACATCCCTTTCCGCAATGCACCCGCTTGAATGGCTAACTTCTGCCTCTGATGTCCCAATTAAATCTTCCTCTAACCAATCAGGCACTTGCCTGTCCAAGTCCTCTTTGTACGTAATAAAGACATTGTACAATTTCTGCCTTATCTTATCCCTCTCCGCCTTACGACCAATCCGATTTTTCTCCATTTCTACCAGTTCGATAGGACCCATAGATAATTCTTTATTTTTCCTTAAGATTGATTTTATGTCCCCAACTTGAATATTTGTTAACCCTTTTATCTCAAATCCCTTCCTGTCTTTATCTTCCGGTTGTTCTCGGTCTAACATCAGATATTTCCTACAGTCTTCAAACTCCCCGTCACTATCCAAGACAATATCGACTACTTTATTTTTAGCCATAAATGCTCTCATTTCATCTTGATACACCAGTTTCTTACTCCCGTCCCCTAACTCAACTATAACTGCAGGTCGACATATTTCCTCTTTCTCCTTATTACTCACATTCATTTCCCTCGTTAATCGACATTCTACACATGATTCACAATATATTTTAGCTTCCTTCGCCATATTTTCCCAATAAAATGAATGCTTGATTCTTTCTAACATTTTCTTAACCGTCTGATGTTCTCCATATAAGGAAGAATGCGCTAATTTTAGAATTTCCTCCCTTCTAATTTTAGGTAATACTAATTGAGCTCCAGTTTCATCTACTAATTTCTCTTTATGATACAATAACCCATTTACAACATAGTACGACCCTTTGTCATTTTCAGCCAATTCCCAAGCTTTCTCTAAATCTTTACAACTCATTTGGGATTCCTGAAATACATTTAAACTACTTTCCGTAACTTGATTAATCTTACTTTTCTGTACCTCGGCTTTTTCCTTCTCCTGACTTTGTAAATTTTCCGATCTCGCGTCTACGACATAACGGTTATTATTACCATTTCTAATCATTTCCCCTTCTTTCACTTTATTCCTACTATCTTCCTTACATTCCCTTTCTACCGATTCTCTTAATGATTTCTCGTTGTTTAACCCTGACAATTCATTAGCCACGTCAGGATGTAAAATTACCTGTTCCTTACTATTATCAATTATTGCACAAAGTACATCCTGATGAATTACATTAGTTTCTCCGCGTTTTGGAATAGCTAAAGGTAATTGAATTAATGGCGATTTCACTGCCTTACCAAATATCCCTTGTAAATATATGCTACCAGCCCCTCTTAATTTTTCTGCTGGTACTAAATCTTTATGAACGACGCTAATTTGGCAACCAGAATCCACTAATCCTTTTGTTATCTTCCCATTTACACTAACTTCCACTTTCTCAAGCTTATTTAACTTCTCTCCAATTCCCTCTTGCTCCGATTCTTGCCATACTCGCTCCCCTTGGTAATTTTTTAATTCCTCGCACTGAGACATTATTGATACTAGCCCTTGGTTCTTGTCGGTTATTAATTTGATTACTTCCCTCATTATTTCCTTTTGTACAAAATCGCTGAACATGTCCTCGTTGACCACACTTGAAGCAGGTAGGCATCGCATCGTTAGGCTTCTTATATTCCGGTTTTCTACCCAAAAATGGACTAACCTCATTATTCCCACTTTGTCTCCAATTACTACTAAATCCCTCATCTTTTGCCCTTCTAGAATCTTCATTATTCACATACCTTTCTTTACCTTTATAACCCTTATAAGTTACCGCATAAGATTTTTGTTTAGCATCAAAGAAATTATCACATTCCTTGGCAATTTTAGAAACTTCTAACCAATTACTGTGCTGAGTTAATCCAACATGTGTCGCGGTTTCCTCATCTAGAGTAGTTAACAACTTATCCGTGACAATTAACTGATTAACCTTCTCATCCGTATCTGCACCTCTAATCTTACAATAATTTTCCCACGTTGCTATTAAACGCGACACAAATAATACATGAGTTTCATTTTGATTCCTTCTAGCTTTCTTAAAGTTTTCCAAACACGCCTTCGGTGTCTGCTCATGTTCCCTTAGAACTAATTCCTTTAATTTCTCATAACTCTCAATTTGTTCTCTAGTCGTGTATATTAGCAAATTATCGGCCTTATCCCCTAGCATATTTAGTAAAATTTCGGCCTGCTGGGTTTCCGGTACATTTTTTGTTTGGAATGCTCGTTCTAAACTGCTAAAAAACAGATTCCATCCCTCAGTCCCTTCTGGAACTTTGATAGACAAAGTTTTAACACTTTTAATCAATTTCTCTAGGCTACTCTCATGATTAGATTCTCTAGTCCCATTAGAATTATTTGCCGAACTCTGAATTTTTATCCTTTCCAACTCTAACTCATGTTCCAATCTCAATTTTTCAGCCCTTTCTTCTCTATCTAACTTTTCTCGTTGTAACTTTTCCTCCCTTTCTAACTTTTCTCGTTCTAACTCCCTTTCTAACTTTTCCCGTTCTACTACTAACGCTTCTTGTTCTAAGCGTTCCGTAACAATAGTGCTAGATAATTCCATAACGGCTCCCTCTTCATATTCGTCGCTCTCCACTATCTTTTTCTTAAGCTTAAACCTGGTATCCTCTTCCGAGACCTCAATTCCTAACTCTCCACCTATCGCCTGAAGATCCACCCTTTTTAATTTTAGTAAGAAAGCCATACCTTCTCCCGATGATTATTACCACCCTACAATAATACTTAAGCTCAATATCAAATTAATACTTCCTCAAATCCTACCCTCATAAGTTACCTCCACATATTATACTATTTAACATATTTCAAATAAGTAATAATACAATAATAAATTTCCTTAAACAATGATACCCCACAATTTGCTTCCAATAACAAAGTAACAATAATCTCAATTTGACTGTTATGCAATACAGATTTTAAATTTATACCATTAAATAATAAAATACAATTTACACAATAATACTGATACGTTGCAATTTGAATAAAACACTGATGCCAATCACTACATAAAAATATCCACCTAACACAAATTTGCATGAAATACACATAAATTCCTAAATTTAATCTCAATAAAATATTTCAATTTCAAAATTAGTTCTCACATTAAAAAGTAAATCACAGCACTTTTTTTTTTTCTCTGGGCCTTCAGTTCTTCCTTGAAGGTTATTTCAATTTAATTTAAATTCTACACAAATTTCCTTTCCTCATTTACTATCAATATTTCAAACTTAAAGCAAACAATATCACTTAATTTAAATATTACTTTAATAATAATTTAAATTTAAGAAATTTCAATTATTCCTTCCAACTATTAACACAATGCATTAATTTTAATCATTAATCTTATCCATTTAAAACAATTAGAAAATCACTTCTAGTAATTAATATAAGATCCTTTTCTTAAAACAATAGTGTAAAATGGTTGTTAATATCTCATTTGATTTAGACCAATTATTATATTGCACATAAATTATTATAAATTAACCACAACATTAACCCAAATTACCATCAATTATACACAATAAAATAAAAAAAAATAGGTTCGAGAATGTCAGTAGAGTAAAATGATCAAAACACCTTACCTCGTACTTCATTCGCTGGGGAAATTCTCTGCTCACTTTTCCACAGGGTAAATCTTGCACTCTCGGGCCACAATCACTGCACCTTGCTTCACAATGCACAAAAAACACTACGCACAACTACACTAACACAGCACCACCACTAATTCACTTCACTGTAATGACGATAGGCTAGCTGGCACTGGTCTACGACGATAGGGCACAAACACTTCCACAAGACGATCCGGCATAAACTGACTTAATACGGCTAACTGGCGCTGGTCTTCGACGATAGAGCACAAACACTTCCGCTAGACGATCCGGCACAAACTCTCAGTAACACGGCTAACTGGCACTGGTCTTCGGTGATTCAATCCCGTCGCTGCCAACATTGTCGGATTCCACTTCTCCGTCCACACAACTTCGAAATAAATCCTGTCTTTTGATATGCTGCCACCACCGATATGAAAACGTGATATCGGGCACGATACTTGATGTATATTCAAGAAAAACCTAACTCTTTCAATTAAAGTTAAAGTAACAATTTATTAACACTATTTACATTTAAACTCTGATGTAAATTATCCGGTTTAACACTAAATCAAAACAATTACAGAAAACGCTCTACGTGTACCGCTAGACTACGTTCATTTATTCAGAACCGAGATTTCTATTAATCTCACACACTCCAATCCTGCGTTCGAACTCACTCCGGTCTCAGCGCTCATTTCTCGAGCAACCTTCACCCTTCGCCACCACGCTAGAACTAACTTTCTCTCTCTCGTAAACTGTAGAGCACACTCCTTTCTACGGGGTTTCTCCTCTGTTTCCAAGGGTCCTTGACAACCCTTCCTCCCTCTTGACGGATCTGTCTTCCTGAACAAAAGAGTGCAATCGCTTTCTTATCTCTGAAAGACCACATTGCAATGGAAATACTTCTTTCATTCTGTTCCACTCGCCACCCTTCGGATTAAGATTTTCTAAAGGACGCCTTTAACGGTACACAATAGATACATATACAATACATACAATATGCTAATCCCTTAAGAATAGCTTTCAACTCTTGCAGCTGATTCTAAGAAACCTGACAGTGTATTTCAGCTTTTTCTTTTTTGTTAAAAACATTTAATCTTTGCTAACAATATCCAGTTGATCTTTCTCCATCCACAACATGAATATCAGCTTTCATGTTATAGTTACTTTATTAAAATCTTAAGGCCAAAAATTAATAAAACCAATTTAAGATTTTGACTATCAGTTTTACCTTATAATGTTTTAGTGTTTTTTAAAGGGAAAGTTTTTTTTTTAAATTTTGATTGTATTGTGTGCAATGGATAATAGAAGTAAATATTGAACTTGTTTATTTTTCCTCATTAAACTTAAAATGCTGTATTATTATTAAAGAAGAAACATTTTTTCTATCATTAGTTTTTAATTTAATTACAGCGTTGAAAATAAGTTTTGGAATTTTTTAAGAGTAAAATATTATACTTTTTATCTTGTTTACTTATTTAAATAAATTATTTAGTCAGTTAGAGGCATAGAAAGCGGAGTTCCTATAAAAATTATAGGACAATTTGATAATAGGGCTTCCTACCTGTAAAATAGTGGTAGATCATTCAGAGGAAGACCAATAAATTCCAATATATATTATTTATGCCAAGTTTGTTTTATTGTATATAAATTCTTTGAAAAATGATAATTAATATTTCCCACAGAAGTTGCAGATTTATTATGTTATCAAATGCATTCTTTTCTGATAAAATATTTTCCTTTAGTGATAGATTTTCTGTTTTAGTTCTTTTTAATAAAAATAATAAAAATGTGAGAAATAATAATTTTGTGAGTAGCAGTTACGAAATCTTATATGAAATTAGAAAGAGGGCAGATATTCAATGGATAATGGAAAATGCTGGTAGAATTTAAAAATATAATACACTGCCAAAAACTATGTTAGTCATACTAATAGTCCTTCTTAGCAATGAAAACATTTAATAACACATTTTAATTTTTTATATCATTCTTATTTTATTTTTTTAAACATTGCTGTAATATGGTTACATGTTGATATGTTTCTTCCAAGTTTGTATTTTTGTCTCCTGATTGTTCCGATTGTTTTAAAACTTTTATTTCATTATTTATTTTTTTAGTAAAAATCTCCTGACTTTTGGTTCTCATAAACTGGCATTTCTGCCAGTGTAAATAAGACTGTAGTGATAGTATACTTTTAGTAGCTTCTGAGAAATCACTACAATAATTTATAAGCTTCACAGTGGCTTTCTTCTCAATTTATTAAAAAAAATTTATTATATTAATTTGTGTATAGCAATGGTACATTTAAAATATAACTAGTTGAATATCATGAAATATGGTTGTTTCATGTCTTTTATGAGTAATATGTCATCTTAGTAAATATCTCGATAAGATTTTTTTTTTTTTAAATTTAAAATTATTGTAACTACCCATTATAATTTGTAATTAATCTTTTAAATATTCGCAATACGTGTCAATGACAAAAATATAATCAGTTTAATTGTTTGTTTTATTGTAAACAAACAATAATAATAATAATAATAAAGCTTTATTATTATTATTATTATTAATTGTAATAATTGTATCTTTTTTAATTTAGAAGCTTATTGGAGCAAATTAAGCATTTGCAGGCCATTATATCAAATTCGGGTGGCAAATCTGTTCAAACAAATACGTGTTTGATGGTAAGTTGAGCATTAATCTGGCTACAAATCTAAGGTAATGTTTTTTTTTTTTTAAAATAAAAATGAGATATAAATTAAATTTTTCATTTTAGGTCCTTTTCCTATCGCTTGCTCTAATTCTTTTTCCAAGTCTTTTGCCAAGTTCTTTAGATTCTGAAAATTTGCACCATGGACAAAAACAACCAGCAACAGGTAAAATAAAATTTTTATTTGACAATTTATTTATTTATTTATTTTTTGAGAGGGGGGGGGGGGTATCACATATTTAACATTGTATTTCCCACCTGTTTTATTTTAAACTATTTTTTGTTATAACATGAATCTGTATTATCAAATCTTTGTATATCAAAGGATATACAAAGCGATTCCTCAATTCCACTTTGCCTGAATTAACGGGTGAACTGAGTTTACTACAACCATGATTGTGGTGTCTAGGTATAGTAAAACAAGTACAATGAAGTACCTGGCTGTTTTCTCTAGCGGCTAACTGTAGCAATAGCATTTTTATTTAAAAAACTGCACAAGATATGGGAAAAACACCAAATTACAAAATTGTAGAGCAGCCTCGATTTAGTATGAAATAATGTCTTACATGTAAAAACAGCTTTATTAGAAGACCTAAAATGTAATTTTTTTATATCCAATCACCAGCTTAAATACACCTTTAACTGCATGCAAAAATGTAACAATATTAGGTGCATTTATAAATACAACTAACACAAACAATACAACTAAGCAAGATACAATTTATTATGATAAGCAGTGTTGTAAAAAAAAAGTTTTTCTTAAAAAAAAAAAAAGTAGGGTTTTTTTTCTTGGTTTAAACCGGGTTTTTTGTTTTTTGAGTAAATGATTTTACATTTTGGAAGAATGCTAAACATTCATTTTTCAAATATTTGAAGTCAAGTATTAAACAAAAATTACTTTATTTTGTTGAAATTTAATAATATACTTTTTATTATATTAATTTAAGTATTGCAATATTTTTATATTATTATAATATTTTTACATTTAATAAACAGTAAAACATGCAATATTAATTTAAGCATTACAATATTTTGATATTATAATATTTTTACATTTAATAAACAATAAAATGTGTGATCACTTATATATCTAAAAAATCAATCACTATTATAGAAATTTTTTAATATTACAACATGTGAATGTTTACATTTTAGTTTAAAAACTTTATATAAAAAAGATAAGTTTTGGTGATTTTTCAAGTCCTAATCTATTTTGATGTTTAGCTTGAACAAGTCCAAATTTTGGAAATATTCTCTCTATACATGTCAGAAGAGGCTTTTTCTGTTAAAATTTGTTCAATTTTATATTTAAAAAAAAACTTTGCTATTAAATTTATTAATTTATTTTTCTTGGTTTCCCAACATTCATGTGCTCTTAGAGTATTTACAATACTAGATTCAAAGAAGCATTCCTGGAAAGGTGAACTTTTTGCATTGAATTTAATGATCAATAGTATCAGTGAATTTATTGGATAGCTTTGCTTTGAAAAATCAAAATCACCTTTTTGTTCTTGTTGAGATAATTCTAAACCTTCTTTTTGTTTTGGATACAGCATATATGCAAGAAAATGTATAGGTTTTATAGCCATTTCATATCAACTATCAAAGTGCTTTATCATTACTTTATTTTCTCATTTTTCTTCCAAAATTTTTTACAAGATCTTTCCAGATATATACACAACATGAATTCTTCTTGAATTTTGTGGAGGGCATTTGCAATTGGTTCCAGTTGTTAACATTTCTTTTCAATATAAAATTGGACACAATATTTTTAATGTTTGTGTTGATTTTCTCTCTGTTTTTGTGAATGTTCAGTAAAAGTACTCCAACTTTGAAGGTAAACTTAGAGCACAACCTGTTACTAAACACAGCTTATGGCTGCTATGCACATGTGCTTAGCAGCCATATGTAATCAGGGTCGGACTGGGTCCTTGTAAAGGGCGCAGACCTTGGATTTTCGAAGGGCGCAACTTTACTAAAGAAGCTCATTATTTTACCACTTTTATAGAAAGCCAATAATATCCATTAATAATTAATAGACTGTAAAAATATAATCCGAAATATCAACATTTTAAAAATTTGATTTCTGTGTTAAATTTTGGAAATTTCCAATTATTTATAAAGATCTCTACACTGTAAAAAATTTCAGAAATGTTTTCTGATGCAAAATAATAATAATAATAATAATAATAAAATACGAAAATTTATTTGTAAATTTTTGTCTGCAAGTCCTTAATTGACCATGCAATCATGAACCAACCACAAGCTTCCGATATTAACAGAAACCTCTTTTCCAAAATTTATAGATAAACAAAGGAACTTCTTTTTTCCATAAACATCGCCGAAAACTTCTAAAACCTGTTGTTTCCAGGAGTTTCTGGTCGGTTCTTTTCCAAATGATTTCTGAGGACATGGTAAAGAGTTACGGAACTGTGCGTAATTAAATAGCTACAGTAAAAAAAAAATTCGTAAACTTCTCTGTTACCTATAGTAATTATATAAAAGAAAGTTTTTGTCTGTCTGTGTGTTTGTTGACGATGGCTAGCGAAATCTACAGCTCGCACAGCTCTGAAAATTTCGATTTAGGCAGTGCAAGGCATGTCCTAAAGGCTCAGATTTTTAATATTTTGATAATTAGCCAAGATATTAATCAAAAACTCATATATTTCTTTGAGAGCCAGCAAAAGCATCTGCGCATGCCCAGAACCCGATTTACGCATCGGGAGGGAGTGAATAAGTAAACACGCGTTTCCTTTTTTTCTTTGTGTGTGTGTGTGTGTGTGTGTTTGTGTGTGTTTGTGTATGTATTATTTCATAGTTTTAAATCGGCAAAAATAATTAGAACTATTGAAATTGGACGTCATATTCAGAAAGATATGACGTCCTAATATACTCTTACGTCTCAAATGCTGCAATATATTCGATAAAATATCTTTGTTAACCTTTGGAATTTTTTTTTTATTTCAAAAAGGTAGTTTTCCCGAAAGACATTTTTCTCCCTTATGTTAACGTTTCTCTAGGGCAGGCATGTCAAAGCTGTTTACCGCCGCGGGCCAAATTAAGTATTACATACAAAGCCGCGGGCCACATTAAAAAAATGTAGATACTAATATTATTACCATTGCACAGGATACAATTTGTATTTACAAAACACAGCCATGTTAAAGAAATATTCACGCCAAGTTTCAAAGTTACTGTAATACATAGTTTAGTTTATCTTATTTTTGAAAAATACTCATTTTTTTTCATTAAAGAAATCTATAAAATTTAATTGAATTTCCTAAATTGTATTTATTTCAAAAATTGATTGTACACGCTGTTTTGTCCTACTGTTCTAGCAAAAGCATAGCTGCCAATCTTCTGTGTTTTCTTCGAGTAAAATAAGCATATTTTGAAAGAGAAAAGTTATTTAATAAAATGTGTGTTCTATTCCATGGACTACTTATTTAATTTGATTTATTAAATACATTTTCTGATTCAAATTATGTTTATTTGGGGAAAAAAAGGTTGGCAGCTATGAAAAGATGTCGTATAAAAGTGCGCTACCGAACATAGCTAAAATATGCCTAATTGCACACTTATACTTTAAAAAATCGGCCGATTGATGAATAATTACAGAAATTTTGAAACCCCAAATCCATATATTTTCACTTTAATATGAAATCGCACTGAATTTTGATTAACAGCAGTATTGAATTCTGAAGAATAATTTCAACATCAATCATTATAATTTTAAAAATTTCCACTTTGATGATTTTTTATAGTGCCTGGAAACATTTAAATTGAAATACATTTCCTTTTAAAAAATTGTTTTATCAAAGTAATAAATTCTATTTGAAAACGCTAATACTAACAAATAACATGATAACATACTTCTGTTAATTGCTAAAAGGTATAAAATAAAAACATTATAAATAGTAAAATAACTTTTATTAGTCTGTCTCGAGCCACAATTTCGATAAGTTAAATAATGCTGCATCGTTACATATTGTATTTTTGCGTGTTTCAACATATATGGTTTCTCTTATTATAGATGGATAGTGTAGACTAGAGTGAAAAATTATCTTACTTTCATTGAAATTTATTTGGATAAAATATGTTGTGGTATAAATAATATTATTTGATGTAGATGAAGGTGTAGTTATATATTAAATAGTTATGAAGTTCTTTATTTAAAATATTGCGTTGTATTTGCTAGACCCTTTAGCATTCTTTTTGGTCAAGCAGTGGTTAAAAATAAAAGGAAAAGAAACTTCTTACTTGAATGGTGTCAGCTGAAAACAAATGAAGAGGAGCCTTGTTAACGATATAATCAAATATCTTTATTCGCTTTTTTTTTTAAGAGAAGAAAGTGGCCTTCATCCGTTGGTCACCTTTTTATTTTAATAAAAACGTTGACCGATAAAAATGATCTTTTCCACTCGAAGAAAGGTCTTTAAAAATTAAAATGCAGCATTAATCCAGATTTTAAAGATGAGAATTTCAATTAAAACTTTTACGCGCCATCAGGCAATAAATTCAGACAAGGAGACATCGTCGTAGAATTTCGCCGGACCACGCATTGTCGGCCGCAGGCAGGCAGGGCCCGCGATCTTTTTGAAACGAAAACTACATCATGACAGTTCATCAACAAAACAGATTCTGATTTAAAATTAACGAAATTTTTAATTTATAGTAAGAAACGGGGACACCATAAGTATCCGGACGACAAGACTTAAATCTATTAGAGAATTTTAAAAATTAGACAATATCTTAATTAACAAATCCGAACAATTCATTTAAAAACATTTATTTTAATTTGCGCCAGCAATCGTCAAATAAACCACGCCTTCGAAAAATGAGCCTCCTTTCACAGCTACCTGATGCGTACGTCACAAGAGGGGGAAAGACGGCGCTTCGATGACGTCATCACAATACGAGTAGATGGCAGAGAGAAAGCATCAGAAGAGTGCAATACGGCTGCCGAACGATGCTTGAAGAGAAACGCAAAACACTCAGCGTAAAAATAAATACTGAATTGAATCCAAATAATATCGATGTGAAAAGGCCGAAAGAAATAAAAATATAACATGATTTAAACATTGTGAGATTTCATATCACATATGTAACGATGCAGCATTATTTAACTTATCGAAATTGTGGCTCGAGTTACTCCATGGTTACAAATATGGAAATAAACAACCAAGTAAAAATAAAAAATACGTGAAAGATTAAATGATAGCGTTTCAAATAATAACTTCAAAGACCGTGCAATTATAGAATATTCTAATTTGTTTTGATAATGGCTCGGATAGAGCCGAAACATGTCTACAGACTAATAAAAGTTATTTTACTCTTTATGTTTTCATTTTACACCTTTTAGTAATTGAAAGAGGTATATTATTACAAGGTGTTATAATTTCTTATGTTTTTAACAAGATAGCATTATGAAATTTGCTTTGAAATTTACTCAGGTGCTTTGTAATTTGAAATGAAAACTCAAAGTACTTTGTCTGTTGGTAGACTTTTATAATTTGTGGATTTAAAATGAAAATTGTAACATTTCAGTTAAGCTTTTATAATGGAAAGCCGTCAAATTCTGTATAAAAAGGTAGATTTGTTTATCTTCATACCCACATTTCTAAGATATTTTTGCGCAGATTGAAGATTATTAAGAATGTTACGTACAGATATAAGTTTAAAAGCACAAACCCGGCTTTTAGAAATCAGTCCGTTATAAATAAATCTTTTTAGCAACGGTACCTATACTTATACTATTTTCAAATTTCTTTAACTGCGCTAGACATCATTTCTTCAATTTCGTTTTGAGTGATTTCGACTCCCGGGACAATTAATGTGCTAAAAACAATAATTATTATTTTTTTTAAGCAAATGTATTTCATTCAATAGGCTTGGTGAAAGCAGTTTGATTCTCTTTTAAGAAGTATCAGTTTCAATTCTGACAGTTTATCTTTTCTATGTTTAGCCAGATTTTTGTGAGTTTTCTTTATTTGTGCTGTAGCACTTAATGTTACATTCTTTTTAAACTCCAACAGTTTCTACATATCAAGCATAAAATTTCAGTTTTCTTTTGAACATAATTGTGTTGTAAATCACCTTTAGAAAAGTATGCAATGTCCATAGGGTAAAGAGCTTTAACACATTTTTTTTTTATAAATCTTGGAATGTATGAGAGTATGTCAATAAAATGTGTGTATATCAATAAAAAAAAAAAGGGAAAGAAAGATCATACACAATTACTAACCTAAGTAATAAAAATAATTAAAGAGCTTAAATCCGACTAAAAGTAAAGTTCGACTAATGCCCAGATGAAGAACCTGGATCGCATATTCGGGGTTTTTACGTCAAACACAAAAGTGATTATTTATGCCACTTTCAAAGCAACTCATTTAAAGCTATATAATTTTATATTTACATTTTTTTTAAATTTTAACTGTTTTTTATTAGTGCTGAATTTTATTATTTTATAATGCATTTCTTAGTAATTAATAAATACAGAATATTATTTTGTAAAATGGTGTAAAATCTAAGATAGTAGTAAAATAAAGTATTAGTTTCAACATAAACAAATTAACATTATAAGTAAAAGTACTTTAAAAAATTTACGACCCGTTGCTACGTTCCGATTGGTAATCTATGTATTCTCAATGTTTTTGTGCCAAAATGTAAAATTGAATTATATCTGTCTATAATACATTACTGTTGCCAGAGAGCAGGACTTTTTTAAATTCAGAATACTACCACATTCTGAAGACAAATATTTTCCTCATATAACATAATAAATAAGATACATATTATTATTCAAAAATAGTGGAAGCATTTTGAATATTTAAAAATGCCTGTCAAATTGGTAACACTAATTTACATATATTTCGGATATTCGCCATCGGATATTTCGGATATTCGCCATAGCATCTGTGTTCTAACACAACTGAATTAAACACGGGTAAATTGCCTAAGGATTCGCGGGCCACAGATAGGTTGTTCGTGGGAGAGTTGTGGCCCGCGGGCCACGTGTTTGACATGCCTGCTCTAGGGTGTAATTTTAAAGGTACCGGAGACCACAAATAAGCTCTAAAAGCTAAATCCTTCTTTTAATCAATGTGAAATCGGTATTTTAAAATGCGAATTGTAGCCCTTTCAACAACACCGGCGAACGCAGGTCACTTCACGCCTCACGGAGATGATCTTTTTTCTATGCTAAAAATATCTAAACGTCTATTTCGACACAGTATTTCTAGAGCATCTCGGTAGACAAGATTTACATAACTTACAAAATTTTCGAAACGTTCGAACATGCAGAAAAAAAAAAATTTGAGAAATTTTTGAAAAAAAAAAAAAAAAAAAAACCCGTTGAAAACCGGGT
This sequence comes from Maratus michaelseni, assembly GCA_963931845.1. NCBI lineage: Eukaryota > Metazoa > Arthropoda > Arachnida > Araneae > Salticidae > Maratus > Maratus michaelseni. The sequence goes on along the minus strand of OZ007592.1, from coordinate 199,050,911 downwards.
ATGACGTTATAGTCCTATGTGACATACATGACATTTTATAATCTCTATGACCAAGTTATAATCACATTCTTCATTCTATTAAATCCTATCATACGTAATTAATTCAATGATACCCCATGATAGGTAATGATTCTATGTTGCCCTATTTAAGATGGAGTCCTATTATTTCCGTATTACTGAATTTAAAAACCGAATTTGTAAACTAAAAGCGTTTCATGATAGCAATCCTATAATCTACCGACAGTTTTTTGGATAGATGTTTCCGGGTAAATATACATTAAATGGAAAAAGAGTCTAAATATGGATTTTAAGTTCTGAAAGTTTCGAAGCTAGGCTTAAGTTTCCCATTGGAATTTTCAGTAAATGTCAACAAAAGATAAAATGTTGCCAACTTAAAATGTATTTATTTTTCTACGAAAATTGAAGGAATCGCGGCAAGAGAGTGCCAAGCCACATTTTTGAACTTCTGAGATATTTCTATTTGAAAATTTGATCAAATAATCAAATCAAGATATATAACCTAAAGTTTTTTCGCCAATGTCCTACTAACATTTGAGATATTCTGATGGCATTACTTTAATGATATTACTATTACGTTTATTGCAAATTAGCTATCTTCATTGAGGGCATAAACATCTGGGGCAAAAACAAAACCTGTCATATATGCTGCCACCAAGTGACATTAGAAACAAATTATATGTTGGATATTACATTTTACAATATTAAGCAACAGATTACAGTGTTACATTTATTTCACCAAAAATGTGGCTTGGCACTTTCTTGCCCCGACCCCCTCAATTAATCATATTATAATAACAGACAATATAATTCATTTCACTTAAACTAGTTATAGTACGAACGCACCTTTTTGTCATACAATTTTAAACTTGTTATTATTACATTTATAGATAATTCTGAATCAGTTCTTTTTTCATATTAAAATGTAATTGTTAACAAAAAACAAAGTTTGAATTACCTTCCAATTGCCGGGATAAAATTAATCATTAATTAATACAATCAAGACAAGATACATTTGAATTGTTACAAATACAGGAACACTACACTTATCAGATAAGTATATGACATTATATAATAAATGCTTTTTCAGCAAACTCAATAATGATAATAAAATATTAAATAGAAGCGACACTCTTTGGTGCCAGACAGTCTGAAATTTATTGCACGGAGACTGCCGCCATTGGTAACAGATTGAATATACTTCAGGTTTTAAAATATTTGGATTGGATGCTCTCCTGAAACAAAGAAATGTTCAAAAACAAACAGTGCTTGCAAAGAGAAAAATAGTTCACTATATATTTTTTTTTATTGCAAAAAATGAATGTTATTTTAAAAATATATACAGAATAGTATTTTTATTAATGTTGTAAAGTTAGTTACTCTAGTATTTGCTGTAATTTTTTTAAACTTCATCTGGGTTTTTTTTTTTTTTTTTACATCATCTGGACGAGGGCGCACCGGCCCGCGGGCCGGTTGCCCGGCGGGCCAGTCCGAGCCTGTATGTAATGACATTTAAATGTTCATTTGTGCTTAATAAATGCCACATTATTTGTAACAACTGATTGGATGGAGCACTGCAACTCAAATTCACAATTTTTTGTACAAACAATAACACTTTTTTTTTTTCAAATTTCTCTATGTATGAGTTTAGTCACTAGTATCGATTGTATCATTTAAGTACACTTTACCTGTCTTGGTTGCAACCTTTTACACATATCACTGGTTCGTTATGTACATTTGACTGTCCATTAAATCCAAGGTTAGAGTTTCATTTTTTTAAAATTGTAGCACAATTTTTCTTTTCACTTTCATAGATGGAATCAACCAATAAGGAGATAGTGATGACATGATACCAGACAACTTGCATCAGAGCCTATCATTTAATTTTCTTGCGCAATAAGCATGTTTCACTGCATCAGAATTCAAATTAGTCTATACTAATCTAAATACTTTTTCATCACATTTAAAGAATTTTTTTTTTTTTTTTTTTTTTTTTTTTTTTTTTTAGTTTTGAAAAAAACAAGTCTGGTTTTTTTAACCCGTGGACACATTGAGCATACTTAACTTGATTTTCTTATTAAAATAAATTGTTCCTTGCTTACATAGCTTAGTTTTATTAATTAATCTGCATCTGTCTTTATAATGCCATACTTCTGCATGCAATTAATAGCCATATTTAAACTGCTGATTTGGATATTAAAAATTACATTTCATGACTTCGAATTAGGGATGTATCAATTTTTTTTATATTAGAGTATTTTAAACTAGCTGATCTGCTCGGCATTGCCCGGCCTATCAAAAATCAGCACAAAGTGCAAAAAAATTGTAAAAATCGCAAAAGTTAAAAAATTGCTGCACTGATTCTGAATAAACTTTATTGAAAAGAGAACAAAATTTACTATATTGCATTAGAAGATTAAAACCAAATTTTACTAATATGGAAAAATCAAAAAAAAAAAAAAATGCTAAAACTCACTAAAATGTATTTTAAATATCATGGAAGACAAAATTTAATATGTTGGGCTAGAAGATTGAAACCAGATTTCTGTTAGGAATGTCTAAAAATCATCACAGAACACGAAAAAACTCTAAGAATCTCAATTAAAAAAAAGAAATTCACAATGTATTAAAAAAATTGCTGTACGAATTCTGAATAAACTTCATTGAGAAGAGAATAGAATTTACAGTGTGCTAAAAGTTTAAAACTGGATTATTTTTACTAATGTGTTAAAATTGCCGCAAAACAAGAACAAAGAAAAAGCTAAAAATCACATAAAAAATTGTTTAAAAATCACAGGAGATAATATTTACTACAGTGGGCTAAAACATTGTACCAGAATTCTTTCACAAATGTCAAAAAATTGGCGAAAAAACACTAAAAATTGCATCAAAAAATGCAGAAGACAAAATGTACTATATTAGACTATATGTTTGAAACTGTATTCCTTTTACAAGTGTCGAAAATTCTCTACAGAATGCAAAAAAAAAATGCCATAAATTGCATTAATAAGCACAAAAACTTCAAAAATTGCAAAGCACAAAATTTGCTATATTAGATTAAATGTTTTAAACTGAATTTTTTTACTAATGTGAGAAAATTGTGGCAAAATACGAAAAACTAAAAAGCGCATAAAAAAATCACTTGTTAATTCCGAATAAACTTTATTGGAAAAAGGATAAAATTTTCTATATTAAGCTTAGTTATGCTAAAAGTTTGAACCAGAATTTCTTTCACTAATGTGGAAAAATCGCTGAAAAACATAAAAAAATATTGAAAATCACTTTAAAAATCGCATTAAAAAAAATCTAATAAAATCCAAAATCGGGCTTTGAAGTGCATAACTACAGATATAGAGGTACCTTCCTACCAAATCTTGTAGCTCTGTGTTCAGCAGTCTCTTTATAATATAGTGCACACACACATACACAAACCAGTGGCGCAGCCAGAATTCGGTTCTAGGGGGGGTTTTGAGTTTATAATAAAGATGGTCGCCGGTTATATGAATCATCGGTTAATGGAATCAGTCTTTTAAATGAATGAAATCATAATGCTTTTCTCCGCAATTACGTTGGTTATGATTCATTTAAACAGCGTTTACAATATTAGAAGCGCGATAGAATTAAAAATAGCTAAAAGAGGAACCACAACTAATTTATAAAATTTTAACGATAAATATACGAATCTCCATCATAAGCAAGAGGTCGTTGCAACATTACCAACAAATGAAATATAGTCTTTAAATTTGTGTACAGACCCCCTCAGGGCTCGGAAGTAGCGCGCTACAAGTAGCGAAACTACAGTAGCCGCTACTTTTTCCAGTAGTTTGTACTGTAGCGCGCTACATTAAAAAAAGTGTAGTGTAGCGAGTAGCGCGATACAAAATATCAGTAGTTTGTAGCGCGCATCGACGCTACTTTCGGAGGGAGAAAAAAAGGTCCCAATCTTCAAATTACATGATTACAACTCGTTTCTTTCTTGCGAAATATGTTCTCTGCAACAATTTGCGAACGTCAGCGACAAATCTCATTTGCAGTGTCATATATTTCTCCATAGACGACGGGCACAGTCACAAATTAGCTGTCATTTTCACAGTTTGGGTGTCAGAAAATTCGTGTACTGTTATTTAAATCCATAGAAATCTTCTCAGTATAATGTATTTTTATACGACTACGATTTTTTTTTACCAAAATATAGTCGTCTGGCTATGTTAAATCTTTATCTGACTAATTTCTTCTACCTTTTGCCTCCCACCCCCAGCAAGCAAAGAAATGTAAAATCCTTATTAAAAAAAGAAAAAGAATGGATTTATCTAAACATAAATCCTCTAAATTATCCCTAATCTCTCAAATTCACGCTTCCCCATAGTAACATACAAAGAAGTTTAAATTTTTTTTTAAATCTTTATTTTTATACAAAAATAAAATCTTTCACTCATTTGTCTAATGACAACAAATAAAAATTATTTCCTTGTCCCCAAAATTTACGCTTCCCTTTTTGCCCCTCCTCCAGCATACAGTTTCAAATATTTAAAACTCTTTATTTTAAAAAAATGTCCACATTTGTTTCTACCTAATAATAATATATAAGTAACTATCTAAATTGTCCCCTAACTTCCCATAATTTACTCTTCTCTCCCCCCCCCCCCACAAGCATACAAATAAATAGAAAAATTTTAAGTTGTTTTTATTTCTATATAAAAAAAAAAATCTTCTGCACATGTTACGTGTGTCTAGATATAGAGGTGGCCGCTATTCAGAGATATAAGCGTTTTCAAATATATAAATTTTAGGAATTAAAAAGTGGCGCTAAATAGAGGTGGCCGCCTTTTGGAAGAAAAACCAGAATGGAGGTCTTATTGTACATAGATTTTTAACCTGAAAAAATATTTTGGACATTCTTTTGAAATTCGGTCAACCCGACCCCTACCCGCTAGAGTCAAAACCCAACCCGAAACCGATCCGAACTCGAAATAATGAAATTCAACCGGATCCACAGTAAAAAAGTGGAAGTCAACCCGATCGGAATCCGATCCACAACAAAAAAAATCTAGAGCCGGGTCGGGTCGGGTGCGGGTAAACCGACCCGATGCAGGACTCTAAACGGTATACAACTAAAATTCTAATCTTTAAATGTTTTTTAGGTGCGTTCGTAATTATATAAATACCTAGCACCTATTGTCCTCGCTTGGTCCGTCCGTCTGTCTGTCCGTCCGTCCGTCCGTCCGCATATAACAACGCAAAAACTACCCAACCGAATGGTTTGAGATTTAAGATATATTATCTTTGCAGAATTTTGTCGAGACATTTCAAATTTTATTAAAATCGAATCAAAACTTTAAGAGATATTAATAAAAATATTTATTAAGAAATTTGAATTTTTTTTTTTTAAATCGGTGCTTTCTTGTTAGAGGAGCTTCCGATGGATGTTAAATCGTCAAGCGACCGAGACACTTATTTTATTACAGAAATTAATCTGCAGACGATATAATTCATTTCACAGAATTAAAAATCATATAGGTCTGAATATTTATATAACTAGCTACAGTACGAACGCACCTCGTTTGTCACGTTTGACGTACAATTTCCAACTTGTTTAAAATTAGTTGCGGTTTCAAAACTTCCATTTATAATGAAATACTATAAGAAGCAAAACGCTAAATAATCGTTTCCTGTCTTCCTGTCGATCAGACAGTTTTTTGCCATAACAAAATTAGAAGTATCAAGAATTAGAATTGTAACTATTCAGCAGAAATGTTTCAGCTGTGCAGGAGCATTCGTTATAACCATTATCGTACCAGTAGTTGAAAAAGTATGTTTATATTAACTTCCTGATACGAATTCTAAGATTAACAAAACAGACAGGCACGCATTTTGCTTTTGTGAAACTGTGATCTGCGGTTTATATAGACTTTTAATGTGAAAAAATATTTTGGACATTCTTTTAAAAAACCGGGTCAACCCGAACCCGACCCGCAAGATTCAAAAAGCCAACCCGAACCCGAAAGAATGAAAGCCAACCCGACCCGCAACAAAAAATTTGAAGTCAATCCGACCCGAACCCGAACCGCAACGGGAAAATATAGCCGACCCGAACGGCGGGTCGGGTCGGGGTAAAAGCGGGTAACCCGACCCGATGCAGGATTCTAAGCGCTACTGTGCTACATCACTCTCATAAATGTGTAAGATTATTACAATTTTTGTTTTCAAATTTCCTCTTTTAAAAAAAAATTCCAACATAATTAAAAAGGTTCTATGAATTTGCTTTGTTTGTCTGTCCGTGCTCTAACTCTCATAAATATACTCCGACTGCCATGAAAGTTTTATGTTATTGAAGTTTACCATAGAATGTTCAGTATTGAAAATGAAATGTGTAGCATTTATATCTCGCTTACAGGGACGTTCAAAAGAATTCTGTTACATTATGGTCTATCGGGAAAAATCGTTTGCGGTGTATTTAATTAGCGATGATTACTAAAGTAGCGAAGTAGTGACTACTTTTGGAAAGTAGTTTGTAGTCGCTACTTTTAAAAATAAGTAGTTGTAGTTGTAGTTAACTACATTTTTTATAAAGTAGTTGTAGTTCGTTACAAACAAAAAGTAGTTTTTCCGAACCCTGGACCCCCTACGAAACAAATGATTCGAAAGAAACACCGATTGCAAAAATCTGCTCATAATCGAAAAATAGCTTTTTATAACTTTAAGTACTTTTTTTAAATTCTTACTTTTGCAAAGATTTTTTTCCTGGGTACGCACATAGCTTGGTCTTAGATATAACTGAGAGCAAAAAACGCAAAAAAAGCCACTTGAAACTGAGATAGACTTACAATGTGTATGTTTTTTTTTTCTCTGGAATTCGATGATCTGTTATTGTTTCGAACGTGGAACAAAGACGTAAATGCAATTAAAAAACAGACCACTGTATACTATATAACTCAAAGCGTCTCTGTGAGAGTATATGACCCATCTTTTACTATAAGACGTCTCGACAAAGTGACGCAGTCCAAAAATCATAACCTATGCGACATAACCTATGCGTGTAATATGCGCTTTCACAGTTTTAAGTAGAATTTTCGCCGTTTAATTGAATCACATTGTTGTATAGAATTTGACTTAAGAAAGCGGTGGATTCTGCCAAGGCGGAAAGGCCAAAAAACTTAATTTTAACTTTAGTTGTTTTGATTCATATAAGTGGCAATTATAGTAATTTTTTTAGCTCTGGGGGGGGTTTTAACCCCCAAACCCCCCCCTTGGCTGCGCCACTTACACAAACTTTCCTTATTATAGATATATTTTGCCAGAAAGTAGCAAGTATTTCAATTATCTGCTTATTGTTTTGTGTAATGTATGTGTATGTTTATTATATTAATTATATTATAGTAATTCTTTCTTTTTCATAGTGTTTATATATTTATTTTCTATGAAAAGGGGTGACAAATATTCTAATAATTATTTTGATATAATTAATTTATTTGATATTAAATAATATAATGCTTTTGAGAGGACAAGCTCCTCCTCCACATATATAACGTTATTTGAAAAGTACAAGTTAAAGTAGAACTTTTTTGGTGGGAGACACAAAGAAAGAATGATGCCTGTAAAGGAGTGAAATAACAAGGTGTTATATAATGAGGAGCTACTGTGGCAAGTTGTTGGTCTCTTCACTCACAGTAATTCTTTGTAAAAAACAGAATTTCTTCTCAAAAATGTAAAACTTAAAGAGAAGTTTTAAATAAATCCCCATGAGAGTAATACCTGACTTATTTTATTATTATTTGTTAGGGTTCCGTACTTAAAAAGTTAAAACTGAACCATTTTAAGATCATTCTTGTGGCTGTCAGAGGCTTTTTTCTCATAAACTATGGAACATGGAAAGTTCAAATTTGGGAAAGTCATAAAGCTTATTGATGCACATATTTTTAGATTATTAACTGTTGTGTCACCTCCCACTCCCCTTTAGTATGTATGCCCTCTTGTGGCAACAGTGAGCAGTATTCATTCAGTCAGAGCCATGCTCAAAGCAATGTAATCAAAATCATCGCTCCTGCCAGCAGAGAAACAAATAAACATTTAATTCATTTTATAAAAAATGCCCGTTGAATATACACATATTAATACATTTTCAACTTTGGTCCATTGAATCGGAGACCTGACAAGTTACCAGGGCTTCGGAGTCGTGGAGTCTGAGTCGGAGTCACTAAAAAACACTCAGACTCCAGCTTGTTTTTTAGATAGTTTGAAGTGAAATTAAACCAATTTCATGTTATTTAAAAAATTTTTTGACTATATATATATCAGACAACCCACGTTAAACAGACTTAATATACTGTCCAGTGTACAACATTATACGAAAACTGTTTTTAATTGAAATCTCTGGTTGATTAACTTTTTTAAAACGAAGCATAGTCAACTTGCATATCAAATTAACCTTATGAAATTCTCTTTAAAATGAGGGGTCAAACAACACTCAACGCCTGATCGAACTAGAGAAATTGAAAATTGAAAGCATTTATACAAGCCAAAAAATGATGATTTTTCGAAATTAAAAAAATTAATTGTATGAAAATTTACTGAGATAAAAAAATTATAAAAGTATATTATCATTTGTATCATCAGAGAGAATGATTCCTATAAGTTTCATCAAAATCTAAAATGGTCAGGTTGAGTCACTGGTTGATTTGACATGGAATGACCCATATAGTCCTTTCTCTCGGCTTTTTGGGGTTTGCGAAACTCGAGGTAATGCAAAAATTAGAAATACCTGCTATTTTTGGAGTTTACAGAACCCAAAATATCATTGTAATAGAATCCTTTTTCCCTTTTTTTTTTTACTGATTTTCCCCCAGATTCTTCTTTCGGATCTGTGGGACCAGGAGTAGCGCTGAAATTGTAAATTTTCTCTTTCTCTCTCTCTCTCCCCCCCGCTTTTTTTTTTTTTTTGCGTGTGCACAAAACCCCCCAAAATATGTGCGATTTTTTTTTTCTTGACTCTGCGGTATCCAAAATAATGATGAAAAAGTGAAATTTCTGTTATCTTTCTCCTTTTGATGTTCGTGTCTTGCAGCCCCGAAATAAAGTCAAAATTATAAGATTAATGCAGGAAATATAAAATTTTCACCTTTTCTTTCAAATCCGCAGAACCCACATTATTTCCGAAATTGTAAAATTTCCATCTTTATTTTTCTTTCCTTACATCAGAATTTTTCGGGTCTGGACGACTACTATAACTCCAAAATTGCAACTTTTTGCATCTTCTTTTCTAAGTCAGCAGGATCTAAAATAGTAAAATTTTCATTTTATTTACTTCTTCAGATTTCAATATTTTGATTTTTTTGGGGTCTGCAGGATCCAAAATTGTACAATTAATAATGCTGAAAATATATAATTTTTGCCTCTTTTTTTTTTTAACTAAGCCTTGAGAACAGAATTAATGCCAAAATAGTAAAATTTTCTCTTTTATTTTTCTTGCATTCTTTCATAATTTTTCGAGTTTTTGAGACCCCAAATGATGTGTAAATTGTAAAATTTTCACATGCTATTTTTTGGTTCTATGGGAATGGATATAAAGCCAAAATTAAAAAACCTATCGTCCATATTTTGGTATAATATATATTTGATATTACCTCATATTTGGCATAAAATATTTTGGTTATTGTCTTAAAATGACATACCAACATAATATATGTTTGCATTCAAATGTTGATATTTTTGTGTGTTGTTCAAAGTAAATTTTGGAGATTTATTAGATTTCAACTGTTGTTTCTATCTAAATAGCTTCAAATTTAACTTTTCGATTGCAATTTACATGCATATAAGTATTTTACACAGTTTTGACATAATTAAATTTTACCACATATAAAATTTAATGCACATTGTGTTTTTGTGTTAGTATGAATAGAGTATCTGGGAGGAGGAGGGGGATGTTCAAAATATTTTCAGTCTTTACCAGAGCCGATTAATGCAGGGCAAAGTTCCACATGCATTTTATAAGAGTATTTTTGCCATATTAAAAAAAAAATCTGCATTTAAAAAAGGCGAACATTTTTATACTAATATGCCAATACTGTTGGAAGTTTGCTGCTGCAGTAATCACATGCTTCAAGGTCAAACAGGAATGTGGCTGTAGGTTGCAGTGTTGCCAGTTTTGTTTTAAATTATTATTCTGATTGCTTGATTGCTGCCACTTTTTTTAAATAGTAATATTTCCTTTATTTAATGACAAATTTAATAAAGGGACTATTACTATTTCAAAACAAATCGCAGCAATGAAGCAATCTGCATAATAAGAATCAACAGGCAATACTAGTACTTTAGCTGTCCCAGAGTCTGTTCCTTTAAAATTTCAGGAGTCAAAGTCTGTCATTTTTCCCACTGACTCAGTAGCCCTGCTAGTTACTATGGATATGGATTAAAAATACACTTTAAATGAATTGTGCATCAGGATGCATTAAATCAAAGCTAGCGAACATTTCTAAATTCAAAGATGACTGCGTACAATCTGATGATGAAAAATTGAACGTTATAAAAATCAAGGAAAAATTAGCTTCATTACGAGAGCTAAAAACAGATATAAACAGTTTAGTTCAGAAATATTTCAACGTCAATAAAGGAACAAATGAAGAAATTACAAAGAATGATAAGTTAATCTGGGAAATTAAGATCAGCAGGATGAATTGGAAGTAAGTTTGAAATGAATTTAATTTGAAAAATTATATTGATCAAGAAATTGACATAAGTGTAAAACAAAATAACAATTCTGCGAACACTTCACCAAAGCTTCCTGAAATTCCTTTGCCAATTTTTAGCAGCAAAATTGAAGAATTTTCAGAATTAAAAAAAAAAAAAATTCATCAGTTTAATTGCAAAAAATGAAAATTTAGCCAACAATCGGAAATTATTTTATTTGTGCAGATCTTTTTGTTCTGAAGCCAGATTGATAAAAACAAGTGAAGTTACCTTTAAAGTGCTCGGAAGAATGATTTGAAAGTAAACATGCTGTAATTGACATTCATATCCAATTTTGAAAAATTAAATTTCGAGTCAGCTAAAGGTCTCAGAGCTATTACTGACACTGTTAATAAAGGTCTAAGAACTTTACAGGTACTAGGATTAAAATGCGATGAGCTTAGCAATTCTGTATTAGTAAATAACTTGCTAGAAAAATTAGATACAGAAATGAGAAAGTCATATGAATTATCATTAACATCTAAAGAAACTCCTCCTTAGAATAAAATCTCATTTATTAAAATACAAAGAGGAAATCAAAGTTTAACAAATCGATAAAACAGTTTTTTAGTTGAGTCAAATAATGGCTTAAACAAAAGTTTCTATAAACAGTGTGTTTTATGCAATGAATTTCATCCTTTATTCAAATGCCTGAAGTTCTTAACTATGAGTGACAAAAAAAAAAGAATTTAAGTTCTAAAAGTAAACAATTTATGTTTTAATTGTTTGAAACTTCATTCTGTTCCCTGAAAATCCAGTTTTAAATGAAAGTCGTGCAATGGATTTCATAACAGCTTAATTCATTTTAATGTCTCGAAAAGCAACTTTGAAACTTCAGATTCTGAGACTGCTTTATTTTCCAAAGAGGGAGCTAATTATTTATCGAAGTGCCAGCTAATATTACACAATCGCCTTATCAAAACCAGCTGGGGGGGAAATCGAAAAAGGAAAAGGAAAACAGCAGTCGCAAGTAATTTGAAGAATAAAAATGAACTGCTTACATCATTGTTTTGTACGGTAAATTTATTTATTAAAAATGAGTTTGGAACCCATGTGAGGGTAAAGGTAATTTTAGATTCAGGAAGTTCTATAAATCTCATTAATGCAGAAATGGAAAATGTTTTTGGTTTATAAAAGGAATGAATTAATGCTAAAGTAACAAGTATTAATTGTGAGAACCATTTCATTAAAAAATAAAATTATGACCTCAATTTCAAATGAAAAGGGAGATTTTTCGAAAACTTTATCATTTTTAGTATTGCCAGATATAATTGATCAAACCCCTAATTTGTCAGTTGGATGTGTCACAAATAAAAATCCCTAAAGAAATAAAGCTGGCAGATCCAACGTTTCACATTCCAAGTAAAATAAATGGATTAATTGGATGCAAACTATTTTTCCAATTCTTAAAGCCTGGAAGATTTAAATCATTTGATGGGAATCTGCTATTTCAAAACAGTGTGTTTGGTTATTTAGTTACAGGAACCATTAAAAATGCAATTTGTTCTCATTTTATTGGATTGATCTAATCTTGGAACGATATAATTTTGACACTGTTAGAAATGTCTCAAATTCAGGATCTTTTTATGGAGATAAATTTATTAAACATTCAAAATATTTCAAACCTCTAAAATTTCAACATTCTAATAAACATTTCCATTCATAAGAGTAATTAAGCTAGACACATGTTACCAGTTTAACATTTAAGAAAAATAAAAATGTTTCGTTAATTGATTCAATATACTCAAAGGAAATGCCACATAATGTTATTTTACACAAATTTAATGAAAATGAAACTATGCCTAGTTTATGTAATACGTTTTTGCAAAAAATAATAATTTGAATGTAAGTTTGCTTCTATCTGTTTTTTTTATCAACTTAAGCCATTATACCAAAACCACTTGCATGTGTGTTTAATGAGCGTATTATTTCTGGCATGTTGATAGTAAATTTTTTACAGGTCATGGCAATGTCATGGCATGGCAGAAACTTTTAATAATTAGCTTTTATTTTAAAATATCAATTTTAATCTTAGTATAAGATGAATAGAAATTTTTTTAGCTCACAGTTGTCCCCCACTAAGCCCGAAATATCTCAGTTTGCATCATTATTAAGTAGCAAAACCTTCCAATGTGTTGTAGATCTCAAAAAAATATTAGTACTAAAGTATTAGATTTAAAAATTACCATTTCCTTACACCACTCTGTATTTTGTAATGCAAGATCATTTTAAATTAAATACTATTTTATGTTCTTATTAATAGTGTTGTATTAATTTTTGTAAAATATCTATGAAAGCAATTCTGTCTTTTTTCTGTTTACTGAGTTTGCATATAAAATGTATTAACTGTGTTGCTTTGACTGAAATTTGAGCAAGAGCTTGAAAGCTTATTCAAATTAGTAAGACTGATATTCCATAAGTGCATCGTATGTGTACTCTTTCTTGAAATTAATGGAAACTTTTGTAGTTAATCTTAAGTTATTTTCATCTAAAAACATATTTCTCTTTTATGATTACAGGAAGATCAAGAGTTTTACTTGCTGCTCAAGAAGGATCAGAATCCAGCCCTATTGAAACCAGAATCAATGATGAAAATAGTTCTAGCAGTCGTATCCAACATGTTCCTGAATTGAAACCTGATATCTTTAATGAAGAATATGCAAAAAGTTTCCGAAATATGAATAACATACCACCTATAAAAGCTGAAACACTCTACTCATCTGATTATAAGATTGAACCCATTGATTTGCACTCTAACAGTGCTAACATCTCCGGTCAAAATGACAGCAGTTCTATTGAAACCAAAATCAATGATGAAAATAGTTCTAGCAGTCATATCCAACATGTTCCTGAATTGAAACCTGATATATTTAATGAAGAATATCCAAAAAGTTTCCCAAATATGAATAACATACCACCTATAAAAGCTGAAACACTCTACTCATCTGATAAGACTGAACCCATTGATTTGCACTCTAACAGTGCTAACATTTTCAGGCAAAATGACAGCAGTTTTGCCAAGATAAATGCTATAAAGGTTGAAGATTTTCAATCATCAAATTATATGATGGAATCATTTCATGTGGATTCAAATAATGCTGGTTTTCTCATGCAAAATGATAACCATTTTGATGAAATAAACACAAGGAAAATCTCCAGGAAAAATATCATGTTATTCAATAAGTAAATATTGATTATTGGTTTGGTTTATGGTGTTGGAGTATTTTTATCTTTTAGTTTTACAGTCATCATATCATTGAATTTTGGTATTTTTGTTCAGTTGCAATTTTTTTTAATCATGTCGGATTAATTTAGATTTTTTTCTTGGTTTTTGTTTTGTATGAAAGTTTATTTTTCTATGAAAGGAGAAAATTAATGAATTTTGCAAATTAATTGGATGATTTATAGAAATCCTAATTAAATTATACCAATTTTTAATTTTTTTAATGAGTTATGTTCTATATTAAATGTTACAGATACCATGAGTGCGATTTTTAGTTAATTTTCTTTTAATATTTCGGAAATGCTTCTTTTTTTTTTTCAAATTCTGATTTGATCATGAATTTCATGACTGGATATTTAAATCTTTTGGACAGTTGACCAAAAAATACTGTTTAAATTTTATTCTTGAGCTTTTTAATATCAAAATATAAATTTGCTTTTTATAATTGGTTCAAATTTGTTCTCTAATTCTGAAAAGGAAAAATAGAAGATGAAACCCTAATTCTTCAACAGAATTTACTATTGATCTTTTAAATTGTATGTAAAATTAGTTTTAACTTAAATACTTTTATAATATTCAAATCATTATTCTTCATCAGAATAAGATTTCTTTCATAAGTTGAGTTTTATTTATGAAAATGGAATTATCTTAAATTACTTTGAGTGAACTTTTTCAAGTATGCTTCTATCCCTAAATAGGAAGTCTGTAATGTTTTGGTTTTATATTTTAGGTGTGCATCCTGTAACTTTTTAACACCATACTAAACACATTTTCAAGTACACCTTAAATTCCCACAATTTTATGCCTAGGGAAAAACTGATTAGTAATATTACTTACTTAAGTTATTAAAATATGAGATTTTTGTACTATCTAAAATCTTTTATTATTATTAAAATAAGGGAGTTTACTAGAAAATTGAGTATAACATTTGTTATTATTATTATTATTGCTGTATATTGATTTTAAGAGTTAAGTGCCTAATAATTTTTTTTTTCAATGTTTCTTTTGAAATTTGTTGTTTTTTTCCTATCTGTTGAACTCTCAGAAATAAAAATAAAAAGATTTGGAAATGGTTGAAGCCATTTTTGAAAGGATCTTTTCTTTGACACTAACTGCTGGCAGTTGGAGTTTTTTAAGTGTATCACATATTTATTATGCATGTAAAATTATTTAAATTATGATCATTGTGTTGACATTATAAAAAAGTATGCTCCTGAACATATGCATTTGTATTCATTTATACAACTAAAGTGTACCCAACAAAAACAGCACTTTTCCAAAATTCATCAAAATATCACATTTTTTCATGCATGCCACGTGGTTTATTTCATCAAAATTTACTTTAAATTTGAGGTTTGTATAATATACAAGTATTTTGAATTTGATTGCCTAACACTGCATTCAGAGCAAATCATCAATGACTGTAAGTCAGGCAATTGATATAAATATATATATTTTAATAATATTTGGTATTTTTCTAATAGTTGGTAACATCGAATTTCAGATCCATTTGTAGACTTCTCCATCCTGTTATGTCATCATTGTCTTCTGTATGCATAATCATTAGTTACTCCAACAAATTGTTAGCCAGCCATTTTGTATTTAAATTTATGAAAATATGAAACAGTGCTGAAATTTAAGGTGCATGTGTTACAGGAGGGTGCAACATAGACTGAAAAATACAATATCGTTTTTTGAATGTTACTGCGAAACCATTTAACTGGAAAAACAACCCATGTTCTCATAGTGTTATGAGAATGTTTTGGTTGTCCTGTAGAAACAACAATGCTTCTCCAAAAGTGTTTCTTTATTTTCTTTCTGAAAATTGTGAATTTTGGACAAGTGTTATTTTTGTTAGGGTTGTTTTCACTTTTGTTGGGGTATCAGCTATTGATTCATTTAATTTCACATTATTATAATGTAAATTGTGACACCAGTTTGCTTATTTATTTCAGAGTAAGTGATAGTCATTAATATGTTATTAACTTTTAAGCTGGAAATGCTTATGACTTTTTCATATATTGTGAAAAATAAAAGTTGTTATATTTTCAGAAATATATGTACTATTTTTAGTTTTTGTGTACAATGCTTGAATTAGATGCTTTAAAATTATTGAAAACAAGTAGCATATTGCTCTGTGCCTAAAAGAAAAACCTAATTAAAAAAAAGTATATTTTAAGGTAACGTATATATCAATTAATGTTTCATGTATTTATGTAGCAGTTTGTTTTATGAATTATTGCATAAAAGTAACTGTAATAATTGTTAGTGTTTTTATTGTTTTGTTTGTTGACCATTCTGACTGTTACTCTATGCCAGCAGTTCCCAACTATATCTATATAGAGTCCTAAGCGCCACATGCACTGCATGACCACTACAGAAAATTTTAAATCAAACTGAAGATTAAAAAATAAAAGTAATTATCATCAATTGAACCTGATTTAAGAAAACTGTTTTAAAAAAATGCAACTCTAAGTGTGTGTCCTTAAATGTTTATATGTTTTTTTTTGTGAATCTTATTAATGCTTTCACCAAAAATGCACAGTCTATTCAGATGCAATTGATCGAACTTGTTGAATTTTAGAACTTTTATGTATGGCCAACTTTTGCCAATATCATGTGTATTCATTGTAGTTGAGAATAAAATGAATATTATGATAAATTTCAAGTTAAAAAAAATATATAGCTTCATAGCATGGACATTGCACAATTTTTAAGGTATCTTTTACTTTGCATTCCTCTACTATTTACCTCACCCTTTCTTTCTCCATCCCATACATTCATTCTAAAAAGGGATCTGCAAGTCGAAAATGTTTGGGAATCACTTCTGTATGCAAAAGAGAGTAAGTTAAAATTATTTGTGTGCATGACTAATGTTTTTGTCTAAATTTTATGGAAGGATATCTTGTTTAAAAAATACAATACATGCTAACAACAGTGTGATGTCAAAACACATAATAACAATTCAGGGGGTTAAAATGACAGTAGAGTAAGTCAAAAATTTTGAAAATCGGGATAACCATATTTTTACTGAACATATATTAATTTCTATTCAGTGTGACAGTGAAGTAAGTCATAGTTCACTTATGCAGTTGCTTGAAGGCATAACTAGTTGGACAACTCAATGCAAAAGCACACGACAATTTTCACAAAACCCTTCATTTCTCAAATCACTAAATTTTGACTTACTCCACTGTCATTCTAACCCCCTCGATTGTATTCTTATTGATGCATAAAAAACAAAGTTTTGGAATCACTTCTGTGTGCATAAGAGAGTCAATTAAAATTATTTGTGTGCATGACTTGTGTTTTTGTCTAAATTTTATGAAAGGATATCTTATTTAAAAAGTACAATACATGCTAACAACAGTGTGATGTCAAAACACATAATAACAATTCAGGGGGTTAAAATGACAGTAGAGTAAGTCAAAAATTTTGAAAATCGGGATAACCATATTTTTACTGAACATATATTAATTTCTATTCAGTGTGACAGTGAAGTAAGTCATAGTTCACTTATGCAGTTGCTTGAAGGCATAACTAGTTGGACAACTCAATGCAAAAGCACACGACAATTTTCACAAAACCCTTCATTTCTCAAATCACTAAATTTTGACTTACTCCACTGTCATTCTAACCCCCTCGATTGTATTCTTATTGATGCATAAAAAACAAAGTTTTGGAATCACTTCTGTGTGCATAAGAGAGTCAATTAAAATTATTTGTGTGCATGACTTGTGTTTTTGTCTAAATTTTATGAAAGGATATCTTATTTAAAAAGTACAATACATGCTAACAACAGTGTGATGTCAAAACACATAATAACAATTCAGGGGGTTAAAATGACAGTAGAGTAAGTCAAAAATTTTGAAAATCGGGATAACCATATTTTTACTGAACATATATTAATTTCTATTCAGTGTGACAGTGAAGTAAGTTATAGTTCACTTATGCAGTTGCTTGAAGACATAACTAGTTGGACAACTCAATGCAAAAGCACACGACAATTTTCACAAAACCCTTCATTTCTCAAATCACTAAATTTTGACTTACTCCACTGTCATTCTAACCCCCTCGATTGTATTCTTATTGATGCATAAAAAACAAAGTTTTGGAATCACTTCTGTGTGCATAAGAGAGTCAATTAAAATTATTTGTGTGCATGACTTGTGTTTTTGTCTAAATTTTATGAGAGGATATCTTATTTAAAAAGTACAATACATGCTAACAACAGTGTAATGTCAAAAAACTTAATAACAATTGTGTTCTCATTGATGCATAAATAAAAGTTTTATGCCATATAGAATGACAATTTCCTTAGGTAATATAAAATATTAAAATATACAACATAAATCATAATAAATAGAAAATCATAATAAAATGAAGACAGGCTTTCATAAATGTACTAACTCATCAGCAAAATTCTGTGCAACAATTGATTACACTTATTGCATTAATTAGTTAATATAAATAGATAAGACAATGTAAAATCTTTTAATCTTGATATAAATTGTCATATCCTTCCATAAATAGGGTAATATGTGTTGAATCAAGTGCATAGTATTTTTTTCCCATTCCCCATGTGCACTACGTTCTCCCTGCAATATTTTAACTGTCAAAGAAGATTAGCATCGCAAGAATGGAAGACCATTTTTGCATAATTTTTCACTAGATGTTCAAATAGTTAGAAAATGTTTTAGTATATAGTCTAAATTAGATTAAGAATGTTATTTTTGGTATATAAATGATACACTGCAATATTTTTTCATTATTCTAAAAAGATTATAGCAATATCAAGTTAATTCTTGCTCACTGAAAATAATTGACTGGTTGTAGGATGAAACTTGCTTCAATAGTTTTGTGTTATATTTTAATTTCAATTTGCCAGTTAGTCAAGCTTTTTCTTTCCCTTCTAAGTGCAATATATATATATATATACTAGTGTAAATGCCTGCCCTAGGACAGTGGGTAGAAATCATGATTTTCATTTGAAATAATGGATAAAAATATTCATACACTATCCATGACAATAAGAAAAACTGACCTGAAAATGGGCTCAGGATCTGGTTAATGAATGGACCTCTGGGGTTTTAATAACATATTTTAAATCAATTTTTACGTAAAAATGGAGAAATTATTTTACAATAATAATATACAATCTGCAGATCAGACACAGACTTTTAATATTTTCAACTGATAATTTCTTTGCTCCCTTTCCATAATCGTGATGTCTGTTTTTTTTCCATAATCAAGAATTCTGTTATAAAGTAAAATACCCAATCAGTTCTTTAAAAGTAATAAAATACAATCTATTTATAGAATATGCAAGTGAACAGTTATCATTTCAAGCTTTTTTTTTTTACCATTACTTTTAATAATTTTAATTTTCCTGAATTCTTTATTAAAAAATTAATTCATCTAACCTTAAGCTGTCATTAACATGTAATCAAGATATACAATCAAGATGAAGTATTCAATAAAAGCTCCCATTCAAATTCATAATCTTAATTAAAAAGAAAAAATCTGAAAATTATGTCATGTTGACACAATCATAAATTTTTCTGTTTAGTTTTTGCAACATAAAAATTTATTTCAAGCTAAGCATAATGTCATTTTCACCGGCACAAACTTTTTTTCTTGTACTTTATGTATGTACTTTTATGTTTCATCAACATGTAATTAAACTTAAAAAAATTCTATTTAATTGTAATGAAAAAAGAATGGCTTCAATAAGCATAAAGATAATATAAAGCCAATGGATAATATTCTCGTAACATCACAATAAATATGAATTTTTATTTGCTTATAAAAATAAAGTACATGTGCATAAATATGTTTATGGAAATTTATCTTCCAAATAAAAAACATCCAAAAAGCCATGTATCTAAATATTTTTCATGATTTCTCTTTTTTTCTGCAACAATGGAAGTTTTTTTTAAAATTTTTATCAGTGAATCTCAAAAATTAATGATTCACTACACAGCTATGTTGTTTGTTTACATGTTAGATGTTGGTACATTGTTGGAACTTGCACATTTTTGGATAGGTCCTGACCGGAATCGTCACCTCACTTGCGTATTATATAAATAGATATATATATATTTAACTAAATGTTTTGTTATTTTAAGGTTCTTTTTTAAAGCCTTTTCATTTTTATCAGATGTAAAAGTATTATTTTTACTGAATGTTGTCTTCTGTTAATTGATTTTGTCATTAAAAAAAAAATACTAATGAAGTTTAGTTATTTTGAATACAAGAATACAGACACTTTTAAGTTTTAAATAATGATTTTTGTATGTTAAAAAGTTCAATTTTAATGTTTGTTGAGTATTTAAATGCTGTGTATTGTATGATTTTTCATTGATTAATACATTTAGGAAATGTACATGCTCATAGTTCATGATTTTACATGCCATTTGAATAGTATAGTTTTGGTTTACGTTGGTGGAAGAAAATGCAAGGAATCATTTTTTAATTCGAATCTACTAAATAATGAAATTTTAAAAATTATTTTTAGGATTCTATTGATGTCAACATTATAAGTATTAAAGTGTATTCATTATATTAAGAAATGCAGTTATTATTTTGCTTGAAAGTTAAAAAAAATTTTATAATGTGACATAGGAGAAAATTTTCTTATGAGACAGATAAAAAGAGGTACGGAATTAAATTTCATGTATGTATATATATTATTATTATTGACAATCTGATATCCAAATGTGGATATCAAGTGAAGCTGGGGAACTTCTTTGCTGGCTCATTATGAATTCTTTTTTGGTTAAATGGATTTAAAATACACTATGGCCATAATGAAAGTAGAAGTGTTTAGAGATCAATTGTAGAAAATATACTGGGTCAAACACAACAAACCTTTTGAATAATTTTAATTATATATTCTGCATTATGGCGAACAGAATTAACAACAATAACTAAAAAAAGTTCATATTTTTGCTACCAGGAAAAAAGTTGGCACTTGAATGATTTTAAGCAGTAAAATAAACAAAAAGGCTTTATGGGATTGCTTAACATTTTATATCATCTTTAGATGCTTGCCTATTTTACTGGAACAAGAGCTAAAAAAAGAATCTTTCACATATTTGCCTAGCAAATATCTGAGCTGTAATTTTTTTATTTTGTTAAATCGAATCCCTATGGGTCAAAATAGTATTTAAACCAAGTTTTTTTGTATTTACTCCTGTAAATCTTTTACAGTCATCCTCTAAACACCTCTACTTTAATTACAGCCCCTTGGTAAATAGTATATTTGCAAATGCTTTAAAGGAATCGTGTACTATAAATATTACAAGGAATCCAAAGAGTTAACTTTTTTGGAATGTTGAAAAAATTTTTCCCAAAATTATTTTTTAATTTGAATTTCTTATAAGTATAACATGAAAACGAGTAAGCATTCATTTTCAGTGATTTTGTCTTATTAAATTTGACTACAATTGTCCTCCAGAAAAGTAAAAATAGGGTGAATTTATTATAGAAATCTTTGTATCAAGGAATCTTTTCTTCATTTGCATTTATGAACTCAAGAATAATTCACGTGAAAGTGCATGGCTATGCAAATCCAAGGCTGTTATGTATGTAAATGTATGTATATACAATTGATCATGTATTATGCTCTTACACTATAAGTAAGAAATATGAACATACGTTTTAGCATAAATTATATGAATCTGAGAAAATGATTTTTTCTTTATATAGTAGAACCTCTTTTTTATATATATTTTCACGGGGACCAAAGAAATGTAAAGTATTTTTATGCAAATTTTCACAGATGAATAAGGTTTAAAAATGCTTTTCCATAAAGTCTACATATTCCTTATTTTTTTTTATTTATTTTTTTTTTTTTTTTAAAGCTCTGATAAAGAAGGATACAGTTCAAAAATATATTAACTGATAAATTTTTAATTACATTTGATTTGTTTAAATTACTTTGTAATAATAATAATAATAAGCTGCAGCTGTTACAATTTTAATGAATCGGATCTGATTGTTTTATTTTTAAGGTGTGTGATTTTTAATTTATTTTGATCCATTTTGGTGAATCTTTTCAGTATGTCTTTCAATTTAATAAAAAATTTTGAAAGCATTTTTCTTTATCACCTTTAGAAATATTGTAACATTTTATTCTCATAGCTGTTTCTGTTCCTGAATAATGTATAGTTCAAACTAGGTCAAATTTTATTCTCCAAATACAGAGACTCCTGTTTATCTGGACTAATGTGGCACATATATTAAGTGACAAGAGGGGGGGGGGGGGGGTTAACACAGGGCAGTAACCAATTGGCAAAGTCAGAGGGGGGCTTTGAAATTTTTTGATGGGGCTAATTCACAGCTTGTTTTTTCCTCTCTATTTTAAGGATTTATAAATATAGACAGAAGTAGAAAGCAAGTCCCCACTGTCATAAAACTTTTGATTATAAAGTTTTTAAATTCTTAAATGTAATAAATGATGTTATTTGTATTGAAATATTTTAAAGTCGAGAGGGGGCTCAAAAAGTTTCTAGGAGGGGTTCAGCCCACCCTGCCCCCATCTAGTTATGGCCCTGAATTAACAAGCTTCTGAAATTTACCTATGTAAATGAAATTTATTTATTGTCTATGTTTTTAATATCTATTCTTTTCTCTTTGATGCATGCAATTCTCTTCAAACTGACCATTGGTGCGTTGTTTAAGTTTCTTTATAAACAACTTCATTTTTATTATTATTGAAATAACAGTTCTTTTCAGAACTTTTTAGTATGTTTAAACATGTTAAAATATATCAGACAGAATCTTGTCTATATATAAGTCCGAATTTAAAACTTTCATTTTTTGCTTTTCCTACAGAGTTGAAATGTAAACATATGACATTTAAAAAAAGAAAGATCATAATAAGATAGATGTTCAAAATCAGAAATATTCTGTGTATGAGAAGTTCTCCCCCTTGTCACTACAAGAGCTGTGATCGTTACCATTATGCTCTATGATAGTGTTCTGTCTTGTGTGTTAATCTATGATGTGGCAGAAGTGCAAGCCGGATAGGCCCGAGTTCTACAAATATCCGTATTCTGCCACCTCCAAAATCATTTTAAAAAAAACCACTTTTATACAAAACCCAGCTCTTATTCAAACTTTCTGACCTCTTAGTGAAGGCCAGTATTTTATAAATATTTGTTATGTATTGTACTGTATGCTTTAAAAATGTATTACAGAAAAATGAAGCTCAAGAATAAAAATATTGTACTCGTTTTTAGATAAATTTTATAATGTCTAACTTAATTGCAGTAAACATAAATTTATATAACCCTATACAGTACATACAGTTTTAAAATAAACAATATCATGGCATAAAACATAAGTCCAATAAAAAAAAAATGGTTTAAACTTATTTTACTATTTATTGATAAATGATTGCATAAATGTGAAAAGTTATACATGAAATAAGAGTCAAAACTTTATTTTTAGTTTTAGAAAGTCTTTGATGAATACTACTTCTCTCTTCAATCCTCTTCTGCAACAGACATGTCATGTAGGAAGATCATAGATCTTAGCTGACATCCATGTTCAGCGGCTTGGCTAGGTGATTCCTAATTTTATTACAGAGAATGTTTTTAAAACTTGGCTAGATAGTCTGGAGTCTACTGTATTTATTCTATTAAAATTGAGATTTCCAAAATTACAAAGTAGCATTCGTGAAAACATGTTAGATTTAAATTGAATTTTCATTTCCAAATTTATCTAGTCATCTATTAAAATCAGACCTTTTTATAAAATACTATATTTATTTTTTCAGGTATTGAAATAAGCTCTTTTTTTTATGCATTGCATCTAAAGCATTAATTCCTGTTAGCTAATTTATTATTTTATATTTGCAAAAAAAAAATTGTTGCTTATATCAAAAATATTAATTCCAGTGCTGTATTACTAATTCATATAGAAATATCACAAAAAAGAGGAAATGATGATACAAAAATACACACACATATAGTTATACATATATTTGTAAGTTACAGGAAAACAAATTCTGATGTCACAAAAATGAGGTTCTGATGTATTGTTAAATTTCTGAGTTTTAAATAAAAACCAGCAGTTAAATGTCAGCTATATACATACATAAGCTTCTTACTTTAGTACTTTTTCATGTGTTGTTATATTTATGGTGATTTATATGTAATCATTCATGCTGTTGAAAAACTTATATTGAGCAATATGTATGCATATTTAAAACTTGTTAATGTTTTGAATTTCTTTTAGACTTCAAATGTGCTATAATCTTTACAAATTATTTTAATAAAATTGAATAAATAAATCTTTTTGCTGGCAAAATAAATTTGGATGTTTCTCTTACTCTTGTATGTATCTGTTATTCATTATGAGATCATTGGCACAGTAATGGGAATGCTTTGTCATATTGAAAACCTTATACGTGCAAAAACTTTCATGGTAGAATAAACATGGTGATATGCAAAAACCTATATAAAGTAAATAGTTGGCGAGCTGGTGAAAACATTTTCTTAAATGCCATAAAACTTGTTAAGACATAATTGCATGGGACTGAATTTTTTTTTTCCATTTTAGACAGGTTTCCATCTTAATACATATAATTGCATGATATTCCTTCTTTTGGGGCCATGTTCTCTGTTTAAGACAAGATTTTGTTATACATAAGTTTTTACTGTATTTGATGAAGGGTAAAACGTTTATAAAATGACTTTTCTTGATTGCCTGAAATAAGTATGGATGATCTGGCAGATTGTCAGTAGTTTAAAAGTACACTTTACAACATCACCAGTGTTGAATTCAGACACTTTTCTCCGGGAGGGATTTATGTGGCTCCGCGGGGGACATTATAGAGTTCCGGGGGGGAATTTACACTTTTTGACCATTGAAAGCATAAAATTTCAAATCTTCCGGGGGGGGACATTTCAATGCTCCGGGGGGGACATTCCCCCCCGGGCCACCCCCTGGATTCAACACTGAACATCACACAGCCTATTGCAAAGTGAAATGAATGGTATCTCAATTACGGATCACTGCCCTCTTAGTCTGACTGAGTAATATCTGTAAAGAAGATACCATTCATTTTGCTTTGCTATAGGCTGTATGAAGTTAAGTATTTTTAAAGCACTTACAACCTGGCAGGTCATCCATACCCATTTCAGGAAAGCAAGAATAATTGTTTTATAAATGTGTCAACTGTAATGTACATAATTATAGAAAGGCAGATTCATTTTGCCAAAAACTGCACAAAAAGTGAAGCTGGGCTTAGCACAAACCCTGCTTAAATTATGATTAAATCCAGACCTTGGCCAGATAGTGGATTTTTCAGAGTTCAGTTTTGGTTCAGGGTTTGCCCGATTGGTCAGAATGTTGATCATAGGTTGCAGCATGTTCTAGTGATTGACTTCACACATTATAAGCAAATGAGTATGTCCTTCTTTTTATCGTATGCCTCGATTTCAAATACCTTACGTAAATTTCTTCACCAGTTCTTGATCTAAAAGTTGAAAGAGCCAGATCAAATTTAGCATTTGTGTATATCAAGGTTCTTTTTATGAATTGAGAAATGTGTCAGAAAGTATCTCTTTTGGATTTGAAAACAGCCTTAAGTACTTTCTCATCAATTTTACAAACCCTGTAGCCGGAACAACATGCACTATGTGCACAGACGACAGACATAGCTCCATTAAAACTATTGGCAGCAAGTTTTTTCTCCCGTTATATACTGGACACTTCATCTAAAACAGGGGTCTTCAACCTTTTTGTCTGAAAGTCATTTGCCACCACAAATTCCAAAAGGTAGTCGTCGCCTTATTTAATTGCAAAGTCTGCGATTAAATAAGGAAGAATTTTCCATTCTAAAATAACGGTAGCTTGGTGGCGTGCAGACAGGTTGAAGACTCCTGATCTAAAGCATGCTCTAGAGATATAATACGGAATAAATGAAAAAGTATGTTCTAATACAGGGGTTCTCAAACTATGGTACGCGTACCAGTACTGGTACGCAAAGCTCTGGCTACTGGTACGCGAAAGTGCGATGCTGGTACGTGAAATGAAATACCAGCATAATATTATCAAATGAAAAACGGCATGAATTTATCACTTTGGACATTTTCGAATGAAAATTAGATGTATAAGCTTTTTTGTTGTTGTTACTAGAAATGTTTGTTATATCAAATTCTCTGAAATCTGCAAACGCTGCTTACGATACAACCAGTTTTCCAGGATTAAACACAAGTAATTATTACATTTATACGGGGGAAAAAATTAAAATTTGTAAATAAAGACCCAATTTAAATATTAATCAATGAAACAGTTTTAATTAGCAGAAAAAATGTTTTAAATGTGTTTTTTTTTTTTAAATTGTATTGTCTGAAGGTAAAATCTGAATCCGTGAAAGTAGGAGGAACTTGTTCAAATAGGAGGAGTTAAAACCATTTTTATTTATTTATTTATTTTTTTTTTTTTTGTAGTGGTTATTTTAGTGTGTAAGTTTTATTTGAAATATAATTCATTATTTATTTAAGTCTGTCAGTTGAAAATTTTCTTTTCTTCTGTACCAAATGTGCAACTTTCTTTCTATTTCATGGATATCGGTTTTTAATACAGTAAAGATATTTAAAATGGTGACACAAAATATATTTCTATTTATTGAAATCGAACAAAATATGGGAAATACCACGTTCACAGTTTTTCCCTATATTAGCAATTCCCTTGATACCTGGTAAGCAGAAGTATGAACTTCGATTTAGTGGTACGTCGGTCTAAAGGTTTGGGAACCCCTGTTCTAGTACATAATTAAGTAACTATAAAGTTCTTTTAACTATGCGTCACCGATCAAAATTCCATATTTAAAAATTTATAGCAATGATTTTTACATTCGTGACTTGAAAATTATCTAAGGGACATCGAAATTTATTTGTCGTCTTTTATTTGATTTCATTTTTTATTTTTACTTCGAAATTACCAGTTTTGCCCGTGACTGGCATTAATGAAATGTCCCATTCTCACGTAAGTTGTTGTTACTTCAGACTGTAATTGAGCAGCTGGGAGAAGCAGCGCCATCTGCGAGGTGTCATAATAATGTGCGAGTATAATAAAATGGGGAATTAGCTTAGAAATAGTTTTTAATTGACCCATGTTAATAAAGGTTTGAAATGTTTTATAATTATAAAGTAATATGTATGATACAAAGAGCAAATAAAGGTTTCATTACTGTAGCTGAAAGCTGTTCTTTCAAAATTTCGATTTTGTAGTAGCTCATTAAGACAATTAAGTACTTTTGTACCATAATGTAATCAGTTGTAATTGAGATAGCTTTATAAGATCTTTTTCCAGAACTTCAATATGGGACGCAACTGGTGCCTGAACCAAATACTATAAAACTTCGATAAGGCGTTATCCGGATATCGCGTCATACTGGATAAGTCATAAAATTTTCTCGGTCTTGTCTGTATGTCATTGATGCTAAATTAAAATCCTTCGTTTACTTGTTATAAACCGAATAAAACGCCATCTTAGAAAATTCCATCGACTGTCTATAAATTAGCGTCTCAAGTAAAATATTTCGGTTCAAAAATATCATCTGAAAACTTAAAAAAATGGGCCAAGAAAAGAAAATAACCACGGATGTACAGCCGCTGTTGAGAGTATCAGGACAGTTGCGTTCATACTGTATAGACATAAAAAGATTTGAGAAATTCTGCGCTTAAATAAGACTATGATTACTATTCAAAAATAATACTTCGTGCTTGGGATGTGTGCTTCATACACCCATGCTTTAATCTCTCCTTGCTTATATAAAAATATCTTCATTTTTGTTACAATTAAAACACACATCCTGTTTCGGCTTGGTGCGATATACCGTATTTCTGATTGAATAAATAGATTGCGACCCAGTTTTCCTATACAACAATTGTTAGTCTTGATATGTATTATCACCTCTGACCATCCTTTCATATACATCCAAATTATAAACTAATTAAAATATTGATATTTTGATAATGGCATTAATAATTTTAAAGATTAATTACTCTTATAAATATTTTATTTCGAATACTCAAACATAATTATACGTCTGGATGAATAGTTAATAGGACATTTAAAAATCAGACTTTTAATAAAGTACACAAATAAACAACATATTAAAATTACAGGACAAAATCATTGACACATCCAGCTTTATACAAGCCCGCCCTTTATCAGTACAACATCAGTATTGTGAGTTGTACTGATGAGGGGCTTGTATAAAGCTCGAAACGTCTATGACTTTATTCTGTAATTTTAATGAGTTTGTGTATTTTATTAAATGTCTTATTTTTAAATGCCCTATTAATTTTATTTTTTATTGATAACCATAATTATTATTTTATTTGAAAATGACGACTTGAGCCCCTTTTTAAAACTTTCCAACCTAATAGAAAAGTGTTTATGTCTTTGGTTTGTCTGCCGTTCAGCCGTGCTCTAACTCGCGTAAATATACTCGGATAGATCTGACTTTATTGTATGTTATTGTCGTTTACTACTGCATGTTCCGTACTGAAAATGAAGTGTATAGCACTTAGTTTTTTTAAAAGGACATTAAGAAATATTCCGTTTTATTACAGTCAATGGGAAATAATACAGTTTCAAGTGCATTTTGATAATGCTACGCCATTTGAAACATGATAAAATTCATATATAGTTATGAAGCGCATTAAAACATGTTTTTTGTAGGATATGGGGTTCAAAGCATTTATTATTCATTTACAGGGTCAAACAAAAGAATTCTGTCGGGGGAAAATCGTTTGCAGTGTAATTTAATGATGTTTCACTATTTCAAACATAATGAAAATTAAATATATTACTGAGGTGCACTATAAATTGCTCGCTTAAAAGTATGGTGTGCATTGCGTTTATCGTTCACTTACAGGGACACACAAAATATATCGGTTACATACTGCATACGGGCAATAATTGCGTTTTCAACTTTGGTTGCGTTTTTAAGTTTAGCTAAATTTTATACATAGTACGTGGTGTGTATAAATTCGGTTGATCATATTCAAGGCTACACAAGGGAATTCGTAAATATTACAGATTATGAGAGTTATTTAGTAGACTAATAGAAGTTTGTGGAATATAAATATATTCATATACAGGGCTACACAAAGAACAAGATACATTGTCGTTTACGGTTGGTAATTGCCATAAGTGAGTTTTAAGTTGCCTTGTGGGTTTTATGTGGTGTTTACAAAAGTCTTTAGATAATATACAGGACTGTACAAAAGATTTCGAGTGTATTTCCATATCGATTGGCGAAAATTGCTAAATGTGAATTTGCTAACTGAACTAAATATTATCATGCTATGTAGTATATATATCCAAAGTTATTGATCATATACAGGGTCGCATAAAATAATTCGACTACTTTTTTTTTACAATGGAAGGTAAATTTGAAAACTCTATTTTTCAATGTGTTATAGGTTTTCTAAACTGTTTACTTATATATCTTCTTTCACCTTATTTAACGGTGAAGTTTCGTTACAGTTTTCTGGATGTGTTGGAAAGTGATTCATTATTGCTTGACGCATGATTTTTCGTTCTTGTTTTAAATTATTTTGAATTGTGGCGGGGAATATCATTATTATTTTTAAACATCCTTAAAATGCCCTGTCATTAACCAACACATGTTAAACTGTAACAAGAGTGAAATGCGTGTACGTGACCATTCTTTGTTAAGAAAATGATTTCTCTGACTAAATTTACTGCTTTCATTTCTTGATTGCAATCGATCGACCGAATAGCTGTGAAATTGCCCTTGATGACTTGATTACACAGTTCAAACAAAGCATTCCTTAATCCTTGCAAATTTCACCTGCCATTGGAATCAAGGAAGCAGTTTCGTAATTATTTATGAAGTATAGCTTGCAATAGTTATCTTTCTTCCTTTGGGAACATGAAATTATCATTCAGTCATGAACTTTAAATGTTTCAGGCAATCAAAATTCGCCAATGAGTTATTTATACATAATAAACGGTCAAATGTAGAGCATCAAACAGTTATCACATTGGACTGAGTTAAGGCTCTTCTCAAATCCAAAAGAGCTACTTTCTGGCACGTTTCTGAATTAATTTTTGTTCGGAAACGCATGAACTTATTCAGAAATTATGTAATCGAATGGCGTTTTCCATTTTTTGGTAAAGGCAGAAGATCTTTCAGAAAATACTGTCAAAGTTAGAGTTTTGAACCGAATTCCCGACGCGGCAGCGCGAGAAAGGGAAAAAATTCGTCACGTGACAAGAATCGCTTATAACCCGATAAGTAATTTATTTATCAAAAAATGGAAAACTCTATTCGATTTCAATAGTCAGGCTTGCCAATTTATGCCTTTATACCTTTAAAAATGAATCAGAAAATGTGTCAAAGTTTCATGTAGTTGAACAGGGAATTTGAGAACCACCTTAAATTTACAGTTTAATAGCTTAAAAAAGCAACAATAAATTGAAAAATTTCAGATTCTATTTATTTTTATACATTTTCGAATACAGTAAAATATGCTTTGACAAATCACAAAATACCTGGAAAAAAAAGTTTCCGTTTTAGCAGGTACAGTCAGGTGTAACTCGGTTATAACAAAGATATTACAGATCGCAAAGAACAAAGATCAAAGATCGCAACATTTGTTCTTATAGCAGGTTTTTCTCAGTAATTAAGGTTAAGAAAATGCGTAAAAATTCAGTTAAATTATAAAACTCTAGAATGCTTATTCGTTAGTAATGATTAAGTTAGTAGCAGTGTTGAATTCAGACACTTTTCTCCACGCAGGAGGGATTTCTGTGGCTGCGGGGGGGGGGGGGGGGGGGGGGGGGAGAATTGCACTTTTTAACCATTAAAAGCTTAAAATCTCAAATATTCCGAGGGGACATTTCAATGCTCGGGGGGGGGGGGGGGGGTGTCCGCCCCGGGCCAACCCCTGAATTCAACACTGGTTAGTAGTGTATTGATCTAACAAGCATTTCGGATAAATTCGTTAATCAAACGTGTGGATCTTATAATTTGTTTACAAGGGCATACAAAATTAAAACATTCAGACATGTCATCACGATAATGTCCGAAATATTGAGCTAATTCAAACCTAATTGGGACAGCGTATTGATCTTATAAGAATCTTGGATGAATTCATCAATGACATCAATCAAGTATTGTTCTGGCGCCCCTCAGTCATCTAATGAAAAAACCGGCCCTGGTCAAAGGAAAGAGTATAAAATTAACAAAGGCATCTTTTCTTTGGGTTGTCCGATTCCATGATATTTTTGCCTAAATTTCGTTATTTGCTTTTTGTATCGAACGGCGAACCAAATCTTCTTTCGGCGCCCACCTGTACTCTGGGGACCGGGGCAGATGCCTTGCTCGCACCCCTCGAGTTTCGGCCCTGATCACATCCCTGAAGGTAATTCTCAAATAAATTGGCTACTTTCTGACATATTTTTTAATTCATTCTTTTTCCCCCAAACTCATCAATTTGGATGGTGCTCTTATAAAAGAAACTATGTAATCGAACTGTTTTTGGAAAGGCAGGAGATTTTTTAGAAACTGTTCTCAAAATGTTGGCGTTTTGAACCGAACTTCCAGACGCGACAGCGCAGGGAAGGAAAAAACTGCCGTCCTGAGAGAATTGTTACTTATAACTCAAGGTGTAATTCATTTATACTATATTAAAAATATTTTTTCATTATTTCATTTTTCATATTATTTAGTTGAATATCTTGCAGCGCAATTTAAATTTGAAAAAAAAAAAAAAAATAGATTGCGTTCTCTCTCTTCTTTCTTGAAATTTAAAATAAAGCGAAAATGAGCCTTCATATTTCTATATTTAAAAAAAAAAAAAATAGTCCTTGTTTCTCACTTTTATAGTTGAAGGTAGATGGCGCTACCATACTTAACGTTTCGCAATAAATTGTTCTTTTATAATAAAGTCTCTGCAATCGAAAGTATCGATACTAAATCGAAGGATATCGGATATTTTAATTTCTCTTTTTACTAACATTCACTTTTAAGTCGAATGTTTACTCCCTGACTGCGTTCTTATATTTTAATTTATTAATTTTAAATAAAAATAAAAAGAAGGCATTATTTGTTTGAATTGTCAGTATGTACTTTTTATTAATTTTCAGGTCAAGTGTGAGAACTAAACAACATTTTAATAAGGTCGCGAGGATAGAGGATTTTACAACAAATCAGTACGATAACAAATTGAAAAAATTATCTAAGGAAAGAAATAATTAATCTAAGCTACTGTACGGTCAACAAAGAAGAAAAAAGAGAGAGAACAATCACCCCATACATTTTAACCCCCAAATTATCCAGAAAATAGCTATTCGATTGTGAATTGTGTCTTCTGTAAATGTTTGTTGAAAAAAAATAAGCTTAGGGAGGTATTTTCATATTGAAATTGTAACAAACTCTGAAATTTTCAATACGAAAACCTAATTTTAACATCATATTAGGATTCTTAAATAAGTTTTGCATCATGATACTATTATTTTATGCTTTCATATATATTTTAAGAAAGGAAATGACTTCAATGGATATGTCAGAAAGTAGCCAATTTAGATTTGAGATGAGAACAGGTAGTGAACGTCCGGTTCTACAATTACTCTGACCTTGCCTTTTGTAGCTTTTTTTTTTCTTAATTTTTATTTTTTCAATGTTATATATAACCCTTTGCTTCTCCTTGGCCGTGAATGAATTTAAAACTTACAGCACCATAATGTTTCTTACCTTCTATTTTAATTGGAAAAAAACAGCACAAAAAATTTTAAATACACGCGAACGCTATAGCATAATTAACTTATCATATGAAAAATGAAAGCCGTTTGGCAAGCTTTATACGCGCACCTTTTCAAAGAAAATTAAAAAAGGAAGAATATTATATCGCGTTTTCTAAGACATAACACCTGGAAGTCATTTGATGAAGAAGTTTAGGAATTATGAACATTTAAAGTTTTGAACTCTCAATGTCAAATTCATTATTAACGTGGTTCTCAAATGACCTGCTCAACAACGTGAAACTTTGACACATTTTCTGACTCATTTTTAAACGCAAAGGCATAAAAATTGCAGGCCTGAATATTGAAGCGATTTGGAATCGAAATAAGTTTTCTATTTTTTGATAAATAAATTACTTATCCAGTCATAGGCGATTCGTGTCACGTGATGACACGTTTTCCCCGTTTCTCGTTCTGCGGCGTCGGAAATTCGGTTCAAAACGCCGACTTTTGACATTATTTTCTGTCTTTACCAAAAAATGGAAAACGTTTTTCGATTACAAAATTTCTGAACACCTGCCAATTCCATGCTTTTCCGAACAAAAATGAATTAAAAAATAATGTCATAAAGTAGCCAGTTTATGGATTTGAGAACAGCCTTTAGTTGCAACACTAATTTCAATGTGTGAAAGTTTTCAAGCATAAACTCAAAAACTAACTTGCCAGAATGAGGTGTTTTTAGATTTACATATTTGAAGCTTCGAGAAATCGATTTCTATTAAAATTTTTATAGGTTACAATACAGTTTTTTCGAATATTAATTAAGAAAAACATAAATTATGAAATTAATATTCGAAAAAAATATGTATTGTAACTAATAAAACTGGCATGACTATATTGAAGTGATTCGAAATAAAATAGTGTTTTTCATTTTTTTTTTTATAAAACATCTTGAGTTAGCTGCGGTTGCTGTCTCTTGACGACCTTTCTCGCGGGTTGTCGCGTCAGGAAATTTAGTTCAAAACACGAACTTTGGCCAAGTATTTGTTTGGAACATACTTTCCGTTTAGCGAATAATGGAAAACGCTATTCGATACCATGAATGAGATCATCTCTTCTTTTTACACGTTTACGAAGGACTTATGAATATTTAAAAGATACGTATAAAAGAATTTAGGAGTGTGTCAGATAGAAGTAAACAAAAATTTGAGAACAGTTGCTGTTTTCAAATCTAAATTCAAAAGAGCTACTTTCTGACACATTTCTGAATTCATTTTTGTGTGGAAACGCATGACATTGGCAGGTGTTCTTATTCAAAAACTGTGTATTCGAATGACGTTTGCCATTTTTTGGTAAAGACAGAAAATATTTATAGAAAATACTGTCAAAGTTGGCGCTTTGAACCGAATTTTCGGACAAGACAGCGTGAGAAAGAAGAAAAAGTTGTTACGTGACAGCAATCGCTTATAACTCGATAAGCAATTTATAAAAAAAAAATGGGAAACATCATTCGATTTCAAATCGCTTCAATAGTCATGCCTGATAATTTTATGCCTTTATGTTCAAAAATGAGTCAGAAAATGTGTCAGAAAGTTTGAGAACCCCCATAACTCTTAGAATACTATTTTCTTTTTACACTATTTGGAACATAATTGCCCCAGACGACTTTTTTTTTTTACTATTTTGTCTATCACTATTCCCATACAAATCTTCCTGGTATATTTCGTTAGATACGTCGATTTCGTCGTCTTCCTGGTAATTTCTAATAGAAATTTACCATAAAGATGAAAATAGAGGTAAAAAAGAAGAATAAAAATATAGTCGCCTTCGGCTTATACAAGTGGTATACACATGTGTACTGTCGGTTGTCAACGGGTTAATAGATATTGAAAAAATTGTTAAAAATAGTCTTTAGCGAATTCTAAAAGAACAAATTTAACTAGAGACTTCCTTTAAAGCTACTTAAGATTTATATATTTTGTAGCATTAAAACCTATTTTTTATATTACTTAAATAATTTATGCAAAATTTAAAATTAATTCGTATAAAATAAAAATTCGATGCTTTATCTGTTAGCAGAGAACCATATATGCCGTGGTAACGATGAATTAATGGTAATTAGTATTAAATAATGTAATTTAAAATATAACTAAGGAATTTTAATTATTTTTTTAAATGACTATAGACATTCGATATAGTTGTTTTTGTTGTTACATATTATTATAAACATTGTAAACAGGTCTAGTGTCTCGTTAACAAAAATGTACCAAAATTTCTTAATAAAATTATTGTTGTAAAGAATTCGGTCATGTCATAACAAAGTCTGCATAAAATGAATAATTTTCTCGTCTTAAACTTCGTTATAAGCAATTCCCATTGCGTATAGTAAATTCTTTTCTAACATAAATGAAGAGGGGAAAAAATAAAACAACAAAAGTACAAAAAAGAAACATTTTATTCACATCATTCTTTCGTTAAATAAATCAGACATACAACAGAAATTGGATAAAACAAACATTTACATTTTTTAGATGGCAACAGGTCACTATAATGTCACAAACGATTGGTGTATAGTCTTATTATTTTAGTGATGTAATGAACAATTTCATTTATAACTATCCAATTACAATAAAAGTTACAAAAACTATATATTTTTGAGCAATTGAGGAAGGAACAAAAAAGAATGGAGAATTGTGTAATATGTAGCAACGAAAGCATTCTGCACAAAATTAGTTTATCAACGATTAAATTTCATGTTAAAATTAAAAAATAAAGTGATAAAACATAAAAAAGGGTAATAATAATGAGAGATATTTCATAAAAAATAAATATATGGCTTTTAAAGAAAAAAAAATATTTAAAATATTTGGCAAGTATAAATATTTAAAATTAACTTTTTCTTTTGACACAGCACAAACTTTGATATAACTTTTTCAATTAAAATAGTTATGGCACATACAATGCAATCTAATTTAAATATTAATCTAAACATCAAACTGGTTCTTGATTTTTGTTGTTGTTGTTTGTTTCCATAACCAACATCTTTTATGTACAAGAAAGAAATAAAAAAAGAGATTTAAAAAAAAAAAAAAAACATTTACGATTGTAGTCTAAGTTTGGCATCACACTCTTAATTTTAACAATGATAATACAAAGCGTATTACAATATATCTTTGTAGATAAACTTGAACATTTTATTTTTAATAAACTATTCAAATTTAAAATATAATTTCAGTATTGTAGTTAGCACTCATTTCTTATGTAAGCTCAATATTTTAAGCTAATCTATCTAAAACTGCCAACATTTTGTCTCCAAATATATTTAAAATAATTAGTCATTTTAATGTACAAAAATGCACCAAAGATGGTAAACCATTATACTTTCGCGTACTTATATATATATTTATTTAAATAAAGGTGACGAAACTATAAAAACTATGTAATTTAAATATAAAGCATATTACTTGTGTTTACAGGTTGTTTTAATTCATTCCAAAAAACCGAAGAAAAATATCTTCAAAAACATGTTTTAAAATCTATTTTTAATTCATAAAAGCAAGTTCTAAATGCCTAATGAAACTAACAAAATAATTTTACATATTTTTAAAAAGATATATTTGCAAATAAACTTTACGAGATTCACTAACATTAAAATAGATCTCGGTTATATTTCAATTTCAAATACAACATTGTGTTAAATTAAGACATTAAATTATTATCATTTATATATATGTATACAGTAGAGCATCAATTATCTGAAAATTGGTAATTCAGGTGGACGATTATCCGGGGATTTTTGAATCTTAACTACAATATTTCCGAATGATATAATAAGATTTATAATAAACCATCAGTAAGCTCCCTGATGATTTTTTTCCCGCTGATATAGAAGAAACATTTACAAAAATTCAATGTAACTTAGTAGTCATTCAAGATTCTGGAAATATTTTTCTAATCTTCGAAAAGCTTTTGGAGAAGAACCAATAAGAAACATCAAAAACCAATATGTTTCCGAAATAGACAGAAACGTCTTTTCCGAAATTTACAGGTAGAAATGCGGTTCTTTTATTTCATCAATGTTTTCGTAAGTTTAGGAAGTCTGTTCTCTGACTGACCCTTCAAATATTTTCTGAAGTTATTGGGAATTTTTTTCAAATCATAGTTAAGTATGAAATTTTATTAAATTTTCAGACATTAAAATTCTGTAATTATTTTTAGAATACTATTAAAAAACAGAAAATATACCATGGTTTAATTTAGTAAAGTAGAGTCGGTTTCTTGGATGCTACGGATTCAAAATGCATTAAGATAATTGATGCTCTACTATATTTTAATAATTTTAACTAATTTGTCAATACTTTATTTAATGACACTATTACTGTACTATTTCTTAGGGATGTACATTAGTGTATTTTTTATTGTTTGAATTATTTTTACAATCATTTTATTAAAATCATTTTACGCTGCGAAATAATGCTGAACCATGCGAAATATGCAAGCTAATGTTTCATAAACTGAAGATCTACATCGCGGTTATATACGAATGCGGATTACTTAATATTCCCTAACGACCGTGGATTAACGAGAAATCACTATATTATAAGAATAAAATATTTCCATACTCAACTGTTAGGAAAGAAAATAGTCTAGAAAAACCTAAGGCTTGAAAATATCGCAGGTGTATGTGCTTATTTTCAATATAAAAGTTCATAATTTGAGCATCTTCGAAATTTTGCAATTCAAGTAAAGTGCGTCAGATAATTTTTTTTCTGGCATTTTAAACAGCACCGTGGCGTTTAAATAATAAATATGCAATGCTCGAAATTACCAAGATGTCATCTTTTTATTCTAATTTTCTACGCTTTTGTGAATTTGAAATTGGATTTTGAAACTGAGCTTTGACTTTTGATCATCTTTGTTCATAATTATCGAATTTTATGAAATAACAATGAAAATTTAAGCCGAAGAGCAAGGCAATATGGCATCACTGTAATTTGTTTTTCAATTTTGGATATGAAATTTGAAAACTTGTGAATATTAAAATATGAAAAGGAAATATACAGATATATTTAACGCTCTGCTTAAATATATGATCTCTGAAGGGAAAATTAAGGGAGTAATATACAAACAGGAAAAATTTATATTTGCACATTGACATTTGTGTTATATCTTCAGTTTCAGTCCCACAACTATGTACAAATATATATCACACTCTCTTATTATGTTTGAGCAATAAGGAACATATATACAAGTATATTTACAAATAAACCATGGCACGGAATTGGCCGTAATACATACACACACCACACCAAAAACTCAACAAGTACTTCTTTTTAAACTAACACTTCTTTTAAACTAACACCGAAACTGAAAAATTGTTATCACAGTTATTTGTAAAGAGTGAAAAAGACCACCAATTTCTGGCTGTTTTACAAGCTATATTTTCTTTTCTGACAAGGCTATATAAATGGCAGAAGTATGTGCCTGACACGTCAATAAATGCTGCTGCTTCACAGGGCAGTTACCAGGCGAAAAATGCTGCCCAGATTGCGCTGTTCAACAAGGTATCTGTTTTTAATATGAAGTAAGTGGTAATTTTTATATTTATGAGGATGCTAAAAAAGAATACCGCATTAAAAAGTTGCCATCACCCACCGATTTTGAAAAAATAAAACAAATGCTAATTTTAATACATTTTTGCATTGGGCAACATAGTGTAGGACTTTTGGCATTTGAATTTAGTAATTAAAAAATAATAATTAAATGTACACTTACGTAGATGAAATGTAAGATTACAACATTAAAAAGTCAAGAAAAATGAAAGAAATTTTATAAACATTAAATGAAATTTAGTATGAAGATTCATAAAGGTAATCTTATAAACAAAATTACAAAATTAAAATTTGTTTCTACTCTCTTGTTAACACTTTTATTTAGTTTCCGATGCATTTTAATGATGTTACAATACTTCGAGCATGATGAAATTAAAAAGTAAATGAAAATAATATTCTATTACTGTTGGAAAGTGTTTCGTAATCTATGCCTGATGCATGATTTTTCGTTCTTGTTATACTTTATTGAGGTAACAAGTCAAAATATGTGTTTGTAGATTAAACGCAATTAAAATGATAATGCAATGCCATTATTATAATTGCTATACAAATGCACATACAGTCCAAAAATTTAAAGTAATATTTCTTAAAATTGGAGGGTGATGCAAAATGTTTAACATTTTCTTTTATAGCTCTCTAAAATCTATAGGAAACGCGCAATGTACATTGAGAAAGAAAGTTCGTTAAAATTTGTTGAACAGCGCTTTAAAGCGAAAAATGCTGCCAAGACTATCTGCCTATACAAAAACTCTTTTTCAATCACTTCATCAGGATTTTGCTATTAATAAACGTAAGCAAATGTCACAGGGGAAATTTATAATGGACGATATTACAAGAAATATTAAGAAAATAAAATACATAAATTGAATGGAAATAAGCAGTCAGAACTGATCTATGTGAGATTTTTTCATGTTTAGGCACTTAAATTTCATCTTGAGAATTATGGCATCAAGGAAAAAATATAATAAAGGAAAAAAGAAAAAAAAATTACAATATGCGGTATTCAATAACTGGTATCTAACTGCTTTCGCTAAACAACATTATATATGTTGTATATTGCTAATATTTTATCAGTATTCTTCCTCAAATAATGTTCATACTATCTGATTTATCTTCTGAATTCTCAATATATATATCTTTATTTACTCTTATATATTAAAAAAGAAAATAAAAGAAAAAGAAAAGCTGTAAATTTATCATAACACAACTCTAATCTAAAATAATTTGGAGTAAAATTATGGTTATTCCATGTACATATTTATACAAGTATTGAATATTGCATAATGTAAAAACAAGACCAGTAAATAGAAAGATACAATATAATTATATAATTGAAGTGAAAGGTGAACTACAATTTATTTTTTCCCATTTGCAAAACCTGAAGCAAGTTATAAAAGTTAATTCAGCAGCATTTTGAGCAAACATCAGGAAAGGTGGTGAATCTTGATGTGCAAAGCTATATGCTATATGGTAAATTAATTATATATACGAATATGCGACGTAAAAAATAATGTAAAGAAAAGTGCAAATAACCAGTATAAAAGTACCATACACAATTATTCGTCATCGAAGACGTAATCATTCAAGTCACTGCAGCATAAATTATAGGTGCCGGCAAGAAAGGGGGGGGGGGGTGTCTTTGCCTCTTCCTGAATTTTGGAAATTTAATTAACTTTTTTTTTTTTTTCCTAAGGATAAAAAATGACAAAATTCATTCTCCCCAAGTGATTAAAATAACTAAATATTAAGAGAAAAGAAGAACTAACAGTTTTTCGTGAGGGGGGATAGTTCCCATAAACCACCCGTGAAGGTCAATTTTTAGGGGGGGGGGGGGTTTGTGTTCATGTGTTTAAAATTTATCTTAAACGAGGGGTTTAGAGGGGGGGGGGATAATCTTGGCTAAAAAAATGGGAGCGAGTGACAAGATTTTGGCACACCTATCCCAAAATCTTGCCA
The DNA here is from genome assembly GCA_963931845.1 of Maratus michaelseni. NCBI lineage: Eukaryota > Metazoa > Arthropoda > Arachnida > Araneae > Salticidae > Maratus > Maratus michaelseni. The sequence continues at coordinate 199,010,642 of OZ007592.1, read as the reverse complement.
CTTCCTGGATTTCATTCTGCCGGCGCCCATGGCATAAATGTATTATTACAGTTGTTTTTATCTAATCTTATTTCAACATGGGCTAATAATAGGGTTCTGTCTTGAAACATTGAAACAACTATGTATGAATTACCTGGTTCTTTGTTTTTTCTTAAGTTGTTTTTTACACGTTACATATTCATGGTAGCATAAAAAGTATTCTATTTATCTGAAATATATATATATATATATATATATATATATATATATATATATATATATATATATATATATATATATATATAGTCGACTGTTATGTATACATAATATGGTATATGTATATACATATACAATCATAGTCATGTGGCACCAGAAATAGCTATTGATGTAACAATGTCAAAATATAACTTATCTTTAAAAAATAGTAGCATATTAAGTAGTGCGAGATTGGCAACAAGGATATTTTTCCCCGAGGATTTGGCACACAAAAATATATTTATGTTTAAGAGAAGCAGGTTATACCCACGGTCAGCCAATATCAAGTAATATAAGCCCTTAGTTATAAAAGTATGCAAAAGCAATTAATATATATATATACATATTTAAAAGCTTTTTTACTGACTGAAAGTCATTATGTTAAAAAAAAAAATCACTATATCATATTATAGTCATTAGATTCAGGTAGTTTAAATCATAAAAGGTAATAATCCCTCTAATTATTTATATGAGACAGAATTAAGTTAAGAATAAAAATTTTATTCATACCAAAATTTTCAAAAGAAAAAAAAAATCGTCTCAAAAAATGTAACGAGGAAATGTACAAAAAACTATAATGAGAAAAACACGCAAGTAATCCAACTGTCTGCTTTTGCGAATATTTCAGTTTTCGACAGTCAAAATTTTAGTTTGCCGCGGAAAATGTATATGCTTTATTTTCAATTTTGAAAAAAAAAAAAAAAAAAAGAAATATATATATATATATATATATATTTCTATTTTTTTTTCTTGTCGATTATTAAAAAAAAATCTTATCGAGAAATTAAATATTAAGAGTTGCATATAATTTGCTGAGGGTTGAAAAAAAAAAAAAAAGAAAGAAAGAAAGAAAGTAGCGACACTATCTGTTTTCTGCTATCTCTTAAAAATCAAATTAAAAAGAAAAAACTAAATTAGTTAACAAAAACTAAATGCAGTTTTGCGTGGCTTTGTAACATGAATTGGCCAACCGTGATTGAAAATTCCAAGCATTCATTTTGGACACAGCGACAACATTTTAAATGTGCTCCCATTCTTAAACTATATATTATTTCACAATATTTACAATATATGTGACATTTTATGACACAGATGATGACAGAACAGAGGTAAGATTAATATCCACAGAACAAGTCAATCACGATTGCAAGTTGGTTGCATTCACTTGCAGTTTTCGAAGCGGATGGTGAAGATTTTCTGTTTCTTCGCGCTGCAACCCTCTGATGTCATTCTACCAACATAAATATTTCTATACCTCTCATTAATATTCAGCATAATTATACGATAAATTATTATTAAAAATATCAATACTGAAAATGATATACAGTCTTCGGTAGATGCTCTGCGCAATTTCTGTAAGTTCTTAAATTTTACTGCACAATCCTAGAAAATTTTTTAATTTTATTTTAAAAAAAAAAATTGCCTGTTTTTATAGTTTGAAATTATAGAAATCTTGGTTTAGAACTATTTCCTCTGCGAAAATTATATAGAAAGGCGGGGCAAATCATAACAGAAAACAGAATAGTTTATGCAGACAAATATTATATTAGATTCGAATTGTCAATATAAATTTGAAAATATTTAAAATTTAAACGCAGATCATTTGGCAATTTTAAACGAGCTCGAATAAAACTTTAATGAATGTAACTACTAATTATCTTATATTCCTTTACTTCACGGTATTTCAATTAGAAGCAATTGATTAACTACATTAGAATTGATAAAAAATAAATAAAATATAAAAATTAAAATAGTTTTTCCTATTCAGGAAATAGTCGAAAAAAGCAATATTTGACCTTTATCACAGATAAGTTCGTACATACACTGCAAAAATAAATTGTTCATTTTACGGTATAATACTAGCACTCCAGCTGCCAGTATTATATCGTAAAATTAACAGTAATAAACAGTACAATAAGCAGTAATACGCTATCGCACAAGCGCGGCAGTGTATTAATGCTTATTTTACTGTTTATTACTGTTAATTTTACGGTATAATACTGGCAGCTGGGATGCCAGTACTATATACCGTAAAATAAAAAAATAATTTTTTTTTTTCAGTGTAGTAGTTTAACCACATTTTTTTTCAAAGAAATCTACAAAAAAAAAAAAAAAAAAAAATCGATATTAAAATAATTTAACGAGCAGGTAATAAGATGCTGAATATTAATAAGAATAAATAGAAAAGACAACACTTGTATCAAAAATCTTAGCGCCTTCTTTTCATGTAATAAATATCCTCTATGTCTAACAATATATATAATATATGTATCACTTTTATAACAGTTATATTCTTTACAACCATTCAATTGTTCTACGAAAATAGCTTTCTTTCTCTCTCTTGCTTTGATCAAAAATAAATATTCCCCACAGCAAATCTGAAAAAAGAAGAAACAAGGATTTAACATACAAAAAACATAAAGTAGTTGTACATGCATATTTTCATTTGTATTATATCAATAATAACTTATTTTCTATAATAAACTGAACAATATCACAAACTCGAGAAGTTTACAAATAAAGCAGGAAATTCTTCTTGGTATTTTATCGACATACCAAGATATAATTTTCTTTTACTTTTTAAATTAATATCGTATACTAATGCAATAAAAGAAATAAAAATAAAAAAATAGGCTTTCCACATAAAATTACCATTTATTTCTGACAGAAAATGCTACACTAACAGTAGCAGTTTTTTTTTTAAATTATTATTTAAATATAAAAAAAATAATAACAATCACAACAATCGCAAAATCTTAAAAAGTGGCCATTTACATGGATATTGGATCTCACCGGTTAATCGCAGAGGTAAAAAGCTATCTTTTGTTTTGAAGTTTTTGTCCGTCAGTGACAACGCATTTGAAGATAAAATAACAGAACAATTGCCGAAATGTCAGTTCAGATGAGACTTTTTGTGATGACACGAAACGTTTTTGGATTCTGTTATAGTCAGTCTGTCTGTTTCGCGATAATTGCTGCAGAAAGCGTCCGATTAGTTTGTAGTTCGGTAGGTATATGTTGGTGAGGTACCCTGTGTAGTTTTTGGTTAAAGTTGGTTGATTCATTCGGAAAATATAGAACATTTTCTTTCACATCATAAGTCTTTCCTATGGAAATTCAGACGATTCTCAAATTTTACCATTTATTGAAATGAAAATTTAAAGAAACGTAAAATGTTCATAAATATTTAAAACTCGAAAAAAAAAATTTGTGGATTATAGGATATTAGATATTATGTATCTAATAACACTAATTAATAACACTAATAATCTAATTAAACATAAAGGGATGCAATGCATTCGGGCCATCCGCTTAGGGACCAAAACAATACAAACAATAGTAATAGACTCCTCCCTCCCCCCCCCCTTTCAGTCTTAAAGAGAAAAAAAGTAGCTTTCCAAATAGGGCTTTGTGCCACACCAAGCCCCACGATTGTAGAGAAACTTAAAGAGCTTATTTTGTTGTTGTTTGAAGGATCCCAAAGAATATTTTTCTCACCCGGACTTCTGGTGACCAGGGGTGTAAAAATCTAAGCGCCAATGGGCTGATTCCCACCACTAAATTTTATTAGTATTCTTCGCCTAAATTTTATCAGTATTCTTATTAGGAGAAGAATACTAAAAATTTAGTGGTGGGAATCGGCCCATTGACACCTAGATTTTTGCACCCCTGCTGGTGACCCTCTTACATTTATTTATATATGCCTACAGAGACTTTCAAGATTTGACCCTGTTACTTATTTGTCAGTCAGCATTTGATGTCCCCACTGCAACTAAGTGATACAAGATTAAAGTGATAAACAATACAAAAACTGACTTGCGCCTCTGACGTTGAGGCCTATGATCTGCAGGCTTATTAGTTAAAATGCATCACAAAATCACAAGAAATAGATCAGAAAGCAGAAATATATGAGAACGAGAGAAAAGCCAAGTCTTCTGTCAAAATCAGGAGACTTGGAAAATCTATTGTTTAAATATGCTTAAAAATAATTGTCTGGTAAAAAAAAAATTCTAAACTTCTGACAATAACATCACCAAAAAAAAAAAAAAAAAAAAAAAAAAAAATTATAAATTTTCGATAGAATATAAATTTTAGGAACTTTTTTTATAATTATCTATGTGAAAGTATGCAATTCATCAAGAATTTTATAAAACTTTTAAGCTTTTATAAGTTACAAGCTTATAGGAAAACAATAAAAAATTATATAAAAAGGTAATAGAGAGTAAGTAACACAATGATGTAAAGAAAGTTGCATAGTCAGAAAAGAAAGACGAGAATAATGAGTAGAAAAAAACAGTACGGCGGGGGAGTCTCTGGGCTGAGTTAGCAAGGCCTGAACTCTTAAATTAGAAACTCTCTCTTCCATTGTTGACAAGAATTTAGCTCTATTTCTGGCTTTTGTTTCTGCCGTTTTTTCTATATGCATATGTGTGTGAGAGCTGCCTTGCGTGCTTTGGCCAGGTTTCCTCCTAATGCTATTGTCTTGGCTATTCCGTCACATCTAGCAATGTGCCCTCATACCTGTCTGCATATCTACTGCAAAGCGAGGATTCTAGGCGAACTAAGTTGAGGGTGTACGAATACGAAAGGCTTGATGTGAGATTGGAACAAAAATATAGTTTAACAAAATACTTTTTTTTTTTTTTTTTTTTTTTTTAGATTGGCACATGAATCGCGGTCAGGTATGCATTAAGAAAAAAAATAATATATATCCTATATTATTATTCATTTGTAATATGTATATATAAATATATTTATGTATATTAAAATGATTAAACATAAAGGGGCGCGGATGCAATGCATTCGGGCCATCCGCTTAGGGACCAAAACAATACAAACAATAGTAATAGACTCCTCCCCCCCCCCCCCCTTTCAGTCTTAAAGAGAAAAAAAGTAGCTTTCCAAATAGGGCTTTGTGCCACACCAAGCCCCACGATTGTAGAGAAACTTAAAGAGCTTATTTTGTTGTTGTTTGAAATAAAAGTAGGATCCCAAAGAATATTTTTCTCACCCGGACTTCTGGTGACCAGGGGTGTAAAAATCTAAGCGCCAATGGGCTGATTCCCACCACTAAATTTTATTAGTATTCTTCGCCTAAATTTTATCAGTATTCTTATTAGGAGAAGAATACTAAAAATTTAGTGGTGGGAATCGGCCCATTGACACCTAGATTTTTGCACCCCTGCTGGTGACCCTCTTACATTTATTTATATATGCCTACAGAGACTTTCAAGATTTGACTCTGTTACTTATTTGTCAGTCAGCATTTGATGTCCCCACTGCAACTAAGTGATACAAGATTCTGCAGAATTACAAAGATTTTCTTAAGGATAAAATAATTAAATTTGTAAGCAAAGATCATTAACTGACATTATCTAAATAAAAACGATAACAACTTTTTCTGTACACTCTATTACGTACATAACACTGTAAATTATAGAAAAAAAAATTGTGTAACAAAGTTATAAAATTTTATTAGTTACAAGAATAGTTTTACAATTGTTGTAAATAAAAAGCATGGCATTTTACAGTGAAGCTTTCGTGAATTACGCATAACATGAAAACAACAAAAAAAAAAAAAAAACTATACCCAGCATTTTATTTGAACCGTCATTAAGCTGTCAAAAATATAGGCGAAAGTCTTATTTTCTTAATTAAAAAATAAACCTGCTACCGAGTTGGGTTCATAATTCTTTTTACTACTTTGATGCGAAGCAACAGGTAATAGCCCGAAGGTAGGGTCAAAGGAAGGGTCAACGGTAGTTCGGTGGCGCCATCTGGTAAGCGCGATGGCGTGCATGACTGACATTATTAAAGCGGCGGGTGTTCGGGGGGACAGGATTAACTTCATCGCTTTGTTTTTAGGTGCGCGTTTCAACAATAATGAATTACTTTCCAGCTATTGTAAAATGCGGGGTGCATGGTTGGCTCATGTCTATAATTAAAGGCTTTAGTTACAGATTCTATCCCTAAGTATATAAATTAGAAAAGGGAAAATTTCTCTAACAACATTTCGGACCCTTTCCACGTAAACAACACAGTACATACTACTGTATTTACGCGTGTTTTCGATATAGAAAACAAAAGAAAAATAAGGACTATTTTTCGTATTATAAGACATGCCACACTGATTCAAAGCCCCCCCCCCCAAAAAAAAAAAAAAAAAAAAAAAATTGCCTAGAAAGCCTGATTTAGAAAACAAATTCTCAAGCTTAAATTAGTGTATTCCACTTATATCACGCTCCTGTATTAAAATACAATAAATTGAGGCTCATGCTCTATGTATTTTTGTCTCCCCGGAAATTTCGTTTAAAAAAATATATTTATACTAATATAATACCACAAATGTACGTTATTCTATGTTAATAAAGCAATAAGGCACTATAGCTATTTCCAAAATCCTTTATTAAGAAAAATATTTTCGTTATTATCAGATTTTCGGAAGACGTAGAATTGACGCACGTAAAAAAGTAAAGAGTTTACTTATTTTGCTTACCGTACTCTTTGTATATTCCTATAGTTTTATCGCAAAATCTTCCAATAATATGCAGTGTATATGAAACCTACATGGTTTCATATATGTAACTGTCGGAAATGTCCCATGTATACTACTGCTCACAAATATGGTCCTCTCATTAAAGGGACCTGGGTGCAAGAAACATTTTTGGTGCCAAATTTTTCTTTTCAAAGGTAAGAAAATACCAGTAAGTCTTGTTAGGAGGTCCCTATAAGCGCGGGGTTAGATGCACGCTCCGCAGCAAACCTTTTTGGGACCCTAATCTTTCATTTTAAGAGTGAAAAGGGGATATTTTAGTTACGTTGGAGGACCCTATAAGCGCGGTCTCGGGCGCACTACACTTGCCGCACCCCCACATCCAACCTCTGCCTTTGTAATAGGCCCAAACTGCGTACCCAACTTTTTAGGCCCCAAATTTTGGGTGGGAAAGAGCGCATTATATACGCATAAATACACGGTATTATACAGAGAAACGTATCAACACTGCTCCAAGAGTATTTAAATTGAAGTAAGGTAAACACACGCATGTAAGTAAAGAGGCGACCCCCAACGAGAATTAATCGGCCTGAGCAGATAACGTATTACGAAGCTTCAGTTCTCCGTTTAGTGCTCCATCGCGTGCAGCCTCTCTTCAGCATAAAGAAAAAGTCGTTCATTGTTCCGAGCCGACATCCCTATGTTTTCCCATGCCTGCTTCGGATACGTAATAGTAGTATGTATGAGGACAGGATGAAAGATGCTAAAGAAAAATGAACCTGACCAGGGTGGGATAGACTTGCTCCTTGCTTGGGATTTCTTCTGACAAGAGAAAAACAAACGAATGCGTGTGAAAAAAAGATTTCTGAAATGAAACTGAAAATTAAACCGTATATTTAGCGACAGAGTGCTAGTTATTTTCGCTTGTTAACGAGAATTATAGAGCGTTTATTGCGATTGTGGAATATTCCGCGATTTAAATGCATATATTTGTTGAATTTCAGTTGATTTGGGATATAGATGTGAAGATGTAAATGATTAAGGGGAGTCTTCACTCACTTGAAAACACCCGCTCACTAATGTTAAACCTATGGTAAGGTTGTTTTCGAATTTCTCGTTTAAATTTGAATATTTTTAAAAGATTTTTTTTTTTTTCCATAAGATAGCTGAGGTCGATCCCTAATATGGCTATTTTTTACTTTTTCAATTTCAGTTGCAGATTTTTTTTAATAAAGGTACTTTCACTTTCGGAACCGGTTTTGAAAGTGAAAGTACCTTTATTAAAAAAAAATCCACCCTGCCGCATTAAAAAGAAGAAAAAATTCCCCAGTAAGATTTTATTTTTTATGTTTGATTATCAGAAATTAGAAGTTTGAATAACATTTGAGAAGTACTTTTAACAGGAGTATTAGAAATATCAAATTCCTGCATTGAAAATCTAAAATTCCATCATTGAAATGAATAACATTAGCGCGCTTTTAGGTAGGAAAAATAAGATATTTCAAATTAAAAGAACAGAGTTACGAAATAAAAATTTCTTATACTTTCTAACGGTATAAGATTATTTAAAGGAAAAAAAAAAAGAAACTTAAGCAGTTAAGTTTGTTATCTCCAACAGTTAATTAAACAGACAATGTCTACAAACAATGCGGATAATGTGCTCAAAGAATCCGGCAGAAGAAAAAAAAAAAAAAAAAAACGGTGCTGCGACACTAAACAAACATAACAAACAGCAAAATGTTACATGTTTAAAATGATTTGGATCTAATTCAAAAGATCAAAAAAGAAATAGAACAAACATTTGAAAGAAAGAAAAAAGCAACCTTTAAAAAAAAATGTGTAAAAAATTGCAGCAAAATTATCCGTAGAAAATATAAGGAGATATATAAGAGGCAAAATTTTTGCTTAATGCCCAACACTGTTTACACGAAGAAACTGGAACGCTAATGTTAATCCTGCAAAAAATAATTGTTGATTTTGCAGTATAAAACTGGCACCCAGCTGCCAGTATTATACCGTAAAATTAACAGTATTAAACAGTAAAATAAGCAGTAATACGCTGCCGTGCAAGCAGTAATACGCTACCGCGGTAGCGTATTACTGCTTGCACGGCAGCGTATTACTGCTTATTTTACTGTTTAATACTGTTAATTTTACGGTATAATACTGGCAGCTGGGTGCCAGTTTTATACTGCAAAATCAACAATTATTTTTTGCAGTGTATAGGAGCGTTACTTTCAAAAATTTCGCTTGCATTTTAATATTTTTTAAATTATTATTATTTTTCTTTTTTTTTTTTTTGCATAGAAAAAAAAAAAGAATTACGTCACATTTTAAATTAAGAATAAATAGTTTTATCTTCTACCGGTGATATTTAAATTCAAGTAGTTACTTTTAAAACTTGCTGTTAATCAAGACCGGTAAATATTCATTTTTAAAAATTAATTAATTCTGTGTAACACAAAAAGAATTTCAAAATGCAATAACCTATATATATATATATATGTGTGCGTGCGTGTGTGTGTGTGTGTGTGAGAGAGAGAGAGAGAGAGAGACCACGTAGACCATTATGTAACCGAACTATTTCGTTGTGTGATCCTGTATATGAATGATAAATGCTTTGCACTCCATGTTCTACATAAAGCATGTTTTAGTGCACTTAATAAAAATATATCAATTTTATTTTGTTTGAAATGGTATAACATCATCAAAATGCACTTGAAACAATTTTTTGCCGTTGACCGTAATGTAATGATATACTTTTGACTGTCCCTGTAAACGAACTATACATGTTGCACATTTCATTTTCAATAGCGATGGTGCAATAGGGAACACGTCAATAACATAAAAATTACAGAGCAAACCGAGTATATTTACGAGAATTAAGAGTACGGACAGACGGACTGAAGTCAAACACTTTTCAACTATATTGGACGTGTTAAAAAGAAAACAAAGAAAAGGAAAAACACAAAAATCAAGTACACCAAAACTTTCCTGCATTTTGGCAAAACAAGACGGGGCTATTCATCAGACATTCGAATACATTATTCACCTGAACGTTCTCAATGCATTTTTCGAGAAAAATTAATAGCGCTGCTGGCACATACGCAAACCAATTTGCATAATCCATTTTAATCAGTGTTGCCAAATTAGCTGATATATATTACTATTATTATTATTCAGAAATCTATCACTATTAAAAGTTAATAATACACGCCTTATTTAATAACAGATTAAATAAGGAGAATATATGAAATGAAACAGTGGTATATATTTGAATTAAAAAAAAAATCCACTAAAAAGGCAACACTAATTTTAATAGCGGTTAATGCAATTATAATGATTGTTTCCTACTACAAAAATTTCTCTACCGACAACTATTATACTACTAAATGATATTTTTCTTTTCTTCCCGTTGTTTCCCCTACAAAATTTCCTACGGAATTTATCCTCATGTCTTCGCAAGACTTGAATATAATATGTGGTCTCAATCCGTTAATTAGTTTAGTTTTAGTTACAGATGTCTCCAATCAGGCGAAGTTATTTTATATAACCACACTGTATTATCTAACCATAATTATTTAACAGTATAATGGATGTGCATGGTTTCCGTATAATTAGTAGTAATGTGTTTCATTTACATAATCTGTTTAAACAAAGACTGCACATCTTATTTAGGGTCAGTGGGTAGCTAATTCTGCTGGCATGTGACGCAATAAACTAAAAAAGGAAATACAGGAACTAAAAAAAACAGCAACGGTGTCGAAAATTCATGCTAACTTCAGAGATGTCCAGAAAAAGACAAGGGGTGGAAGAATGAAATTACAATGAAAAGGGAACTTGGCAAGTTTCACAGCGCCTGCTAGCATCAGCGAATTACTCCCCCGTCCGCAAACAACTCAACCCCACTCTAAACAAACTCTTTGTTCCCTGCTCGAGAAACAAAATAGATTCACACAGGTTTTTTTTTTTTTTTTTTATATTATTCACCATTATTTTTTTTAACGCCGACGGCAGTCATTTAGTTATGTAGTTTTTTTCTAGCATTATTTATTCGGCCTTTAATTTGGATGTACATGTGTACAACTGGGAGGGCGAAAAATCCTGATTTAGATTGCGCGGTAAATCGAGAACAATGGCTGATTTGTTTTTGTTTTAATTTTTCGACTAACTGCGAAATGCTGATGGGAATCTGCTTAGTCGGTCGATGGTGCTGTCATCAAGTGATATAAAGAGTGGTTTGGATGAAATATTACAACCAAATAAATTTTACCAAGACGCACTTCCACTTCCCATTTGTTGAGAGTTGAGTACGGCCCAACAGCCTTGCGTAGTGCGAAATTTGATGACATCACGAAATAAATATAAAAGTAAAAATGGTTTTAATTAAAAAAAAAAAAAAAAAAAAAAAAAAAAAAAAATATATATATATATATATATATATATATATATATATTATGCGCATTCAATGTTTATCTTGAAAATCACGTCTAATTTCATGACGGCAATATTCATGATTTCCCCAAAAAATTTCCGCTAAATACGTGAGTTGGAGGGGGGAGGGGGTTCCAAACCCGAAGATTAACCGTTTTGATTCACGCTTGATAGAAAGCGCGAACCCGTGAGTTAATTTAAAAAAAAAAAAAATATTTTTGCTGTGTTTCTTTTTTAAGATATGGCTAACAGAAAAGAAAATCAAATAGTATTTAAACTACTTTTTCATAATTTCTAAATTGATTTATCAACGTATAATCCTAATTTATATGAAACTATTAATTGATAAAAGCGTATTTCTTTAATTATTACACGATAGTTTTTTATTTATATTTTATTTTCTTCTTTTTGGTGTTTAAAATTGAATCGTTGTAGCTTCACAGCCATTTGGCGAGCGTGTTTTAGCGCATCATTAAATCCATTGTTGTTGTAACTCGTATGCAATTTGTAACCTTCAAGAATATTCGGTGATTTATCACCTGCGCATAGGGAAAAGGAAAAATACCTTAAAATTAATGTATTAATTTATAATTAAACTCTAAAAACACTAAAATTTTGTATCGTCATCGGAAACACACCTGTGTGCATACTTTTTTTTTTTTTTTTAATTTTAGCATATGAGAAAGTGAGTGAAGAATCGCTTTACAAATACAAAAACCAAGTTCAGTTAAATAAAAGCGTGTGAAAAGCTAACAGCGTACAATAATTTTCTCACTAACGCTGTATGCTAATGTTAACTACATTCCAAAATACGGAGCGTCTCTTACAGCGCTGTTTGTTTGCGGATGGTGGCCACTTCCACCATTTTTCGTGATAGTGTTGTAGTTCACAAAAGCCAGGATAACTCTTGTTTCAAATCACATTGAAATATCTTCATTAAAGTTAGAGATAAAATCTGAATTCGAATTAAAGTAAGTAAATGTAGTTTGAATGAGTAAATGGGTTAAAACATTGTTTCCCACATTTTTTTTTTTTTTTTTTTTAATACTGTTGTACGTTCTAATAACACCTATTATAGATTGTTTAATATTTTTTTAAACACCATGTATAACACCTTCAAAGTATATATTTCTTTCTGTTTTTTCTTCTTCTTTTTTTTCTTTTCTTTCTTTCTTTCTTTCTTTTTTTTCTGGTAAAAAATTAGTTTAATAATTATTATCAACTTTTTTTTTTTTTTTTTTGAAAATACTTATCTTTAAATTAATATTAAAAGTTTTATATGAAAAAAGTCAGATGTTTGATAATTATACCTTTATAATTTAATTTTATACATGCGTTTTTTTTTTTTAAGCTTTTATCATACAGCATCATATTTTAAGCAAAATTATACAATTATTACAAAAATAAAATATTCGTTTTCTTATGTATTTATAAAAATTGTATGCACCAGTACTTCCATTAACCAGAAAAAAAAAAAATCTTAATTTTAATGTTGTAAAAAAAAAAAAAAAAAAAAAAAAAAAAAATGGTTATAACAAAGTTTGCTTCTAACAAAGAATTTTCAAAGATTAATTATAAGCAGTTTCTATCATAGACGCCGACAGAATAAAATACAGAGAGAGGGGCAAGATAAGTTTCACTGAGACCGCGTTTTTTATATACTTGGAGAATATAAACTTGAAATAAGCTAAACTAAGATTTTTATTTATTTATTTATTTAAATCAAATCCCCTTGGAAAGACAATTTTTAAACATATCAATATAAAAAGCAATATAGAAATTTAGATAATTCTTGAAAGAGATTCAAGACATATTTATGCTGAAAAGTAAGTGACTAAAAACTGTACTGTCTAGCCATAATGCGCAAAAAATAGCATGTACTAAGTTTAATGGATATGTATTTAATTATTAACAGTTTTGTCAATAAAAAATATGGGATATTTTAAAAACACAGTAATGTGCAATATTGAAACAAAATTGCAGGTCATGCGTAATATGAAAATTATTGTAGTACAATTCATTATAAAATAATCAAAGTGAAAAAGCTTTCTTCGTAAGGAGTGCTGGAGAGAATTCTATATTAAAAAAAAAAAAAAAAAAAAAAATTACTGTATTTTTTTCCGTAAAAAAATTTAATGCAAAAGAATTAAATATTTTCACAGAATTGTGTTATATATATATGTGTGTGTGTCTGTGCATGACTAGAAGCAGAAGTGTTAGCATATATAATTTTGAGGAAGGGAGGCGTAAACACAGTCAAGCCTACGGGTCCGGGAGATAGTTAATCCATCTCTTCTACCTGGATTATCTTCTGCCGGTATCCATGGTACATATAACTTGCCCTAATTTCGAAAGTATTACCAGATCCCCCTCGCTGCTCCCCAGCGCTCAATATTTCTTTGGCGCCCCCTAACGCAGACTTTCTGGAGCCACAAACTGCCGTTCCGCATGATTTTCCAAAACCATTCAAAAGAAAACAAAATAAAAAGCTAAACTTTCCAGGTAACTTAAGAATCGCGGGGGTGTAAAGCAACAAAAGGGAAAACGATGCCACAAAGGCAAGAACGGTGGACCCACAATAGGGGCCTAAAAGTAAGAGCATCGCTGGTATGCGAAAGCATGACCAAATTTCAACCCCATACAAGGATCTTTGGAGTGTAGGTGGAACTTAAAAAAGGAGTAATGCATTTCGAACGTTTTTGACAATACTCATGTGGGGCCTCCCCCAAATAGGAGAGGTTAAAGGTTGGAGATTAAAGGTCTCCTTTTTTCAGGTAGGACTGAAAGAGTGTATCTTAAGCCCTTTCCAGGATACCCCAAAAAGAATTAAACCAACCATGCTACTGCCATCTTTATCTAGATAGAAATAGGCCACATATTTTTTATTTATTTATTTATTTATTTGTTGGGGAAATATTAGGGTCGAAACACAAGATTGATACTTTTTTGGTCAAAGGTTTTAATAAACAGGTAGGATTCAAAGCATAATTAAAATAATTTTCAGTCAAAATGCAATTTTAGATATTCAATTGAATGTACTTTTAAAGAAGTTAAATGTATCATTTTTAGGGAAGGTATGAGACGAAACTTAAACGTGAATTTTGAGATTAACAAAATGAACAATGAATGAAAAAAATTCCTCAGATATGCCGTTGATTGTATCCACAATAAATAAGGTAATATATACGCGGAAAGTAATTAAAATGCTTTGTGAATTGAAAAAAACATTGTTCGTGTATTTTTATCTCCGTTTGGTGTTAATGGATTTTTACAAATAAATAGGATAAATTTAGAGAATCCCTTTAGTTAGAGTTAACAAAAGACGTATTTTAAAAGAAAAATTGATAGGTAAAATGAAAATATTTTTAAGCTACAGCAAATGGCATTGAGATTATAAATTACACAATACATTAAAGAGAAAAAATTGCTTTAACTTACCTAATGCGCAGGGAAAACGAGCTTCAAATCCTAAGCCGATTGTACTATATGCTACTGTTCCAGATCGGCCGGACTCCGCACTCGCAAGGCACTCAGTTTATGGAGATCACTGTCCGCTGACATAGAAGTGGGGCTGCTACCGCCCCCTTCCTCGTGACAACTGCTGCTGTCCGGCACTTCGTATCTTGCATGAGTCCTCATGTGCCGCGTGATCATGTCCCTACGACAAGCAGCATACGGACATTGAGGGCACTTGTACGGCTTCTCGCCCGTATGCGTCCGTTGGTGGGTACTCAAATGGTCCGAACGACTGAAAACTTGTCCACACACCCTGCACGTGTATGGCTTGATGCCCGTATGCAATCGCATGTGCCGCGTTAACATGTCCGACCGAGCAAAGGAGCGTTTACACACATCACATGCGTAGCTCTTGGATGATGATGAAGACGATGATGAAGTGGTTGTGTCAGCAGGCTGCCGACTTCTGTGCCGACTAGCCATGTGCTTAGCTAATCGGTCGTGCAATGAAAACATCTGACCACAAATCGGACACACATACGCGACGTCAGACGACCCAGGAGAAACTACTTCCACTACAGGACTCACATTGCGTGGCGTAGGGACAAGTCCAGATTCTACTTTTGGAATTTGTGTCGTTCGAATGTCAAATGGACTGCCACCAGATGATCCTCTAGGGCTGCCTTGAGATTCGCAGTCCCTAGCCAGAGGAGACAGTGGAAAGCAACTATTAGAGGAAGACGTAGAGTCCGAACTAGCTGGAGTGTTCGATTTCACAGATAAATCCAGAGGAGAATCCTGCGGCGTGAGAGAACCCTGGTCAGACTCTAGACTACCGCCTTTTTGGGGAATGGTAAGTGGTTTGGGCTTGCGTGCAGTCAAGTTGTAAGCATCCGCTGGTGGAGGTGGTGGCATTGAAGGAGGTAATCCATGATTTGGATGAGAGGGAACATCTCCTCCAGTACTGGTCACACCCGATTCAGCGAGCCATTGTTGCAAATCAGAATCTGAATGACTTCTCCTTCTGTAGAAGTATTCTGGTAAAAATTTTGTTTGCAAAAACACATCAAAGTTCGGTGTGACTGGAGACACCGGAGTAAGAGGTCCACTGGAGGCCATCATCTTCTGTAGGAGAGCTCTCTGATGATGAGTGGCTAAATCCTCCCACCCGTAATTCGGCGTTCTTCCAGCTAAAGTCCGGCAATGATGACAATCGCAAATGGGAAAACTTGGATATGCGTTGGTGATGTGCGAAAGTGCAGTATTGCCCGCTGAGGCCCCGTTGCCCATGGCAAGGGGAGATGATTCTTTTATTGAAGGATGAGGAAGCAGCAGAGGATGATGGGGTTGGTACGGAGCTGACTCGGGATATGGCAAAATCCGAATATTCGCAGGACGTCCAGCCACTCTGTTGCCTGGAGGCGAACTGAATGCGTCTGCTTCTTCTTCATCATCTTTAGGAGGGGTAGGTCCCCCCACGATACCTGTGGGGGACCTGCCGGCTTTTGTCGTGCCGTGGAACGGAACTTTCTTCAAGGGGGAACAATCTCCGAAGGTCGTTGTTCCCCTCTCCATTGGGGGTGACAGCAGAGGGGTGGGTTCCGGCGTAGAAAGGTGCGAAGAGCCGATTCTTTCCTCTGCATCCAAATCTAATTTCATCTGAACACAGTGGCTCATCTCCGAATCAATTGACGGATGCTGAAAGTGAAACAAGAACTGTTTACTCTTCCAATTTAAAAACAAGATTTATATAATGAAATGTGCAGTTAATAAAAATGTAATTTTGATTCCATAGTTGAAAGAGTATTTTTAACTGATGGCTATTAACAAAAACCTCAATATATCCAGATAATGAAAAGATACTGCTAATTAAAGATAGTGAAACGAAAACATGCCGTTTGCTTTTTAAAAATGAAATGTGAGAATAATATATCTCAGTTACATCGGAATTTCATCTTAAGAACTTCCGTTTTTTTTTTTTAAATCCATATAAAAAGAGAGACAGGTAAAAAAAAAAAAAAGGAAAATATCTTTTCGCCAGTCATTTAAATAATTTTTTATTAAAGGTCAATAAATATTTTAACAATCTGGTCATTTTTGTCTAAAAATAAATTTTCTAATCATTTTTAAAAAAAAATTAAAACGTAATATGTTGAGATATTAATACGAATGTCTGCTAGCCAAATAGGTAAAAAAATAAATGAATTTCTGATAAAGGGAAATGAAACAACGTATTATGTGAATACTAACGAAACCATGAGTCTGGATTAAGAAAAACAAATAAATAAATAAAAATAATACAATATTCACACATGAAACCATTAGATATTATTAACGAAAATATACATATATAATACTTTGGAATAATTTATTTTTTCCCAATACTTGTTTAGTGTTTTATTCATGATTTACTTGAGTTTAAATGTGTGTATATATATATATAAAAGCAAATGCATTTGTTTTTTTTCCTGTACCCAATATGAATCAGGCAAAGAGAAATAATTGGGAAAATAAAGTGCAAAACAGTTTAACAAATGGCGGTAATATAATCGCGTTTGGTTTTCGGTTATGCGATTCTCAGAATAAATTTGACCACCAAAGTTTTGTACTGAATACAGGTAACCACTATCTACCTGGGTGTGTGAACATTTTGCGGTTGCATCTCTTGCTATATATCCAGCAGCAATTTTCTTTGAAATGCTAATATTTCTCAAAGAAGAAACAAAAACTATTGATATTTTATTTGAATAGCACAAGAATTAATCTTACATTGGCATAGTAAACAATGAATCAGATATGCAGGTTATTCTCTGGAAGACAATGCGAGAGTTCCGAGTTAAATGAGATTCTGTTTTAATGTTTATTCCATGAAAAATAGGAGGGCAATGCCTGTAAAAAAAGTGACGCCAAACTTAGAACGGCGCACTCTGAAAATAGAATGGTGCACTAGGGAAATAGCACAATTTAGTCAAATGATGCGATGTTGCACTCTACAAGATATGTCTAGATCTGGAATAATATTTAGCTGGATTATTAATCTGTTATGTATATGCCTCCGCAAATATTTTTAATGTAATGTAATTGGCTTGATTTGTGTATTCCTATTTAATGTAAGTATTTTAATATATTCAATGGTTAAATATATTCCTAGTTAAATATACTTTCCTCTGTTCATTATTTTAATATATTTTACTATCTATCGCCAAAGGTCCTCAAAAACGCTCCCCGCGAAACTTTTTGACACATTTACGGACCTATTTTTAAACGTAAAAGCATGATACTTGCCGCATGACTTTCAGTGATTTGGAATCAAACTGTTTTTTTTTTTTTCATTTTTTGATACATGAATTATGTCGAATTAGAAGAGATTGTTGTCTCATAAATACCTTTATCGAGCAGTCTTGTGTCCGGAAATTCGGTTTAAAACGCCAACTTTAACGGCATTTTCTGAAAGATCGGAAAATGGAAAAAACTATTCGATTACACAGTCTCTGAATAAGAACACCTGAACACCGTGCGTTTTACGAACAAAAATAGATTTAGGAATGTGTCAGAAAGTCGCCAGTTTGGATTTGAGCCCAAAGGAAAAATGTATGAACATTTTCCATTATAAATCATTTTTAGTAGCAAATTCTCCGAAATGATACATCTTGAAATATTGCGCAATTCCGCTTTGTTAAGTATTACATAGAAAAATATTTTCTTTTATTTAATTTAATTTTTTGTGCTAATTTATTTACATGATAATTACATATGAAAAAAAAAAAAAAAAAAAATTATTAATTAAAGTATTATGTAATTGTTTTTCTGGCGCATATCGTCTCTTAGTGTTTTAACACGAATCAAAAGTTGGAAAATCTACATTTCCTAAGTATTTATTTGTAAATTAGGCTTTCTTGAAACTGACAAATTTTTCGATTACAGTATTACCTAATTTTTCTTTTAAGATTTATGTGATTATTGAAAGACTTATTTTTTGTAAAATTTAAAAGTCGTATAATTGCTGACTGTGTTAAGATATATGCAGTTAGTAAAAAATAAAGCATTTCAAAAAATTAAAAAATATATTACTTTTATTTTTTTTTTTTAAGGTAATTTTTAAGATTTTTTTCCCCAGGAAAATAACAAATATCCCTGATTCCGAAAAAAAAAGCTTTAAATTGGGACAAAAAGCAAAAAAATAGTTTTTTTTTTTTTTTTCTTTTTTAATAACAGTTTAAAAATGAGATCTATTTCTTAGGCCTACTGTACAGGGTGTCCCTTCTAATCGTAATATAATTCTTCAATAATCACAATTCGTTCATAATCCTTCAATAGCTAATTTTTAAAAACTTAGTTTTAGATATATAGTTCCAGTTGTAAAAACGTTTCAAATGTTATTATTTATTATATGAAAATCCTTTCACTTCAAAAACAGTTGATTTAAACCTTTATACGGTGCTTGGATACTAAAAGTTATATTTAGTTATATTCATGCTCTAATGAATAAAACAGTAAAATTTCCATTCTTCTAAGACAAAAACTTATCTAGTTATGATACTTTGAAGTTTGTGAATTTTTGGAGTTTTCTGTCACTAAAAATGGAAAATTACATTTTTGTTGGAAAAACGCTCAAAATGCATAAAATTTAAAGTACCAACACTCGGTAAGACTTAGCCGTAAAAGGGGTTTTTTTACTGCTTTACTTGTGGTGAAAGTTTTTATAGATATAATTTATACACTGCAGAAAAAAAAAAAGAAAGTTGATTTTACAGTATAATACTGGCACCACCCCAACTGCTAGTATTATACTGCAAAATCAACATTTTTTTTTTTTTTTTTTTTTTTTTTTTTTTTGCAGTGAAGGAGACTTAGGGACCGTATAAAAATATAAGTTTCCTAACTTTACAGAGCTAACATTAAATCACGAAAGTAACTGCATGATTGAAAATGATTTTGAGGGGGAAAACAACTTGCCTTTTGGGGCAGAGCTCTCATTTTCGACCTCGGTATCTCTTGGAAGTCGAACGTTTTCTCTTGGTTTGGCAAAAATACGCTGTTCTCACTGGGACTGCTACTAGAGTGACCCCCTTCCTCAGATGATGTGGAATCAACACTTCTTCTCTCAACCTGCTGAAAATGTAAAACGTTTAATCATGATCATATAACTTACTTCTAATCCTGAAAAAACTGCAAAAATAAAAACGAAAAACTTCCGTAGTTCAATACACCATTGATTCAAATATCAATAGATTTTACTCTCTTTAATTTTTAGGGGGGTGGGGTGGGTGGCAAAGCCGTAACCAACGAAGTTAAAGGGAGCTCTGGAAATTTTTAGTGAGTCTAGCTCTAAATCCTTTAACCCTGTTGGATAATAAAACGCTTTTTTCTCAGTTTTTAGGAATTTAGGTGTGTTTCTGTATTTTGATAATTTTAAAGTGTTAAAAAAATATATATATATAAATATTATGAGCGTTAGAAGAGGCTCAAGAAGTTGCTAGGGGGGGGGGGGGGTCAGCCCACCCTGCTCCCATCTGGTTACGGCCCTAGGGTGGGGATTTAAAGTAAAAACTATAAATATTGATTACCGCTGTGAGTATATAACCCGCGACTTCCGCAAGCAACACAAAAATGGCAAAATTACATAATTTTTGAAGCAAATTTGTTTCAAATATTACACATTCAGAGGGTAAAATTGCAAAAGACGCTGACGCGCATGCGCGGTATTATTTTACTGTTTATCACTGTTAATTTTACGGTATAATACTAGCAGCTGGGATGCCAGTATTATACTGAAATATCAACACATTTTTTTGCAGTGTATACATATATTTAAATTGCGAGAAATATTAAACCTTGATTGACAGTTAGATTATCGATAAAGCAGTAGAATAAGTGAATTTTTTTACCTGTGTCGCAAGTTTGTCTAGCACGGCACTCAGACGTTTGCGTTTCCGAGTATTCTCGTTGGATGAATCAGTTGATGGAACCTGGTTAGGAGATGCAATGGCTGGAGACGGTGCGGACTTGCTACCTACGGGAGAAAAACTGAATGAACGACAATAAAACAATGTGCGTAATGATCTAATACTAAATAAAATTGTTATAGATAAGTTGGAATACTTTACATCAATGATTTCGGAATCTAAATTCCTAATTTTAAATTCTGTGGATCACTAATATGAATATTTTACTATTATGAATACAATACAATATGTACAGTACAACAGTACAATAATGATAAGAGAACTTTCATTTTATTAATAAAAAATGCACTTATTTAATGCAACAAAATTGCAAATGTTTATTTAATTGTAAGTAGATTGTAAAAGATTCTTTAATCATAAACATCCTTACAAATTGTTTAATTGTAACAAATTTTTTAAAACTTAGTTTAATAAGAATTACACATTTTAGTAGGATATTTTTATGCAATTTGGAGCAACTTCTCTGACCTGAAATAATGCATAAAGTAACAACTTAAGACAATTTGTCCTTCAAATAAAAAAATGTATTATTACATGTTCTGAAAATAAATATCAAATAACATCTATTAACATAATTATCAATGCCTGCTATATATATATTTTTTCCTTTTCAACTAAATGTACTAAATATCTGAAATTTCATAAATATAAGAATTTCTTATAGAATATAATTTTTGTTTTATTATTAATAAAATATTTTTTTTAAAGAATGCAAATAATGGCCAGATTTTTCTTGCAGACTACCGATTGGTGACCGCTATTACAACTAATTTGCCAGCTAATGTGAAATGGACTAAACGGATAAAACAAAAACATGTCCTTTATAAAATGGATGCGTCATAGATCCTCGTAAATAGTAAAACCCCACAAGTGTTAACATACAGGTGTCGATGCAAGGTTTTTGTTTTTTTCTTTGGGCACATTATGTGAAAAATAACAGTTGTTTTTGTGAAATTTAATATATTTTTGTGGAAAAAAAAATTGTAGCGAAAGATGAAATCTACTTACCAAGCATTTATTAAATAGTAACTTCTTGAAGTATTTCTGCTAAAGTTTTCATTTCTATGGTGAATTTTCTTTGTTTGCAAATTACACTTTTTAATTCCTAACAAAATAAAAATAAATAATGAAGAGTGTTTTTACGGAATGGAATTTTGTGACAGGGGCCTGTTTTATTAAAAGAAATTTTTTGAAGGAGCCTGTTTTATTAAAAAGAATTTTGTGAAGAGACCCGTTTTATTAAGAGGTATTTTGTGAAGGGACGGTAAATAGACCTCAAAAATTTTCTGGATCGACACCTGACATATGAGGAAGTTTCATTATTCGACTGCTCATTACCTATTACATTTATTCGGATTTTACATTAGAGAAGTTGACGTCTGGAACCATTGTACAATACTTAAGAGTCCTCTCCCCTCACCCGAAAAGACCCGCTCGCTAATGTTAATCCTATGGGCATTATTTTTCTAATATCTCGTTTGCATTTCCATATATTTAAACTTTTTTTTTTTCCTTGCATTGGATAGCTAAGATTAATCTCCCAGCAATCAGCAATCTCTCAGCTCGCCGTTGATTACTTTTTCAAATTACATTTTCTTTGGGGATTTTTTTTTACGAAAATACCTTCACTCTGGGAACAGGATTAACATTAGCGAGCGGGTCTTTCGCGTAAGGGGAGAGGACCCTTAAAATAAATAATTAAATATGTATACTTTTGTAAGCGTTTTGAAAAATAAAAAAATAATAATTAAATAAAATTTTAAATTATATAGTTTTTTTAATACTCGAATTTAAAAACAGTTTTTGAGAACTTTTAAACCGTCGGTATAATGTCTCAACTTTTCTGGTGGATGAAAGTTGGTGATGAAAATAATTTTGAAAATATATCGGGCAACTAACTCACCGTCATCATCTTCTGTACTAGTAGTCATGACGTCATGAGGCTTGTCTGAGTCCAAACTCAGACCATCGGCCATGATCGGTTCAACATCTTTCTTCGATTGTGTTCAAGGGTGCCGGACTTGAAAAGAAATCACTATCTAACTCAACGATGGCTTGATTCTGATGACCGATCTGACTGCAGAAGAGAAATAAAAAGAAAATTTTATTAACATAAAAGGGGAAAAAACTACATATTTTGCAAGAGTAATATGAATTATTTTTGTGATAGAAGCAGGGATGTTTGCGACTCTATACTTAAAAAATTCTGAAATTAGTATATGGGGAAAAAAGGGAAGCATAGAAGGTGCTATAACAATTTTAGTAATGAACTTTGATTGTTAACTAATAAAATGCATACTAAAAGATATATGCTATTAAATTATTAAAGACACTTTTCTTTTAAAAGTCGTAGAAAAATAATTTTAAAAAATCCTGAAATCAGGAAATACATCAGGGAAAAAAAAAATCCTTAAGGCGGTTCTCAAATTCTCTGCCCAGCAACGCGAAACTTTCTGACACATTTTCTAGCTCATTTATTAAACGTAAAGGTATAAAATTTACATGTCTGATTATTGAAGATATTTGGAATCGAATGATTTTGGTAAATAATTTACTTATCGAGTTATAAGCGATTGTTATCACGTGACGATAGGTTTTTCTCCTTTCTCGCGCTGTCGCGTCCGGATATTCGGTTCAAAACGCCAACTTTGACATTTTCTGAAAGATCTTCTTGCTTTTATCAAAAAATGAAAAGTTTTACGCGTTTCCGAACAAACGTGAATTCAGAAAAATGTCAGAAAATAGTTCCGTTGGATTTGAGAACACCTATGTACAATCACCCCTATAGAAGAATGTTTCTACTTTCTACGGTTCAAATGAGAAAGAAATTATGTGCATTATGCATTATTCTAAACTTTATAATTACATAAGAAAATCAAAGAAAAAAAACCATGATTGTTTTGAATGTATGAACTGCTTTTTTATAGGCAAAGCACATGAAAACCATTACAGTATAATAGAAACATTCTGCTTTTGTAGAAGTGTTTAGTTTCAGGGGAAAAAAGGGATTATTTCTTCAAAACGCGATGCTTATTCTTTTCTTTTATGCTGTATTTTTTTAAAGTAATTTTTCATATGTATTTCGCTTTTTTGATTTAAAAAACAGATTTCCTGATGAAAAATCCTTACAAGGGAACGACTTTGGTGCAGTTCGCACCTAGCATCGAGACCTGGTACATTTTGTAGCGCCATATATAAAAGTTAGAGAACCGATAAAATGTCTCTGTTAAAATCATATTATATATATTTTTTTATACTTTCAATTTTTTATTATTGGACTTTTAACTATTAATTTCACGCCAAAAACGCGAAATATGACACTACGAATTCAAAACAACTACTCACACATTGCAGACGACTATGACATTCGCATAGGGGGTTGCCGGAAAAAAATTTTACGGTAGCGAATAAAGCCAATTTTGTGCCGCCAAAAATACAATTATAATGTTGCATTTTTTTTTCAAAATCAAATTGATAGGTTCTGGAATGAATTTTAAAACTTTTTAAAATTTTTTATTCCTATTTTTATAATTTAAAGTACTTTTTTCACAGAAAATAAAAGAAAAAAAGAAAAAGAAAAAGTCTGTGGTAATAGTGCGATAGTTGGTCTCAAAAACTGCGTTTTCAGAAAGTTATGCTTCTGTAAAATCAATTATGATTTTTACAGATTTTTACAGGATGATTTTAACAGAAAATTTTTTATCGACTCTCAAACTTCGAAATATAAGGCTTTAAAATGCACCAGTTCTCAATGCTAGGTGCGAGCTGCACCAAAAGTGGTTCCCTTGTTAGTTTTTTTTTTTTTTCCTTAGTGTTTATTTATTTAAAATAATTTCAGAATAATATATATAAATATATAATCATTATTATTTCAAAATCTTCAGAGATAAAGAAAATTTGGTTGATTACACTTGAAAATCCCGTCTCCCCTAACCGGCCGGCGTCTTTGTTGCAGAGCATATGGTAATGAATGAGAAAACAATCCCACATTTCAGAAATACCGCGACTATACTGCAGAGAAGAGTCGTCTACAGAGGAGAGGCATCACCTACAAACCCCTTTCCGAAAGAGGAACATTTTCCGTCCGCATAATATCCATTCATCTGTGGTATCATCAAGGTAACAAAAGGAGAAAGAAAGAGGGGAAACTTTTTATAGTGTGTGCGTTTGTTACAGGTTTCTGTTTTGCGAGAGGCCCGTGCTTGATATTTCACGGACTGTCGCCCTCACTTTGCGAACGAACGGGGAGAGATAAACAGCATGCGATGTTGTTATTCAGAGGTCGGATTTGAAGTCTGAATTAATTACTCTACAAGCTGAGTTTTGGATTTAGAGGTTGTTCTCAAATCTTCTGCTCAACAACGCGAAACTTCCTGACATATTTTTCGGAATCATTTTTAAACGCAAAGCCATAAAATTGTCAGGCATTGAAGTCGTTGACTGATTTCTATTGAAGTCGAATCGAAATGAGTTTTCCATTATTTGATAAATAAATTACTTGTCGAGTCATAAGCGATTTTGGTCACGTGACGACCATTTTTTTCTTCTTCTCCTGTTTTACTTGAGGAAATTCGGTTTTAAACGCCCACTTTGACAGTATTTTCGGAAAGATCTCTTGCGTTTACCAAAAAATGGAAAACGTCTTTCGATTACATAGTTTCTGAATAACAACACCTGCCAATTTCATGTGTTTCCTTACCAAAAGAAATTTAAAAATGTGTCGGAAAGTAACCCATTTGAATTTGAGAACAACCTTAAGGGGGTTGGTCAGTTAGATCTCAAATTTTCCACGCTAATGATAAACCTGTGGGAGTGGAATGCATCCTTATTTTTAAGGGGGGGAGGGGGAGAGAATTTGAGATCTGACTGATCAACCCACTTAAAGGCTTGCATTCGAATCAGTAGGAGCCCGCAAATCTCTCAAAAAATCACCAGAAGAAAAGCTGTATTTTTCCAAGTTCAGTTTTTGCAACCTCAACACTGTCCATGCAGCAAAACGGATTTACAGTCAAAGTACGTTTTACATTAGGACACATTAGGACATAGAAACATATGACTTTAATTGATTATTATTTTAACTCTTTTGTTCACATAGTTATGCAAATAATAAAAATCGATTTTTATATCTATATATAAAATTTTATATATAAAATAAGCAATAATACACTGCCGCGCACTGTTTATTTTACTATTTATTACTGTTAATTTTACGGTATAATACTGGTAGCTGGGATGCTAGTATTATACTGTAAAATCAACACTTTTTATTTATTTATTTATTTTTTTTTTTGTAGTGCAAAGGTAAAAGTTCTATGGCTACATAATAGCAAGGTCAATAGCAGCTGAAAAATTCCTTTACGCGTATTTTGACTGAAAATATAAAAAATATCATGCACAATGATATTTTGAAAATAAATTATAAAATATATGAAAATATCAAAAATATTAATGATATATTGAAAATAAATATCGGATATATATCATTAAATATAATATAATCAAGATATACACATTATTATAATAACATGATATATATCACCGAATCCTGTAAAGATGTATGTAATTTTTTTCCCCTGTCATATATAGTTTTTAGAGAATTTCGAATGATACTTTATTATTCAATAACGAAATGTATAATTCAATATTTTTTTCAGAAATTAGAAGATAAAGTAAAAATTGATTGCTATAGGAAATACTTTAAAATATTTCCCAACTACTTCATTTAGAGTAAAAACTGCTAAGACGGAAAAGGGATAAGATATTGGTGGTAGTGGTGTGTGTGTGTGTGGGGGGGGGGAAATCGAGGGACAGGTTTACACCTGAACAAACACTGAAAAAAAATGTTGATTTTACGGTATAATCAATCTTTTTTTTTTTTTTTTTTTTTTCCAGTGTAGGCATACCGTCAATACAAGCATACCGTTTTTTTCTCAGGGACTCTGAAATTTTCGGTTTTAAAATCAACTATATAGATACAGTTAAAAGTGGATGAACTCTAGAATTTTTTTTAGATTACATAAACTAAAAATTTTATAAGTGTTATAAGAATTGAGACTTTTATCACAAAAGAAAAGAAAAAACTGAGTATGATAAAAAAAAAAAAAAAAAAAAAAAATACTGGAGGTCATATCGGAGAATTTTAGCCAAATATACATTAAAAACATCGTTTCATTATTAGAACAGTGGGTGCAGTAATGTGCTGTATAATTATTTTGACTTAATGACTACTACTTTGTTCCACTATTGCAGATAAAATCAAGCAGAAAAAGTGAGAATTTCAAATCTTAAGTCCATTGCTAATAGGCATCTTTCCAAAGCATGCTAGGTGCCAGAGTATTCGTCAAGTTTATTTTTTTCTTTCTTTCTTTCTTTCTTTCTTTTTTTTTTTTTTTTATCTGTTGCCATTACAAAGAAAGATATATATATATTTTTTTAGCTTCCTTTCCCTTTTTTTTAAATTTCATTGCTGATTACGAGGCGATTGTTCTAAAAACAGTGGAACTTCACCCATTGTGTCTGGTGGGGGAGGGGTGGGGGGAGAGACAGAAAATTTATTGTGTTGCTTGGCGGAAATGTGCCCACCCTCGCAAAATGTGGGCGCAAAAATAAACTTGGAGGAGTGAAAAGTCATAAAAAAATTGCGAGTCATTGTTTTTCGGGTATTATTTTTTCTTCCTTAGTTTCATTTGCGGTATGAACTGCGCGGTGAAAATATATCAAATTAATTCAGGTAATTCGGAACGAAAGTATCGGATTTACAGCTAGAAAACAGAGATTTATTTTATTATTATTATTATTTCTTAAGAGAAAAGGGGTTTAAATGAAAATTGTGACCATTAGATTGTTTATTGTAAAAAATGTCTTTATAATTAAACGGAAAGTTTATATTTCTATATAAACCTTTTGTATTTCAACAGTTTCAAATTCAGGAATATAATAATTTCTTTAAATATAAGAAATATCATTTAAAAGAATATCAAACATAAATTAAAGCAGGAATTTAAAAAACTGCCTTATATCGGCAGATTTTATTTACGCGCCTGACTCATTAAGATTAACAAATACTTTTTCATTTTTAAATTACATTTATAATACTGAATTCACCATATTTAATGAATACATCCTTTCATTATTGATATGCTTACATACATTATAGCCATCTTGCAACATACAAGCATATTTAAAACAAGAGTTTAACTATTTTCTTGTTACTTTCAATAAGTTATTTTCGATGTTTAATTAAGATGAGAATTATACATATTGTTTATAGGTATTATGACGAGGTCAGATATAATAAAACTGTAAGACGTTGTTAATCGTAGGATGCGTGAGTTGAGTATATCGATCACCATATTAACATACATTTGCAGCCGGTTAACAAAACACCCACGTTATGCATCCTAATAGGGTTAAATTTGAATCAAGAAATACTCTATATAACAAAACATTTACTTACTTATTTATATTTTTTGTGCCTAAAAATAGGCCCATTAATCTATTTAATGCTACATTAATGATATATGACCATTCTTTCCCCAGAAATTTTCCGGCTGCACCCACCCCTGAAATTATTAACAACGTATGAGATGAGAAATGAATCACTAAATCAAGTAAAAATTTCAAAAAGTTATAACTCGGCTTACCAAGGATTTCTCAGCCTGGAACCAGGATACCCCGGTTTCAAACTGGAACAAAGTTATTATTAATGGGGTGTGTGGGGGAGGGGAGGAGGGGCGTGTAGAAAAGGGAAATTACTTTTATTGTTTATTGAGTGGTAAAATGTACGTTATATAGATAGCTCGATATATCATATAATGCTTCCTCTTTAATAAAGTATATTTCGAAATTTGATATTCTGCTCAGTTTTGAAAATGCACAGTTTAAAAAGGTATGTTTCTGAAGGAGATAAAATGCATCTTATTCATCTTCATAATTATTCTTTCATTTGTATTCAAAAAACCGTTATTTATATATTTATACAATAATGGAAAAACACATTCTTTACCAGCTTAAAACCTAGAACATTTCCCAGGAAACCAGGACAAATATGCATCCCGGCCAAGTCGTCCCGATCAGTCTGGGACGTAGGTGTTTAATTCAGACATTTTTCTCCGGGACGGATTTCTCCAGCTCCGGAGTGGGTGGTGAGGGGATTGCACTTCTAGACCCTTGATTAATATAAAATCCTAATTCTTCCGGGAGGAAATTTCGAAGATAAGGGGGAATGCCTATAGCGACCGCCCACTACCCCACTCCCTAAATTCGTCATTGGAAAGCCTAGTTCAGGGTCGGCGAACCTTTTCACATCCGCGTGCCAATTTTCTGCCAAAAAAATTTTCAAGCGACCATGGCGTGCCAACCCCCCAAACCCTTCCCAACTGCGCCAAAAAAAAAAAAAAAAAAAAAAAAAAAACTATAAAAATAACGAATAAAATTACTTTTATCATCATTAGATTAAGATATATAGATAACATACCTGCAGGTAATAATATTAACATAATATTAATATCAACATGCATATTAAATTGAATGATGTATAATATTGAAAACTAAAAACAAAATAACTTGTCACATGAAAAGATTAATTAGTTATAGTAATAATTATAGAAAGAAGATAAGTATAAGAAATAATTATAACAAACGTAAAAAAATATTAAAAACTCAAATCGGAACAACTTGCCAAATGACTGTAATAATTATGGTAATAGATGGTGTTGGGGTGTTGCCCCTTGGGATCTGTTGATTTTGACATTTTAAACAACGTGGTGGTTTTATAATTGAGGTAATTTTATTTTTAAATAGACAATGAAAAAAGAAACATCCGAAAAAAATCATTTACGAATCATATCTGCAAAATATTTGTTTTACACCTGATATTAAATGGAAAATTGTTATTTTAAAAATATATCACAGTGCATAAGAAGAAATTAGTAAATATAAAAAACATTACCTAAAAAGTCTGCGAAAGAAATCTGTTTTCTCTTTGGTGTTCGTTGATTCAATTTTATTTTCTAATTTCATAAGCATTGCAAAACCTTCTTTTTTTCAGAAGAAAATTAAAAACTTTGTAAAGTACGTAATGCAGCAACAGCATCTTGGAATTTCGGTGGTAGTTTCTTTTCACCGAATTCGTAATTATTCTCATTTAACTCATTGTCATAAATGTGTGTGTATTCTATCAGTGTTCCGCTATCGTTTGTACAAAAAAAAGAAAAATCGTAATTCGAAGATAAAGTAAGTGAAGGTTTAACAGATCTCATATTTTCGAGTCAAGATTTATTAAGATTTTTTACTACTATTGCCTTCTTTGGTTGGGATATTAATAAACTGGCGTAATATGCAGAGTGATGATTTAACAATATCTAACTGTAATTGCATTTTTAAAGTAATTAGAAAGAGAAGAATGTAAAGCAATTAAACAACTTAATGTGATTTCTGATGTTGCATCTTGGATGCCATATGATGGGCTCATAATTAGTAATTTTAAATAAAATACATGATGAACTGGAGTCATCTGACAATTGATTCGATTTAAATTTTTAATATTGTTCATCTCTGATAATAATGATTCACAAGCATAAGTAGAGGGAGAGATTGTCAACATGGGACAAATGCCAACTTCTTCTGGAATTGAATTCAAAGTGTACATAATTTTACTATCAACATTTCTGTTTATGATGCCTGGTAGTCTTTCTTTTTCGATCATCTCCAAATCCTCTCTCAATTCGACAAATTGATGAGTCCATATTGAGTTGGATTGGAAGTCGATAAGCTACATTTTAATTTCTGAAATTTCCAACCAAAATGGAATACAATCAAGATCAGTTTACCAATTGGTGTCACATCTGGGTAGATAATAAATTTAACCATAAATGCATGACTTTTTCTTTTAGAATTGAATTTTTTTATACTTATATTAAGGATTAGACACCAGAAATTTTAAGATAGATTTTTAAATTTGTTCAGTAGCATATTCTATGTAATTTTTAAAGGATTAATATTTCTGTATAAATATAGTGGTGGCAAAGAACTTTATTTATTTATTAAAAGTTAAATGCAAACTGATGCAAATTTGCATCACTATGCATTTAAGGGTTAATGGGTAAATGGGTAATTTATTGATATGACAAGTACACAAGTACTTATTATAACAATCAAAAGCTATTGCCAGTCATACTCGTGCATTAATGGAAGAAAATAATGAGGTGGAGAATTTTGGGGAGTTTAACTGAATTTGACTTAATAAATGGCGTGCCAAAAATATCGTCTCGCGTGCCAGGTACGGCACGCGTGCCATAGGTTCGCCGACCCTGGCCTAGTTATAACTAGAGCTCCTATAATACCCCTTATAGGAGCCTTAGTTATAACTAGGACTCGTTATAACTAGATATTTTTACATCTTCATGATGCAGCTTAATTCCCAAAGGTAAATCTTTTCCTTTGTTCCCTATTTCCGCTGATAAGACTCCAAGCGTTAAATAGTCGTAATAATCTACATGAAGTGTTTTCTTTCAGCTTATACCTCATTTTCCGCTATGTTGTCCATGAAATATAAACAAGTTTATCTGTTAATCGCAGTATTACCTCCACCGCAATGCTTACAAATCAGTTAACGTACCCCCCCCCCCCCCATTTTTTTTTTACTTCCTAAAAGCAACCAAATAAAAATTCAAATCATAAAAATACTTATATAATTTGTACAGGAAGTTGCTTTTGACCTTCTAAATTCGTCTTTAATCGTCACCACTTGGACGCCCCCCTATCATTATTATGGCAGGAAAGCAAAGTTGTTTTTAATACGCTTTTGTTTTGCTTGGCAAATTTAAGGAGAACGTGCGACTTCCGCTTGTAGAGGGGAACATCTGCTGAGTTTTTTGTTTTTAGGTTAATGTGTGATCATGTACGGATTGAAAATGAGAAATATACGATTGGTTACAAAGATAGAAAAGAACTTAAATTATTTCAAATCGTTGAAACGTGTGTAAAATGCGAGGGTGAGGGGGAGGATTCTCACATAAAAATACTTTAAACTGAGCGAAATGACGAAAAAAAGAAATATATATATATATATTTCTACTATTCTCTATATTTCTATAATTCTTGGCTATATATATATATATATATAGCCAAGGTTATTTTTTTATTGTTGTTGTTGTTAAATTCAAAAAATAAACATTCATCTAAGGCATTTAAATGAAACTTAATCCTGAATTTTTATGTTTTAATTCTGCTATAGCATATGATTTCTAATTTAACTAAATCAAGAAAAAAAAATCAAAGAGATTTTTGCAGTATGTTACATATATGAATTTGCATCTACAGTAACTTTAATAATTTTACCCAAGACAATGGGGGGGGGCAATTACGATATATTTAGTGCTACTTGAAATACCCTTTGGGAGATATTTTTATACTTTTTCAAAGTTGCAGAAAAAAAATTGCCCCTTTATTTATTGATATCTTGGGCATAAGTTGCATGCAATACCGTCCATACGTCGTCGTTGCATACCGTCCATGCAATAATGAGGCTTTGCCTCTTTAATAATAAACACCTGCCTCTTTAATAATAATTCAGTGGCATAACCTAAGATTTACTGGGGCAAAAATCCTGATCAATTGGTCCCAAGACAAGGACAAAAAAAAAAACAATTAAATTAGCTGATTATTTCTTTAAAATTTCTGTAAAATGAAGTTTGTTCTTATGCCTTCGTCCAAAAGGCGGCTTTGGAGCTGGAGATGATATTTCTAAGTGATATCGAAAACAATTCAACAAGACTATAAAATACATAAATTTACATTGATGTTGAAATACTAGTTTTTGAACACCCATAATTCACATTTTCATAAAAATAATAAATTTATAAAGCCTCACTCCAAGAGAAGTTAAAACTTCATAAACAAAGTTTCGTAGAATGAAAGAGAATTGCATCAAAAATCTCTGCACGTCTTTGAATTAAGGTAAAGTTGTCCGAATAAAACAAACGAACAGCAGTCACTTACGATAAAATAAAAGTAAATGGAAGATAAAAACAAAGAAAAGCAAATAAATAAATTCAGACTCATGAAACATGTGAACACGGGCCAGAATTTCCTATCAAAGGATGGCAACATGCAGCGAAGTTAGACAGCTTGGAATATGAGCCGTAATCGTAACCGCAGCTTGAAATGCGAATATCTGACAGATAAACCAAGTTATTATTTTCCCCTTTCAAAGTTACGCAAAAGAAAAAGTAGAGATGTTTCATTTGAGAAGTTGGTCACATGTGGCATAAGTCTTGCCATGAGGTGACATATTTCCCAGAGCTTTATTTAACTTTGTAAAAAGAAGATTCTGAATTTATAAGACACCTACAATTCTCTCTTTTTTTTTTTTTTTTTTTTGTAGAAAACATTATTATTGTGAGTGTAAGATATTTCCACTTACTATATAACATTATTAAAGAAAAGAAAAATCGATACATTTTTCTTGTGCGAAACCGATTAACTGAATTTGGACAACGTTGTTTAGATTCCCTTATTGTTTAAAATCTTCATGATAAAAGCTTCTAAATATTAAGTTTAACGAAATCTAAATAAACTCAGGTTGTCTACCAAAACTACATTTCTGAATTCGCTGGATTTGCTATTATCAATTTCCATCGCCATCATCGCAACTATTGAGCTTATTTTTGATAATGTTCATTTGATGACACACAGCAAATTTATAGGTGAAATTAATTATACGCAAAATAAAAATTCCTCTTAAAAAAAAAAAAAAAAAAAAACCTTGAAAGAAAGTTTGTATTAAAGAATATTAGGTCTCGAAATGTTGGATTTCTCCCTTCATAAAATTTAGTTTTATTTCACTGGTACTTACTAAAATTTCTGTAAGAACAAATCTAGTAGAGAAGGGAGTTCGAGGGTAGCACTTACGTCTTTGCAATCATAGTTCTCGTATTACATAATGAACAACTATTATAAATTAATACACGTAAATATTAATTTTAGTGTTAACAATTTAATACTACCATCTGTCAGGCCGATATGTCGGATCATTGAGTCTAATAAAATTAAGAAACAATATTTTAAAATAAAAAATATTTTATTTTTATTTTTAACCGACTCAAAAAAAGGAGGAGGTTCTCAATTCGACGTGTATGTATTTTTTATATTTTCTGCTAAGTTGTATAAACATCCTTTGCGAAAGGCATTTTAATGAGAACAACCTCTAAATGACGAAAAGTTGCTCCAAGTGACATCTCCTTTGGACCATTGTCCACAGCAATTTTTGACTATATACAGGGTGTCCGAAATGTCTTTCCTTCCCTGGGGGAAAGACTTTTCAGACTTTGAAAAGCTACGGTAGGAAAAGTCTTTCGTTTCTCCAGGGAAGAAACGACTTTTCGGACACCATGTAATATCTTTTAATTTTTAAAATCAGAGTGGTAAGGACCTTCCAAAACAGGAAAAATACATGTAACTATCTTATATAATTAAAAAAAAATAATAAATACCAGAATAATTAAAAGTATTTTAATAACTTTTCATGTTTTGGGCTCCCCTACAGATATATAACAAATTAAATATATATATATGAAATATAATTGGAAATCTGGATTTTATTAACGGAGAATTTGATGATTTTATATATTGAATAAAATATTAATTTTACTGAAACAGTTTAAGTTAATGACCAATATGTTAAAAATGGTCAAGGAAAATGTTCATAAAAAAGTATGAAAGAAAAGAAAAAAAACTTCTTCTTAATATAAAATGTGTGGTATTAATAAAAAATGCAATAGAGCACAGTTCAATTAAGAATTAAATTAATCAAAATTTTATAAAATAAAGTGTTGATTTTTTTTCCACTGGCTTTACTGAAGTTTTGATAAAAGGGAGTGATGGGTAAAGTTAATTTTCAATTTTTTCCTATCTCTATTTTATATAGTATATTTTTGTTATCTGAAATGAAAATTAATTTTCATTTCACATAACTGCAATAGATAAAAAAAAATTACAAAAACACAAACAAACCTTGCAATTAAAAAACAAATTTTTTATTGTTTAGATCTGATTGTGTTTATATATATATATAAATAAGTACTTCATGGTTAGTTCATGTTCTACTGAAGATCGCACTTATAATTATGAAAATTTTCTCCTTATAGTTATGAGAAAAATATATCATAAAAAAAGATTTTTTTACTGAAAATATTTAAGGTTCAAACACAGTTTAAATCCGCAACAGAAATCTATACCTAATGCTGCATTTCTTCTTCTTATCATTAAAAACTTGAAAAACAATATGTGGAATAATATAACATGATGTGGTAAGAAAGAAACGAGATATCAGTCTTTTTCAAAAGCGTTAATTAGATGTTCCTATAGGGATCTTGCGGCATTAGACCTTGTACAACCAACCAGCAACCATTACCATCATAGATTATTTTTAATGTTTAACTTTTTCTAACATATATATATATGTTATTAATATGTAAGTAAATTTTTAATAAAAACAGGAATATCGCTATATCAAAACCGTAGGAAAGGTTCGCGCCTTTCTAAGGGCTTCCCTTCCCCCATGCAATCGAAAAAAAAAAAAAAAAAAAAAAGACTGGACACGTTTTTCGCTATATATCCCATTAAAGAATTCAAATACATTTTCTCCACATTTATTGCTCTAACAGCATTTTAATAG
Organism: Maratus michaelseni; assembly: GCA_963931845.1. NCBI lineage: Eukaryota > Metazoa > Arthropoda > Arachnida > Araneae > Salticidae > Maratus > Maratus michaelseni. The sequence continues at coordinate 198,975,382 of OZ007592.1, read as the reverse complement.
CATATTATTTTTCGAACTCAACAACATTTTTCCTTGATACTTCAGTAAAATTAAAAATATCTTTAGAGAATGGTCATTTTAACTTTACTATTGCTTTTGTTGAAGCGTTGTCTGTTGGTTAGTTTTTATCTGATATATAAAAGAATGAAGCTATTTTTTACCAATTCCAAAAAATTATTGTGGCATTTGGCATTTTAGACGAATGAGACAAAATGCTTATATATGATAACTTAGGTTATGCATTAAATATCAGAATTATTTTTCGCTTATAGTGAGTTACTTTTTTTATATTACTTATTAATTTAAATGCTAATTTTCTTATCCTACTTTACTTTAAAGTAGGTTATTATACTTATTCTAACTAAGAAATCAGCTGAAAAACATTCACTTATCTCGACCAACCGAATTTTTTCATGAAACAAGAAAGAAAGAAAAAAAAGGCAGAAAGAAACGGCGGAAGATTGAAATATTGCAAATTTAATAAAATACAAAGAAATTAAAAAATTCTGGAATGACCGAGCAGGCAGAGAGCACCTGTCTCACAAAATATATAAAAAATGTCACTAGATGAGAATTCCTCGACCTCTTAAATCGCTTGCCGGAGACTCAAGATAAGATGTCCCCCAGTGCTCCGATATATGTATGACATCTACAAATTTTGCTGTCCCTTACGAACGTGGTACGGATACTAGAGTAGCTTCTCTCGCAGCTGGCCTTGGGACTGGAGATGCACAAGTTGTACAAATGCCCTCTTTAAATGGGGCCAAATAGGTTGAAGAGCAAGCGGGCTATCAGCAGCGCTATAAGCATGGAATCGCCAGAGAAAGTAGATCACACAATTACACCTAATCAAAAATGTTACTCTACTTAGATTTTAAACATTCTAGTTTGGCATGACTACAGTATCTCTTTCAAAATATGTCTTTTTTTAAGGTAACCAACCATATTTTAGAAACGATAAAAGGATGCTTCGTGAATATTAATTTTATTCTACATATCGCATCTCTTAACAAAGTGTAAAAAAGAAAAACCTTAAATAGCTGCGGTGTTTAAATGGTATTAAACATTAAGGCCAGAGTCGCTACTTTCTGACAAATCCATAAAATCATTTTCATTGGTAATAACAGAGTGATTATTTTCAGATTCTCTTATTCAGATGCCAAGAAATCGAACAGCATTTATCGTTTTGCTATCTTGCGCAAAAAAAAAGTGTGCAACCTACCACTTTGGCAGGACCAAACTGGACAGAAAAAAGAAATTGTAGCATGACTTTTTGCGCATGATAAAGAAATACTAAGTTGTTTGGAACGGCGTTGTTTTTTTTTTTTTTTTTTTTTTTTTTTTTTTTTTTATGGTGTTTTTATGAAGTTTTTTCTTTTGTAATGAAAGTATAATGTCATCATGTCAAGAAATTATTTGAGTATGGTAAGATTTTATGAAATATGTAGACTGACTTTTTTCGCAAATTGCATTGGGACTGGAGATGAACAATTTGTATAAATGTCCTTTTTAAATGGGGCCAAATAGATTGAAATGCAAGCGGGTTATGAGCAGCGCTAAACATGAAATCGTTAGAGAAAATGCATCACACAATTACATTACACCTAATCAAACATTTTAACTCTGTTTAGATTTTAAACACTCTAGTTTAGCATGAACACGGTTTTTAACGACGGGGACGGACTCGCTACACTTCGAAGTTTTCTCTTTCTTACTTCAGTGCTTTATAATACCTTTTTGACAATATTAAATGGTTTTATGAAGGAAAAGGATTTAATGATGAAAAAATGCAACTCGTCATAAAGTTTTAAAGTAATTTTTTTCTGAAAAATTTAAATAAATATTAAAACACGTTATTTCTATATTTTTTATTTATTTATTTATTTTTTTAACAATTTCCAACATAGTTGAAAAGTGTTTATGACTTCGGTTTGTCTGGGCTAGAACTCAATAGGAGTCTTAGTCTGGGCATCTGACCGTGCTTTCTCGCATAAGTATTCTCGTATTATCATGTAATTGATATATGTTATCGAGCTTTACCATAGCATGATCGCTATTGAAAATTAAGTGCATAGCATTTATAGTTCGTTTACAGGAACACTCAAAAGAATCTTCTTACATTATTGTATTTTTATCCATTGAAAAAAATAGTTTGCGGTGTACTTTAATGATATTGCTTTATTTCAAATTTATTGAAATCGATACGCATTTATGATGCGTACTAAAAGATCTAGGGCGAAATTTCCGTAGAATGTGAAGTGGAATTTAGTATTCATCTGGTACCTTTCTGGCCATTCATTTACAGGATCACATAAAAAAAATTCGGTTACATATAACGATCTACGAGAAAAAATTGTTTGCAGCCAATTTTAATGAAATTACACAATTTCAACTATAATGAATTTTACATGCATTATTGAGGTACACTAACAAGATGTTTTCTGTAGACTATGACGTGCATAACAGTTATATCATTCATTTACAAGGAAACCCAAAATATTTCGGTTACAGAGCTGTAGTGACTTATGAGCGTTAAAAGTTGGAAGTGCGTTTTCAGTTGTGATACGCATTTTTTAGTTTAACTAAATTGTTGCATACTACGCAATGCGTATAAATTCTATAGATAATATACAGGGCTTACACAAAATAATTCGTAAGCATACTGTGTATGAGCGTGAATAACTTAAGAGGCTATACTTCACTTGCGCGAAAACACCCGCTCGCTAATGTTAATCCTAATATTTTAAGATATCTCGTTCGCATTTCAGTATTTTCAGTAATTTTTTTTTTTTTTTTTTTTTTTTTTTGCATTGGATAGCCGAGGTCGATCTCTATGCAGGCCCTTTTGTACTTTTTTAATTTTGATTACAAGTTTTTAATTAAGATACGTTCACTTTAACTTTACTTATAAATAGTTTCTTTTTAAAAAATAAAATTGTTAAATAAATAGGAATTTTACAGTCTATTTTAGATATGTCGGGGCGTTTTATTTATATTTTCTTTTAGGTCAGGTGGGGGTTGTGCTCCCTGAATCCGTTTAAGATATATTTTAAATACATGAACATAAAAAAAGAAAATTTGACAACCTGCACTCCTGACAAAAAAATTCTTACAAGGAGACCGCCAAACATGATGCGCACAGATTTTGATGATTTTAAAGTATGTTGTAGGGGTCATACCCCTAACTATTCAGGTCAAAGGTTTCCTTCAAATGGGCTTTAGTTTTCGAGAAATTTCGGGTTAAAGTTCAGCATGCATTTCAAATACTCATTAGTTCGCGATCTTAAACGAGGTCTTCGTGACTCTGTGCTAGCGTGCGCGATTTGAGAGCCGGAGATGAGGGTTCTGTCCTCTCATGTGACTTTTACCTTTTTTTAATAAATTTTATATGTTTTTCGCGTTATAAGTTTTATGCAGATTTATGAATTCTGCATCTTTGAACTTTTTGATATTTTCCTAAAAATTCCATTTACATTTTCGAATTTTTCGTGAAAATTTATAGTTTTTGCGCAATTTTTATTCTAATATTTCTGTTGATGAAAATCCAAACTATTTTAAGTCTTGATATCTCGTCTTTTTAAAACGTTTCTTGTTTACATTTATGTATATTTAATTATTTATTTATCGTATTTATGAAATAATGCATTTTTTTAGCTGCATTTTCTATTAAAAAAAATTTTAATGATTAAGAAAAAATTAACAAAATAATGTATCCTTTTAATATTTGATTTGTTCTAAATATATTGAAATATGTTAACTGCTGAAATACTAAAATATTTATCATTACCGTCATCGACATTTTTAGTTTATTAAATATGGAACTAATTGTGTGATACATATCGCAAAAATATTCTAAAATTCCGCATTCAAAATCGCCTTTAAATATATTCTTTACGTAAATTGTTTTAACAATATTGGAAGAATGTATAAATTAGCATATTATATATTCTTTAAATACTTAAATTGTGATAAATATATTTAAAAATGCATTAAATTTGGAAATTATTTCAAACGTGGTAATCGTCATTAAAAATACTTAAATTGTGATAAATATTAAAAAATGCATTGAATTTGGAAAAGAAATTATTTCAAAACGTGGTAATTGTCTGCAAAGGATTAAACGAAATGGATAAAAAGAAAATTTTATTTATTCTGATATTATCGTAAAAGTCATTGCAGACGATTTTTTTTCATGTATTTTTTTTATAGCTATTGTAATTTACAAACGATTTTTCATTTCTAGTTGAAATTTTCTGTATGGCATCGACTTGTTAGAATTTTTAAAAAATTAATTGTAATATATTATTTTTTATTTGTGCAAATCAAAAATGATGTTGAGTTTGAACTTTGCAGTTAAATGTATTTAAATAACAATATATATATATATATATATATATATATATATATATATATAACTGGCTAAAACTTGGATATAAGCGTTATTGTTTTAATATTTTATTACTCCTTGCAAGATATGTTGTTGAAATTACCTAATCATATACACACCTTTAGAAGATTTGAAATAAAAAATATTTTGTATAAATTATAAAAGAATACAAAATTTTATTTAAAATTTCATAAAGTTAAAAAAAGTATTATTTTAGAACGGTTATTAAAATATAAAGTGTAAATAATAATAAACAAAATAAACAAAATCTAGACATAAATTAGTTTGGAATTTCGTGAAATATTAATTTCAAAACTGCACACACACACACAAAAAAAAAAAAGGAAATTATTACGAAAAATTCGAAAATGTAAATGGAATTTATTAAGAAAATATCAAAAAGTTCAAAGATGCAGGATTCATAATTCTGCATAAAACTTATAACGAGACAAATATATTAAATTTATTAAAAAAAGGTAAAAATCACATTAGAGGACAGAACCCTCATCTCCGGCTCGCAAATCGCGTGCGCTAGCACAGAGCCACGAAGACCTCGTTCAAGATTGCGAACTAATGGGCATTTGAAATGCATGCTGAACTTTAACCCGAAATTTCTCGAAAACTAAAGCCCATTTGAAGGAAACCTTTGACCTGAATAGTTAGGGGTATGACCCCTACAACATACTTTAAAATCATCAAAATCTGTGCGCATCATGTTTGGCGGTCTCCTTGTTAGTTCCTCTTTCTCTTAGCGCTCAACTGTTTTAAGTCAGTTGTGAATAATACTTTTTTAATTATCACAGATATTTAGTTAATTAAATTTCAAAATCCAGGGAGGGACAATGGCTTCCCCTTGCTCTCCCCCTCCCCTTGTTGGCGCCTGTGGTCAGGCTGATTTTATATAGAACGTGATGAACCGAGAGAGACAAACTTTTATCTCGCGCTTTATATGCAGTGCACAAAAACTATCGTACGAAATAAGATGGTCAGAAAGACAGCAGTAGAATGATATATGTCCGACTTCTTAATAAATTAGGCGGTTGGGACTCAGTGAAATACGATCATCACGTAGTAGAAAACGTCTGATGGAAAGCTACCAGACAAGCATTAGGCTGGATGTCAAAAAAAAAAAAAAAAAAAAAAGACAGCAATCATTTTGAAAGTTGTAGGAGTAAAAATGAGTTTTTCAAGAAAATTGGAGCAATTTGATAACTCGCCGAATCGAGCAGCATTATAGGCTGATAAAAAAAAAAAAAAAATTAGTATTTCGAAAATTGTAGGGGTGAAAATTATATATATATCTTTTATACTACGTTTTATTATATATTCGAGCAACTTTGATCATAGTCACTGAGATGGGAACACGAGTTTCCGTAGAACAAAATGTAGGCAGGGAAAAAAGTTTGGAACAGATGTCCTGTAGTCCGCTGCCACAACCATATTTTTCTTTAAATATATATTTATTTAAATGAGAAATATAAACATAAAATAAGCAAATAAACTTTTTTTTTTGTCAGAACCTCATGCGCCAGACAGTTTTTAAACATATCAATGTAAGAAACAATATATTAATGTAACAAATAAGATATATTAAAAGTCCAAAAGTGAGCTTCAAAATGAAGATTTTTATTTATTTAATTATTTTGCACCCCTGATTTTTTTTTTTTTTTTTTTTTAAACTAACCGTTTTTTTTTAATTATATATATTATTTCTGATGTCAACATCCCTTTTTGTATGAACATACAAAACACCCAACGATGAATGAGACACGCGAAAAGTTTTTGAAAAGGCTTTTGACATCGTAACACTCTCATTTCGTTAAAACATGTTGTTGTTTAAAATTGCATTTAATGCATTGAAATTTGCAGAATAAACTTAAGTTTCGGATTTTGTGTAGTACATTTAAGCAATCTATGAGCTGTGGCCCATCTTCCATGATATTTTAATCCCCCCCCCCCCCTCTCCCAAAAGGTAAAATTATGTGCCACATTCTTGATAACTAAAAAGTTCATTATATAGAAATTAATTAAAAAAGTAATGCAGCATATAATATTGTTATTAACATATAAATAATGATACAGATGTCATTAAAATAAAGGATATTACTCTCGGTAAATTACTACAATAAAGTACCTTGCGTCGTAAAAACTTTGATCGTTACTCACTGGAAGTATATGGACCTGCAATTCCACCCTATAAATTTAGAATATAAAGTAATACGTATGATAATCGCTTGACATTGAAAATCCAATTAATTACTAGTAAGAGCACTACAGCCTATAACCCTATTGAGTAGTAAAAAATAAATAAAATAATAAAATAAAAGTCTTTACACACCGCCACACAAGAATCTACCACGGCGGCACAGCCTTTGTACCCGATTCCTATGTAAACGCGACGTCCGAATTCGTATATATGCGGCGCCTGGTGGCATAATGCTAGCATTCATAGAGTCACGGAATTTTGGATTTTATAAGAAGGGACAGATCACGATTCACGCTGCATGAAAATTCATAATAGTCGGGCACGGACCATTAAAGTAGTATTTAATGTGACGGATAAAGGGGAAGAGCGGGATTAGAGCGAAAAAATGCATAGAAAGTAGGGGGTGGAAGGAGGGGATAGAATACTTTTAGAAAACGTCTCAGGATAGAACTTGATTTTTAAGTATCAGAATTTAAAATTAAGAATGTGTAAGAAATGACTATATATGAATACGAAAACAAACAAAAATGACTTAAGCAGGCATGACATTGGCGGCTATTTTTATATTTCATCCGTATCATTATTTCAAAACAATAATCTTCGCAGCAGAATTTATCTTGAACATGTTGTAAGAAATCTACCAGGAAGATTATTGCTTTGAAATAGTGGGACAAATAAAATATAAAAATAGGCGCTAGTGGCAACCCTACATAAGAACCTAGATTAGCAATTCACATATTTATTCAAAAATACATTGATGTTTTCACTCATTCAAGATGATTCCCCAAAAAATATTTTCCCTACTAAACACATTGAAACTTATTGACACATCAAGAAATCCTTTGTAAACGCAAAAGCAAAAAATTGGCAGGCATGACTGTTGAAATAATTTGAAATCGAATAGCTTTTTTCATTTTTCGATAAATGTATTATATCTTGAGTTATAAGTGAAGGCTGTCGCATGACGGTCTTTCTCGGGCTGCCGCGTCCGGAAATTCAGTTCAATCCTCCACACTTTGATAGACCTTTATGAAAGCCTACATCGAAAAATGGAAAACACAATTCGATTTAGCAGTTGTTGAATACGAACACTCTTCAATTTTATGTGTTTAGGAATACAAAGGAATTCAAGAATATATCAGAAAGTAACTAGTTTGAATTTGAGAAGCCGTTTGTCAAGTCCAAACGGTCAAATTCCGGCTTATTCACGAGCCCAAATCCATTCGCAAGTGCTTAAAACCTGCAGCTATTCTTATACAAAAACAAAAGCAATCAAATAGCTTTCTTAATTTTTCTATAAAAGCACCCAGAAAATGTTTTCAAAAGTGGCGTTTTAATTCTATTTCAGGTGAAAGGGGGACAACAGGGAACAATCGGTTATAATTTAAAAAGTATCCAATTAACTGGATATTGAAAAATGATATTCAATCCTCGGGCTTCTAAATAGTAATGCCTACAGATGTTATGTATTTACGTATAAAATGACTTCGCGAATGCGTCAGATAAATTCACGTTGCTGAGTCGGACTTCTATCTTTTTCTGATTTAGAAATTTAAGGGCCAGACAATATCCCCCCCCCCATTTTTTTCTACACAGCTTGTCTTACATAATCTGTATGTTCATTGAAATGACCGCATGTTCGCGAAAAGTTACTTAAAAAGTGCAGTTTTTCGGTAAACTGTTTTCTTGGAGGGAGATACACGAAAAAAGAGAGAGAGATATTCGAATGAGCGATGTAACAAGACGATTTATCGAGGGGTTATTGTATTAAACAAATTTACACACATCTGTTTTTTTTTTTTATTTATTTATTTTTTTTTTTAATAAGTTTTTCTTTTAACTCATGATTACAATAAGTGATATCAAGTGGCATGCATGGACTTATAGGTTTTGTTTTTCCCCTTTCTTCATTTCTGGTCGTAAACACTTTAAATCAGATGGGGAACGTGAAAATAAAAATACCAATGAATACATTCGGGGGGGGGGGGGGGGGTGAAATAAAATGACTATACATTGCAAAAAAAATGTTGATTTTACTACGGTATAATACTAGCCAGCTGAAATGCCAGTATTACACCGTAAAATCAAATTTTTTTTTTTTTTTCAGTGTACTCTTCAATTAGTAAATGTCAATCTTGCGGTAAAAGCAAAGAGTTAATTAATAAGTCTTATTGTTGGCCAGGTTACACTTAATTTCAAACACGTTTTCATGTTTCAGAATCCTTAGTGACTATTCATTCAATCATTCATAGAAAGCAAGAAAAGACTGGAGTATGATTAAGAGCATTTTCTTTGACACTTTATACCACTGAGTGGTCAAAATTTATGACTGCTCCTTTACTGAAACTTCGACTCGTCCGTACAGCATTGTGCGCTGATGTAATAAACTGGATTTTTTGATAAAAAGTTTGCTCTTTTTTTATAGTCAGAAGCACCAGTGAACTTTGAATTTTGCTATACATGGGGAAAAAAAAGAGATCTGAGTGACTTTAAATGAGACATGACTATGACTGTGGGCGCCGCCAAAAGGGCCGATTCCAGTATATCAGAAATCGCTAGCTTTCTCGTACGAGAATGTCTTGCGTCTTCAAAGAATTGCCCAAAATTTTTTATCGAAAATTGGAATTGTGGGCGAAAATTGCTTGGAGAACAATTAGAGGTGCGATGTTACCGACATACATTGTTTGTAGCAACAGAAGAGCTAATAACACGACAAAATGTAGTGCTATACAACTCGAAATGATATCTTATATAGTATTCTAACTAAGATTGATCTTAACACTGATCTTAAGAATATAAGTGGTCAGAGGTCATAAGAGGAGTGGTCATAATATTTTGGACACTCGGTGTACATGTAAAGATATAGTCATAAGAAAATAAGTTTCCGTCGATATAGAATTCTAAATAAAATATTACCAGTTTTCAATAACTGAAATAAGTTATACATTTATCTATATAGATTGTTTTTAAATCAGAAAGTACGAAACTAATAGTTTATACATATTTCACATAAAAACAATAGTTAAACTTTTCTTTTCTTATTTTTACTGCATCCATTATAATACATCACATATTAAGAAACAATTGTTATATTAATAATTGTGAAGCCCTCCCCCCCCTTTTTCCCCCATAGGACCGTTACTTAAAAAAAGTATAACTAAGAAAAAAATAACGCCAATACGCTGATATATAGTAAGACCAAATATTAAAATAAAAAATACTAATAACAAATTTTAAGAATATTAAATATCTTTAATACGCAAACAACAGTGGGTTTTTAATGCAATTTTATCTCATTCAGTCCTTTTCGAAAATTACTCTCAACATTATATATTAATAATGTTTAATCCTTATATATTATTTCTCCTGTCAACATCCCTTTTACTCAGAAAATATGAAACGCAGAACAACGAATGAGATACCATATGAAAGGTCTTAGAACAGGCTTCTGACATAGCCCACTTAACAATTCGTTAAAACATGTTTTTGATTAAAATTTGCTGAAATTAAAAATTTAAATCGGCATTGTTTTCATGAAAGAAATGAAAGGTTTTCCTGAAATTATTGTTGCCAAAAAAATAAAATACCACATTATATGATGCTCATAGCAATTATTATAAAAAACACCGCACGGGTTTATTTTATACTTATGATTAAAAAGCGAAATTGAAGTTGAAATGTTTAGATTTATAAGTTCCATGGTTTTCCCGAAGCGGATGACGTCATCCTCTAATGCAGTCAAAATACGATTGTTAATTTTTTTTCTCGCGCGTGCCTTTAGCAATCTTGGATCAGTTTTTAGTCTAACTTTGATGGAAGAAATTAGATGATATTCTGGCTTGACTAACAACTAAATGTTGTTTGCAGATATTTTTATCCTTGCTTTTTCTTTAGAAGTTTAAACCTGCATCTAATAAATATTACATATTGATAAAAAATGATACTTCTCTATTATCCCGTCGACCACTTTTCATAACAAAAAACTATCGCCAAAAGAACGGGAGAACGTTGCCATTGGAATATCAAAAAATAAATAAAATATAAGAATTTAAGGACACAATTGTTTTTTTAATTAATAAAATAACTACTAAATCAGTAAAACATAATGAAAAATACACGCAAATGTCGAATGTAATACCACTAGATGACGTAACAAACACGCATAATGATTCTGACATCAAGTAAATGGGACTGCATTTTTGGCGTTTAATCTTACAGTTTGGCGGTAGTTTTTTGTTATGAAAAGCGGTCGACGGGTTAATAGAGAAGTACCTAAAAAATATTAGATTTCAGTGCGAAATCTTCGCACGGGCCCTCTGGTTATATAAAATTTTTATCAGCTATACGCATTTATGAACGCTGCGTAGCATCTGGAAACTTTTGATAAATTAAAATGATATTGGTATTAGTACCGATGTTGCAGACGCACGAGGTTTCTTTTTGGCGCCAAAATGGCGATTTTTTGCCTGGCGTTGTAACTCGGCGATTTTTGACTCGTGTGGTAAACTTTAAGTTTTATAATAAAATATTTGTCAATTGAATCCATTTGGACACTACACTGTTAACTAGTATTTTAAAACACAAATTGCACAAATTGTGCTTATTAGTTGCTAAAATCAGTGTAAAAATTGTTTTAAACTCATAAAAGAGTTTTATTTAAATTTTTCCATACTGTTGATTTCAATTTTCTCGTGTCGAAAATTAAAAGATCAGTAGTCGTTTGTGTTGTTCCTCTTCCCCGATGATGGCTTTAAGTTTAAAGCTGAAACATGTAGGATTTTAGCTCTTTTATGAGTTTAAAACAATTTTTACACTGATTTTAGCAACTAATAAGCACAATTTGTGCAATTTGTGTTTTAAAATAAAATATTTGTGTTTTATAATAAAATTAAACGTGTGTGTAAATAAATAAAATAATAATAAAAATAATTGATACATAAAATTAAATGTGTGTCGGTAAATAAAAATAATGTGTAAAAATAAATACAATGCGCGTGTTAAATACAAATGTGCGCCAATAATAGCGCCACAATAAAATATAGCGACAACCACGGTGCGTCTCTTACATCTGGTTACATCAAGGAAATTAAGAATCTCCAACCCGCACTTCTCGGGTTAATGAACATTGGCGAAAACAAATTTTTTAAAAATGGATTTTTTACATTTAATATAATTTTTTAGATTTATCACTGACAATACCAAAATCATTTTTATGTGAAAAATATAAATAACGTATTCAAATAAAGTTTTGAAAATTATTAAAAGCGATATTTTCAAATTAGCCGTATATGTCAAGAGTTAAAATCCGAAGAAATCGCCAACGATTTCGCTATTTACAGCAGCTTTTTTTATTTTGATTATTTCAGTGGTTTAAGCGTGTAGTTCAGTTACATATCTGCTAATTTTTTGCTTTATTTATAATATTTATTATATTATTTATTTATTGATGAAGTTTTAATTTCGTTATGGAATATTTAGCGGAAACAAATACAGTCATATTTATATTGTTTTAAGTGCAAACGGGTTAATCTTTCGTAATCGGGCTGCACACGATAGAGACAGATTTAAAAAAGAAATTCATGCTTGAAAATTATTTTAAAAACCATAAAATATCAGCAAATTCAGATGCAGTTTTCAAATACATTGAATTTGAAATAACACTTTTCCCCCATATATATTCTACCGTGTTGTTAAAATTGTGCAATGTTTAGAAGTAAAAAAAAAAAAAAAAAAAAAAAAAAAATTGCAGTAGAAGCGAAATTTATTGGTCAGGTGTACAGTCAATATGACGTCAGTGTTATTCACGGACATGTTTTGCTTTATAATATAGATACGTTTAAGAACAAGGACAAATTATAACCCAAGCTAAAAGGATACAAAAAGGCACAAAAAGTACTGCATCGTATAAGTCTATCGATACAGTAAGGGGACAAGTCTTGCTCTTATGCAATCGTGGACGCGTAACCCTTGTGAAAAATCATTCATTTTCTGTTATTAGTATATTGTAAAAAATAAAAAAAACTGACTGTAAAAAAACAAAACGCATTACAGCAAAAATTTCCGAAGTATAGAAAAATAGAATCATGTATAATACAATTCGCATAAATATAACGATTTTCTGTATATAGAGCAATTGAATCGAGGAAAAAAAGTAACCGGAAAAAAGTGACAGAAAAAACAAGAGCGGAAAAAAGTGACAAGGAATTGATAAATATTGAACTTGTTGATAAATAAGTGTTAAAAACTAACTATAAGGTAGCAGGTTTTTTATAGGTAACAAATGTCTGATTTATATGATTCCCATAGGCGAATATTTGTGAATAGTGTAAAAGTGTCAATAGTGTAATAAAGTGAAAATATTCGCGTACGAGAATGCTCGTATTCATCACTACTTGATTTTTGAAATTCGCGAACGCGAATACAAATATTTCTCGTCGATGTCTATGAATGCGAATATTGAATAGTGGTGTGAATATTCGCATACAAGAATACTCGTTGTAATCAGTTACTTCATTTTTGACATTCGCGATTTTGATATACGAATATTGCGATTTTGATATACGATTTTGATATACGCGATTTTGATATACGAATATTTTTCGTCGATGTTTACCAATGCGATTATTGAAAAGTGGTGTGAATATTCGCATACGAGAATACTCGTTTTAATCACTACTTGATTTTTGACATTCGCGAATACGAATATTTTTCGTCGATGTTAACGAGTATCCTCGTATGCGAATATTCACACCACTTTTCAATAATCGCATTCGTAGACATCGACGAAAAATATTCGTATTCGCGAATGTAAAAAATGAAGTAACTGATTAAAACGAGTATTCTTGTATGCGAGTATTCTCACTTTTTTTACACTATTGCTAATAGCATTCACAAATATTTACAGCAAATATTCGCCTACGGGAATGATATAAATCAGATATTTGTTACCTCGTTAGTTTTTAACACTTATTTATCAATATAAGTTCAATATTTTACAATATTTATCAATTCCTTGTCACTTTTTTTGCTGTTATCAGAGCGAATTCAAGTTAACACGATACAAATACAGACCGAAACAGTATACAAGTCAATTAATAAAAGGAAATAAAATAATACCTGCTAAAATAGGAATATCCAAAATTAATTCTTACCTTGAAAAATATTCTACAAAATAAATAGTTTACAGTTGTCCCACTATACAAAGTGTATTCATGAGTAAATCTTACACGAGTATTGCTGTGGACAGTTCGTTAAGCACTGGACATGACACAGACGCTTAGGTGAACAATCCCAAAATCTGAGGCGCCAAAGAGACTGGGGATTATTGAGTAAGCAGAATTTTTGAATAGAGCCCCTTCAATAAATATATCAGGGTTTCCCACCCCCCTTCAAGATGGACACAGATTCACCTTTTGTGATTTCCCTTAATAAGGCCAGATACGGCATGTGGGTGTAAACACGGGGCTGTAGGTCAAGAAAAATTGTTATCTGCCAATCAATGGACGGGTGACGTGCTTGATAACAATGAAAACTTCAAACAGAACCCGCAAAATTATCACCACTCCCCAGCAGGAAATATTGTAACATATGTAAAACACACAAAAGATAGATGTTAGTCATTATTGCACTTGAGGCAGGGGAGCCGTCAAGGAGGGCGGGGGGGGGGGGGGGAGCTCCCTAGAATTTGAAATTTAATTAACTACATTTTCTTTTTCTTCGATTAAGGAAAAAAAAAAAAGGCAAAATCCATTTTTTACAAGTGACTTAAAATATGTAACAGAAATCGGATCCAAGAATTTTTCGTAAGTGGACTTTTCTCCCCCCCCCCCCCCACACACACAGACCCGTGAAGTGTCAATTTTTAATTCTATGTTCCTTTTTCTGTTCACGTGTTGACAAGTATCCCTGACGAAAAAAACGAAGTATTGTTTCAATTCTTACTTATGAAAAACGATGCTAGAAGTTTATTTGTGAATATGTTTTAATTGTTAATTATCTGTATCGCCTTTTTTTTTTTTTGTTGAAATGTTTTAAAAATTATTTTGCGTGGGGGTATTCTGACAAAAAATTCTTGGTTTAGCTTATTTCATGTTTATATTCTCAATTTTAAAAAATGCGGCCAAGGCTATAGTGAAATTTTGCATTTCCCCACCTGGAATGACGAATAATATATATCTATTATGTGTTTTATATATATTACATCATCTCCTGCTGAGAATAATAATAATTTTGTTATCAATACGTCCATTGACAACAAAAAATATTTGATTAAAATATTCTGTGGTCCGCATACGGACAACAGGCATATGTATTCCAGAATCTTGCCCTTCCCGTATTTCATTCTGCAGAAGCGTTATTTTGATGGAAGACTATAATAAAAACTGCATGGTTAAAAATTATTACCCTAATCATAAAAAAAAAAAAAAAAAAAAAAAAAAAAAAAAAAGATGTAAAGGACATACATAATAAATTGAATAGATTTTGATAGATATTAATATGGCTTCCGTAAAGCTCCAGTTTTGAAATTTTTGCAGCAGATCTACTGCTAAATTTCGAACATGTAGAGTAACACGATGTTGTAAAATTATTGTATACAATACCTAAAATCTAGGAAGACTTCTTTAAATAAGTGACAGAAATTTTCTATGGATTATAAGTTTGTGTGAATAGTAATTTGTAAGTTAATAACCAGTGAGGAAAAATAGGATGGAGAGGAAGGGGGGGGGGGGATTGCTGCTTGTATAATTAAAAACAAATAAAACATTTATTTTATCTGTAAATTTTGGGAGATTTTTTGAAGAAAACTGCTGTTTTGTTTACTTTATTATTTTTTTTAATTTGGGAGTCATTTTGGCAACAAGATTCAAGCCAATTTTTCCAAGAGGGGTGGGAGGGGAAGGAATGTTTACTTCAATGCGTAATGCGTCCTCCTCTCTTCTCATTCAATTATTTCTTCCTAATATGCTTTTTTACAGTGGCTTGTTAAAATGCCTTTCCCGGCGAAGCAGAATTAATGTAGTAACAGTTCTTCCACCCTCTTCTCGCTAACAAGTAAACAGGTGAGAAAAAAAATCCGACACGCTAGATGGCACACAATGCATGCAATCTTAGCAGCTTTCTTTAAATAAACTTTTATTTTTATTCATATAAGCTGGGATAAAAATAACTACTGAGAAAATAAAAAACTTTCTATCTTTTGAAAAACTTTCAATATATATATATATATATATATGTGTGTGTGTGTGTGTGTGTGTGTGTGTGTGCGTGCGCGTGTGTGTTAGAGGTCTGCACGGGCTTCGCTCGAGGACCGTGGTGGATTCAGAGGGGCAGGACTTCCTTTGTTACTTTTTCTTTTACTGTTTAATTATTTTAAGTCATCGAGAAGTTCAAAACGATGCATTAAATTTTTATTATATATATTTTTTAAATCTCCAGCGAAAAAGAAAATTCTGCCAATTAACTTTGAAAATCCAGGGAGGAGCAACTGCGCTCCCCATACTCCCCTTCATTCAATTTTGCCAAAGGGAAAAATCATACATCTCTCCCTCCCCGCTCATCCCATTATTCCTCCTAATATACTTTTAGAGCGACTTGTTAAAATACCTTTCCCGATGGAGCAGAATTTTAATGTAGTAACAGCTCTTCCACCCTCTTCCCAGCTAACAAGTAAACAGGTGAGAAAAATCCGACACGCTAGATTAAGTATGGCAGGCAGAGATAAAAAGAGCGACTGACCAGCGGCCGTTTCCCGCCCACACCCCATTGTTGATGAAGGAATTCCTCAAGCCTAGAGATGCTGCTGGCGCCACTGCGACTGAGGAAAAAGATTTTTTCAGCCAGGTGAGTTCGTAGAAAGAAGACATGTCTCTGGAAACTCAGACAGGTGCATTTCGAGAGATATATATTTTGATTAACTTGTCGTCAGATATAAAAACTTGAAAAACAAAGCACTCTTGAATTAAATTCAGTAAACCCTCGTTAGTCCAGTCTAATTGGGGATCTATGTCGTCCAGATTAAGAACTACAGTCGGACCTCCATTTAACGAAGTCTCTAAATCCAGCAAAAAAAGTTCGTTATATGAAATATTCGTTAAATAGAGATTCACATTTAAAAATTTTGAACTATATAAACGATATAAAACGAAATTTTAAATTCATAAACACCAAATATTATATAAATTAAGTATTTATTTAATTTTTTTTAAAATTACTTATACAAATTTGTTTTAGTTATTTTATTCATCAACAAATAATTGTAGAAAAAACTAGAATAAAACAACATTACTGTCCTGAAATATACTGTATTTTTAGATTAAGGAAATAATTTCGTATGTAAATTTATAATGATTTTTTTAATGATATAACCCAATTTATTATAGCAGAGAAAATTTAAGCATACTTTATCACACGCGTTCTTCAATTTAATTACTGAAAACTTTCTATAAAAACCGAAATGACCAATATAACTAATAAAAAAACTTGAAAATAGGTTCAAGGACTATTGAACGTGATAGAGAGTTATTGGAATTTTCTGTAGCGAAGTGGAATACATGAAGATAAGTATTGCCTGGGTGAAATGCAAAGAATAGCATAGCGATTTTACAACTTTCTGGCTGGGGGATAGGGGCTTGGTAAAACTATTTCAAGTTTATTGAGCATCATGAAATGTGTAAAAATAAAGCATAAGTTTGAAATGTCCAGAAATATTTTTAAAAATAGCGAAAAGAAAATTATTCGCATTGAAAAGTTCGTTAAATAGAGAATTCACTTCGTTATTTAAAGGTTATTTTACACGGAAATTCCTGATATACTGTTGAATCCAAGGAAAAGTTCGTAAAATAGAGGAATTCGCAAAATAGAAGTTTCTTTAAATGGAGGTTCAACTGTATAAACATGGATGCTCGCAGAACGAAATACAGGGAGGGGCAAGATTTTAAAAGATCAAAAACTTTGCAATACCGTAAAGTTCCCCCCCCCCCCCCCTTACTCTCTAACGCAAATTGAATTTTACACTTTTGCACTGAAATTAAGGGAGAGACTGGGAGAATCTGGGAGACATTATGCTATCAGTTATTATGTTATTAGTTGGGGTTGTATGTCGTCCATATTAAGAGCTATAAAAACGGAAGTCAGCAGAAGGAAATACAGAGAGGGGAAAAATAAACTGTTTTTGGTTTATTGAAACCATGTTTAAATAAAGTTTTGAAATTTATTTAAAACGCACTTTCATTATTAGCCACATGTCAGGAGTTCAATAGCCAAAGAAATTGCCAACAATTTCGTTAATTATAGTAATTAAATACTTTTTGATTCTGTTTTTTTTTTTTTTTTTTTTTTTTTTTTTTTTTTTTTTTTATGTTTAAGCGCGTAGTTTGAATATATATATTGTATATATTTGTTAAACTTGTGTTTTATTATTATTATTATTATTATTTGTGTGTGTGTGCAGTTTTAATTTCGTCAGAATATAAAAACTTGTTACCTTCTAATCTTACATACACTAAATGCAAAATAAATTTATATTTATTTGTATCTAATCGTTGTTTTCTTTGTTTCTATTTTTCTATTCATGACTCTTACAAGTAAAAAAATAAAATAAAATAAAGGCAGGGGAGGTGTATACCCAAAAAAGGGTATACCCCTGGTACATGACAGTTTACAAAGATTAAGAATCAGGGCACTAGAAAATAAATACAGGATGTCTCATAAGTCCACTCACATTTCAAAATTTCATTAAATAAATAAATAAATAACATTGCACTATAAGAATTGTCAAGGAGTCTGATTTTTTTTTTTTTTTTTTTTTGTGGCAGAAGCTTAAAACAGTTCAAATTTTCTTCCATCTTTGTTATATATATATATATATATATAATAGATGGAAGACAATAAAATAAATAAATAAACAAATAAAAAATAAGTAAAATTGCGATTTTTTATTTTTATTATTATTATTTTTTTTTTTATCAATTAAAATTTCACAAAAATTTTAATTGAACAAGTCTTATGGTACTCCGATATAACAATTAATTATTATTATTGAATTTTTGAAATGTGAAAGCAATTTTGGCTCTCGTCTCTGTGTACTTTATGTAAAAGTGACAATAAAAAAAGTTTAATGAAAAGTAATTCCTTTTTAAAACTGTTTTTAAATAGAAAATGAGTGGTAAGCCTGATTTCTAAATGTACTTTTGCATCTTTTATTTTTTTCTGTTTGTTAATTCAGAAAAGAAAAATCGTGGAAATATAATGGTTAAATTAAAATTAGTAGTTAAATGTCATGCTGCTAATTTAGAAAACTTTAAAAATAATAACTTCTTTTTTTTTTTTTTTTTTTTAATAGTTTAACTTTTACACAGTGTTGTTGGCAGTCCGCTAATTAAAAAAAAATAATAATAATCAGATTGCTTGATTGTCACCACTTTTTTTTTTAAAGTTAATAATAATCGTCTTATTGAAAGACAGATTAAATAAAAGGGAAAAAAGGCGATTTATACTAATTTAAAAAAAAGTGGTGGGAATCAAGAAATATGAATTTTAAAAAAGTTAGTCGACTGGCAACACTACTTTTTACATTAGTCTATATTTACACGATACGAGATCTTATAGCTTGATTATTCGAGAGAACTTTGTTTTTTAGCAAAAGAAATGCTGAGATTCCCTTCCTTCTCATTATAACTGAGCTTGAATGTAATTAAACATTCTTTCATAAACAATGTCTTCTTATTGATTAAAACGAAAAAAAAAAAACAATAATAACTAACGAGAGACTGATTTTCAATCAATGTTAATTAAAAATAAACTTAATCTACATATAAGACTATTTAAAAAAAAAAAATCCACACCTCCCTTTTTTTCCTCCATAATTATCAGTCATTGAAAAAAAAAAAAAAAAAAAATGAAAACAGAAATCCGTTAATAGTTTAACGACAATGACCCGGTTTATGATCAAAGAAAAACTCAAGGTAAATATAAATTCTTATCCGTTCATTGGTAAGGTTGGATTATCAGAGAAAGGAAGAGTTTCGTTTCCAATAAAAGTTTCTAGACTATACAAAGTATAAGGGTAAAGACACCAGTGTTCTACAGGTTCACATTATTTTATTCGCTCAGTCATATTATTTCGCTCACATTTTTCTGATTGTTTGAAGAAGAAATTCCTATTTGCTTTTTTAGCTCATATGCTAATCAAAGCCTGGGAACTAATGTTCCCGTCCATTCTGTAATGTATGTACGTATATGTATGTACGTATCGCGATAACTCTTGATAGAAATATCCGTTTTGTTTCAAATTTTGTTTATAGGTTCATTGTGATAATTCGCTTTCCTGATTAGTTTTGGGGGTTCATTGGCTAAGTATAAAGGGGCGGGGCGGAGTCTAATCCCCCTTATTTAGATAAATTGGTTTTTCATGCAGAATTATCCGATTTGCTTCAAAATTTGTTTATAGGTTCATTGTGATAAGGCGCTTCCCTGATTAGTTTTGGGGGTTCATTGGTTAAATATAAAGAGGGGGAACGGGGGCTAATTCCCCCTTAATTTATTGTCGGTTTCTTTATTTTTCGAAGGGCATTATTCTTTGAAATAAGAGTATAATATTCAATTAGTGTGGATAGCCTGTGAGCTCAATGCCATCAGTTTAACTGGGCACTTTTCTTTCTTTTTCTTATTAACCAGAATCTCCTTTAACAGGGTGTTAAAGAAAAGTCCGAAAATATTGATTCAGAGTTGAAAAAATTTTATTTTTCAAGTCTTTTTGTTGGATCAGTATTTACACTGTCAAAAAGTGAAAGTGTGTGAGGTAACAGGTTAGAAATCATGTTCAGATACAGAATGAACAAAGTTAAAATAACAAATAATATCTTAAAACTTGTAAACAATCATGAAACAAACAAGCAAACAAAAAACATAGTTATGTGATTACTGTTAATTCTACGACTAGGGAAAAAAAAAAAAAATCAACTCAGTTTGCTTAGCTCCAACACGTTGTAGAAAAGGATTTCAACTGACTGACAAAAATTACTACCATGTTTTTCTTCTATACAATGTAATTTTCGCTAAGGAACCATAGAAGTTGTCAAAAACCTAAAAATGCTCTGAAATCTTATTTGTTTCGAACTGTCAAACTCTGATTGTCGACTATATTGGTGCCTTTACCCTATCTCTCGCGTTAATTCTCTGTCCATATCTCGATAATTATGTCACAGGGGTGAAAACTGAACTGAGAGTAATTCAGTAAACAAGTTAAATCTGTCATGCTTAATTTAGTCTTACTTGCTTTTTTTTTTCATGGCCGGAAATGGTATCACTTTCTTCCAGTGAAATTCAAACTACACAGGAATCACAGCCAATCTTAGATTTAGGGATCAATCAGTCGTATAACTAAAATGAACACGGAAGAATTTGATCTTCCACGTCCAACGCAGATATCCAAAAACCAGTTATTAAAATGTTATTAATCATACAAGGATTTGTAAGTTGTATTATTATATTGAAAGAGAAAAATAAAAAATATTATGTAATGTTCAAACGCATTCATTTGATAACTATATTTGGAGTTTAACTGAAATGTCATTTAAAAAATAAAAGTCGGAAATCAACTGGATAATTTGTTTGATGTGTAAATATTAATTAACATATGTTCTACACTCGCGATTTGTAAAACTAAAATCGTTGCGGTAATGCGAGATGGGAGTTACGCGTTACACCTGTTGCATGATAAATTCAAGGCGGAAAACTATAGAGTTTCAAATGGAATGTAAGCCGCATTAAAAAGTAACTAAAAATAAAAGCCGTTAAAATATAAACTTTAATTGATACAAGTGCAAATATGAATCTAATAAATAAACAGGATAAGCAAGGGACACAACTTAGGATCATATTGCAGCGAGTCATGACTTTAGATCAACGGTTAAATTAATTTTTTAGCATTTTAAGTCTCTTTATTTTATCATGCCATATGTAGAAAATCAACAAATTTAACTGTAAAATAATTCTTTTCCACCGAGACTTAAAATTTAAATAGGGCGGCCATAAGGGAAGTGTGGTGGATGCAATGTACCCAAGATCCCACACTTATACACTGCAAAAAATAACTGTTGATTTTACAGTATAAAACTGGCGCCCCAGCTGCCAGTATTATACCGTAAAATTAACAGTATTAAATAGTAAAATAAGCAGTAATACGCTGCCGCGCAAGCAGTAATACGCTACCGCGCAGCGCGGTAGCGTATTACTGCTTGCGCGGCAGCGTATTACTGCTTATTTTACTATTTAATACTGTTAATTTTACGGTATAATACTGGCAGCTGGGGCGCCAGTTTTATACTGTAAAATCAACAGTTATTTTTTGCAGTGTATAGAGCCCGCAATAAGAAAAGTTATTTTTGTAAAATTTGTTATATTTTTGCGAAAAATAACATTTTGCAACGAAAGATGAAATCCATTTCCTCAAATTCGACCATGCATTTATTTATAATAACTTACATCCCAGTAACGTCTGGCAAATTTTTCCTTTCTTGGTGAACTTGCTTTGTGTGGAAATTACACATTTTAAAACCTAACAAAATAAAAATAATTAATGAAGAGTATGTTTTTATGGTTATGAATGGAATTTTGTGAAAGGGACCTATTTTATATTAAAAGGAATTTAGTGAAGAGGTCTGTTTTATTAAGAGGATTTTTGGGAAGGGACTTGTTTTATTAAATGGATTTTTGCGAAGGATCTTGTTTTAATAAATGGATTTTTGTGACCCTTAGACACCAAATTTTGCCTGAAGATCTTTTTTACATTTTGAAAAAATATATTAGTCTTACAAAAAGTTTGCGCCCGGGCCCGCACTTACCTCTGCAAGCGCTTATATATAGAGAGCAACTCGACGGGAAGCAAAGTTTTTTTTTGTTTTTTCCCCCCTATAAATCTTGAAAGAAAATATAAGCCCTCAAACGTTTTTCTTGCATACCGTGTTACCTTTTAGGTGAAAGCCGGCTTTGGAGGTAATATGCCTATGAATTAAGTATCCAGGCAAGTTACTATTTCAGTATTCTTTAGCTCATAAAAATACGTTTTTAAGATGAATCCGAAAGATACCTAAAAGAGGGCTCGCCATTCTGCTAGCATAGATTTCAATATGGATGACACCACATTCAAGAAAACAATCCAATAACTCATTTTCATCAAAGATTGTCAAATGGCTCCAGAGCCCTATTTACACAATTTGAGGGTCCAAAGGCGCATCATGATTATCAGGGTCCCCCACTCACATTTACTGAAACGGCACTATAATACGTTGGCGGCAGTGTAGCAAAATAAACTTTAATATAAAAAAATTCTCTAATAACTTTACTTGAATTACAATCTTGGTAGTTGGATAAAACTGAGTATTCGTAACTTTCTAACGTTTGTATACGTATTATCCGGTCAACCGATCAAAGAGAGAACTACAGCCTAATTTCACCCCCCCCCCTTTCCCACAGTCACAAAAATGAAACATTTTTCCTGCCTTAGAATACATATAAATGTATAAATACATATAGATAAATATATTTTTTTTGCTTTTGATCTTATCATGTTCTATACAAAATATTAATTATAAACAACACAATGTCAAAGAATATTTAAAATATGAGTTTTACGGAAACTGCATACCAAATTTGAGACGCATGATCACAACGCAGTTGGTACTTTAACCAGGGCCTTATTGTACTAAGGTTAGACGGTATTAAATATTATGAATAATTTTGATGTTCTTAAATCCATTCAGTGTGTGCAAATAAACATCATATCATAATCTAATTTGAAGACTTTTTTTAGCTAAGTTTATTTGGAGGCTTCAGAAATTTCAGGGTCCAAGGCCCGCGGGCCTAGGCAAAAATCAGTCCTTGTCTCCAATCGTATCATATCATATATCATATTATCTCTGAAATAATAATTATATTTAAGCGCCCAACAGATTCAAATCTTTAACCCGTTATCAGTTTTACAAGCCCCCCCCCCTGCCTCCCCTCTCAAATAAATAGACACCAAACCTTCCTATTTTTTGGTTACCACTATTTACAAATATAAATAGTGATTTTATGTAATGACAGAGGTTCTGCGATTAAATGGCGAGAAATGTTATTTAGAAATAGTAGTAGTACTCGAAAATCATAAGAATAACGTGAAAATAGTGAAGTATATATGTAAGTGTATATTGGAAAGAAAACGAACCCAATTCGACTAAAAGCCGGAAACGTAATAGAATCAAATATTGCACAAATCAAATTGCATTAAAATAATAACAGTGATACGAGGCTAAAATCCCGAAATATTGAACAATTTACATTATTCGGATCATACCATAAAAGAAATATATACGAGTAATTATCAGAACATAAATATTTAGAAGAAATTTCGCATCAAAAAATTAATTTATGATGATAATCCAATCAATGTGCAAACACAATGTAACTAAATGAACATTATTTGTGTTTGTTTAAAGAAAAATATCACAAAGAACGCAGACAAAATATTCGTAAAGTAAAATAATAAAATGGAATAAATTAAGCATAATAGACAGTTTTGGTGATAAAAAAGAAAAAGGCTAAATGCGACGACAGGAATATAAATCAGGTGCGACAGATGCGTTTAACGCTTTTTTGAAGATAGCTGAAGAAAACATAAGATGAAAAAGATAATGTGTTCGTGCATTTGTGCTTTGAAAACAAAACAACTCGAAAGCAAGATTAAATGTAATTAAGAATATTCTTTCTTTTCTAGAAACTACACTGCAAGAGAAAAAAAAAAGTGTTGATTTTGCAGTATAATGCTGGCACCCCAGCTGCCAGTATTATACCGTAAAATTAACAGTAATGAACAGTAAAATAAGCAGTAATACGCTTACAGCGCAACTGTAAAATCAACACTTTTTTTTTTTTTTTTTTCCCACTGTACATTTTGTAACAGAAAAGAGTAAGAGGAGCATTAGCGAGCGCTTTTATTGATCATTAATAGAAATTTTAGTTCATTATTTATTGGTAAAAGGAAACAGCTGAAAAATGTTCAATTGAAATGTTAACGTAAAGTTTTCAGCAATAAGCTAATGACAGAATAACTTCTAAATTCATCTACGATACATAAATAATTTGTAAGCTAATAAATTCCAGGAAATGCTTACGAGACTAAATTTGCGTGAACGGAAGTAGTCTATCTTTCCTAGAATCATATTAATAAAGTTAAAAGAAAGAAAGAAAAAATAAAATAAAAACATACTAAGACTCGAGGTCAATCAATAAAATATTAAGAACACTGTTTATTGTGCCTCGTGCTCAGGTGCGTTAGAAGAAATTGCGAGATCAGGTTAGAGTTTACGTTTATGAGCTCGCTTTTATATATTCTTTCAAGTACATTACAGAGCCTGAAAGCTTCAATTTATGAGTTCCTATAAAGACATTTTTAGAAACCCGAATTTAATCATTAAATAACACCCCCTTCCCTGAAAAAATCTTCAATGCAAATGTCTTTGGGGCTTTGGAGGCCCTCTTAAAGTACAGGACGCAGGCAATTGTCCCATGACGGATATTTGTTCAGTTTCCGTGAGGGAGGCAAATTTTTCTTTTTATTATCTTGTTGAGCACAGCCGAGAAGCAATTGATACAGTTTACTCGCATATGTTTTGAAAATTATTCAAGTGCCCATTGATGATAAATATGTCTCACTTTGAGAAAGCTACAATATCAAGGCTTTATTAGCAAATGGTATTGATAATTATTAATTTCTGAATTTAAAGTGTTTATTTAATGCCAATATTTCCATTTTAATCAAATGTGACAAGCTTTATTAGTGGAATTTAAAAAAAAAAAAAAAAAAAAAAAAAAAAAAAAAAAATCTAACTTGTGATGACTGATCCACTCTAAAATATCAAATTCCTCAAGGGGGCAACTGCACCCTAGTTTCCCCCTAAATGGAACCTCTGGCTCAGGATACGGTACAAATACCTACGTTTTCCTCATTGTACACGCCCCTGATCATGTTATCCACCGCCATTTGTTTACCTGAATATTATGAAGAGCTGAATAATATTTTCTGTTCGAATAAATAAACAGTAATATAACATAGTAATAGATCAAAGTAATTTAGTAATCGAACCCAGGTTGTATTCCTTTCCATTTGATGAAATTCGCCATTTTTAAAATTTTAAATTGAAGCAAAATATTTACTTGTGTTTAAGCAAATAAAAATAGCAAGTAAAAAATTTGTTTCAATATAAAAAGAAACAACAAGGGAAAAAAATGACGAATCGTCGATAATTATAATCTTGATTTTGCTATCTATTATCTCAGTCAGCACCTCCAGATATCTTGACTTTTTTTTTTTAAAGCGGAGAATTGATAAAGTATTCCATGATCTCTGTACACGTCAAATCAAGAAGAAAGAGATTTTGTGTGAAACAGCGTTTTTCTTTATCATTATTTTAAAGCTTCCTATGAAAACGACATAAGAAAACATCAGGAAAGGGAAATTAAAATATTAAAGAAATAAAACAGTAAGGCAACACAGGTCACTCAAATATTTAAGAAGCCGACAACAGTTGAGAAAACACGTGTAACACAGAAAACATTGGTGTACTTTTTTCTTGAGAACTACTAAAGTGATTTCAACTTTCTTTCGTTCTTTCCTTTGTTATACTACACTTCGCTACATAGTTGAAATCTAAGTGTTTATGAATTCGGTTTGTCTGTCCGTCCGCATTCTAACTCGCATAAATATACTCGGATTGCCATGCAATTGATATATGTTATTGAGGTTCACGATGGTATGTTCGATTTTATAGTTCGTTTACAGGGGCACTCAAAAGAATTCCGTTACATTAATGACGAAAAATAGTTTGCAGTGTATTTTAATGATGTTACACTATTTTAAATAATATTGAATTTGATATATATCACTTAAGTGCACTACTAAATGCTTACTGTAGAACAGAGTGTGTATAGGATTTATCGCTCATTTACAGGGACACGCAAAAAATTCGGTTACAGTACTAATGTCTATGAGCGATAATTGTTGGGAGTGCGGTTTCAATTGTGGTATATGCGTGTTTAAATTTAACTATTTTTTTTTTTTTAATATTTATTTTCTTGGTGTGTATAAATTCTATAAATCACATCTACAAGGCTGCACAAAAGAATTCGAGTGCATTTTCGCTTATTCACGAATTGCTGAAGGGGAATTTTCATCTGTTTTAGGCGTTTCGTAACTGAACTAAATTTTGCATACTATGTAGTATGTATACAAAAATATAGATCATATACAGGACTGCACAAAAGAATTTGGATATTTTTCCGACTTTAAATGGTAATTGCTGAAATTGGGTTTTCAAATGTGTTATATGCTTTCCAAGGCAGCAGCTTTCTCCTTTATTAAAAGGTGAAGTTTTGTTACAGTATACAGAATGTGCTGGAAAGAGTTTCATAATCTACGCTTGCCGCATTATTATTATTTTTTAAAAGATGTGGCAGTACCCAAACTACACTGCCAAAAAAAAAGTGCTGATTTTACAGTATAACACTGGCATCCCAGCTGCCAGTATTATACCGTAAAATTAACAGTAATAAAACAGTAAAATAAGCAGTAATATACCACGCATGCGCGGCAGCGTATTACTGCTTATTTTACTGTTTATTACTGTTAGTTTTACGGTATAATACTGGCAGCTGGGATGCCAGTATTATATTGTAAAATCAGCACTTTTTTTTTGGCAGCGTATTACTGCTTATTTTACTGTTTATTACTGTTAGTTTTACGGTATAATACTGGCAGCTGGGATGCCAGTATTATACTGTAAAATCAGCACTTTTTTTTGGCAGTGTATAAATGCATCATTCGAAAAAAAAATAAAAATATAATTTTTATACAATTTTGCAAACAAAAGTTTTTTTTTTAATTAACATAGCTATTGTAATTTTTATTTTTTGCCGGAAGATTTATTTATAATCAGCTAGAAAACTATTAAGAAAAAAACTACTGAAATTGCTTTAGTAGTTTCCGAGAAGAAGGTGTATCAATATCAGCTGTTTTGCACGTGATTTCGTAACCTTTGGTTGCCCACAAGGGAAGATAAAAGAAAATTACATATTAAAGAAAATAAGGCAATGTAGGTTACTCAAATTTAAATAGACATAATGTACGAAATAAGCATAGAGGAATGTTAATTTTTTTTCTAACCACGAAATGCTTCGTAGAATCTAAGAGATGGATGTGCCGGCCTTGCAAACGACCTTAAACAGCAACAAAAAAAAAAAAAAAAAAAAAAAAATTCTGGGACCGCAAATAAGAGGCAACCGCACAAGTAAGTAGCACAGAGTGTATAACAATGTTGTTACAAGTCAACAAAAATCACTTTGGGAAATG
Organism: Maratus michaelseni; assembly: GCA_963931845.1. NCBI lineage: Eukaryota > Metazoa > Arthropoda > Arachnida > Araneae > Salticidae > Maratus > Maratus michaelseni. Next base: position 198,947,404 of record OZ007592.1, on the reverse strand, counting down.
GGTAAGGGAAGAAACACTTATTAAAATGTTTTTACAGAAGTTGATAAAGATTTTTTTTTTCTTTGGATCCCTGCTTTGTGAAAAATAAAATTTTGTAATGAAAGTTTAAATTTAGTTATACTCGAATACAAACTAAGCATTTATTAACTAACTTTTGTAAGTCCTCCCTGACAGTTTTCTTATCCGATGAGCAGATGAGCTTATTTTGTTTGCAAATTACACATTTCGTATAACCTAACCAAAGACAAAAGCGTTTGTTTGTATCTGGAGTATAATTTTGTGAAGAATTCTGTTTTATTATTATGCTTTTGTGAAGGGATACTCGAATACAAACTAAGTATTTATTAATACTAACTTTTGTAAGTAATCCTGCAACAGTTTTCATATCTGATGTGAGCTTTATTTGCAAATTACACATTTCATAACCTAACAAAAAAAAAAAAAAAAAAAAAAAAAAAAAAATGTTTCTATGGAATATAATTTTGTGAGGGGTTCTGTTTTATTATATATGGTTTTGTGAAGGGAAACCAATTTTCGCTTGGATAGACGGCTGGCTTCAGAGTTAATTATTCAGACTTAATAATTATCTAAACAACGGTCAAATGTTTGAAAAATTACAAACCTTTTAAGTACATACTGTACAAAACGACTAGCAAGTAAATGGGGTCCAAATATGTACGATATGTCTTGAGCCCCAAATGAGATAAATCGAACTTTGTTCATTGTAGTAGAAAGGTAACCTTGTAAAATAAGGTAACCTTGTAAAATACTTGTCAGTATTTTACTCCTCCGGGAGGGATTTAACCCCGTAGTCAGCCTAACCTCCTTACATGGTACTAGGAAGGATTACGTTAGTTCGTAGTTCCATGCCTCCTTACTGTGCCAAGGAATGAAAGAAGGTCTTTCTCAGGGAGTCTGATATCTACGTTAATTGTGAAGAAAAATATGTGAATTCGAACAGTGAAATTTTAGTAGCCAATTAAAGACAAAAATTATCTTCTTGGTTCGGAATTAAGTTTAACATGAAAATAAATTTTATCTATGCTAATTAATTTTCTTTGAATATTTTGAAAGATAAACTATGTGTACTAACTATGTGTAGTAATAGTACTTCTTAGTTTTAATTAAGACGGTTATTTTGCACTAACTTTTTTTTTTTTTTTTTTTTTTTTTTTTGTGATTAAAGAAAAAAATCTATTGAATTTTTCTTTTTTAATTACCATTTGATGCGTAGAGTAGGAGGACCCGGGGACTAAAAAACTACATTAGCCGCTAAGGAGAAGACACAATATTTTGAATAACCCGGGCAGTCAAAACCCACCCTATTCTACTATTACCCGACGGTACATAAAAAATATATCAGTACAAAGATATTTAACATTTAGGTACATATAAAGAAAAGCACGTGTATGAATCTGATGTTGAGTCTCCCTATGCATTTTGATGTCGAGTATAATCATAGCATGAATGAATTTTGTTCAATGTTATATGATTTAATCACGTAACTTATCAAGATGCATTATTTCAGCAACAAATAATATAATAATAATAATAAAAATAAAAATCAGCCTCATTCTGCGATAAGTTAAATGTTTGCAGTTCAAATTACTTTTACTTTCTTTGTATGATTTAAGCAACTAAGCGAAAAGATCAGAACTAAATTTTTTTAAAGAATAAAACATATAATTTTTTTTTTCCAAACATGACAGTAAATTAAAAAAAATATATATATTTGACATTGTTGAATTTTCCCTAACCTATAAAACTATCAATTAATTAATATAAACAATCAGTCAATGTAATCTGGTAAACAAAGAATCCCAACATAAGTGGCAGTCGCTACATTGTGTAAAATGAATTGGATATAGAATAAGTCTATCGACTATATATCCGGCCTAATATATTAGCGGAAGGACATGTGGGGGTTACAAAAAAAAAAAAAAAAAAAAAAAAAAGGCCTGATAGGCGGGAGTTATTTTGGCCTATTCGACTGATAAATACTTAATTGCTTCATACGACTAAAAATACCCTTTTTACACCAAAACTTAACTCAGACTTCTTAGTACAGGCCTGTACTTTTAAATGATTGTTATATACTATATTATACGTTTAAAAAAATATATTATAGAAAAATAAGCCCATGGATAAAAATATTGTATATATTTTAAGTAAAATTTTATTAGCTGAAGGACATGTGGGATAATAATAATAAAAAAAAAAAAAAAAGCCTGCAATGATAGGGAGTTATTTTGGCCTATTCGTCTGATAAATACTCAATTGCTTCACACTACTAAAAATACCCTTTTTACACCAAAACTAGCTCAGACTTCTTAGTACAGGCCTGTACTTTTAAATATTTTTTATATACTGTACTATAGGTTCACAAAAATATATTATCGAAAAATAAGTCCAAGGATAAAAATATTGTATATATTTTAAGTAAAATTTTATAATGTCCGACTTAATTGCAAGAAACAGAAAATAATGTACCTTGAATATACAATTTTAAAATAAACAAAACATTATCATAAAAACCTAAGTTTAATTTCTTTTTTAATTACTTGATACACAATTGTGAAAAGTTATGCAACGCAATTACCTTCCACGGTTGTTAATCATTTAGGCCTGATTGTACGAAGGCTAGATTGTCGCGACGCGCGACGTCGCAAGCCGGATAGTTGAGAGTATGCTGTAGTTCATTCTAAAAATAATTATTTTAGAACTAATGAACTTCTATATCCATAAGTATTTCTATTCTTTTCTTCTACAGTAATGAACTTCTTTAGACAAACGAATAAAAATGTTGAACAATCAGAGTTATTCGAAGAAAAGAATAATATTTTCTGACCAAACAAAATACTAACCTGTGAAATAATTTTCTAATTTTAGTTTTAAAACTAAAGATTTCAGCAACAAATGCAGTTTTAAAAAAGATATATATTTATCCAGGCTCCGATTAAGGCATGGGATGACTGAGTCGTCGTCCTGGAGCCTTCAAATACAAAATGCATTTTTTTTTTTCAGAAAATATGATTAAAAACAATATTTTGACCATGTGCTGATTATATTAATATTTTGTACTTTTAGAGTAGGATATAATAATAATAATAATAATAAAATGAATAATTTATCTAAATTTATATATTCATATGTGTCTTCTAGAATATAGAGAATGTTTAATTTCTTGTGACTGTATAAGAAGGGGGGATCGGGCCTTGTATGCATCGGTACATAAATACTGCTTTTTTTTCTTCTTAATAAGCATATTATAAACACATTCTTTAAAAATATCCTAAAACAACAACAATGCAATCGATTATTTCAAAACAACTGAAATACCTAAATCGATTATTCTTTCGAGCGGTATATCCAAACAGGTATCATGCTACCGTATCCAGCGAAGCACAGAAGTCAATGATGCCACCCGCCTGCGAAGCTATTTGCTCACCCTACCCCGTGAATTGCATGCATTCACTCGGCAAAACAAAAGAGTACATTTCTGGACTCACCTTTTCTTCCAACAAGTGATTTCTCCGTTCCGACAACAGGTAGCCCTTGTACTATCTGGAGTGGCGGCAGACGAAGTTCCCGGTAGCCTGCCCCACCCCCTCAAAGGGTACTTGCGCACCATTGGCGGGCGAAAAGGCCGCGTGCGTGAGGCGTCTCCTCCCACCCGCCGCGGGGGCAAGCAGTCCGAAATGTGTGTGGGGGTGGCGACGGAATCGGGAAGTACACGCTCGAATAGTAGCGCCATCTGGGTAAAGGGTTACAATCCGAACACCACGTGCTCCAGAAGAGATAATGGAGGGCGCTTTAAATAGCAAACTTCCGAAGTGTTGATACTACTGTATCTACAACAAATGTTCGCAAACACATCCACCCATTGTTCAATAGACTGGATTACATTCCCCCCTCCGTATGTGTCCGTACCTTCCCCATTTATTGCAAATCATTTTTTCGGAACAGTGATGAATTCAGGGGGTTCTCTCCTCACCCCCGGAGCATCGAAATGTTCCCTTGATGAAGATTTAAGATTTTATGCTAATTAATGGTCTAAAAGTGTAATTTCTACCCGGAAATTCAATCCCCCCCCCCCTCCTCCCGGAGAAGAAAGTTTGAATTCAACACTAT